>OU892282.1:1549408-3949408 GCA_917834065.1 Ceutorhynchus assimilis
CAGGAATTATAAGTGTCAATGAGCTGAAATTTTCAGGGATTGTAGTCCTTTGAAAAGGATAATTTTCAGTGAAAGATTCAGCTTTCTATCTATAATAGAAAAAAAGTTATGACTTTTCAAAATTTTCCAAAAAAATCATAAGGGGGGTACCTTCCTACTAAAACGATGAAATTTCAAATTTTTTTTTGTCGAGATTTTGTGTCCTAATGGTCCCTCGTGATACCCTGAACTCCATAAACTAAATTATTCTCAGATTTGAAGCCAAAATCTATGAAAAAAGGCACTCAGAAAAATTGAAAAATTGATAAATCACCATAATTGCTTAGCACGATTTTATCTCAGGAACTATAAGTGTCAATGAGCTGAAATTTTCAGGGATTGTAGTCCTTTAAAAAGGATAATTTTCAGTGGAAAGATTCAGCTTTCTATCTATAATAGAAAAAAAGTTATGACTTTTCAAAATTTTCCAAAAAAATCATAAGGGGGGTACCTTCCTACTAAAACGATGAAATTTCAATTTTTTTTTTGTCGAGATTTTGTGTCCTAATGGTCCCTCGTGATACCCTGAACTCCATAAACTAAATTATTCTCAGATTTGAAGCCAAAATCTATGAAAAAAGGCACTCAGAAAAATTGAAAAATTGATAAATCACCATAATTGCTTAGCACGATTTTATCTCAGGAACTATAAGTGTCAATGAGCTGAAATTTTCAGGGATTGTAGTCCTTTAAAAAGGATAATTTTCAGTGAAAGATTCAGCTTTCTATCTATAATAGAAAAAAAGTTATGACTTTTCAAAATTTTCCAAAAAAATCATAAGGGGGGTACCTTCCTACTAAAACGATGAAATTTCAAATTTTTTTTTGTCGAGATTTTGTGTCCTAATGGTCCCTCGTGATACCCTGAACTCCATAAACTAAATTATTCTCAGATTTGAAGCCAAAATCTATGAAAAAAGGCACTCAGAAAAATTGAAAAATTGATAAATCACCACAATTGCCTAGCACGATTTTATCTCAGGAACTATAAGTGTCAATGAGCTGAAATTTTCAGGGATGGTAGTCCTTTGAAAAGGATAATTTTCAGTGAAAGATTCAGCTTTCTATCTATAATAGAAAAAAAGTTATGACTTTTCAAAATTTTCCAAAAAAATCATAAGGGGGGTACCTTCCTACTAAAACGATGAAATTTCAAATTTTTTTTTGTCGAGATTTTGTGTCCTAATGGTCCCTCGTGATACCCTGAACTCCATAAACTAAATTATTCTCAGATTTGAAGCCAAAATCTATGAAAAAAGGCACTCAGAAAAATTGAAAAATTGATAAATCACCACAATTGCTTAGCACGATTTTATCTCAGGAATTATAAGTGTCAATGAGCTGAAATTTTCAGGGATTGTAGTCCTTTGAAAAGGATAATTTTCAGTGAAAGATTCAGCTTTCTATCTATAATAGAAAAAAAGTTATGACTTTTCAAAATTTTCCAAAAAAATCATAAGGGGGGTACCTTCCTACTAAAACGATGAAACTTCAAATTTTTTTTTGTCGAGATTTTGTGTCCTAATGGTCCCTCGTGATACCCTGAACTCCATAAACTAAATTATTCTCAGATTTGAAGCCAAAATCTATGAAAAAAGGCACTCAGAAAAATTGAAAAATTGATAAATCACCACAATTGCTTAGCACGATTTTATCTCAGGAATTATAAGTGTCAATGAGCTGAAATTTTCAGGGATTGTAGTCCTTTGAAAAGGATAATTTTCAGTGAAAGATTCAGCTTTCTATCTATAATAGAAAAAAAGTTATGACTTTTCAAAATTTTCCAAAAAAATCATAAGGGGGGTACCTTCCTACTAAAACGATGAAATTTCAAATTTTTTTTTGTCGAGATTTTGTGTCCTAATGGTCCCTCGTGATACCCTGAACTCCATAAACTAAATTATTCTCAGATTTGAAGCCAAAATCTATGAAAAAAGGCACTCAGAAAAATTGAAAAATTGATAAATCACCATAATTGCTTAGCACGATTTTATCTCAGGAATTATAAGTGTCAATGAGCTGAAATTTTCAGGGATTGTAGTCCTTTAAAAAGGATAATTTTCAGTGAAAGATTCAGCTTTCTATCTATAATAGAAAAAAAGTTATGACTTTTCAAAATTTTCCAAAAAAATCATAAGGGGGGTACCTTCCTACTAAAACGATGAAATTTCAAATTTTTTTTTGTCGAGATTTTGTGTCCTAATGGTCCCTCGTGATACCCTGAACTCCATAAACTAAATTATTCTCAGATTTGAAGCCAAAATCTATGAAAAAAGGCACTCAGAAAAAATTGAAAAATTGATAAATCACCACAATTGCCTAGCACGATTTTATCTCAGGAACTATAAGTGTCAATGAGCTGAAATTTTCAGGGATTGTAGTCCTTTGAAAAGGATAATTTTTCAGTGAAAGATTCAGCTTTCTATCTATAATAGAAAAAAAGTTATGACTTTTCAAAATTTTCCAAAAAAATCATAAGGGGGGTACCTTCCTACTAAAACGATGAAATTTCAAATTTTTTTTGTCGAGATTTTGTGTCCTAATGGTCCCTCGTGATACCCTGAACTCCATAAACTAAATTATTCTCAGATTTGAAGCCAAAATCTATGAAAAAAGGCACTCAGAAAAATTGAAAAATTGATAAATCACCACAATTGCTTAGCACGATTTTATCTCAGGAATTATAAGTGTCAATGAGCTGAAATTTTCAGGGATTGTAGTCCTTTGAAAAGGATAATTTTCAGTGAAAGATTCAGCTTTCTATCTATAATAGAAAAAAAGTTATGACTTTTCAAAATTTTCCAAAAAAATCATAAGGGGGGTACCTTCCTACTAAAACGATGAAACTTCAAATTTTTTTTTGTCGAGATTTTGTGTCCTAATGGTCCCTCGTGATACCCTGAACTCCATAAACTAAATTATTCTCAGATTTGAAGCCAAAATCTATGAAAAAAGGCACTCAGAAAAATTGAAAAATTGATAAATCACCATAATTGCTTAGCACGATTTTATCTCAGGAACTATAAGTGTCAATGAGCTGAAATTTTCAGGGATTGTAGTCCTTTAAAAAGGATAATTTTCAGTGAAAGATTCAGCTTTCTATCTATAATAGAAAAAAAGTTATGACTTTTCAAAATTTTCCAAAAAAATCATAAGGGGGGTACCTTCCTACTAAAACGATGAAATTACAATTTTTTTTTGTCGAGATTTTGTGTCCTAATGGTCCCTCGTGATACCCTGAACTCCATAAACTAAATTATTCTCAGATTTGAAGCCAAAATCTATGAAAAAAGGCACTCAGAAAAATTGAAAAATTGATAAATCACCATAATTGCTTAGCACGATTTTATCTCAGGAACTATAAGTGTCAATGAGCTGAAATTTTCAGGGATTGTAGTCCTTTGAAAAGGATAATTTTCAGTGAAAGATTCAGCTTTCTATCTATAATAGAAAAAAAGTTATGACTTTCAAAATTTTCCAAAAAAATCATAAGGGGGGTACCTTCCTACTAAAACGATGAAATTTCAAATTTTTTTTTGTCGAGATTTTGTGTCCTAATGGTCCCTCGTGATACCCTGAACTCCATAAACTAAATTATTCTCAGATTTGAAGCCAAAATCTATGAAAAAAAGGCACTCAGAAAAATTGAAAAATTGATAAATCACCACAATTGCCTAGCACGATTTTATCTCAGGAACTATAAGTGTCAATGAGCTGAAATTTTCAGGGATTGTAGTCCTTTGAAAAGGATAATTTTCAGTGAAAGATTCAGCTTTCTATCTATAATAGAAAAAAAGTTATGACTTTTCAAAATTTTCCAAAAAAATCATAAGGGGGGTACCTTCCTACTAAAACGATGAAATTTCAAATTTTTTTTTGTCGAGATTTTGTGTCCTAATGGTCCCTCGTGATACCCTGAACTCCATAAACTAAATTATTCTCAGATTTGAAGCCAAAATCTATGAAAAAAGGCACTCAGAAAAATTGAAAAATTGATAAATCACCATAATTGCTTAGCACGATTTTATCTCAGGAACTATAAGTGTCAATGAGCTGAAATTTTCAGGGATTGTAGTCCTTTGAAAAGGATAATTTTCAGTGAAAGATTCAGCTTTCTATCTATAATAGAAAAAAAGTTATGACTTTTCAAAATTTTCCAAAAAAATCATAAGGGGGGTACCTTCTTACTAAAACGATGAAACTTCAAATTTTTTTTTGTCGAGATTTTGTGTCCTAATGGTCCCTCGTGATACCCTGAACTCCATAAACTAAATTATTCTCAGATTTGAAGCCAAAATCTATGAAAAAAGGCACTCAGAAAAATTGAAAAATTGATAAATCACCATAATTGCTTAGCACGATTTTATCTCAGGAACTATAAGTGTCAATGAGCTGAAATTTTCAGGGATTGTAGTCCTTTGAAAAGGATAATTTTCAGTGAAAGATTCAGCTTTCTATCTATAATAGAAAAAAAGTTATGACTTTTCAAAATTTTCCAAAAAAATCATAAGGGGGGTACCTTCCTACTAAAACGATGAAACTTCAAATTTTTTTTTGTCGAGATTTTGTGTCCTAATGGTCCCTCGTGATACCCTGAACTCCATAAACTAAATTATTCTCAGATTTGAAGCCAAAATCTATGAAAAAAGGCACTCAGAAAAATTGAAAAATTGATAAATCACCATAATTGCTTAGCACGATTTTATCTCAGGAACTATAAGTGTCAATGAGCTGAAATTTTCAGGGATTGTAGTCCTTTGAAAAGGATAATTTTCAGTGAAAGATTCAGCTTTCTATCTATAATAGAAAAAAAGTTATGACTTTTCAAAATTTTCCAAAAAAATCATAAGGGGGGTACCTTCTTACTAAAACGATGAAATTTCAAATTTTTTTTTGTCGAGATTTTGTGTCCTAATGGTCCCTCGTGATACCCTAAACTCCATAAACTAAATTATTCTCAGATTTGAAGCCAAAATCTATGAAAAAAGGCACTCAGAAAAATTGAAAAATTGATAAATCACCATAATTGCTTAGCACGATTTTATCTCAGGAACTATAAGTGTCAATGAGCTGAAATTTTCAGGGATTGTAGTCCTTTGAAAAGGATAATTTTCAGTGAAAGATTCAGCTTTCTATCTATAATAGAAAAAAAGTTATGACTTTTCAAAATTTTCCAAAAAAATCATAAGGGGGGTACCTTCCTACTAAAACGATGAAATTTCAAATTTTTTTTTGTCGAGATTTTGTGTCCTAATGGTCCCTCGTGATACCCTGAACTCCATAAACTAAATTATTCTCAGATTTGAAGCCAAAATCTATGAAAAAAGGCACTCAGAAAAATTGAAAAATTGATAAATCACCATAATTGCTTAGCACGATTTTATCTCAGGAACTATAAGTGTCAATGAGCTGAAATTTTCAGGGATTGTAGTCCTTTGAAAAGGATAATTTTCAGTGAAAGATTCAGCTTTCTATCTATAATAGAAAAAAAGTTATGACTTTTCAAAATTTTCCAAAAAAATCATAAGGGGGGTACCTTCTTACTAAAACGATGAAACTTCAAATTTTTTTTTGTCGAGATTTTGTGTCCTAATGGTCCCTCGTGATACCCTGAACTCCATAAACTAAATTATTCTCAGATTTGAAGCCAAAATCTATGAAAAAAGGCACTCAGAAAAATTGAAAAATTGATAAATCACCATAATTGCTTAGCACGATTTTATCTCAGGAACTATAAGTGTCAATGAGCTGAAATTTTCAGGGATTGTAGTCCTTTGAAAAGGATAATTTTCAGTGAAAGATTCAGCTTTCTATCTATAATAGAAAAAAAGTTATGACTTTTCAAAATTTTCCAAAAAAATCATAAGGGGGGTACCTTCCTACTAAAACGATGAAATTTCAAATTTTTTTTTGTCGAGATTTTGTGTCCTAATGGTCCCTCGTGATACCCTGAACTCCATAAACTAAATTATTCTCAGATTTGAAGCCAAAATCTATGAAAAAAGGCACTCAGAAAAATTGAAAAATTGATAAATCACCATAATTGCTTAGCACGATTTTATCTCAGGAACTATAAGTGTCAATGAGCTGAAATTTTCAGGGATTGTAGTCCTTTGAAAAGGATAATTTTCAGTGAAAGATTCAGCTTTCTATCTATAATAGAAAAAAAGTTATGACTTTTCAAAATTTTCCAAAAAAAATCATAAGGGGGGTACCTTCCTACTAAAACGATGAAATTTCAAATTTTTTTTTGTCGAGATTTTGTGTCCTAATGGTCCCTCGTGATACCCTGAACTCCATAAACTAAATTATTCTCAGATTTGAAGCCAAAATCTATGAAAAAAGGCACTCAGAAAAATTGAAAAATTGATAAATCACCATAATTGCTTAGCACGATTTTATCTCAGGAACTATAAGTGTCAATGAGCTGAAATTTTCAGGGATTGTAGTCCTTTGAAAAGGATAATTTTCAGTGAAAAGATTCAGCTTTCTATCTATAATAGAAAAAAAGTTATGACTTTTCAAAATTTTCCAAAAAAATCATAAGGGGGGTACCTTCCTACTAAAACGATGAAATTTCAAATTTTTTTTTGTCGAGATTTTGTGTCCTAATGGTCCCTCGTGATACCCTGAACTCCATAAACTAAATTATTCTCAGATTTGAAGCCAAAATCTATGAAAAAAGGCACTCAGAAAAATTGAAAAATTGATAAATCACCATAATTGCTTAGCACGATTTTATCTCAGGAACTATAAGTGTCAATGAGCTGAAATTTTCAGGGATTGTAGTCCTTTGAAAAGGATAATTTTCAGTGAAAGATTCAGCTTTCTATCTATAATAGAAAAAAAGTTATGACTTTTCAAAATTTTCCAAAAAAATCATAAGGGGGGTACCTTCTTACTAAAACGATGAAACTTCAAATTTTTTTTTGTCGAGATTTTGTGTCCTAATGGTCCCTCGTGATACCCTGAACTCCATAAACTAAATTATTCTCAGATTTGAAGCCAAAATCTATGAAAAAAGGCACTCAGAAAAATTGAAAAATTGATAAATCACCATAATTGCTTAGCACGATTTTATCTCAGGAACTATAAGTGTCAATGAGCTGAAATTTTCAGGGATTGTAGTCCTTTGAAAAGGATAATTTTCAGTGAAAGATTCAGCTTTCTATCTATAATAGAAAAAAAGTTATGACTTTTCAAAATTTTCCAAAAAAATCATAAGGGGGGTACCTTCCTACTAAAACGATGAAATTTCAAATTTTTTTTTGTCGAGATTTTGTGTCCTAATGGTCCCTCGTGATACCCTGAACTCCATAAACTAAATTATTCTCAGATTTGAAGCCAAAATCTATGAAAAAAGGCACTCAGAAAAATTGAAAAATTGATAAATCACCATAATTGCTTAGCACGATTTTATCTCAGGAACTATAAGTGTCAATGAGCTGAAATTTTCAGGGATTGTAGTCCTTTGAAAAGGATAATTTTCAGTGAAAGATTCAGCTTTCTATCTATAATAGAAAAAAAGTTATGACTTTTCAAAATTTTCCAAAAAAATCATAAGGGGGGTACCTTCCTACTAAAACGATGAAATTTCAAATTTTTTTTTGTCGAGATTTTGTGTCCTAATGGTCCCTCGTGATACCCTGAACTCCATAAACTAAATTATTCTCAGATTTGAAGCCAAAATCTATGAAAAAAGGCACTCAGAAAAATTGAAAAATTGATAAATCACCACAATTGCCTAGCACGATTTTATCTCAGGAACTATAAGTGTCAATGAGCTGAAATTTTCAGGGATTGTAGTCCTTTGAAAAGGATAATTTTCAGTGAAAGATTCAGCTTTCTATCTATAATAGAAAAAAAGTTATGACTTTTCAAAATTTTCCAAAAAAATCATAAGGGGGGTACCTTCCTACTAAAACGATGAAATTTCAAATTTTTTTTTGTCGAGATTTTGTGTCCTAATGGTCCCTCGTGATACCCTGAACTCCATAAACTAAATTATTCTCAGATTTGAAGCCAAAATCTATGAAAAAAGGCACTCAGAAAAATTGAAAAATTGATAAATCACCATAATTGCTTAGCACGATTTTATCTCAGGAACTATAAGTGTCAATGAGCTGAAATTTTCAGGGATTGTAGTCCTTTGAAAAGGATAATTTTCAGTGAAAGATTCAGCTTTCTATCTATAATAGAAAAAAAGTTATGACTTTTCAAAATTTTCCAAAAAAATCATAAGGGGGGTACCTTCCTACTAAAACGATGAAATTTCAAATTTTTTTTTTGTCGAGATTTTGTGTCCTAATGGTCCCTCGTGATACCCTGAACTCCATAAACTAAATTATTCTCAGATTTGAAGCCAAAATCTATGAAAAAAGGCACTCAGAAAAATTGAAAAATTGATAAATCACCATAATTGCTTAGCACGATTTTATCTCAGGAACTATAAGTGTCAATGAGCTGAAATTTTCAGGGATTGTAGTCCTTTGAAAAGGATAATTTTCAGTGAAAGATTCAGCTTTCTATCTATAATAGAAAAAAAGTTATGACTTTTCAAAATTTTCCAAAAAAATCATAAGGGGGGTACCTTCCTACTAAAACGATGAAATTTCAAATTTTTTTTTGTCGAGATTTTGTGTCCTAATGGTCCCTCGTGATACCCTGAACTCCATAAACTAAATTATTCTCAGATTTGAAGCCAAAATCTATGAAAAAAGGCACTCAGAAAAATTGAAAAATTGATAAATCACCATAATTGCTTAGCACGATTTTATCTCAGGAACTATAAGTGTCAATGAGCTGAAATTTTCAGGGATTGTAGTCCTTTGAAAAGGATAATTTTCAGTGAAAGATTCAGCTTTCTATCTATAATAGAAAAAAAGTTATGACTTTTCAAAATTTTCCAAAAAAATCATAAGGGGGGTACCTTCCTACTAAAACGATGAAATTTCAAATTTTTTTTTGTCGAGATTTTGTGTCCTAATGGTCCCTCGTGATACCCTGAACTCCATAAACTAAATTATTCTCAGATTTGAAGCCAAAATCTATGAAAAAAGGCACTCAGAAAAATTGAAAAATTGATAAATCACCATAATTGCTTAGCACGATTTTATCTCAGGAACTATAAGTGTCAATGAGCTGAAATTTTCAGGGATTGTAGTCCTTTGAAAAGGATAATTTTCAGTGAAAGATTCAGCTTTCTATCTATAATAGAAAAAAAGTTATGACTTTTCAAAATTTTCCAAAAAAATCATAAGGGGGGTACCTTCCTACTAAAACGATGAAATTTCAAATTTTTTTTTGTCGAGATTTTGTGTCCTAATGGTCCCTCGTGATACCCTGAACTCCATAAACTAAATTATTCTCAGATTTGAAGCCAAAATCTATGAAAAAAGGCACTCAGAAAAATTGAAAAATTGATAAATCACCATAATTGCTTAGCACGATTTTATCTCAGGAACTATAAGTGTCAATGAGCTGAAATTTTCAGGGATTGTAGTCCTTTGAAAAGGATAATTTTCAGTGAAAGATTCAGCTTTCTATCTATAATAGAAAAAAAGTTATGACTTTTCAAAATTTTCCAAAAAAATCATAAGGGGGGTACCTTCCTACTAAAACGATGAAATTTCAATTTTTTTTTGTCGAGATTTTGTGTCCTAATGGTCCCTCGTGATACCCTGAACTCCATAAACTAAATTATTCTCAGATTTGAAGCCAAAATCTATGAAAAAAGGCACTCAGAAAAATTGAAAAATTGATAAATCACCACAATTGCCTAGCACGATTTTATCTCAGGAACTATAAGTGTCAATGAGCTGAAATTTTCAGGGATTGTAGTCCTTTGAAAAGGATAATTTTCAGTGAAAGATTCAGCTTTCTATCTATAATAGAAAAAAAGTTATGACTTTTCAAAATTTTCCAAAAAAATCATAAGGGGGGTACCTTCCTACTAAAACGATGAAATTTCAAATTTTTTTTTGTCGAGATTTTGTGTCCTAATGGTCCCTCGTGATACCCTGAACTCCATAAACTAAATTATTCTCAGATTTGAAGCCAAAATCTATGAAAAAAGGCACTCAGAAAAATTGAAAAATTGATAAATCACCATAATTGCTTAGCACGATTTTATCTCAGGAACTATATGTGTCAATGAGCTGAAATTTTCAGGGATTGTAGTCCTTTGAAAAGGATAATTTTCAGTGAAAGATTCAGCTTTCTATCTATAATAGAAAAAAAGTTATGACTTTTCAAAATTTTCCAAAAAAATCATAAGGGGGGTACCTTCCTACTAAAACGATGAAATTTCAAATTTTTTTTTGTCGAGATTTTGTGTCCTAATGGTCCCTCGTGATACCCTGAACTCCATAAACTAAATTATTCTCAGATTTGAAGCCAAAATCTATGAAAAAAGGCACTCAGAAAAATTGAAAAATTGATAAATCACCACAATTGCCTAGCACGATTTTATCTCAGGAACTATAAGTGTCAATGAGCTGAAATTTTCAGGGATTGTAGTCCTTTGAAAAGGATAATTTTCAGTGAAAGATTCAGCTTTCTATCTATAATAGAAAAAAAGTTATGACTTTTCAAAATTTTCCAAAAAAATCATAAGGGGGGTACCTTCCTACTAAAACGATGAAATTTCAAATTTTTTTTTGTCGAGATTTTGTGTCCTAATGGTCCCTCGTGATACCCTGAACTCCATAAACTAAATTATTCTCAGATTTGAAGCCAAAATCTATGAAAAAAGGCACTCAGAAAAATTGAAAAATTGATAAATCACCATAATTGCTTAGCACGATTTTATCTCAGGAACTATATGTGTCAATGAGCTGAAATTTTCAGGGATTGTAGTCCTTTGAAAAGGATAATTTTCAGTGAAAGATTCAGCTTTCTATCTATAATAGAAAAAAAGTTATGACTTTTCAAAATTTTCCAAAAAAATCATAAGGGGGGTACCTTCTTACTAAAACGATGAAACTTCAAATTTTTTTTTGTCGAGATTTTGTGTCCTAATGGTCCCTCGTGATACCCTGAACTCTATAAACTAAATTATTCTCAGATTTGAAGCCAAAATCTATGAAAAAAGGCACTCAGAAAAATTGAAAAATTGATAAATCACCATAATTGCTTAGCACGATTTTATCTCAGGAACTATAAGTGTCAATGAGCTGAAATTTTCAGGGATTGTAGTCCTTTGAAAAGGATAATTTTCAGTGAAAGATTCAGCTTTCTATCTATAATAGAAAAAAAGTTATGACTTTTCAAAATTTTCCAAAAAAATCATAAGGGGGGTACCTTCCTAATAAAACGATGAAACTTCAAATTTTTTTTTGTCGAGATTTTGTGTCCTAATGGTCCCTCGTGATACCCTGAACTCCATAAACTAAATTATTCTCAGATTTGAAGCCAAAATCTATGAAAAAAGGCACTCAGAAAAATTGAAAAATTGATAAATCACCACAATTGCCTAGCACGATTTTATCTCAGGAACTATAAGTGTCAATGAGCTGAAATTTTCAGGGATTGTAGTCCTTTGAAAAGGATAATTTTCAGTGAAAGATTCAGCTTTCTATCTATAATAGAAAAAAAGTTATGACTTTTCAAAATTTTCCAAAAAAATCATAAGGGGGGTACCTTCCTACTAAAACGATGAAACTTCAAATTTTTTTTTGTCGAGATTTTGTGTCCTAATGGTCCCTCGTAATACCCTGAACTCCATAAACTAAATTATTCTCAGATTTGAAGCCAAAATCTATGAAAAAAGGCACTCAGAAAAATTGAAAAATTGATAAATCACCACAATTGCCTAGCACGATTTTATCTCAGGAACTATAAGTGTCAATGAGCTGAAATTTTCAGGGATTGTAGTCTTTTGAAAAGGATAATTTTCAGTGAAAGATTCAGCTTTCTATCTATAATAGAAAAAAAGTTATGACTTTTCAAAATTTTCCAAAAAAATCATAAGGGGGGTACCTTCCTACTAAAACGATGAAACTTCAAATTTTTTTTTGTCGAGATTTTGTGTCCTAATGGTCCCTCGTAATACCCTGAACTCCATAAACTAAATTATTCTCAGATTTGAAGCCAAAATCTATGAAAAAAGGCACTCAGAAAAATTGAAAAATTGATAAATCACCACAATTGCCTAGCACGATTTTATCTCAGGAACTATAAGTGTCAATGAGCTGAAATTTTCAGGGATTGTAGTCTTTTGAAAAGGATAATTTTCAGTGAAAGATTCAGCTTTCTATCTATAATAGAAAAAAAGTTATGACTTTTCAAAATTTTCCAAAAAAATCATAAGGGGGGTACCTTGTAGCAACACCAGTCTGAAAACCAAAATCCGCCACATACCTTAGAAAAGATTTTAAAGGTTTCAGTGGCGTGAGAGCTGGTCTTCTGCTCTTCTCTGAAATACCCAGAAAGTGTCCACACATCCATTCAACATTTTCCTTCTCAAAGCGATATACCACTTTCCGGTCTCTATCTCTTTAGGATTGCGTAAATTATTTATAAGTTCGGCTATAGTGTCATTCTTTTCCTAAGTTGAGTTTGCTACTGACTAGACTCAAGTGAAATGGACCAGATGTTCCAGACTTGAAGTAAATACTTTTTTTATTAATATCCACTCACTCTAGTGGATATTAATAATGCTCACACAAGTCAACCAGTGGCGTGCCTGACGGGCCCGCAGGGCCCGCGGTGCGGTAGTGCCCCGGGATATTTGGGGCCTTCAAATTACACAAGGTATTCTTCTCTCACAAAATATACTCCTGGACAAAATTATCGCACCACTGCTTATGGTGATGCTTATGTGCAGTGGTGCGATAATTTTGTCCAGGAGTATATTTTTCCACTTGTGTCAGTTAAAGAAAATCTTCAAAAAAATCGAAGATTTCTCAATTTTTGCAACCATCAGATGTATTGGAAATGATAGTGATAATTTAGCGTAAAATCTTAAAACATAACTTTATATAAAATATTTTAATTTTTACTCCACCCCAGACTCCAACGCACCATAATTTTGGTCACACCGGCAACACTGGCCGTGTTGTGTCATGGCTAATAAATGTTTTTATGATATTTTTTGTTTACTTTTATTTTTACCGAAACTGTTCGGGGCTCCCAAGGAAAATCTCGCGGAAGGGCCCCCAAGAAACTCGGCACGCCCCTAAAGTCAACCGAGTTTAAGCAAAAGTTTAACTTTATTTATTAATATACTTCGAATATTTTAAGTCTGAGCTTATACTTCATCTTATTAATACCACTGATGTCTCGCTTTCCACATCGATTCGCCACGTACCTACATCGAAGCTGAAAGTTAATTAAAGCTTACAACTTGGCCAATAGTAACAAGAGTTTTTTAATTTCCCATATCTGGAGTTTTTTTGATTACTGGGACTATTGTGACGATTGTTGAGTCACTACAACTTAAGTCTTTGTAGACTCATCATCATTTTAGAGGTATCTAAATCTCTTTTTTCAAAAATATTTACCGCTTTATTTTTTGATCTAACAACTGTCAAAAACTGAATAAAACGCGGTCCATTATTTATTTCCTAGGTAAAATTTCCCTGTAAATGTGTATCTCGAGAAAGTCTGTTTATCTAATAACTATAAATAATCGTGCCATCTGCCGGAATAAGAACAAGAGGGTCCTTCTTCTGCCGCTGCAGTTGATTTAGGGTTTGTAAACGACCAAAGTCCGTCTGGCCCGTAAATCTTAAGCCGTATCGAAAGAAATACAATCAAGTACAACAAATAGCCCCATCCCTTATCCCCTTTCGTGCAGTTTTAGCAGAAAAAAAGCTCCACTGGCAAAGAAATGTAGGGCAGTTAAGTAAACAAAAGGGACTTCCTTTATACCTAGAGATAAATATTTTATTTAAGCTTATGGATAAGATGATAACAATAGATTTTCAATCCTGATTAGATATTGCTGACAGTTTGAGCCTTGATTATTTTACTTCAAATAATATGGATTTCTGTGTTTCTCCGACTCAGTGATCCAAATTTCTTTCTTCATTATTTGCAATGCAGCTGAAAACACTGTTTTTTTTTTATTGTATGAAATCTCTCATTGTTTTATATAGTTATTTATCTACTAACTAATGTCTGTTAAGCTTATTGTATACTGTTTTCAGTTGTATTATCAGAGAAAGCAAAATCTATAAAAGGTATAAGGGCAAGATTTTGCCTGTGCTTTCATCTTGCATCCTTCGACAAATCAGGGTTTTCTATTAAGTGAAATATATGACAAAGAACTCTTTATTCAAATAAACCGTATAAAGCCTTAAATACAAAAATATTTGATTATAAATCTCACAAGCTACGATAATTTTATGCAAAACCACAGCACATTTTTCAAAATTTTGGCATAAAACTTATCTCTAGGGGTTTTCGAGATACAGAAGAAGGTCTATAAAGTTCTGGTGTTTGCGTGGAACTTTTTACGACTAGTTATATATTCCGTTTTATTTGTTCCAGTTTCGACAAAGGACACGATAATGTTTTATACCTCTCACCTGTGATATTCAACTAAATATTTGCATCATATAAGCATTAATTTATTAATGTAACAATAAAAAAACGGAAGAACATAAATTTGGCACTAAACCGAAACAACTTGGACTTTCAGATATATTGGGATTGGGAGACCATCAACTTGCCACTTTCCTAAATATAGCAAAAGTTCCATAATTAAATTAAAATTCCAAAGATTAGGAATTTTGTCGAACAATATCATTCGACATGATAGTCAATTGTTTTCCATCATATCAAATTGAGTTATGATTATTTTTAAGTAGTGTTGCTAGTTGCTACACTTCCTATACATGTTAAGCTCATTGTCCGTATATAGAGAGACTATCAACTCAGAGAAAAGCAAAAATAAGGGTTAATAATATATTTTCTGCATCCTTCAAGAGTTTTAATACCTGACCCTCCTTTACAAGCCCTAAAAGAAAGAAAAAAAAAAAAAAAACTAAAAATGCGTCTGAATGCTCAAGACTCTGACAGTTCAAGGGTTTAAAACTACGTTGTATCTCATAAATAGCTTCAAATGGCTAACGAGACTCGAGTAGTGTTGGAAAGGTGTTTTAAGAAATTGCGAATGAAAATTTCATGAAGCCTGCTTCGAATCCCATGGATAATGATACTATTTATTTTATATCTTATTGGATAAATGTTCACATTTATATTTTTCACTTACCTACGCTTTATATCTATCTGTAATATTTTTATATACTTCATAAATGTGATCATAGAGAAAAAAAGAAAAAATATGTGAGTTCTGGTTGCGAAATACGAAAATATACAATCAATGCAAGTCATTTAATGGTTTAATATCAAACTTAGTACGTATTACTAAAAAATCCATGTATCATTACAGTAAAAGTACTTTTCAAATTGTCAAGGTGAGGATTGTAAATGATGATTCCTGTTAGCTTAAACGACGTACTGTTACGCAATGCTCTTCTGCGCTCCCCTCTTGGCGCACGATGACTATTGACGACGTGGAAGTACCACTCGAATCCGTACGAAGTACGAAGTGGTCCGCAGTCTACGCGAGCCATTCGACAGGGGTTGTGTGATAACCATTTTCAGAACCATCCATAGCGGCAATAAAGTAGCAGCGGTGCGTAAATCAAACTTTTCCGCCATGGTTTCTATGTTTATTATCTGCTTTGAATTTTCTAATCTATCATCTAAAATCGATTTTATCGCCTCAAAATATTTTACAATGCCGTCTACCTGTAGCTTGACTTGTTTTATAGTAGGCCTCTTGCCTACTAGTATTAAAGTTATCTCTCAAATTTATAAATCCTAATTCTAATTTATTAATTTTATCTAACTTACGCCTAATTACACTAACATTCTCTCTTCTTTCCTGGAAGTCTTTGTTCAAATTTCTATAAAATACTTTTAATTCTTCTAATAAGGAACGAAATTCTTTCTCATCCACCATATCATCTCCATTTCCATATATACCCAATTTAAACTCGTTCGGTGCTCTTAGATATTTCTCGACTAATTTTCCTCTCTAGTTGTTTCTTACATCTTATATAGCAAAATATGCCAATACCAATAATTGCCAGACCTAAAACAATCAAAACCAAAACGTCCCTAGTTGATGTTACCGCTAGACTTGTAGTATCCCTTATTCCTCCACTATTGCCGGCTTGCGCTATTAATTCTTCCTCTTTGACCTCTTTAGTTTTTTGATTCCCCATGATTTTTGTGTTTTCTAGCCTTTTCGGTTTCCAAATTTCCAATACTCCTGAGCTCTACTTAGTTTTCTTCAACCATACCATTTAGAACCATAATTCGATTGGCAGGGTCGCCATGTGATAACTTTGTGGGTTATCTTGATACTTTGAAATCAAACATAAGGATTTTTCAAAACCCAACGTATAGTATATGTTTATTAGTTTTAAGACATTAATACAATCGTACAATACTGTATGACTTCTCTAGCAAACATGTCTATTCTAAAAGTAACCTACTAATATCCCAAAACTCAGCATAAGCAATATTGTCTATCCTTAATTACATATCCATATTTAAATATTAAACATTCAATTACTGAATAATGTATAGGGTGTGGAACACTATTGTAACTACAGGGTGTCACACACTACAGTTGTGTTTCTCTCGAGCGGCATCAACACGCGATCTATGTTGGCGGAACACAATAGATTCTATATTATTAATTCAATAAAATTTACTTTTGATAACCGCCCGTCTATTTAATTAACAGTACATATTTATTTAAAGTTTCAAATATCAATTTAATGCCGACCAATTAATATCAAATCCTACATGGAAGAGTTATAAGTTCTTCATTTGGAAATGGGTCATTGTATTAATTGCACCTAACAAATGCGACCGAGCCATTAAATGATAATTATCAGTTGAAATAATTAATCACGATAACAATGGATTCAGTACTGCATTGCGGTAGGTAACTCATTTACCTAATTAATAAATATTTTGTTAAATTCCAATTGATGTAATTGTTGTATTGGTTTTTGTTTTTATTATGTCCCTATCTGTTTGTTGGTAAATTTTGAAACTATTTTGAATAAATAAAAGCCCATTGTTTCATATTCAACGTCAGGTGTGAAAAAAGTCTCCGTTTTTGTGCTAATATTTGGAAATAGCTCCAACGCTTAAATACATTTTCCAAAACAAATATTATAAATACATTTTGTTTCATCAGAGTAAATAATTATTTAACAAAGTTGAACAAGGAAAGATATAAATAGTTTCGTTTCAGGTGCCTGGAACTTCAAGTATAGTTCCAACAAATTTCTTTCTTTGTAATATTTTAATTAAAATTCTTTTCAAAAACATCTCGCTACCGCCTCAAAAATACTTCTCTTTGGAAACTTGCTGGAAAGTCAATCAATAATTTAATTTTCTTGATAAATATATTATTTTGTGTGTTGTCGGGTTCTCATTATAGTCGTTACTTTTCAAAGTTTAAGGTAGCAACTTAAAAAAGTTTACAAATTACTTTCTCACAAGTCATAAAAATAGCTCTAATACCTAGCTTCCGACGAAACTTTTGAACCAAGATAACTTTTGCCCATCAGCTAATTTTGTGATATAGGGAAAAAGTTTTCTAGCAAGTTTCTATACGCCTACACAAATTTTGTTGCTAATAATTTTTAGGATAGATGAATTTGCGTTCTTAACTACATAATTCATTAGAAAATTATACACCATTCTTTTCCTGAGGAAATGCGAAATTATTTTGTTTAACGGCAAATAACGCCCGGGATAACAATAATAATAAAAAAAAATTACAAGAAGAGATGTAGGTTACTACTCGTACACGTTGTAAAGTGTGTTTTTTTTTTTTAAAGATAATTCCTCAAGTCAAAAATTTAGTAACTATGTTGGCAACACAAGCCTTTTCTACATAAAAAATTTGAAAGCATTGACAATTTCACATTGTATTACCAACATAATGTCATTTTGACTTTTATCTTTAAAAAAAAAAACGGACTTTAGAATTTTGTAGTATGGTGAAATTATTTAAATAGTGCATGCACGTCGAAATTATTGCCAATTGCAGTTTGTAAGAAATTAAAATTCGTTTCAAGCTGAGAGCTAATTCTCCTTTTTATTTAACCTTAGTTAAAAAAAGACAGAACACTGTTGACATTTAACCGAATCGGCCGATAAAATGACATTTAGGTTGGCACTCATGGGTTATGTTGCCAAATATTGCTGCAAATCTGCGGTTACTGATTTTAATAATTTGAAATTATTTCTATTTGTGTATCTATAAAATGCCAAAGTCATTGAATAGTCAGAGTCAGAAACTCGTTTCGTCTCTAATTAGTTTCTTTGAAAAGGAACGAGATAATGGGGGCCCCTTTTTGCCATTAAATAGCGTTAGAGAGGTGAAGTATATTGATACTATCAAATATAAATCTTCTGGGGCTTTAATTGGGAATATTTTTCCAGCGTGTTGCAGCTGCACTGAATAATGGTATAACCACTGTGAGTAAAATCCAATGTAAAGTCCCTCAAAAAGTTAGGGATAATATAGCGTTAAATTCACCAAAGAAAAAACGTCCACATAAGAAGCGGGTTACGAATCAAGATCACCTTGATGTTAGCTCTATTCGCAATCAAATTTACGACGAAAAGTGAGTAGTTTTTTTAGATTGTGTTCATAATACACTATCTATACATATAAAAATCGATGTTTGTTTGCTTTTATGGCCATTTCCACCAAACTATAACTAAGCTTTGATTAACTATGAAGCCCTTAAAAGTTAAGGGACGCTCAAATATAATTTCGTTCCACCATAGTTTTTGAGTGCAAGCTTAGCTAAGTGTCGTGAAGCTTTGGCAACATTGAATTTTAACTGAAAGATTTGCGTACTTTTTCGTTTTTACATACAAGTCGTGTCAATGTTATCTGTCATTCGACGTTTCCCGCTAATTTTTATTAGATGAAAATAATAATATTAATAATAGTTGTTGCTGTTGTCCGAGTTCGGTTTATTTCATATTTCATATTGGAGAGGTTTAGATATTCGTAGTTTATCCTGCATTCTGCATTGCGTGTGCACGAACACGAAGGTGTCTAGAGCAGCGTGGAGTCGGGGAAGAGAAACAAACAGGGACAGTTTATTCAAAAAAGCCGGACACCCAACTATACAATAAAGAAAAAAGTGCTGCTATTATCACTAACATCAAAAAATGAGAACATAATCGAAAATAAAAATGAAAACAGACGGAGTATCTACACCAGACATTAGAAAATTGAGATCATTATTTATCTCAATTCAATTTTAACGTTTGGTTATGTCAACAAAACATAATAGTACAACGGTCGAAATTTGATCGTGGCGCCATCTATTTTCATCAATTTTTTCTCTGATGAGAAAATATTTGGTTTGATTTTCCATGCTTTTCCATCCATAGACGTCTATGGATGGAAAAGCATGGAAAATCAAACCAAATATTTTCTCATCAGTGGATAATAGGTTTTCCTATTCTGGGTTTCCCCACGAACTGAATTTTGGTTGGCCGATTAGATTACTCAGTCACCATATTGCAGCGAAAATTGCTGCTTGGTGTTGAAGTTTTGTCTCAGATGGCGCCACGATCAAATTTCGATCGTTGTACTATGTATATATTGCCTACAGGCACGAAACTTGGTTTGGTTTTCTTTGCTTTTCCTAGCCATACTGATGAGACCTGATAGGTCGAAACGCGTCTATGGATGGAAAAGCATGGAAAATCAAACCAAATATTTTCTCAAAACATAATATAGGTATGATGCAAATTGCTTGCGCTTATCATCCCCACTTTGTTAAGGGAGGAATAAGCCTAGAAATTTGTATGCTTAGTTAAGCTTATCTTGATGAGACTAGGTGAGACTGTTGGAAACAAAATTATAATATAAGCGGCACTTAACGTTAAGTAAACTTAAATTTGCGTTGGTGGAAACGGCCATTAGTGATAACAAATTTTACTAGACATAGTATGTCAAAGTAAAACGAAAGTTAATAGCGGCAACATTGCGACGTGCTTATGTCATTAATTTTGATCCCGTGCATACACTGCTTAATTAATTTCACTATTAGCCTATCCAAAACACGTGACTTTGACAAGCAAAATATGGCCGGCAAGAGGCACACAAACATTGACACAAATACAAACCATAACGTCATTATAGATGTCAAAGTGGTTTCGGTGAAATTGCTTGAATTTTTGATATTTTGTACCTCTGATCATAATTCAATACTCATTTTCTATTATGTCCGTCTCAAGTTTTGCTAGTTTCTACCCAATTACGGAATCCTTATTGTTTGGGCAAGGTTTCTCTACATGCATTTCACTTGGACACGCAGGACCTACCCTAAATGTGAAAATATGGCTCTGTGTCATTTGCGCGACAACCGTTTGCGCGAGGGAGAAAAGCGCGATACGAAAAGCGTGAGGGACAAAAGCGCGACGGAACAAAAACGCGACAGGACCAAAGCGCGATGGACACAAACGCAACTGGATGAAAACGCGAGGAACAAAAGTGTGAGGCACAAAAGCGCGACGGAACAAAAACGCGAGAGACAAAACCGCGACGGAACAAAAACGCGACTGGAATAAAGCACGATGGACAAAAACGCGACTGGATAAAAACGCGAGGAACAAAAGCGCGAGGGACAGAAGCGCGACGGAACAAAAACGAGACTGGAATAAAGCGCGATGGACAAAAACGCGACTGGATAAAAGCGCGAGGGACAAAAGCACGACTGAACAAAAACGCGAAGGACAAAGGCGTTGTTGAAATGTCTGTCAACAAATACAGGACCGGGCATAGAAAGCCCCCAGCGAGGAGTTCAAAATATGAGCAAGTTAATTCTCGATTGTTGAACTTAGTCCAAAAATACCGTTTCTCCAACGTACAAAATCACCTTAAAGCAGTAGCTTTACGACTTAACCATTTAAACTTAGCATTCCATAATTTGTATTTTTAACTAATTTATTTTGTTTCTTTTGTTAATAAAGTTTATCATGCTGTTCTACTTAGAACTATAGAATAAGTGATGAACAAATTGAATCAATAATAATCAAGAAAACGCAGACTTACTCAATCTAACCCAAACTAACCCGTCTGCCTAGTGCGATCTAGTCCTCGTAAGTTAGCATTTTATTGCAGACTTACTCAATCTAACCCAAACTAACCCATCCACTTAGTGCGATCTAGTCCTCGTATGTTAGCATTTTATTGCAGACTTACTCAATCTAACCCAAACTAACCCGTCCGCCTAGTGCGATCTAGTCCTCGTAAGTTAGAATTTTATTGCAGACTTACTCAAAACTAACCCGTCCGCCTAGTGCGATCTAGTCCTCATTAGCATTTTATTTAAAAAAACTGTCAGCCTTGTTTTTCAAATAAAATGCTAACTTATGAGGACAAGATCGCACTAGGGGAACAGGTTAGTTTGGGTTAGTTTGAGTAGTCTGCATTTTTTAAATTATTATTGATACAATTTGATGTGTCCCTGTTTTACTTAGAGGTCGTTGTTGTTGATGTCCCTGTTTTAAATCTCGTTTTTTACATATGTCGCTCTTTTGCAATGTCGCTGTTTCAAGTATCGCGCTTTCGAATGTCGCTTTTTTGATATGTCGCTACTTTTTTCACATGTCGCTTTTTGAATGTCGCTATTTTAATAAGTCGCTGTTTTGAATATCGCTATTTTGATGTATCGCTTTAAAAATATGTCGCCTTTTTAATGTCGCTATTTCAAATATCGCTTTTTTGAACCGGAGCCACTGAGAATGTCTAAATGTCTTGTATTTTGGAAAGCGTTCTATATTCCTCGTAGATAGTTGAGCGTTCTCGTCCAAACGCGCTTTATTCCAGTCGCGTTTTTGTTCCTCGCGCTTTTGTCCCACGCGCTTTTATCCAGTCGCGTTTTTGTCCATCGCTCTTCATTCCAGTCGCGTTTTTGTTCTGTCTCGATTTTGTCCCTCGCGTTTTTGTTCCGTCGCGCTTTTGTCTCACAAAAATTTGCAAAAAAGCTGTGAAAGCCGCATAAAACATAACCGGCCTAATCTACACCAATGTAAATATAGTATATTATAGTATAAGTGGATATTAAGGTCTTTAAAACACGCGCGATTTTTCGAGCACGACGGCGCAGCCGAGTGCTCGAAATAGATCAACGAATACTTTACACTATTTTTTTTTATTGGTATACGTTCAAATCATAAATTACTAATAATTGTAGAATGCTAAATTTGTGCTTGACACTTGTTACATTTTATTTGACGTTATCTACAAGTACCTACTCCTGACAAATCAACAATTAAAAAGTTGACATTTAGACCTTTCTCGGGTTGTTGGTTATTGATGTTGTCATTGGTAACTTTAAAACACGCGCGTTTTTGAATGTTGGATTTAAACACGCTGAGGAGTACTTTAAATAAGTGAAATAGGTTATCAATAAAAAAAAAATATTTGTTTTACCTCAGAGCGATTGTCAAACTCATTTGTGACGTCACATGGACATGCCCTATAGTGTTTTTATTTCACCAAACCGATTGATCAATAGAATTTAAAAAAATTATTATTGATAAAAAATAAAAACTGTCTTTACATCCTGGTGCTCATTATCTCTCTGCCTCTTTTATTCGGAAATTTCCATTCAAAATATTCGTTCTTCCGCGTTTTTGAATTGTAGAGAAGCCCCATTCCCAATTCCATAGATAATACTTTCTGCCATTATTTATTTACATGCATTGATGCGATTTCAAATGGTGCTCTAGACATGGTAGATTGTATTCAATATTTCATAACAATTGGGGTCGACCCTAACCAATTAGTTACAGCAATATTGTCCAAAAATATTGCTTGCCCATCTCACACAGAAGCTTTTATTGGGATAAAAATTATTTAGCATAATACTTAATAGGAAATAACTTGATAATATTGAACAACTATGGCTTCAAGTATTCCCTTCAATAAAAATAGGTGTGAAGTTGAAATACAATCCACATAAACTATCCTACCATGTTAATTAAATAAAATTTATTTGAATTTCAAATTAAATCATTGATCACACACATACTCCTGCGGTATTCAAAATTTTTGTTTAATTCTCCTGCTCGGCCCATATAAAAGCGAAATATTGCCTTTCCTCGGAAAATTTCGCAATACTAAATTTCGGCCTTATACTGGAAGTAGTGCAGCATTCGAAATTTATATTGTACTAAAGTTTGATATATTATTTTATAGTATTTTACATTATAAGCTATGCACCTAAATCAGTTTTTACTAGCGATAGGAGATATAGCATACAATAATTTGAATGCTATTTAATTGTAGAAAAAAGATTTGAAAAAAGACTAATTCAGCTTCGAACATTCGAAAATCTTCGCAAGTTGCTGGCTACGGAGAAGTTGAACCTTTTTTGTGTGACGTAAAATTGTTCCGCATTGAATTAGCAGGCTTCTTGGGACTTTGACCTGCAATGCGACGTATATGTTGCATCCGAATTCCTTTTTGTTCCGTAAACGATCACTTTGTTCTTTCTACAAAACTAAATTCTAACAAGAATCTCTCTATGTCAAAGGCATTAAATGTTTTAGTTTCTGTGCAGACTTCTTTATTAAATTAGTTCGTGATACCTTTCGAGTTTAAGCTTTGTACTTGTTGAATTTTTTATGAGTGAAGTCCGCTTCAAGGTACATTATTGATTATATTTAACTACACTACCCATACTTAAAGTGAAAACTTTTTAAATTATTGCCAGGCCATTGAGTTGAAAATAAAGGAAGGTTGTCTCTAAGAACCATTGAACTGGAAAATGGTGGCACTCATAACATAAAGCATGAAAGATATGCAAATCTGGCCAACTTCACTTGGTACTTTAGATAAAATATGCATAATATGTGTCTCTTTGACAAAATCGGACTGAATAGAATGCTCTTTGGTGCTAGGAACTTGCAATAACTTGCAATCAAAATATTTATATAGAGAAAAATATAAATTTGATATTATGTACAGGGTGGTCCAAATGGGACACTTTCTTATGGAAACACCCTTTATTTTTAGAGATAGAAAAAAATGAACCCCCCACTCTGAGGCTCAAATTTAATGAAATTTTGATTGGTGCAAACCGCATTTTGATATCTTCAACCGTTTAGCCGCTAGAGGGCGATTCTCGATTTTGAGCAATACAGTGAAACCTTCATAACTTTGTTGTTTATGAAAATAATTGATTTCCGTAAAGACTTTCTAGGAGCACTTTTTTAAGAAGAATTCAGTGACGTTCTCAGTTTTTTTCTAATTGACTCGGATTTCGAGATATTGACCAAAATACGATTTTTTTCAATAGAACACCCTATATATTATTAGCTTATTGGAAAGCTCTGCTTTTGCTGATTTCAATGATATAAAGTTCAATAGGTTTATCCCTAACAGTTTTCGAGAAAAATTTTTTTTTCTGTTTTTGTCATAAGAAACAATGTGTTAGAAAGAGACCTTTCTCGTTTTCCTTACAGATATAAAGTCCTTTTCCATCACACTGTGTCTTATGACAAAAATCGAAATAATTTTTTTCTCGGAAACCGTTGGAGATAAACCTATCCAATTTTATATCATTGAAATCAGCAAAAGCAGAGCTTTTCAATGAGCTATTAATATATAGGATGTCCTATTGAAAAAAATCGGATTTTGGTCAATATCTCGGAATCGGAGCCAAATAGAAAAAAGCTGAGAACGTCACTGAATTCCACTTAAAAAAGTGCTTCCAGAAAGTCTTTACAGAAATGAATTATTTTCATAAATAAAAAATTTATGAAGGTTTCACAGTATTGCTCAAAATCGAGAATCGCCCTCTAGCGGCTAAACGGTTGAAGATATCAAAATGTGGTTTGCTCCAATCAAAATTTCATGAAATTTGAGCCTCAGAGTGGGGGGTTCATTTTTTTCTATCCCTAAAAATAAAGGGTGTTTCCATAAGAAAGTGTCCAAATTGGCCCACCCTGTACATGGAAGAATAAATTGAACTTAAGAATAACAGTGTTTCGGAAGAGTCCGAATTTATTTGGGAGGTGAATGAAGATAATAAATTTGCAAGAGCTTTGCGTGAAGGCTCTTTCAAAAATAATTTTGTAGCTATGGGGCAGTCAATATTTTAACCAATCCCGCTCACCAAGCATTATCTATCTCTTCCTCCAACATTATCACCATGAAAGCCTTTCATTACCTACTGGTCGTATGTTTTTTGATAGTCTCCTTTGTAATGACATTTTCCCCACTGAAATGATAATTAACATCTACTATTTTCACTGCAGATACTAGAGGCTTTTTTATTTTAAATCTTGTTTTTATATTGGGATTTTGGGCTTTTTTCCTTCTAATTTCACTTTCTAAATTTGCTTTGACAGGATTCAATGTACAATCACTCCAAGATTCTTAAAACTATTGAGAAGGATTCCAGCATCGCCAACAGCAGAGAACGAAAAATTTCCTCCTCTCTATCATCTTTGAAGTTTTTAGTTGTCTTCTGTTATATTGGGTTCTTTTATGATGAATAGACATTTATCTTCAATAGATATTTTGATAAGCTTCACAAATGACCGAGGACGGTGTGAAAGAAACCAATACAAAAACTATAATATTAACTAATGACATCCCCTGTCATCTCCAAACAATACCTTAATAACCGGTGTAGGAACATGGCAGGGTTGATATACAGTGTCTCCGAAATTCGAGTCTCTACCTGGGGATTTCGCTTATTATGAGAGATACAGGGTGTCTCAAATTAGGAAAGTTTTAGGGAATTTATTGCTCATTTATATCCTGTTGTTAAATTTGCTTCAAAGTTTTCTGTTTCCTAGAAATCCGAGAAAAACTGAAAATAGCCAATTTTGTTTTTTGTCAATAATTCATAAACCGTTAACTTTAGATTTTTCTAACTTTAACATTATTGAGACACTTTTTTGAGATGGATATTTTCGTAATTTGAAAACATTCCGATCGTCGTTTGTTTTCGACTTATTAACCAAAACTTTCTTTTTTTTTATTGAGAATTACTTATTTGAAGTACTTCTCAGCGTGTTTAAATCCAACATTCAAAAACGCGCGTGTTTTAAAGTTATCATGACAACATCAACAACCCAAACAAGTCTAAATATCAACTTTTTAATTATTGATTTGTCAGGAGTAGGTTAGGTACTTGTAGATAACGTCAAATAAAATATAACAAGTGTTAAGCACGAATTTAGCATTCTTAATATCCACTTATACTTTAATATACTATTTTTCTTATGGCGGCCATCTTCATTCATTCATTTCAACAGAATAATATTCTGCGAAAAAAATCCTTTACAATGATGTATTACAAGCTATGAAAACGTTTCGCAAGTCCTTCAAAATTACAGTTGGAACCGATATTTTGCTAAATTTGGCAACAATGCTCATAGTTATAAGAATAAAACTAAATAAGTATTATTTAATACCTAGAATCGGTATTTTTCAAGTCTTCTGGCAATTTTACTGGATAAAGAAAAAAATAAGTAGGTAAGGTATTCCACATGTTTTTTTTTTTTTTTTTGTAATGTAAACAACATGAATTACAGCTTTTCCTCCTTTCTTCTTTCGGGCAAATTCGTCCTTCACGCAAAAACAATAATTGTATTTGGAATATCCAAATTGGTATAATTTTTCCCGAGGCGTAAAACCGGAAGAAGAAAGGAGGAAAAGCTGTAATTCATGTTGTTTACATTACAAAAAAAAAAACATGTGGAATACCTTACCTTACCTACTTATTTTTTCTTTATCCAGTAAAATTGCCAGAAGACTTCAAAAATACCGATTCTAGGTATTAAATCATACTTATTTAGTTTTATTCTCGGTTTTATTCTTATAACTATGAGCATTGTTGCCAAATTTAGCAAAATATCGGTTCCAACTGTAGTTTTGAAGGACTTGCAAAACGTTTTCATAGCTTGTAATACATCATTTTAAAGGATTTTTTTCGCAGAATGTTATTTTGTTAAAATCGAAGATGGCCGCCATAAGAAATAAGAAAGTTTTGGTTAATAACTCGAAAACAAACGACGATCGGAATGTTTTCAAATCACGAAAATATCCGTCTCAAAAAAGTGTCTTAATAATGTTAAAGTTAGAAAAGTCTAAAGTCAACGGTTTATGAATTATTGACAAAAAACAAAATTGGCTATTTTCAGTTTTTCTCGGATTTCTAGGAAACAGAAAACTTTGAAGCAAATTTAACAACAGGATATATGAGAAATAAATTACCTAAAACTTTCCTAATTTGAGCCACCCTGTATCTTTCATTATAAGCGAAATCCCCATGTAGAGACTCGAATTTCGGACACACTGCTATATCATAACAAGTTCTGATAGAACATCCCCCCTTTTATAATAAGAAAAGGACTACAGTTTAAGTAACATATGGCCGTTTGCACCGACTATTTAAAGGAAACCTTAGCAATAAGTATTCCTTAAAATGACATTTTAACATGGAGAAATGTCACTTTAAGGGATACTTATCGCCAAGGCTTCCTTAAAATGGTCGGTGCAAACGGCCAATAGTCCTTTAAATATGAGGGTCTCTTAATGTGACGCTTTGGTCTACTAATTCTAAAACTAGCACTTTCATCCTTATTTTCATCATATGTCATATCATCCGATTGAACTTTGGATTCTGCAAAACTTTTACTGAAATTATTAATTAATTGTACATCAGGTTGAAATTTAACATTTTGGTTTTGATTAATACAGTTTTCTAATCTAGCGTTAGTGGAATCAACTATATTGAAAAATGATGATGTATCAGTGACTATATTAAATTTATGATTGCAAGGAAGTATAGTTTCAATATGAACAGAGTTCTGATGGTTTGCTGGTATCAAAAACCATCTATTTCTTCGAAAATTACCTCTCTGAATTTCAATAAGATTAGACTTCGGTTGGTCAAGCTTTTGAATAATTTTTTCATATATTTTGAGATCATAGATCATCACTCATACATTCTCATTAATATTTAATTCTGAGAGCTCTATTATAATTCCGCCTCATGTTTTCTCTATACTTTTCCTCCCTTTGAAAAATTGGGCTTCTATCAACCATTTAATTAGGAAATTTAGTCAAAATTGGAAGATGCAGGAGTCAAACCATTTTCCAAAGGAGTGGTACGGTATGCTGACAAAGATGCATTTACATTATCACTTTTTCCAATATGATTTTTAGCAGTTTTGACACCCGCTTCAATACAACCATTAGACTGAGGATATTTAGGACTGCTTGTTATATGAACAAAATCAAAATTTTTTAGCAAATTTTTTAAATTCAGTTTGGGGCTGAGGTCCATTATCATATCTCACTATTTCCGGTAAACCATACCTAGAAAACAGCTCTTATAACTAAGTGATCACATTTTCTGTAATTGGCTGAACAATGAGGTACAACAAGTTTTTATTTGAAGAGATTGAGGATTAATCAAGCGTGAACCACACAATAAATAACCATTACATTCTGAAAATTCATGCTATACCGAAAATAAATAGAAGTTTCTGGATCTATTTTATTTCTCTGAGGCCAAGCTAAATGAATATTGCTTGAGCTTCATACAAACAGAATCTTTATTTTACTCAAATTTGATCTATTCTAAAAAATAAGGTTTTATTTCAAAATAAATAACTCATCATTTCCAGGAAATGCAGAGTTTTCTTCAAATTTTCTTGACAATGCATCTGCAATTACTAAATGTTTACCTGTAACATAATAAATCTCACAATGTCATTATCGATATTTTTAGTCTGTAGAACTTGGAGCTAATGGCTTTATGATCCGTTTCAATGAACACTTTCAATCCATAAACGTATTCGGAAAATTTGTCACATGACCAGGTCAAAGCTTAAGCTTGATTTGTGCGTAACGTTGCTCCGTTTTTCACAATAACCTGCATGCATAAGAAACGACTTTTTTATTTCCTTTTACATCCTCTTGAACCGATACCAAATGAAGAAGCATCAGCAGAAATTAAAATCTGTTTTTTTTTTAAAGATAATTCCCCAAGTCAAAAATTTAGTAACTATGTTGGCAACACAAGCCTTTTCTACATGAAAATTTTGAAAGCATTGACAATTTTACATTGTATTGCCAACCTAATGTCAGTTTGACTTTTATCTTTAAAAAAAAAACGCACTTTATAATGTTCTGGCTGGGATCAAAATATTCGAGACAAGGACTTTCTTGTAATAAATCCTTGATTTTTTCAAAAGCTCGTTTTTGAGCATGGTTCCAAGTAAATGTTGTTAAAGTTTCTTTATTAAAGAAGTTAGGGGTTCCAAAACATCAGATCTAATCGGAATAAATCGACACGAAAAATTTACCATACCCAAGAAACGTAAAAGTTTTTTTTTTTTTATCAGAGGGTTCCGGAAATTTGTCAATAGCGTTTATTCGCTTGGGGTCTACAGAAATCCTATTACTAGATATGAAATGACCTAAAGATTTTAAAAACTCTGCACCGAAAAAACATTTTTCTTTATTCATTCGTTAGTTCATTCATTTATAAAATCGAGTTTAAACTTCATTCAGTATTTTATTGTATTATTCAATTGTCAGTGCAAAAATGAGAATATCATCAATATGAAAAATGGCTTGATCCAGTCCTTTTAGAATTTTATTTAATAAAATAGAAAAATATTCGGGTGCACAAGTTATTCCGAATGGAAACCTTTTAAATTTAAGATGGCCAAAAGGTGTTATGAGATATGTCAAAAAAAAAAACCAGACTTTGCGTCTATACGACTAAAATAGAAAGATAGGATTTTAAATACGCACGACTCTGCCACCATGTTATGTTGGGTTCTTTTATGATGAATAGACATTTATTTTCAATAGATCTTTTAATAAGCTTCACAAATGACCGAGGACGGTGTAAAAGAAACCATTAAAAAAACTATAATATTAACTAATGACATCCAAATATTACCTTAACAACCGGCGTAGGAACATGGCAGGCTTGATAAATATCATAACAAATCCTGATCTTCCGCGATATATCCTAGAAATATTCCTAGATCATCTCCCATTCCTATTCTGATTTTTCCACATAATGTGCTGTTTTAATGAATTAATCAACTTGATTACATAACCCTTTTTTTTTGCTTACTTGAATGTACCCGTTCAATGTTAAAACTATTTGCTTTATTATTGCCTGCCATACCTTCTGCTATTTTTAGTTAGTTTTCTCACTTACCAATTCTTTTGAAACTAGAGCTGAGGGCGCTGAGGCCCATTACCTGTTGTTTTAGTTCAAATCTATTTTTTTCTACTCGCGTGCGCAAGTCAATTACTTTGCACACTCATTTGAGTGCGCAAAGTTGAACTTTGCGCACGTAAACTTTTTGTTTTGTTATGCATAATTATTATCGTATTAATACTTGATTTTTCAATGCTTTGATGGTTTCTGAATAAACTAATATTCGAAAAAAGGGTTTTAGCTGAATTTAGCGCTTAGTACCTAAATATTACGCTTCCATTCCTATCAAAAGTGTCCAAAATGAACCCCCTGTACTACTAGGAATTTGTAAAATATTTCAGATTTAAGAGAATTTCATAAAAATATTCTAGAAATTCCAGAAGATGTTGGAAGATTATTGGGGATTTAATTTGAAGAGATTTTAAGGAATTCCAATGGATTCTAAGCGATTTTTGGAGATTTTGTGGTATTGTTTTACTAATTTAACAAATCAAATTCTACTTTTCTAAGATACTACTAGAAAAAGTATTGTTCCTATTACTTGCGCGAAGTGTCTCTCTCGCACTTAAAGCTTATCCGAACTCCGCTTCGCGTCGTTCGTCTGACAGCTTTTTCGTGCGGGAAAGTATCACTTTGCGCACTTGTTAGAAAAATAACTATTTCAACAGCTCAAAAACATAGACAGCATAATAAACACTTTATATGTGTGATAATTGTTTGCTGGTACAATTCCTGTTATTCCACTCTGGATTTAAGATAAGAGGCATCTCGTTTGCTATTAAGTGATTCTCCTACCTCAAAGAGCTCGGTATTTGAACTTGATTCGACGGACATGATCGATCTTATCTACTGACCATCAATAATTATGTCGTAACTGTATGTCTGTATGTACTAGTTGATATATTACATCGGTAGTGAGTCTTCAACTGATATCTTATGTCTAAAATATTTTAGAAACAAAGTATATTATTTCACCTTTTGCTAAAGGGAATTTGGTGTGCTGAGTGCTTGAAAGTTACAGCGCTGATAATAGTTAAATAATAAAATGGGAAAACTGTTTTCAATTTACTACCAAAAATAGTAAATACACCATGTTTTGAAAGGAAACAAAAGTACTCACTACTTGTAATGGATTTCCATCAAGTATCAACAAAATCGATCTCTCTTCAAAACAGCATGTTTGTCTTTGGTCCTATACAAAAACTATTAGTCTTCTTTGAAGGGGCTCCTTTAGTATTCACACAAGGTAGAAATAGGCTTTGTTTGGGTTAATTAAATAAAACATCAGCAGTTTCAGAGTATTTCCAAATTCCAGGTCGTTCAGATTCACGACACAAATTGACTGTAACAGCTTCAATATGTGCTTCTAACTCCTTCATAGATTACCATCCAGCTGACAGAGATAATTTCAATATCAATTAATTATAAGGAACTTGCTGAAAGGGTTTGCAAAAGCAATTATTGTAAAGTTGACAATAAAAAAATGCAACTGCTCAAACACTATTTGAGTAACCTATACATGAGTCTCATCTAAATGTTAACTAAAATGCAACTATTTTTTTTTGGGAGAAATTTTGCTTCAAAAATTTAAATAGTTCCACTAAATATCTCCCCATGGAGTTTCAGGGTTTGAATATGCCACAATCAGTTAGATTTGAGGCGAATTCAAAGTATATAAATAAATAACTGAAGACAGTTTGAAATATATTTTAAACCAAAACATCTAAGCTGATGGACAACAATTTATCTAAAAAAAATTCAATCATCCCTCGACAATTATATTTTAAACGATTTTTCAAGTAATTTTCGGGACAGAGTTTCTTGGTATTATTAATTCAATACTTTATGTTACTGCTTGAATAAGGGTTGAAGAAAAAAAGTTCTGCAATATTTTTTCCATATTGTTTCCAAACAGATATCGATTTGGAGCGATTTTACCCTTTCCACGTCTATATTGAATTTTTAATTTGATGGTGTCAAGTCCCTAGTTATATTATAAACTTATTGCACTTCAAACGACACTATTTTAAATTATTGTCGAATACCTGAAATGGCAACCAAATATTATTCCCATTAATTCTTATAATGGAATATAATTTGTTTGCTTTTAAGGTCTCAGAAATAACTAAATGGCATGTTTTGTGGATATGAGGCACAGAATATAAAGGACCCCGCACATTTCTTATGGAAAAGTGATCTATGTGGAATTTTGCTGTATTTTTGATATTGTGTATAGGGAGTCGTCCCTAACAAAAGTGATCATTGCGCTAATGTTCAATACCCAACACTTTTCAAGATATCAATTAAAAACTTTTTTAATAATACTCTTCAGTATGACGTCACTCACAGCAACGAAAATTATTACTATCCTTTCCACTTTTGACTTTGACTTTACTCTTCTCCTTTTAACATTAAGAAAAAAAAAAGATAGCGATAGCGACTAGTGACAAATAGGTAGGTATGTAAACAACACCTAGCTCCTGCCGCAATCGTCAACTTGATGTCATGATGTCTGTCATATAGCGATTTCATTTGTACCTGTTGTTGTTTTTTTTTATTTCCTAAATGTTAAAAAGAGAAGAGTATAAGTATAGGTAGTCAAAGTCAAAAGTGAAAAGGATAGTTCTAATTTTCGGTGCTGTGAGTATACTGGTGACGTCATACTGAAGAGTATCAAATTAAAAAAGTTTTTAATTGATATCTTGAAAACTGTTGAGTATTGAACATTAGCGCAATGATCACTTTTGTTTAGGACGACTCCCTATACACAATATGAAAAATTAAGCAAAATTCCAAATAGATCACATTTCCATAAGGGTCCTTTGTATAAAAAATTCCTACATATGTAAATCACTAACTGATGGTTAATTTACTTGTTAATTGGAAATCCGGAACCTTGTTGAAACCAGAATACCATGTACCATCGTCAAAAAAAGTAACTGGGACAGCATCATATTAGCTCTTGTACTATATGAATTTTAGTGTCAAATATTTGTCAAACTATGAATTAAATAAATGCATTGCAATGAATGACGGTTGAATAAGTCCAGGAGATTAATATGAATTATTTCTGTACCACATACTTTTGGTGACGATGGTACATAGACTTAATCGTGTCCGGCTAATGTATTGTCACAATGCAGGTTTACGTTTCATGGATTTCCATTGCTGCACTTACTGAAATAATTTGAAAAAAAAATAGTCTAAGAACTATGCAAATCTTCCTAGCTGCTAATATGGATAATCTTAAAATGTAATATCTAACGTTAATCCTTTATTAGTTGCAAACTGCGGAAATCCTATGGATTTTGGTTATCTTCTAGCAAAAGCGCTAAGGGCATACGTTTTACTTAACGCTCATTTAAAGGATCCCATAGTTTAGCATTATTAGAATCCGGAGCACGATTTTTTGCCCTATTAGATTACAGGTATAGCCCATTCAATTGTATTACCTATTTCAGAACAATAAATATTGTTTTAGTGAAAAACAAAAACGAATGCCTTACCCTATTGGAATTTTGATAAATATAGAAGCTATCTGCATAAGATTTTTTAATTTTTGTATCCATTCTGAACGATGACTTGTCTTTAACAGTTTTTAAAAGCAAAAACTGCTACTTAGCTTTTGATGCTTACAACTTAGAACATAACATCATTCCTTATAGCTTTCCTATGATTGATTTCATAATCATTTAGTTTTAATTAAAATTATTCATTATAATGACTTGATTGGTAAAACACCGTCAGAAAATACACTGTTATCAAGATAACGATAAATTTCCTGATGCCTGCGGGTTTATTTTTCGCCCTCATAAATTTTCACTGGTTTTAAGTTTCAGTCTGATGTGGCAAAATGTTGCTAGATTGGCTAATTTATTGGAGACCTCTGCACGAAGGAACTTCTTCCTGAAATGACCTCAGCTGTGTTGGAAATTTAAACTAAAGCTTGGATTTATATTTGAATGATTTAGGAGACATTTTATTTTCTAAACGTAAATATACTGATGCAATTTTGTCTTTGAAACTATATAAATAGTGTAGAACTATTTTCTACAGCTCATTTGACGGCATCACATTTTAATTTTTTTTTAAGGCTGATATTGTATCTATTTTTGACACATTGCAAATATTAATTGGTTAGCTTGTTGTCGATCCCTTAATTTTAATTGGTTGAGATTTTGTTTGGGATTGGATCGAAATAAAACAACAGAAGGCTGTTATTTCAGATTGCCGACGTTTCGCAATTTATTATTGCATCTTCAGGACACTACAAAATGGTAAGACAATGTTACTCTATAGAGTCCTAACAGCTCCAGTTATGCTTATATTATTGGGTACCTACATTTGAGATTGACTTTCTATGTCATAACATGAAAAATATGACATAGAAAGTCAATCTCAAATGTAATGTCTGCCCAGCGACTCTGTGTCTACGAGGCAACGGTAAGGGGAATGTAGTTGTAAAAAAAATGGCTGATTTCATTCATAAAATACCCAGCTGCGTGCGGAACTTTTTGGAAGTGTTATCGTATTGCAACTCGTAGGTACACGAAAATCGACAATGACCAAACCCCCACCACTGGATATTTCAATATAAATCGATATTCCAAGATGGGATGATAAAATGACGGAAGCCCTGACCAATAGCGAGACGTAAGATGACGTTAGCCCATTGACAACCGCATGGTTCCCCGTGGCAACGGCCATCCTGCCAAAAACTCCACCAATCAGGTTCATTCAGGCCGGATGCTTGCCAAATTGTCATAAGCTGATGGTATCTTTAGAAAATGTTTATTTTTTTACAATGGACAAAATTGAAGAAATCAGTTATTGAAATAAGAATACTTAGATCTAACAACCACGTTGAAATATTTAGCGTTTTATTGGTATCTATATTTTGTTATTAAAAATGGATTTTCAAATGAACTTATACTTCATGCCTAGTATTTTCGCTTTTTTATAATTGAACGTGGCAACATCGCATATTTACGTCCGAATTCCTTCCGTAGACTCAGAACCGCTGGCCAAACAATAAGTACCCAATAATATAAGCATAACTGGAGTTGTTAGAACTCTATAGAGTAACATTGTCTTACCATTTTGTAGTGTCTTGAAGATGCAATAATATATTGCGATACGTCGACAATCTGAAATAACAGACTTCTGTTGTTTTATTTCGATCCAATCCCAAACAAAACCTCAACCAATTGCAATTATTAGAAGATTTTCCTCTAGAATTATTGGTGTCCAATACATGTTACCATGAAGTTAGGTTGCGCCTTGCTAAAAGATTTCACATACAATAAACCATCGCTACCTGTTAATTTATTTAATTAAATTTTTCTTGAAACTATCACACATAATGCTTTTTGCAGTTTGCCTCTAAATATTGTTAGCAATTTATTACTTACATTTTTTCAAACAGTTAACTCGAATAATAAAATCAGGATAAGGGTGAAAACATTTTCTGATATAGAAATGTTATCGTGCGAATCACACTCGATATACTCCCCTGAATGGCACCAATGAGTTGTAACTAATACAATACGATGCTTTCGTTAGAGATAAATTAAATCAACCGCGAAAATGAAAGATCTTTTCTTGAAAATAAAGAGGTGAGCAGCAATCTATTTGACAGAGAATTTATTTTTTTGACCTTCTTTAAACGGTGATTTATTACTTTGGGAGAACTTTACCTGAAGATCACTGAGTACAATAATATGGCGTGTTAAAGGAAATTAAACTATCTTAAGTAAAATGACTTGCGTCAATTTGTTTTTAAATTGTTCGTTATAGGAACTATATACCTAGGCATACAATGGATGAGAATACATTTTTTTGCAATGGAACTCTAATATCAGTAGGCAATTATTGTAATAATTACCTACCTTTTTTGCTGCATAATCACTAAATTCTGATGATGGATACGAAAATGGAGGTTAAGTCAGTTGCTAAATAATTTGAAAGAATAAAAAAAGTTTCTAGAAATTTATAAAATATATTTTTAAATATTTTGTTCATTGAGGGGTTGGAGTTTATTGAATTGTATAAATGACAAAGGCAAGTGAATAACTATAGCTTTTATTATCACATCAATATCGGAGAGAATAAAACATTTAAATAAATGAGGTTGGATTTGTGGAGACAAATAATTAAAGTACATTTTTTTTTTTTGCATTCAAGTCCAAATAATCGATATAATATCTAGTTGATAGTCCCACATAAATTTTCGAAAAAGCCACTAGTACAGAATCCTTATCATTCTTTTTAGTCCACCCTCGTGTCCCATAACGTTTTCTTTTTATAGTCTTTTTTGGTTTCCAGGTCGCTGTAACAAATGATTATCAATGAATATACCCTTGTGCATTAGCTTTCCTGCACCTGACCCTTAGATAAATAATTTTTATCTCCTAGAAGCGCCTTTTTGACTTGCTAGTGTAATGTGTAAGCGTGTTCGTAAATAAGTGATGATACCTACTAATTTTCGAAACTTAAATAAAAAAATTTACATATGGTTTACGATAGGATTAGGATATTTTTCCATAAGATAAATATATGTAATTATAAAAAAATCAAGAATACCATGGATTAAATCGGTCTCAACGTCAGAAAATCCAAAAATAATAGGTTGCAATTCAAAACTTGTACGAGGAATGGCAGTGGTATGAAGCTACATTAGAACTCACAGAGCTGGGAAGAAGTTGATGAAGAAATTATCATCCTACAAATGGAGAAAAAAAGCGAATGAAAGCCAACCAGTTCAGCCACTAGTACACACAGTTACTGGACAGCTTGCAACCGTTCCCCTAGTAACAGTTGCACACTTTCACGAAAGTTGGCTTTGATTTGAAAATTTAGCAATCAGTGTATACGAGGTAAGGCAAGTAGAGTTATTCAACATTTTGCAACCAATGAAGCTAATCATAGAACTTATTACTGAATCGCTAGCAGAACTCAAAGTTTCTTGTATCGAAATTTAGACAAAATTATTCATCTTGTAATTGAAAGAGCATACAAGAACAGGTATCCAGCTGAATTGGCTTTCAAGTCGTATCTGGTCTTCATTCGGTCACTGGCCAGCTGAATATGCTCCCGAGCAAAATCATGTATCCCCAGAAGTCGTGCCCTTACTTCGTCGGCATAATCTCGAATTTCTTTTCCTTCTTCTTCAGGTATTCCAAGCATCGCAGATCGCAAGGTAACCTGGGTTCCCTTCCAAAAACGATTCCAGCTGGACTTCCACCTGTTGACTCGTGAACAGCTGCTCTGTAAGCCATTAAAAATAGAGGCAAGTGTTTGTCCCAATCTCGCTGGTTCTTTGTGAGCACTTTTGTCAGGTGTTTCTCTATGGTCTTATTAAATCGTTCTACCATGCCATCAGACTGTAGATGTAAAGGTGTTGTCTTACGAATGCCCACGAGCTCACAAATTTTCTCAAAGATGAGATGGCAGCTTCGAAGTATCGTCCCTGGTCTGAATGTAACTCCAGCGGCACACCATGACGACTGAAAACTTCGTCCATTAGCACCTGGGCAATCGGGATGGCTTCTTGATTGGAAATAGCGAAAACCTCTGGCCATTTACTGAAGTAATCCATGTTACCACGCTCTGACTCTAATTTGTTAACTCCAAAATGTGCTCCTGAAGTTCCCTCATGTATTTCTTTTAATACATCTTCTACTCGATCTTTTGGAATAACCAGCTAGCTCTGCAGTAGATTTTCCATCGGCACTTTCCCAAATTCTTTTCAGTAAACCATTTTCTTTTTTTTTTCTGGTCTGCTTCTTGATCTGCTCTCATTTGTTTGGTAGTTCATTTATCATCAATGATCAGACCCGTTCTTCGCGCAGCCGTAATCGTGTTTTTCTCATGCATGTCGATTCTTTGACAATGCTTGCAGTCTTCTTTGCATGGCCGTCTAGACAGAGCGTCAGCATTTTTATATGCAGGTTTCCAGATCGATGTTTAATTTGGAAATCGTAATGCTGCAATTTCTCAATCCATCTAGCAAGCTCTCCTCCGGGAGTTATCATTTCTAAAAGCCATTTTAGAGCCACGCGATCTGTTCGAATTAGAAACTTACGACGGTAGAGATACTTATGGAAGTGGTTGACTGCTTTTACTATGGCAAGCAACTCTCTTCTGGTAACACAATAATTTCGTTCCAACTTTGATAAGGTTCTGCTATAGTACTCTACAACGTGCTGTTGTGAATTTTGGATTTGTGAAAGGACAGCTCCAATACTTGTGTTGCTTGCATCTGTGTCCAAAATCAACATGCCCTTCTGATCAAGATAGAAGAACACTGGGCTTGTACATAATGCTCCTTTTAATTTTCTAATTGCGGAATTGCATTTTTGGGTCCAATTGAATGTTGATTTTTCTTCCGTTAATCGATGAATCGGAGCAGCTATATTAGTCAATCCTTCTACAAATCTTCGATAATAAGAACATAATCCTAGAAAACTCCTCAGTTCATGTTTTGTCGCGTGGTTGTGGCCAATCCCTGACAGCATCTATCTTTCCTTCCATAACTTGTATGCCATCTTCCACCACGTGACTTAAGAATTCCACTTTCTTTTGAAATAGAAAACACTTATTTGGATTGAGTTTTAAGTTGGCATTCCGGAAGCGGTCAAAAAGTTCTTTCAGCTTATTGAGATGTTCTCGGACCGAATTTCCCATGGTCATGACATCATCTAAATATACCAGACTAGTTCTCCATGTGAGGCCTCGCAAAACTAAATGCATCAGTCGCTCAAACGTAGCGGAAGCATTACACAATCCGAAAGGTATTACTTTAAACTGGTATAACCCGCTTCCGGTACTAAAGGCAGTTTTCTCTTTGTCATCTTTGTGTATTGGCACTTGCCAGTATCCACTCTTAGGATCCAAGGTGGAAAACCATTTGGAGCCCGATAGAGTTGTTAATGTATCGTCTATCCTCGAAAGCGGGAAGCTGTCCTTCTTGGTGACGTCATTAAGCCTACGATGGTAGTCCACACAAAATCTAAGACTTCCATATTTCTTTGTAATCAATACTACTAGCGCAGACCATGGACTATTTGACTCTTCAATAATTCCCTCTTGAAGCATTTTATCAATTTGGTTCTCCACTTCCTGTTGTTTAGCTACTGGCATATACGTCGTGGTGGTTGTCTAATTGGGTGTGCCAATCCAGTATCAATTCTGTGTTGAATTGAACTGGTCTGTCCGTTTGATTATCCATCACAAATACGTCTGCTTCTTTCAAGATGAAATCTGTTAGTGCTAGCGGTATACCTCAATATTTGGGAAAATCCTGCAAATTGTGATAAAAGCAACAAACTTGGTAAACATGTTATTGGAACAAAAATAAAACATTTTGCCCGCAGCACCCATCAAAATTCTCATGTGGGCCCATTTATGGGTCCTTGGTGGGCCCATAGTGGGACATAATTTGAAAAAAAATGTATTGACCAATTTCAATGGAAAAAAACTCATTTTTCAGAAATTTGGGGATGCTGAATTCAAATTTATAGCTATTAATTAGTTCCAAATAACGGCTGAACCCCGAACCCCTAGAGGCAGTTAGTATTTATTTTTTATGTTAACTTAAAATAAATATTGGTTAAGGGTCTCATTTTCCGGATCGAGCTGCGATCTAAAAATAAAAACAAATATGTATTTGGATTTTCGCAAGAAAAAAATAATTGTACGAAAGTTTACCTCGGCTCGAGCAATTGACCATACAAGTCTTGCATTATGGAGTATCTACATACCAAATTGTATCGTCTACAACAACAGCGCATAGTCCCACAATTTGTTTTGCACCCACGTCTATCAAGCTCTTTGAGAGCCAACCAAACTGGCGGAAGCTCAGATTCTCAGTTTTCTTCCAACCCCATTCCATTGGAGACGGGTACACAATCGATATTATGTGCGTAGCCCCATATATGGCTAGCTTGGTAAGATGCTCTTTTAGTGCTGAAGAGGACGGAGGAATTAGTGTGACAGGTTTGTCGCCATGACAAAACATCTCCTTCCTTGCTTTATCAACACTCGATTGTAGAATAATTTTATACATTCAGGATAAGGTTGATTTCCGTGCCTCCTCGGTTACTGTTCGCTGTTCAGATATTGATGTAATAGTTATTGCCTCGGTTATTGCTGTGTCATTTTACAATTTCCAAAATTTGTAAAAGTTAACATAAACCTTAATTACCCGAAATTACCCGATTTATTAAATGTTAGAAAATTACCCCGCTTACAGTTAAATTACCCGCAAATCGGGTAATTACCCGCATATTGGCAATACTGCTAAAAGAGCATATTAAAAGGGCCATATATGGAGCCAAGAACATAATATCGATTGTGAGCCTTCGTCTCCCATGGAATTGGGTTGGAAGAAATCTGAGAATTTACTGGTTCCATTGTGGTCTGAACTTCCGCCAGTTTGGTTGGCTCTTAGAGAGCGTGATAGATATGGGTGCAAAACAAATTGTGGGAATATGCGCTGTTGTTGTAGATAATACAATTTGGTATGTACCTACTCCAGCATGCAAGACTTGGCCAATTGCCCAAACCAGAGGTAAACTTCCTGATCGTACAATTATTTTTTTTTTTTTGCGAAAATCCAAATACATATTTGTTTTTATATCGCAGCTGGACCCGGAAGATGAGACTCATATTGATTTTAAATTAACATAAAAAATAAATACAGGTAACTGCCTCTAGGGGTTCGGGGTTTAGCCGTTATTTCGAATTATTTAATCGCTATATATTTGAATTCAGCATCCCCAAATTACTTGGAAATTAATTTTTTTCCATTGAAATTGGTCAATATTTTTTTTTTCAAATTATGACCCACTATGGGCCCACCAAGGACCCATAAATGTGCCCACATGAGAATTTTGATGGGTGCTGCGGGCAAAATGTTTTATTTTTGTCTTAAAAATATGTCGACCAAGTATGTTGCTTTTATCACAATTTGCAAGATTTTTTGACGTACCGCTAGGACTATGTACCTAGCTTCTTGAAGTCTATCTGGATCGAGGTTTTTCCATGATTTCCTCAAAGTTAGCATCAATGTGTCTGGATCCAATTTCGGTTTCACAAAATGTGGCTTATCTGGTAGGTCACAGTTCGATATTTGCTTAACTGGTTTGAGATTTCCAATAATATCTCCTTCCTTTATTTTTACTATTTCAGAAGAAACATTGGCAATTCTTATCATAATATTTCCATTTGTTCTTACTACAAATTTTCCAACGAGAAATTTTTCTGGTTTATCTCCAATAAAATTATATGTTAGTCCAACCACCCAGGGTTTGTTTCCAATTTTCCGGAAATGATCTTCTCAGTACTTCCAGAAATCCTCACTGGGTTTGTGGCCCTGATTCTAACGGCTTGGGATTCTTCTTGTGTAGTTTCAACACAAATTCTTCATTACCAAATTTAAGGATGTTCATAGAAGGATCCAAAGAGAAACCATGTTGCCAATCAAATCCATTCTCAAAATAAAATCATTTTCTATATCGGCGCCTAATGTTCTGTGCCTTAAGGTGGTAGATCCAAAAGTAAGCTCAACCATAGCTTCTTCTTGAACTGGTGCTGATTCGCCCGTGACTGTTCGTAGAGACAGGTTTCTAGTGAGCCGTTGGATTGCCCGGAATAATGTTCTTCTAATTATAGGAACGTCAGCAACCTTATCAAAAATGATGGTTTTAAATTCTCCATTTATTTGTACTTCGAATTCTAATCCTCTATAATGACTACCCAATGATTTTATGTAGACAACCCTGGGGGCTTCGTCATTACTAACCAGCATCCGCCCCTCCGTATTGGTTGGTTCCTGTCTGTTATTAGGGCTGGCGTCTCTAGATCTTGAAAAGCGTTGGGAACGATCCCTAGATGGAGAGGACATCCTTACTCTAGTAACTCTATAATCCCATTGCATTTGTCCAAGCCAACACCGGTAACATTCTACTCGGTTTCTCGGTGTTGGTGTTTGTCTGGAGTCGTTTCCCGTTTCTCTATACTTTCTAGTAATAGTTTTGGGATTTTCTCCATTTTCTCCATAAAATTACGCATGCTACCATCCTCTTTTGGCGATTGTTACTGCTTATACTGACTAATTTTCCCAGGGTCCACACTGGTGTTTGCGCACTATTCTGCAATCGGATTTCACTTTGCAGTCCTCGAATTATATCTTACTTCTGACACCAATGTTACGACTCTGGGGTGCGTGACAGAAATCTTGGGTTCGTTTATCCCAAAATCAAAGTTCAATTAACACAACAATAATTTATTCCACGTTACTATACACTCTGACACTAATTACTTTACTAATTAACTCAAACAACTAAACTCTTTACAACTATCGACAATAATCACTATCTAAATCATATCACAGTCAATCTTAAACTTAAAAACTACTAACTAATACCTGCCTTCATATATCATATCCGTTTTCCATTTTTGTGTAATCCGGAATAAACGCGTTAATTTTTTCGCCCGAATAAAGCAGTCTTTTGTGGAATTTTGAGCATAGATTCTGTATACCATGGCGAAAGCGCATCGCGACAATACTTCTTATTTGAAGAAAATGGTATTCGAAGAGACACGAACTCGATGAAGAACGTATGCAGAACCCTCATCACATACAAGACTTTAATATCTGTATAAGTATGAAATTGTTGGAGAGAAGATTTCAGTCATTGGAACTACTGCTCGTAATGCCATCATGCTATCAACTGATCAACTATTCTTCCATTATCCTAGTTTCATTAAAACGATTAACTGTAATAAGTACTCTCAGAATCAATCCAGACAAGAGACCGCCAATACAAGTCGTTAGAGCCTAGTAACTCAAGCAGAGGAATACACACACAATCAACAATATTTTGGGAATTAGGAAGAGTAACAGAAGTTTACAAATGTAGAGAAGGTGAACAAATCTGTGAAGAATTCTATGAATAGACAACATGAAGGAATAATGATGACAAATTATTAGCTGAGAAAGATTCGCTTCAGAAACTCAACCTATAACATAGAACAGCCAAAACCAAAGGCTGTTGCGAGATAAATGAGTCTAGAAGAGAAACTTTAACAAGATCAAAATCTTAAAGAGAAATACTTACCTTATAATAGAATAGCCGGAGGTGAGAGATACCTATGATAAAGGTTTCAGGCCTGCAAGGGTATTTATATACAGTGTGTCCGTAAAGTAACGGATACATTCATTTTAAAATTAAGCATATTTTTTTCGTTGGAAAAACGCTCGGAAACGTCGATCCTAATTTTTAGTGGCATTGTTTTTAAACGAATTCATTTATACAAGGTGACCCAAAAAAGATATACCACGTGACGCTTCAATTTTTTAAGTGGAGTGCTCTAAATATTTTGACGAATATCGATAGAGCGTATCGAGAATTCGTCTACGGACACTCAGTTGTTATAGGCATGGATAACGTTGGGTTGGAATTAGAGGTGATGCAACTGAACGAAAAAGGGTTATAGCAAACAGAGTTGCGGAAATACATAGAAAAATCACACAAGATTGCTGGAATCATGTGAAACGAGTAGAAACCCCGCATATTTTATATCCAGGGATATAGATTGAAAGAAGCTTGTCAATGTGCAAAATAAATATATTTGAGCAGCCCAATCTGTACCACTTCTTTTTTTTTTCAAATACTTTTCTAATCTTTAATCAAGATATAAAACACACTTGCCACACAAGCAAACACTTGTTTTCATCAAATACTTACGAGAAGCTGACGGAATCTCAATTTGTAAAGGGATAAGGACATTCTAGCGCAATTAAGAAGTGGATTAGTGAACAAAAAAAGTAATTTTCGATGTGATTTTCTGACAACAATCCTTCTTTTCTGGATTATCTATGTAATGCATTTCAATCAAACGACGCTTTTGTAATAAAACGTCATCAGCTATTGGAAAAAAAATTAAGCCGGACTTATAATTATTATCAATAGGAGGGTTCAAATAAAAACGTTCAACTTTATAACTAGATACCAAAATATGAAAGCCTAATAAGGTTCGTTTCACCAGGGTTCATACTTGACCTTGACACTTGAAAAAAAAGGGTTGTCCTAGATTAATTTATATGACACATTCAATTTTTTTGACAAATTGAAATGAATGACTTCTGGTTTAAGAACCGACGAACGTTTTTGACGTCATTGATTTGATTCAGTCAATTTTTATTTGTTAAACAAGGAAGGTAAATGCTGGTGGCAAGTGCAAACCCTGGCGAAACAAACTTTACCTACTTTCGTGATATTCGTACAGTTTTTTCTTGTCTGACATTTATTGTGACGATAACATGAATAAATGCGGCGTCAGGTTCATCCCTCCAATGTATAAAAAACTGGAAAAAATAAGGCTTAGAGGTCGTTTTTACATCCATTCTCAGACCATAAATCGGATTAAAGATTGTAACAAAAAAACACACCATTATTAGGTACATTTTCTTTTATCTAATGTAGGAAAAAGAGAAATACATCATCGAGTTTCGGATTGCCATAGTAGGCAAAAACAATATTAGAGGCCTAAAAAGTAATCGTTTCATCTTCACATCAACCATGCCTTTATTTGTGCCGCATTAATTTCCATAACACAGTTGCTAATTATTTATAATGTTATTGAAAATATTGTTAAAACATGGTTTCGTGCAACTAGGTAATCTCAAGGAGTTTCTATTTTATAGAAACAAGTTACAAAACATGAAGAATAAATTCTATTTAGGCCCGGTTTAAACATCTTCAGATAAACTAGCTGGTGACAATCTGCAAGATAAATTTACCGTTCTATAATTCTATTGGTTGGTGGCCGACCAATGAGACTATAGATTGCGTTTTTATCCGTCAGATTGCATACTTGACAGTTTATCAGAAGGTGAATAAACCGGCCAACCCTAAATAAAATTTAAAAATTACTAAACTATGTGAACACTAAACAGTTTAAAGAAACTAATTAATTTTATGCTTACCCGAGTGCTTACCGGAAACACATCTCTATGAAGTCGAAACTCGCAGCAATACTTTCGGGTCTAGATTATAAAATTTTATCTGGACTTTCAAAAACTATTGAACCAAATCGATTCACTAAAATCAGCAAAAAAACATCATATTTTAAATTCCGGGTTATCGAAACAATTTTGCGATTTCTGTTCAACGCGAGGTCGGTATTTCCCAATATGGGCCGGCATCTAATTGCAAATTACGCAATTCCTATAGTTTTTTATAGCTGCTATTGTGCGGCCAACGAAAATTGAGCCGCGGAAAATATGCAAACTGTAATATCTATTACTCTGAACTTCATCCCAACTGTGTATTTCCTTATCGTTTTTACTTCTCAGTCCGAAAAGTTTTTCTCTCAGTGGCCAATCTATACCATAATTTTCCCTCTGTTAACTTATGCCTAGAAATTAATCGGTCTACGCTATTGTACTTGATGATTGTAGGATTATGACCAAGCGGCAAGAGGCGTCTCCCTAATCGACTCAACTCGAAACAGAGCCACAACCATCTAACCACAAGCTCATCCTACCCCAGAAACTCCCATTATTCGTGAAATCAATGGACCGACGGATTAGAGTCCATCGTTTCCCCAATAGTCCCATTAAAGACCAGATTAAACTGTTGAGTAGACAGTAGAAAAGGAGAAAACGAAGAAGATTATCTAATCCAACCTTATAACAATTATGCGGTGGGTAATCGATAAAGGTTTAAATCGTAAAACAACCTCAAGAAATAGTTTTACTTAATTAGGCCAGTAAAATTACTTTTAGTGAGAGATATAAAACAAAGAACAGTGAATTAGAGTTTCGAAAGTAATACGCCTAGCCTCCTACATGTATTTCATAATGATTTCATTTTAAGTACCTATTCAATTATTACAAATAATCCATTAAAGTTCAGATGAGAACTGAAAAAAGGGCAAATAGCCCAATGATAACCTCGCACTGTGGTTGATCTTCTCCGTTTAAAACTTAGCTTGTTAAGTTAACGGTGCAGGGTTAGTCCTCGTTCGTTTGGCATTGTCCTGTTCGAAGAGGGCATGCGATATATTAGTCCTTGATTAGTGTAGGGTGGCAAGATAAAACCAGAAATGAAAAGGGGCTTTTTCATTTTGAAAAATGCCCCGATTTTAGGAACAATGGAGAAGATAATATACAAAATAATTAGGTAGATTACTTTGAGTGTTTTCTTTTTTGCGAGATCTTAGATTCACGATGATATAGCATATTCTTAAAAAAATAGGGACTTTGGTTTTGTATTAATTTCCCGAAAGATAAATCGAACTAAATGCTTTTTAATTATGCCACCAACTCTTCTTTATCGCTTTAAAAAGCTCCTCCAAGCAGTTTTTGAATAATTGCCCGCGATATAGTCAAATTCTGGTAGCGGTCCTACAGATTTGATGGTAAATCCCTTGAACGCCACTCCTCCAAAAACATATCATTTGTATTGTTATCGACTTTTGTTGAAGTTATATTCTAAAAACAAATATACTTCTCTGTTTAATTGGTGGAGACCTGTTTTATTGAAACTCTATTTTCCTCAAACTATAACCCCCAATTCCCAGATAAAATTATTGATACAAATTCTTGTTCGATATTATCGTTCCATTCGTTTCCACAATCTTTGAAAGTCATTTTGTTAACACAATGCGACACAGCTATAACAATAAACCCGCAACAAAAGCGGACACTTTACCTTTGTAATTTTGCCTGTTTTGGCTTTTGTTAACTCGGGCACATTATTTGTCATGGACCTGTTTAATGCCCTTTGTCCCTAGCTATCTTTCAAACAAATTATCATTGTTGACATTCACAGTTATATGGTATATACAATTCTTTTTTAATTGGAAAAAATATATTTCATGACTGTGCCGTCGGCTTGACCCTATGAGATAACCCTTATTAATTTTCGCTTAGAATGTGCCTCACTCTAGTTCTTTCCCTTCAATCGTCGTCCAGTCCAATACGCACTCCCCGACCTGCATTATCTCTATTTTTTTCTGGTAGGATAATAGCTACTTATGATATGTCTAACTGTTTCCAACAAAATTTCTTCCTGGAACCTCCCCTTTCATCCCCCTTAAGGTCGTTTTTTTTTTGGTTCCTACAAAACGTAGCACTTCCGGCTTCCGCTACGTTTCACGAAAAAACACCTTGCTAGTAAATTGAAGAGGACTAAATGCTCTATAACTCGAAGATATCAATCTGAGGATGTTCGTCGCCGAAAACGACACCTTATTATAGTGGCCTTTACCAACCTATTTGCACAGGCCAAGATGCGGAAGTCTAGTCTTTCCTTGGACAGCGCATTTCAAGGGGGAACGACTGTTAGAGTTCCTGCAAGTTTGATATAAAAAAGGCGCGCCATCAGAAATCCTTCAGATAATTGGAGGTTATATAATACCTTTTGTTTTCAATTCCCTTCTGGTTCGTTTTTCCCTTTTATCCAAACAAAATTTCGAAATAAGGGGTATCACTTCAAGAACAGGGCATTTTAGAAATTTCTACTTTGACCAAAGGATTTCTATCAAGAATATTCCCAGTTCCAAAACCAGACGGCTCTCTACGCAACATCATCAATTTTCGAGGATTAAACCGTTACCTAACCCCCAGGAAGTTTCGGCATATATAAATCAAAAGTTTTCGACTTCCTTTTGAAGTTAGGTATATCCCGAGCCTATTTCCACGTACCTGTGAAACCCCAACACTGAAGATTTTTGTCAATTGCCCACCAAAGCAAAATACTACAATTCACCTGTCTCCCGTTCGGCCTATCGACAGCTCCACTAACGTTTTCCAGGATAACGAACTGGCTGGCTTCTTAGCTAAGTAACAGCGGGGCAAGACTTATAGTGAGTATATAGTACTTGGGCGATTTTCTGTTTGCAGGACAGGATCAAATTCAAATAAAGGCTATATGGCACAAAGCTGTGCATTTCCTGACAGAAAAGAAAGTCTTCAAGCAAACCCGTTACCCGCCTCAAATTTTTCGGTATCGTCTGGGATACCATTGTCAATATAAAATCTCTACCACCACAGAAGATCACATCTATAAAGAAGGACTTGAAAATAGTTTTAAAACACAACTCCTGGAACTGGGAGATAGCGAAACGGGTCTTGGAAAAACTCAAATATGTAGGCTTCCTAATATCTCTTCGGAAGGATACACTCAAGATATCTCCAGAGAGCCTCCAACCACCGGAAAACAAAGATGGTCATGTTGACTCCAAACTAGTCCAAACGCTCGAAAGGGATGCAAGTGGTGGCTACAGAACCTCAGAAACTCTCCTCCAATTTTCGCATCTCGAGAGTCTTCTTTTCTACCGATGCTTGAAATCTATAAGTTGGGGTGCGCAGCTAAATGGCAAGCACATGCAGGATTTATGGGATCCAAGACAAAGAACATGGCATATCAATCAAAAGGATCTCATTGCCATCATTCACGCGGTAAGGCAAGCTCTCTATCAAATTCAGAACAAAAGAATCTTGGTCAAGTCGGACAACAAGACGGTAGTGGCCTATATCAAAAAACAGAGGGTGGAAGTAGTGGAGTAAGGTAGCTGAAAATTATATACCAGAATATTTCACGTCTGGCAACCTGTGAGCTCTTTTGGGATCAGCTAGTACATGGGTGGACGAGTTTAAGAAGTCCAGGACACAAATTTTGATGACATTAAGAGATCTGCCTGGTTAACTCAAATGGTATTTCTGCTTCTAAAACTGATAGTCGTTGAATGCGAAAGTGGTCCCTCATTTTCTTCCTTGTATTTACACCACTGTGGAGGACCCACCGAAATCACCTAGCAGGTTGGCATCTTTCAACCACAATGACATCACTCATCTTTCAAAAGTGGGGAAACCCATAAGTCGACTTATTCGCTTGGGCATTCGCATGGGCCTTTTCTCCTCCTTCTCTGGTCCCCAGAGTGCTGTTCCACCTAACCAAGGCGAAAGGAATATATATTCTGATAGCGCCGCTAGAGAGCCGATCTCAAAGCAAGAGCGACAGACAATGCATTCGAGATCCGGAACTTACAGCACACCTTCGTTTGGAGGCTTGGAAAGTACGGGGTAGGCCAGTGTCACGGCGCCTTGGCCTGAAGAAGATCTTACCTTACTAGGAAAGAAGGAAATCAACTTTAAAGACATACGCAAGTCCGTGGAAATTGTGGCTGGAACGATGTCGCCAATAAGGCCGAGAACCATGTTCTATTGATGCTATCTCCCTTGCGCTTCATCTTGGTTACCTCCATAGAGAAAAAAAAACTGTCATATCAAACCATTAGGCTTCACAAATCAGCAATATCGACTCTGGCCAATCCCATGCGAAATGACTCTCATGTTCCGTTATTAGATCACATGTTACAAGCGATAGACCTGACAAGTCCACCTATCAACAAAAAATATATTTGGAATGTATCACAGCTTCTCACCTGGATGATGAATAAATAAATTTAAGAAAACAGTGATTCCAGCTCTCCCGCACTCTTAGTCCTTCTAGCATTTGGCAGACGAGTATATGACTTGACGCTTCTAAGAATAGATAAAAGCCACATGGTTTTGAATCTTAGCTCTAAAAGCGAATCTCCACTTTCTGTAACGGCTAAAAGGAGAAAAGCTTGTTATGGTTCGAAGGGTTTATTCATTACCTCTAGGGGTGAAGTTGCGCCTGAGTCTAGAACAGTTATAGCAGGGTGGGTTAAAACCCGTTTTTCTACTAGTATAAATTTTCCGGCTGGTAGTATCAGATCGGCGGTTGCCTCTTCGAGAAGGGTCGATGGATGGTAAAAATGTTTTGAAGCATTCACGCACTCACGTCTGACTCTTTCTTAAAATATAGACTCAATGTAAATGTTTGCTTCATAGTACATTTGATTATCTTCGAATTACATATTTGTTTAGTTATAATATACACTTTATAATATATACTATTCACTTTAAGTTAAAACACTTATGTACTTCTTTTATGTTTATGTATTTCTTTATCTAAAACATCAGTGTAGATCTTACAGCTACAATAATTCATATTATTATTTTTACAATCACATTACGCTTCTCTACGTCGTTGTCAGAATCCAAAAACCTCTCATAAGGTCAAGCCGACGGCACAGTACACAAATACAAACGTTTTCCCCCAAAGGTATAAAAACTATATTATATTCATGTCTTGCCTAGGCTTGACTCCGGTCAAAGATTTTTTTATTCCTTCTGGGGAAAAACGTTTGTATTTATAATTATTAGGTTTTTTCAAAGCATTAATTGGTGTGAATAAAAAATAATAACAGCAATGACGGCTGATTTTGGAAAAAAGTACCTATATGGATTCCGATGATGGCCTGCAATCTGAAGTAGTTTCAATCTAAATTTCAGAAGCGGTTACAGTGGTTGAGACATCACTGGAAAAAATCATAGCCAGACACGGATTACCGATTGAGCTTCATACCGATCAGGATAAGAATTTCTATTCTGAAATATGTACGCAACTGATGAGGTAATTGGAAATAACGATTCTCAGAACGACTCCACTTCATCCACAGCCTTGATAACTACTTATGGATAAACAGGAGCAAAACTAGGATGATAAACTGGTCTTTCTCATGCTTCCATCTTAACGGAGCTCTCAACATGAATGCATCGCCTTTATGCTCTTGACTGGAAGGGAAATTAGGGTTTCCGTAGATCTTATGCTTGGCAAAGCACCAGCCGATGAAGACGAAGCTGTAGCGCCAGTTCATGGGACTGATGTCCAAAACGGACGCCGAAAAATGCCCAAAGAGCCAAATTATGGTTCTGCTGGTTAAGATCCCTGGCAAATGTATTGTTCCTGAGTCCTTATTCCTTATTATTGAAACAGGGGAGCAGCGTTCCCAGAAGAACGAGTGTTCCGTCTTTCTCAACGATATGCAACTGATAATATAAGTAATAAAGACAGAACACTCGTTCTCCTGGGAACGCTGCTCCCCTGTTTCAAGAATAAGGACCCTGGAAGGTAGAAATGAAATAATGATGTTTCAGTTAGGCCTATAAAAGCGGGGTCAATTATTATCCTGGCCAAGGGTCGAAAACACCGACTGATAAAGGTTTGTCACTAGGTTTTTAACCTAATTCCAAACTGAAACTTATAACAAAATTTTCCTCTTAGAAATTATTTTTTTCAACGTTGTCTGGTCTAGATTCAATTAACTGTAGAAGTACCGTAGAAGTATCTACAAATTATCAAAACCAGTTCATGTTTCCCTATTGAAAATTGAATCGATTGGACAATCTCTGTATATTTTCACCACTCAAGAAAAATTGTTGGTAACAGCCAGCAGCTTCACCCACGGAGCAATTTGAATATCAGATCCAAGGATCCAAAATCCTCAAGATTCTATCATTCTATCATTTCTAACCCCTTTTGTTAATGAATTAGCTATGGGTCCATAATATGCTCAGCTTAGCTCAGTAAATAATTAGGTGTGGGTCAATTGTGTATACAGTCTGATTGGGATGAATTTTATATATGAAAAAAATTTAATTTGTATTAGATGGAATATCAAAATGCTAAAATTCAGAAAAACATTCTAAAAATAAAATTAAAGAATAAAGATAGGTGATTAATGTATTCATTTCGTGTCCTTGTATAAATATAGGTAGGTAGAGTTTCGTGGGTTAAAGGACTAGGGGACTAAAAGAAACTATCTAGTTTTCGGCAATTTCGGACATTTATTTATCCTTTTTCAAGCCCTAAAAGAGAGAGAAAAAAGGCACATAAGCACAACATGCGCTGAACAAATCTTTGGAAATTTCCTTGTCAATTACTTACTCAGACAAGTCTGGAGTCCAAACAGTTGGGTAAAGGGCACTCATAATTATGTAGCTTTTTTTTATATAATTTCTTATTCTTTTATCAGTTTATTTTTGGTAATCGGTAATTAATGACTTTGATCGTTTTGTTTTCAATTTAGATCTGACATGACAATTGACACTTGGATCTTGACTTACGCAGTTTGCATAAATAATAGACCTATCTCCTATTACCTGGACTGCGCGCGTCGCTTGTAGGCTGCAGGTGAGCGTCCAATCAGAAGCAAGTTTGTGACAGGCTTGCGTCATATTCTTATTCAGGGGCCAGTTCAGAATGAATCGTTCCTTCTTTCTTTGTAACGTGTAATTTGACAAAGAGCAAACTAATTCTTTACATATTACTTGAACTTACCGCAGTTTCGTTTAAGATTATACTTGACATATTCCTTTGCAATTTCATTGAGCGATGTTGCCGGACGAAACATTTATCTAAATAAAAGTGCAAACGATGTTCATCCACTTTAAAGCTCTTTTTTTGTCTGATTTAAGGCATTGTAAAATACTTGACACTATATCACTTCTTTAATGTTATAATATTCGATTTGTATTGTCTTCATTTATTCTGCAACAATACAATCTGGCTACACTGCAGCCTACGAGTTGCGCGCGCATGTCATCTTTTATTGCTTTCTAACTTGTATTTATTACAATTAAGCTCTTTTTTTCTAATCATGCGAGATGGGTCTATTATTAACTCCCCTTGCAGCATAGTACCTAATTAAAAGAATTGCCTCAAAAGCTTCCCACCCACTTATTCATCGTTTGAATGATGATTTAATATTTATCAATGTAAATTAATATGTTTCAAAATTTGTTCCAGAAGTGGCATAATTACGTATTAATACTGGATGGGAAAAGTTTTAAAAAAGATAAGCTTAGCAAAGAATTCCAAATTAGTTTTGAAGTTATCAAAATCTCGCCTGGCATAAATAAGCGCTCTATTTTTTTTCGCATAATAATAAAGTGGAAAGTTGGGAACAATATTTTTCATTAAACTTTACATTTCGTTAAAAAGCTCATCGATGTTTTGGAATTTCTTCACATCACCGATTCAACATAAGCTTACAGAAAAAAGTTTCACAGATTCAAATCACATGGCCTTGTTTGCCATTATTGGTCACTACCAAGAGCAAATCCGGGAACTTCTCACGGAGCAACGTAATTGTGAGAAGTGGCTTCATCTTACTCAAATTGTTACTGTTGACGGTCCATTGTATAGAAATGAGGTTACGATTTTTTCATCATCGTCTTCATTAACTTTCACAGCTTCTCCTGCCATACCTTCAAGAAAATAAACAATTTTTGAGTTATCTCAAAAGATTCTTTTTCGAATGATAAGTTTGAATGATTTTTAAACCTTTTATGGAAATGTAGCAGATGTCAATGTTAAAAAATGAACAACTCTCCTTTCAACGTCAATAGAATTTAAGTAAATTGATCTAAAAGGCATAAGCCTTTTGAAGCTTACTGAATGATCAACTATGTCGTCTCCAGCATGAGCAGGCAGCTGTGACCAACTTCAAAATGTCTACTATCACTTCACCATTTTCAGCAATACTGCAACTTACTCAAAAAGGAGATTCGGCTACTTCTATCATAATCCTTTGAATTAATTAAAATCTCGTTAATAACTGGGTTTATTTTTGTGGTCGCTTCAAATAGAGTATCAGGAACTGTGTAATATGAGCAGATTGGAGTAGGTACATAAATCATTGGGATCGCAATACGCAACAGAGTACAACTGATGTGGCTTCCTCCCGAACAATCCATGTTATAAATTTTTCAGAAGTTAAAATAGTTTCGACAATCATATTGATTTTCCTTTTCTAGATAAGATTACATTTGGAGCACTGCTACCTTTCCAAATATTGCGTGCATGGCATAATAAGGTAAATATAGGATCGTTTATCATTATTCAAATATTCAAATCGGTACAAAAATACATATTATGATCCCAATCATACGCATCCATGAAATCACAATACCTTTTCTTAAGTTCAAAATTCCTTTTAAATATTTGCTCAAGAATCAACAATCTTCTGATAGCTAAGGGGTTTGAATCTCTCATTCCAGAAATTGGACGTTTCTCACAATAAATCAACCATTTTCTGCTCCAGTGTTCCATGGACACAAAATGTATCCTCCTTGTGCTCTACCTGGAAACCTTTTATCAGTTTGCTGGCAGATCAAAATTTCTGTAATTGATCATTTTCCTCATATTGAGTTAATTTTGTTGAAAACATTACAACTGGAAACGCAATAGAAGAAACATTTTTGTACCAAAAATACGATTTTCTTGAATCACTTCCCAGAATAAACCAGAAGATATGAGTACCTACTCATATTAAACAAATATTAACATATTAGAAGAAGTTTTCCATTCTGTTATATCAAATAAAAAAGATGTTAAGTTGTCTGTAATTAGGTATATAGGAACCCTAAAACAATCCAATCCTGGAAAAAAATCGTCAATCCCTGACCCATTGTCTTCCAACTTGATTCTCCTTAGTGAGTTGATTATTTCTTCATTAGTTTTCAAAAACAAAAATCTAGTACATGTAAAAAGTTGCAGGAGTTAAAAAACTTTCTTCTTTTGGTCCTCATGCTGTGTTTAATAAGGTCGATTGGAAAATAATCCTAGTAATTGAATAATACATACTTTGGCATCTTTAGACGTAAAAGTACTAAATTATTTAATGTTAAGCCTGAATGAATTAACCATAAATTGGAAATTATTTCCCTAAGGAAACCCAGAGCCATTAATTTCTATCCAGGTTCAATCAATTTTGGGGCAAGAGGTGAATAGATTAATTGCTAGTACATATCTAATAATGAAGTGGGCCTTCCTGCCCACACGTCAGATGTAGTTTACGGAGCTTGTATGCGTAAACCCGGGATTAATATTAATTTCAACTATTGGTCTTTATTTTCAGCTCTAGTTGTTTGCAATCAAAAAATAAAAGTTGACATATTTCGAATCGATTGCTCCTGAAAGTTGTTTATGAGTCTCGGCATCAAATTTATCATTTTATATTCATTTTCTTATTTGTTATAGTTCTGAAAATTTTGTACCGGGTCATTCAAAGTCTCTCCGATAACAACTAATAAGATTTTGCACCCGAACCTCAACTATGTCTATTATTTTCCGAGAAAATGCAAATTTTAAATGCCAGAGGTTAAACCATTTCGCTCAAGTTTTAATTAGCCCTTATTAGTGTGTACTGTATCCCATATCTGCTGAAATCCTTTATCCTTTGCAGAATTATATAGCTCTCGTTTTGTACAAATTGTGCTTTTGTTTACATTCACATACATATACCTATTACAAAAAAGATCCAGAAATTAAAACTCAACGAGACAAAAATTAACACTCAGATTATTTTTCAAAGAAAAATAACCTTATAGGTACTTTTATGTGGTAGACATAATGAAACCAGCATTTTATTAGAAAAATAATGTGAGCATTAAATATTTAGGTAAAAATAAAATGAAGGTAAAGTCTACGAAGTTACTTGGACTAGGCCTAAAATAGTGTCACAACTGCCCGCTTTACGGGGGTGACATGGGGGGTTTGTAGATTTGGGGGTTGATGGAGAGAAACTCGCTCAAGTTATATAAAAATATAGATATATATTTTCCCAAATATGCCCTTACATGTACGCTAGTCCTATAAGATGCATGACCCTTCGAACACTGGGGTCCTTATAGGGAGCCACACGTCAACGCTGCTTTGGCGACTGTCGATTTGTTATCGTCACCCTTATGCCTTGTCCAGGGGGGCTTTCTCAACGAGAGAAAATTGCACTGGACAACGATAAGGCTGAAGATACCCAGAGGGGCTTTCCCAACGAGAGGTACTTGCACTGGGGAGACTTAATTCCAGAGGGGCTTTTCCAACGAGAGGTACTTGCACTGGTTTAAGTCTGCCTTTGCTGCGGCTTGCAGCGCAATTTATATCAATTTATTGCTGAATTGAAATAAACATCCGATCGAATCGGCAATTAAATTAATAAGGTTAAATACCGGGTCCTCCTTTACTAAGCAGCTAGTTGACAATAGTGGTATGGTCATATACTGCATCACATATTGAAAAATACTTATAGCAAAATTTATACTGATTACTCCTCGTACCGTTTTTAGCCAGACAAGTAAGAATGGATGTTTGATGCCAGTGCCAGTCAACCTGGACTCGATGGATCTGATTGGCTATTGCCAATTTTTGATTGGCCGACATACTGTTTTTGTTCATTCCGTTTTGTGGGGGATATGATTGTCGGTGTGAGAGACAGTGTAGTGCATTACTTACTCTACTTTTTCGATTAGATTATTGATTATCAATGGGGTAGTATACTATGTTTGAAAATCAATAAAAAGACTGCTCGACATTATTCTATAGGCTAAATGGTGATGGCATAGTGGGATACTAAATTATTATTTTCCAGCATAGTGTCTATAAAATTAGTCAGAGAAATACAAACTGTAATTTGAATTTAGCGCCACAGCGGCGACCAATAGTATTCGAGCCGCTGACCATCTGGCAACGCTGCTCAAAATGCGTCAAAACGACAGCTGACTTCAACAGATCAACGACGTGTGGTGTCGTGTGAATCGTGTGACATGTGACATTGACACAGTAACTTATTCACGTTGTTTGATGTAGTGGTTTGTTTGCGTTGTTTCTTTTGGCGTTAAAATTTGACGTTTCGCCCTTGACGGTCAATGTCAGTGCACATTGTGCGTTCTCAAAACCGTGATGTGTTGCCAGATTGGAAAAACTAACTAGGTCACGAACTTTTATTTTCACGTAGGGGCGGGGCTAAGAGGAAATTTAAAAAAATAATAATTCCAGTGTATTGCGGTTTTTACAAAGCAACTTATTACACTAAATAGTACAATACGTCGAGTATATCACTACGCAGTAATTGAAAATCACTTGTATACTACCCCATTTTAGTAGTGCCTTTTGAAATAACGCCGCCCCTTTTTGAAGAAAAAAAAGCCGACTTATGCCAGGATTTAGTTTTTATACTAGTCCAAGTGACTTCGTATAGACTTTACCTATATATTTTCTCATATTGGACCCTTGTTTAGCAATAATTTGCATAAAAGGATGATAACACTACCTAATCTAAAAAGTGCATAAAATTTGGGCAAAATCCAGAATTCCAACCATAATCCCGATCTCTAATTGACAGCTTGGCTGATTAATCGTCACAAACGACAGTCTAATTATTCACTATTCAAACGAAAAACATTTTCATCTAAATCTGTTTTAGGAATTTCAATCTATTTTGTTTGTGATAAATACCTGATAAGATTTTACATCCAAATAATTGAAATTTCCTGCTAAAATCTCTCGCTTAAGCAAAATATATTCAAAATCTAATAGAAACTACATTTCTCCAGAATTATTGAAATTCCGCCGTCGTTTCGCCAGCTTTGTATCACAAAAGCCCGGAAATTAAATAAATAAAGTCAACACCGACTTCTTCTCAGATTACAGAAGCCTCATTAGCCTTGCAGAATAAAACATCCAAAGCATAGTAATTAATTCTAGCGGATAATTTAACATTGCGTCACTTGAATATGAAATTAATTATACACACCCCTAGAGAGCCAAAAATTGTTCAACATTTGCATGCAAGCTCTAGGCAGGATTCATAATATTTGTGTATTTTAAGTAAAATCGAGCTTTAGAATTATTCACACAGGTGCGGTCGGCTATTTATCGCTAAAATGTTTCGTTAACTAATTAGAAACTAGAATGACAATAGAAAATGCTCTAAAGTTTGTTTGCATAAAAGCTTTTCCGGTTTTGAGGTAAACCTCTGCAATTAGAATCCACCAAAATATTGTTATATTATACGACACAAACACTGAATAATTCAACAAGCTTTTTAAAGTATTTGGGCTTTGCAGAGATATTAATTCTGCTATTATGAATGAATTACAAAGAAGCTGGAAGAACTTATCATTTAACTAATTTTCAAACTAGCTATTTTATTCCATTTCAATTTTCAAAAGATATCGGGAGAAAGAGATAATTAACCAATCAAATACTGAGAACGCAGAAACAAACCATCTGAAATTATCAATAACGTCCTACATTCAATTGACACTCCTTTAATAGCAAATCTATACTTTACTTACTTTGCAAGAAATAATGAAAGCAAGAAAACTCATCGCTCTGGATCAAAATAAACGCCTTATTTCTGACCAGGAAAGAAGAGGTACCTATATACTATAAGATAAGGCATTGAATGCTATATAATAATTAAGAAACCTATAGTTATAATGAGAATTTACTTTGCTTCAAGTTTGGTTCAAAATTCAAAATTTTTTTTTCAACTTGTTTCTGGATGAAGCTTCTTTTCCTGACAAGCTGAAGTGTGAGAATATTGCACCATTTTACACTAATGGTGAATTATTTTTGTATCATAACCGGCATGTGGTTGCTCCCTACACATTTTAAAAAAGTTCTAGCGGTACAATTTCAGTCATTTTTTACACTAGATCGTCGATATGGTTTCACTAGCAATGGATCCAGCTGAATTCAAATTTAAATAGGTGTTTCATCCATCTCTTCTATTGTTCTATCGTCGAAAATCACTATTTCTCAGTACAAAGTACAAAAATACTGAGGCTAGTGAATTTCTACCCTTGACTTTCCTCCTATTGGTAAACGGCCTTTAGAGAGAAAGAGAATTTTTTTATCAAAATATTCCAAATTGTTTCTTTATACATCCATAATAATTGAGTCTGATCCTAACCTTGGCCCACTTACTTTTAAGTTTAATCGTATTAATTCCAAACTTAAAACATGAATTAATTACTAAATGAATAAATCATACAAGAAAATCTGTTAAATCATACAAGAAAATCTATAAATATTTAACTTATAATGTCATATCCTAAAATATTGTGACAGGCATTGGTATTGCAACATCTTATTCAAATTACGGTTGCACATGGTGTGAAACCAGTTCTCAAGTCATGTTGCTTTTCTCTCTCTTATTGAAGTTTAGTAAGAATTAAATTCTTGAAATGCTATTTTTAATCAATCCATATAACCGCACTTAAACTCTACCTTCAAGTAGATACCATCTTTTTCAGATATTTTAGAAACCCCATTCAACATAGGCATTCACTCGCTGACGAATATTATCAGTCTCATCAGCATCATTATCTGTGTGTTTTTTGATGACTGGATGAGCCGGTATGTCACCACTATTGCCTAAGATAATGTGGTGATTATGGAGATTGGTTAAAGGTCTGGTGAACATAATGTTTGTGAAACCTCATTACCCAAATACAAACAGTTGTAACAGTGTTGCAGCATTCGAGTTTCTTTAACCTTACAAAAAATAGAGCATTGTACAAGAAAAATGTACTTTATAAACAAAGTTATAACAATTTAAAATATAAACTCCAACTCGTACAATTTAATCTCAGGCATATCACTTAATCATATTAATTGCTCCTGGCGGAGGTTAATTATTATTATACCTACAACCCCACGTCTAAATCCGCTGCGTCAACTAGCGTGTAGTATATTTATTTGAAGACCGGAATTTACAGAAGCACCGCAGTCTACATAATAATAAAGGGCACGAAGTAGGGGTTGTATTATCAGTTGCTTATTAGATTCAATTTAGTTAAACCGACAAAATTTTGTGCTAATAGTTCATTTGGCCTTAGATCAAATTTAGATATGATAATGATGCACTTGATCCAACACATAAATACACAATAGCACTTGATCTAATACATAAATACGCCCTATTTCATGTAACATCAATGTTAAAGATCGTTCAGTTATGGCCTCGAATATTTCGAAATAAGGTAAGAAACTCCGACATTGTGTGATTTTATATACTTACCTATTGTCAGGTCGTATTCACAAGTGATAATTTTTTTACCAAATTAGGTAATTGTGATATGTGCGCCATTCGATCTTGACCTAAAGTTTTTTGTAGTAGGTTGCAAAATTTTTTGCCACTTTTACAGGGCGATTAAAAAAAATCCGTTTTTCAACATCAAAATTCTCCACTATTTTTTATGGAAATCCCTGTATATCACAACATGAAAAAAAGAGTCATGTTAGAGGTATCCATGTACCAATAAACATCATCCTTGTAACTTAAAGTTTAAGCTGTAAAAAATTGAAATCGAAATCCTGGCTTTTTTGAAAACGCATACAACATCATGTTATAGGTACCATCGTCACCAAAAGTAACTGCACATATTAGCTCTTGTATTATTATATGGTTTTAGATGTCAGGTATATGTCAAACTATGAATAATTTTAGGTTTATCTAGGTTAACTTGGAATAGTCCAAGAGATTAATATGAATTATTTATGTCCCAGTTACTTTTGGTGACGATGGTACCTACTTGCTATCACTATGGCAAACAATTCTGTAACTGTCGAGTTAGATATCAAGTTACAAATTGAAATACATTTTCCAAGATAATTTAACGAGTTCCAGTGAGAATAGCGAGATACCCCAAATGTAGCAGTTTGGTGTGCAATCTCTGTTGAGAAAAAATACGGACCATTTTTCATTAATGAACCAATGATAAGAGTAACTGCATACACTGATATGTTGGGAAATTTCTTTCATCCACAATTAGGATGGGAGGGTATCTTGGACGATATCTATTTTCAGCAGGATGGTGCCCCACGTCATTATTGTTTAATAGCAAGGGAATCATTAGATATGACATTTGGAAAAAAATGGATTGGGAGAGCTGATCCTATAGAATATGGACACCCAGTGGCGTAATGACGATGTTCCGAGCCCGTGTTCGAAAATTTTACCAGGCCTCTACTCATGCGAGATGAAAAAATTTCGGAAAAACTTTCGGACACGTTGATTTTTGCTTGAGATTTTTTCACATTAACGTTTTTATACAAGAACAGCTGTACCGTTATCAATTTTTTTTTTAAATGGCACCCTCTGTACTCTGTATATTATGACATTTCTGGATTCTGCAGAAAATTCTATACATATTTCATGTACAATTTCATGCTAGAAATAGCCTTTATGTTGAAGCTGAACACACCTCATTAGAGGGCAGCACAACCAAGGTTCCTAAAGTTAATAGGTTGTCTAGTAATGGGTAACTTGATGACTCATCTGGAATGCCACTTATGGACATATGCATTATGTTTCGGCACCCCAGATGACGTCATAAAGTTATCAGGCAACCTACTTCTCTCGAACAACCTTGAGCAAAGCAAAGCGCAATGCAGGAATTGCAGGACCTTGAGTTGGCATACTATGGAGTGGTTCGGCCGTCTAATGAATTTTGAAGATATGCGACACGCGACAAGCGGTAAAATCAGTTTTTATAAGGGAATAAAAGAAATCATGTCAAAAGGGTCTACATAAGAATGTAAGAAATGACGACTTCACCTACGTAGATATAAATATATTATTTTTTTATTGAAGTGAAACCTCTTAGGGTCCGTTTCTCAATAGCGAGTCACTTCCGGGTTGGTTTGCAATGTTTACCCTGGAGTTATGCTTAACCCAAGGGTGACTTGCTATTGAGAAACCGGCCCTTTGACGGCGGTTTGATATTTGGAAGAGAATAGAGATTGGTTTGAAAGACGCATCACGTAACTTCACGTTTTGGCAAATTTTGTTACACGATAGACAAGAGAGAAGAAAGATATGATATAATCTAGAGAGACAGGGAAAAATAGCCAATGACCGTCAATGACAATGATAGCTGACGAACGATATTGACACAAACCAAGGATTATGAGCAAAGAGGATTGCCTATTATTGTCAAGCGCCGATACCTTTGGGACGTCACTGAAGATGCGCGTCTCCTTTTTGTGTGGCCTTTCGTCTTAACCCGATCAGTGCTTTAAATGACTCATACTCTTAAGTCTAAAAGTTGTATGAGGGAGGGAATAATTTTTAAGAAGGTTCACTTCTTAACACGCGTACGATGCTACACATGATTTTTATTTTTATATAAATTAGCTTCAAATGTATTATTTTTTTACTTGATAGAAAAAAAATATATATTGACATGTGGAACCGGGCCCCTTGAGCTACCGGGCCCGTGTTCCGGGGAACACGCGGAACACCGGTGACTACGCCCCTGTGGACACCTTACTCTCCTGACTTGACAGTTCCAGACTTTTTTCTCTGGAATTATGTCAAGGAGAGATCCTGTAATCTTTTGCCAAATTGCCTGGAAAATCCTAAGTGGAACATTCGTAATGTCATTGAAGCGATTCCTCAGGAAATATTACACAATTTATTCAATCATTTACTGATTCATAAATGCGTGGAACATTATGGCTAACATATACTGCATTTTTTATAGTTTTATGCAGTTTTTATTAAGCAAACATAATTTCCAAGCTTTGTAGATATGCTTATGAAAAATACCAGGATTTCGATTTTGATTTTTTACGGCTAATGCTTCAAGTTTATAGGACGATGTTTATTGGTAGGTACGTGGATACCTTGAACATGACTCTTTTTTTTTGACGTTGTGATAAACAGGGTGTTCCATTGAAAATAGTGAAGAATTTCGATGTTGAAAAACGCCCTGTATAAGTGGCAAAAAAATTTGCAACCTATACTACGAAAAACCTTAGGTCAAGAGAAATCGAATGACGCAAACAGCAGGTAGCTAGCACACCTGGGCCGGTATTCTGGTTCTCAAAAACGCTCACCGCTTTCTAGTCGCTCGGCACTTTAAATGCAAATTTACATTGAAAGTGCCGAGCGACTGAAAAGCGGTGAGCGTTTTCGAGAACGAGAATACCGGCCCTGGTTTAAAAGTTATAGGCGTTTAAAAGTTATAGGCATTTAAAATGGGTCACTCACAGCTGGGACACCCTGTATTGTCTGGCTAGCCAAACGGCGAACTGCAATAGAATTTGCTGCTTTGCCAAACTTGACGGAAACAACAATAAACAAGTTGGTGACACATTTTTTTTGCCATATGGGCATATGAAGTATTTGAAATAGAAAAAAATCCGGCAACATTCCGAAATGATGGATGTAAAGAGGCGTGATTATTCAGAGGCATGATTCTATTGGTTAGAGCCTGAACGACAGCACGCAGTGGCGTGGTTATTGGCCAAACTAGAGAATTTTTTTCTAATAATTTTATTGGGTTATTTCCTTGGTGTTTTCGGTGCCACTGAACCCAAAGACATGGCCATCATCAGACGATATCAGTTGAGGTGTCAGTGAATATTTTTAGGCTACGCCCCACTTTTCTTCCCCCTTTCGTCCTTGCCAGACTATACTTTACGTCGTTTTGATTATATTTTCAATAATAAACTGAAATCACTGGCCATCACAAAGTGGTTACGTAGTTTTGTTTTTGTTTTACACACACATCCATTTTATTATTGATGTTCGAGCAACTTTGGTAGCTATGAAAAAATGGAACAAATTAGGGAAAGAGTTCGGCCAAGCAATAAGTTAACCATACAGTTATTTGTTAAAATCCTCCTCGAGTGATCGACTTAATTACTATTATTCTGTTTTAATTTGGGTATAAATCCAACAAAGTTGAAGGACGCTCATTCGGAGAAGTAGAGCATTAATTTAATTAAATAAAATAACACTTTAAGGGATTGAAGGTAGATAACCATTAACTAATAGTAAAACTGCAAGTTTAGACTTCCAATATCTGAATTTAGTTTAATAAACACGAAATTTCTAGACTTAATATTTCAATTGAATTGAATTTCAGTAGTTAGGTAACTCATCGAACCCAATTTTCTGCAATTAAGGTGACCTTGAGGTTGTCATTATAACCTATAATATAGGTTTAAGGTAGGTAGGTTCTAGAATTTTGCTTGTTTTGAACCAAAACTCCTACACGTCAAAACACACAATTTTTAAAACGTCTAATTCTCAAAATTGAAACCTCAGCCAGAGTGAATACTATTACAGAACATTACACATGTTAATTAAATCATTAAGTTCTAAACTAAAACATAACAATACTATCTCAAATCAATATTTCGCATTTAATTTAAATTCTTTCAATCAGATAGAGTTCAAAATATTTAATTTTAATCAGTACTTAAATGTTCATTAATTCTCTTCATTAGACAGAGCTCACAGATTCAATAGTCATTAAAATTTCCTATTTATACTAAACAAAACATAGAAAGAATATGCAAAAGTTCCCTCAAGTTAATAACATATTTGCGAAGTCCTATTGTCAATTCACTTACTTCATAGTCATTGATAAAGTCAAATAAACATGTCACTAGAGTATTATCATTAAAGTTTCGCCCTTGAAGTCACTTATTTATTCTTATTATTATTTACCTCAAAAAGCTAGAGCACACACATAATGTTGAACGAATTAATGTTCTTTCTTCATGACTTCTTTCCTTTTTTTTTTCATAAGAACCGATTTAGCGCGTTTTCCCGAGGCGACAAAATAAAAGAAACTCTTCGCGAATTCTATCCGGACTGACTCAATAATCTTACTGCGGACTCAAGACTCGAAAGCTGAATTGATCTGAACTGATTCCAAAATTCCGAAACCACTGTTTTCATATTTTTCGATCCCCTCAAAAATTTCGGGTCATGTCCATTCATTAACCTTCCTCTTTTCTAAGAAATATATTTATTTGTCTAAAACCATATATGTCGCAATTTCCTGGATTATCGGGGTCAACAGATTTGAAAGAATGCGGAGGACACCTAATGCAAAGAAAAGCCGCACTCGTGAAGTATATAAATAAAGCGTAGGAATAATTTTAGTCAGTTTTTAATTCGATATTTGTCGTACATGTTTCGATAAGTGATAAGTGAATTTTGTATTCAAGTTTAATTGGAGTTGTTACTGTTTGTAAAGTTAGTTTTTGTAAACCCGCAATCCGTGACAATTTGGTATCGAAAACGAGATTATTAGTAAGACAATTGTGCATTAATTTGAGCTGAATAGTGAAATAATTAGCAAGATAACTACTGACCTAATAAATACCTACCTCATCAGAGAAACCTTGATAAACTCACAAGGAATTATACCAGTCAAATCAACAATGGCGATGTCACCTATGAGCCTGCCAAAGGGATTTCATGGTGTGAAGCTGAAAAACATCAAAGGAAGAAAGGAAATAAATCATCCAGCTACAGAACTAAAGAAGACGAAACTGGTAAGACGAACATCGTCAAGGATAAAACCGATACTGGCAGTGCTCATCCGATCCGTCAACCACCAATATGTCTTCAAGTCCGCCAGCTTAACGATATCACTAAGAAGGAAAGCTATCCATTACCCAGAATTGACGATACCCTTAATATTGGCAGACTCAAATTGGTTTTCTACTTTGGATTCAAAAAAACAGATACTGGCAGGCGGGCATTGACAAAAAAAGACAAAGAGAAAACAGCCTTCTCCAGTGGAAGTGGAGTTTACCAATTCAAAGTGATGCCTTGTGAACTCTGTAACGCCCCCGCTACTTTTGAGAGGTTGACGGAAATCGTACTACGACTACTACGAGGACTTACGTGGAGAGTATGCCTTGTCTAACTGGATGATGTGTTTGTGATGATGGGAAAAACTTGCGATAAGCACCTACGAAACAAGAAGCATTCACTCATATCCGTAAGGCAAACCAGCGATTAAGTTTCCTTGGGCATTGCACATACTACAGAGGATTTGTAGAAAGATTTGCTAAGGTAGCAGCGCGCTTCTATAAATTGACTGAAGAAAAAGCAATTTTTGATTGGACCCCCTTCTGTATCGTAGCTGTTGGGTGGCTCAAGACAGCCCAAGTGTACATGGAAATTTTATTTTGGAAACAGACGCGAGCAACGCAGGTATCGGAGCTTGTGCTGTTCTGTCGCAAATACAAGATGGAGAAGAAAAGGTCATTGAATACTACAGTAGAGTGTTTACCAAGCCCTAGAGAAATTACTGCGTTACACGAAAGGAACCGTTAGCAACTGTTAGCAATAAACAGATCTGTTGACCATTTCCACAAATACCTGTATAGACATTCTTCATTAGAACAGTCCATGCATCACTCAGATGGCTTCTTCATGAACCAACCAGAACAGGTAGAAAGATAGCTGGAGAACTTACAGACCTTGGACAAGATTCGTGATAGATTCGTAGACGTCGCTGTTCCATTTTCTGCTACGCGGAGTGGCAACAAATACATATTATATCTTTGTAAATACATATTAGTTGCCATGGATTATTTCAACAAGTGGAAAGAAGTTTTCGCTATTTCAAATCAAGAAGTATCTACAGTTGCAAAAGTCATCGTCAATAAAGTTTTTTCTAGGTTTGGAATCCCGTTGAGCCTCATTCGGATTAATGGCGCAATTTCGAGTCACGAGTATTTCAAAAACTATGCGAACTATTAGGCATTCACAAGACCAGAACCACGGGATTGCTTCCACAATTAGTTGGCAGTTTGAGAGATTCAACAAGACAATCGAAGAATCTTTCTAAAGCAGTTGATAAGCATCAAGATGATTAGGATGAGCATGTACCTCTATTTCTGATGGCATACAGGTCAGTCGTACATTGGTGTTCGGGTCACCAGATGTCACCGACATGGGAGCCGGAGACTATACAGACGATCTGTGAAAAATGCTGCTTGACATCCATAACACAGTTATAGAAAGGACAGAGTTTGCAAGTAGTAATCGAATGAAAACCAGATTTGACCTTAGGGCAAATTCTAAATTCCAGAGGTTTCCAGGCGAATGACTTAGTTTGGCTGTAATAACCCGCAGAGAAAAAAAGGTAGAACTCCCAAGCTAACACCAGTAGCTATGGGAGGCTAGTACACAATTATAAAGAGACTAAACGACGTGGTATATCGAATCCAACGCGGCCTCAAAGGTAAAATGAAAGTCGTACATCTTGACAGGTTGAAGGCTTATCACGAGATTCAGTGGTCAGTTGAGGACGAGCTGATTTAGGAGGGAGGAGTGTTACGAAAATGCATCGACAACCTCGCGCCAGGATTGCAAAAAATTAGCTAGGTACTTGTTTACGTTGGGCATCAGCGCGCCCTCTATCTCAACCCCGAGCGACATTTCGACTAAATACAGCGTAGGAATAATTTAAGTCAGTTTTCAATTCGATATTTAATGTGTATGTTCCGATAAGTGGTTAGTTCATTTTGCATAAAGTCAATTGGTTTAATAAAAGTTGTTAATGTTTGTGAAGTTAGTTTAAGTGAGCCCGGAATCCGTGACATTATATAATAAGTTTCAGCTGAAACAACTAACAGTCGCATGCTGTAAGTATCAATTTCAGTTAGGTATGAAAGCATAAACTTCTTTATCATTAAAATTAATATATTAATATTAATTTACGCTTACCTAGATTTTCGTGATTGTTGTACCAATAAACGAGTGTATTTCCGAGTGATCTATCGTGGAACGTTTTGTTAGGAATTTAAATGGTTTTCAGTGACAAAATATAATTTGGATTAAATTCTGGCCAAGATATGCATGTCATCGATTCGATACACCTTCGTCTGAAAGTTTTGTGTCTATATTCTATTAAACATCCAAAAAGTTATCACTTTGTTACCTATATCCATTGTAAAGCAAGCATAAGCTTGCGTGTTACCCAAACACGTACCTATATGCTAATTAATTTATCAAATCCATTCACGCTGGTTCGCCGAAGGAAGGCTGGTTTGGCCAATGATTTATAGGCCGACGAAGATAAGCAACACGATAAGAGAAATTTATTAGTCAAATTTAGACGGTTTTTGGGACACACTGGCGAAAGGTAATTGAGCGTCTAAATTGTCGCTGTAGTTTACACTATTATATTTTTTTCATACTAAATTATGCGTGAGCCTATCAAAGGAAAAAAGCAAAGTAGATGTACCTATTGATGATGGATATTTTAGGAAATGAAAATTTCATGAGAAAATATTCGCTACAAATAAAGTCTTATGAAATCAAAAAAGCCTTTTGATCGCAAGCATTGGCCATGACATAGTACAGAAAGAGAAAGTACCTGTACAGTGAAATACGACTTATTATAGGAAGGGTTTAGTAAAATGTCCACAAAATAATTTATTGATTACATTATGTTTCCACACCCTTCAGGTGAACTTAACTGATAAAGACACTGAAGACCGATTTATCAGTAGAGGGATATTTAGTTTAGCTGTCGGTTAAGCTAAATTAAATAACTGTGCATTAATAAACTGGTCCTGAATGACGACACATGTGTTGTGATTAGTGAAATATTCAGCTCGAAAATTACCGACGAAAATAAGTGGGAAATCGTGCTAAAAGTTCCTACTGCTTATGAGTTTGTTTTGATTCTGGTCACGGCCAGATTACACGATACTTGTGTTTGTGCCCTGTAAGACAATGAAGAGAAACCGAATTCTCATTGCTAACTGCATACAGGTTTCGAGCTTGTTAACTCTCATCAGTGCAACATAAGCGAAAGCTGGCTAACGGAGCAAAACCACACCTATTGTGTAATCTGGCCGTGACCAGAATCGATACAAACTCGTAGTATGAGTTATTAGCAGTTAATCAAACATTTGTGTTTCGTATATAATAATGGAATATTCGTGTGAAAATCTAGTCAAGTCTTCAATAATTGAATTTTCAGGCAACGATCACAGACGGTAGTGACCTCTACTGTAGTAGTATATAGTGTGTCCCAAATTGGTGGTGCATGTATTAGGATATAGGAAACTGTAACAGATACGAGAGAGGTTAAATGGGAAAAGTTTTAGACAATTGACCTTTTCAATTTAGAAGCCTCTCTCTCTGGCGTCAGACTGTCAGATGCCAAAAGAGTATGAAAAGTATGAAAACAATGATTGACAGCTATTGACAATGGTTTGTTGACAAGAGTTTTATACGTGTGAGACTAGAAACTATTACTTCCTCGGTTTTTTCAAGGTTTTTTTCCTATTAATGGTGATTGTGTGTAGTGTGCCTTTTCGTGAAGATAATTCCTATTCACCGGCGGACGTGTCTTTCCATAAGTTTTCATCAAATCCTACATTTGTCAAAATTTGGATACACAAAATCAGAACAGGGGGCGGATTACGAACTCTCGATTCGAACCGAAACCGCCATAGATTTCGAACGCATTCCTATGCATTCACATGGAGTGCGTTCGAAAGCCTTGGCGGTTTCGGTTCGAATCGAGAGTTCGTAATCCGCCCCCTGATACTCGCAAAAGTAAGGGAAATCCACGACCCATCAAGTATACAAAGATATCCACGTTCAAGTTTAGTTTGCGGAAGCTGTTTGCTTGCCACATTTTCTTTCCAATTTCAAATTTCACCATTCTATGTCGTCATTGTCATTTTCCATTCACTGAACAAAGATACCTAACTCAGCGGTGGAGTCACCGATTAGAATAAAAACCAGGGAATTGGTAAACACCCTATACACTTGACATTGACGAGCAAGCAAATGTTGGCGGGAATCTGAATGTTTTCATACTTTATCGTCCATCTCTTTTAATTGAAAACGTCAATTATGTTAGACGTTTAATAGCGTCTGCAGATTGAGTCTAGCTATTCATATTTTTGAGATATTTAGAAAAAACGGAAAAGTTGGTTTTTTGAAAATAGGCTTTAAATCTTTTATTTTTGAAAATTTCTCAAATCTGTGAAAACACTTTCAAAGCAACTCTTTGCGCAGAATACGCATGTGTGATTAGATGTTTTCTAGTACGTTTCGGTTTTCTGGAACTATCATCAGCTTCATTATTTCTTATAGCCGCCATATTGGATTTTCAAACCGTGAAATAGAGTGAAAAAATACAAAAATCAATGATATAATACACTTGCCCAAAATAATTAATTTTGGCCATAGAAAATACGTTTTTTTATGTTTTGATCAACTTGGCAACGTCGCATTACAGAACATTTAGTATAGGGAAATAAATTACCTTATAAATACAAATGAAAACAATAAAAATCCAACGGAGTGTGGTCAGGAGATGCCAGGAACTGGACCGCGATTAGCAATTACCCTCTCTCTAAATGTATCATGCAAAAACTCCTGAACTTCTCGGGTCTTATGCGCACGGCAACCATCTTTTTGGAACCAATCCATACGGGATTCCTAAAAAAAATAAAAAAAAACTGCATAGAAAAAAATACGATGCATTTAAAATAGGATGTGATAACACAGATCCACACATTCGCTGAGCTCTCAATTTTACATTTTCTGTTGACCAGAAGTGGAAATTGTGAATTGTGACGATTAAATACTCCACATTTACTAAATCTTATCTTATCGGAACATACAACATAATTTCGAAAAGTTGGATCTGCATTGCTTTCAATAATGTACCAGTTACAAAACTCGAGCCTCCATCCTCCTTAGATAGCTATCTCCTCGAAGGCTAGATATTAGATATTTATGTTGCTTCAAAACTCTATGAATAGTTGACTTAGGTATGTGAAGTTTTCTACCAGCTTCTCGGGTCGAAGATGACGGATTTTCATTAAAATTTTGTTCAATAGCAGCATCAAGAATGAAGCGCAGCTCGTTATGGTTTGGTTTCAACAAGACGGTTGTCCTGCTCATAATACCCAAGAAAATGAGGAATTTTTGCATGATACATTTACATTTAGAGAGAGAATTGCTAATTGCGGTCCAGTTCCTTGGCCAGCTTGGTCTCCTGACATCACTCCTTTGGATTTTTATTGTTTTCATTTGTATTTATAAATTAATTTACTTCCTTATACTAAATGTTCTGTAATGCGACGTTGCCAAGTTGATCAAAACATAAAAACGTATTTTTTATGGCCAAAATTAATTATTTTGGTCAAGTGTATTATATTATTGATTTTGTATTTTTTCACTCTATTTCACGGTATGAAAATCCAATATGGCGGCAGACGATATTATACGTCTAACATAATTGTCTAAAACTTTTCCCATTTAACCTCCCTCGTATCTGTTATAGTTTCCTATATTCTAATACATGCACCACCAATTTGGGACACACTGTATACCTAGCTAAAAAAAAAAAAGGAAAATGTAGAACAGGTTCCAGATGGTTTTTTTCCAGGGGATTTGTTTATAGCCATGAGTGGGTGTTATTCATAATCAAGACAAGTTTAAGACATTATTTTCGAGTGTATATGTTTTTGGGCTGGCTAACTGCGTTTTATTCACAGAGTGGTTTTAGGGTGTCCTATCATGCGTAATATTCGTAACTGTTTGACATAGAATACCTACCAATATTTGCTTAGAGCAGCCTTCTTTAATTTGGCTGGAGAAAGGGGACGCGGACTTCCTGGAACTTTGTTTTCAAGAGAATATAAATTGATTGAAGAATTTAACTAAAATAAATTGCTTTTTAACAAGAAAATATACATCCACAAACAATAGGTATCTATATGTCAGACCCAATTAAATAGCTTTATTAGGGATACATGCCTGCCGAAAATGTTACGGAGCTAGGATCGTCTGATTAACTCCAGAATATTTGCATACTAAATCTTGCAGTATTCCCCAGTTGGAGTTGTAAATATTTGGACGGTAAAACGTGTGCAAATATGAGAGTAAATATTTGGAAGTGTGAACAGTATGTGTTTTATTAACATATAAACTTTCCGAAACTTCAAAAAATTTAATAATGCTTGAAAGAAAGAGTCTGACGATGGGAAAATTTTTATTCGTGAGAGATCTTTATTTAGTATTTAGACTTGAAAAGAGTATCTAGTATAGTGCAGTTTTTATGATAAATATTGCTTCAAAGGATGAAAACAAGTAGGTATGTCTTCTATGTGTAGATTGTTTTAAGTTACATTAGTAAAAAGTAGAAGGTGAGTAAATTGCAGGAACTTGTTTTAATCCGAATGCAATAATAAATAATATATTTAGCAGAACAAATTTTACGTTTTCATCAAGTGAAAAATGGAGTCTAAATCAAATCGCACCAAGAATTTGTTTTTTCAAGGAAAAGAAATCAAGAATGTTCGCTCATACGATTGAGCTCATCTAGAGAACATGTCATGTAGATCCCAACAAACACAGTACGTACTGAAGATGTACAGGGTGGCCCGTTTAAGAGGGGCCTATACCTTATCTCGAAATCTACAAGGGCTGTAAAAAAAATTTAAATACAAAAGTTGTTTCTAATAAAATTATCTACAACTTTTTTGTATTGTTTTTGTTGTCACTCTACTATATACAGGGTAAACAAATGAAATTTCATTTTTTTAAATGGAACACCCTATATTTTAATACATGAACTTTGAAAGACAAATTCAACGGTATACTGGTCATGTGTCTGTGATATACCGTTTTGAACTTATTAGCGACTATTTTCAGGATTTGACGTAATTTTCAACAGTCATTGTTACGTTACTGATAAACTTTCTAAACTTTTTTTTGCATGATATTTTCTCTTCTTCAGATTATAGTCAAATTTGAAATATTTGTTTAAAAAACCCGGTGTTGCCACGTTTTTCAGGCCGAAACGGTGCATCACAGACCCATTTCTAGTATATCGTTGAATTTATCTTTTAAAGGGCTATCCAAAAACTAGGAGGTCCCATTTGAAAGAATTGAAAAATTTAACATTATGCAAAACGTGGCTACACCGCGTTTTTTGAACAAATATTTCAAATTTGACTATAGTCTAGAGAAGAGCATTATTTTATAGAAAATATCATGCAAATAAAAGTTTAAAAAGTTTATGAGTAACGTAACAATAACTGTTTAAAATGACCCCAAGTCCTGAAGATAATCGCTTATAAGTTCGAAACGGTATATCACAGACACATGAACAGTATATCGTTGAATTTGTCTTTCAAAGGTCTATTTAAAAATGTATTGAAATATAGGGTGTTCCATTCAAAAAAATGAAATTTCATTTGTCCACCCTGTATATAGTAAAGTGACAACAAAAACAATACAAAAAAGTTTTAGATAATTTTATTAGAAACAACTTTTGTATTTACATTTTTTTCACAGCCCTTGTAGATTTCGAGATAAGGTATAGGCCCCTCTTAAACGGGCCACCCTGTACATTTTAGATCATTTTTACGTCGGTTCGTCGGGGATGTAAAAATACGTTTTGAGTACGTAGGTGAAAGGCTGTATTGATATACAGACAAAAAAGTACGTACTAAGAACGTACGTGAAAATCTATATTGCGTACGTCTTGTGAAAGACGTACATGTTCGTTTCAAAGACGAACAATACAGGACGAGCTGGATCATTCCCATCTATTCTTGATTTTTTTAGTAATTGCTGGCTCGATTTCTGATAATAATATATTTTTAAATAATATGCAATTTCCAAGGAAAAGATACGAAAGTGATCCTTCCAAATTAATCTCTAAACCCTAAATCCAAAAATGCCGGTCGTTGACATGGATTCTTATATTAAACCTTAGATCTAAACTTAAATAAGGCAGGTCATATAATCAAGGATTTATATTATTTCATCTAGGTACCTGACCTTAATTTATCAAATGTTGAAATAAACATGAAATAAGCCAATAGAATGGAAAACAAGAAGGGACGCCAGCCACTTGGCATCAGCAGGGTGCAGTGTTGCCAATGACCCGATAATTATCGAAATCTATCATAATTTTGACTACGATTCAATAATCGATAATCACAAGCTAAATCTACCATAATTTATTGAAACTACAATTTCAATGCATATTTTTAAAACTTTTAGTTGAAAATTAAAAATTTATTTAATTGGTGGTTTTGACGTAGGTATTTACTAGTGGGCGCACCAAACATTTCCCAGCTAGAAATGGATTGAGCTGGCAGCACCGTTTGCCTCGTTTGAGTTGTTCCTGTCTGCTTTATTTTGCCTTTTTGTCTTGTATGTGTAGCTCGTTTGTAGTGTGGTGTGAGGTTGTGTTTTCTTCTATTTTTGTTTTTTTTACCAAGTTAAGTGAAGCGGGAACCATTTTGTTTTGATTGCAGCAACGTGTTTAGCTTTGTTTTTTGTGTATAATAATACTTTTACCAAGATTTTTACTGTGTGGAACTTTTCTTGATTTGTGCCCCTTTACAATTCTCTCAATGTTTGTAGGTTACCTGCCTATTTTTTTTTGTTATATTTACTGTTGTTTAACATTAAGTTTAAGGGTATCTTATATTTTATAATTGATCTTAAGGGTATCTATGTTATACATATTTGATCTTGTGTTAATTTTCTTCAGTTTTTCAGTGTAAAGGTTTTTACTCGGGTTTTTATTAAGTATAAAAATTGTCACTTGAAAATAAAATATTTTTATGGTTTTATTTTTCACTATAAAATTACACATAAATACATATGTACCCCTATGTATAGCGTTTTCTCCTATATTTTTGCACCCCATCTTAACAGGTTAATTGAATAGGTATCAAAAGGGTGATATAGTATTTTACATTATTAGCCAAGTAAAACAGTTTTTACTGGCGATTGAAGGAAATGACTAGCGAGCCGTCAGGCGAGCTTGTCACCTTCAAGAGCCAGTAAATACTGCTACCTGGCGTATAATGTACAATAATTTAATTGTTACTCATTTGTAAAAAATATAGGAACAAATAAAAAATTGATACATTACAAAATTTTCAAAAGTTTAATTTTTTTTCTTGATTTTTTGTCATACAAGCCTTGGTAGTTGGTATACACAAAAGAATGAGATGTTGTTAAGTCGCTATTTCTAGTTATGAACAGGTTTTCTGGAAGATTTGCATTTTGCAATTTTTTTCCAGAAATGAATGTGCCAGAAGATATTATTAATGAAACCACAGTCGTAGCTAACATTTTATCACAAGATAAGTCTTCCAGAACGTACTTACAAGCAATTATTATTGAGATAAAACTGATTTTTTAAAAATAAATAATTCTACTGACTTGTAAAAAGTTTTTTCAGTTTAGCTGTCAATTTTACAAGTCAGTAGAGCCAGTGCCTTGTAAAAATCAATTTTCGTTGTTTATGTTTTGACTTGATAACTGACGTTTTATAAATGAGTGACAAATAAATACATTTGTATTTACATCTTTTTGACGCCTATTCAATCAACCAGTTTCGGTAAGGTGCAAAAATATATGGGAAAACCCTGTACGTCCCAAACACATTCATAAAAAGCTATACCAAATACGTACGTTGATGTACGTCCCCAACACGTACACGTACTGAGTACGTCCCTGAATGTACGTACGTGGGACGTACTATTTTGTGAAAGACGTCCTTCGGACGTCGGCGGGACTTAAAAAGTACCTACGTCCGCGGACGTACTTTCGTCCGAAAACGCACGGATTATGGACGTACTAAAGACGAACTTGTGTTTGTTGGGATAGGTATTTACCTTCACTCGTTTGGTATTTGAAATTTTTGTAAATTTTTTTTTGTGTTTGAAAGTTTATAATTATCAGTCATAAAATTGAGCCTAAATAAAAAGTTTATTATTTTTTTCCAAATATTTTCTACCAGTTATATCTATTTTTTAGTTTATCGGCCTGCAGAAAAAAAATAAAAATTTGTTTGCCAATCGAATTAACGCCGTATTTCCCCCAAACAATGAAACTATGAAGAGTGCTTATAAACACAAATATAGCAAAAAAAAAAAACCTAATTGAAAGCCTTTGTTTATTTTAAAATATAGATAAAACATTTATGCTTACTCGGAAAAAGTGCTTTTTAACGATTTCCAAAATTGCTAATTTATTTTCCGCTTCGCTAGTATCGCTACTCCTATCGTTTATCGAAGCTCAAACATAAATGCACCCTAAGATATTATTTATCGCGATATCAAATTGATTGACGATACTCGTTGTTTTTTAGCACATTGATATTTAGCACAGATAGAAGTTTTTTTGTACCTCTCAGTGGTCCAAATTTTACAAATCTATGACGCTCACCATTCACAAATAGAATGGTAATCAAATTTTCCTATACGACAGAAGAAATAACGATAAAGTGCAAACTAACAAGATTATTTTGAGATACTAGGGGACAAAGTACCTCCTGCAAAAATGCGCTCAATTTCTGGAAGAATAATGCGATATATCATAATAATAGTGATTTTTCGTTTACCCGTTGATTCTTTTTGGTTTGTCGGTTTACTTTAAAGCAAATTGAACTGGTTGTGAAAAATATTTTTTCCCCGAATGACAGTAAAAGCGGCCTTTTAATGACACTTGACAAGATCAAAAGTTGTATTTTTACTGCCTAGGCAGTAAAAGTGGACTTTTACTGCCTAGGCATTAAAAGTGACAGTGTCACAACGTTCCAGGTAATAATTTCACTCAATTTGGTATTTGGAATTGATGGTGACAATGACAATTGTCAAAATAATTTAATTATTTGGATAATAATAATGAATGAAATAAATATAAAAAAGATGGCCATGTGTGAATTTGAACATTCGGAGAAAAAATTATATGTTTTACATGGCAGAAAAGCAGATTTAATGCCTCGGCTGGTTTCCTAGCCTCGGCTATGAAACACCAGCCTCGGCATTAAATCTTGTACTTTTCTGCCTAGTAAAACAAATTACTTTTTTGCTCCGAATGACAGTAAAAGCGAATTTTTAATGAGAGGTTCAAAAGGTGTATTTTTACTCCGCTGCGCGTCGTGTTTTGAAATATGTCGTGCGTACTTAAAAGGCCCTGTTATACACTTATATCATAATATACTATTTCTCTCCTTAACATAATTTCGGATCGCTGTGTGGTGTGAGGAATAGTTGACCAAAATCGAAAATAAAAGTAAAACTTTGACACCGTATCGTGCATGTTCCTATCTCAGTTTTTATGGAAATACGAGGTCTGTCACCCTGTATGAATATTTACTACAGAAAAGGTATGGGTTGGTTGCTGGACATAAAGCCAAATAAAAATGTATAGGTATAAGCAATAATGCTCTCTCAAACACCAGATATATTTTAATTAATATTCTGATATCTGGACCAGATAATGGTAATTTCATTGAAGTAGAATAAAAAAGGAGACGCTGATATCATTTGAATAGTGCAATAGATAAGGGTATCGGTAGGCGTGGCTAAGGGTACCAACAATATGGCTACTTAAACGGAGCCGAACTAAATCGATTCTTTATAATTTTAATTTGAAAACCTAAAAAATCCACATTACGCCAAGAAAGAAGAAGTTGCTACAAAAACTTCAACATACTGAAACAGGAGATCCTTCCAAGTCCCAAAATAGAAATTCAGCGCTTCACAAATTTTTCGCATTTAAAACATCTTCGAATGGAAAATGCGGCCTGATGCATTACTGTCGCGTTTCTATGACGAAATTGACAGACTTTCAGACAGAGACAAAAGACTACTAACAATATGGCGGAACTGGGTACACGTTTGTCTCGTCATTCGCCCCCTTATTATTCTACCTCAATGCAGCGTTGCCAGACCCTTGAAAATTAAAGTACTGATCAAGAGACAAAAAATTTACTGAAAAACGGAAAAATGTACCTACTAACTTCAGAAACTGAACTGGAGTTCATAAAACTGATAAAGTAGATGGTTTTAGGATACTCATTTTGTTTTTCCTACTCCTGTATTGCTTTAAATTTAAAACATCAAATAAAAGATCATTCCTTTTAAATTATTTTTAATATTTCACGGTTTGGTTAGTGGGTTAATTAAACACTCGGATGTGCCATGGGCTTCACGAAAAACATTGTTTTTTATCTACTAGGTACTTCTTTACCTAACTAAAGTCACTAACGATCTGACTTTACAGATTGGCGCAGGTTACTTCTTCAACGAAATTTAATGCTAATATCTTCTAGCTTCTCAAGAATGTACATGTTAGGCAATTCAAGTTAGTTCGGTAATATTGACATGTCATCACCTTTCTTGGAATTTTTTTTTATATAAGCAACATCTTATCTAAGCAAAACCCTTCTCTAGGGTGGATCTTGTAATCCAAAGCTTAAACTACTTTTTTCCTGCGGTGCATGACAAAGGACCTCGCACACTTTATATGGGATTTCGGCGAACGGTCGATTTTTTTCAAATTTTGATATGGTATAGAGGATTTATTTCTTAACTACCTTTAAATAGGACAAAATCTTGTAGGTAGTACGGTCTTTGAGATATGAGCGTTAAAAGATGAACTTTTTTGCGACTTTTTGTATGGAGAGTATACGAAATACTGGTGTTTATCAGTATTTCGTATACTCTCCACACAAAAAGTCGCAAAAAAGTTCTTCTTTCAACGCTCATATCTCAAAGACCGTAATACCTACAAGATTTCGTCCCATTTAAAGGTTGTTAAGAATTAAATCCTCTATAACATATCAAAATTTGGAAAAAATCGACCGATCGCTGAAATCCCATATAAGGTGTGCGAGGTGCTTTCCGAACTAAACGAGATTAAACTCCTAATCGAGATTAAGTCCATACGGGCGTAAAATGGGAGCGGGCTAAAGGCATGTTTGGGGTACGTTCAATATTCTGCTGGAATGCACCCGGAGTGATCCGTGCGCCCCGTCCGTCCATTCAAAAATGCAGGTACTCGTTAATTTTTCCCGCCGTTTAAAATATCCCCGGTATTGTAGAGTAGCGGCAAAATGTACTGCATTTTATAGTGCGGTACTGACGTACTGAAGAGAGTCAAATTGTACTGATTTCAGTACATCTGTACTGATGCTGGCAACGCTGCCTCAATGGGCAATTTACATTACAAGAGCGTTTATGAACATTATAACAAGTGTAAAAACTTAGAACGACTAGGTTTAAGACCGAGTCGTTCTAATCACACGAGTTTTGTAGTCATGTTTAAACGCACGTGTGATGTAGTGTAGGTACAACGATTTATCTACAAGCGAAAAAAAAAAGAAAATTTCTGTTTAAATTTACCTTTAACTATGACATTTGTCACATTTCCTTGACTCTACCTGCGGGATATTTATGGTGTTCTTTTCACTATTTCAAAAACTAGTTGTTATTGATTCATAACACCACTAGTTGTGTTATGAGTCTCATAACATAACTCAAATACTAGAGGAATAGTTATGTAAAAATACTAAAAATAGGTCTATAAACCTAGCAGTCCCAAGGTGGAGAAAAACTTCGGAAACTATATAATAATTAGGTGCTTTTTAGGTGCTTATTAGGGACTCTAATTAAAAATTAGGTGCTCCTTTACTTTTTAAGAAAATCAAAGAAAACTAAGGGACTACTAGGTTTATAAAAGCTAGCAGTCCCCTATAGTAAAAAATATTTTTTTCAAATTTTTTCTTTGTATCAGAATTAGGTGCTTTTTAGATGCTCCTAAAAAGTTCAAGAAAAAATAGAATTGATTAATTATTAATAACAATAATTAATAAATTCTATTTTTTCTTCGGCTATTTAGGAGCACCTAAAAAGCAACTAATTCTGATACAAAAGAAATTTTTGGAAAAATATGTTTCACTATAGGGGACTACTAGCTTTCATAAACCTAGCAATCCCTTAGTTTTTTTTTGATTCTCTCAAAAACTAGAGGAGCACCTAATTTTTAATTAGAGGCCCTAATTAGCACCTAAAAAGCACCTAATTATTATATAGATCCCGAAGTTTTTTTGCCATTCTGACACACCAACAAGTAAACGTAAAGTCAGCAGTCCCCTAATAATTAAAAAAAATCTGTAACTCAGTTAATAATTAATCAATTCTATTTTTTCTTGGACTATTTAGGAGCACCTAAAAAGCACCTAATTCTGATACAAAGAAAAAAATTGAAAAAATATTTTTTACTATAGAGACTGCTAGCTTTTATAAACCCAGCAGTCCCTTAGTTTTTTTTTTATTTTCTCAAAAACTAAAGGAGCACCTAATTTTTAATTAGAGGCCCTAATTAGCACCTAAAAAGCACCTAATTATTATATAGTTCCCGAAGTTTTTTTCCACCTTGGGACTGCTAGGTTTATAAACCTACTAAAAATGTACCTAACGATTGCCGATAAAAAAAATTAAACAAAACTGTATAAACAACGACGACTCACATTAATAAAAAAATGCTAAATAACATAAGCACATATTGGCGAAAATGCCGCAAGATTTTTTCACTAAGGTGATATTATATTTCGATGATTATTCCACTCACATTCCTATAAGACAAGTGACAATTTTCAAGATTACAGCGAAAATTCTTTTGTCCATTAGTTTAACTAGAGAGAATTACAGCGAAAATTCTCCCATGTTATTGTACTCGTGGTTGTTATACTAGTTTTTGATATATACAAACAAACGGTTGCTGTTAGAAATCATTTATTTGTATTGATTGTTAAGTTGTTCAAATCGTTTTTAAATATTTGTTTGCATTTTTTTCGCATTTTCATTCGCGAAATAAACCTGTAAATACCACTCGAGCTTGAAAATGGACCAGATAATTTTTCACTCATGCGTGTTTTCCTTGCAAATTTCACTCGTTCTACGGACTCGTGAAATTATACAATCGTGAAAAATTATCGGTAATTTTGAAGCTCTCGTGGTATTATCCCCGAAAATCCGAACCTTGGGCAAGCAAAGAAATTTGATAATACAATTGTAGATAAGTTGTATGACGTAGGACCTATACGATTACGAAGTAAATAGATAAAAAATTAATCAAGGAATCAGCCCCACTTACGATGATACACTTTGTCCTCAATTGGTAGAAGTAATATTCTTTCAAATTTGCAAAGCTTCTGTTTTTTTTTCCTCTCAATTGTCCATAATTTAATTTCTGAAAATGAGTCGAAGGGCTTCATTCTCAAAATTAATTCTTAATGAATATAAATTTGTATCAGGATTCGAAAAAAGTTTTTAAAGTCCGATTGTTCTATAAAGTGCTTGTTATTATAGAGTTTAGCGAAGATAAAGTAGTACTTTGTTGTAATACTAATAAAATAAAGTTGCTTTATTTCGCTAAAATTTCTTACAAAAGAATCAAACTAGTCGAAATATATATTTTTTTTGCATGTTCATCGAGAGCAATGGGACATTAAATATTGCATGATATGCTTACATAAACTGAGCTGTATTGGTCTCGTCACTTTATAACCTCACTCGCAAGCTCGCTCGGCGATAAAAAAAAGCTCGGCGATAAAAAAAAGCTCGTCCACTAGGTACGTCTACTTTATGTACTTAGGTATAATATAAATAGATATTCTAGGATCCAAATTAGAATATAATGATTGGCCTTATAATGGAGCCAACTATAATAAAGGTATGATGGTTTTTATTTCAAGGTAATTTGTCTTTCATGTGCAGTAATTTAGAATAGAATAATCGTAGATAACGATAGCAAATTGTTGAAAAATATTTGATATTCATATTTTGTGGATAGGGAAGACAATAAATTACGGAAAATTTCAACCAGGGAATTATTATTGATCTGATTTGGGGCCAATAATAAATAATTTCACAAACAATCATTAACATAATATATACTTTGCGAGAGATTTTAGGGATGATAATCGGGACAAAACAAACATGGAAATATGTTTGTTGATTATTTGTATTCCAATTCCAATTAGTATTTTTAAGAATGAAGGCTTTCACGGCGGGTCAAATCTAGTGAGAATTTTTTTTTTTTCCGGGCTATAATACCGTGGTCGAGTAATATTTCTACCTAACGTTTCGTCTACTGCTGCGATAGACATCTTCAGAGGCGGTGTGGTAGATGATGAAGTGTTCTCTTCCGTGTTCCTTCGATGACTGGATTGCATCCAGTCATTTGGAAAACCTTTGAGTTTTCCAAATTTGAAACTTCTGATTCCCAGCCTACTAAGCAATGGTTGAATAGAAGGGGTATCGAGCGATACCTTGTTTTAAACCGCCAGCCCACGGCGCGATTTAAAAAAGGGTTTTACCTATTTATTCACACACACACACAATTCGTAAGTTTTATTTAATTGTAAATATAAATCCAATATATTTGTCCTTGGTTCAAATTATTAGTCACTTATTTACTTTTTTGATTGCAAAAGATTTTTTTCTTGTAATTTACTTATCGCTGCAAAGGGTTTCTGCACCCTTTTGATGTTTTAATCGATGTTACGGTAACTAACCGCTACAGCAGGTGTAATCACATGATCAAATTCCATGATCAAGCTTCTTGACAAACTCACCTATTGACTTATGTAGAGCTCATTTGCCTATCTTTTCTATATCCAAACCGAGAAATGTTAGCTTTTTGTTAGTGTATTCTTTCATTTCAAAACTTTTTGTTAGTATATTCTTGTGAAAAAAGCAATACTTAATGTCATCAGCGTTCAGAAGATGAGTATGTTTCTTAAAATAGGAGCACGGATCTTTTATGGAACTTTGGAGGTCGGGACAAACTGGAAAATAATATTTCGAAAACCCATAGAGAGATTTGGAAAATGTATCTACCAATTGAGGATATTCTCCCATTCCTTTGGGCTGGTACGTATTTACAATTCAGAAGTTCCTCCAAGGTTCCCTACAAGAACGCTAATTTTAGGTATAAGTACTGTTGTGCATAAAAATCAAATTTTAAAAATTCTAGAATTATTAATGAAAGATCAGATGGATAATCACTATGAAAGTAGTAATCTTTTTACCCAAAGTCAGTTTGGTTTTAGAAATAAAAAATCTACAACATTGGCAATCAACCGCGTAACTGAGTTTGTTGCAAGAGGTTTTGTTTGAAGAAAGTGTGATACTTATGCTTCCTTCCTGGACCTGACAAAGGCTATTGACTGCACCTCTTTTGACATCCCTTTTAACAAACTTAAGCATTACAACTTCCATCCGAATAGCGTAGCTTTGTCAGATCCTACATGGAAGATGGAGAACTCTTTAATGATACTAGCTCGAGCAGGCAGAAGATCAAGCATGGTATCCCTCAAGGCTCTGCGCTGGGCTTCTTCCTCTTCCTCATCTACATCAATGATATCCTAAATTTCTGTAATATTGTCAACTACTTAAGTAAATACCACTCTGTACATCAATTTTACTAAAGTGTGCCGACGAGTCAGCACCTATTTGGTATAAATACAGCGCCGAAATCCATTACCGGCAGACTAAGGCTAGTGCAAAGTACCTCAAATGGGAAAAGCCCCTCTAGCTAAGTCTCCTCCCAGTGCAAACTACCTTTAATGGGAAACGCTCTTATGGGAGTATTGAACGCAGCAGACTAGGTCCAGTGCAAACTACCTCTAATGGGCAACACCCTTCTAGACCTGTCTCAAACCTAGCTTCTTCTGGGAGCATTGAACGCAGCAGACTAGATCCAGTGCAAACTACCTTTAATGGGAAACGCTCTTCTGGACCTGTCTCAAACCCAGCTTTAGTCTTCAGTCACGCCAAGTGTACAGAGGGTACATAATACAGAGTGGCCTATAAGTAGTACATCCCTCCGTAGAAGAGACGTCATGATACCATTTCTAGGGTAATACTATTATTATTCAATACACATCTTATTATACCTATATCAAGCGAGTTTCTCTCTACCTGAACCCCACCTACGACCCCAAGTCACGCTCCTGTTGTGACGTCCCAGGACGAAACGTATAGGGATTGTGACAATATTGTGAATCATTAACTTATCATTTTTGCTGACGATATAACCACCTTACAACATTATCACCCGTCAGTACCCATCAAAGAGATAATAGAAAATAGTCAAACAAAAATCAAGGACTAGTTTTTAGCTAACAAACTCAGTCTCAACAAAAGCAAAACTCAAAATCTTAATTTCACATTAAGAACCACTGAATATGAGCTACCTAATGACCAGACAGTTAAAGTTCATGGTGTTTATCTCGACCCAGGACTCACTTGGAAACTCATGTGGGCAACTTTAGCGCCAAGCTTTCTAAATTTACATTTCTGATAAGAAACCTTTCAAATAATGTGTTTACTTCTTACTTCCACTGTACTTGCAGCTCACCATGGCTGCTTCTGCAGAATATGTCATATGCAATTCTAAACTGGGCTCATGCACCGAAATTCCAGCAAATTTTTTAACGCCAATATTGGTGCTTGGTGCATAAGGGTGATAAAAGATTTTAAGTACGGAGACTGCTGTAAGGATAGCTTTAGGAGCTTACGGATTTTGACTTTCTTCTGTGGTTTTATATCGAGTCGCCTTATCTATGTCAAAAAAAGATCAGGAACTTTTCCAAACTCATGCAGATGTCAAGTGTCTATGTTAGTTTTTTTAGTTTCCATCCCTTGTCTTTTTATTACATAATTTTAACCACATTTTTAAATTTTTAGTCACAATTTTGATGCAACTTTTTCAAAAAACATAGTTAATATTAGTTACCTGCTTGTTTTAGATTTAACGCAACCTTCTTTGACTTCTACAAAACTGGAAAAACTGGGCTTATCACCTGTCGGTTTATGGTAACATGAATGAGAATAAAACGTGTATTATTTAAACATACTACCTACCCTTTAATTGTCCGCAAATACGAATAACTATGAAGGAGCTGCTGCGCGGAATGAGGCATCTCTCAATTTAATGAGAAATCGTATACCTCCCAAAATGGACATTCGATAAAAGGGCCTTCATCCATATCCTTACGAAAGGTCCGGCAATCACCTGGATCAGAACTCTGTATCTTGGCAGTTCTATGATTGACCTAGAAAACATTCAAAAAATCACGTCCCGGAAGCTCTACCTACCTACATCCTACATTCCCCAATGGTGCGGGACAATATTACTAATTAGTTTTCATTTGGTAATCAAGCGAGGTTAAAAGTGTTGAAAACTAAAACTAAAACTTTCCGACTTCAATTTCTTATACCCAAGGAAGTTTGCACATAAGAACACCACTTCTATCCAAAAGCGTATATTTTTATAAGCTAGAGAAGTAATCTAATCTCAATTCTGCATTTAAAAGCTGATATGGAAATTGAATGTAAACTGATCTGCTAATATATTATTTAATTTGCGAAACATTAGAACAGTCTACACAGCTATTATTACGTTTAAAAGCAAAAATTATGTCATTAAGTAACACGGTTCGTTACTTTCACTTATCTCCAACTTTTACGACATGCCTCATAAAAAATATTACTTTAGCCCTTAGCCCCGAACTTATCCTCAAATTTTTTGGGCTGCGAGACTCATTAATACTAATAGTGATCTCTCAAAAAAGCTCTTCTGGAAATTTTAAGAAAAAATATTGTTGTTAAATAGTATATTGTGTATTTAGGTGGAAAAGTGATACATTCTCGGCCAACAGTGTAAGTTGACGGGCGAGGCGTAGCCGAGGCCGGCAAACACCGAAGGCCGAGAATGTGCTTTTCCACCGAAATACACATACTATTTTTTCTGCGATCGGTTTTAATTCCAAATATTCAGCAATACGAGAATCACTTTCCCGGCCTAGGCCGGAAAAGTGTTTCCCGTATTGTTATTCATTGATTCCTTATCAACTATTGAAACATAATTGAAATAACAGAATATTGAGTTTTGCGATCTGACAACCGGTCAAAAATGCTGACATTTCTTGTCAATCGCAGAAAAATAACTTTCTGCCTCAAATTGGCACCAAAATTTTATCAGAGGCACCAGCTATGCTAAAGCAAAGAGAAGTTTACACTGAAATAGTTTGATATAAATTTGCATACACATGCTGGCATTAACATTTAAACCGGTTTTGAAGGCTCCTGTAAAAGTGGAGCCTATACATACTTTATATAAAATCTCTTTGAAATCTATTCAAAACCAAACTATGCCCGGGATTTACCGGAAGAGTTGGCTGGCTGGAAAGTTTCTCAAAACTTTTCTTGACACATTCCGTGAGGCAATACGTTATTCGACGGTTTATTATTTCAACTATGTTAAGTATTTTGCTGAAATTATGTGTCCATAAATCCGTGTGTGTATGTAAAGTTTACGATATTTGGAAGAACTATTATTAACCGCATTTTTTCTCGGGATGTGGTTATCTTGGCTTTCTCTTCATGCCTTCAGTACAACCAGCAATATTTATTTACATTCCAAGCTGCGAAAGCGTACTTTTGGGTGCGAGGTGTTTTCAAATAGCCGAGGCGAAGCGAAGCGCAGCCGAGGCTATTTGGATACTTCCGAGCACCTAAAAGGGCTTTTGCAGCTTGTAATTTATTAAATTTTTCATTCTTCCCCTTTAAAAATCGTGAATAGGCATGCGAAAGTGAAACATGCTAGTAGCGAAAGTGAAAGTAACTACTAGCATGTTTCACTTTCGCTTTCGCTCGCCTATGCAAGATAAAAAAAATCTAATTTCGTAGGGGGGATAATGAAATAGTTTATTGAGTGAATCACTAATCACTATTGATCCGTAAAGTAGGGAGCCACGGATTGGTGTTAATGGAGCTCATGAGGAATGATAGCAGATACTATTTTTCGGGAAAATCACACTCACAGATATGCTTATCGTCGTAGTGAAAGCATTCTATCCTTTTGTATGGATGTTTTTGCGAATGAAGGTCTTTTTATTTCCGTTTCCAGCTATGTAACAGAACAAGAACCCTATTTTTACCTATTCCTGTGCAGTAATATTTATTTAAAAATAAAAACAATTAGATAGGTTGAATATAAACCAAGCCAAATTTGAGTTATTTGCTTAATTTACCATATTATGAATATAGCAAAAATATAATGATCATGCCCTAAATTCTAGTCCACGTACCAAGGTTTAATCCTAGACATTCTTAGCAACTCAATTTCGAAACATCAAGTTTAGTGGCTTCCAGTCTTAGCTGCTCGCAATTTGATAGCATTATGTAATAATTTACCTCTTCTGTCGCTTGCTCTGGATAATTAATATAGGTTTGGAGCTGTAGAATCCGATCAAATGAGTTTTATTTCTCTTTTAATGGTTGATTTTATTTAATTCGGTATAATTAAAAAAATCTACATTTATCACAAAATAAAACTCCATTATTTAATAACAGAACAAAAAGTAGTGTTGACATCATGTCGCAACCATTCGTCCACAAAATAAATTTATATTTTTTCCCGGTTTTTACCCAATAAATTTGTCAGGGACAGAAATAAACTGTTTTTGAATTTCCGAAATCAAATCTTCCTGTCTTTGGGTCTGAGCTATGTGTTAACACAAAGCGTTAACATAATGACTTGCAACCCTATTAACATGCACCCGGAGGCCCTTAACTAACTTTCCCATTAAACAGAGAGTATGTATAATGTATACCTACGCTGTATTAATTTGAACCACAAGAGAAACCAAGGCCAGATGACGCAATGTGAGATTTACCAACATGCCTATAATAATTTGGAGCCGGAAAAGATTAAATGTTCTTGATATAAAAGCAATTTTAGGGCAAGGTGACTAGTTCTATGTGGCTTTTCATAAACATCTTGGACATATAATCATTCCAGTCATCAACATACTTACCTAATATAACTTCTTTTTAAGATATTTATGCCATATTTGATATTCCGATGAGCTAATCTTCTCATGCCAAATTTCAATAGAAACAATCAAAAAATATTTTATATTTCGACATTTTTTGTTATGCTTTTATTTAAACTGAAATCGAGAGATTTTATTATTAGAAAACGATCAAAAAAAATTTGAGTGCAAAATATTAATATTTACGTTTGTTGCGGGCAGTTAAAAATCAACGATCGGCGCTAGGATAAAAAACGTACCTCTACGCGAGGCTAGGCTGCATGACGTCAGTAGCCGGTTATGCCACGTGAATTCATATACCCTCTGTATCGGCCTTTACACAAACGCTGATCCGATTAACCCAATCACCACCTGATGTAATTTGTTTTTTTTTTCAATCGCGTTCATTGAAGAAAGATGGAAAACAGATAGCTTGTGATCGGATCAGCGTTTTCGTAAAGGCTCATACGGAAAGTATAAGAATTCACATGGCGTACCGGCTACTGACGTCAGGCGGCCTAGTCTCGCGTACAGGTACGTTTTTTATTCTGCGCCGAACGTTGATTTTTAACTGCTTGCAACAGACGCAAATATTAATATTTTGCGCTCAAGTTTTTTTTAATCGTTTTTTAATAACAAAATCTCTCAATTTCAGTTGAAATAAAAAAATGTCGAACCTGCCTATTGCTGCAGCAAGATTATCATCTGGATTTTTAAAAATTGATTTTTCCGCATCTGCGCTTGCACAAACTCTTTATATGAAATTTGAGTTACAGAAAAAAGGTTAAAAATCATCTTTGGAACATACAAGATGTTCTTCAATATTACTTGATACCAATCAGTTCCATTAAAAGTTTCGAGTTCCACTTCACCTATTCCTTCTAGTTGAATAGAATCTCTAATTATAATTAGTTAGGTACTTCAAGCTCAACAAAGTTTGTTAACCAGTCCATGCGAGCAGTCATAGGTTGTGTGGCAGCGCAATCTTGATACCAGAAATCATTACAACTCCGTTCAGAGTTTATGTTTTTGCATTTTACATTATTGAAGACGACAGACTAAGTGGGCATTCACACCAAAGTAACATGCGACGTGCTTCCTGCTTTCTAGTAGCAAGTCGCACGTCGCATGATACTTTGGTGTGAATGCCCTCTCACATAAGACATGTTTCAATTCCAAGTAGCACGTCGCATGTTGACACGTGGCATTTTTGCTACATTACTTCGGTGTGAAACCACGCATATATTTCTAAAATAAGTAGCATGCTTCTTGCTTTGTAGCAGCAAGTCACACGTCGCATGCTACTTTGGTGTAAATGCTTACTCACAGTGATAAATTCACGACGAATGAATTTTAATTTTTCGGACTACTTCCTCTATTACCTGAATTTTCAGACAACTCGGGTTTCGTACACTCGTACACTTAGCAAATCATAGAGCAAATGACCTTTCTGACTACAATTGACGTGTCTCGTAATACCTGGTGTGCGCGCGCAACTCGTGGGTTGCAGGTAAGCGTCCAATGAAAATCGAGTTTGCCACAGGCTTGCGTCATATTCGTATTCAGGGACGAGTTCAGAATTAATCGTTCCTGCTTTCTTTGTAACGTGTAATTCGACACAGAGCAAACTAATACTTTACGTATTACTTGAACTTATCGCAGTGTCGTTTAAGGTTGTGTTAGATTATACTTGACATATTCCTTTGCAATTTCATTGTGCGATGATGCCGGATGAAACATTTATCAAAATAAAAGTGCCATCGGATGTAAACATACACTTTAAAGCTCTTCTTTTGTCTGATTTAAGGCGTTGTAAAACACTTGACAATATATCACTTCTTTAATGTTATAATATTCGATTTGTATTGTCTACATTTGTTCTGCAACAATACAATCTGGCTACACTGCAGCCACGAATTGCGCACGCATGTCATTTTTTATCACTTTCTAATTTGTATTTATTACAATTAAGCTCTCTTGTTATATTTCTGCGAGACACGTCAATTATTACAGGTATAAATATTTGGCACATGGTGCATTTTGACAGAATTTTTTAAAATGACCTTTCCTACCACATTTGAAACATTCTACACTCGAATTTCCTTGAGAACTTTACAAATTAATGATTATGCTGTGAAACAAAAGCATTTGAAGGCAGTTATTGACTTTGAATTAATTGCTGATTTTCTTTCAATCTATCCACTTCTTACCTGAAACGGTCAAACAATTTATTCAAATTCCTATCTGCCCCACTATAAGATTATCCAACGCAATACTAAAATGATGCAATTTGGATAGCAGCATTCCCAAAATTCTAGTCATAATCTAACTTTCTTTGACATGTTCTCGTTCGGCCTCCGAATCTTCAGCAAATTGTTTAAGTTTTCTAAATTTTTCAATAACCGACTTGCTCAAATCATATTTACTCTGAAGTCAGAAAACTGTCTTCATAAACCTTCAATAGTAAGTTCTGACTTCTTGCTAAACAAAGTATCCAGTCGATTTAGCATTTGATATGATAGCCTACAGTCCAGCCAATTAGCGATTAAACAACTTACCTGTAAGGAAGTTCAATACAAATTATAGGAGATTGGTCACATCCGAATAGATTACCCTGTAGTAGAACTTCGAGTACGTCATAACTCACGTTCAAAGAAAGCCGACGCCAGCCGCCCCGCCTGCTTATATTTCCCATATTTCGCTTTCATTATACTTCGTTGCCCATTCAAATCGCCTAAGTTGGGGTTTTAGTGGGCTATTGCTATTTTGACATTATTTTTGCCTAATAAACAAAAACCAATGAAAAAACCCATAGCTGTTATTGATGATGGGTTTACGGGTGGGAGTCTATTCGGATGTGACCAATCTCGTATAATTTGAATTGAACTTCCTTACAGGTAAGTCGTTTGGTCCCTAATTAAACTTCAATTGGTTACATCCGAATAGATCACCCTGAAGATATTGAAAGATTGTTGGCGATCTGAGGAGTGAGGATTAAGATACTGAAGTGATAGAGCAGGTCAATAAGTACACCATCAAGGAATAGGCCTGATAAAAAACATTCAGGGAATATTCGATTCTTATATTTTTATTCCTGGCAGTTTTATCTGCATTGAAGTTATTTTTCAAGTTTATGAAAGTAGCAAAAATAAATATATTTCTCTCTCCGCATCATTGCCAAATTTTCTTTGGAACCAAATTAAGTTGTGGATATTTTTAGGCCGTTCGTCCTTTGGATGCGTTTTTGTCCGAATTGCATTCATCGGAAAACGAACGAAAACATGCGAATGATCCCATTTCAGTAAAACCTAATGACGGTCGTACATTGTACCCGAAATTATTAGTGCGAATTCGGACGAAAACATGCAATAGGAATGTCCGCTATTTTTCAATTGTAATAAAAAGTGGTGGTTCTAGGTCCACAAAACACGTATTAAGCGTGAAAACATCTAGGAACCCTTTATTTTTTCTGATAGATCGAAAACAAAAAAACGAAATTAGCGCGGCTAGCAAAACGACCCCCTGAAGCGAGAGTAGCGCTTGTGACGTCACTGTGCGGAACGAACAATCAGCTGGCGCATTAGCGAGATTTGTTTACATTGATTGTGTTGCTGAGTGTTGCTTTATCCCATTGACTTTATCCCAAGAAGCTTTATCCACTCTAATTATCTGTATTTGTGTAATGATGGAAAACTCAAAGAAAGTTAAACTGAGTCGAAAAAAGTGGTACGTACCATCGTCACCAAAAGTAACTGGGACACAAATATTGCATAATAATCTCCTGGACTAATTCTACTGTCATTCATTTCAATGCATTTAATGCATAGTTTGACAAATATTTGACAATAAAATTCATATAATAGGACAAGAGCTAATGTGATGCTGTCCCAGTTACTTTTGGTGACGATGGTACGTGCGTTCGTTTCCTACGAGGTGCGAAAATGTAGAACTTTCCGCACGCAAATCGGTGCGTGGAGACGCGTTTTCCGCACGCTCGTAGGAAAAATTTGTCTAACACGAGCGTAAAGTATGTTTTCCGCACTTGCGGCTTGCACGAATTTCACTGGCGCGTCGTTCGTGCAAATTCCGTTGGCCGTTGCGTGCGGAAAAGTATAACTTTCCGCACTTGTTATAGGTAAATAACTATATCACTGTTCAAATTCAACTATAAAGTCTGTTTTTTTTTTTTTTAAAGATAATTCCCCAAGTCAAAAATTTAGTAACTATGTTGGCAACACAAGCCTTTTCTACATAAAAATTTGAAAACATTGACAATTTTACATTGTATTGCCAACAGAATGTCACTTTGACTTTTATCTTAAAAAAAAAAAACAGATTTTACCTACGTCTAATACGTCTATTTTACTTCTACACCACTGGACTGGGGCTGATTCAAGTCTTGACACTTGACCAACAATTCTGATACAAATCCTGGTAAAACAGGAACCTGTCAAAATCTATTTACAGTAATAAATAAGACGAAATAGCTAAATTTTGCGGTAGCCAAGCGCATGGTTCTTTATTCAATTTTTTATAAATCAGAAGAAAAAAAAATCTGAAAACAAATTTTCGTTTCAAAGTTTCAAAGTATTTTGACAAATAACATATTTCTAGCAGTTGTTCTGGTTATTTTATAACTCCTCTAAGAAGTAGGAGTCCAAAGAAATTATCTATTTACCTTTTTTATTTTTAAAAAAGTAAAATATACGTATTGTTTGCCCAGCGGATCTGAATCTACGGAAGGAATTCGGACGTAAATGTGCCATGTTGTCACGTTTAATTATAAAAAAGCGAAAATACTAGGCATGAAGTACAGTTCATTTGAAAATCAATTTTTTAATAACAAAATATAGATACCAATAAAACGCTAAATATTTCAACGTGGTTGTTAGATCTATTCTTATTCTAATAACTGATTTCTTCAATTTTGTCCATTGTAAAAAATAAACATTTTCTAAAGATACCATCAGTTTTTGACAATTTGGCAAGCATCCGGCCTGGATGAACCTGATTGGTGGAGTTTTTGGCAGGATGGCCGTTGCCACGAGGAACCATGTCGTTGTCAATGAGCTAAACGTCACCTTACGTCTTGCTATTGGCCAGGGCTTCTGTCATTGTATCCTCCCATCATGGAATATCGATTTATATTGAAATATCCAGTGGCGGGGGTTTGGTCATTTTCGATTTTCGTGTAGGAGTTGCAATACGATAACACTTCCAAAAAATTCCGCACGCAGCTGGGTATTTTATGAATGAAATCAGCCATTTTTTTTTTTACAACTGCATTCCCCTCACCGTTGCCTCGTAGACACAGAGTCGCTGGGCAGACATTATATGCCGTTTCTCAAAAATGGTCGTTTGGCGCCTGGCTCCAGTTTCTATATCACTATCCAGTTGAAGATAGGTAGGTACCTATATGACATTGTGAATGAAATATGTCTAGAATTTTCTGCAGAATCCAGAAATTTCATAACATACAGCTGTTCTTGGAACATGTAACCCCTTTTGTTAATGAATTAACAAGAGGCCCATAATATTTAGGGGTGGGGGGGGTTTCCGATGGGTTGAGGCACAAAATGCGTTAGAGCTCACGAATGCTCGGCCCTTTTTTTTCCAGTGATAAAAATAGCTCTACTAATGAGAAGTATTCTGAAGTTACGTTAAAAAATAGTCCGGCTAATCTGTGAGTCTGGATAATATGTCTGGCAAGAGTGAAAAATTGAAGATCCGAAAATCTTCAGCCAAACTAACTTTCCACCATCTGAGATAAGCCAAATTGCTATATTCATACACTTTATGTTCTATTGTAGTAAATGTGAAATATTTATAACTGGGAAAATAAGTATACTTGTATTTTTCAGTGATCTTGTGAACCCATCCGAAAATTTCTGTGAAACTCAAATATTCTTGTTTTGTATCACCAAGAGAACAAACTATTTAATATACATCAACTGGGAAAATAAGTGCTGAAAAATTTCACTGCCTCCTGGACTATTAGGGATGGGTCAATAGTTTAATAAGTACAGAATGGCAAGGGCGCCACTGAATTTGTAAAAAAGTGAATAATTAATAACATAAAATATTGAAGTGTGAAAATTCAGAAACACACCCAAAAAAAAAAAAAAACAGCGAACGGTAATTGATAATTCTGAAAAGGAAATAAATAAGGCATATAACTCAACCAAATCTTGACACAGGTAAACCAATAAAACAATTAAGTAGGTTCCAAATTAAATGAGTGTATATTTTCACTGTCAGGAAAAATCATGCATCAAATTTCAAAATACAAAATCAATTGTAGGTGGAGCACTTTAAATAAATTTAATAAATGGAGGTTAACCCTCAATCAGATTCATCAAACTCAAACTCCAAACAAATAATACTACAATGCACATCAATATAGTTGCCATATAAGTTAACAGTCGCTGGCCATATTATTGATTTGAAAAAAAAAAAAATATGAAGGATTTAACTTTCCAGAAAATTAATGAAAAAAAGAATGAATGAATGAAAATTATAATATTATATGGATAGATATGGTCAGCTGCTGCCAGAAAAATAAATTCAATAAAATCAACTTACACCTGTATTAAATCAAAAGTTGGGTTAAATGGTCAAGGGATATAAAAGAAATCCTCAAATATATAAGTATAAGACCCAACCTAATAATTGATCAATTTTCGACGATGTAGGTACTCACTCAAATATTTTAAAGTTCGAGCATGTTGTCCAATCTTGACTTTTGTTCAGACTATTGATTTTGAATAATAAAATTTACATTCCTAAAATATAACAATATTAAAACTTGAGCAATTAGAAATCTATAATAAATTCGATAAATCGAAAATCCATAAAAGTAATTATTCCACCATCATCTTGGTGTCAAGAAAGCGAGAATAAATTTTTAAATATTCAAATTTCATATCAGTAAAGGTTCAATCAATTATGTTAATTGAACAATATATAATAAAGAGAAAAAAAAATTAAACGTTATTAATGAAACTTTATACAAGCCGACATTCCAGCAAAAGATGGATTACGATAGCCATCCAGCTATCCATTTTCACTTAACGAGGAAAGTTGCACATGGAAGTTGCAGATTTTAGCCTTGAATCAAGGTAGATAGACGCTAGAAGTTCTCAGTTGTTGTCGGATGTGGAGGTACAGGAGTCAATACGTGAGGGACTTGATTCCTCTAGGAATCCCTTCAAAAGCTCTATGCCACGCTCCACGAAAATGTGGGCTTGTTGGGAATGGATTCGTTAAGAGAAACAGCTCCTCGGAAAACCCTAATTAAGAGGCATTCCATGAACAACCATTATTAAAAAAATAAGTAAAAAGGACTTACCACGAGGCCACGAGGGGGTTAGAAATTCAAATTCATATAAAACGTTAAATCACAAGACTTTCGATTTAAAATTTTTCGGTATTTAATGGATTATTGCCTTAAGCAACTTTATTTCGTCAAAATACTGCCTGAAAACGGTAATCACAGTTGCGGAAGATGGCTGCCCCCCCCCCCCCCACGGCCAGAGTCGACCTTTCAGGGCAACGGCAAAATTAAAAAGGAACGAAGAACCGGACAATTTCTACAGGCAGAGCTTCCTTTCAAACGGAAAGTGTTGGTACTAAACGGCTGACTGTAGAGTGGCCTTTGCACTAGTGTTGGCCGTAGGTGTCCAACACAACGTGTATAGCAAAAATTTTTGTTCTAAGTTAGACCGTTCTTGAGCTAGAGCGCCAACCAGAATAGAAATACCGATGGAATTGAAAAAAAAAACAAAAATAGTATATTACATACCGAGGTGGAAAGTGTTTCATTACTGTCGAGAGATTAGTTAGTTAACTGAGACGCGAAGCGTCGAAGTTAACTATAATCTCGAGACAGGAATGAAACTTCCTACCGAGGTTTGTATACTATTTTATTTACAACAATTACAACCCTCATAATTTCGACTAAATACTAAAAAAATTTTAAAAATTTGTTGACAAGTTCTGACTCATCTAAAAAAACGTTTGACATGCAGGACTCGTCTTAAACATTTTAAAAAATGAGAACTTACTTTCCACCCGGGTGGAAAGTGAGCACTTTCCACCCGGGACCACTTTCCACCCGGGTGGAAAGTAAAATTCAAAAAAGTGTCACTTTCAAACTTTTGAAAAGTCAGAAATGTCAACATTACGTATGTGGTTGTAAATAAACATGATTTTCGTAATCTAGAGACGTGAATAAATGTGAAAAAATCTAGAGATCAATTTTTTACGTGAATTCAATACTTTCCTAACTACCGCGGTAAGTAAAAAAAAAAACAAATAAGGAGATGAGAAAAGATGCATTTTGGTAATTGCAATATAATAAATGATTATAGCAAGCCTATTTATCGAACCTTCTCCTATAAAAATAATGGTTATGAAGCTCCTAATTGCACGTATCCATTGAACTTTCACACAGACCCAGTGTATAAAATATAATAATTATTAGATGAATCATTCTGATAACACGATGAAATTGCATTATCCCAAAGTAAACGCAAACAGCTAACTTTGAACCTTTTTGACAAAATAAATAAAAAATTCACTCATAAGCAAACAAAAACTTCAGAAAGAGAAATTAGCCTCGGGAAATTAGCAGTTGATACTTTAGAAAGTTGGTTTAAGCGGAATCAGTTTTAAGTGGAAACACAACCGCTCTGCGAAGTTTGCCCGCAAGAACTTTACTTACTTTCGCTTAGCTTATTTGATTTTGGTTCAGCAACTAATTAATTTTTAACATAATAAAAGGCTATAGGTACCAATTTAACTTGTTGCTTTTTGGTATAAATACAATCTACGCACTGGAATAATAAGTTTTCAGGTGTTTTTTTTCTAAATGTGTTTAGCCAACTACGTTAAACTAACGAACTTCTAAGTAATGTAGGTACATCATATTTACAAGTCAACATTACGGACCAATTTCCTGCATAATTTTGCGAAATAACGATAGGCATTTATTTATGAAATAAAGCAAACTTTGTGGCACTCTATAAAAAGACCTTGTCAAATTATCATAAGACTAAGCTTTATTGTGTCGCTTTTTTAGAAAAAAACATGACATGACAAAAATCCCTCGATATATCTTTTTCCAAGACATTTCCCCTATACGTACAAAGACTCGAATTCACATTTTTGTATGTATATTAAAGAAACACAAAGTGGAAAGATCACTCAAACGTAAAATTGCGAAGCTAGTGATTTTCCATTTTTATTTAGTTAAAGAAAAATTATTTCTTTCGAAATTATTTGATAAAAAAGCTTCCGAGAGCACTAGATCGGCTTTTAATTAGTATCTAAACTTGTTTTAACAAACTCAAAGAAAGTAATTACAGCAACCTACATAGCATCAAACGCTCACAAAACAATGCATTTCATCACGATTTTACCTAGGCAATCTCTGAGCTCGTAACTTTAACTGTTACATCGGAATTTAAATAAGTGTCTTTCTGAGCAGTGTTTGCGATCGCAAAATTGCTAGAGCCACGATAATATGCATTTAATAATTGCTTTTTTATTATTCTTTTAAATAATTTTGTTTCGAATGGAATCTGCCTGGAGGAATTATTTCACCCCATAATACGTTATTGCTTCATATGAAAAGTTGAATTAATTGATAAAATTAAAATGCAAATATGTATGCCCAAGATCTATTCCAATGAACTAAAACTCTATGGCCTATCATGCTCCCGTAAGATTTGAATAAATTACTTCCCCGAGAGACAAAAACAAAAAGACTGATTAAGACAAGTCAATTATTCCAATTAGACAATCGAATTAAGCAAGATTTGCATTTGTTAATCAGAAAGTCGGTCAAGATGCAGGTGTGCTTCTTTATAGAAAGGTTTTGATTAACTGACGCAATTTGATAAATCGTATAAATTTTGAAACTTGGACGTAGAATTTAACTTAAAACATGATTAATAATTTTCCAAGCGCAAATCTTTTAATGCACTTTTGGTCCGGGAAAATGGATTAGGAATATTCTAGGAATAAAATAGATTTTCAAGAAGTATTTTATTATGCTAGAGAGGGTCGTAAATAAAATAAATAAAAAAGCACACATTAAGATAGGTCGAAGAAATTTGCATTGGGCGAGGAAGTTATAGACGGTACCTACTTGATACAATAATTTGTTACGCATAGCGTATAGCTTCATTTCCAAATTATTTGTATCCGTATTCTTGATTTTGAATTTTGGCGCCATACAATTTCAAGTTCTATGGCATGAGAAGATTCGATGCGCAACCCTGAAACCAGCGCACCAACCAGTTAAGAGAGTCAGTAGATTTTTTCGGAACCCTCAAAACTATCCATTCAAAATTCAAATCAAATCCCGTTATAAAATCAATCTCAAAGTTTTAGGAGATATTTTAAACCTATTTCATGTGATTGTGTTCGTCGAAGAATTGGTAGATCATCAGGTGCACCTGCAGGAAAAGAAAACGTCGTTGGAAGAACACAAGTGAGTGCCTCCATTTTGTTCTTGTATGGCTCGGTTTCAAATATCATTTTTTATTTTTGGCAAAAATTTAGATGATTCAACGCGTTTACAGTCCCGCGGCTCTTAATATCGAAGATAAATCGAAATTCAACATCAAACGAAAAATTACAGAGATTTAGTTTTAGCTATAAATAATTGATATTCGAATAATTGCGAAGGCTTCAATTTTTTGTTATTTTTGTACCTGATTCTGTGAAGTCTATGAACATACAAGATACAGTGTGATACTTTGAAAACTTCCCATCCTCAATATCAATTTTTTTTTTAATGAAAAACGCAAACAAACATAAACTGACGATACTCTCATGATCATAGGGTGAATTCCAGCTGGGATTTTGAGCCATCAGTGTACCAAATTGATCCCGCCCTTATTGGAGGGTCCCTTCTCCAAACGTACCTAGTTAGATTCTGTTTTGTATTGTTTGACAAAGCTATAATAGGTTGTGGTGCTGTCCGAGTCCGTAGGCATTCCTAGGATTTCATCTGCTTTTATCTCTCTATACAGGGTCTTCCGAAATTAATGCAGCAAATTTCTATGGCATATTCTACGTCGAAAATAAGCCCTAGTTTCCTATATAATCATATGTCCGGAAACGCTTGCTTTCCGAGATACAGGGTGTCGAGATTCTAAGAAAAAAAACTATTCTTTAATGATTATTTTCAACCTAGATAGTTAATTTTTTCACATTGCCCTCGAGCAGCAAAAGACATTTTTTCATGTGAAACTTAAACAAAAAAAAAAACATTGACGTCTGTACCAGATGTGAAACTTTAGGTGTTTAATGTTTAACATTTTTATCATAATTTTGGCTATTTCGCCATGCATCAAAATGGTTTTTTATTTTTTAGCTCTCTTCACTATTTGTTTTGGATGGAAGCGAGGGAAGCCGTATCTTTTTCTGAGACAAAAAAATAAATATTTTTGAAGTGAAAACTCTTAGGCGGTGGTCTGATATTTGGAGAGTGATTTGAAAAACGCGTTACAGGCAAATTTCGTAACTCGAGAGAGAAGAAAGATATAACGTAATGAGACGGAGAAAGACAGCTATTGATTGACACAAACCAAGAATTATAAGCGCAAAGAGAATTGCTTATTATTGACAAGCGCCAATACCCTTGTGAGGTCACTACAGATGCGCGTCTCTTATTTGTTATACAGGGTATCCAAAATACCATGGGCCACCATTGGTATATATATCAGAAACGGTAAGAGATACGAGGGCGGTTAAATTCGAAAAAAGTTGCCATTTTCAAAGGGTATTTAAAATATATTTCCGTTGTTGCCAAATTTTTATTAGTTTCCGAGATACAGGGTGATTTGTGAACAACAGCTATTTTGTCGAATATTTCGAAAACTATTAATTTTAGAGACATTCTTTAAATTTGAAAGTTTCATAATTTTTTTTGCTCTACAATATGGTGTTTTGTAATGTTAAATTCGACGTTTCGTCTTCAGGATACCATCATCAACTTAATTTTTTAAAATACGGACCTGGATTTTTGATTTCATATTTTGAAAGGAAATCTAATTTGCAATCTTAGCATGTGTCATACATGTATATTTTCCAACGTTTCGGTTAAAAGAACATCATCAAGCATTTTTTTTTCAATTTACGCTCGTTACGGTCCAGCGCTTGTTGTCAGTGTCAGATTAATTCATTTATTTTATTCATTTTGTCATTTATCAATTATTCGAGTCATTTAAATATCAAAATAAAGTTCTCGAATGAAGAAAAGACCTATAAGTTATTTATTTATGCAAGAGCATTTCGTAATGCTAAAAATGCTATTGAACTGTATGAAAACCGAACTTCGTTGACCAGTCAGAAACAACTACTCCGAGGGCAAATACCCCTACCGGCGTTGAACTACACTGATTGGTCTGAGCTTTCGTTGGCAATGGAAATTGTTAGAAATATTTTTTCAGGTAATGACCAACGTGAATACAGGAACACTACGGCCCTGTTTGGGAATCGGCCCACTGAGCAGTGGACTCAGGCTTCCCGTGCCAATCCTTGACGCGTTTCGTCCTTGTTAGGACTCATCAGAAGGACATAGGCTGAAGCTCCCTGTCCAAGCAACAAGGACGAAACGCGTCAAGGATTGGCACGGGAAGCCTGAGTCCACTGCTCAGTGGGCCGATTCCCAAACAGGGCCGTAGTGTTCCTGTATTCACGTTGGTCATTACCTGAAAAAATATTTCTAACAATTTCCATTGCCAACGAAAGCTCAGACCAATCAGTGTAGTTCAACGCCGGTAGGGGTATTTGCCCTCGGAGTAGTTGTTTCTGACTGGTCAACGAAGTTCAATTTTGCTTGGACAGGGAGCTTCAGCCTATGTCCTTCTGATGAGTCCTAACAAGGACGAAACGCGTCAAGGATTGGCACGGGAAGCCTGAGTCCACTGCTCAGTGGGCCGATTCCCAAACAGGGCCGTAGTGTTCCTGTATTCACGTTGGTCATTACCTGAAAAAATATTTCTAACAATTTCCATTGCCAACGAAAGCTCAGACCAATCAGTGTAGTTCAACGCCGGTAGGGGTATTTGCCCTCGGAGTAGTTGTTTCTGACTGGTCAACGAAGTTCAATTTTGCTTGGACAGGGAGCTTCAGCCTATGTCCTTCTGATGAGTCCTAACAAGGACGAAACGCGTCAAGGATTGGCACGGGAAGCCTGAGTCCACTGCTCAGTGGGCCGATTCCCAAACAGGGCCGTAGTGTTCCTGTATTCACGTTGGTCATTACCTGAAAAAATATTTCTAACAATGTATGAAAACCATTCTCAAATCCATTGATGCAAAACTAGCAAAAAACTGAAGGCGCTGGACCGTACTCAGGGTAAATTTAAAATAAATATGCTTGATACGGGATTTTTTTACAGAAACGTTGGAAGATATACATGTATGACACATAGTAAGATTGCAAATTAAATTTCCTTTCAAAATATGAAATAAAAAATCCAGGTCCGTATTCAAAAAAATTAAGTTGATTATGGTATCCTGAAGAAAAAACGTCGGATTTAACATTACAAAACACCATATTGTAGAGCAAAACAAATCATGGAACTTTCAAATTTAAATATTGTCTCTAAAATTAATAGTTTTCGAAATATTCGATAAAATAGTTTTAGGTGTTTTTCACAAATCTCGTAAACTAATTAAAATTTGGCAACAACGAAAATATATTTTAAATACCCATTGAAAATGGCAACTTTTTTCTAATTTAACCGCCCTCGTATCTCTTACCGTTTCTGATATACCGATGGTGGCCCATGGTATTTTGGACACCATGTATATAATTTTTAATACCTATTTAGAAGTACCAGTTATTCTAGTGACTAAACGTATGTCGCTTCTTGAACACAGGAATAAAATTGGGTTAGGAATTTCCTATTTGTACATGAAATTGACGTATTAGCAATCAACGTTCGTTTTTGTTGGTAATTTTTTGGTTCATCTGATTCGTGATTGATAAACAAGGATGGAATTATTCTAAATGGGTATTAAAAATACTATAGGTACCTACTATTTTCGTTCGTCATACTGTACTGTTATCTTATTATAACATGAGCGAAATTGAAATCGAAAAGCTGTAAGTATTTAACTTTTAATTTATCTGCCGGCCGGTTAAAATATAAATAACGGCCGCCCGCCGTTATTTTCAAACATACCCCTGAGAGAGTCTTTTTTTTAAAATCAGATTGAAAGATATCTGCAGTATGACGAAATATTCAGAACGAAACATGGGGCGCCGTTTGGGCCAAAATACAATTTTTTGCTAGACAATAAATAATATTATACAAATTTCCTATGGAATATAGAATAATTACTTAGATATTCCATATAAAGGGGGTAAGTACCTCTTTTACTCCTACTAAAACAATAGACTATTTCCAAGATTTTGACAAGCTATCATTTCGTTACGGATGAAAATAATGAGACGAAATTTTAGGGTTATAAAGAACTTGATTAAAAAGAGGTATGACAAGACCCCTATCCCTTATTCAAAATTGGGGGGTGTTCTCCCCCTAGCTAGGGGGTTGAAGCTACGGATATGAAATAAACTGAAAAATATTTCCCCCTCAAATCAAAGATTGACATGTCCGAGCGTTTTTCCAGATTCTCATCTCTAATCCAATAAATCGGGGTGGACTGTTTTCCCTGGGACACCCTGTATAGGATTTAAATGGACAGTGGGAATCATTGCAATTGGCACAAGCTATATTCTGTTAACATCCCTCGCACAGTCCCTCGTATTAACTCAAAATTCTAACCAATAAAGTTCTTTAGTGCAGTGGTGTGCAAATATTTTTTTCCCTTAACAGTTTATTAAAACTATTATGTTCACTACTGATTTATCAATCTGACACGATTTTGACAAAACCTGTATGTCAAAGAAGTGAAATTTTGACACATTACGGGGGACGTTTATATAGTATGTTATGCATTTATTCTCACTGGACATCCAACATAAACAATTAGGCATTCCAACGACCTGTCAAAAAGTGCGTTGTGGCGGAAGTTCATTATCCCGTATATGAGAGTATGTAATTTAAAGCTTTTTAAAGTGCATTTTGTGGTTGTTTTGTGAATGAACTCTATTTATTTTTGTATTTTATTGACTTCATTAGTGTTTCTTCCAATTAAAAATGCCACAAACGGGTCTTGAGGTTGATTGTGGAAGTAGTTTCAATAAGGTAACAAGGATGATGTCAGGTTTTTTTCATTGCCCTTTGTTTTAAAATTTTCCAATTAAAACGTGAAAATTTTTCACTATCACTGTTCCTGCATCTGAAATAAAGCCATTTTCGAAATATTCGTAAGAATCTAAGCTTTTGTAGGCCTTCATTTGCTCATTAATGTGAACTGTGGATCAAAATGTTATCTGGACATTTTTTTAAACTAACCGTTCGCCCAGATCCCGATTTTCCTGCATTCAAGTCTTTAAATATTTACTCTGCATCTCAAAAAGTATATTATAACAAAGTAAACTGTAATTAGCTTGAAAATATTTCAAATAAACTCAAGATAAACAAACAAACATCAAATTTTCCACGGTCGCCATATTGAAAAATCACGTAGTTTGGAGAGCCTAATTGAAAACAACGTATCCGATGACTATAACTAGGCACATCAAATACGTTGTTTTCAATTTTTTATCATGGATGTCCATTTAAATCATATTTAAAAGTAGCAAGAGGTTGGGCACAAAATGGCGGCGGGACCTCTATTGCCGCCACTGTATGTAAAGGTTTATTTAGCCACTGTAGGCCGAGACTCTGGTAATGAATTTCAATGAAATATCGATGTGGTATCAAAATATTCCTGATAAATTCTCTTCCCAGGTTCCGACCACAGATTGTTTCGACTTACATGTCGGAATTCTGACTAAAGGTACGGTTTGTTAGGATAGTACGCGACGCAGAACTGACAACGTTAACGTCGTCATTGGTTTAGGTATGACGTACACCCGTTTTCTGACGCTGACGCTGACGCTGACGTCAGGTAACGGGTGTATGTCATACCTGAACCAATGACGACGTTTACGTTGTCAGTTGTGCGTCGCGTACTATCCTAACAAACCGTACCTTTACATATCTGAATTACGCCATTCCGACATATAAGTCGGAATTCCGACTTACATCTCGGAATTCCGATTTACTTTATTTTTAATTTTGTTTTGTTATAATTAGGTATCTCACAACACAGTTAGTGAGGTCATGAAGTTAGGATGACCTACATCAGGTGTGCGGCAGCTCCAGCTGGTTCCTCGCCAGAGTACCGGTCAAATCGTGAGCGCCCTCATTCTATTGCGGTAGTAAATGAAATTAAAAGTCTATATGAAAAGCCTTATATATATATACGGAATTTGTCTATGCGCATATAAGTATGGAACTTTTCTATGGAATTTTTAAATATATGGAATTTTTAATTAATAACTCTATGTGGAACTTTTCACTTTTCTATATGAAATTTGTATAATATTATATATATTGCAAGAAATTGTATTTTGGCCTAAACGGCGCCCCATAGAAACACGGCAGATAATGCAAATAAAACCCTTGTCTGATCATAAACCTCAACCCGGCAGTTATTTACTATTTATCGGCATTATAACGTTAATAACTATATCATTGTGTTTTGTGATTATATTCGTTATCTATACATTTCTGTGCTGTCATTTTTTTATAAATTATATCCGTGAATCGTCATTATGTAAGTATATTAAAATTATCAAAATATTATCCAAGATGATAATAGGTTTGTTCCAACCGGCAGTAATTTCCAGTAATATTACTGGCACACATGCGTGAAATGCTGTTCCAACCAGTTAAAATTACTAATTTAGAATTGGCGATAATTGACAGTTCGTCGTTCCAACCGGAGTTACGGATAGTAAAATTACGGTTCAAACGATTTTTGCTTGAAAGGAAGAACTGTTGGTTCTAAAATTAGACGCATGCGTAGTGAGGTCGAAAACGGGTCAGTGGTTGAACAACAACGAACATAAATAATAATACATAACCCAGAACCTCAGTTTTTTGTTTATTTAAATTATTTATTTGAAAATGACTGCTATAGAAGTGAAGTAATTTTATTTTATTTGTTCTCAGAGTTAATAAATCTGATTTTTGTCTTATATTAGGTTTAGAAAAATTCTTTATTGTGGTGGAAGATGATTCACCTGCAAGTATGCAAGTTATGTTGATTTTGTTATTTTCATCTTGTGTTGTGAGTACTACTAGTTCAAAAAACGTTCCAACAAGTTTTTAAGTTATTTAGTATAATATTACTGTTTTTGATTGCGCAGTCGCATTAGCGCGGTTACGGACGATAATATTACAGTAATATTATTGCAGGTTGGAACAAACCTAATATAAACGGAGAAAAATAGCCATTGATTGCTACAAATCAAGGATTATAAGCGCAAAGAGGATTAACTATTATTGTCAAGCATCGATACCCTCGTGACGTCACTACAGATGCGCGTTTCCCTTGCTTCTAAAAGTTGTATGAAGGGGGAATAGTTTTTAAGAAGTTTCACATCTACCGCGTGTACGGCGCTGTCCATGATTTTTTTTTTTTAATTTATAATGTGTAGCAATTATCGATAATAATTCACTATATTTTCTCTGAAATAAATATCATGTAGATTTAATGAAAATAATTTGCAAGGCGTCCAGGGGAATTTTTTGAAGTAATCCGTGTTTTACGGAATGTCCTATATTGTCCGTCGTTTTTAATCTGACACTTTCCGTTTGAGGAGCGAGGGGTGAAGCTTATGGCAAAAACAGGTGTGACGTCAGGTGACCATTAGCGTTCTAACGTAGGAAGCAACTAGCTCACATTCCTTTGAAGTATCAGATTAAAATCGACAGGCTGTACAGGGTGGTCCAAATTGAACACTTTCTTATGGAAACACCCTTTATTTTTAAAGATAGAAAAAAATGGACCCCTCACTCTGAAGCTCAAATTTCATGAAAGCTTGATTGGTGCAAACCGCATTTTGATATCTTCAACCGTTTCGCCGCTAGAGGGCGATTCTCAATTATGAGCAATACTATGAAACCATAACTTTTTTGTTTATGAAAATAATTGATTTCCGTAACGACTTTCTTGAAGCACTTTTTTAATCAGAATTCAGTGACGTTCTCAGTTTTATTCTATTTGGCTTTGATTTCGAGATATTGACCATAATATGATTTTTGTCAATAGGACACCTACATATACCGGGTGTCTACGAGATCAGTTTCGCGCTGGCATTTGCTGGTTTTTTTTTCGACGGTAAAGATTTTTGGTATAGAGTGTAGGTTTGAGAAATGTCATATTTTGACATGTGCGTCAATGTTTGGTAACTTCCGGTTTGACCGGAAATGGTCCTAACTCCGTAATTTTGAATGGCATCCCAATAATTTTTTCGCATTTTTGGTATCTGCGGATCATGATGTGTACGAAAACGTCAAATTTGAACATTTTTGAAGAAATTTTAGTACTCTGGATGAAAATTTATTTTTGAACAGAAAGTGACGGAGAGGTCTTAAAATTGTTATTTTCAACCCACACAATCGTGGAAAAATGCGAGTGCCAAGATATCATTTGCTTGCTCTCCAAAGGCATTCAAAGTTGAAGAAATCACATTTTTCGTGATAACTCAATGAAATCAGTGAAATCACCCTACTTTCACAACAAGAGTTTTTTACCTTTTCCAAAATAAAACCAACTATGCATTGAAACTTTTCATTTATGTTAGTTTTTAATTATTTTCTCATTATTTTTATAATGCACTACTATAAATGATAAAACTAGGTACTTATAAATGAACCCCTGTATGAAGAACGCTTTCCAAAAGGAGCTGGTGTTTTGTTTTTTTTTTCTTGACAAGCCATTGACAAGATCTGTGGGCAAGATATGTTTATTTGTCATTGTTTGACATCTTGGAAATTTATAAATACAAAGTTTGAATACAGGGGTTTATTTATAAGTAGCTTTATCAGTTATAGTAATGCATAGTAAAAATATTGGAAAAATAATTAAAAACTGGCATGAATAAAAAGTTTTAATGCATAGTTTATTCTATTTTGAAAAAGGTAAAAAACATTTGTTATGAAAGTCGGGTGATTTCACTGATTTTATTGAGTTATCACGTAAAATGTGATTTTTCCAGCTTTGGAAGCCTTTGGAGAACAAGCATAGGATAATAACTTGGCATTCGCATTTTTCTACGATTGTGTTGATTGAAATTAACAATTTTAAGACCGCTCCGTCACTTCCTGTTCAAAAATAAATTTTCATCCAGAGCTCTGAAATTTCTTCAAAAATGTTCAAATTTGACGTTTTCGTACACATCATGATCCGCAGATACCAAAAATGTGAAAAAATTATTGGGATGCCATTCAAAATTACGGAGTTAGAACCATTTCCGGTCAAACCGGAAGTTACCAAACATTGACACACATGTCAAAAGATGACATTTCTCAAACCTACACTCCATACCAAAAATCTTTGCCATCGAAAAAAAAAACAGCAAATGCCAGCGCGAAACTGATCTCGTATACACCCGGTATATTAATAGCTTATTGGAAAGCTCTGCTTTTGGTAATTTCAATGATATAAAGTTCGATAAGTTTATCTCTAACGGTTTTCGAGAAAAAATAGCTATTTACCTAACAAGTGCGGAAAAATATTTTCCGCAAGTGTTAGGTGCAATATTTTATTTACAACCACATACGTAATGTTGACATTTCTGACTTTTCAAAAGTTTGAAAGTGACACTTTTTTGAATTTTACTTTCCACCCGGGTGGAAAGTGCTCACTTTCCACCCGGGTGGAAAGTAAGTTCTCATTTTTTTAAATGTTTAAGACGAGTCCTGCATGTCAAACGTTTTTTTAGATGAGTCAGAACTTGTCAACAAATTTTTAATTTTTTTTTTAGTATTTAGTCGAAATTATGAGGGTTGTAATTGTTGTAAATAAAATAGTATACAAACCTCGGTAGGAAGTTTCATTCCTGTCTCGAGATTATAGTTAACTTGTAATGTAATATACTATTTCCTACAGACGTAAAAATGTAAAATTTTTCTTTTTTTTTGACATATCAGTGCGGAAAACTTTTTCCGCACTGATATGCGTGCGGTAAAAGTTTTACCGCACCGTGCTGGAAAACTAATTTTCCGCACGCATATCAGTGCGGAAAATCGATTTTTCCGCACGGCTGTAGGAAATAGTTATTTTCCTAACAAGTGCGCAAAGTGTTACTTTTCCGCACGCAAACACACTTATCCGAACTCCGAAAAGACACTTTGCGCACGTGTTAGGAACAAAATTTTTCCTACGAGCTTCATATCAGGTAGGTAACAACAAAAATTTTTAAAAAAAACGATAATTTGTTCAATTAACGTGAAGCGAACCTATTCATTCATCAAAAAATTAGATAACAAAAAAAAGAACAGAAAATTGAAATCCTCGTCAGAGCTGTTCATCTTTAAGCGTTTAAATTTGATGCGAAAGAAGTTTGTAGATTCTTGCATATAAATGGAGAACACAAATCTGACAATATGTCAATATTCAGTGTTTGTATAGATATTGGCTGATATTAGGCCTGTTCGCAGAACAATCACAAACCAGTCAGAGTGAATCTCATTGGTTGAAAATAGTTTTCTGACTGTTTCTGATTGTTTTCAACCAATGAAATTTGCTCTGACTGGTTTGTGATTGCTGTGCGAACAGGCCTATAGAAACAGAGGAAAAATTTGTCATCATGTGTCAAAGTCGACAGGTGCACTTATTGTTGCTTGACATTTATTTTTACTTTTCGGCACTCAGTGCGGATAAGGCCTGTATCCGCACTGAGTGCGGAAAAGTGTAACTTTGAGAACGGTAATGCGTGCGGAAAAGTTCTACTTTGCGCACGCTCGTAGGAAATAGTTATTTTCCTAACAAGTGCGCAAAGTGTTACTTTTCCGCACGCAAACACAGTTATACGAACGACGCGAAGCGGAGTTCGGATAAGTGTTTGCGTGCGGAAAAGACACTTTGCGCACGTGTTAGGAACAAAATTTTTCCTACGAACTTCATATCAGGTAGGTAACAACAAAAATTTAAAAAAAAAAACAATAATTTGTTCAATTATTTTGAATTAACTTGAAGCTTGAAGCGAATCTATGCATTTATAAAAAAAATTACATAACAAAAAAAATATAACAGAAAATCCTCGTCAGAGCTATTCATCTTAAAGCGTTTTAATTTGATGAGAAAGTTTGTAGATTCTTGCATATAAATAGAGAACAAAATCTGAAAATGTGTCCAAGTTAATTAAATTTGGTGTTTGTATAGATGTTGGTTGATATAGAAACAGAGGAAAAATTTGCCATCATGTGTCAAAGTCGACAGGTGCACTTATTGTTGCTTGACAATTATTTTTACTTTTCGGCACTCAGTGCGGATAAGGCCTGTATCCGCACTGAGTGCGGAAAAGTGTAACTTTGAGTACCGAAATGCGTGCGGAAAAGTAATACTTTGCGCACGCTCGTAGGAAAAATTATTTCTGTTTTTGTCATAAGAAACAATGTGTTGGAAAAGGATTTTATATCTGTAGGGAACATGAGAGAGGTCTCTCTCACACATTGTTTCTTGTGACAAAATATAAATAATTTTTTTTTCAAAAGCTGTTAGGGATAAACCTATCGAACTTTATATCATTGAAATCAACAAAAGCAGAGCTTTCTAATAAGCTATTACTATATAGGGTGTCCTATTGAAAAAAGTCGGATTTTGGTCAATATCTCGATATCGGAGCCAAATAGAAAAAAACTGAGAATGTCACTATTCTCATAAACAAAAAAGTTATGAAGGTTTCACAATATTGCTCAAAATTGAGAGTCGCCTTCTAGCGGTTGAACGGTTGAAGATATTAAAATGCGGTTTGCATCAATCAAGATTTCATGAAAGGATAACGCACACCTAATGTTAAAGTTTCCAAAACTGGGGGGAAACCAAACAATAAATTAATACACAAAAAGGTGGCTGAGGTACTCCAATAACCAAAATCGAGCAAATGGAGCTTCGTTTTTAGGGTGTCCGACTAACTCACACAACGGAGAGTGGAGTGGGTAAACATCAAAAAGACGCCACCTGTTTTACTATACCCTACAGTCAAACGAAGCTACCGATTATGAACTAAAAACAGGAAACACTCAATCCTAATTGGAAGCACTGCAAAAACCTAAATATGCATAACAAAATAAAATGAAATGAAAGCGCTTAAAATTCACTCCGGTGCATGATTTTTATTTGCCCAAAATAGTTATTTATAATTGTTTATTGTAAATGGCAGCAAACAGCTGATAAGCACCAAAATTGAATTATTGTTTATTTAATAGCTTTTAAAATTAATAAAGAATCTATCAGTAAACTTAAATTACTGTGATAAAATTGGCCATAATTACAACGCATAACCAATATAAAAACTAAAATAAGTAAGTGGGTGAATTAAATGTGTATTCTACAATATTCCAACCAAAAGGGTGGTATTTGAAGTGTCCAAACCTTACCTTACATTCTGATTCATTATGGTTCAATTTCCTAAATACATTCATTAAGTTCAAATAAATGAAGGGTGATAATTAAGTACAGTTCGCACTCCTTGAATCAATACCAAAATACTAAAAATGCCGTCGTAAATGGATAAATTTTAACCTGGTGTACAGATCCACTAATTGCGGATAGTGAGCGTATGTGTTTACACTAATTTGGACTGTTTGGAATGTTCCAGGAAATCAAAATAGTATGGTAAGTGAACGTAAAATTAACTTAACATAAACTTAAACGATTATAAGGTAATTTTTAAGACAGGTAGAGGTAATTCAGCTGGCTATAATATTGAAGAGTAGAGAGTAGGTACAAGTGGTTGCAGGTAAAAGGTTCCAACTCCCAAGGAGATAGGGTTGCCAGACCTCCTATTTTTAATATGAGACTCCTATATTTCAACTGTTTCTCATATCTCATATTAGCATGTTTGATATGAGACTATTTTTCATATATTTTCCTCAAATAGAAACCATGTATCACCATACACGTGACTGTCCGATGGTACGACAGAGCTCCTATTGGCTGAAAAATTTCCTGCCACTTTTTATCCGAATATTTTCAACTTTTCTCCGACGTCGGACAAGGTTAAAATAATTTTAACTTTTTCCGTTTTTGGATGGAATCTTACTTATTGACTCACTGGTGAACAATAAAAAGTGAACAAAACAATGAACCAATTCTTCATTTGCGTTTTAAGCTTAAACTGGTCGATAATGGATCTTCAAATTCAAATAAGGCACGTCTAATTAATAATATTCCCCTTTTGTCGCTTTTGTAAATAAAAATGAAAATAAAAGTAAAAACTGAAAAAAAAAAAACAAAACGATTTTGGGTCAGGGATTGTTGTCCACGAGTTGTTACAAGAAATGAGACTGGCGGATCAGGAGGAGTATCTAACTACCTAAAAGAATGTCCAGCAATACATTCCAAAATCTGCTAAAAATCATATCTAATTGTCAAGATGGGAGCTTTTCCGGATTTGGGCATTTTGCAGTACTTACATAAAATATTCTTATATATTATTATCCAATCTCATATAATTTTATACAGAGTCTCCTATTTTCAAAACTCAAGTATCTGGCAACCCTACAAGGAGATGGTGAAACCCTTAATACAGACGGGGTGGATGGTTCCCAAAACGGCACAACAATAAGCAAACCTGATTATGTAGTTATTTGATGGAATAATACTACTAGGAACCTCGTGGGGGACGATTGAGATTCACAGGCTCCAAAAGCTCCACAAGCAATCTATCAGGTTCAGGATTGAGCATCAGCCATTCAGCAATCAGGTGCCTTTGTGCATCTAACGACAGCAACAGCAGAAAGGGATGTAACGTTACCCCATATAAGAAATGGCCAATGTGGATTGGCCTTTTCGACACTCAACACGTGACACGAATCAATCTTATCCTCCAGAATTTGGGATTTTACGTATTAAATCTTGTTAAATTAGCAAATACTTGCTGTGGTGCTATTTAAAAATAATAGCCACCGTTTCAGACTCAATTTACTTCCCAAATATTCACTTAAATTGGCAAAATGCCTCAGAAGAAAGCTATAAACGTGCTTCTATTCTGCGTGATTCTAGAAAAAGAAAGATTCCTCCAACAGTGGAATTTCTGGTTACATGAACCAAGTTCTAGGGAATTTTTCGTTAATTTTTGGACAGTTTGAATTAATGACTATTGCGCATGTAATACTCAATATTAAAATTTTCGTGCCACATTTGACTTTAGTGTATTGTCTGATTTAATCAATTTCCTAACTCCACTAATATTTGTTTACATGTTCCCATTCTAATCCTATCTTATTTTAGGCTGGAAACCTGATGTTTTCAAAGTTGCACAATTGAAACCTCTACAAAAATATGGAAAACAAATGCTGGTTTACCTGATTCCTAGAACAGAACACAGAACAGAGAACAAAATAGTGAAAACTCAAAAAGATGGTAATTATTTTGCTCTATATACGATCATATCCTATCTAAAATCAATCTTATTTTCAGAGATCGCTAGAAGCTGTGGATATCTTCATGGAGAATAATTATTGTAATTGTTATGTGAAATATATATTAAAGATTTTATACTAGTAGTTTCCTTTTTTTTCAGTGCCAGGCAAAATCAGGCAATGACAGAGTAGTAAAAGACCAAAGGCAACAGAAATATGTCCCAACTTGATCGACTGAAAATTCGACACGTAACACTAACATGGGATTTTTGGGCTCTATGGATTTTGCCCATTTTTTGATATGTTAAATTCTCTCCAACATATCAAAAAATGGGCAAAATCCATAGAGCCCAAAAATCCCATATTAGGTGTATTACCGTGTTTTCCTATGAAAGTTAATACTTACCATCTTTTATTTTCACATTTGCATTCGAATATGCTAAAATTGGTTTGTTCGGTAATACTATCCTAAGGGTTACTTGATATCTACCGAGCAGATACAATTTTTGAGCATAAATGTCAGACTGATGTGACTCAAATAACAGTAGAATGCATATTATGTACGATTTTTAATTATTTTTATAAGAATAGTATATTGTTGTATTAGGAGTAGAAGCTTTACTTTTTTGTTCTGAAGCGGTAGGTTTGCGAGCCGAACGTAGTGAGGCTTGCAATACTGCTGAAGCACAAAAAAGTGCTTCTACTCCGTATGCAACACGCTATTTTTTCTCCAAACGAATGGGGTAAGCTCGGGAGTAAGTGAATGGTTGAGCGGCAGCAAAAGTACGAGCGGCACTAAAAGTACTTCTACTGCCGCTCCAGCGGCACTAAAAGTACTTTTGGTGCCGCTGGGGTTGCCAAGCAGCATAGAAATTAAATTTCTACCACCTCGACAGGTGTTAACCCGCTGGATTTGCCTAGCAGCATAGAAATCAAATTTCTGACATCTTGACAGGGGTTAACAAAGTGACGTTTTTCTGAGGTTTGGAGAAAAACATTATATTATTACTGTAATGATATGAAAATTAGTCTTCCTAACACTTAGAACTTGCTGATTACTGCAATGCAGATGACAAAAAATATTTGAATCTAAAGAAAATTTTATATTCTATTAGTAGGTATTTCCCTATCTTCCATCATGGATTTCATTTCACGGTCTTAGTTTACTAAAGCGATAGTGACCTGGCAGAGATTTGGTCCAGCGATACCGTGCATTTTCCGAGACCATTTGGCCCCTAAAAGATATCGGCCTCTACGGAAAACTCTAACTTTTTCAATTTCACGCCCACCAGTAATAAAAATGTTATTGGAAATTGAAATATACCGGGCATGTGAATTTTAATATGCCTGAGTATAAAATTTGACTTCTTATTTGTGGATTATTAACTCAATAAATCTTTTATTGAGGTATATGAGATGATTACTGCAATATGCGAAAGGCCAAAAATATTGAATAGAGAATATGAGATTTTTATTTTGCTCTCACTGCACTTTATGGCATTGGAAAAAAATATTCACGACCCCACTCATTATAGCAAGTCGACAGTCAAAACGCTAACGGAATATTCAGCAGCTACAAATCACATGGGGGTTATTTACGAATTTCGGATCAGCGCTTTCGTACGTTTGAATGATTTCGATGCGCTCCACTTAAAAGTTTCAGTTAGACATAATATGATGATTTGGTCCCGTCATTGGGAAGTTTCTTCTCGTAGGTATATTCTCACAGTGAGTTTGGCGCAAATATGGCGATTAAGTTTACTTTCCAAGGAAACTTTTCCTTTCTTAACACTGATAATTTATGTGAGGGGTACTTCAAAATAAATTAATGGATAATTACGTTACGATTAATTTATTATTGATTACTGATTAACATATAAAGTACAAAAGGATAAATTAGAATTGTGAGCGAATAAATGGGGCGCTTGCCAGGCTGTCGCTCGAGATGACACATCTGAAATAAAAGAAAAACTACCTGAGTAACCAATTCGTCAGAAATTATCACCATAGTTTAAATGTTATATTGACAGGAGTTTTGTACATAAATAAGCCTTCCGGGTCATAGGTATTAAGGGAAAACGCACGAAATACCTCTCCAGACAAGGCGTATCTTCTGGATCCTCGGTATTAAGGGAAAACGCACGAAATACCTCCCCAGCAAGATAATAGCTAGCATAGAGTATCTACCATGGTAAACAGTGCATTTATAGGCCTTCACTAGGATACTAAGGGAAAACACGCGAAGTATCCACTCTATATACAACTAGCATAGAGTACGAGGGGAACCACTCGCAACGTACTCTATAATATGAATGTACCAAGAATATTATCTTGGTGATAATTTAATAAATCAATCAATGAAAAAGGTACAAATGGCTACTCTGTGAGAAACACTCACCTATTAATTACAGCAACTTCAACAAATTCACAAAATACAAAATATTCCACAGAGGCACAGAGATTACAAATACTGATTACACTTTCAGACTTGCTTCAAGATTGAATTCTAGCAATTTTTACTAAGGGAACCAGCAAAAGGATCGAACCCTTTGCAAGAAGGCTCGACAAGCAATTCTGGTCCCTAATCGTTATTGAAATAAAAGGTCATATCGCCTATTCTAGTCATGAAAGCTTTTTACCTGTGATAAGGGTAACTGTTGTTCGACTTTTATGAGGGAGCTTTCTTGAAAATTTTAATATAGGAGCCTTGTAATGCATCAGCGAAAAAAATGAATTCACTTACATTTATTTAGTTGAATAAATCGGTAGAATTAATTGATTGATAACCGCAACAAGTTCCTCTCTAAGTAATTTTATGAAGAATTAATTATGCCAATGTTATCAAAAGTTAACAGTTTCCGCATAGTAGAAGAGAAAGAAAAACGTTTAGTGCAAAAGAAATATTTCAAGTTCAATTTACACTTGTCTGCACAAAAACGCGATGACGACTTTTATATCCAAGAAAATGAATGATCAATCAAAGGGATAGACTAGATTGACTAAAGGAACATAAAGTGGAAAGAATGTAAAGAGTCTGTTGCTTTCAACCGCCAAAAAGATCATTTAGGATTGTGAAAGGCAAAATATTTGAAAACAATGTTTTCTTAGTCATTATGTCAGTCGGTCCTGGAATCTGGCCATTGTATGTGTGTCTACCAGAATTGGGATGGACAATATAAAGGGCGAAAACATAAATCCAGGACAATGGAAACAGGAAAGTTGATGCAAGAGGAAACGTCACAAGAATCTCTCCTTGACTTACACAACACACCGAAAATATTTCCAAACTTTGAGATGCATTACTGTTGTTGCTTCACTAATGTACCATAAACTACTGAAATTGTATTTATATCCATAATAATTAGTAAATGATGTTGTATTGTTATCTTGATGGTTATGCTTTATAATTGAAAGCAAAACATATTTTAAAATAATGAAAAGAGCTTTGCGCTTTGAGAACATTTTATCAAATGCGAGGAACAAAAAAACTTTTCAAAAATAAAGAGAAATAGAGTCGGTTTTGTAAAGAAATGCGCTTGCCACAATTCCTATGTAGGATTGCTTTCAAGAGCAACGATAGTAGTTTTCATGTGATTGCGTAAAGCTTGAGAGGACAAATGCGTTTTCAACTTGAAGACTTGCGAAATGGAAAAACTAACGAGCTGGAAGTTTAATGAAATTGAATATTTTATATTAACAACAAAACTAGAGAGAGAAGTGTGTATATACGTGATTATGAATATATTTTCGAGTAGTGGTGCCGCGAGACGAGACTAGACGAGACTTAGGGTTGGTCTCGTCTCGTCTCGACATCTCGAGACGAGACCATGACTTAGTCTCGGTCTCGAGTACCAAAGTCTCGTCTCGTCTCGAGTGGTCTCGTCTGGTCTCGAGTTATACAGGGTGTCCAAAAAATAGCGTAAAAACTCTTCTCTACGTGGTAGAGGACCCTACAAGGAACCCCAGGAAAATATTTGAAAAAAATCTAGTGACATTCTTAAGAAAGTTATTTGCATTTTAATATTTATTGAAATTGACAACACTGAAAATATCCCGTTGACAATATGTCAGAAAATTAAATTAAATACCCATGTAATTACCTGAAAAATTCGAAGGTGAATTTTCACATCTACCTCTTCATATTACCAAGGATAATGCTGGAGAAGGATTTTTTTAAATGAATTATTTTTCTAGGGTTTCTCAAAGGGTCCCCTACTACGTGGAGAGTTTTTACGCTATTTTTCGGACACCCTGTATTTATTGTTTTTATTTTTATATTATAACGGAAGTCCAAACTGCCACAGTGAAAAAGCAATTAGTGAAAAATCACAGTAAAGAGTAACCGTGATATATAATTTACTGATTTCATATTCAAATAGCCCAGAATAGTCCAATAATAAAGCTATGAAAGAAAAATTTTAAGTGAAATCTCGAGACTCGAGACTACACGAGACTCTCGCCTAGTCTGGTCTCGTCTCGTCGAGACTTCACGAGACGAGACCAAAAGCCAGTTTCGTCTCGAAAAGTCGAGACGAGACGAGACCAGTCTCGAGTCTCGCGGCATCACTATTTTCGAGGGATTTATTCTACAACACGGACTTGAAAATAGAAAATAAACTGGTGTATTATAATTCTATGCTATAATAATTTTTCAATTTCGAGTTTATTAACTCACCAGTTTCGAGTAACCTAATTCGTTTAATACCTACTTCTTACATCTCATAATAATTTCTGATAATGTACTTAACGAAATAAATTAAGTCTTTCGAGGGCTACTTGCCCGTGAATTTGGTCCATTTTTGAAAAATAATTTATGTAAATTATCAAATCAGTGAAATCACTCAGAATCAATTGGTCAGGTTGCGACAAATCTTACGTAGGATAAACAAACAGGAGGATACCTGTAAGAATTATCGTGATGGAAACAGTGGATGAGAAGAGAGAAGAAAAAACATCAACTATTTTTCAAAATCACTGTTAGATCGCTCAAAAATAGATTTTGAAAAAACAGGAAAAATTTAAAAAACATTAGAGGAACCCAAGAAACAACCACTGCAATCAGGCCAAATGTTCAAAAGCCAATGAAGCCATCCGAACCGGTGACAGAAGTATCTCTCCGGGAAAATCGAATATTGCAACCTTAGAAGCAGAAGATGAAGCCAAGACATGTTTCATTTCATTTCGGCTAGGTTTTCGTTTAGGTTTTGACTTGTTTAAAACAATTGAATTTTTCCTCAAAAAATTTTTGGGTAAAATATTAATAAAGATGTAAAGCGGTATGATGTAGTGCACGAGAAAACGGTAAGCGAAGAGATCCGACGATTTTTTCTCCTTCAAAAAATCCTTTTGATTGATAATAATCCATAACTGATTGTTTAATGAGCTCTATGAGTCACTTGATCTAACCTAAGAAAAAACTCAATTCTTAATTGCGGTTTGACATTGTAAATCAGTATTAATTTCATAAATTGGCTATTGTACGATATTGTGAATAACAGCCAGTTTTTGAGACATCGAAGAAAAAAAAATTTAGGGAATAAATCAAAGCAGCCCGACTTCATTTAAATATCAGCACACCCAAACAGCAAATAAATAAAAAAAAAACGTCAAAATGAAAACCAAATAAACCTTGTTTGAGACTTTGTAAGCAAAAAAGGAAAAGGGCATCCTTCTTTCGGCTTTGCTTATTGTATTTTGTAAAGTAAAAGAGTGTATAATGGTTTGACACGAACCGTTCACGAAGGCGATAGAAGCTTATGAGGTAGATATCTCTTTATTTGTATTGATTGAGCAAATACTTGGTGAGAATTTAAATCTACCAATAATAAAAAGGGGAAATTCATTTCTTTACTGAAACTGCACTAGTTTGATTAAACACTTGCTAATATTATAATGCAATTGCATCAATAACCCGGAAAGAATTCTAGGAATCCAGCTGTTTAGATTCGAAATTTATTGTGTACATTTCGATAAATGATAAGTGAATTTTTATATAGTTCAAATAAAGTTGTTATGTACTATTTGTGAAGTGAGTGAACCCGGAATCCTTGACAATTTGGTATCAGAAATGAGATTATTAGCAATATAGTTGGTGCAATAATTTGAACTAATTAGTAGAATCATTTAGCAAGCAATGATGTATTAATTTGAGCTGAATAGTGAAATAATTGGCAAGATAACTACTGGACTACTTTTAATTCTTGGTGTATTAGTTTGAGCTACTTAGTGGGAACAATCAGTGAACGAAATAAAGACTTTATTATCGGTTTTGAAATGGAAAAATAAGTTCACAAGCGGATTTTCTTAAAAATTCCAGAAACTTCTACACAAGCAACATCAAAGTAGCGGAAACCGCGATCGGAAGTTCGGAGTTTTTCCTACTTTTCTATTATTGGCCATTTTGAATTTAATAGTTTCATACTACTACTTCTAGGTAGCTTTTGAAGTTTCTGGAACGAAATTGTTACTATGTAAAATAATTTTAAAATCGAAAAGACTTTATGGGACGAATGTATAATTGCTCCTTGAGGTTTCCTCAAACCTCAGGGAAGACTTGAACGTTTAGAATTGACATGATTAACTGGTCAGATAGTAGCAAGTGTCCATTCTAAACTCACGACCTCCATCAAGGAAGACTCAAGGAACGGCTCTAAAGTACTTTAATATTCGATACGTAACTTTGTCTGGTTACTCATATACCTATCACTTCAAAGTTTTTATTACTTTATGGTATTCGAGTTTTGATTCATATTAGTTTAGAGTAGTAAGCAGGAAAGGAGAAGGAAACCAAGACGTAAAGGGAAGTAGATCATCGTAGCTGACACATCGAACCAACAAGATATGAAACAGAGAGAAGCAAAAAATCGCTAACAGGCAAAGGCGGCTGCAAAAACAGCAAATAGAAAAATTTGCAAGACAGTTCCAGCCAAAAACGAGACGAAAACGATGACCAAATTAGTGTTTCATAGGGAAAATATTAACGAGAGGCGCGGTTTGGCAGGAAGTTGCTGCCAAATCACAAATGAAACGTAAAAGACAACATTTATAAGAAAGAATATAATATTTTCAAACAGGGCTAAATTATTTATATTATTAAGAAATTATTTATTGCACTGCATATTATAGAAGACGTTTTGTGAAATTAAATTTTTCCAAAAATAAATGCAAAGTGAAAAATCTCTTGGTACACACAGATTGCACACTGGCTGCCTGAAAATCGTCAACGTGTTTAGAATATGCAATCTGCAATCCAAAAATTCATTTTCTTTGTATAGGTGTGGAATCTACGACAATGTTGGGGGATACCAAGACCTAATAAAGACCCATAAAGGGATCTAGAAAACTTGACGCAACTTGAAATAGTAATTTGTTTCTTGCAAAAGTTTATGTCACTTTGAAACGTTATTATAAAATAACAGCAAGTGAGGTTATAATAGAGGTTGTACGCTTTAAGCAACAAAAAAATCTCCAAATACATTTTGACAATGGCCGCTAGGCAGATAGCAAATCCATTTCGGATAAGAGATTGCCTTTTCTCCTCTATAAGGCGAAATACTATTATTGGTGTTGGTTGGTTAAGTCACGTCACGTTTCAGATATACTGGACTTCAATGAAGAGTGGACAAACACTGAAAGTGTACAGTGACCCCAATCTAACGTTGTCGAAAGAAAATTTTAAACGTGACCTATAAAAGACCACGAAATCGATGTCTGTTACCAATTTAAAATCAGGTTATGAATGGTTCGATTTAACTTCTGCTCGTATAAACCTTAGTAAGAATACAAAAGAGAACATTTTATAATGTGTGTTCTGAATGATAGAGATTTGACCTGTTTATTTGAAATACTCGATTCTAACAGTTACTGACGGAATTTTAAAAACTACGATAGTTTTATTCAAGAAAATATTGAAATTTTTTAGTGGTGTGTACATTTACGTATTTTTTTTATTTTAGAAAGGGGTTTGGAATGCCACTGGAATAATCAAGTAGCCTATTTTAATTGCATAAAAATATTTTCAAATAAGTTTTTCCAATAAAAATGGATTTTTTTAAAGTTCAAATAAGGCTCTGTATATCAGAAAGGAGGTATTTCTGATTTACGGACAGATATTAGGTTTATAGGATTTTTATTAATACCTATAAGGAATCGCCACCTTAATGTAAGGGATCCAACTTCGGAAATATCCTGTAAGTATAATTAAAAACATACTTCATTTTTAAGTTTGAGGCATATTTTTTTACAGAAAATAAATCCATCAGAACTCGAAAAATTCTCGATAAGAACAAGCCTTTTAAATAAATAAAATAAATAAATAAAGCCTTTATTTTCGACTCGGCGAAATTCAGCAAAGCTGTTGTTAACCGAGCATTCAAAAGAATATTACATTGTAGTGTAATGACTATAGGATCAAAGTATATAGTTGCTAAGCTAGAATGAAAAGTAGGTATACATCAAAAAAAATAATAATTATAATAATAATAATAATAATTCAAAAGATAAATCAATATTTAACTAAATATAAACTAGGTACCTAATTATTAACAAAATGTAAGGAACCCAACCATTCATAAAAACAATCTATGTATTGGGTAGAAATTAATACTGGCTTAGAAGAAAATTTTTATATTTAATTTTGAAATATATAGTCGAAAAATTTAAAAAATTTAGTAATGTTGGTGGCAAGTCATTTAGAGTTTTACTAGCAAGATAACTAAAAGAACCTTTAAATAAACTAGTAGAATGCCTTGGTATCTGAAACAAATCCCTATTCCTAGTATTGCGGCCATGCAAGGCGTTCCTGCGGGTAAGCTTCTCCAACAGATATTCAGGCGATTCCCCCTTAAATAACCTATGCAAAAAACATGCCAGATGCAAACGCTGCCGATCCTCAACATTAAGCCACCTCAGTTCACTCAACTTACAACTGACATGATCCCGCACTCTCAGCCCATAAATAAACCTGACACACGAATTTTGTATTTTTTGCAGCCTATACCTTGAATTACCATCTAGGCAAGGACCGTAAACAAAGTCACAATAATTACAGTTGGACAGGACAAGGGACTCACAAAGTTGTTTTTTCAGAGTTCTGTCCAGAAAGTGCTTGCTCTTATACAAGTTACGTAAGGAACCATATGCCCTTTGAACGACCTTGGATACCTGTGACCGGAATCTTAACTTGTTATCAAAAATTATTCCTAAATTTTTAACTTCAGCAACTGCAGGAATTGGAACATTCGCCATACTTATTTTCAGATTATCCCTTGTCCATTCACCACCATTACCAAAGTAGATTACTGCTGATTTATTAGGGTTTATTTTTAGCCCATTATTTTCCGAATAAGTATATATTGAGTTCAAACAGCGATTGATTCTTAATTCTGCCTCTTCGCAATCTGATCGACGGAAACTAGTTAAAATTTGGCTGTCGTCCGCATATTGATGCAAGCTGCATTCCGGACAATGATTAAACATATCCGCTGTGAAAATAATGAACAACAAAGGGCCTAGAATTGACCCCTGTGGAACCCCCCTGTCCAGTGGCAAGCTCCTAGACCTAATTTTATTTACAACGACAAATTGTGATCTATTATGGAGATAGTCTTTAAGAAAAGTGACCGAATTATTGCTAAACCCATAATAATGAAGCTTAGCTGCTAAAAGGTGGGGATCCAGGGTATCAAATGCCTTGCTGTAGTCTAGTAGTACCAGCGCTGACATTTTTCCGTTATCAGAAGCCCTGAGAATGTCATCCAAAATATTACCTAGCGCAGATGAGGTACTGTATCCTCTTCGAAAACCGGATTGATACCTGAAAAATAGATCGCTTTCCTGCAAATATTGCACAGCCTGCCGGTTTAGAATCTTTTCGAACACCTTTGATAAAACACTCAACAAACTTATGGGGCGCAGGTCTGAAAAGTTCGACGGATTGCTCGATTTGGGAATCGGAGTAATCGCTGCAGACTTCCATTGTGATGGAAACCTACCCTCTTGGAGAGATTTCTGAAAAATATGCACGAGAAACGGAACAACTGTGGGACAACAGAGTCCGATCATTTGCAAGGTTAAACCATCCGGTCCGCATTTTTCCGTTTCCTATTTGGTTACCGCTACATGGAGCGCTAATCCTTTAGGAATTGTAAAGTTATATCTAGCATCGCGTTTCCTATTAGGCTGGCGCACATGTCTATCGCTACGTGGAGCGCTAATCATATAGGACTTGTTGAATTATATCTGACGTCGCGTTTCCTATTAGATCAGAGCACACCCTCTGCGATCGTCTCATTGGTCGTATGTGCAGGCATCCATTGCATTGCAATCCATTTCATTATCGCAATTTTTTGAGGTTAATTGGTGGTTCAATAATTTTGGATATTTCTCGTTGTGTCTCATTTTATTTTTTCTCTTAATTCTGGCGTTATGGAAGAGATAATTAAAAAGTTTGATACTACGTGTAAATTTATGTTGTGTCAGTAAGAAGGAAAGTGAATATGAAGTTGTTTTGCGGCCCAAATTGAATTTTCCTGACTACGATGTACAGTGTATGCAGTGGATAGGCGAGTTTTCTGCTGCTACAAATACGCAATGGATTGTTTCACAAAACTATCCAAATTTGCAGAGGCTTCCCTATAGAAAAGATTTTGTTTGTCATCACAACAAAAAAAAATAAATGCCGCAAAAACGAAAGCACAAGGGAGAGAAACAAAAATTGTCCTGCAAAAATTATTTATAAAGTTAAAAAAATAAATAGATTTACTAAATACAGAGACCCTTTTTTGAAAGAAAACTTGAATGCAGTAATTGAGGTAGGTACCTATTGCTCTAAAAAAAAATTATTTTCATTGACATAATTCTTTGTATTTCATTGAAACAGATTAACTTCAAACACACTCACCGAATTCATGTTGCGGAGGCATAGAGCTTTTTACGCATGAGTGAGTTAACGAAAGAAAAGTTTTATAAGTATTTTGAAGATGGTCTGTCGGCAAGTGAAGCAAAATCATTTCACAGGTCTTCGCTGGTGGCAACTACACCTTTAGAAAAAATATGTGAAGTACTTTCCAATGGTCACATCAGTCCTATTGATCGTTCCATTTATCATTTGTTCGAAACTTGGAGGTATGTGTTTTCACGTTTTCGTGCAATATGAATGAATCACCCTGTATATTTTTTTTAGAGAAGAAAATTATGGTACTCGTGAAGTACGTAGTATGACAGAAAAGTTTTTGGAAAAAAGGGATTATTTTGAAGAAAATGGTGTCAAAATAAGTATTCAGGAAGACCCTTTTTGCTGTGTTCTTTTGACTCCACTGATGCAAAGAGCCCATAACATACAATTTTCAAGTGAAATTGTATTTGTAGATTCTAGCGGTTCCTGTGACCAAGGTGGTTCTTCAGTCACGTTTTTTTTTGGTGCGAGTAAAATTAGAGGAGTGCCCCTGGGCTGCATCATTCATAACTTTCAAACAGAAAAAGTTTATGAATTATGTTTCAAGCACTTTCGTGATTTAATTGGGACCGATGGATTTTACGGTAAAGGCTTTCCAGCCGTATTTATGACAGATGATAGTGCAGCCGAGAGGAACGCTTTAAACAATTTTTCCACAATCTAAATCATTGCTTTGCACATTATTCATGTTCTTCAAGCAGTGTGGCGCTGGTTATGGGACAGTTCACATAACATTGATAAAGACCATAGAAAAAACTTGATGCTTCTTTTCCGAGACGTGCTATATATGCACAAAATGAAATTGATTATGAATTAAACAAGACGTCACTGTGCGAAGATATTAAGCAAAAAAATATCAACTATTTCTAGAATATTTTAGCGATATGCGGAAGCGGAGACATGAGTGGTGTCATCATTTTCGGAACGAGTATAGAACCAGAGGTCACAATACCAGCAATATTGTTGAGGTATCTATACGCATATTCAAAGATCAGGTTTTACAAAAATGCAAAGCATTTAATGCAACCTCATTGGCAGATTTTGTATGCTTTTCTCTAGAAGAGTTTTACAAGCAAAAAATAATTTCATTTGTGAATGGTAGAGATATGAAGCTTCAACACTATGTTAAAAAGTTTTGTCATAAATCTGATCTTTTGACAATAATAAAAAAAACTGATACACTGTTTATGGTCTCATCTTCACAAGACAATAAGTTTATGTACACAGTCGATGTCACACTAGAACAATGTGATTGTCCTGCAGGGACAGGAGGTAAATTTTGCAAGCACCTTTATGCAGTTTATAATTCAGGTGGTAATTTGATAACCACACCCCATTTGTTGTTTCAAGACCGCGTTGAACTTACTACTTTAGCAATGGGAAATAATGTCAATAGTTCTTTTTTTATGAATATGGATTTGAATTCTGATTCTTTGCCAGAAGGTCAGAAGGATTTCAATAGGCCTATGCAGTCTATATCCAATGCAATCGTCAACCACGAGCCTATTAACTCCAATGTCCAGTCATCTGAAGAACATACACAAGTATTAGGGGAAAATCGTGCAAATGATAATATCACTGCAGAATATGCTGAAGAACTAAAATCATTGGAAGAAAACTTCAAAAAACTGCACCAATTTACACAAGCTCACCCATGCAAACATATGCTAAAGAACATGAAAGAACTGAATGCTAAAATTAATAATATTGAAAATGAAGGGATTTTATGATATTTGTTCTGCTATAGCAACCAAAAAACAAGGACGCCGAATCAAAGTACAACCAACTTCGATTGCACGTCGTGCAGAGAGAGGGCTACATGCAGGCTCTAAAGCGATTCAAGCAGGCAGACCATCTAATGCCGAAAAATTACGTAAAAAAGCAACAAAGAGAAAAAGGTCTTTCATTTCAAATATTTTGGCAAATCAACCGAATGCCAAAAGTCATTGAAATAGGTAATCATTACCTACCTTTTTATAAAATGTAAAAGGCCATTCTTTTATTTTTATTTAATAAAAAAAAAGTTAACCTCCGCAAGTTGTTTTATTATTTATTATTATTAAAAAGTCATGTAATAACATGGTTGGCAAAATGAGCGTATTTATTTAATTTATGTGCGCTGATCTAATAGGAAACGCGACGTCAGATATAGCTTAACAAGTCCTATGGAAGTAGCGCGCCACAAAGCGGTAGACACTTGGTAGACAATGTGCGCTAACCTAATAGGAAACGCGATGCCAGAGATTGTTTTACAATTCCTAAAAGATTAGCGCTCCATGTAGCGGTAACCAAATAGGAAACGGAAAAATGCATCCGGTCCCGCAGCGTTAGACTTCAGCTGAGAAATCGCCCAACATACATCATCGTCCTGCACATGAAAACCCTCAAATCGACAATCACTGGCAAAATTTTGTAAATAAAATTCACGAGTTTCAGGTTTAACAATGGGACAAATATTCCTAACAGATTCGACAAAAAAATTGTTTATCTTTTGCGGATCTTTTAAATGAGAAGGTATTATAAAATTATTTGACCTTTTATTATAAACATTCATATCATTCATTGTTTGCCACAATAATTTACTATTTTTTTTTTCTACTTACAAAATTGAGATATGCTTTTTTTTCGTTACGTGTTGCTTGTGTAAACATGTTGCGCATTTCTTTATATGCATCCCAATCTTCGGGTTTTTTTTGATTTTTTAAATTTAGAAAATAATTTATTGCGATGATTTTTCATAATTTTCAGAACATCAGTGAACCAAGGGGACTTGGGTCGCGTCACTCGGACTGTTCGTTTAGGAGCGTGCATGTCTAATAATTGCAAGATACAATCGCTGAGTATAGAAACTTTATCGTCTAGGCCTTCGGTATCCAATATTAGACCCCAATTAATGTTACGTAGATCAGTATTGAAACCTTTTTTGTCGTCTCGTCATCGGGACTCAAACTTCACATGAGACAAACGTACAAGAATTGAATTCCTATCTCTATCACAACAGTTCGTATCACTCCAATAATACAAAAAAAAACTTCATAAAACTATATCAATATTATAATTCTAACTTACGAATATAACGACTCCCTCATCCATCACAATGTATTTATCATAATTATTTATATTTATGCGTCATTTTTTAAAAATAAGAAATGATGTAGGTAGTGAGAAAGTATTGAAAATAGTATAATTTACTGTAAATATTATGAAAAATAATCTTTGTTGTATATTATGATTACCTATGTGATAACACTTCAATTATATTTTCGATTCAGAAACTTGTATTTTTAAAAAACATTTATTTTATTAATTAAATTAGTGAGGCATGACTTCCGGTATCAATTAATAATTTACAAGGTGGAAATTGAATTTCTATAAAAGGTAAATAATTGATTAATTTGGAATTCATTTAAAGTTAATGCTGATCCGACGCTTTTAAACAAAAATTTTCGGATTCATCAATTTGTTGTTCATCAGGATTTTCAAAATCTTGATATTCATATTCACTTTGATTTTCTTGGTTTTCACCAGAGGAAAAGTCAATTTCTTCTTCAAAATTTTAATATACAGAGTGGTCCATTGAAAAGTATCCACCTAGATTTACCGGTTTTTGTGAATTTTAAGAAAAAAATGCTCGGACACGTGTATTTTGTTTCGGAGGGGGAAATATTCTCTGCATATTTTTAGCCCTGTCACTTTCAACCCCTAACGGGGGTGGGCTCCAACCCCTTAATCTTTAATGGAAAGATGGGTCGAGTGATAGCTCGTTTGAAAGGGCAAGAAATTAGCTTTCCAATGGTACCCTGTTTGTCGGATTTTCCTTCGACAGTTAACGCGAAAACGACGCTAAGAGCCTCACTGTATTTTTGGAATCAATAAAATGAAGGACTTAAATTTCAGTTATCGCGATTCAAAAGAGCTACAATCATAATTCAAATTACTTATTTAAGTAAAAACTCATTGTTTCAACGCCAAAAAATATCCGCCCTATTTTAATACAAAAAGCCGAACACGACAAAATAGGTAAATGTTTTGTTATCTTTTATCAGAATAAAATGCATTCATTTATTGTGTGCGTTTTTTTTTGTAAAAATAAGTAAGCAGATACACACTTGGTAAATGAAGGAAGAGAATTTAGGTTTATTCCGTTCATTGATTTAGTTTGGTTAATTTCGAGACGATCTAAATTTTACTGACAAAAATGATTCATTCCATTGCAGAACGAGTAGAAATTATCAAGCTTTATTTTCAAAATAATAGTTGTGCTAGGCTTACTGCTCGTTTATTTAATGACGCTCATCCCAACGAAAATGTCAATCATTCGTATGTGGCGAAATTAGTGCAAAAGTTTACCGATACTGGATCTGTTGCTAATGTGAAACGCCAGCCGCAACACAACAGAAATGAAGCTGTGGAAGTAGCTGTTTTGGGACATGTGGCATTGGATCATACCCAAAGTACCCATCAACTGGCTCAAGTCTCAGGTGTCCCCCGTTCGTCCCTATTAAGGATTTTAAAAGTGCACAAATTTCATCCATACAAAACTAGATTAGTACAGGAACTTAATGAGGATGATCCTGATAGAAGGATGCAGTTTTGTGAAGAAATGAGTCAGCGTTTAATGCAAGAACCGGACTTATTATTTAACATTTGCTTCTCTGATGAGTGTACATTTTATTTAAATGGTACATTCAATAGACATAATTGCCGTTACTGGGATGATAGTAACCCACATTTATTCCGTGAGGCCCATACCCAACACCCTGAAAAAATAAACGTGTGGTGTGGCATCTTAGGAAATCATATTGTAGGACCACTTTTTATCCCTGGTAATTTAACTGGCGAAGTGTACCTAAACATGCTTGAGGATGCAATTGACCCTTTGATAACAGAAATAATAGAAGATGACCTAAATCATAATGTTGATCGGCTTCATTTCCAACAAGATGGAGCGCCTCCGCATTACGTTGCTGCTGTTAGAGATTTTTTAAATTTACGTTTCCCTGGACGGTGGATTGGAAGAAGAGGCGCAATTGAATGGCCTGCCAGGTCACCCGATTTATCGCCTTTAGACTATCTTTGTGGGGACACTTGAAAAATAAATGTTTTGCCACGCAACCCGATTCTATAGAAGATCTTCGCCAGCGAATAATAGCTGAGTGCAGAAGCATAACACCTGATGTGCTGCAAAATGTCCGAAACAGATTTGAACAAAATTTATATTATTGTATGGAAGTAAATGGGTCACATTATCAAAACTTGTTAAATCAACGTTATACTAAAAAAATTAACAGTTTATGTTTTCGAGAACATCGTATTCTTAAATAACTGACCATGATTGAAAGCTAATAAAGAGAATTCATCAAATAAATATTGTTACTAGTTATTTTGTCTCGAAATAAGTGAAATGTAAGTCCTTTGTTTTATTGATTCCAAAAATACAGGGGTGAGGCTCTTAGCGTCGTTTTCGCATTAACTGTCGAAGTAAAATCCGACAAACAGGGCACCATTGGAAAGCTAATTTCGTGCCCTTTCAATCGAGCTATCATTCGACCCATCGTTCCATTAAAGATTAAGGGGTTGGAGCCCACCCCCGTTAGGGGTTGAAGGTTACAGGGCTAAAAATATGCAGAGAATATTTCCCCCTCCGAAACAAAATACACGTGTCCGAGCATTTTTTTCTTAAATTTCACAAAAACCGGTAAATCTAGGTGGATACTTTTCAATGGACCACTCTGTATATATATAAAATAATTTAATACGCAACCTGTAGCTGCATCTAAAGTTAGTGGATTTTGCACCATTAAAATTGTTCTTAATTCAACAGGAGAGTTTGTGACTAGATTTTGGATTGCCATTATTTCATTTTGGTCTACCAAAACATTTGCGACTGCAACTAAATTTTGATCACTCATTATCTTAGAATTAATTCTATGATTTAAACTTTTTAATCTCTCTAAATAATCAAAAATATTCTCTTTAATATTTCGAGTAGTATACATTAATTCTTGTACTAATTTTTGTCTAGAATATGGGTCTCCATATTTTAAGCTTAAAGCGTTCTTTATATCAATCCATGTTTTTAAGTCAGGACGTGACATAAGGAAGTTTCCTGCTTCATTGATTAATTTTGATTTAATCGCTGGTATAACATATTCTTTCTGTGCATTTTCGCCAGTATAATATGTAGTATAAAATTCATCGATATTACTAATAAAATATTCTAAGTATTGTTTTTCGCCACCAAAAGGCTTAAGTAATTGTACAATAGATTTCAAATTATCACCCATGGTTCTTGGTTGATGATTATTATTTCTTAACGAATTATTAGTACTTGGATTATTATATAAATGAGTTAAGTTAAATTGGGTTAAGAGGTTCTGTATTTCCTCTTCAGAATCTGACATGTATTTTTTTTTTTAATTATGAAACACCAATTACAAAATTCAATTTATAGGAAAAGGGATTACTTACAATGCACTATGATTGGTAACTGTAACACTTTAACTTTGTATGTTGGATCTTGTTGCTTCTTTTCTTCAGTAAATTTTTTCAAAAAGTGGAACGAATTGGATTAAACCTTTTCGAAAATTCAATCTCTGGACTCTATAGCACTCTGAAGAACATCTGTACCGAACTGCGCCAATTATATTTTCGATTCAGAAACTTGTATTTTTAAAAAACATTTATTTTATTAATTAAAATACAATAGTGACAATCGGAAAATATGTGTATCAAATTGCTACAGGGAGTGCCTGAAAACAAATGAACGCTCCTTACTGGAAAGCGCTGGCTTAAATAATAAATATTTGCTGATCCAAGCATTTTCCTAGGCAGATGGTGGTACTACCAGTGCAGTAGCGCTGATTAAGCAGTTTTATATATTTATTAGTATTAACATAGGCGTACGCTTATAATTATCATAGGAAAGGAGAATTATTAGTATAAAGATAACATAGGGTCTTACAATATAACTCTTCTTTCTCCATTGATAGCAATTAAATGTGGCAACAAATAGATATGTATGTTTCGAATAATTTCTTGGCTTTTCAAAGAAAAAAAAAATGCATAATGTCCACAAACAAGGTTTTAAAAAAACCATTTATCATAATTTTTTTTTATTCATTGAGCTGTTCCTCCTTATCAATTTTTTTTTTATTCTACCTAAAATCAAGCCTTTGACAAAACTATATTTTATCAAATCGACTGTAGCGACAGGACTTCGATTTAAAAATGACAAAAGCGTATCCATTGACAAACTTTCAAATAGAAATCCATTTGATGTCGAAATCTTTCAATAAACGGAACTAGAAAATATTTTATAAATATATTTTTGTCAACCTTACTCTTACAATCTATAGAAATAGAAAACCTTTAAAAAAAATATTAAATTTCAAGCAAAAACGAACGAATTAATAATAACGTAGAGTTGCAAACCTGACAGTTTATCAGAAGATGAATAAACCGGCCATTAGGGAGATAAAAACTCACTAGTAAATTAAGTTTACACAAAAATTATACCACACCTTAACTTACAAAGCATCTTTATTGGTTCACAATATTTATAAGTATATTATTTTACAATGTTTATAATATAATCAATAGTAAAAATACCTAATGACTGAAATCCTACATTATTAGATATTACTTGATATGATGATTCAATTGCGATCCGACAAAAACTGTCAAATATAAATCCGCATAACTATATAAATAAAAGCAAAAATGCCCAACTCGCATGGGATAAGAGGCGAAACAAATAGTTTTCTGCCTTTAATAAGAACAGTCACTTATTATCTAAAAATAGCCAACAATCAATTAAACACGAACATAACTTAATAGCTGGTCCATTGATGGTAACCGGCGTAATTGTCCTGGAGAGGCTGCCAGTTTTGGTTTTGATATTGGTACTGGTTACCTAGAAAAAAACACAGAAATCAGTAGAAATGAAATTACACCTCAAGCTAATCGGATCTACTCCAGAACTAAGGAAGCATTTCTCCAAGAACAAATTCATAGGACAAAGAAGGATATCTGGCAGAAAGAACTACTCAATCTACATCTGAAGCTTAGCAACAACCACGGGATTAAGACGAAATACCTTTAATTTTACACTGAAACATGAGATACGAGCTAGATCAAACAAGAAAGAACAGGTTCTCGAAATATAACAAGCCTCAGAAAAAAGAAAACAGGTTCGGAGTTGCGCAGTCCTTCACAATACCAAGGTATTCATTAATATCACGGATCGAAGTCTGACAAAGGAAAAAATAACCGTTCCAAAATGAAATTTTACCCAGCATGGCAGCTCTCAGGGATCTACCGGAGGATCACGTAGAAGAAATCCGGATTGAGAAAACGAAAATTCTACCAAAAGCACGACCACCCACCAGTTACGTTTATGAGGAAGAGGTACATTGGAAAACCTGAACACAGTCAAGTATTTTATTATTCTACCGGCTGACAAGGGTAGGTAATACCGTAATACCGCCGTCGGTATGAAACCTGAAGATTACAAACGAAAAATTCAAGAACTTCTTGATCTATCAAATAAGCTAAAGCTAATATTGCGCAAGCCAGACTATCACGAACAAATCGATCAAGTCATCCACCCTATTAGAAACATTTCTGAAAAATATCAACAAAACTGGAGTAGCACAACGGTTCTATGGCCCTACTAAAAATCCACAAAATATATATACCGCTAAGACCAATATTGAGTGCATCTTTGGGTAACTAACCTATTGTCCGTCGATTTTAATCTGACACTTTCCGTATGAGGAGCGGGGGAGTAAAGTATATGGCAAAAACAGGTGTAACATTAGCGTTCTAACGTAGGGAACCATCAGCTCACATTTTTTTGGAGTATCAGATTACGACGAACTTCATATATAGCCTTGCAAAACATCTTGTGTCGCCGTTCAAGCTGATTTAGTAAGGACCTCCATATCAAGGACTCGACCCGTTTTAAAGCTTTGTCCTGATTCAACAAAATCCCGCTGATGGAATCTCTGGTTTTGATATCTAAAATCTTCCCAAAGTCAAGCTATTTCGGGACTCTGTTTCACCTGTGAGACCAATGACATATTAACACATATAGACATCTACTTAGGAGAGCAATCCACCACCGGTGTATCCTCTGCAATTTGGTTGCCAAATTGTTACAGATTGATATTTTATGCTGTTATGACTTAAAAAAGTTGGAGCTTCCAGAGTGAAAACGACTACTGGCAACGCCGGTTTTGTAAGACAGGCGGAACACACACTGCTATCGATTGGCATGTCAACCGCCCATCAAACTTATATCATATGAGTTAGAGGCAGAAAGATAGTTAAACGAGTTGCACCCGTGCTGTTGCGGAAATAACCCACAACAAGTTTAAATTTTATTATTTCTAATTTAATTTATCTCGATCTCTATTATTTACCATAAAAATAATATTCTATAAATAGATGCTATTGGTGGACTATTTATCCTGTGAAACCGGCAACAACAACCCTTCAAACCGGTAAAATTACAGGTTTCTTCAATACCTTATAAGGCAGTGAATCTTTCTCGCCGTATGATTGGTCAGCCGCCACACAAAATCCCTAGTTTTTTGCGACCTGCTCCCTGGCAGAGTCTAGTCGACGCACATTCTTCAGTACTATTAGAATAAGCCAAGAGTTCGCACCCTCGCGCCCTCTGAATGCTCTCCAGAGGCAAAACCCCCAAAAACCCCCGTTTGTTCGCGCGATTTATAGTAAAATACTACTCTCTGTGTCTCAAGGCCTGACATGGTCGATATTATTGATTACAATTCATGTAATTAACCCCTAATTGTTGCAAGTCACCTCGGAGGACGAGCAAAATTCTCTCCCACGCGATTTTCTTTTGGCTCTCTCTCACTCTCGACGGGCTCCAACGCATCTGTATATCGTTGTGTTTTCTTTTCATCTCAGTGGAAAATTCCCTAGCTGCCAGTGTGAATAGTGGTGATAAATGGATAAATAATCGCCTTTTTGGTTTATCGGCATGAACCGGATTTAGCAAGTAGGACCGTTACAATTTCTCTAACAGTCGAACAATAAATAATGATTAGTGATTCGCTTGAAATGCACTATAAATTGAAGTGTTTTCTAACGTTTAATGCAGAAATTTGGTTTTCACACTTGTGAAATTAACATTTGTACATTTGTATATAGAAACTGAGCATATATAAAGACTTTTCTTGCACATATTGTTTACAGACTTCAGCAGAAAATTGCTCAAATTGTTAACTCTCAATAAATAAAAGAACTTTCAAGGATCAATAAATATTTTGTGATTACAGTGAACATTGAAGTTGACGAATTATTTATGTTGTGCTCTCGTGCATTTAATTAGTTAATTTCTGTTCTCGTTCATTGAACATTTAACCATTAATGATATTATTATTAATATCAGATTTCCCTACTTTTTATAAATCAAGATTACTCTAGATTAGTAAAAAATTTGTAGTTCGACTGGACGTCCAATTAGGAATTTTTAGATAGGATTTGATTGATCTATACCGAATTACTTCCATTTATTAATTTAATTGATAACTATTCTATTTCAGCGTTTTATTTCTATAAATGAGAATCAAGGCAACCCAATGCAAGGCTTGAATGATCCAATATCTAGTGATTAATTTTTACAGTAAGTCAAAGTAAAAAACTTTTGGCATCCCTGGTGCGGTTTGACTAAAGCCCAAAAAGGGGCAATAGCTAGTTCCGTCACACGTGCACATTTCTTCATTATTTATGTCAACTGAATGACGCCACTGAGGCATCCCTACCATGACCCCCCTCGAGCAGCTCACCTCTCCTGGCCCATGGGGGTCTTGTCATCATAACAAACATCAATTTATGAATGAAATGCGATGTCTATCTATGTTAATATGTCATTGTGTGAGACGGTTATTTTTTGTGAAGTAGTGGCTTCTAACAAACAGACAAGCTGCTTACGAAAATTATGGTCGGGTTAACCCGATCTCAAGGATAACGAATCTCGACGTACGGAAAGGTATCTAGGATCAGTTCACTCTTATACGGAACGTGATCAGCTTGTTCGGTTCAGTATCATATGTTTGGATTTTATCGACCCTGATAAAATGCGAGGTGAATAGGATTGGTAGCCGTCAGGTGTTTTCTTCAACCTAACTTTTTAGTTGTTTGTTGATTGTTTTGCCTTTGAAATAATTGCGGAAGACATCTTCAACAGCAAGAAGCCAAGAAAATGGAAATTCGAGAGCTTGAGATCAAAATCAAAATATTTTTTGTTGAAGTTAGGATTGTTGGGAGGTGTCATTTGGCAAGCGGCAAGATTCATCTGCTGATCCATCCGTTCGGAAACTAAACTAGGTCCACCTAGATAGTTACTTATCATTGAACAGCTGATACTGATCGAACTGATCCTGGATCAATGTTTTCGTAAGTAGCTATTGTGTAGCTGATTAGAATCAGATATAATTTAAATCAGGTAACATATTGACAAACATTTTTTTCTGAAATATTACAAGCCATTGTGAGGATGTAGGTATTAGACTATACGAAATTCCTAAGTTCTACATTCACGAACTTTATTATTTACGAGTTGAAGGCATTGGAGAAAAGATGCTGAGTAAAAGTTACTTTGTTCTAAATGTTTGTTACCTTGTCCATATTGTGAATCAATATATTCTCCCTGCTGCAATCCATAAATATGATAGGGAGGCTGACTGTTCAAGGGGAGATTTCCATAATTATTGTCAGTGTACGGTTGCCACTGTAAATTAGATTGGCTTTCCTTTTTCTCTATCTTGCTATTCAACTCTTTTTCAGTTGAAGTTTGATTCGTTAATTTTTGAAATTTTTTATATTGCTTCCTTGCGACTTCTACTAATTTCACGTTGGCACTGAAATCTTCAATAAACTCAAGTTTCCTTCGGGCAAAAAGGGTCTAAAACCAAAAAAATTATATATTTTTTCATTTGCACGGATGAAAAATGTCTTGAATACATATTTTTTTTTAATGGTCATAGAAAATTGGTTGTACCTTTTGGCAAAGATCGACGCACTCTCTATCCAAAAACTGATCAAAGATGTTCAAAACTTCCTCTTCGCGGAATTCTTTCTTTTGCAAAATAAAATCAACAAGCATCAGATAAAGGCGCGGGTTGTCTGGATCTTTTGTGATAGCTGCTTTCAATACCTATCGGTGAAATAATTATCAAAGAAATTTGTCAAGAAATAGTGAAAAATGTTTTGAAAAATAATATATTTTTTCCTCAATCTACTTACATCTTGAGCTTTTACAACATCCTCGAGCAATATCAAGCAAAACCGAGAGTATCTAACCGAAATATTACTGGAAATAAATTTATTTTCAGAATTCGAAATATAATGCTCAAAAAACTCAGCGCATTTATCAAAATTGCCTCGTCTCCTTTCCAGATTTATTCTAAAAAAAAAAAAAAAAAAATTATGCCATTCGTAAATTACGAACAAATTATTACCTCGCATAAGCAACACGCAATAAGTCGGGCACTTGGGAATCAATTTTAAGCAATATTTCAGCTGCGCGGGTAAAATCGGCACAGGCCTCCTCAAAATTAGCCCACGCCAAATGCAAATTCGGATTTTTCTGGTGATATATCGTGCAGGACCTCTCGTATACGTCACGAATGCGTTTTTGCACGTCAGCGTCTGGTAATTTTTCCAAAAAACTTATGTATTTCAGCCAGAAGCCTTCATAAAGTGCGCATGCGATCAAACATCTTTCGAATAAAACGATTATTCGTTGTGTGTCTCCTTGCTGAATTTCGTAGTCCAAATAATCTTCCCAGTTCTTCAATTGACATCGTTCAAGTGGTTTGATATGGAAATAAGGTCGTTTGATCTGGAATGGTTACTTGATTATTTCACAGAAAAATTGTTAAATACATACATCATAGTCGCTGGCCACTATTTTATTGAATAAAAAACACGATATGTTTAGCTAAGTTTTATTAAACATACTGTAGCCAAATTTTCTGTTGATAAATTAAAGGAATAGGTACCACGTACTGTGCTGTGACCAATTCTACCTCAATGGACCAATCAATGTAGTAGCATCCCTAAGCTCTACGAGAATTGATGCAATTTTTCGCTGTTCCAAGAAAAGCATGAACAAATGAACATCTGTAGAAACTACCATATTAACCCCATTGCATCATAACATCTGCGACTACATGTACAGAAAAAATGTGAAAATAGAAGGAGAACGAGACCGACTAAAAGAGGCGAACTAATGGAAACTGATGCCAGTAAATTACAGAAAATTTGGGTCAACAAAATAAATGAGTGTCTGAAAAGATAGCTATCGGAGAAGATACAAAAAAAACTTGAATTGGTGAAGAGATCAGATCACAATCAAACGCTCGTAGATGTCTGGCTCACCATCTGCGCTATTGTTCTCACGATGAACAGTTAAGAACACATTATTTTTTTCCAGATGACGAAGTCATAACAAAGTCGTGTGTAAAACTTACCCCTTGCTCGAACTCCCAACGAGCTTTAACAGCGTTAACGGTAGTGACAAACGCCTTCCTTCGAGTGGATACAATATGTTCTTTTAGAGCTTTCGATTCTTTTTCATTCCTGTGAAAATCAACTTCTTTAGATAAGCAGGTACGGTACCTACTTACTGAATTTTCCTAAGCAAAACCGAGTGAGATTTTCCGACTTATATCTATCTGATTAAGCCTATTTTTACCTATAAATACGTTTTTTAATATAAAATATCTTCGTGAATTGTGGAAAAGTCCCTACACGTATTACCATTGCAAAATTGTCAAAAACTAATCAAACACAAAAATCTTACGTGTAGAATTTCGCGTCTTCGTCGCCAGGTGGTATATCTGCATTATCCACTAGGTTCTCTCTAATTTTTAAGATGATGCGTACCTCTGTGCGCATATCCATAATCTCGTTCTCGTCCAAAATTTGGTTAGGCGCGTTCGAAGCCACGTACTCTTGGAAGTTGTCGAAATGCGAGGTGTAGCCTAGAGTTGGCGTAGCTAGTAGTCTGTCGAAGATGGCAGTGACTTTTTGGAAGCGTTTTTCTTCAAATTCCCATTTAATGTATAGTTCCCATAAGGAGTCAGAACGGAAATCTAGACTACAGGCAGTAAGCGCTCTCTCAAATTGTAATCTGAGACATTAGAGAAACATTATTGTAATATCGTCAGAACGATAATTGAAAACACTACGTCAAGTAGTTCTTTATTAAATTGAATTGAATTGAAAAAGTGCTTTATTGTCCAAAAACTAGTACATTCTTATTGACAAAGCTATCTAAACTACGTTAAATTGAAATTAAAATCAAAATAAAATATAAATAAAAATACTCTTTGCTTTAAATTATCACTAACATTTTTCAGCAGACATCTGCTCTGTGTACTGTGTACATCTAAAAAGAGCAGAAACACAAAAAAAAAAAATTAAAATAAACAAACAAGAAAAAAAATAAAATAATAATAAAATAAGAAATAAAAAGAATACTTATCTACTGTGTTCAAAGAACTTGTCAAAAAAAGTAACAATAAAAAAATAATAATAATAATTAAAAAATGTAAACCACCAAAAATTTAACTTGGATCCATTAGAAACTCACCAGTAGAGTAATATGCTTTTTTGTTTAAAAAGCTCTTAAGACATGTGCGAAAAAGTTTGTGATCATCAGTATTTCTAATTTGCAGATCAATGCAGTTGTAAATCTTAACACCATTGTAAAGGAGTGAATTCTTGACAAGGGCTGAATGTGGTATTGGAAGTGGAATTTGATTACCTTGACGTGTAGCATGTCTGTGTTGATGTGTTAGAAACGTATGCTTCTGTTTATGAATGAGACATGCAGTCTCCAAAATGAATAGTGAAGGAAGCGTTAGGATTTTGTTTGCGATGAAGAGCGGCTTGCAGTGAGCTCTTGGAAGTGCATTAGATAAATTTCTGACTGCTCGTTTCTGGGGAACAAAAACAAATTGGAAGAGGTAATTGGAGCACGCACCCCAGAAAGGAATAGCATATCTTAGATGGGACACCACTAATGCGAACATTGCGGGCGACCTCCTTTCCAACTAACAACCAGATGACAGTTTTTTATTAAGCGCCATTATGTAGGGGTAGAATTTTAGATCTTCATCAATAAGTAAGCCTAAGAATTTCGATTTTTCAACAGAACTCACAGACTCATTGTCCAAAGCCAGATCATCCACTGTGCAATTGAAGCCAATGAGATGCGTCTTTGACATGTTCAGACACAGACGATTTGCATCGCACCAGTACTTTATTTTTTTAAAATCGGATGAAATGTGGTAGAGGAGCTGACTCGGGTTCTTGTTTTGCTATAGTTCGGTGGTGTCGTCCGCGAACAAAGTAAAGTGCCCTGTGATATCCAGTTGGCCGAGATCATTAATATAAATTAAAAACAGAACTGGGCCCAACACTGATCCCTGTGGAACTCCACATGAAACCTTTCTACCTGTAGTTCGAAGGGCAGTTGTGATCACCTCCCTTGTATAAAGGAATGATTTTAGCAGATTTAAAACAAGTTGGAACAGGCCCAGATAGGAAGGATGCATTGATAACATTGGACAGAACTGAGATTGCATTAAGCGGTAACGACTCAAATATCTTGATAGAGATACCATCGTCATTTGCTGCTCTCTTGTTTTTCATTGAGTTAATCGTTTGCCTAAGTTCGTGAGGGGTAGTTGGAACAAACATCTTCAGGGATTCAGGAATGCTAATATCAGAAAAGATAGGAGAGCGGATCTATTTGAGAGCTAAGGTCTTTTGTTATAATGTTGCCTATGGAACAATAATAACTATTGAGGAGATTTCCGTCAATGTTGATCTTTGATGTTTTTTTGACTTTATTATTAATTTCGTTTACGATTGCCCATGCCATGATTCGCGTTGCTTGTTATGAGAGTTTGTAAGGCGTTTAGAATAATAAAGGTTTTTTGCCTTACAAATGATCGCTCTATAGATTTTCCTGTATGTTGAGTAGTACGACTGAATCCATGGGTTGTTAGTATAAGATTTTCTGAGGCTGTTTAGAAAACGTATATTGGAAGCGAAAGTGCGGATTCCCAGTGTTAACCACTTTTTGTGGTCTTTGCGTTTCGGCCTTATCCTGCGCACAGGGAAGGAAACATTAACAATGTCGACCAAAGCCGTGCGGAAAGCCAGCAAAGGGTCTGCCCTCTGAAGAGTAGAAGTCCAATTGAAAGTGACACAGGCAGCGCGAAAGCTGGCAAAATTGCGGGATTTATAAATTCTTCCAAAGCTTTCAGCCTCAGATGATGTAAGTGAGCGCATTGGTATCTTGGCGATAACGGTATTATGATAAAAAAGACCCGAGTCAAAGACATCACAAGAGACATTTTCATGAATGCTAGAGACGATGTAATCTATCGTAGTGGAAGAGGTTTGTGTTACCCTTGTAGGACTATAGACAAGCATATTGAGATTAAAGGACTCGAACAAGTTTGACAAGTTATGAGTGGCCCTGTTGTCCTTATCCTCAAAATTTATAGTAAGATCACCGGCAAGCACGATTTTATGATTTGATGGGAATTTAAAGAGAGGCACCTCCAGTCTTTCGAGAAAACATTTACATTACATCCGGAGAACGATACATACAGACTACAAATAATTTAAATTTTATGGAATTAATAATTGAAAATTCAAACTGCTCTTCAAAGTCATCGAACTTATCAAAGGCAGAAAAACACTCTGAAATGCACTCATACACTAGAGCAACTGTGCCTCCGTGTTGGGCATTTGATCTGCAAAATTTTAAAACGATGAAATACTCAGGATTATATAATGGTTCTTCAGGTTTCAGCCAATATTCGGTTAACAGAACTATGGCGGGACCTAACCGTGCTTATGAGCTGTGATACACCGAAACGCGTCCACGGATGGTCCGGCAAAGAGAAAACACTTCTCAATCGATCCTTATAATTGGTCAAGCCAAGGTTTACATACGTCTTTCGGCCAATAATATTGGTAATTTTAATTGGCTCTATATTGCATAAAGTTCTTGATATAATGATAATTTTTTCTGGGCCAATATTTGGTAACGTTATTGTACCAAAATTGGTACAGTTTGTTTCGCCAGGGTTTGTACTTGCCACCAGCATTTGCCTTCCTTGTTTAACAGATAAAAATTGGCTGAAAGAAATCAATAACGTCAATAACGTTTGTCGGTTCTTAAACCAGAAGTCATTCATTTCAATTTGTCAAAAAAATTGAATGTGTCATATGAATTAATCTACGACAACCCTTTTTTTTTCAAGTTTCAAGGTCAAGTATGAACCCTGGTGAAACGAACCTTATTTGTTTTTGGGTATATATTGACATACGTTCTTGGACAAAGATTGCAAAATGTTCACATCTTTGATTAGGACAACATAGAAAATCTGACTTGGGCCAATAAATCACAGGTATTGTCCCAACATGGGAGTGCTTCTTCGGTTTTTACTGTGTTCTAACCGATTTGAGAACATGCATTCATTTTTCGGGCTTATAAGCGCGAGTCGGCGCTGGTTACTGGTAAGCGGAAACCTGCTTGCACTGTGTTTGCACACTGAAACACATGGAGCGGTTTTTGCCGTTTATGACACTTCTATTGTCTGAACCAGACGGTTTTTAAATTTTCCTGAACATTAGTGTTGCCAGTTAGAATAAAATTATAGAAAATTTGAACGTTTAAGAGGCTAACTAATTAACTTCATTAAGGCCAGCGATTCGGGATATGTGCTAAGAGGAATATTCTAACAAAATTCAAAAAAAAATCGTCATCACTAGAAGGCCAATGTCTCATGCCTCATAAGTGGTATCACCACGTTCCGCTACTGCGCTGGCAGTCCGGTTCCAACAATGAGTAACAGATAGCATGATGGCGCCTCCAGGATCAAAATATTCCGGAGGTAAAATACCCGACCACTCGGATCTCCGGGCGTCGGGTGATCCTGGGGGTCCTTCATGCAAAGATATAAAGAGAAGATCAAAAACTCAACTCAGAATTGATTTTAGCAATATAAGAGGAATAAGTACAAATATGAATTCAGTTCACCAACATCTTGAAGAACAAAGACCTGACATCCTTGTTCTCACTGAAACTAAAATCAGTTCTGCAACACCTATTGTGAACTATCTTTATCCCGGCTATGACCTACATCACCGATTTCGACATAATTTTGGGATCTGTGTGTACATTAAAAATGACCTTTCATGTCATCGAGAGGAGAAGCTAGAACCAGCGAACCTTGATATCATATGGCTAAAATTCACCTCAAAGTCATTGACCAAGTTTATCTGCTGCCTCTACCGACCGCCAAGTAACACCGATTACCAAAACTTTTTCGCGACATTATCCGAAAGCTGTGATAGTATACAGTCAAACTATCCACAGGCGGAAATTGTCTTTTTAGGCGATTTCAACGTCCACAATATACCCTGGCTGAAACACCACAACAAAACAGATAACGAAGGCAGAGAAGCAGAAGCTTTTGCCATAAGTTGTGGTCTAACGCAGCTTGTCGATGAACCTACCCGTATCTCAGAAAAGGGCCAATTTGCAGCGCTTTTAGACTTGTTCCTAACCACCAATCCTGACTCGTACACAATTCAAGTAGATACTCCACTTGGTTCGTCCGATCATAAACTTATAATAACAAAGTGCGAAATGCTCATCCCACCAAGCCTACAACCACTTCCTCGTAAAATGTGGCACTATAAATCGGCAAAATGGAATGACCTAAAACAGTATTACCTGGATTTTCCATGGCAAGAGGTTTGCTTTAAAACAGCTGATCCCACTATTTGCTGTAATGAAATAACACAAGTAATCTTATCTGGAATGGACGCATATATCCCACATACAACTAAACGTAGAGCTAATGCAAAACCTTGGTTCAACAGCCAGTGTCAAACGGCTGTACAGAAAAAACAGAGAGCATATAACCTTTGGAAACGACAACAAACCGCTCAAAAACACACAGAATTTATAGAAGCCAGAAATAGTTGCAAAATTACTATTGACTCCGCTAAAGAAACATACAATCAAAGAATAAAAAACAGGTTGCTGAATTGTCCAAGTAGTTCTAGGTCTTTTTGGTCTCTTGCAAAAGCTGTTGGATCTAACTTCACCAAGTCATCCATACCACCACTTACAGATAAAAATAATCACTTAGCCACAACATCAGAGGAAAAAGCCAATATGCTTGCCCAAATGTTTTCCTCCAACTCCAACCTCACAGTGCCAAACGGAAAAACTCCACCGTTCATTGAAAGGATTTCCCATAGTATGCCAGAGGTACCCTTTTGTCACAGAGAAATACGAAAATCCCTAAAAAAGCTGGATACAAACAAAGCAATGGGTCCGGATGGCATTCCCGCAATAGTACTCAAAAATTGCGCCAACGAACTTACCCCAACTTTCGCAAAATTATTCAATTTGTCTTACAGGCAAGGAGTATATCCATCATCATGGAAGTCTGCCGCAGTACAACCCATTCCAAAGAAAGGAAAAAAGACAGATCCGTTAAACTATAGACCAATTGCCCTACTTCCGGTGATATCAAAAGTAATGGAAAGAGTTCTGAACAATCACCTAACCAAGTACTTGGAAAAGTACAAAATTATCAACGATAAGCAATACGGATTTCGAAAATATAGATCAACTGGCGATTTACTTACATACGTCACTCACTTATGGCAAAAAGCGATTGAGTTGCGGGGTGAAACAAGAACAATTGCCTTAGATATATCTAAAGCATTCGACAAAGTTTGGCATGAAAATCTGCTCAACAAGCTCAAAGCAATGGGATTATCGCCGAAACTTTGCACTTGGTTTGAAAGTTACCTAAAGGACAGATCCATTTATGTTGCACTGGATGGCCAGAACTCCAACTCTTACCAAATAAATGCTGGTGTGCCACAGGGAGCAATCCTTTCGCCAACTCTTTTCCTGATTTACATAAATGACCTCATAGATAAAACAGTAAATCCAGTTTATTGCTTTGCAGACGATGGCAATGTAGTCTCCTCACTCATACCACCCACAGGTCTTTCCGCACGTGAATTCCATCATCTTAGACTAACTCAAATATCGCAGATAAATAACGACCTGGAGATAATAGAGGACTGGGGTAACAAAAACCTTGTACAGTTCAACGCACAGAAAACCCAAGCAGCTCTGTTTTCAAAAAAGAACACCACCGGTGAGCCAAACATCATGCTATCTGGAAGTGCTGTCACATTACAGAGTCAGTTGAACATCTTGGGGGTTACTGCAGAGACCAACATGTCTTGGCACAGTCACGTGGCAGATATTGCTAAAAGGGCCTCCCAAAAGCTGGGGGTGCTATTTCGTACAAGACATCTGTACACACCAAGCCAATTGCTGACACTCTACAAAGCCCAGATTCGACCAACTATGGAGTACTGCTCACATATATGGAGCGCAGCACCCAAACATACCTTAATGCTTTTGAATACCGTGCAAAAACGAGCTATCAAGTTGATCAATGACCCCGCACTTACTCGTAACTTGGATGGTCTCGAACATCGCAGATCTGTGGGCGATTTATCTCTCTTCTACAGGTACTATCACGGAAAATGCTCTGAAGAGTTGGCACGTATGATTCCACCGAGAGTAGCACCTACCAGGCGAACCCGTCAAACAGACGGTAACCATGAATTTACTGTCAAACTAGAGGCACCAAGAACCTCATTATATCAGAATTCATATCTCTGGAGAACAGCATCGCTGTGGAATAAACTCCCTGCGACGGTTTTCCCTGCAGGTTACAACCTGAACCGTTTCAAGACCAACATACACCGACATTTCCGCGCACTTGCCGCTTCTCGAGCGTGATAGGACATTTCCTTGCGAATGCGCATATCCGTAAAAAAAAAAAAAAAAAAAAAATGCATCCGTTTTCCGACGTCCGACATCCGAAAAACCTTTTATTCTGACATAATCGTATACAAATATTATCAGAATAGAAGGTTTTTCGGACATCGGACGTCGGAAAACAAATGCATGAGACTCCGGCTGAAGACGACATTGCGTACGGTGTGACTGTACGCAGACAACTGGCAACAGCGACATTATGCATTTTTCAATTAGTTGATCCGCCAGACGCGGTAACACGAGCCGCTCCTCCGCCGAATCGGTGCCGACTCGGCAGAAACGGCTTTGTGTGTTTTAAGCCTAAAATCAACGATCGGCGTAGAATAAAAAATATACCTGTACGCGAGACTAGGCCGCGTGACGTCAGTAGCCAGACACGCCATGTGAATTCGTATACTTTTCGTATAGGCCTTTACGGAAACGCTGATCCGATCACAAGCTCTTTGTTTTTCATCTTTCTTCAATGAGCACAATTGAAAAAAGACAAATTACATAGGGTGGTGATTGGGTTAATCGGATCAACGTTTGCGTAAAAGCCTGTACGGAGAGTATACGAATTCAAGTGGCGTATCTGGCTACTGACGTCACGCAGCCTAGTCTCGCGTAGAGGTACGTTTTTTATCCTGGCGCCGATCGTTGATTTTTAACTGCTCGCAACAAACGCAAATATTAATATTTTGCGCTCAAATTTTTGTTGATCCGTTTTCAATAATAAAATCTCTTGATTTCAGTTTAAATAAAAGAATAACAAAAAATGTCGAACCTTCCTATTCCCTAGCTGGCAATTCAGTTTTCCCATTTAAATTACATTGCTGTTAGCTAATGATCAAATTCTATCAATTTTGACAGCAATGCATTTCAAATGGGGAAGTTTAAGTACCAGTAGAGTTCAGGTGAACTCTAGGTGAACTCTGTTTTGAACCACGATTGTACCTATTTTTTTTTTACAACTGGGCCTTAATTTTTCAACCAACGCGACACTTTAAGCGCCATCACTGGCAGACCTGGGGGCGGATTACGAACTCTCGATTCGAACCGAAACCGCCATGGATTTCGAACGCACTCCATGCGAATGCATCAGAATGCGTTCGAAATCCATGGCGGTTTCGGTTCGAATCGAGAGTTCGTAATCCGCCCCCTGGAACACGGCTCCAAAATACAAAAACTTATCCTTTGTAGTTTCTACCAATGTTATAACTGTAAAAAACACCCACTTGGATGACGATAATACAATACCAGGTATTTAATAATGTATCAATGTACAGGGTGGGCCAAATTGGAAACTTTCTTATGGAAACACCCTTTATTTTTGGGGATAGAAAAAAATGGACCCCCCACTCTGAGACTCAAATTTCATGAAATCTTGATTGGTGCAAACCGCATTTTGATATCTTCAACCGTTTAGCCGCTAGAGGGCGATTCTCGATTTTGAGCAATACTGTAAAGCCTCCATAACTTTTTTGTTTATAAAAATAATTTATTTCCGTACAGACCTTTTGGAAGCACTTTTTTAAGCAGAATTCAGTGACGTCTCAGTTTTTTTCTGTCTGGCTTCAATTTCGAGACATTGACCAAAATCCGATTTTTTTCAATGGGATACCCTATATATTAATAGCTCATTAAAAAGCTCTATTTTTGCTGATTTCAATGATATAGGATTCGATAGGTTTATCTCTAACGGTTTTCTGGAAAAAAAAAAAATATTTCGATTTTTGTCATAAGAAACAATGTGTTAGAAAGAGACCTTTCTCAGTTTCCTTACAGAGATAAAGTTCTTTTCCAACACATTGTTTCTTATGACAAAAACCGATATTTTTTTTCTCGAAATCTGTTAGAGATAAACCTATCAAATTTTATATCATTGAAATCAGCGAAAGCATAGTTTTCTAATGAGCTATTAATATATAGGGTATCCCATTGAAAAAAATCGGATTTTGGTCAATATCTCGAAATTGAAGCCAGACAGAAAAAAACTGAGAACGTCACTGAATTCTGCTTAAAAAAGTGCTTCCAAAAGGTCTTTACGGAAATAAATTATTTTCATAAATAAAAAAGTTATGGAGGCTTTACACTATTGCTAGAAATCGAGAATCGCCCTCTAGCGGCTTAACGGTTATAGATATCAAAATGCGGTTTGCACCAATCAAGATTTCATTAAATTTGAGCCTCAGAGTGGGGGGTCCATTTTTTTCTATCCCCAAAAATAAAGGGTGTTTCCATAAGAAAGTGTTCAATTTGGCCCACCCTGTACATAAAAGGTGATAAATATATTAGTCATAATAGGATTACCTCAAATATTCTTCATCCTTTTCTCTGGAGTTCTTGACGTAAGACAAATAGTGAATCCATAAATCCACAGAAAGCGGAATAGCTTTAAGGCCGCGTTCTAATACCTAAAAAGTCGAGTTAAACATAGGAACTAGATTTCTCGCACTTTGAAGGCACTTCTGGCTGATAATGCGATGGGAAAGGATAATATTGCCTATACCAACATTGCTTTCAGATTCAAAAATCAATATTGAGTTTCTGTTTGATTTTGATAGGAAATAAAAATTTGACGATTCAGAACTGCTCCAAAAATATGAGTTATTAACATAGTAAATTTCAAAAAGGTGTTTACCTCTTCGCACTCTTTTTTGTTGCCGTTGTTTTTTTCGTAGTCAGCGTATCGGCGCCAATAGCCAAAGCAGTATGGATAGAGAGATAGAAAGGCTTCATAGGCTTCCCTTGCTCCTTTATCGTCGTTCTAAGAAAATTCAAGAATTTATTCATGGTTTATACTTATTGAGGAAAATGCACCAATGAAAATACTTACATCATAATCTACGAATTGCAACAGATAAGACCAGGCAGTAAAATCCCTGGGATCCTTATTGACTGCTTTCCAATATCTATCCGATTTAGGTAATATTTTTTGTTTTATTCTCCGACCATCACCTAACATGAATGAGAAATTGTTGTGAAATAAATTGAAAGAAGCAATGAACCCATTTACGAGCCACGTAAAACACAGGGTTCTCGTTATATAGGTATGGACATGGCCTAGGTAATATTTTAGGAAGCGCTTAAGAAAAATGAATAATATTTCCTACCCAGGTCCCAGAGGCTTTTTGGAAAGGCCCGATTTGATAGTGGTATTTGCAATGTTGCGTCCCAACATTACTTAAATCCCCGAATGCCAAACACCAATTTGACTTGTTAATGAAAATGTTACAACACAATTTTTTTGTTGAAATGTATGGAAACGGTCTAGTATTTCAGAACCGGCTTGAAAAAATGGTGATAATGTGTATTCACGATTTATAGGGGGGCTGGTAGGCCAAGATAGGAAATATATTGTACATTTTTATTAAGGGCGTACCATTCCAATGCATAACGAAAGCCCTGTATAACTAAAGCGCTGATAAATAGAGAATTTATTCGCAAAAAAAAATATTATAACGTCACCTTCTTTCTTTATCTTATAATCTCCATCAGTAGAAAGTTTCCGTTTACTCCCCTTTTTCAGCGACATGATTTCTTCGTCCGCAACATCCTGTTCAGAATGTTTAGGGCTTGGAAGCTCGTCTTCAGACACTACTTCAGTATCGGCTGGTAATTCGGCACGTTTCGGTTCTGGTAGCTCTCCATCAGACACCTCTTCAGTTTCGGGAAGAATGTGTACTGGGAGATTTTGATCAGAGAGGTTTTTCACTTTAAAATTGCTCAATTTAACTTTGTGCAATTTTTTTTTTATAACTGGACCGTTATGGGTTGAAAATGTTAATGGCAAAACTGTAGTTTAATGTGTCTTATTCAAGAAATTGGTTTCGTTTTTTTTTTAGAAATACATATATGGGCTTAAAGTCATTACTGATCAGTAAAAGTTCTCTTTAATAAAAACCAGGACAATTTTTGTAGGCATGTATGAATTATAAAAGCTACAAGGGAATGTCAAGAATAGTCATTAATTCACATACCTTCTTTCTTTGTCTCATATTCTTCATTAGAAAAAAGTGCATTTTCTCTCTGCGACTTCATTTCTTCGTTTTTACCATTCTTGTCAGGATTGTCAGATACTGGAAGCTCATCGGCACGTAGTTTGGCATGTTTGGGTTCTGGTAGCTCTTCATCGGACACCTCTTTGATTTCAGGAATTTTAATTACTGGGGACGCTGGCAGTTTGTTGCCGGAGCCGTTTTCTACTTTAAAATTGCAGAGATTTTCTTTGAACAGAAAAACATTAGTAGACGCTCATAGGTCAAAAGTTACAATAGCATCGTCTATCAGATATAACAAACCTAATAAGTATTATTTTTTCATGAAAGAAATATTGTTTCAGTTCAAACATGTAGTTATCGATATACCCACCTTCATCCTTTATGTTCTGATCTTCACTAGTAAAAAGTATCTGCCTACTCTCCTTTCCCTGTCGCTCTATTTCTTTGTCCCCACCGACAGAACGCTCATTTTCAGATAATTCTTCAATATCTTCAGGTTTCGGTCCAAGTGGCTTCTCATCAGACAACTCTTTGGTTTCAGGAATATTGACTCCTGGAAGTACTGGGGGCGCTGGCATGTCGTCATTGGAGACGAATTTTACTTCAAAATTGCCGAGGTTCACTTCAAGTAAATTCGCTTAAGGGGAATATAGAAAAATTACCTACTGGCAGTGTTTAGAACAATAAAGAAATCCTTTAAAATTAACAAAAAAGAAAGTTGTTAAAATTAATAGATACATTATCCAATTAATTAATCAGCTACAACCTCGGCTACAACGTAGCAGTAGCAAACGTAGTATTTCAAATATAAAAAAAGATCCAGCATACTACTCAAACTTTACTTTCTTCTTTTCTGTTTGCAACATTGACATTATTTACAACTTTACAAAAATATGAGCTCAGAAAATTCCGGCATTTCTTTTTATCTCGAATAATCTTTTCCAATACCTACATACCTTCCTCAGATTTTTCACCAATCTCACCCACGAACGTAACCAAGTCATATTCTTCGATGGTAGACCGTTTCCTTTTGCTTCCTTTTCTTTGTGGCTCTATTTCTTCGTTTTCAATATCTTGCGTAGGAGTTTTACAGACAAGAAGCTGGTCATTGCGCAATCCGTCAGTAGAAGCGGGTGGTTTTTTCAGCTTGACATCAGATTCTGAAGGCTCCTCCTCATCAAATAGTGATATTAATTAATAATCAATTATCATTAATATTTATTTTTTTAGGGCCGGTTTATTCACCCTCTGATAAACTGTCAGGTGGGCAATGTGACTGATAAAAAAGCATTGGGAATAACAAACAGGGCCAGAAAAATATTTTTCGCATGCTGTGTGAAAAACTCGATTTTCAGAGGTTGCCTAGCGTGTGTAAAACTCCATTTTCAGAGGAAGTTGTAGGAAATAGTATATTGTGCAACAAGTGTTGAAAAGTGCTTTTCACACGCGTTACACACTATACTTTTTCTACTTTCTAGATTTATTATTTTTTTGTTAAAAATTATTATTTAAGGCTATATTCAACGAACTATTTTGGTACGTACGTTGAATGCACTCAGAGTCACTTGCAAAACAAAAATTCAGTAGAAGTGTTATTTTTATTTTAGCGTGTGAAAAGTTACTTTTCGCACGCTGTGCGGAATAATTGATTTTCTAGGTAAGTTAGTAGTGCGTTTTCAATAGCTTTCTAGAGCAATCGTAGAAAAAGTTTTTTTCAAACAAGTCTCAACTTTTTTCACATTCCGGGGGACACGACATGAATTTATAGAAAAATTGCCTTTGATATTACACACTACACACTTACTTTCTGCTCTGCTTGTTGGGTTTCCTCCATAATTTCCACTTCGATACCTAACGGTGTTTACTTCTAGAACGATTGGAGCTGGTGCGGCTGCTCTTGTGCTCCCAGGGGTATGGGGTATTCAATGCTCCTCCAGATTGTGTCTACAAAATAGCAAGAACCGACTAAAGATAAAAGGCAAATTTAAGGCTAAATAGAAAACTAAAGTACTGAATATTGGTATGAACAATGACGGTGGTCTAAATCGAAATAATCGAATTAAAGGCCGCGTTGATGGCCGCCATGTTTAAACTGTGATTGGTTGATTTTTCGAAACTTGTTTCAAGGTCTTTAAAAAAACGGCACATCAGAATTGGCTCAAATTTGGCATAAACATTATTGGATCGATTATCTACATTTCCTCATTTTGATTTTTCGATATTCAGCCTTTTTTTTTTAATTCAAAAATCATGTTCGCAACCACCAAAACAATTAAATGTGTTGGAGGTTGCATATTTGCATGTTTATCAAGCTTGGATCCGTGAAAAGCATATTTTATCGATAACCATGAAAAACTAATAAAAGCTAATTGTAGAGATTGTAGATAATATATCAGATAATGTTTATGCCAAAGGATTTTGGAAATTATTGCGGATTGAGATGACCTTAAAACGAATTTTGAAGGTGAAAACAGTTCAAGCAATTTCAAGTAGATGGCGCCACGGCAAAAAAGCTACATTGGGAGCATCATAATTGTATATTTGTCTTTCTCTGTCACTAAGTGTTTCACCGACAAACAGATTTTGTTTTGGACAAATAATAAAATATTGAACCGTATGTGTACAGTGACGCAGACGTCATTTTCAGAAACTAAATTTAAACATGGCAGCCATTAACGCGGCCTTAAGTCATTACTTTTAGGGTTTCATCGAGACGAGAAATCTCGTCTCGAAGGCAATTTCTCGTCTCGTCTCGATCATCGAGACGTGAAATCAACAAAATCTCGTCTCGATGTTTTTCTCGAAGGCAATTTCTCGATCTCGATTCGAGGTTCTCGAAATTTCGAGAGTCTCGAAAACAAAAACTGAATGTTATTAATAGTAGATTATACCACGAGTCAATAATGATAGCTATTATTCCCGAGGAATAGTTACGAACTAAGCCGCGTTAGCGGCGAGGGAGTAACATTCCGAGGGAATAATAGCCATTATTGCGAGTAGTATACTCTACTTTATTTACGACAAATTAATTTATTTCAAATTTTCTTTACAAAAACGCTCTTTGTTCATCCATCTCAATACACAAGCACTACGCGTTTGACACTGACACTTTTGGTACTACTTATTTAATTTGAGAAATTTTGTGATTGGTGTGCAAGTGGGAATAATGACCATTAATCCCTGCGGGAATAATATATGGCATTATACTGCCAAAGTCACAAATATAATTAATACTTATATTATATGTCAGTCGTAAATAATAGTATATTATATACCTAGGTAGAGAAGTTGGTCCTTATATACCGAGCGCTTTTATAAACCGAGGCGCTAGCGCCGAGGTTTATAATGAGTGAGGTATATAATGACTTTCTCTACCGAGGAATATATAGAATTTTTTTTACTACTGCTAGTAAAAAATTAAAAATTTGTTTAAAATCTGTGCTCCAATTATTTTTTTTTGAACGCCCTCTTGAAAGTGTTGCCCTCTATCAACAGCTTATGATAACTTCCTATGTACCTACAGAAACCTGTATTTTTTTTCAAATTGACCTATGAAAATGAAATTGAACCAATAGAAACATGACAATAGCCTTGCGTCATGACGTCATTTTCATTATTAACCTAGGTATTTTTTCATTATTTTCATTATTCACCTAGGGAGAGAAATTCAATTTTTTCCTAGGAAAATATATTGAATAATGACAATTTCTCAGGTTAGTAGTAAAAAATAGTATATTATATACCTAGGTAGAGAAGTTGGTCATTATATACCAAAAGCTTTTATAAACCGAGGCGCTAGCGCCGAGGTTTATAATGAGTGAGGTATATAATGACTTTCTCTACCGAGGAATATATAGAATTTTTTTTACTACTGCTAGTAGAAAATAAAAAAATTTGTTTAAAATCTGTGTTCTAATTATTTTTTGTGAACGCCCTCTTGAAAGTGGTGCCCTCTATCAACAGCTTATATAACTTCCTATGTACCTACAGAAACCTGTATTTTTTTTTCAAATTGACGCATGAAATTGAAATTGAACCAATAGAAACATGAGATGATCCTTGAGTCATGACGTCATTTTCATTATTGACCTAGGTATTTTTTCATTATTTTCATTATTAACCTAGGGAGAGAAATTCAACTTTTTCTTAGAAAAATAGATTGAATAATGTCTATTTCTCAGGTTAGTAGTAAAAAATAGTACATTATACACCTAGGGACTAAAGTGGTACTTTTAATCCCGAGACAAAAAGTTATAATATAATTTGTCGAGGGATTAAAAAACACTTTAGTCCTGAGGTGTATACACTATTTTATGCAATTTACTTTATTTCCCGGAGATTAAATAAAATAGGGAATAAAAGGGTACTTTTAATCCCCGGGAAATAAAGTAAAATTTAATCCCCGGGAAATGAAGTAAAAATTTAATCTCCTGGGAAATAAAGTGAAATTTAATCCCGGGGATTAAAAGACTCACTTTACTCTCTTAAAACAGGGATTAAAAGGGTACTTTTAATCCCTGAAGTGCATAAACAATAATTTCGTTATCAGTTAAGAAACTTTTTTTTATATTGGAACATGTTATGCCAGGGGCCCCGCGTCGGAGGGGGGGGGGTAATAGTGGTAATTACCCCCCCGCCCCAGGATCCGATAATCAAGGGAAAAATCAAAAGAAAATACATAATAATATTGAAGAAAATACATTTTTTTTTTGTTTTATTTTCCTCACAAAGGAAATAATTGTTCTGGAAAAGTGAATGACCTTGAAAGGATCCTACCCAAAGTATACGGAAAATGTGTTTATAGTCCGAGAGCCAGCGCCAAAAAAGTGCAAGAGTTTCATGAAAGCTGAAAATGTAATATAAGCTTGTATTTGTGATGTATATAACTATACTCGAGTCAGCAAGCGAGGTAGCGGGACAAGCTACGCCCACGCACCTTTGAATGTGTAAAAAACTAATCGCGATGAAAGAGTTTCATGACAGCTGAAAATCTCTCAATCCATTCTTTATTTGATAAAAAACATGACGCACATGGTCAGATAGCATTATGTTAGGACAACTAGAGTCAGCATGCCTATACAGGGTGGTCCATTTAACTTAAGACATTCTAATATCTCGAAAACGGTGCGTTTTTGAAAAAAAAAGTTCAAATAAAAGTTACATGGTATCATGTGGGAAACAAAATGGCGGTCCTGATTTTTGACTTTGACAACGTTTTCAAGGTTATTTCAAGGTCAACTCTTTTTTTTCAATGGAAATATATATTTTTATTACAGAATCTTATTCTACAGAAAAAAACAAGTAACTTTTACTTGAAGCATTTTTCGATCCGGTTTCAATTTAACCTGATAAAAAAGAACGAATAATTTTTTTTTCCTCCTCACAAAATCGAAAAGTAGAGAAAGGTTACCAAAAATACCTCAAAAAATATAACAATTGATCAAATTGACGACAGCCAACTTCAACCCACTTGTTAATTCGCTGTAAAAAGCTTTCATGGCACCAAATTACAGTTTCTTTACTGACAGCTCTAAGCATTTCTTATGTGTTCCATCATATTATCCGGTGTTGTGGGAACCTCTTGATGAACTGTGTGTTTGATTTTTAAAGTGAATTGACAAGTGTGTTGAAGTTGGCGATCGACATTTTGATCAATTATTATAGTTTTTGAGGTATTTTTGGTAACCTTTCTCTACTGTTCGATTTTGTGAGGAGAAAACAAAAAAATTATTCGTTCTTTTTTATCAGCTTAAATTGAAACCGGATCAAAAAATGCTTCAAGTAAAAGTTACTTGTTTTTTTCTGTAGAATAAGATTCTGTAATAAAAAAATATATTTCCATTGAAAAAAAAAGAGTTGACCTTGAAATAACCTTGAAAACGTTGTCAAAGTCAAAAATCAGTACATTTTGTTTCCCACATGATACCATGTAACTTTTATTTGAACTTTTTTTTTTCAAAAACGCACCGTTTTCGAGATATTAGACTGTCTCAACTTAAATGGACCACCCTGTATAGGCATGCTGACTCTAGTTGTCCTAACATAATGCTATCTGACCATGTGCGTCATGTTTTTTATCAAATAAACAATCGATTGAGAGATTTTCAGCTGTCATGAAACTCTTTCATCGCGATTATTTTTTTACACATTCAAAGGTGCGTGGGCGTAGCTTGTCCCGCTACCTCACTTGCTGACTCGAGTATAGTTATATACATCACAAATACAAGCTTATATTACATTTTCAGCTTTCATGAAACTCTTGCACTTTTTTGGCGCTGGCTCTCCGACTATTATGTCAGAATCGGCTGAATTTTGTACATAATTGTAGATCACGCCTTTCTGATTAAAAGTTACCATTGCACCAATCCTGAAAAATGACGCCTTTTTGAGAAAATTAATTTCATAGGTAGCAAGTAAAACGCTTGGACATTGTAATGGACGTTCAATGTATCACGAATAGGTGTAGAATATGTGAGCTTGTGGTGCAGTGGTGTGCTACGTAGAGTCATTTTCCAGGATTGGTGCAATGGTAACTTTTAATCAGAAAGGCGTGATCTACATTATATACAAAATTCAGTCAATTCTGACATAAACACAAATTCCGTATACTTTGGGCAGGGTCCTTTGCAAAAAATTTCGCCTGCGGCGCGTTAACGGGGATCGCATATCCCATTACCCCATTACCCCCCCCAGACTACAAGTCACGCGTCGCCACTGTGTTATGCTATCTATACTTTTCTTATGTTTTGTTATTTTTTGGGTATTTGAAGTTAATTTTTGTTCAATAATTCAAGGGTCTTTTTTTCTTTAAGAATATTATATGGAAATATTAATTTTTTGCTCTTTTTATTTGCTTTGTTATCTTTGTTTTTTTTTAAGGTTTCGTTAATCTTCTCATGTTTAGAATGAATTAAAGGCCGGGGTTATCCAATTCCTTAATTCTTAATTTTCGTTCTCAATTCTTAATCCTTAAAAACCCCAATGTTAAATAAATTGAACTTTTTAAGAATTAAGGACAAATATTAAGAATTAAGGAATTGGGTAACTCGGGCCAAAATTATTTCGTATCCCTAACATTTATTTTCGCTTTTCTGACCTATTAAGAGTTAGCTGTGCTTTAGGTATTGCAGCACCTACATTTTTTCGAGATCGAGAAATCTCGAAAAAATTTCTCGATCTCGAAAAATCTCGAACTGTTTTTCTCGATCTCGTCTCGAAAAAAAAATCAGTCTCGTCTCGATCTCGTCTCGAAATCGAGACGAGACGAGACGAGAAATCTCGAATTTCGAGAATCTCGTGAAACCCTAAATGTTTTACATTACCTATGGTTTGTTCTTTGTTCTCTATAGCTGCACATCGATTACCCGCGGCAAACTATCGAACATTAGCTCGTGCGACTTGGCAGCCGCGCCTAATGGATACTGGCTTGTCGCGTGAGCCAACTTAAATATTGGCTCATATAAATAAAACAGAAGCAAATTGTTTTACTTAAGTTTTTTGAGATAAACATATTCAGCTCCAATGCGGCAAGAAGAGACGGAGATAAAGTGGAAGCAATGCTAAAGTCTGTTTTTTTTTAAGATAAAAGTCGAAATGACATTATCTTGGCAATACAATGTAAAATTGTCAATGCTTTCAAATTTTTTATGTAGAAAAGCCTTGTGTTGCCAACATACCCTGCGTTTTTATTCTCATCAAATTTCACCGATGGATCCACCATTCTATGTCGGTCATTGTCATTTTTCATTCACTAAACAAAGATAGCTAACTCATCGGTGGAGTCACCGATGAGAATAAAAACGAGAGGATACCTCTAGTCTGTTTTTTTTTTAAGATAAAAGTCAAAATGACATTATGTTGGCAATACAATGTAAAATTGTCAATGCTTTCAAATTTTTTATGTAGAAAAGGCTTGTGTTGCCAACATAGTTAATGAATTTTTGACCTGGGGAATTATCTTTAAATAAAAAACAAACTTTATACTCTGTCGGCTTCCGAGCCGAGTGGAGCTAACAATCGGTACGATCTGGCCGCGAGGCCGCGAAATCAAGGGTGTTTTCTGACCTATTAACAATTTGTTGTGCTTACGTGTGATCCCAGCTGGTAAGTGATCATTACAAAAATTTTGTGCGTTTTAATGCTTTTTTCCTTACAATCTTCTTAAATAGTTTGGTTCGCCTATTGTTTTTTATATATATAACTGCCCCTAGGGCAGTATAATGAATGACCCCGGGGGGGGGGGGGGGGTTTCCCCCCCCCTGGATAATTTAAACTCCAATATTCAAATTTTAAACAATGTGCTTGAATTAGTAGATCAAACCAAAAACCTAATAAAGGATGACAAAAAACCTGAAAATAAAATTCTTTACACTTCAACTGATAAAGGTCCCTTTTTTGTTTACTTGGAATCCACTGAAAAAGTGGGTTTCAATATTGGTAAAGCCAATAACATAAAAATAGCCAGAGATATTTTTAACTTGAATTTGAATGATGTTTATAAAATTTCTAATAAAGGTTTAAACAGAATATCTATTCAATTTATCACAGCCAAGGCGACAAATGCATTTACTGACAATAAAGTGTTATTAAATAAAGGATATAAAATTTATATACAATTTAATTTTGTTACATCGAAGGGTTTAGCAAGAAGGATTGATTTAGACATTTCAGAGGAAGAATTACTGGAGACTTGTTTTGCTAATGACAATATTAAAATACTAAGTGTTAGAAGACTGAGTAGAAAAGTCATTAGCAACAACATAGCTTCTTATGAACCAACAGGTAGTGTACTATTTACTTTCCAGGGAGTAAGAATCCCAACGTCAATCAAACTATATCATTTAGATTTCCCCATATCTATTTACATTCCCCCGGTTACCCAATGCTTCCACTGCCTTCGCTACGGGCATACAAAAAATAACTGCAAAGGTAAAGAGAAATGTATAAATTGTTCTAAAGAAACACACGGAGAGGTGACACCAGACTTTACATGTGAAACGTGCTGTTTCTATTGTAAAGAAAACCACAGAGCAACAGCTAAAAGTTGCCCAGAATATGTTAGACAGAAAAACATAAAAGAACTTATGGCACTGGAAAATCTAACTTTTTTCGAGGCCAATGATAGCTGCAGAAAAACGTATATTTCAAAGAGAGACTTTATTTACAATCCCAGTAATTTTCCGGCACTAAAATCTAACAAAAGTAATCTAAACTTCACCCAAAGAGCAAAGAATCAGTTATCGAAACCGATCAGCGGCGAACTCAAGCTTTTAAAAACAACACAACCAAAAGAACTTACCAACAAACCATATCTACAGACCCCAACAAGAAAAGAGTCATACAATCAAGCTATGACAAAAAAGCCCATGAGGATTGCCTATACTACCCCAACTCAAGAGAGAAAAATATTTCTGGACCTCTAACTAATTCGCAAGGATATTCCCAATATAGACCTCCCAACGACTCTCAAAACTGTTCCCAATTTAAACCCTCTCAAAAGCCTAGTACTAGTTCCGCTTCAAATTTTAATAACAAAAAAGTTAACATCTCAATGATCTTGGATTTTCTTAAAAATACCTCAGAACATAACAAAAGTATGTGCAGAGACCTGCTGCTATCGGGGACGGATCCAGGTTATTTCATGGACCAGGATCAGGATACAAACTCCGATTAACCCTATCCGCTTTTGCCACCAAGGACCTCCAATGTTAAACTGCAATCGTTTTTTCTTTCTCAACTAATTATGAATAATAAAACAAACTTAAAAATAATTCAGTGGAACATACGCAGTGTAAACTCAAACAAAGACAACCTGGTCAACTTGGTGACAGAAGAAAACCCAGATATCATTTTACTTAACGAAACATGGCTGAAAACTAACCAAAATTTTTCACTGAAAACTTACAACATAGTCAGACAAGATAGAGCAGATGGATATGGAGGAGTGGCAACCTGCATTAAAAACAATATAATTTTCACCACAAATAAAAAATTCACCTCAGACTCAATTCAATACATAAATACTAAAATAGGGGACCTATATATTTTCAATATATATAGCAAATCGAATACAGCAATTAGCCCTGAATTTCTGGAGTACTTAACCAATAATATACTGGACAAAAAAATAATAATAATGGGAGACCTTAACTCTCACCACCCACTGTGGGACGAAGTTTCTATAAATAAAGGTGGACAAAATATTAACGATTTTCTATTGAAAAATGATTTTATCGTTTTGAATGATGGCTCTAACACCTTGCTTCAAAGCACGAACAAAAAAACAAGTGCAGTCGATTTAACAATAGTTAGCAGTCAGCTGGCACTAAATTCAAAATGGAGTGTTATCAAGGACTATGGGAACAGCAACCACTTTCCAGTATCTTTAATATACGAAACATATAACAAGCAGTACTTTAAAGCCAATCTCATAAACACTTACTATATCAGAAACAGCAAAAAAGCCGATTGGGGTCAATACTATGAAAGCATTCTGAAACACCTACATACTAAAAATGATACTTTAAATTATGATGACCTAATGGACACAATTAACTCATGAAACCATTCCCTACAAAAGATATGGTAGCAATGGAAAGGTGGGGAACCCATGGTGGGATGAGGAATGCACCAACTGGATTCAGGAAAGGAAAGAGTGTATAGCCAATTTCAACAGAAACCCGAGCATGGAAAACTACATAGAAGTGAAGCGAGTTACTGCCTATACCTACTAGACTAAAAATGAAAACTAAAAAGAAAGAAAAATTCTTGGATTTTTGCCACACCTTGAACAGATCTTCCAGTATTTCTTATATATGGAATAAAATCAGGAAATTTTCTTATAACAATAATAACAAACCAAAAGATTTCATAACAAACGATAACATCAAAACAGCAATACTCAACAACATGGCCAAGATAGATATAGACCCATCATTTCAAATGCAACAACAAGACAGAGATAATAATATCAAACCGTTTAACATGTTGGAATTTAACAACGCCTTAATCAACAAAAAGCTATCAGCGGCCGGTATGGATGACATATCCTATGCTATGATTAAGCATCTACCCCCTACTGCTAAACAACATATCTGCTTAATTTATATAATGACATACTAACAGGAAAAACCCCTTTACCGGACTCCTGGAAAAAATTTAATGTTATTGCATTTCCAAAACCTAACAAAGACCCTACTATACCTCAGAACTACAGACCTATCGTGCTAGCGTCTTGTGGTTGTAAGATGCTGGAGATAATGATTCGTAACCGACTCGACTGGTACCTCGAACACCAGCAATTTTTCACTAATTTTCAGCTAGGGTTTAGAAAAGGCAAAGGGTTGGACGACAATGCAGCCTACCTATCATCTTTTATTTTCAATGGGTTCCTGTCATCTAATACTGTATTAGCAGTATTCAGATATAAAATCAGCATATGACAATGTCAATATCTATAAACTCTACAATAAGCTTCATGCTATTGACACCCCAATCGAAATAAACAATACTATACACAGAATTCTGAGCAATAGAACGCTTTACTCCAGAGGTGACGACGGCACGTTCTTGGATCCAGTCTTGACCACAACGGGCCTACCTCAGGGATCGCCAATGAGTACCCTTGTGTTCAACATATACGTGGGGGATATATACAAACTGAAACTGGGGAACGTCAAATTATTAGGGTATGCGGACGACTTGGTACTTCTGGTGAGTGGCAACAGCGTCAATCTTATGGTTGAGGAGATGCACAAGGCTCTGGAGGTCGTTAATGGATGGCTAAAAAACAATGACCTATCGCTATCCTTGGACAAATGTGAGGCGGTTCTCTTCTCCAAAGGTAGAAGAAAAAACACACCCCCAGATATCACAGTGGAGGGTAATAAAATAAATTATAAAGATTCGGCGAAATACCTGGGCATTTATTTTCACAAAAATCTTAAATGGGACATTCACATAGACAACATTGCCATTAAAGCAAGAAAAGCGCTTAATCTACTAAAAGCTATATGCAGGGTTTGGTGGGGAGCAGACCCTACTACCCTATTAATGATTTTTCAGGCCTTGGTAGTCTCCCACCGGGACTTTAGTTCTACACTTATAAGACCAGCTAGCCAATCCTCCTTAAATAAACTCAACATAGTGTTTTATGAGGGACTCCGTATATGCCTGGGATGCATATTGCTAAAATTATCTGCGTTAAAAATCACCCAATTATAAAAATTTTACTGGATAGTCGCAGCACTATTTTTAATAGAACAGGGTATGTAAACAACTCCAAAGTTACCTACATGATAGAACTACTGCAAGAATTCCTACCCTATTTCAAAAGAACATACAACTCAAACAATATTCCGTGCTATGAACTAGATTATGAAATCCTGATTAGTCCAATAAAAACAATAAACACCAAATTGAACAAAGGAGAAGAAATGATCAAAGAAAAATTCAAACTATTTATTGAAAGGTACATTCCACTATATACCCTAGTTTACACAGATGCCTCCAAAAAGAATGACCGAGTAGGGTTTGGTATTACAATACCACAACTGGAATATAAATTCGCATGTAGACTGCATGATGTGTTGAGTATATGCAAGGCAGAAATGATTGCTATCCATGAAGCAATTCAAACATTAATTAAAAAGAAAATAAAACAAGCTATAATATTTTCCGACTCAAAAAGCGCTATACAAAAAATTAACTCTAATCTTTACAACGCCAAAGCTGACTACTGGACCTTGAAAACCAAAATGTCTATAATAATAGCAAACAAGAATGAATATAACTTAAACCTAGCCTGGATACCCGGCCACGCAGGGATACCAGGCAATACAGAAGCAGATACCTTAGCCAATGTTGGCAGAATTTTAATAGTTCCCAAGGCTATGAAACTAGATGCAAAAGATATACAGAATACTGTTAAAACTGCTCAGAGAAAGCATTTCAATAACAAATGGCAAACTTGGGTTCAAAACAAAAAATACCAATACAACAAAATACAGGAGAGCTTTCCAAAGAAGAAATGGTTCAGTAGTATACCTTATGTAGACCGTAGACACCTCACAACTATTACAGGAATGCGCACGGGGCATTGTTTGACCGGGGAATTTAAATACAAAATTAAAATCAAAGACTCACCGCTTTGTGAATGTGGTCAAATTGAAAATTTAAACCATATATTTTTGAATGTCCAGTAAACATCATTCCAGATTTGGATTTATATGCAGAGTTTATTTTGTTGAATTTTTGTCCTCCTATTAGCATTCACTCAATATTGGCGAAACCAAACTATGACTCAATCATCCTATTGAACAGATTTCTTATTATTAACAAAATGAAATTATAATGATCATCCAGTATCCGATCCTTTACTTCCAGGTACCCTGATAAGTGTGTTGTCTTAAATGTGCTCATAACTTCCTGTGTTGTCCGTTTATACTAATACGCCCTGCAACCAGTAATGGAGAGAGCTAACTGCAAATACACACAAACATGGACCCAAATGTAATAAAGTTTGAATAATAGGTGATCACAATATGGTACATACCAGACGACAGTGGTCACCACCGAATTGAGCTGGCAGATTGCCTAGTAGCAAAGCCATAAGAAAGCAACAACAACAACCTACTCTGACCAGCCAACCTACGGAGTGACAAACAACAAAACCTTCAAGAAGGTTCATTGTTATTGGTCATTTATCAAACCGGTGTAGGTACACTGTAGAGTGACGTTTTGTAAGATTATGAAATAAATAAATGGCATAAATCAGTGTTCAGCACAGAACGTGTTCAGTGTAAATTTGGCCGCCAATCTGACTCTTTCATACTCCGTAGTGTAGTTACTAGATTTTTGACTTGTGGAATTATAAACTGGTCAACATTAAGTTCGGTCCATTCAATTTTTTGCCCTATTTATAAACAGCTGCAACTTTTTTGAAAATAAATATTTTTGAACGCGGTTTGCGGCATTCAAAAGCGCATCTCTTCTAGATTAGGCTGCATGTCACACATTTTTGGTGGGAAAGCTATTTTCATGATATACGGGGTGATAAGCAATGTCATGCAAAAAAGCAAAAATTTCGTGTGTGTGACACTTTGGCAAAAAATTTTTGCTTTTTTGCATGACATTGTTTATCACCCCGTATATCATGATAATAACTTTCTAACCAGAAATGTGTGACATGTAGCCTAATCTAGGAGAGAAACGCGCTTTTGAAAGCCGCAAACCGCGTTCAAAAATATTTATTTTTAAAAAAGTTGCAGCTGTTTAAAAATAGGGCACAAAATTGAATGGACCGAACTTAATGTTGACCAGTTTTTATGAATTATATTAATTTAAAAAAAAAGACTTTATTCATACAACTGATAGGCGCACTCGGACAAGGGTTTTGTCTCGCAAGCCTGCCGCGCGCGGCTGCTTCGCGAAATCGATACGCAGCTTAACAGTAGCAGCTCAGCCATGGCCACGTCCTGTTTTAAGATACAGTCTCCATGCAAAGAAAAAACTTACCACATTAAACTTATATGCTTTTCTGGCCCTGATCCTCCATTTACTCGAATAATAATGTTTTCCAGGTTGCCTCGATAGCCAATAACATAACAATTATTAAACTTTTATCTGGTAAATGCAATAATTGACAATATAACAGAAATGACTGACTCCTATGACGTAATGACGTACGACAGTTGATTGACGTAGGCGAGCTGCAAGGATAATACGCACTCCTTAGGATTGCTCATCGGCTTTATTTTTGGTAATCGCCATTTCCGACGTCATTAACAAGTCGTCAGCTGTTTACACTTACACTATTGAGGTCGTAGTTTAGAATTTAAATTTATGATGAAATTGAAAAATATTATTTAATTTTGATTTAGGTAACATAAGAGGCAAAGAGGAAGATGAAAACGAGATCTAAAAAAGAGTTGTTCTAGAATGGTAATTAATGTAGTAAAACCAAGTATGCATAAAGCAATAGGCCGCGAAATCATATATAGCCCGTAGTGCAAAACAGCCCAAGGTTCTTAAATTTAATAGGTTAAGTGACCATCCGTCCCGATTTAGGCGGGACAGTCCCGATTTCAAGCTACGAGTCCCGATTTAACAGGCGTTCTGCTTTTGTCCCGCTTTCAATAATTTCAAAAAACGAGACTTCTGAGAGCTTTGTGACTTTGTCCCGCTTTTGGACTTTCAAGATCTGGTCACTTTATTGATAGGTTGTCTGATAATGGGTAACTTGATGATGCATCTTGGGTGCCTTAAGCCTAGTACTCATAACAGCGTGAATCAAACGTCCAATTGTCGAAGCAATGTCAAAAAAGAGTGAATTTCGCGGTTATGAGTACTAGGCTTTATGGAGATTTGTATTATGTTGATTGTTGAGGCACCGTAGATGACGTCATCAAGTTATCAGGCAACCTACCTCTCTCAAACAACCTTGCAAACAGCCTAGGACATGCAGATTACGTCGCAACTGGTGATTTGGGGTTGGGGGGGAGATGAGGGATTTGTTATTTGTGAAGATAGGCTATCCTTTAGTAGTAGCGTGACAAGGATGTTACACACTACTACTACAGGATGGCCTATCCTCATAAGGCCTGTGTGTAACAAATCCCCCTTACCCCCCACGTCAAATTACCAGTTGTGATGTAGGCAGCATATTATTTCTCGCCTTGACGTAGGCTGTTTAAACAGCTGACGACTTAGTTATGACGTCGGAAATGGTAACACACCAATATGGCGGCGATTACCAAAAACGAGGTCGATAAGCAAGCAATCCTTGTAGGTGTGTATCATCCTTGGGCAAGCTGTTGTCAGAAGGTTTGTTCGACATCATTTTTGAGAACCGTTCTGAAATCTAGCGCATGCGCAAACTTTGCACCGTTCTCGAACGATTAGCATCGATTGGAATGATTGCACGACCGCAGAAATGTTGTTTATTCAACCTTTTCGTTTTATTATTTATTTTTAGTCATGTTTAGTGAGGGCCTGTTTAACTCTAATGCTAACAGCCCTTCCTTGTCTGCTAACCTTAAATTCTGTTTATATTCTTAAAGACTTTTAACTTGTTCATTATTTTTACTGATCGTTTAATAAAATCCTAAAATTTTAAACTCCAACCGACTATTCTCAAATATGACCACAGATTTGATTCAAAAATACATTGGGAAAAATAAAACCAAGCCCTTAATAAATACAGGTGATAGAAGTGTTTATTACAAATGTTAGTTCAAACAGCTCCTGCTCATTCTTTAGAACTGAAATTATCGTTTCGAAAGCGTTCTAGTAACAAAATTGGTTAAAATGCAAAAGAAATTTTTCTTAGAACGGTCAACGGTCGGTACTATCAAGGTAGGAACGTTTCTTTGTAGATGTTAAAATTCCTTACTTTCTGGGCCCTTATTCTCAAAGCAGGGGAGCAGCGTTCTCATGATAATGAAGGTTCTCTCTTAGTCGCGCATATTCATATTTACATAAGACTGACAAACAGAGCAATCGTTCTCGTGAGAACGCTGCTCCCCAGTTTCGAGAATAGACATCCTGTTGAATAGTTGGTCCGCGTTTTTGTTCACAGAATAGTGGGGTTTGTAAATACCAGTTTTTGTCACTCGTGTGAATTTTGGCATGAAACTGAGAAGGACTAAAGCTCTGTACTAATAGAAACGCTTTTTCATCGTGTCGAGAATTGGGCGCATATAGTCTGTGAGTTTGTCTTGTAACACTGAGCGCTCGCAGCCTCTTTTATCTTTTTTCCTTCTGGATGAGAAGAACAAGGATAAAAAAATATTAGAGCTGCTCCGAGCGTCTATCCGAACTTTACCAGTATGTTAAAAAGTCAGATCAAGGTTGCGCAAAGAAACGTGGACAAAAGTGACATTCCGGCAAACAATAGTGGTCAAAAAAGGTTGTCCAAAGGTTCCTTACTTGATGATAAACCTGGGGCGTGCTGTGAAATTTGAAGTGCAAGGTCATTGAGTGCAATGCAAAGCGAGTCGCAGTGGGCGCAGCGCTTACTACGCCTTGTCGACAAACAGCAGCGCGCGGCAAGCGGCTATTTTGTTATCGGGGCGGTCAAAATTGAAAATAAAAAATTATATGGGGATTATGGGATGATGGAACAAAAATTATAGCATTTAGCGTTTGTTCTATAGTATAGGGATTTCAATAAAATAATAGATATTTACGATACAAGTGAGTTAATAACAGCATACTTAAGATACGCATATGGATTAGTGTGGAAGTTGCACAACGAGTGCGTAGCACGAGTGTATTTCACTGACGTACCATCGTCACCAAAACTAGTCTTTTTTTTTTAAGATAAAAGTCAAAATGACATTATGTTGGCAATACATTGTAAAATTGTCAATGCTTTCAAATTTTTTATGTAGAAAAGGCTCGTGTTGCCAACATAGTTACTAAATTTTTGACTTGAAGAATGGAATGGGCCACTTTCACGTGTCGGGAATATAGCAAATTATGATATTTTTTGACACAGATACATCAATGCAACCGAGAATGAGCGATATTTTGCAAGATTTTAGTCAGATTATTTAATAAATTAATAAATAAAATTTAAAAATTTAAACAAAAAATCACGTGATTGAAAAGACCCTCTGATTGGCTAAAGCCGATTTTGACGTGCTTGTTGCCACATTTAGAAATGCGAAATTTAAATGAGAATATAACGAATATAACTATCCTTTATTTTTTTTATAATGTAGTAAAGCACGAAAATAGTTTCTAGCTAGTAAAATGTGTAATGATTTACTAATGAGAAATTTGGCATCCTCGCATTTATGTGGATTTTCTGGTTTGTGACGTCACAAACCAGTTTCGCGCTTTCAGGTCAGTTCAAAAATTGGATTTTTAAATATTTTTTTTTCAAAAATAAGCGTTTTTTTTTCGGAAAAAAGTATACAGATAGTATTAGAATGACTAAAAGAATAATTTAAATATGTTTTTGAAAATTGTGAAAGTAGCCCATTGTTTTTAAAAACAAAAAACAGGTTTTAACTGGGACAGCATCGTATTAGCTGTTGTACTATTATAACATGATTTTTAGCGTCAGATATTTGTCAACCTATGAATTGAATGAAACCTTAGGGTGAGTTCGGCTTTACACTCTGTAAACTCTGAGCGTGCTAGAAACGATAAGATCCTGTTCGTTTCAGCTCTGAGTGTTCTTTTTTGCGTTGGGTATATGATCGCGTATGACGTCACAGTCACGATATCCATGCTCATACCGTTCCGCTCCGTGGAGTACAAGGCCAAACTCAGCCTTAGAGAAGTATTTTGGCCAGTTTTGCCAGAGTTTTTCGACGACATTCCTTCAACTAACTGACTAAAACCCTTCATATCCTTCAAAACAGCGACGGGTGGCTGGCACAACGAAATAATTTACCAAAAAAAAAACACTTACATGAACGAAATTCTTTTAATAAAAAAAAAAAAATCGAATTTGTTGGTAAAATGATTGGAATATTTAGTAAATATACAATTCGCCTCAACATCTTTCAATTTCGGATGAAAACCTTCAATTTTTCAGTAGTCAAAATTTTAGATCAAAACCCTTCATATTGAAGGAAGTTCTTCAATTCTGACAACACTGATTTTGAGATAGGACGCCGATGGTCGGAAGTGCGTCGTTTTCAAAATACAGGGTGTTGAAATTTTACAAAAAAATCGTATTAGAAACGCTTTTACAGATTTTAATGAAATTTTCAGGATTTAATAATAGATATTGCAGTAGAAAAACAGGCTAAAACTTAAAATTTAGAGCTTTCTAAAAGTTATGAATTTCATTATTTTTCACCCGAAAACGGTGCGTCAGAGAGCAAAACCTTAAGGGTCCTTTTTTGTTGAAATTGAATGAATATTTTTATAAAAATTCTACTACCGTGCGTAAAGTATTAATTTTACGCACTATTCAGAAGACGTAAAATTTCACTTCACGCACTACTTAGTGCGTAAAGTAATGTAAATGACAAATGTCGATACTGTCAATTTAGTATACTTTTCTGGTAAACTACTTCACGCACTAGTGCGTAAAGTGAAAATACCTTACGCACTAGTGCGTGAAGTATTTTTCTAAATTTATTTTTTTACACATATTTTTTTGTTAGTAGAAATTTTTTATATGCAATACGTGTGTAAAACACCTTTTTTCACTCATGTGATGTCGCACTCACCTTCGGCTTATGCGTCAAAATTCACATTCGTGAAAAAAGGTGTCGTTCCATTTAAATTAAGCAAGAAATGTAACATTTTTTGGTATATTTTCTAAAACCGACTTTCCATTTTTTTTATGATAAATGCTCCTAATTCCTCATAAAAATCTCAACAATTTTTATATTCAATTTTTTTTTTTATCCCTTCAATTACCACGTATATAATGTAAAAAGCACTTCGCTGGATAACCCTGTACGACCCTGTACATATAGATTAGGCTTACTCTCATCCGTGAAAATACACCTACTCAGATAAACAAAGTAGTCAATAATAGTTATTTACATTACAAGTGCGTTTATGAGCATGATTACAATAACGAGTGTGAAGGATTAGAACGACGAGGTCGTAGACCGAGTCATTCTAATTAGACGAGTTTTGTAGTCATGTTTAAACGCACGTGTGATGTACAACGTTTTATCTACAAAGCGAAAAATAAGAATATTTTTCCAATTATTTTCGTTCAATAATAGTTGTCTACCTTCATTTTACCTTTACAGGTTTACCTTTGACATTTGTCAAATCACCAAAAATAGTTGTGTTATAGACGCGTAACCTCGTCCATAACACCACTAGTTGTGTTATGAATTCATAACCTAGTCTATAACACCACTAGTTGTGTTATGAGTCTCATGACGTAACTCAATTACTAGAAAAATGGTTATGTAAAAACGTCATAACCAAACGCTTGTAGATAAAATTAAAAAAACTTGTAATAGGTATGTATAATAAAAATTCACTCATTTTTTAGGGTTTACATCTGTGGTATACGAGATTTGAAACAAAATCGCGGCAATAACTTTCGTTCCTTCAATATAATTACGATAAGTAATGTTTTCGTTGCACTTGCCCGGGCGCGAAACGGAACGTGATAGTGGAACCATCACGATGGGCTTCTCCAAAGTTCTATCCATAACTGTAAGTGCCTCCGTGACAGTGCTCCTCCGAATCATATTTGGCACTTCTTTGTAAATTTGGGTCAGAGCCCTTTTGACAGCAATAAAACAAGGGCGTCGAAAGTTCTCGATCCAATACCGTTTGACGTCCATGACCTCGCAACGCACCTCATTTTGTATCTTCAAGTCCTTTACCACATTTTGTATGTGATTTTCAATTGCCTGTATTAATTTATCCATGTCTTGTTTTGGTACCACTTTGGCAGTGATAACTTTTTTAATTTTCGAAGAATCTCTTTTCTCGCAAATACATTCGAGATTTTCATGGAGGTATAGAGACGAGTGTCTCCAGAGGTCCATTAAAAGTCTGACTTGGTCCCAGGATTGTTTACTCTCTGGTAGTGATTTCCTGCAACAGATGAAAACTTTGTCAGTAGATATGGTTATTATGAATATTATTATAGGTAGGCAAACCTTCGAGTTTCTATATCAAACTCCTGAAGTTCTTCATAAATATTCTCCTCGTCCGGGGTTAAATCTTCCACAAGATCATCAAATCCTTTGATTAGGACGTTATCATCCGCATCTACAAGAGTGTTTGCGATTTTTTCCATGTCCTCTTTTATGTCGGTTTCTGATTTTTCGATTTTAGTAATGGAAATTTCAAGATTAATTGCTCCTAAGATCAAAATTTAATTATATAAATCAAATAGCAATAGCAATAATAGAGTTATAGACCGTAGGCCCACTGCTACCAATTGATATTTATGAATTAAAATCCATCGGAAAAAGATCGGTAGGTATACGGTGTACAGTCTAGTGCATATAAAAGTGGTACAATATTAGAATGAGATAGAACCGTCATCTTTGATAGTGTATCACAAAACTTACCTCTCATTCTAATTTTGTACTTATTTTATATGCACACACGACACACGCGACTTTACGAGGGATTTAAGGATCGGCCCTATCATTCAAAAATGGGGAATTTCAAGGGCGAACGCCGTTATACTATCGTAGTACTTTTTGGGATTGGGCCTGAGAAGCTATCGCTTCTCAAATGCTTTCGACCTCTTCCCTACTATTTTCCATTCCAACGTTCTCGACTGTAGAGCTTCCGTTCACGTCCCTTCTACTCTAATAACTTGAAGTAGAAGGGAACCTTATGTAGATGAAAATACCCTACCAGTCCTTTGTAATATAACCAGCGCATGTATGTATATTGGTCTGAATAGATACCTACATTATCAATAATTCTCACTCTCACCTGCACATCCATAAACCAAACATGGATATTTCATGCCAATCCATTCAGATTCGCAGATTATGACACAGTAAATGCGACAGAAAAAATCCTGTTTTCGTTTCTGCAATAATTCGGATAAGCCTATACTATTTTCGTGGTGCATAAACTCTATGATAAATTTAATGTTCACTGGCAAAGGCATCTGTATTTTTTGAAAAGCTTCGATAACGTGAAACCACATGAGGGCATAACCTGAAGCAACAATTCAGATTTCAGCTTTACTCGAGAATTTTACCTGTTGTTTACCTTTGCCACAAGCAACTCCATTTCCATAATATCCATTTTCCACTAGAGTTAACTCAAAGGGGTTTGTTTTCCACTGTTCCATATCTGGATCAGGAACATCCATATGCAAATAGGCACAAATCTGAGAAAATTATAGAAAAAAACAGTTAAATACGCTCTACCCTGACAGAATATTGAACCATTCAGTACATACCGTTTTATAACTGGAGTCTTGCTCCAAAGACGCCAATATAATCGAGGGCACCCTCACCGTTTCTCCCTCCAAGTTGTAGGTGCCAATGTCAAAACATTCATATTTCATCCTCAGCCTTTTAAGCCATGTTTCCGTATAAAGAACCATCTTCTGAACATCTCGTTGATATTTCAATCTACCGCTAACAGATTTTATTTGAATGATGTCTGCCAACTTGTCGAGGAATTGATTTCTATGAGAATCGATGTAATTCAAAATTTTCAGAAGGTCCTTTTGTATGCCAATTTTCTTGCTTTGTTTCTTTGCATAATAGTCGCCGTAAACTCCATTGGTAGTATTTGTTTCACTGTGCTCTGCCCGGTAAAGATGCGGAAATACCATTTTAATATTTAAAAAGTCCTTTAGATTGCAATTATTGATAATATGTATTAAAATGTCATAATGACAATTCTTATAACTAATACCTGGATTACTAATTGGGCATCTAATTATAGGTGTTTATTAACCCAGGTAAATAGTGGGAGAAATGATTCTTTCCAAAAAAGGTCATCCAATAGTCAAGCTACATTTACCGTAAAGGCTGGTAATACAATTAATAACATAGGCGATGAAAATTAATTCAGCGAATTAAATGATGGTAGAGGAATATTCCTGATATTCCTCACTCTGACGTCTTGGTTGCTCGACTCCCAAGCAGCATGGATTACTCCACGGAGAAAATCCTTATTCACGTTCAAGGCCAAAAAGCTAAACGTTGAAAACTAGCGAGTCATCCGACGTAACGCCGACGGCCACCTGGTCACATTAACCCTTTATGTGGACAGTGCATCCGCAGAAAAACTTAAATGCGGAGGCTACATGGTCAGTTACAAGTTCGGCCATACGACTATAAAGCCACAAAACAGCCGGTACACAACAGTTGCTGAGCAGCCAAGCTCGTCAAAGACAAGCGGCGCCGAACCAATGGCAGGCACGTCTAAGGACTCGGTGTGTCACGAAGACGAAATGCCAGGCAGGGTCCGAAAAGTGAGTGCAACTTCAATGGCTTCCCCCAAACAACCAAAGAGAAGCAACCCACCAAGCATTGAATGTATCCAAATAAATCTCCACTATTCAAAAGCTGTCACCAGTGAGCTTAGAAGAATTTTTGGACAAAAAATCAATGTAGGGCTACTTTAAGAGCCCTTGGTCAGTGGAGGCTCTATAAAAGGCCTAAATATTGAATTATGTGAGATAATCTACAACATTAACCATGAAATATCAAGAGCAGTATTGCTGCTCGACAAAAATTTGTAATTCTTACCTGTTCCAGAGTTCATCACTCAAGACTTGGCAGCTGCTCTGGTAGAAGTGCCAACGGAGGGGGGCTCAAGGCATATTCTCATAGCCTCAGCCTACTTTCCAGGTGATGACAACTCAGCACCGCCAGAGATCGTTCAGCGACTCATCACGTGGTGCAAAGTGAGAAACAGACATTACATTATCGGGGCAGACGCCAACGCCAAACACCAAGTGGGATGAGGAAGCACCAAAACAAACTTGAGGGGTGAGTATATTTTTGAATATTTGAAGTGTAACAACATAGACATTATCAACAAGGGTAACAAACCCACTTTCATCAACGCCATCAGACAAGAGGTCTTAGACGTGACTCTAGCTAATACATTCACCTCCAACACAATATCCAACTAGTTTGTGTCAAACGAAATATAAGGAATCACATCCTGAAGTTAGGAATCGTTCTTAGGAAACACCCTGTATATTTTTCTATTTTCTGACCTCCCTGTACATAGTATTTCAAGTTTTAATAGATTAATATCATTTCTTCAAGAAGCAGAAACTTTCATGAAGAATAACTTTTTTCCCATAGTTTCCCATATGCTGCGAACTCAAGTGGACACACTGTATATACAGGGTGTTTCACGAACATCGAAACAAAGGCGTTATAAGGGATTTCAAGGTCAATTAAAAAAACTGCTCGGACACGTCATTTTTGTATTCAAGGGGGAAACTTTTAGACCCCATCGGTATTTCGCTAGGATGCACCTCCTGGGTGGAGTGACTTTCACCCACTGATCTAAAAAATAATTGGATAAACAACCGTACGGCTCGATTGGCTAAACTTGTGCAAAAATTTGGGGTCCATATTCTATGAACAGTTGTGCAACGGAACAGCCTAACGCCTGCGCAGTGTCTTATTTTTCGAACAAGTGTTCTAAATTTTGAAATTCCTTCGTTTTCTTTGGCCAGATTTTGTGCACGCACATTACATGTATCTACTGCGCACGTTCATAGCTGTCCCAGTTAGGTGTTTTTGTTTACTCTATGACCTCGTAAATTAGCAGCATTAGAAGCGTTCTTTGTTTATCCATTTATTTTTGAGATCAGTGCTTTCACCCCTCTTGTTTAAGATCGGGGAGATGGGTCGTGGTACCTTGTTTTAAAGGTATTTTGATTCTCGTCACAAGTGCGTATTTTTTTTGAAAATCAAATGATTAATTCCCAAGATATTCACTGTCAAAGTTTCCAAGGGCTCAATAAGAAACAATCTTCTCCCTGTTATTCTCAAATAAACACTATCCTGACTTTTGTCTCGGACACGTCAATTTTCAATTTTTGTCTGCTTCTGAAAAAATGAAAATTGCCGTGTCGGAGAGGAAAGTCAGACAGTATTTTTGACCGGTTGACAGGTCGCAAAACTCAATATTCTGGTATTTTAATTATGTTTCAATAGTCACAAAATCAATAAATAACAATACGGAAATCACTTTTCCGGCCTAGGCCAAGAAAGTGATTCTCATACTGCTGAATAATTGGAACAAAAAGACAAACATTTAACCAATATTTAAGGATCGCAGAAAAAATAGTATGTGTATTTCGGTGGAAAAGCACATTCTCGGCCTTCGGTGTTTGCCAGACTCGGCTACGCCTCGCCCGTCAACTTACACCGTCGGCCGAGAATGTGCCACTTTTCCACCTAAATACACAATATAATATTGTACAACCCAATTCCCGTACAAGCGTTCAATAAAGCCGATGTTGAAATCTATAATATTTCTATAGAAATTTTTTGACAGTTCTAACAGCAAGTTGAATTTTTTTATTTATTGTCATGTAACACAAATCACCCAATCATGTCAAAATTATACTGAAAACAGCCCATGGGTTGTTTTTACTCTATATGACAATTGTCTCGGACATTGTTGTCAAAAAAAATTTCTATCCGAATAGCCCTTGAACATTGATAAATGCTCAAAATTTTTCTAACAACTTTCTCAAGCTTGTTGCTTATAGAAAACAGACCTCCGCTAGCGTGTCGGTCTGTTTTCAAGCAACAAGCTTTCGAAATCTGTTATAATTTTTTTTTCGGTCAATTATCAATGTCCTTGGGCTATTACTACTGAAAACACAGCTAATGAATTCCCTAATAGAATCGATATTGTCGATATCATTCGAACCCAACACATGAACGAAGAAGAAAAGTTTCACATAGAAAAATTATGCCAAAAATATTCGGACATATTCCATCTCGAAAATCAACCTTTGACTTTCACTAACCAAGTAAAACATAGGATAAAAACTACTGACGAGCTTCCGGTCTATACCAAATCGTATCGATATCCGTTTATACACAAACCCGAAGTAGAAAAACAGATCGGTGACGTGCTGCAACAAAATATCATTAAACACAGCGATTCTCCGTGGTTCTCATCAATCTGGATCGTACCCAAAATACCGGACGCCTCGGGTAAGAGGAAATGGCGTATCGTAGTGGATTACCGGAACGTTAACGCCAAAACAATCGACGACCGTTATCCGACACCTAACATAACGGACATACTCGACAAATTAGGCCGTTGTCAATGCTTTTCTACCCTAGACCTCGCGAGCGGATTTCATCAAATAGAGATGCATCCCGACGACATAAAAAAGACCGCATTTAATGTTGAGAATGGGCACTACGAATATGTAAGAATGCCCTTCGGTCTCAAAAACGCCCCTGCCACGTTCCAAAGGGTTTCGTATACATGGACGATATTATTCTCTACTCGACCTCCTTACAAGAACACATGACAAACCTAAAATCAATCTTTCAACGACTACGCGAAAGTCATCTAAATATCCAACCCGATAAATCGGAATTCCTAAGAAAGGAACTGGCTTTCCTAGGCCACATCGTGACAACAGAATGCATAAAACCAAATCCTGAAAAAATCAAGGCGATACTTAAATACCCGATCCCAAAAGAAATCAGGGATTTCTCGGTCTTCTTGGCTACTTTCGTAAATTCATTCCGAATTTCGCCAAAATAACAAAACCGTTTACTAATTGACTCAAAATGCACGCGACCATTAATGTAAATTATCCCACCCACGTAAAAACATTCGAAGACTGTAAAGTATTATTAACTAACGAGCCGCTGTTGCAATATCCCGACTTCTCAAAAGAATTTAACTTAACTACAGATGCAAGCAACTTTGCCATAGGTTGTGGACTATCAAAAGGTCCGATCGGACAAGATAAACCAATAGCTTACGCATCTAGAACATTAAATTCTGCCGAGCAAAATTATTCAGTAATTGAAAAAGAGCTCTTGAGTATTTTCTGTGGAACGCGCTATTTTAGACCATATTTATTTCAGAGAAAATTCACAATCGTCACTGACCATCGCCCACTCCAATGGCTAATGAACTTAAAAGAACAAAATTCAGGTTCACGCTTAGTTCGATGGCGTCTGAAACTCGAGGAATTCGACTATCAGATAATTTATAAAAAAGGGAAAAACAATACAAATGCTGACGCGCTATCAAGAGTCGAGATAAACGCAAATGAAGTGAATGATACTTCGTTAACAACACCTGAAAATAACAACAACAGCTCTGATTCAAATTTACCGCCTGTTTTGCAATATATGCAAGAATACAACAATAACCCCGTTCTAGACAACCAGCTTCCGAGCACAAGTCACGGACCCAATGATCAAATTATAACAGCTTTTGAAAATAATGAAAACAATTCCGATGTTGCGACCGACAACCAGTCAATTACTGGCCAAGCTGACCCTGACGAACTTAATGATAATGACACAGTACATACCGATTCTGAAAACCCCATTTTATCTATTCACATTAGTGAAAAACCAAAAAATAATTTTATGTGTCAAATAGTCATTATAAAAATCGAAAATAACCCCCGAATTGAAATAAAGAAAATTTTCCAAAATCCTGTAAATAGAACCCGATGGTATATTTACGTAACAAACGATTCTTTCTTTCTTTTTCAAAATGACGAAGACGAAAGCTGCTTAGACAAATGTGTAAGTTCATATCGCAAACATTTAAATATGCACCTTACAAGTGTCTGAAATCTAATAAAATGTTTTTTGATGTAACTAAAGAAGATAGGCAGAAAAATCTCATTAAAAGCCAACATGAAGGTATCACCAATCATAGAGGTATTCACGCAACGATTGACCAACTACGCCTAATATATTATTGTCTGTTATGTCTGTCAACAAGTGAAATATGAACGGCACCCACCATTAATAAAATTGCAATTAACACCCACGCCTAAAAAACCATTTGAGTCCATTCATGTGGATACTTTCAAATTTGAAAAAAACTGTTGCATTAACAAATTTGTGATAGTTTTTCGAAATTTGGACAAGCCTATGTCCTACCAAGCTTATCTGCCGTACATGTGTATCAATCTCTCTTACAGTTTGTCTCAAATTACAGAATCCCAAAAAACATCGTATCTGATAATGGTACCGAATTCAACCAAAATTTTCTTAAAGAATTCGCCAAACTTTATGAAATCAATTGGCATTACACCTTGCCCTTAAACCCGAATAGCAACTCTATTGTTGAAAGATTTCACTCTACATTATTAGAGCATATGCGGACTCTAGTTTTGTCCAAACCAAACCTAAGTTAGATTAGTCTTTTGTTTGTATATTATCATAGGCTAAGCTGATTCCTATCATAAGATCATTTTTTGTATTTTCTTGAAACCAATAAAGCTTATTGAAACTAAAAAAAAATATGCCCCATTCCATTACAAAATAGAAACGCTTAAATAGGTAGTCTCTATATTTTCTACAAAGATTAATTATTTGCTAGTCATAACAAACGTAGTAAACTACCAAGCCAATTTACTATTATGATAATACATTAATCTGCCTTTTAGCAGGACATCCATACATCATACAATCTGAAACGTGCATGTATTCTAGAGTGTTAGGGCTAATAAAGCGTACATTAAGCACGAGCTAACACTCTAACTCTCCAAATAGGGGACCTACTAGCACGCAGAGGCTTTCTAGTGTAAAAATTGCATGCACTTCACATTATTACATCGTTTTGGTTTATTCAATCAGAATTATTTGAAACCTTTAATAAACAGTCTAAATTCAGTTTTTTGAATAGAGGTAAATTTGATAAAAAGTCTTTGAATCAAAATCACAAGACGTATTTTAGCTATGAATTATCATTATTTTATCCTTCGATTCGGGTCAAATTTATATTAAATAGTCCGATGTGTGCAATTGCGATGATACTGGACCAAGACATGAAAATTTGCTAACTTGTATCAGTTCCTGAGTAGTTTTGTGTTTTGTTGTCGCATAACTGCATTGGACAGAATCACAAATTAGAACTATCCCGCCAACGAGCTGAAAGAGATGTGTTCAGCCGGCTATAGATACTACTGGACTCTCCAACAGATACAAACGAGGCTATGCCCTCTTTACTTCCAATTCATGATGCTCTAATAATGAAATAGGTAATCATTTGGAAGTGAATTTATATTTATGGTAACTGTAACAAATTTATTTTTACAATACTTACCCTAATTATTTTAATAATTGATTTTTATCACAGCTCGTCACTCATCATTTTAGCAAAAAAAAATAATTAAATAATAATTTCTATGAATCTGCAGAAATGATTTTATTCGACAATTGACTTTTTGATCCCCAGACTATATGTATGAACCAAGGTAATGGTAGTTCAAATTATTTTTCAATAGTAGATATACATAAAATAATATCTACTAAATCGATGTTAGTTTCAGTCATACTTAAAAAAAAAGTAAATGGTAGGTATGTATTGAGATAAATACATATTTAGAGAAGAAAAAAATGAGTGACTGACATTTTCTTGACGCTTATGTTCCATGTCAGCTAATTTGAGGTCAAGCAGTCATAATAATTATTAAAGTGATGTTTATTACGACATGAAAAATATTAGCGGATTATTATAAAACTAAAAATATCTGCCTACATATTGATTTCCAAGCCTCCAAGGACATTATCGAACCAGGCAACACTATTTTCAAATTCAATACTCTCATCCACGAGATGCTTGTTCCTTGTGCCTACTGGATTCCATCGGTGTCATTGTTGTCATCGTCCATGTTGTTCTCGTTATTATCATTGACATCATTGACATCATTGACATCATTGACATCATTGACATCATTGACATCATTGACATCATTGATATTGTTAATTACATCATCATTATCGTGCAAGTCATTGTCGTTAACGATTGGGCGATTCTCAACGTTTTGAGGCAGGACATTGGGTAATACTAGCGGTGGTAGCGCAGCAGCCATGTTTGCATTATTTAGATGTTGAAGTAGATTAAGATGCTGCACATTAAGATTAACGACATCATTATTGTTATCTTGGGCCTAAAAAGAACATTTCATTAGGTCTGATGTTGCTAGCAGATTGAATTCGTACAAGAAAGTTCAGGATAAAATGTTATAAGCTGCTGTGTTGCAAGATTCGAACAATCTCTCCCAAAGAATTCCAATAAGCAATCTTTATTATTTTAATACGGCTAAAACTTTGATATTCTACAGAACTATCGATTCCTTGAGGGCTTATACCTTCGACCAGAAAATGTATAAAGGGGTATTGAAGCTGTGGTAAGTTGGAATCGCAAACGCTTCGTCAAATAACCCTATTTTAAGTAAACACCAGATTTGAATGGATGCAATGACAACGCTGTTCTTCATCATGCCCTCAAGGCTTTTATCGATACGCAAATATACAGACGAGCCTAAGTAATTGCTGGCTTTTGACTATAGAGGAAGGGAGGAAGACTAATAGGGTCGTTACCTCCTATCATTAAAATTATACTGACCATTATTTTTCGATATAGTGAGGCCTAAAACTTAGCCATGTCATATTGGTTGCATTGAAAATTGTTTCCTGGTTTATTTAAATTAATTTAAAATTTAAATATTTTTTGTCCTTGTCGAATTGTTGGTCTCTTTCTCCCATGACGTCACTAGGCGGGCATGCGCAAAGCATATGCAATTTTGTGAGGTTATGTTGTTTTGTTATTATTTTGGTTTGTCGTTGACCGTTGTTATATTTTCATTATTTTTTGAGTTTTTCAACGGTTTTTCCAAGGTTTCAAGAAAAATATTTAAAAGAAACGTGTAATAAATTCAAGGTAAGTCATTGTTTCTCATTATTTGATGTTAAGGACTCAAATAGAGCATGCATTTCAGTTTCAGTGTACCCACCTAAGGCCTACCTACTGTTCACTGTTTGGCTATGGATTTTCGTAAATGTTTTGTGCCTTCTTGTAAAAACAGTAATCTAAATTCGAAGAAAATCCCAAACCCCAAAAATGAACAAATAAGAAGAAGTTGGTGTTTAGCTGTGGAAAGAGTTAATATATTGTCTAGTATTTCTGGTGGAATTTATTGCTGCGAAGATCATTTCAATGTAAGTAAACTTAGTTGCCAAATTTCATTTTATAAACACCTATTTTCTGTCATTATTTCAAAAATATGAACATTATATTATGTTTATAGATGGAACAAGATTGTGATAACTGGATGCAGTTTAGGATGACAAACTGTAAATTACGTATGAAGAAAAATGTGGTTTCACATATCAATTTAGGCAGAATCAGAGTTTGTCGAGAAGCTGAATAAAAGAATTGCCAGCTACCGAATCCATATTGAAAGAGTGATACAAAGATTGTGAGAATTTGCAATACTCGAAGGACATTCCTGCATTGACCATCAGCTTGTAGCAAAAACTGATTATTTAATAATTATTGCTTGTGGAATAGTGAATTTTCAGGGACCATTAATCAAATAAATTTTATGTCAAAGCTAGAAAAAAATGCTTTTTTGAATATATTGTATAAAAAAAAAACTATTTTTTTTTTACAGCCAAAATAGTACTTTATACACCTAGGGACCAAAGTGGTACTTTTAATCCCAAAGGGAGGGCTATAATTTGTTGAGGGATTAAAAAACACTTTAGTTCTGAGGTGTATAAACTATTTTATGCACTTTAGGGATTAAAAATTAAAAGGGTACTTTTGATCCCTTTAAAGTACATAAAATAGTGTATGCATCTCAGGACTAAAGTGTTTTTTATTCCCTCGGCTCGGAGTACCCTTTTATTCCCTGTTCCATTTACTCCATGGGAAATAAAGTAAAAAGTTAATCCCTTGGGAAATAAAGTGAAATTTAACCTTGGGGATTAAAAGGGTACTTTTAATGCATAAATAATGTAAAGAAGAAAACTACCAGACTCCCAAATCAATCATATATTTTTATTCAAAATGACTGAAAATACATTTTTCTTCCAAAATTCTTCAGCTGATTCAATATTTACTTTGAGAAACCTAATGTTTAAGTATAATTCAAACATTGTCATTTCATTATCCTCTCCAAATTTGCGACTTGCCACACAAAACAGTCCTTTTTGTCTGTTACACAATAACAATTGTAACTGAAGTTGGCACATGTATTTCGTTATTATATTTTCATTTTTCTTAATGTAGTTTTTCACAGTCTCCTGCTTGCTAGGAGATTCAACTTCAATCACAAATTCTTTGCTTATTCCATCTGGCAATGCTCCTAACAGAGGATATTCTGCTGTCTCTTTTCAACTGCACACACCCAATAGCATCGTCACCCACAATAACTGTCTCTCGCTGACCTAAACATATATGAAACTATAAAACTGTTACCCTGCTACTAAAAATGTAATATAATATTGAGCCAAAGCTAAACCAATACAATAATTATGCCAATATTTCACTACCCACCTTTCTGTTTGTATTTTTGGCAAAAAACTCTTGCAGCATCACATAATTTAGTTAAGGTAAATTTTCGCTGGAGGCTTTAATAAATCCACTATCCATCTTCTCACATAAACCAAACAAATAAACGGGTGAAATATGTATTTATTTTTTATTTTATAAATCAACCAGACTAGACAGGCGAATCAAAATAAACAAAATAACTGACATAACCTCTAAAAGAAGACGGACATATGCCAGTCGCAGGGTAGCCAACTAGCAAATTCTGTCAGTGATGCAAACTTAAATTTAGAAATACAGGGCGCAAGCGCGCCTTGTGACGTCAAACCATTTTAAAAAATAACGGAAAATAGTAAAATTTCAAATTGAAATATCTCCTTTTATATCATTCTAAAAAATGCGGGAAAAAACCAAGAATAGTTTTTGATGTGCTTATGGCCGTTTCCACCAACGCAAATTTAAGTTTACTTAACGTTAAGTGCCGCTTACATTATAATTTCTTTTCCACCAGTCTCACCTAGTCTCATTAAGATAAGCTTAACTAAGCCCAGAAATTTCTAGGCTTATTCCTCCCTTAACAAAGTGGCGATGATCAGCGCAAGCCATTTGCATAATATGTTTTTGTTGACATAACAAACGTTGAAATTGAATTGAGATAAAATTAAATTTTTCTCAATTTTCTAATTTCTGGTGTAGTTCGCGGTTTTTTTTTTATCTCCGAAAGCCTATTTTTTTCGGCCAGAGATACTCCGTGATGTTAACGATATTATCAGCTCTTTTTCCTCTATTCAGTGGCGTATTTACCATAAGGCCATAGGGCATGGCCTGGGGCGGTAGGGCTGCCAGGAGCGGCACAAGCCGCGTCCCCAACACTTAGGAATGCTATTTTAACAGCAAAGCAACAAAATGACTTTGAGGCAACTCAACATATTATTATTTAATAAGGAAAAGAATTTGAAGGAAGCATTTTCTCATTCAGAAATAGTATTAGGTACGTATGATTCTATGCACTGCAGTAAACTTTGACTTCCAGTGTTTCTTTTTTTGTTAAAATGTTTTTTCATTATTTGATTTATTTGGTTAAATTATAGGGCGGCAAACCTTTTAGGCCCAGGGCGCCAAATTTTAAAATACGCCACTGCCTTTATTGTATAGTTTAGTGTCCGGCTTTTGTTGGATAAACTCTCCCTGTTTGTTTCTATTCCCCGACTCCACGCTGCTCTAGGTACTTTCGTGCTCGTTCACACACAATGCAGGATAAACTTCCAATATCTAAACCTCTTCTCTGTGAAATAAACCGAACTCGGACAACAACAATAACTATCAATTAATAATTAGAATCTTATAAAAATTAGCGGGAAGCGTCGAATGACAGATAACATTGACACGACTAGTGTAAAAACGAAAAGTACGCAATTCTTTCACCTGAAATGCAATGTTGCCAAAGCTTTACGACACTTAGCTAAGCTTGTACTTAAAAACTATGGTGGAACGAAATTATATTTGAGTGTCCCTTAACTTTTAAGTGCTTCATAGTTAAGCAAAGCTTAGTTATAGTTTGGTGGAAATGGCCATTTAATTCAATAAAAAAATTAAAAAAAATCATGAAACGACCTTATTCGATAAGTTCGAACACGAGATTATTGCGATGGGAGAAATTGATTTAACCGATATTTGCTAGAAATCTTTTACAAATTTTGAAAGGAAACAAGAAAGTTTCTAGATTTCCACAATTTGAAATAAAAAATATGAAATTGTGAATATTGTTGTTTCTTCTAAAAATTTGTTGAGTTGAAATGAGTTTGACGATCAATGAAATAAAACTACATGTGCGTGCCAAGTTAAGGCCACCAGATGGAGAATCAGAGACAAAATATTACAATGAGAGAATTCAATTATGAGATACTTAGTTGATATTTTTGAATACCTAGGAGCAACACTAACCGCGGAGCTTTGGAAAAAATCAAGACTGGAAACTTTAGTGGGAACAAAGCCTTCCAAAGCAACACAAAAATCCAAATTTCTGTTTTATGAAGTAACAATTAGAATTAGTCCAATTATTATTATGTACGAAAGTGAAATATGGACCCTCATATCAGCTCATGTGCTTTAAATGGAAGATCTCAAGGAATAATCCCTTAGTAGATCTAGATACGCAGAGATATCGTAAGTAGAAATAAGGAACAACGCGATTCTATTGTGATATTTTTCACGAAATAAAGTTAGTTGCGTTAGGCTGGGCACATACAAAAGCAGCTCGATGAACGATGGGTTGAGCTAGAGGGCAAAAAAACTCGGTAACAAAAAGGCAACCAAGAAGACCGCTTCAAAGATAGCGCGATAACACCAGAAGCGATGTTGACGCGATGGGCTGTGAGATGGATTCGTAACTTACGGTGACCGTGAAGAATGAAGGCAAATAGTGCAATCATCCAAAGCCCACCAAGAAATGTGGAGCTACGAGGTAAGTGAGTATGTTTAAAGAAAATTAAGGAACAAAAACAGTAGATACTGATCTTATTTAATGTAAAATTTGACTCGAATTATTATTCTCAGATAATTTTCAAGTTTTAAAATAATCACGTGTTGTGGATTTTTTTCCGATCGAGATTTAATTACATTTTTTTATTGCAATAATAAGATGTGTTTAAAATTCAATCCAAAATAACAATTTTCTTTTTATTTTTTAGGGCGTTATCATTCATGTTTGCATATAAATCTTTCCCAATTCTTGCCCTATTTTCAGCAACCTGTTTCAGTCTAATCCATAATTCAGAATATGGTATTAGTTCCAAGCTTCATCTTTAGTCAGTTCAGATGGGTGGCTATTGATGCTAGGTACGTCCAGGAATCGAGTTCTCGAGCGTTTTTCTTTTTGACGGAGCGTCTCATGTTAAGCATTCTACATGGGCCTTTGAGTCTTAGTCTGTGTGTCGGCATTGTTCTTTGTGTCAAAATATAACTGGTAACCATAAATAATTATGGGTGATTCCTACACGGCTACAAGTGGGTGCTATAATCTCATTCTCATGGAATGTGAAATTTTCTGATTCCTTATGATCGATGAGATGAATGCTTCGTAAGTCCTGCCAATGCTAGCTGTATTTTCCGTGGGATTTCTGCTGTTTGGTTGTTTCTATCAAGATCTGATTCTCTCAAAAGTGAGATTTTCAGTGAAGAATCTCCTTTTTTTCTTCGGCGTTAGGTATTTTTCACTTTTGTTTTTGCCATATTCATCTCCAGGCAAAATTACTGCCAATTGCAGTTTGTAAGAAATTAAAAATCGTTTTAAACTCAGAGCGCATTTTCTCTTTTTTTTTAACCCTAGTTAGAAAGAGATAGAATGATGTCGGATCATATAACCGAATCTGCCGATAAAATGGGATTTAGATTGACACTCGTGGGTAATGTTGCCAATAGTTGCCTTCTACAAATCTTTGGTTATTGATTTTAAATTTTGAGGTTTGTTGTCAGTTTCTAACGAGTCGGGGATTGATAGGGATATAATTTAAGTATACTTTCTATAAAATTATATTAGTGGAATTTCGTTTTTTCGGTAGGTATTAGTGATTCTTATCAATTTATTAATAAAAATGTAACCTGGAAAAATGACAAACTTTACTAGTCAAAGTCACGTCAAAGTAAAACGAAGTTGATGCGGCAACATTGCGACATGCTAACGTCATAAATTTTGATCCCCTACATATTGTTTGCCCAGCGGTTCTGAGTCTACGGAAGGAATTCGGACGTAAATGTGGGATGTTGCCACGTTTAATTATGAAAAAGCGAAAATACTAGGCATGAAGTATAGTTCATTTGAAAATCCATTTTTTAATAACTAAATATAGATACCAAATATATCGCTAAATTTTTCAACATGGTTCTTAGATCTATTCTAATCTTAATAACTGATTTCTTAAATTTTGTCCATTGTGAAAAATAAACATTGTCTAAAGATACCATCAGCTTTTGACAATTTGGCAAGCATCCGGCCTGCATGAACCTGATTGGTGGAGTTTTTGGCAGGATGGCCGTTGCCACGGGGAACCATGCGGTTGTCAATGAGCTAATGTCACCTTACGTCTCGCTATTGGCCAGGGCTTCCGTCATTTTATCCTCCCATTTTGGAATATCGATTTATATTGAAATATCCAGTGGCGGTGGTTTGGTCATTGTCGATTTTCGTGTACGAGTTACAATACGATAACACTTCCAAAAAGTTCCGCACGCAGCTGGGTATTTTATGAATGAAATCAGCCATTTTTTTTTACAACTGCATTCCCCTTACCGTTCCCCCGTAGACACAGAGTCGCTGGGCTCATATTACATTGTTTTATTAATTTCCCTATGAGGAAAACCACCTATTTAAAATATTATTTCTTCAAATCAAAAAACGTTTATTGAATAAAAGTAAATATTGCAACCATGTACTGCGCCACGAAGGAAGAACGAGAGTACCGGACCGAACGGAAGGTAGAGAAGAAGCGATTAGGCATTAGACTGGAGATCAAGCTGGGACTGGTCCCTTGGACGCGTGTCGCGTGTCTGTAATTATTCATTATTCAATTTTTATTTTTATTTTGCATTAAATTGATTGTTCAATCCAATTTGTTATTAGTGTGTGTGTCCAGGAGAGATCACAGGACAGCTGAATAATTGTTATTTTGTTTTTGAGAGTTCAATTATTTATACAAATATCATTTTTTTTATAACATGTGCATTGTTCATGTATTTAAAAAAAATCGTTTCATGCTGTAAGCAACACAGATGAAGAGTAAATTAAATCCTAAGAAATTAAGTGCTATCTTTTTGTGCTGGAATTTTGATTTTTGTGGATTTAGAGCGTGTATTATGGCCTTGTTGAATTTACTAATATTTTCCTATCCTGACGAGAGAATATCCTAACAAATTGAAATAATCAATCTAGAGATATTGGCTCAAAAACAACTATAGCTGAGTAGCTTCCCGTATGGGACCTCAGTACCTGGTAGGAAACTGGCTAACTAACAAAAAAACTCTTCAGTATTAAATATAGGTAGTGTTGATTGAATGTAGTGTGTGAAATTGGAATTTTAGCACAAGAACAGGGGCGGTACCTAATTTAAACTTTCATTGACTTAAATTATTGAATTAATAAGTCACAATTATTATTAAAATGACACAGTATGTTTCGATTTTTGAGGAATGTTAGATCGAGGGTTTCTCTGCCGTGCTCTTTTCCCTCGTTAGTACCAGGACGAGAACGGTACGATTTACTTTAATAATAAAGTGAACGTTTCACAAATTTTTTGTTTCTTTTATATATCACCACTTCCCTCAAATTTCCCATATATTTGCTATGTCGGGCGCATGTCCAGTAAGTAAAATTGAGTAAGTTTCTACAACGTAGGTCCTATTTGTTTTTCATTTCATTTTTCAAAAGATTCGTTATTCAAAGGTAATAAAAATTCTCATCCTTCAATCTTACTGAACTAACCTGGGTATGTTATACTAATATCTGCCCAGCGACTCTATGTCTACGGGGCAACGGTAAGGGGAATGCAGTTGTAAAAAAAATGGCTGATTTCATTCATAAAATACCCAGCTGCGTGCGGAACTTTTTGGAAGTGTTATCGTATTGCAACTCGTACACGAAAATCGACAATGACCAAACCGCCGCCACTGGATATTTCAATATAAATCGATATTCCAAGATGGGAGGATAAAATAACAAGAGCCCTGCCAATAGCGAGACGTAAGGTGATGTTAGTCCACTGACAACCGCATGGTTCCCCGTGGCAATGGCGATCCTGCCAAAAACTCGACGAATCAGGTTCGTCCAGGCCAGATCCTTGCTAAATTGTCAAAAGCTGATGGATTCTTTAGGAAATGTTTATTTTTTACAATAGACAAAATTGAAGAAATCAGCTATTAAAATAAGCATAGATCTAACAACCATGTTGAAATATTTAGCGTTTTATTGTTATCTACATTTTGTTATTAAAAAATGGATTTTCAAATGAACTATACTTCATGCCTAGAATTTTCGCTTTTTTATAATTAAACGTGACAACATCGTACATTTACGTCCAAATTCCTTCCGTAGACTCAGAACCGCTGGGCAAACAATACACCTATAATTCTATTTCTCTTTAGACATACATATATGTTAAAAATAATCTCTTTCAGATTTGAAAAAGGATAGTCTCCTTCTTTCAGCATTTTTTCCACTCGACCTTTTTCTGGTGAATTGTTGTCTCTCAGATCGTTAATTACCTCCTCAATCCAAAACTCCTCGATATCCGGTATATCTTCACAACTGACGTTTTATATTTTCCGCTAGTTATTGATTTGTTTCTTCACATCAAGACGTTGCTTGGAACTGAATTGGTTTCGAGAGAAGCTTTTCGCAGTATGTTTTGATATCCGGGATGTTCTAGTAGGTTTTGTCGTGTTCTTGAGTTCAGATCGATGTAGTTCTTCGCTTTATTTTAGAGGGTCCTATTAAGTTTATTCTTCTTCAAGTTCTATAATGTTTTCGTCTTTGCCATGGATCTGATATTATAACTTGCTATGTAAAATTTACTTTCACTTACTTCACCATTATACAATTGAACATTGAAATACCAAACTGGGACGGAAACAAAACCCCCGATCAAGAATTGGAGTTTTTGATACAACAAACATGCTTTTCAAATTCGAAACTTAAAAATGTAATATTTATATTTGAAATTTAGAGGGGATAAAATATAACATTCGCGAATGCGATGATGCACATATCGCTCTCAAACAAAACAGAAATTATTATTCTCACTTCCAGAAATTTCATACCTGTTGATTATTGTTAGTCCCTGCAAGATTCCGTTGATTTTCCAAAGCGATTAGTTTTTGTCGTTTTTCCTCCATCAAACGATCTCTATGCTGGTGAATGTAGTCTGTGACATTTGGCAGGCCATCGATGACGCAAGCTGACAAAGCTGATCGGTATATATTCATGTCCGTAGCCTCATACCATTCGTTGGTTCTTTCTTCGTAACATTCCACATGATAAATAGTAGTTACACCTGTTGATATATCTAAATTTAAGGTTTTACTGCAACTCTGTGTGGCATTTTTTTCAAAATTTTCTTGTCGGTAGGGGGATTGGCTCTGACCGAAATATAGGTAAACATAAATATTTACTCAAGCATTAAAAGTACCTCATTTTGCGCTTAGTATTAAGTAATAGGTACTCACCATTAAAACCACCAATCGCAAAAATCATATCGTCAATCACCTCAATAGCAAAATTACTTCTTGGATTGTACATATCCGGTATTGGCAGCCAGGCATTGCTTTCGGGATTGTACTTTTCTCCGCTGCACATTCTATGTAAGTATCGATTTAAGAAAAAACTGTGGAGAATCATTTTCACTTGATTTTTACCTGGATATCCCATTAAATCCTCCAACGACATACACTTGTTCATGGTACGCGATACAGGACACCCCAGATCTTCTGGATCGCATTGGCGCAATCATAGTCCATTGATTCAGTTCTGGATCGTAGGTTTCGGCTGATTGCATACACTCTTGACCATTAAATCCACCAGTAATGAAGATCTTACCTATGTGTGGCGTAATTAATTGATAATTATCCAAGATTGAAGAAGTTAGATTTACCATTCAAGGTACAAGCGCTGGCATCTGACCTCTGCATATTCATCGGAGTAATCAGCGTCCATTGATTCGACGCATAATCATACTTTTCCACTGTATTTTGTCTATGATGTCCATCGTACCCACCCATCGCATAAATTTGATCATCTAACACAGCAGTACTTACATAACACCTTCTTGAATGCATTGGAGCTATTTCTCTCCAGATTTTGGTGACAGCATCGAAGCATCTACAGGAGTTGAAGTAGTCCAATCCTATATTTTAAAAAATAAGTTATAAGTACTTCGAAATACTTTAAACAAATCGTACCATTAAAACCACCAACAACAAAAATACGAAACCCTACAACGGCAGTGCCATGATACGCTCTGGGGCCTTCAGGGTCCACTTCGCTGAGTTTAATCCATCTATCTGCTCTGGTATCGTAGGTTTCGATGAAATTCGTCGGAGTGCCTCCGCTCCAGCCTCCGATCGCAAACAGAATTTCGTGGGGAACTCTGGGTCTGGCGATTTCTGGAGTGACCACTTCTCCATCCCTAGGTAGAGCAAATTAATAAGAACTTCGAACCATCACTTGGTATTAGACTAAAAGTCGCTGTTGAACTCAATCAATTTTTTGTTTTTTTTGTCAGATCTATTTCAAATAATCGAAAGCTTATCTCATCTGGTCTTTGCATCCAGAAGTTCAACTTCCACGGCACAAAAATACCCAAAAATTATTGAGAAAGGAATTTTGACGATACTTTTTGAAGCTTAGAAATTCCATCTTTCTAGGGTTAGTACATTAGAAGAGTTTTCACTGATCGCAAACTATTGAAACAATGTTTCGAATCAGTATCAAAAAGAATCTAACAAATGCGTTAGATGTTACTAAATTTAAAATTACCGTTCAAATGGTCAAATAAAATCCGGAAAACATAATAGGTAGTATTTTATGTACATACACTATCAATCTGAGCAGCAATAAACCAAACAAGTATGATACAGAAACAAAATATTCTGCAAATAGTAGTAAGAAATGTATCGATGTCAGATAAAAAGAAAACTAAGGTCAGATTGAATTTAACAATTAAATATTAGATGGTAGTGCAAAAATGTTTACCTATGGCTTATCATCTCCAGATCATACAGAAATGTCAATGTTTGAATAATCATAGGTCTGCTAGCATCACAACTGGTAACATAAGGATGATCCTTGACCTTTTCTAAAAAAAATTGTGTTTCCAGAAGACCCAAACGGATACATTTCATCAATTCCACAATATAGGCTTTCCTGTCGTCCCTTGCATAATCTATCCACCTTTAAATTTTAGAAAAAAAAAAAAAATCCTAAATCCATTTTCATTCAACTTACCTTATTACTGCATGCCAAACAGTTTCTTCCGTCTTGACATTCAAATCGTCAGCATTTAAAATTGCCTGTAGTTGCTGAAGTGATAAATCCAATATTTCATCACTCTCGATTGAAATCCTAACAAAGTGCTTCATAATATATCTCCAGCAACATTGTTCTAACTCGTGACAAAAATAATTTCTGGCTAAAAACATAATGCCGATGCAATTTGTGGGATTCAAGATAGATTGTAAATATTTGCAGCATAAATCCAGAGCCCCTAAAATGCTAAGATAATCGGCTGCTATGAGGGTGGGATAGACATTATTTATGTCCAGATCTAATTTTCGTAGATAAACGTAGAGTAGAAGAGTGTGGAGTAAGTGAGAAGCAACTCCTGGTACTTTGGCACGATACTTTTCTTTGTTGTGCAAAGGTGTCATGAAAAGAGCCCTGAAAACAACGATGGAGATTCACAGTTGTTGAATTTCAATCTTACCTAAAGTATGCACTGCAAGAACATAAAATAGCCCTATGCACAGGAATTTCCGAGCCATCGTCGAGTATAAGGACGGCATCGCATAGCTGGTTGCTTTCTTTGAGCTCAAAAAGTGCCTGCATTGCCTCAATACTCATGCATCTACCAGAAGCTTGTTGCATAGGTTCGATTTTAGCTGAAGTCGACTCTCCCATTTCATTGTTAGGAAGAGTTTATAAAAGATTTTGCACATAAACACAAATTCACGGAAAATTTTTGGTAGTAGGTATTTAGTTTGAAAATCGAAAGGATGTGTGAAATCGAAATGTCAATGTTTGTCACATTTTTATCATAATAATTGCTATTTCAGGTGTTCCACCTGGTGCGGAGAGGGCGATTTTATTTATTTTTTTCTATTTTACTAATATGATAGAGCCTTATGGTTTTGTCGGATGTGTATTTGAGATGCATTACACGCATCGAAAAACTTACGTCATTACACGCGTATGGCCAAATCGACCGCATGGCGAATGTTTATATGAATTATTTAGCTTTTTTCGCGGAAACGATCCCAAACGTATCCTGAACGCTAAGGCATGACCTACGCAGGTTTACTAATGAATAGAGACACGAAACTTTCAAATAATACCTGCGTAGGTTATGCCTTAGCGTTCAGGATACGTTTGGGATCGTCTCTGCGTAAATAGTGTAGAAGCACTATAATTCCTAGAATTCATAATAATATCAAAGGGAATTATATTATGCAGTTCAGTTTGTCGACAGCCAAAGGTACTCCTAATATCAGAAAATACCAATTTTGAACACAAATATTCTAGATACCCAGGTTCACGCGTTCACGCGCCTGGTCAAAAGCACCGACTATGAAAACAACGAACTATACTTCAACAAAAAACCAAAAAATTTTTTTGCCAATGGGTAGTTGAAAACCTGCATCAGGCATTCTTGGATGGACAAAACTGCCACCCTTGTACCAGTGGCGTAATTACTGATTTTATCAATGCTCGACCCTTTTGACCGACACGCATGTACTCCCGGGTTAATAAGTATAAAGATTTTTATGATTTACTTGTAGACTGTAGATTGTGGGGGGAGTCGTTTCGGCTTTCCAGCCGCTCAGCACTGCTACTTATGCAGATTTTTTTTACGTCACTCTACATCTTAAATTGTCTCCAGGAAGCGTAGACTTCTGCAAAAGGAAGCTATTTTTCTAGGTGTCAGTTGGCCTACTTCTTCTGGTGACAGTGTTGCCCCCTCGAGGAATTTGAGCCTCTTGCAGAATTAGGCTGGACATTCGCAGAGCAGGTGCTTTGCGGTCTTTATTGCGTCTAAGCAGAATCTGCAGAGATCGTCTTCTGCTTTGCCCATCAACCTTGAATGATATTTCACCAGGCAGTGTCCTGTGAACAGTCCTACGACCATTCTAATGTCTGGTCTGCTCATGTTTAGAAGCTGTTCAGCTCTTTTTGCTGAAAAGGTGATAAACCTTTTTGACTGTCTTAGTCCCGGAGTGTGCCTCCAATATGATGACAGTTGGTCTTTCTCCCATTTATTGAGTTCTTCCATGATATGGCTTTTCATTAAGCCCCAATAGGGCTCTGGTACATGGTATGGTGTTGAGTCCCTAGGTTGAGGTCCCGTCTTTTGCGAGGCCATCTGCTTCTTCGTTTCCTTCTATGCCTCGATGTCCAGGCAGCCACATCAGCGATACCTGGTTGTGTGTCGCTAGTGTTTTTAGGGTTTGTTCACACTCCCAGACTAGTTTTGAGGTGCATTCGAAAGCCCTCAAGGGTTTTAAGGCAGCTTCGTTATCTGATAATATAAGGATGTGTTTGAGACTTGATTAAGACATTCTTGTGCACATATGTTTATGGCAAGCAGTTCGGCTTGAAATATTGTAAGATGTTTGCCCTATGGCTTGGAGAGCTTAAAGTTAGGGCCGGAAACGACAAGTCCAGCTCCTTCCGTTAGTTTGTATTCATCTGTGTATCACAGAGGTGCATTGTCTGCTTGTGGCAATTCTTTATCCTCCCATGATTGGCGCTCGTTTATTACCACTGCGAATGGGATCTCGAAGTCCAATTTGACCACCATGTGGTCGCTTGGTTTGCTGGCATTCTCCAGTTTTATAATTTGGAGAATGCGCAGATGTCCCCTCAGATCAACAGGCTTGAACTTGTCTCTTTGGAAAAGCCTGGTGAGCGCTTATTATTGCCTCCTTTTTCACACATAGGTGAAGTGGAGACATGTTACGCAGAGTCTCTAGGGTTGCGGTGGGGCAGGTCGACATTGCTCCCGTTATTCCTAGGTATATCAACGTTTGTACAGGATTATTGGTTATAAATGTCACCCCCTCTATCTTTTTTATTTGACATTTTAGAAAAAAGTGTCCCAAATAAAAAATTTATGGTTGAAATTAAATTTTTTGAAAAACTCACAGAGTGTTTTAAAAAAGCTGGTAGTGCTCCAACTTTCTTATTTTAAATTGAATACCCTGTATATTATTCAATATTCGGATTCTACGTAAAATTCTATACCTAAGTTCAACTGTTTTGGAAATATTGACAGTTGAAAATTGACTTTTTTGCAAATTTGACAGGCTGTAAAACTTAAACGGTTAACTTTTGAGCAAAACCGTCTTACATTTTTTTCTAATATTTTCACAAGCTATCATTTGATACCAACTTTGAATTTAAGCGAAGATTAAATTAAATTGGAATTTTCATCATGGATTAAATTCAAAGTTGATGTCAAATATTGGTGTCAACTGCTAGTTTATAAAAATATAAGATAAGAATGTAAGATCGGTTTTGCTCTAAAATTAACCGTTTAGGATTTACAGCCTGTCAAAGTTGCAAAAAAGTCAATTTTCAAGTGTCAATATTTCCAAAACAGTTGAACTTAGGTATAGGGTATATCACATGAAATATGCTCAGAATTTTATGTAGAATCCGAATATTGAATAATATACAGGGTATTCAATTTGAAATAGGAAATTTGGAGCACTACCAGCTTTTTTGAAACACCATGTATATGCAAAAGTGAGTTTTTCAAAAAATTTAATTTCAACCATAAATTTTTTATTTGGGACACTTTTTTCTAAAATGTCAAATAAAAAAGATAGAGGGGGGTGACATTTATAACCACTAACCCTGTACCTTGTTTAGCTTGATCTCAGTGGTGACTTGCTGAGTTTTGGGCCACCATACCAATGAGGCGTATGTGACCATGCCCAGCAAACATCGTTATATTACCATTACACAAATGTTATATATTTTCCTAACTTTGTCTGTAACAAGTAATATCACCAGTGCATAACAAATCTGTAATGGTTCGGTTTCCATTTCCCACTCAACGTTACTTAGACGCAATGGAATAGTTATATAACAAAGTAATATAACATAAGTTTATAACCTCAATGTTACACAGATTCTTGTTACATGTAATATACCTAACACGGACGAAATTATATTGTAACGTCTTTGCTAAATGTTGATAAGGCGTTATATAATGATTCTGTCACAAGTTATATTTCATTAATATAACGTAAGCAATAAAATGTTATAATAATGTTTTTTACGAGCAGCCTAAATTATAGTTATTCTGATCATTACTACTTATCGGCCTTATAACGTTAATAACTAAATAATTTTTCTTTATTTCTGTGGAAACATTATCCGGATTTTTTTTCGAGCACAATCCAGTGGCGTACTCAGTTTTTTTGTTGAGATATCGACCAAAGACCGATTTTTTTTTTTTAATAGGATACCCTATACAGGGTGTCCCAGGGAAAACAGTCCACCCCGATTTATTGGGTTTGGGGTGAGAATCTGGGAAAACGCTCGGACACATCGATGTTTGATTTGAGGGGGAACTATTTTTCAGTTTTTTTCATCTCCGTAGCTTCAACCCCCTAGCTAGGGGAACAACAACCCCCCAAATTTGAATAGGGAATAGGGGTCGTGTCATACCTCGTTTTAAAGGCCTCATCAAGCTCTTTATGGCCCTAGAATTTCATCTTATTATTTTCATCCGTTACGAAATGACAGCTTGTCAAAATCTTGGAAATGGTCTATGTATTAGTAGGAGTAAAAGCGGTACTTACCTCCCTTAATAAAAATACGAGTGAAAATACCTACAATTTACAATTCTCGTGTACACCTCATTAATAATAATAAGAAAAAACTTCATTTCAAGTATTTTTATTAGGGGACGTAGGTATCGCTTTTGCTCCCACTAAAACTAATAGTCTATTTCCAATATTTTGACAAGCTGTCATTTCGTTACGGATAGAAATAATGAGACGAAATTCTAGGGGCATAAAGAACTCGATGAGACCTTTAAAAAGAGATATGACATGACCCCTATCCCCTATTCAAATTTGGGGGGTTGTTCTCCCCCTAGCTAGGGGGTTGAAGCTACGGGGATGAAAAAAACTGAAAAGTAGTTCCCCCTCAAATCAAAAATCGACGTGTCCGAGCGTTTTCCCAGATTCTCATCCCAAACCCAATAAATCGGGGTGGACTGTTTTCCCTGGGACACCCTGTATAATGTTAGCTCATTGGATAGCTCTGCATTCGCTGATTTCAATGATATAAAGCTCGATCGGTATATCTTCAACAGTTTTCGATAAAAAAAAAAATTATATCTGTTTGTCATAAGAAACAATGTGTCAGAATGGTCACCCTAGAATTTGGGAGACCTTGTACAGGGTGGTCAGAAAATAGAAAAATATACAGGGTTTTTTGGTAAAAGTAGAAAAAAAAATGGTACGTCACTATTTTTTTAAACCTTCGATAATTTTTTCAGATTGAGGAAGTCATATAACAGTCAAAAGATACCTTTCCTTATCACAAACAAACCTGCCAAATTTGAAAAAAAAATAAAAAATTGTAAAAGGAATTTTTAAGCTAAAAACGATTTCCGGACACATATTTATGGGAACCTCTTTTTCTTAAAATATTGTAAGGAATCGCATCCTGAAGGATCCGTATTTGGAAAACCCTGTATATTTTTCTATTTTTTGACCACCTTGTACATGCTATTTCAAGTTTTAATAGTTTATTATTATTTTTTCAAGAAGCAGAAACTTTTATAAAGAATAACTTTTTTTCGTAAAATTGATAATAAAAAAGTTTCCCATATGGTACGAACTTAAAGGGGGGTGTGACCCTAAAAAACGACTTAAGCTACTTGATTCAAGAAAAAAAAATCTAAGATTTCTCGTGAAAACTGCAGTCCTATATTCAAAATAGTCTCCGAGAAAATTGCTTGTGAAGATAAACTATGCAGGAACTTGTGACATCACAACAGCCAAAATCGCAGACTTCTGTTCGTTCAGTCGCCAGTGAACCGTACCCTATACTATAAGTGGTTGCAATTCGCTCTAGTGATCAATTGTCTTTTGTTTTGGAAAATTCTTATATGTGTTAATACTGTGCCTGATAATCCAGTGTGACGTCACAAATACCTAGTTGTAACTTTAAACCGCCCTCGAAACTCGAACACGGACCATCGTAGCAAGATGCGGTTTAAATATTTATTCTTAGATTTTTTAGCACTTAAACTTTCATTTTTGGGTCACACCCCCTTTAAGTGGACACACTGTATATGACTTCTGAATAATTTTCTCTACGTACCAAAACTTTTGCATTTTTACACCACACAAATTTAAAACCTTTGCTTTTCAATTTACGCTGTCGAACAGCTGCCTTGTATTTTTTGGCAAATCCTCATTCACAAATATCCTCCTCTTAGAGTCTGCAATATTGCATAATTAATATTGTGCCTCTTTTTTTTCTTTGCCTCCATTACAATATTTCTCGTATTTCCGCTCTCAAAACTAACCAGGACATGCGTTTCATTGTTTCTAGACTGAAGAAGACTCGGTTTCATAATTTCCCGGGGAGGAATGTTCATTCCAAGTGCTGTAAATACTTTTTGAACATCTTCATTACACTTATCTTTGATAGTTGGTACATCAAATAGTACTATATTTTTCTTTCTGTCGTCTCTCCTTCAAATGCCGCTTTTTCACTATATTTCCTGACTTCTACCTCTAGTCTTTGAATGCGTTTCTCCATTCTATTCTTATCTTGTCTTAGCTGTTGATTGGCATTGGGATAAGTTGGTATGGTGAAATTAATAAAATATTGGATGCACGTCATCAATAACGTCGAAATTATTGCCAATTGCGATTTGTAAGAAATTAAGATTCATTTTAAACTTATTTTCTAATTTCACTATAGTTTTTAAGCATTTACAGAGAATTATATTGGCTTTATTCATAAAGATCATGAAAAAAAAAAAAAAAAAACAGAGCGTTTGATCTCAAGACATTTTCTAGAAATAGAAACTGTGAGCTGAAATATATTATTTGTATAAGATGGCACCATGACGAACTCAGAAATAAATACTTTCGAATAGGAGTCCGTTTGCAATGAAAATCGTTCAGTAATTATAATCTTAAAACTTGTAACGGTATTTCTTATCGAAAAAAATAAGTAAAAATTCTAAGCAAAAAAAAATATCTGGAGGCGTAAAGAGAGGGATACTGCCTTCCAACTTCCCTTTTATCAGTGGAGTAAATTGAAGCCACAAAGCAAAAGCAGTCTTTGACAAAATTATAGATGAGCTTTCTACGACCCGGGAATGGTTAGACTGAGAATGTGGTTTATCCTACGAGGTAAACATACTTATCAAATATTTTTACAAAAATTGAATGTTGATAAAATTTTGATAGTCACAAATAGGTTAAAGATGCCATATGAAATATTTTATAATGTATAAAAATTATCAAAAATAAAATTGTTTGAAATAAATTCTTCTCGATAAATTTTAGTTTACTGTAAGAAAATTGAGGTATAATTGCTTATGCTACGCACAGGAGATTATATTTGCGATAATGTCAATAGCTTCTAAATTCTAGTTAAGATTTGGTTTAGCCTATTATCCAAAACACGTTACTTTGATAAGCAAAATATGGCCGGCAGGAGGAACACAAACTATTAGATATTTACATAGGTACACTATTTGAATACACTCATTCTAAAATTAATAAAAACAACAGTTTTAGGTATAACAATCAAATAATTCACAATAAGCACAATTTAACACTCATACCACCATTCGATAACACATAAAAAAATGGTTTGTGTGCCTCTTGACGGACATAATTGAGCAAAACAACTCACTCTCAAGATTCACCTTAACACTTTCGCTGCGCATGTCGCTCATAGTCGACATGAGCGTACGTACCCTAGTGCGCGTGTCGCCTATGAACGATAAGTGTATTCATTGCTTTGTATATTCCGTACTTTAGCACTGGTGGAGAGTGAACACATTTTTATCAGTGTGTTAGAAGAGTATTGAACTAACGGATTTTTTTTTCGTTTTACGAGTTTGTTGGTGTTGGTGCCTAGTCACGTGTGATTGAAAAACAAGGCAAACATGGATAGTGAGGCCGGTCCCTCGAAAAATGACAAAAAACTCTCAGATTCCGAGCTAGAAAAGGCAGACATCCGCTCTGGTACATCTTAATTCAGAATCTAGTACTTATGTCGCCTATGTGCGACAATTTCAGCTCCTGAGAAAAGATCCCATTTGATATTCGCCATTCGCAGCGAACGTGGCTTAGCCTCTACCTGACAGTTTTTGAAGTGTTCCTACACATCTTTACGGCGGTATTAGGCGTCTCGAAAAATGGGACAGAAATGTGAAAGCGGTAGTGACATCATATAACCTATCCGCAGTGATAATCTTCAATTAATAATATTTTTAAATTATATTTTTGAAAAATAATAATATAATCAATCAATAATAATTAATATGATTTAACGAATGAAAAACAAAGTAACCGCTCACGAGATGCATGCTTACACACCAATTTTTTTTTTTTAGACGAACATTGGTGCGAATAGCTGCGAATAATTTTATTCAACTTAGTTTTAGTATGGATAAGATACGGTTAAGATGCCTATATGTATTTGTATTCCTGAATTATCAGTGGATTGGAAGACTTCAATTTCTTTTATGGAGCAGTGAACAAATCGGAATCAGAGCAAGTTCTTATATTACCAAAGTTGGATTCAATCTCTGTTTTTAACACATTGGTCAATAATTTGAGATTTCTGTCATTTGAACAATCCTTTCTTCCATTTGTATAATCCCAAACACGGGCAATCCTCGTTATTCTAGGAATAAATAAATAAGCAACCTAAAGGAAGAACACCAGAACTAATACCACTTTTTGTATGAGCAGTACAAATTACAGCTATTTTATTACTTATTCCTCTTCTCTAGTAATTCAGGAATATAGTCCGTCTATCAAGTTCTAGAATTTCCTCATGAGTCATAAGAGGTAAGCATTTTTCTAAATTTACTATCTCGACCAGGAGACGAACAATTTTATAGGGCTCTAGGATAATATATTACTCTAATACAGACTCAAGGATTCACTCCATAAATTATTTTGATTGTTTGAAATTTCTTTGGAAAACACAAGTGTTTCACCAAGGCTTCACCACACTGTTAATTATCCATACTATGAGATTGTATTACTCTAACCTAACACGGTCAAACTTATGTAATACGAGCGGTTTTGCTTTTAGACAATGGAGAAATTCGAATTCTCAATCATTGGGCACTACCACCAATTGCAGACCGGTTTCGAGCTTGTTATGCTCTCATCAGTGCAATATAGGCGAAAGCACACAACCTAAGAGAAGTTTGCAGGAGATTCAAACCATAAGAAAGACATAGATCTTTAATACCGTACTCAAACAAAGCAAAAACCGAAAACTATCCCCTTGGGCCAAAAAAACAAGATTTTTAGAAATACATTTTCAAAATCAAAGAAATTCTGACTAACGCGTCTTCAAAAATAAAAAAAAACAATCAAAGATTGCTTTGATTACGAAAACGTACGTCGCATTATTGTTTCCTTATTGGTCAGGGTTTTTGACATGACATTTTGACATTAAAGTTCATTCACAAAATGAAAGAAAAATATTGCCAAGACATACGATTAAAAAACCATAGCAATCTTCAATTGTTTTTTTTTTTGAATACCGAATATCTTTCTTATCGTTTGAATCTCCTGCAAACCTGTTTCTCTAAGTTCAAGTTGTGGGCTTTCGACTATTTTGCGCTGATGAGAGCATAACAAGCTCGAAACCGGTCTGCAATTGCCCATAATGATTGAGAATTCGGGTTTCTCCATTATCTTATAAATGTAAAACCGCTCGTATTACATAAATCTGACCGTGTCAGATTGATTCAAACTCATAGCATAGAATAATATACGTTGAATAGAAGCGTAAAGTTTACGGAGTGTTTTTTACCTATAGGCGGCGCTGCTCTCCGAATTTATTTCGAATCTATTTCGCTTTCCGTGGAGATATTGAGAGCAACGTTGCCATATTATTACGGCCGATACCTCGCACAATGCACGATAACTGATAAAGTATGTATTCACTTATTAGGATTCAGAAAGATAAACAAGTCTCTCGAAATAAACAATATTAGAAAAATAGGTATTTCTTCAACTTCCGTGCATTAATTATATTCATTTTATTTTAATCGAAAAATAAAGTTCACAAAATCGGAATAAGCGGGTTTAGGTTTTTTATTTAGATCAAGGAATTTATTTTATGCAAAATTTACGGAAAAATTTTGATATTTGAATTTTAAAAAATTGATGACTTCGTAGACTGAAAAAGCGGAAAAAATGTTCCAATATTTTTTTTCAAGTATACATGAAACCTTTGCAAAATGATGGTCCATGGCTATCTGAAATGGCCAATTACTAAATTTTTTACTAGTTCCAACAATTTTTATATCGAAAAATGTCATAGATTTGTCAAAATTCGGTTTTCATAGTTTTTCACACATACCTTGCGATATCTCCGAAACTAATTGAGATAATTCCATTATTTTTTTTTATTCTGAAGAAAATACGTTAACGAAAAGCACTAAGATAATTTTGTAGGCCAGTGCAGTTATGGAATTCACAATGTTGAAAATGCAAAATTTTTTATAAAGCTGCGACTATCAAAAAAAAGTAGCCCTAGTACCCCTTATTAACATACTAAAAGTCCCCATGCCTCCGACTGTTGCGTCACCAAAAAAAGTCGTCCGCCATCTTGAATTTCAGCACTGTTTGGGAAAAACCGCGAATAACTCGAAAACGGTACATTTTTTCGAAAAAAATACACACCTAAAAATTAAAGAGAATTAAAAAATCTATCAGATACAATGAAAAGTAATTTTGTATCATAGCGGTCTATCAACTTATGAATTTTCAATTCTGGTAATTATTCGGTTTTGATAATTTAATTATTTAAGGCGCGAAAATCGCAGAACAAAACAAAATGTTATGACTTTGATTCCATGTTTTCAATTTCAGTCAACATTTATTTGCCTCTGATAGTCAAAGCTGGAGATGCATTTTTATTTACTTCATATGGGAGGCATAGGCTAGCAGATGATTTAGATCAGTTGAGATATTATAAATACAAAACCCTTACCTCTCGTCAAGTTCTTAGCAAGAATTTTGAGTTAGCTACTTTGCCTCCAACTTCAGGCGGAGCTGAGAATCATTACTATAGGACTTACTTACAAATTCAATATTGGCTTAATAATAAAAAAGAACCAACACGTTAGGGTTGGGATGAAAAAACTATGTCAAAGGCAGTGGCACCTGATTTTGTTCTGAATATGATATGGATATCGCAACTGCAAGTAAGGCTGTAACAAATTATGCACATGTATAAAGTCGAATATTCCGTGTTCAATCCTATGTGGTAATTGAATTGGCATTTCTTGTGATAACAAACAAATTTCCGTAGATGAAGAGGAATTCGAATAAGATGGAATAAATTGTATCCCAGTTTTAGATTGTATTCACTGTTGAATGGTAACAGAAAGGCCTTGGTTCACTCTCATGATGTTATTTCGTATTAGAAAGTTAATTGTCAATAGTAATATAATGAGTGCAATGGAAATTATCGATAATTTTTGGGAAATTTGCCCGAATGCATTTTTAGTTGAAAACAGCACGAGTGCAGGTAGTGCACGAGTGCCTTTTTCAGTTAAAAACGCATGAGTGCGAATTTGTCAAAAATTAAAAATATATTTCCATTGAACGAGCTGAATTTTATGAGAGAATTTAGATTTTTTGTCAAAAAATGTCAAAGCACCAGCTCTCTCACCAGTTACTATGCAATTATCGCGTAATTCCAATCTGATTGGTTTAAATCAACAATCAAATCATGTCAGTTTATTGTTGGTATATCAGCTTTGACACATGTATGAAATTCTCACATGTTCTGTGATTCTCACTTATAATTACACGAGAGCTTTTTTTTTGTCAAAGTAAACTTGATATGATATCAATGAGAATTTTGTTGCCTGGCAATCTAACAAAAAAAAACTGCCTGTGAAAAAATTACGAGTCCGTAGGACAAGTAATTTTTTCTGGCAGTTTTTTGAGTTAAATTGCCTAAAGACAACAAAACTCGATGAATTATAAATGTAAAGTTTCCTTTTTGACACAAAAAAGCTTGCGTTTAATTCGGTAAGACAACAAAAACACCAGTCCTTATGGAATTTTTTGTGTATGAATTAAGGCTGTGGTCCGAATATAACGAAGGTTGTGGTTTCGCGGTCCAAAAGTAATCAAATTAGTCTGGTACCTGGAAAAGTGGTTACTTTTGGATCTTGGTTTCCTGAAATCTGGTTAACCAAATGTCAAAATAGTTACCGGCTATCGGATGTCGGTTCTGTTGGTTTTATCTGTTAATTCTGTCAATTATTTTTCATTTCATATTCGCGTTCCCCATGTAACCAAAATTTTCAGTAACCATATATCTGTCAACCGATTCGGTTACTTTTGGTTAATGTTTGGTTATATTCGGACCATAGCCTTAATTGTCAATTTAAATTTGCTTATTACCTATCATGTCTTTTGGCCAAAACATTGTAAAATTGATGTTGTCAATTTTTTTGCGTTGAATAGTATTATTGTATTGGATCTGCGATTATTCATTATTAGTTCATACGAGGGTAGTTCAATTAGATTAATATAGGTAACACTTTTACAGTGTTTTTTTATTTAAATAAATGTTAAAAGGTAATTTTATTTGTTTATTGGGATTGAAAAAATGCATTAACTGCATTATGGTCTGGTTCTCTTGATTTTGCTAAATTTCCAAAAATTCAAAAAATTCTAGATTGTTACTACGTTATGGTACGCATTCAGTTTTTATGATACCTCCTTCATTTTTTCATTCTATTCAATTTTCCTCTCTTGAGTTTTTTCGATAGAATGTACCGTTTTTGACTTATTCACGATTTTATCCGAAAAGTGCCGAAATTCAAGATAGCGGATTGTTTTTTCTAATGACGCAACAACCGGACGAATGGGGACTTTTGGTATGTTTACTAGGAGTAGTACTAACGCTAACTATTTTCGATAGTTGCAGCTATATAAAAATTTTTGCAAATTCAAAATTATTTGTACTGGCCTATGGTAAAACTTTATCTTAGACTTTTTATGCAGTATTTTTTTCAGTAAGCGAGAAACTTTTTTGTTTTAAGGATTCCTGCTATACTATCAGTGAATGAAACAAAGCTAAGACATCAAGGAAGTTTTTGAAAAAATTCGCGATACTCCGCGATGCATAGTTTTCAAGATATCGTCACTTGAATTTGAGAGTTTTACCGGCCGTGCACTACTCCGGGTAGCTTCGCAATACTTCGCGGCGCGACGCAATTCCCTGGATCTGCTTGTTTTTTGAGCGTAGATGCATTTTCATGATTATTCGAGCAAATACACCATGCATATAAATTTTCACAATAAGTATTAATTTTATGATGGCGGTTCAATGAAATAAGCAAAAAAAAAGAGTAATTTATCACTACTTTAACGACTTGTCGGGAAGTAGTTTCCTTTATTATTGATGGTATCAGTATGGTATCAATTTAAGAACTACAACATTAGGAGAAGGCAAGCAACATTGTGCATAAACAATCATTGTTGCAGGAAAGACGTAAGCAACTATTTTCTCAAAAAAGGCAAAACTTGCAGGATCCGACCTATAACAATGACAGGACCAACACTGGGTCTTGGCCTCATCCATAAACGTATTGGACATCAACGTGTAAAATAACATGTCTTGGCGTAACCACGTCACCAAAATCACCAAGAGAGCAGCACAAAAGCTAGGGGCTTTTTATAGAATAAGGAAGTTGTATATCTCATTTCAGCTTTTGCTACTCTTATAAGGCCCAGATAAGAGCATCCTTGGAATACTGCAAATATATATGGAGATTGGTATCCAAACACTTGCTCAAGATGTTGGACTCGATACAAAAGAGAGCAGTCCGTCTTATTGATGACCCGGAGTTGACCAAAACCTCCAAAGCCTTGAACATCGGTGAAAATTGGCGGACCTATCACTTACTATCGATACTACTACGGAAGGTGTTCGAACGAGCTAGCACTTCTGATTTCGCCCAAAGTTGCACCAAACAGAAACACTCGTCAGGCACAAGCAGCTCATCAACATACAGTTCAGTTATAAATACCTAGAACATCGCTGTTTCGAGACTCATTTTTCTGGAGGGCCGCCTCGCACTAGAATGCACTTCAAAGTCGCATCTTCCCCGAAAACTAGAACCTACAGCGACCAATGTCCATCGACACCTCCACACACACTCCACTCGTTGATATAGGACTTTCCTTTTGTGTGTGTGCCGTGTGCCGACCATGAAAAAAAGCCTAATAAATGAATCAACAGTCATAATAACAGGTGGATTCCAGGATTCTGAACTTTGTTTCATCTGGAAAAATTAGATTGTACTCAAGAAGAAGCTAATACCAGATTATTACCTTATATGTGCTAACAGAACTAAAATCAGTTAACACAATTCTGATAGAATCTGTTGATATCGATGTCCTAATACCTATTGCTTATTCATGTTTACTGCACAATACCACCAATTCCCCAAAGTCTATTTATACAGTTAGGACATAAGTAGAACTGCATATTTTTTTATCAATAGATGATATCTATATGTAGTAGAAAACACGACGTGATTTCGCATGATGTGGCATGATGATTTAGAGGATTTTAAATTTAATGTGTATATTTTAGTGTTTTTTTTTATACATAGGGCTTATAAAAAAATACCCTATGCATTTTTTTGCAAATTATTGGGGAATTTTACAGAACGAACCCTTGCTTTTTTGTTGTTATTTACAACATGAGTCAAATTTCCAAGACCAAGTTAATGAAAATAATCAGTGAAAAGTAAATATTTATGCCATTATTATTTAAAACCAAAGTTACAGATTTTATTAATTTTAATTTGCTCAAATATATCATGAAAATGCACCCAGGCAGTCGAAAAGGGTCATTTACATCCACTTAACGTAACTACTTATCAAAGTAACGAAAAATTATAGTTAACGTTCGAAACTGAGAAGGTTTGTGTTTACATTGTTTACAATGAAGTTAATTTTCCTACGTGTAATCACCAATAACATTAATAGTTCAATCTGTCTGTCATTCATAATTATTATTGAAATTAACGTACGGATTTCCTTAAGTTAAAGTTGGTTCAACTTTTCCGTGTGTTACGTTAATTTTCTTAATTTTTAGGTGGATGTAAACAACTACATATAAGTACATGATCTTCAAGTTTTCTTTATTATTAATTTTCCGTAGGTACGTTGAGTTAAGTGGATGTAAATGACACTAAAGACGCGCGCTGCGCTTAGTGTGGCGAAGCTACCCGGAGTAGGTAGTGCACGGCCGATAAAACTCTCAACTTCAAGTGACGATATCTTGAAAACTATGCATTGCGGAGTATCGTGTTTTTTTTCAAAAATTTCCATGATGTCTTACCTTTGTTTCATTCGCTGATAGTATGGCAGAAATCCAAAACAAAAAAGTTTCTCGCTTACTGAAAAAAATACTGCATAAAAACTGTAAGTTGAAGTTTTACCTAGTTTTACGAATAAAGCGAGTTTTTCAGACAAACAAAATTATCTTACAGATTTTCGTTAACATAATCTCTTTAGAATAAAAAATAGTGAAATTATTTCAATTGGTTTCGGAGATATCGCGAGGTATGTGTGAAAAAGTATGAAAACTGAATTTTGACAAATTCATGACATTTTTCGATATAAAAATTGTTGGACCTAGTAAAAAAATTTGTAATTAACCAATAATGTAATTGTTGTACATTTTTCTCATCTAAGTAGAAATTAAAATAAAAATAAAATCACAAAGATAGAAACACAACGACAATGTGCTGCAATTGGCAACACGGTCTAGGTTTTCGTACTCAGGGGTCAAATGGAATCGCGCGACAGAAAGCCTGGATCCATCGGAGGGGCCCGATTTTTAACATGCAATTATCCTTCTAGTTCGTATATTATTCTATGCTCATAGTATGAGTAATTAACAGTGTGTTGAATCTTTGGTGGAAACACTTGTGTTTGTGAGAAATTTCAAACATCTCTTCGATTCGACACACTGTCTATAATTAATTTCTTTGCAAAAAAGTCAATTTTCAACTGTCAATATTTCCAAAACAGTTGAACTTAGGTATAGGGTAGGTCTCGGTATATCACATGAAATCTGGTCATAATTTGACGAAACATTCAAATATACAATCAAATACAAGGTGTTTCATTTGAAAGAACAAAGTGGTTCTGGATAGCAAACAAACCAGAAGTGGCAGAAACAATTCGTCTAGGTAGAAATGTGAGGAATAATTTACTGAGCAACTTTCATTGAGGTCACTTTTTCGTATACGAGGTTACAACAATATATCGTTCTCTCTTCTTCATTAGTATAGCCTCTTGTAATGCAACAAAGTAAAATAGCGAAATAAGCTTCATTTCATTGTGTTTAAAAAGAAAGTACTGTCCTACTACAAAAAGGACACATGGTCATCCTAGGTATAGTAACACTCAGGTCTCCCAATCAAGTTTTATCCAGGATTTACCCCAACAAAAATTAATCTTTTTTGTTTAATACATAATAATATTTATATTTTAATTCCAACAGCTTCAGCAGATCATTTAGGATTTTCAGAGATTCTTATCGTATGATTCACATAAAGAAGTCCAGACAATTCATGATAGGTTTTATACCTGAGTTATAGTTATATCTCCAAGCTCTCTATATTGTATTATTTCTTTATAACACCTATTAGTGAATTTCTAAATTACCTAAGCCTCAGTCAATTTAGTGGCGCCCGAATAGCTGTGCACTGTTACTACTTTACCTCAATTTTAATTTGAAGTTAAGCTAAGTAATACAGAGCAAGATAATCTGAAAGGTTGTGGAAAAAAGATAATAAAACGTGTTGTCCTCAAGTACAAATGAAACCACTCAAATTGCAACAAAGAATAATTTTATCACAATACTTGAATGTTACAATTTTTATAGAAAATTTGAATTATGTTTATGAACAGTTTCTACTTTTTCTGGTGAGACTGATAATGTCTGGTAGCTTTCTAATCCGGAGCTCTTCGATAGTTGTCGGGGTTTTACTTTCGTAAACTGGAGTTATTCGGGACACGGGTTGTTCCTTATTTCCAGGAGTAGGCAATAGATTTCTGGCGTGACGTCATTCCAGCTGATCCAGACTCCGAATAATGATATTGTGGAAGAGGTTCACAAAAAAGAATAGAAAAGTATCAGGTTCACCAAGATTTCGAATGTCAAATTCCTGAATTCTTTGGAAAGTGAACATCTTTCTAGAAAATTTAAATTGAAATTAAGTAGTTATGTAACCATTGTTTCGCAGACTCCTTTCCAACAGAATCAGGTGAAAGCATATGAAAACATATCAAAGAGTGCTTTGATTACGAAAGCGTACGTCGCATTATTGTTTCTCTATTAGTCAGGATTTTTGACAGGCTAATTTCACCTTCTGGGTATTTCAATCTACATAATGCCCTTGGTACAGAAATAGCTATTTTCGTCTTACTGTACTGTCCTCATTACCATAACAAAAACAAAATTGAAATTGAAAAGGTTTATTTAACGACCGCTGCACCGCCCGTTATTTGTCTGCCGGCCATTATTTTCAAACATTATGGGGTTATGATTTTTTTGTCAGATTTAAAAAATCTCAAAACATGCAGTATGACGAAAAATCTAGAACGAAAAACGGCCGATAACTTCATATAAAAGTCTCGTGGTCTGAAAAACTGAAAATCTGAAATCTGAAAATCTGAAAAAAAAGCATGTTACGTAAATGTTAGATTTACCGTATTGGCACAAAGCTAACCCAGAAGCCTCCGAACTGATGCTGGTCAGCCATATGCATGTGTAAGAAGTTTTTTTCTGAAATGTTACGTTATAGAGACCTGTGATAGAGACATTAGAACTAATCTGTGATTAGAACTGTCATCCGTTTGCACAGTGGGCATAACCTAGTGAAATATCTCCGAAAGAATAGGCAAAGCAAACAATGGCTTCTGTAGATATTTCGAACAAGCGCAGGACAGCAAAATATCTGCTCCGTGGTATGCTGCTCAATTTTGGCTGCCACCCATATCTGTCATAAAATTTGAACTATATTTGCGTATTATTGCTTGTTGTGTGAGTACAGCCTTATTGAGTTATTGGCAACACCTGCAATTTTGTTTGCTTTATAGCAATTTCCATTTCTAGAATCAGTGGAAAAAAAATGTATCCTTATCCTTATATTTTACATGCTTTTAGAAAAAGATGCGAATACACTCAGTGCGCACTGATTGACAAATGGAAATCACCATTAGACATGTTGTAGACCTTTTGCAATATGTCAGTGAGACTCAAATAGTAACATTTAGGATTAAAATAAATAAAAAAAAGCAAATTTACCGTATGGCTTCATTGATGAATGATGATTAATTCTCTTAATAATAGGCTGTAAGTATAAACATTTCAATATATCATAATATTCAGCTTTAATTATTGTGTTTTTTTAATTAATGCATAAACTGTCCTAAAATAGTCGATTTCAAGCAAAGCTTAAATGTTAAATTAATGCTGCTCAAAACACACTTTTATTCCCTATTCCTTCATTTTGTTCACCGATAGCAGTTTAAGTTGCTTCTAACAAAATCTAACGTCACTGTATTTCATTGGTAAAATAGCCAAGAGTTCTTTTCCAGAGAACTTCAAGTTTCTCAATTTTTGCTGCAAGTGAACTGGGATTGCAACACCAGTTAGACTGATCATCTCCATCGAATGGTTTTATTAAATTTTTTGAAACCGCAATTTAAAAATAATATAACGAATTATTTCTTTATTATTTTCATGTAAGAAAAATCAGCTTGTTGCAAACAAATTTATCCAATATCAACAAAACCTAATTTACGTTTTCATTTATTTCAGGGAACCCTCAATCAAACACTACCTGAGAAATGTCTACGCCAGTTTAGTCATGTCCAATCTGGCTGCTGCTGTTGGAGCCTCTATCCATCTATTCACAAACATTTCATCAGCAGGCGGATCTGTACTTTTGGTACTTTCCACAATAGCGGAAATGCTATTATTTTTCGTATTGATACTATCTCCAGACCACGATGGCATATCTACAGCCAAAAGACTAGGATATCTTCTGGGCTTTTCTATTTTGAGTGGATTTAACTTGGGCCCCTTGCTTCGAGCAGCTCTAATGATTGACCCGAGCATCCTGGTTAACGCCTTTCTAGCTGCCAGCGGAGTCTTTTTCTCATTCACTATCTGCGCCTTATTCTCTGAAACAGGAGAATGGATGTTTTTAGGAGGAGTTTTAATTACTTTCTGGGAAGCCCTGATAGTTGTGAGCCTTGCCAATATCATTTTCGGTTCAACTTTATTGTGGGAAGTTGACGTTTATTTGAAACTTTTCATCTTGTGTGCCTTTATTTTGTATGAAACACAGGCTATAATCGAGCAGAGGAGAATGGGAAACAAGGACGTTGCAGCACACTCTTTGTATTTGTTTGTTAGTGTGTTTGGTATTTTCAGGAACATACTTATAATTTTGAATCAGGAGACCACTCAAGCAATCAGGTTAATATATATTTTTTTTAACAATGAGAAAAATACTTGGTGTTTTCTGAAGATCTGCTCATGTCGTTCTATTTGTTGCAGAAGGACAAACACAGAAGGAAGCGAAGAGAATAATTGATAGCTGAAGACAGTTTTTTCAGGTAGTAGATTACGTCCTGCATACCTGTATTATACCAATTAAACCTGAAATATCTTTGTATGCTGCGAAATAAAATTTCATGTGACAATGAAACTTCACCTAGTTAATATTTTCTTTTCATTTGTCATACTGTACTGTTTATGTATTATAACGTTATCAGAACTGGGATTGAAAAAATATACCTTCTTGAATGAAAAATAAAATACAGGGTGACCCATGACGTTTTTCTCAGGTGATAACTCCGTAACGCGTCATCCAATGTAACTGAAAATTTGAGGATCTGGGTAACTTTTTGTGCCGCTTCTACCATGTGTCATCCAATTTCAACACTTTCCCTTCAGTTTCGGCCAAGTGGCGGCAACTTTAGAATATCAAATGTAGCTGATGTGAAAATGTTAGGTTAATTTTCTTCGCTTTTCCATCCACAGACGCGTTTCGATCTATCAGATCTCATCAGTGCGGCTCGGAAAGCAATGAAACCGAACCCAAGTTTCGTGCCTGCAGGCAAAGTAAAAGTAGTACGAAGAGCGAATTTTGATCGTGGTGTCATCTAAGACTAGGATTCAGCACTAAATAACACTTTTGCTGTAAAAGTACTGACCCTTTAATAGGCCGACCAAAAATCAGTTAGTTGGGAAAACCCAGAATAGGGAAAACAATTTTTATCCTATCATCCACTGATGTGAAAATGTTGTGTTATTTTCTTCGCTTTTCCATCCACAGACGCGTTTCGATCTATCAGATCTCATCAGTGTGGCTAGGAAAGCAAAGAAACGCAATCCAAGCTAAGTGCTAAAGAGCGAATTTTGATCGTGATGCGCCATCATAGACTAGGATTCAGCACTTAACAACACTTTTGATGTAAAAGTACTGCTGGGGTGCGATTTTCGAAACCATTCGAGTACATTTCGTACACGAAATTTGATTGACAGCAATGTAAATTAAATGGGAAGCATTGGAAATCCTGTCAAATTTCGTATTCGAAAATATTCGAAAATAGGACCCCTGTGATCTTTGCTTTCCTAGCCACACTGATGAGATCTGATATATCGAAAAGCATCTATGGATGGAAAAGCGTAGAAAATTAATCCAAAATTTTCAGTGGATAATAGGAAAAAACTTGTTTTCCCTATTCTGGGTAGTTCAGAATAGACTCTACCTGACAAATTACCGTATATAATTCCTCATATGATAGAACCTGCTCACCAATTATTTTGACGAGAAAGGATTTAGCGGCCTTGATTCCCACCTCGAATAGCCCACCAAACTAGGGGGAGGAAGCAGGATTGAAAGACCATTTTACCTTTTCTGCATGGTAAGACATCTCTTTTAGGTCTTGCAACCGCGGGACTTAGATAAAGTCACAAATAAGAGACCACCATAGTCTACTCCAAAAATGAAAAAGGGTTTTATTTGATTTATTCTGTAGGAAAGTAAATTTACCATTGAAGGTTGCAAAGTCGTGGGTCGAAGTCGAAAGCATTTCAAACATTTACCTAATCTCTGACGAATAGCTCGACGAGCTGATAATATCCAGAAATTTTGAGATATTAGGTATTGGAGGGTCTGAAAACCAGCATGGAAATTCTTTCGATGGGCTTCCTCAATAATCAAGTCCGTGAGGCGATGTTGCCTAGGTAATAGCGCGGGATGCTTATGATCGTAGGCCAAATTCGAGTGAACGATTCTACCGCCCACCCTGAGGACACCCTGATCGTCAAGGAAGGGACAAAGTTTACGAAGAGGTTTTGAGAGCGGTTTCTTCCTCTCAAGATGGGTAATGTGTTGCGAAAATACGTTGTACTTGCTTAACTAACAGCAGCAGAGCATCGTGTAATTCAAATTGGTTAAATGGTTCGAACTCTCGAAGCTCTTTTTAGATGCGAAGATTGTTGATAAATCTGAGCGAATAAGCAACAATACGTTGTATACGACTGAGGGACGGTTATCGCTCTAAGTAAGAATCTATGACTGAAAAGGGTGGAAAAGATACAAAAGAAATCTTTTCCTTCTTCACCCACGATAGGATTCTCAAGGCCAATCTCTGAGCCATGATTCGGGAGGATCCTTAAGCCAAGTTGGGCCCGCCCACCATAGGGAATGGTCGACTAGTTCCTGGGGACATAGACCCTGTGATGCGCAGTCAGCGGGATTGTGCTCTGAACGCACATGATACCAACACAAAGGAGGTATGTTCTCCTGAATTTCGGCCACTCGGTTTGAGATAAAGGTTTTCTCAATATTGATTTTATCGGAGTAGGTAATTAGAATGTGTTGCATGAGCTTACTAAGAAGGTGCGCAGCGGACAATTCCAGCAAAGGGAGACGTACTCTCTGGACAGGGGCTACTTTGGACTTGCCTGCTACCAACGAATTCTAAACATCTTTGCTCGTCACAATTTTTAGGTAAACCACTGCAGCGTAGCCACGCTCCGAACTATCGGCAAATCCATGCATCTGGCATGAAACAACTTGTCCTTGAAATAATGCCCTAGGAATTTGAACAGAGGATAAGACGGGAAGTTTAGCTTTGTACTGATTCCATTTGACACAAATATTATCGGGGGAAGCTTGGTCCCATTCTAGACCAAGAGTCCATAAGTGCTGAATAATTGGCGAAAAATGTGAGAGGGGCAAGAAACCCGAGGGGATCGAATATACGTGCTAAATTAGAGAGTATGGCGCGTTTTGAACAATGTTCCGACACTATGTCTACAGAATACGAGAATGAATTACTGACAGCATTCCACTTGAGCCCGAGAATTTTTACGGACGAGGTGGAAGCTTCTGGGTTGAAAGATAACGATTGTTCGAGCCTTTCTTCGGCCGGAATATTGGCAAGAAGACGGGGATGATTGCTAACCCATTTTCTGAGTTCAAACCCACCTTTTTTTTAGCAAAGAAATTAGGTCCCGCTGTGAAACAGGGGCCTCCCCTAGCGAAGAAAAACTGGAAACGACATCGTCTACGTGGACGTCGGAAAGAAGAATTTTTGAACCGAGAGGATGATTACATTCTTCATCTCGAGCCAACTGAACAAGCGTTCTCTGGGCTAAGTAGGCGGAAGATGAAATGCCAAAGCTCACAGTCTGAAGTGCATGGTCTTGTATGGGACTTTCTGGCGAGAAACGCCAAAGAATACGCTGATATTTACGTTGGTGGGGTGTTATTAGAATTTGCCGATACATTTGTTTAACGTCAGCAGTGAAAACAAAGGGCTTGGCCCTAAAATTGCTAAGAACGTCGAATATTTCTTTTTGCAGTTTTGGCCCAGGAAGCAGAGTCTTGTTTAAAGAGCATCCTGAAGAATCAGACGCTGAGGCGTCGAATACAATTCTCATTTTTGTTGTAGCGCTTTCATGCTTGAGCACGTAATGGTGTGGTATGTAGTAAAAATGACCTAAGTCTGCGTCTGGAGTATTTGTTTGAATCATGTGCCCGGAGGCTAAGTAGTCGTTTATTACTTCCTTATACGACTCGTATGTTGAAGCAGCGCAGCAGCCTCTTTTCCATGGAGAGAAAACGGCGAAGCGCGATGGAACGTGAACTGTGAAAAATAGGTTCCTGTTCTCGGAATGACAAATGAACGGTGTATCGGCCGGTTTGATCAGGACAAACAGAGTTGATGAAGGGGATGTTAATTCGGGGACATTTTCAAGTTCCCAGAAACTTCGAAGTGTTGAATCGATCGACGCCTCGGAAGAAATAAGGAAGGTATAGGAAGTAGATAGTGCCAATTCGCAAGCTGTTTCGCCTAAGACGACCCATCCAAAGATTGTGTTGTAAACAGAAGGAAGCCCGGAGTGACCTTCGATGCGACCCTCTCGAATGAAATGACCAAAAACATCTGCTCCTAGGAGGGCGTCTATTGAACCAGGCAAGTTAAATTTAGGATCCGCCAGCGGAATATTGTGAATTGAATACCAATTGGCCACAGAGACCGGCATGACTGGCATTTTAGGGCATATGGTTTCTGTGACTCCCGCGCCAAAAGTGAAGGAAGGTCGCCACTGATCCGTGGGTTTGATTGTGCACTGCACGGATCCGAGAGACTTGGTTGAAGAGTGCCCTAGCCCAAAAACTGTGTTAGAACTGGAAAATCGTTGAAGGCCCAATCGGTTTGCGCATTTTGCCGTTATCGCGTTAATCTGACTGCAGCTGTCTAGAAAATTCCCCCATGAAATACAAATATCAATGACCGCTGTACCAAGTAGTACGGTCGTATTTAAAGAATTGTTTGAATTGACTTGCGAGTGATAGCAATGAGCGTTTTTAGAACTAGAACCCGAATTGGTGGAATTGGAAGAAGTGGACTGTATATTCGGAATCTGAGCACCTGATTGTGCGAAGTTGGAATCCTAAATGGGTTTAGAATCAGAGATGGATTACCCGAAATATGAAAAGCTGAATTATAGCGCATTTGCGAGTGTGCGAATTGGTGCATGGGGTTTTGCATCGAACCAGAATTTTCAAAGGTTGGGTTTGAAATAGACTGACTTGGTCTCATTTGCGAATTACAACTATAGGTAGCATTGGGATTACTAACTTGAGGGTTGAAACTTGAATTATTGAATTGAGGGCTAGAATTAAAATTGGTATTCGTAGAGCTGGGCTGCGTATTGGAATTGAAATTATCGTTCGAAAATCGAAATAATTCTGGAATTGTTGTGGTGCAGCAATGAGTGGTGATTTCTTGACGAACAGATTCTGCAAGCTGATTTGGAACCACAGCCTTTTAAATCGTGAGACATATGAAGACAGTTAGGGCACCACCGCCTTTACTTCACCAAAGTAAGTCTTTCCTCAGGAGACTTGGAGAGGAACTTACCGCACTGGTAAATAAGATGACCAGCGCTTGAACATAGGGGACATGAAATTGCCCTTTGATGTTCGGAATTTTCCTGACCACTTTCATTTTTGGCCAAGAAAGAATGACATTTTAAATTGATTTTGTGGTTAACATTAGTTTTATTTTGATTGAATATTGAATCCATTGTCGGAACTTGATCTAGCGTTACAGCTCTTATTTGTGGTTAAAGCAACAGATTCGAGCGCTGTACATTGCTTTTGCAAGAATACTTTTAGTCTGGTATAACTAGGAATGCTTTTGGAAGCGTCTTGAACTTCGACTGGCTTTATCAGAGCGCGATCCAACTTTGAACTAAGAATGGTAAAAAGTGGAAAAGACCACTGGTCAGTTGGTAAACCAAGCGCCTTAAGGGCCGCTATATTTTCCTCAAACGCATTTGATAGCGCTCTCAAGCTGGTGGCATTTTCACCTATGACTTTGGGCGAGTTTATTATTTCGGACCAGTAAGATGTAGCCAGCAATCTCGGGTTATTATATTGATCAACTAGGGCCTTGTATGCAATTGGATAATTTTCTTCCAAAAGCGGAACTGCTTTGACCACACTTAAGGGCTCTTTGGATAAAACCGATACCAAGAAACGAAATTTATCAGAATCAGAATAAATGGATTTATTGTGTATCGTTGAATTAAACATGTCGATGAATTGTGGCCAATTTAGATAATTTCCGTCAAAAATTGGGATATCCATTTTGGGAATATTAAAACTAGGTTTTTATTCGAATTCGACCGACTAACACATATGATTTGATACAAGTGAGATGGAGACTCTGTCTTCATCTCATTTGTATCAAGCCCAGTTCCGGGACGGAACCAAAAATGGGTTGTGGCATAGAGAAATATAATAAACCAAGGTGAGAGCTACCGATTCATATGCGCCAAGTGGCAACGTATTTCTTGTAGTACATGGTGGCGCTAGTATAGCTTGGAACTAGCTGACAATTCTGACATCGCCTCCCATTCTTATATCTGTCTCTTTTTAACAGATATGATAATAAAGGAAGAGAGGACATAGAGTTTTTAATTTATTGTACATTGCGATTTCCAACCTATAGAATGACATTTTCTTTTTTCAAAACTGTCACAAATGAGTGAACCTAAAATGAATTAGTTTATTAAAAATACATGATTCTGGTAAGATTTACAACGTGAAAATCGTTAAGTTCATGCCTAAATAATAATAATTATTAAATACTAACCTATTATTAGTGAAAAGTGAGATGTTTTGGCTGTTTTTGATTTTTTTTGTTGTAATTTTTTCGCCATTTAGTATTTACAAAGTTGTATTTACGTATAATTTAATTTTTATCATTTTTTGTTAAGTGCCAATGATCAAAATATATAGATTACTTCATGGAAATTTTTTGATTATTTATTTTTGTTTCCAGGCCAGCGTTTTCCCGCATTTTTTTTTCTGTCGACTGCGGAAAAACGCTGGATTAGTTTTCTACCTTCAAAAATAACAAGACTATCATCTAAAAGTTCAAAAAGCCCGCCAAATATTATTTAAGTTGGTCTTGTAGTGGATAGTGGCGCTAGTATCGATATGTCGTCATCGCGATGCCAGTGTCGCACCACAGAATCGGTAACTCTCACCTTGGTTTATTATATTATTTCTCTATGGGTTGTGTTTTCTCTCTGCGGGACCTACCCGTGCTGATGAGTTGTGATACAGCGAAACGCGTCCACGGATGGTCCTGCAGAGAGAAAACACTTCTCAATCGGTCCTTAATTGGGCCGTTACCTAATTAAAAACATATGATTTGTATAGAGCGCTACCTGTTATAAAATTGATTAAAGGACTGATGTTGGAGCAATGCAAATTTATATTTAAAGTTATTCATAAAAAACAAAAATCCAACACCGATGTGGTGTTTACATTCACTCTCATCATACAAGATACAATATTATTAGCATATTTCTAGACAATGTTAGAACAAATAAGGGCTTGCACAATCCGCTTTCTCAGGCCTCCAAAGCCTACAATCAGTTACCAGTTCACATTGGAGAGTCAACCAACCTTGTAAAATGTAATGCAGCCCTGAAAAAGTATCTTTCTGGTGATGATGTCGTTTGAAGATAATTTTTTTTTCTATGCGGTTCTTACTTGTGGTATTTTTGTTAAGTATAATTTATTAATACAGGGTGTTTCAGAAATGGTGTTACAAACTTCAAGGGCAGATATTATCCATGAAAATAATTAAAAAAGTTCCCATGGATATAGGTCCGGTAACGCTTTGTTTCCAAGGTAGAGGGTGATACGTTTTTCAAAAAAAATTGTTTTTTATTAATAGCCCAAAAGAGCTTTAGCCGATTTCAATGAAATTTTCACGTTTTATTTCAACTATTATTAGATACCTACTGGACCAATTAGATTGGATCCAGAATTTCCAGGGGCGTACCCAGCGACCAAGCCGGTTGTTTTTGTGCGGAGAAAAATATCACTCTGTAGTGTTTGTACGAATTTTATTGATTATTCAGATAGACACACTAAAAATACAACATTTTTGTATCTTAAGTTTCTCAATTATCTCGCTTCGTTTTCGCGAAAAATTACAATACCATACCTCGGCACGACTCCATAAGGAAAGATAAAAATTCATATGAATTGACCTTTTGTTTGCACGCCATATTGCGATGCGCGAACATAGTTGCCAAAAGTAGAAAAAAAAAAATACCAGCGTACTGTCAACATTAAAAACAGAAGTTACCGAATAAATTACATTAAAAATTTAAATTTGCCGCCCATTATGAATGTTTTTGAAAAGAAAAGCCATCCAGCCAAGCCAAACCAGAGTTCATACTTTTGACACAGCTTTGACATAATTTGCCTTTCTTTTTCAACAAATAGAAACTGACTGAAACAAATCAATGACGTCAAAAACGTTCGTCGGTCTGTACAGAAGTCAGAAGTCATTCATTTTAGGGCGGATATTATAAAACTACTTTGAGAGTTAACTTAAAGTTAACTTCTGAAATTACATGTAATTCAAAAAGTTAACTTCAAGTTAACTGTCAAAGCAGTTTTATAATACCCGCCCTTAATTTGTCAGAAAAATGAATGCATGTGTCATATAAATTAATCTACGACAAACCTTTTTTTTCAAGTTTCAAGGTCAAGTATGAACCCTGGTGAAACGATCTGTACCTATCAGGGGGCGGGTTCTCATCCTCTGGTCGCAACCGATCGTCCCAACTTACCCGTAGAAAGGCAATGGAATAATCGGGCCGATAGGTTGCGACTAGAGGATGAGAATCCCCCACCTGTACCCATTTACTTTCATCAATCAGAGAGCGAAAGTAAACAAACAAAAAGTATAGCGAGGATTTCGTTACTTTTGTTTTTAATGTTGACAGCCGGCTAGTAATTTTTCTTTTCTTCTTTTGGCAACTATGTTCGCGCACCGCAATATGGCGTCCAAACAAAAGGTCAATTAAGGTACATCACCCATTTATTGAGTGACAATGACATAAATTCCATTTGAGGTTTTTTTTTGTTTTGTTTTCATAAATCAACAAACTCCAATAAATTTTTAATCAATAGGCTCGTTTAATAAAAAAATTTTAACGCGGGTTTTCACATTTTTATGGAGTATTACTCACATATAACACATAAAAAAAATGTCAGCTCAATTGGATAAATATTAGAAAAGTTACGCGTTTTTTAATATTAAAAAGTTATGCCTCGGAAATTCCATTACTGTGACGTCATAGCATCTCTCGAGTCGAGACAGGCTAAAGGTAGTCATACACGGTTTTACATAACGCAATGTCAACTGATTTTCTATTGACAGTTTGGCACACAGTTTGCGAAACTATACAATATTTTAAATTTTTCTTTTTGCATGCTACTTCCATAATTGTGCTTATAAAATATTGAAACTCAGGGAATTATTCAAATATACGAAATGTGATTTGGAAGAAAAACATCAAACCTCTACCAGATACATAAAATGCCAAACTAAAACTTGTCTAAACGATGCCAAACCAAAATTTGTCAAAACAATACCCGTATTGTCGAAGTGACTGGCCAGAGATAAATACTATATAAACTGTCGAGAATGGAATCTCAGTGTAAATTTTGTTGTCAACAAAATTGAGCCAAGCCAGCGCCATCTACCACATCGGAAAATCACTATTTACTGGTTTTGCATCGATGCTACAGACACCTACTTTACATAGGCCTTTTTATGATAGATGGCACCCTGTTCGCATTACTGTCGGTCTGTTCAAATTCGTTTATTCTAGACTTTGTGGCATTAATGTTTGCTTAAATTAATTGATAATTTAATTAGATCAAAAGACAGTTTCTTTATCGATGGTTAAGGGATCCTTAACATATTTATTCAAAGTTCTGATTGATGTTTAATTGATCCTGTCATTTATCTTATCAACAAAGATAAAAATAGATCTTCCAATCTATAAAGTTTGAAGTTCTTCTTGAAACACACAAAACAAATTTGAAATCACTTAAGAACACTTGACAACACAAAGAAAGATGAAATGCAAGACCGGCGAACAAAAAACATTATGAATTATTAGTTATGATCAAATGAATATTTTGGCATATTGTCATATGTTGACATGTCAATCTCATGTCAATGTTATCGGCATCGGACGTGTTCTTGATGTGCTGGTATTTTCCAATTTTGACAATTGTGGTTTTTAGCGACATCTAGAAAAACGGAAAAGAGTTATTATGTGGTTTATAACTGGTAATGAGAGATCGCAGGGCCTGTGACTGGCGTACCAGCACCGCGACGACCGACGTGAGAGATGCAGTGACGTCACCGCGTGTTTTAAATTTGGAGTACTTTGATAATTTATTTAAATTTGAACAAGGGCTCAGAAAATTATGAAATTTTGCATAACTGCTAAACTCAATACGCTCTTTTAGAATATGTAATAAAAAAAATATGCTGTACGAGCCTATTCCTAAGCATTTTTATTTTTTAATATGGAGTTCAGAGATTATTGTAATTTTTCCGCGAAAACGAAGCGAGATAATTGAAAAATTCAAGAGACCAAAATGTTGTATTTTTAGTGTATCTATCTGAATAATCAATAAAAATCGTACAAAAACTACAGAGTGATATTTTTTTCTGCACAAAAACAAACGACTTGGTCGCTGGGTACGCCCCTGGAAATTCTGGATCAAATCTAATTGGTTCAGTAGATGTCTAATAATGGTTGAAATAAACCGTGAAAATTTCATTGAAATCGGCTAAAGCTCTTTTGGGCTATTAATAAAAAACATTTTTTTTTTTGAAAAACGTATCACCCTGTATCTTGGAAACAAAGCGTTTCCGGACCTATATCCATAGGAATTTTTTAAATTATTTTCATGAATACTATCTGCCCTTGAAGTTTGTAACACCATTTCTGAAACACCCTGTATATATTTGCTTTAATTTTGATTTTTCTATGATTGGGCATACGCGTATCCAGGATTTTGATTTGGGGGGGCTCTGTGAACAAAAAGTGTTGCCAAAAAAAAAAAAAAAAAACGCTACGCAGATCACATGCCTCTCATTGGCTAAAGCCTATATTCATGCATGCACTTGTCGCCACATTAGAACTACCAAAATATTCCAGGATCATATTACTAGGTAGCAAGAGTTCACCGATTATACCTTATACCATTCCTTTCTTTTTCTATAAAGTAGTAAAGGATGAAAATAGGTCAAAGATTTGGACTAGTTTTATGTCAGCCATGTTTTGGAATGGTTTCCTAAAGAGAAATTCGGCATCCTCGCATGTTTGGGAAAGTGACGTTCCTTTCCTATCCCGCGTTTTCGCAGCAGCTTAAAAATTCGATTTTCAAATCCTTTTATTTTCAAAAATAAGAGTTTTTTTGGAAAGAAATGTTACGCTATTCTTTTTTGCGGGGCGACAAAAATGTTCGCATCGGGCCACTTATCAGCTTTTTTTGGTAAGGAGGAGAAATTTTGTTCACGGAGCCCCTTCTCTCCTGAGGAGGGAGCACTGATTCCCTTCCTGCATTTTAGACATCCGCCATTGAAAAACCTAATTGTAGAAAGAAATTAATTTCATTTCTATATTTGTACATGATGTTGTACATAAAATACGCTGAAAAAAAAAATTGTCGAGATTTGCCTTGGGGGGGGGGGGGGCTGCAGCCCGGCAGCCCCCCCCCCTGAATACCTACGTTACTATACTAGGTATATTGCAATTCCTGTGCATTATATAAAATACTTTTGGTAAATTTATACATATTTAAGCTGTCACTCTTGTCTTAGTTATTAAGTATGATTAACCTCGTTACCAGTGTTGCATACACTGCTTAGAGAATTGTATTTGAAAAAAAAGTTATACTTTTTGTTGCAAGTGTTTATCAAAGATGGTTTCAAAAAAAAAGTTATGTACATATCTCCATATGCATGTTATCCGCAATAAACGCCAAATAAGGCCTAATTTTCGCCATTTTGTCAAATTTCAAGAATGATGCGTCACCCGTACGCCGCGGCAGATTTGAAAATCGGATTTAGCACCCTTAAAAACATGAAGAACCGTTGAGAAACCCAAATCCGGATTTTTTTCTCGTAAAACCCCTTTTTTGATACCATTTTATTGCAGTTTTGTAATTTATTTTTTCTACGACTGCTATGTAAAACGTTAAAAAACGCACGCCAAAGCCAATCTGAAAGTGACGTTTTGCACACACCGTGCGCAAATTTTGTAGTGTGCAATCGTTGCGCACGCTTACCTTTAAGGTGAATCTCCGTATATCTGGTTGTCGCCGCGTAACCAGAGACAGCAACATTGTCAACATTGTCTCTGACGTAACGTATTTGTCATGTCATATCGTTTGAAAAGTCATTCAATTTAAATATCATTTCCTTTAATTTTTTCGTTAATCTTCGGGTAATGGAGCACAATTAAATCCACCGATCCTTTCGAATAATTGATGTAGCAAGCCGCACATATATCGTTGAACCTATTACCTGAAAAATCTCGAGAACGGTATGAATATATAACAAGTTTATGGTTTGGAGGGACAACAAAAGTATTAAATCCTTAAATTAGTCTATTTTGAAGAACTTTAGAAGAAATATAAGTCGTCCACTCTCTGGTCGCTGAGGATAAAACACAATAATTATAACTTTAAGTAATTCAATTTTATTATTATTTCAAAGATGTAGAAAATAGAAAACTTGTTCACCTTTTATTGTCATTAAATAATATTGTTGGAAATTTAAATAAATTTACAAATAATGTATTTTATTTTGTGATATGCAGTCGTAGAAAAAGTATAGTGTGCAACACGTTTGGAATCGGCTCTTTGCACACTCGTGTGACTTATTGCACTCGCCTACGGCTCGTGGCAATAAACCGTCACACCCGTGTGCAAAGAGCCTTTTTCAAAACTTATTACACAATATACTATTATCTACGACCTGCACAATAAGTGACTATTATGTCACTAACTTTTGCTCATCTGCGTTATGTAATGAGTCCTATCACCGCACTGGTGCGGTAATGAATCATAACGCGTTCGTTATCGCACTAGTGCGGTAAGAGGTTATAATTTTTTTATAACCACACAATCGAGTACACAATAGTTATTTATAATTTTTTTGCTTTAATTAGTGACCTCAGTAGATATTCCGATTGTTTTTTTTTTGAGAAAGGTTTTATTTAGGTCAAAAATAAACAGCGTTGAAGAAGATAGGCAAATACACATTTTCTTCTTCATCGCCGTTTATTTATGACCTAAATCCAACCGTTCTCGAAAAATCCAACTGGGTTATTCATATTAGACAAACGACAATAGTCACTTTTTGTGCAGGTCGTAGATAAAATGTATATTACACGTACGGTAAGGCTCATTACAACACTCGTGTGGTTACCACTACTCGGTCTATGACATCGTCTTGGCAATATTCCCCACTCGTCACTGTAATGAAGTTCATATCGTACTAATAATATAAATAACTATTATTCTACAGTGGCGTTAAAGGACGTTGCTATTTTCGTGGCAGAAAACGTGCAGTGAGGCCAATTAGGCAATTCAAACCACGTGACATTCAAGATGGCGTGGCGGCCACACATGGGCCAAAAAACACAAAAAAATATCTAGTTTCTGCCCGAATTAATAGTTTAGGTACCTAGTCAACAAATATTTAATTAAATAATGAAAATCAAAGTTGTAAGCATGCAAAATAATTTAAAATACGCATAAAAACATATTCAAAATAAACTTGCTTGGCCGCCACGTCACATTGAATTTTCCTTTTTGACAGATGGATTGAATTGCCTAATATCTATTTCTATCTGGATCACCCTTGATTCCTCTCTACGGGCCAGAGGTGAGTTAATTTGTTGTTTATTTCTTTAATTTTACTAAATTTTCAATTTTCATCTTCACGAATTTAATATAATAATTGTTGATTAATTTATTAATTTTTTTGGCTCATATTGATTGGCTGAGGATAATTAAAGAATGTTTTTGTTCCTTCACCACTTGTTTTTGCACTATCAATTCACACACCGTACAACCGTTACAACTCATTTAGTTTGTTTATTAATTTATTTGGATCTTTGATTATTTTTTTTCTGAAATCTTTAAGAGACTGGTCTTAATGCCAATTCTCTTAGGTAGGTAATGATAAATTTAAAAAAAAAAAACATTGATGTGAAGTGAGCAGCAGAATGATGTTTAAACCTTTTGTCGAAGCGGTTTTGCTTTTGGTCTGATTTCTGAGAGTGGTTTAATCGAGTATGACATTGAAAATTAAAAATTGTAAACTACTGGCTATCAATTTCAACTAGGGCTCGGAATTTTTAAAATTTAAGTGTTCGAATAGACGTGTGGTATTTTATTCGAATAGTCGAAAAATTTGAATAGTCAAATAATCGAATATTTGAATTGTCGAATATTCCAATGAACAATTACATACAGGGTGGGGCACGAAAAACTTTCCACCCAGGTTTTCTCAGGTGTTAGCTGATTAATTAAAAATCGCTTGAACACATCAATTTTTGTTTTTTGGGGGACACATTTTATTGGTATTTTTACCCCCTACCTGTCAACCCCGAAGTGAGGGTGACAGGTACCTCCAAAATTTCAAATGAAATGGGGGTTCGAGTGATACGTCATTTGATAGCTTTTTTCATTAAGATTATATCCCCGAAGTTTTAAGTTGCTACTATTTACCCCGTCGAAATGGCGGCTTGCCAAAGTTAGGAAAAATCAATGGAAAAATGCTGTGTGGTTTTTACCTGTTACCTACGCATAGGCGTGAGAGGTAAAAACTATACAGTTTAGATTATCGAAAAAAAGCATTTAGCCTATCTTTGACATGCCGCCATTTTGGCAGGGTAAATAGTAGCAACTTAAAACTTCGAAGATATAATCTTAATGAAAATAGCTATCAAATGACGTATCACTCGAACCCGCTTTCCATTTGAAATTTTGGAGGTGCCTGTCTCCCTCACTTCGGGGTTGACAGGTAGGGGGTGAAAATACCAATAAAATGTGTTCCCCAAAAAACAAAAATTGACGTGTTCGAGCGATTTTTAATTAATCACCTAACACCTGAGAAAACCTGGGTGGAAAGTTTTTCGTGCCCCACCCTGTATATTAATAAATAATCGTCTAGCCATTAACCATTAAAGATAAACCCATCAAACCATATATCGTTTAAATCAGCTCGAAGAGAGCTATCTAATGACCTATTAATATATAAGTGTCCCATTAAAAAAAATTGGACTTCGGTCAATATGTCAAAATCGGGCACAGCTAGAAAAAAACTGATAACGTCACTGGATTCTGCTTAAAAAAGTGCCTTTAGAGTGTTGTTACAGAAATCAATTATGTATTTTCATAAACAAAAAAGTTAAAAACGGTTTTGCAGTTTTGCAGAAAATCGAGAAAAGACCTCTGGCGACAAAACGGTTAAAGATATCAAAATGCTGTTAGCTTTGCGCTATTCAATTTTTCACAAAATTTGAGCCTCGGTGTGAGGGGTTCATTTTTCTCTATCTTGTTTAAAAATTGACGTCTCCTATCAGGGGCGTCCAAATTGGGACACCCTGTACACGTATACCTTACTGTGTTTTTAGCTCTTCGTGAATAGTGAATTTAAATAATACAGAAAGTCTATTTTTTAACTATTGCTTGAATAGTTGAATATTCGAATAGTCAAATATTCGACTATTCGAATATTTGAATATCCGAATACTCGACTATTCAAATATTCGGATTTTTCAACTAACAAAAAATCGACTTTAGAATAGTCGAATATTCGACTATTCGAATTATTCGAATACAATTCCGAGCCCTAATTTCAACTACTAGGTATTTAACTCCCAACTTGGATGGAATGCGACCAGAAGCAGTATATTCGCTATAAAACAGCACTTGATTGACTCAACTTATTTAATTCAATACAAATGGGCTATGTCATTCAGAAAAACAGTTTGCCAGGCAAAACAAACCTAATTTTGAAACCACCCAAGAAGTCCAAAAGTTACCCTTTTATCGTCCCTACTCTTAGGAAGGTTCCCAATTTCATTTAAATATCAGCACCGAATAAACAAGAAACTCACCAAAATAAAAACCAAATGCAGGGTCTTTACAATAACCCCGTGGAATCCTTTTCGCACAGTATCTCGAGTTCCATGCAGTCATCGGAATTTATTTTCTACATATTCGAGTTTGGAAGACAGCAAAATGGTTTTTGTGTCGGGAATGGGAAAATACGCTTATGCTAAATTTCAATATTGGATTTTGCGCTGTACCGTTTTTTTATTCTGCAATTTTAAGGCAAAATATTAGATAAACAAAAAACCATATTTGTCATCAATATTTGATTTTACCAAAATGCCTCTGCACAGATGAATTAAAATTCAAATTTGAAAATAGGATAAAATATGGGGACAGGATGCTCGAGTCGGGTCGAGGTTCAACGAAAAAGGGCTGATAAAGAATAAAAAAGCCAAGAGGCGCTATCTGACCGGAAATAGCTGCAACGTTACAGACGAAATAATGAGGCGTTTTCCGGTTTTTCATGATGAAACACAAAACAAAGTTAGCTATATTTTTTTGAAAAAATAATGCCTCACAGCCCTGACGTGTGTAAAAATAGAGTAACGTTGAAATTTATGTCGCTAGCAACAGGGTTAAATGGTTTGTATTATTATGAATTTATTCGTTACACAAATACAAAGCAACAAAAAATACGTTTGTTTCATGAAGTAAATACATGCGCTGGTGCAATGTGGGCCCTTGGCCACTATAATCCTTTCTTCATCAGTTTAGTAGTTGTTGTTTTTGTGACAACTAGACAGCTCCTCCCTTCAGATAAACTTGTCTCAGCCACTTATGGAATAATAACTAATACTATCGCATTAATAATAATTGTTCAGGCACCTACATATTTAATTTTAAAGAAAAAAACCCAGCCTTTCTTCTTTGAAATTAAATTTCAACTCCACTTTGAGTCATGAACTACTTTTTCAACCTACATATTTTGTCGCATTTGAATTATGTAATTGAATATTCAGGCTGAAACGCCTCGAAAAATATTTTGCCAAAAAGCGCTCGTCCAGTTTTCGAACATCCCAACCAAAGAACCATTGCTATTTCAGGAAACACCAACAATTTCATAAAAAAAAGTATGCGCAAACAAGACCAGTGGATTGTTATGTATATCGTCTTTCGTCCTAGATATCCGATGCGGTCTGTATATACAATAAAAAAGTATGCGACCTGAGCCCTGAATTAAATAGCATTTTTACGACAATTCGTGAAAATACAGGCATTTATTATATGTTACGTGAGCTGAATACAGATAAAGTGTGACTATTATTTTTCCAAAATTAATTTACCATTATCCAATACGATAACACAAAAATCCCAACAAAGCTAGCACGTTTAAGTACAATAAAAAAACATAAAAATCTAAAAATCACTCTTGCAGATGAACCAACTCTTTAATTACCAAATGAGCATCTTTATAAATTAATTTATCATCTAATTCTGAATTGTTTTGGCGTCTTTAAAGACGATCCATTAATTGAAATTTCACGAGGGGGACAAAGAAATGATGCCAACTAGAATAAATCTTGGACATTTTTGAGTCAATTAATTAAGTTACTCAATCCTCTAAGTAACCTTTGTAAAGGCTAATACTTGAATTTAATTACCGTAACATCATTGAAACACAAAGTCTGGAAGAAAATCCATATCAAGTTCCACTCAATCCATGAAATGGAAAAACATGCAAATGTCATTTCAAAAAGAATCAAATAACTGATGAATTTTTCAAACAATGACCGACTAGTTTCGCTTATAAATAGCTTCGCAACTTTTACTATATTTGATGAAATAACATGACAGAACAAAATATCAGATAAACTATACTTTATTTCATATTCTGGACCCAATTTAAAGTATTTGGAAATACAATATTGACAAAATAATCTAGTAAAGCTGCCATGTATCAATGTTAAATTTGGTAAAATGTTCACATGCTACTAAAGACTAAAATGCTCATAAATCTTTCCCCAACTTAGAGAAAACATAAATTTGGCACTGTATAAAGCATCTTTTGGTTAATTTCGAGCGTTTTGTATTCTTCTCTGCGGTTTTGGAAACTCAAAAAAAAGTTGTAGTTATAAAGTTTTGTGTACCAGCTGAAAGAAGCTGCGAAACGAGCTAAAGAAGGTTTACCAAACCCCAAAAATCTTGGGTCAGAATTATGATGGTATAATCTTAGGTATAATGATAATGACTATGTAACTCCTTTTGTTAATAATTATTAGGGGTGGGTCACTAGTTAAATAATATTGTAAAAATAAATAATTAAATTACATAAAATATTGAAGTGTGATAATTCAAAAACACACCTAAAAAAAATAATTAGCAAACGGTAATTGATAATTCTGAAAAGGAAATAAATAGGGCATACAATTCAACCAAGTCTTGACATAGGTAAAACCAATAAAACAATCAAGTAACTTTCAAATTAAATTAGTGTGTATTTTCACAGTGCGGTTAAAAATAAAGCATTAAAATTTAAAAAGATAAATCAATTGTTGGTATAATACTTTAAATAAAATCAATAGATAGAGGTTAACCCTCAATCAGATTGATCAAACTCCAAAAAAATTATATTACAATGTGCATCAATAAAAATAGTTGCCATATAAGTTCATTTACAGTCGCTGGCGATATCATTAAGATCGTTATATGGATATCTCTCAGAGTTCAAAAATACCTTGATATTTCTTAGATTTATATCATCGAATTCACTCATGTTCGAGTATAGATAGTCTCTTTTTTTTTTGTTTCAAATCCAAAAATAACATGTCTGGGTGTTTGGATCCTGGTTGACATTTTTACAAGCCAGTTGTATTTATTTGTCTTTAAAAGTTCCGGATATTAAAATTGATTCCCAACTACGAGAAGTAATTAAGATATCGCTATTTTATCAATAATTTTTTTAAGGATAATTCTTGAGGAATTGCTACTGAAATATGAGGAAAGTTCCATGTTAATTTGGTTAATACAATATTTGGGCTCTCATCATCTGTAGTTAATATTGCGTTATTGTCTGTATTATCTTTAACAATATTAGGTTCCTGTTTTGCATTTAATATAACTTTTTTATAATCTTCGAAAAATCCCATACACATTTTTAAGAAGATGCAAACGTTAAATAATCCTGTATTTTTATCAACTACTCTTTGCTTTTTTGTAGTAACGGTAGTACTTGTTGGAACCACTTCTGTAAATAGAAAACCAGCCTGCAACAAATTAAGAAAAATTTGTTAAATCCGTTTACATTAAAGGAAATATATCCTTTGAGGTTGAAAGTCCATCCTTAAATAAAAAAGCAACTCCATTATTGACAAGTTGGCAGGTTTTTGGAACACCCAAACGAAGAGAAGTCTGAATTCAAAAAATATGATGTTTGCAGTATTTGTAGCAAACAAATTCATCCCGAAGATGAAAAAGTGAGGGATCATGATCATTTAACTGGTAGATTTTGGGATGGAGCTCACAGTATCTGTAACTTAGATTTTCAACTTCCGTCTCACATTCCAATGTTCTTTCATAGCCTACCAGGCTATGACAGTCATTTATTTATCAAGCAGCTTTGTTGTGAAAATGATAGAATTGATATTCTTGCACAAACTAAAGAAAAATAAATTCATTTCCAAAGTCGATGTTGGTTGATAAAATTGAACAACCTGATAATAGTATTTTATACACCAAGTGAGTTAAATGAATGTTTATTCATAAGAAGAAAGTGTAACCCACAAGCCTTAGCGAGTGGGTTAATTTTCTTCGAATGAATAAACATTTTAACTCACGTGATATATACAAAATTTTATCCCATTTTGATGGACATTTGGAAAATTAAGTAATAGGAATCATTGGAATCAAAGCATAAAAAGAGTTCCTTTAGTAGCATATGAAAGCGCTAATATCTAAAATTGGAATTGATGGTTCCTAGGGCATCACTAGTTGTTTGTTTGTATTTGCAGCAATTTTTTATACTGTCAGAGTGATTTAAAAGACCGAGAGTGAGTTAATAATATTTTAAATCACTAGGGGATAAACGTCTACTTACCTTTGTTATTATGTGGTCAATAATGTCATTTTTAAACGTCAAAATGGGATAAAAAAATTAAACAAATTTTTATTAAGCTTAGATTTTTAGACTCTTTTCGTCTTCAATAGCCATTTCGTGTCCTTTGTTTAAATTTTTAAATAGTGGTGAATTTCGTGGGTTAGAGGACTGGACATTCATGCGTGTTGAGTTGTTTAAATAGTGGTGAATTTCGTGGGTTAGAGGACTAGATATGCATGCGTGTTGTGTTTTTTTTCTTCCAGCTTCTGTATTGTCCTGAATTTTTCGCTTATTTTATTAATTTCAACATAATTCCATTCTCCACAAATACTCTTTTTAAACGGTTCAACGGTCGGTTAAGGAAAAACAAACGAACTCACCAAACATAATGATTGAAAGAAATGAAAGCCCATCATCAGCTGACTGCTGAGTAATGTCTTAACCTAGAAGAAAATGAAAGCCAGTGAAAGAAATACTAATTTTAATAGTTTGAATTAAATAATTACTTACATAAGTAAGATATTTTGAAAACATAACTACAGTTTGCCAGGTTAGTAGTTGTTTGGGGTTATGTTGAGTCGTTCATTTCATTTTTCCATTACTGCTAGAAACCCTGACGCAAAAGAGAACCGCAACAAAGTTTAATAATAGTAGGTAAGTGGCAAAAATTAACTTACATTCCAACTCCAGAATAAAATAACAGTCTGGTCAGTTTTAATCCATTTAAAAAAGACAATTATAATAAAAAAAGAATATCTACTTTTCTACCGCAAAAATTTAAAAGAATAAGGAAATGAGTGTACAGAGTTAGAATTTTAAAATTCCTAGCGAATTCTCAACGTGCTTGGAATTTTTATTTGAGTTTCACATTCGTATTTGAAAATTTCTTTGAGTCCATAGAAAATAACTTTATCCAGAAGTACAAACAGATCCCGTAGATTTTGAGACCAAAAACACATTTTCGGTGTCGATTCAAAAATCCTCCATCGGATTTATGTGACAGCCGCTATAAAACGTTATCGCCGGGAGATGTTTTTAGAAAAATAACTGACGTCAAACACTTCGTAAAATATGAAATGGGGTTTTTATTAAATGCAAAGTATCTATGCTCATTTTTTACCCACACAGGTTCACTTAACATATAAATCGCGTTAGGCTGAACGGAAAAAATCAGCCTCTATAAATGAGCAAATCATGACAGTAAAATTTAAGATTTCTTCATTCGGGGTGTTTTTTTTTTACGAAAATATCTACAAGGCTTTATTGAATAAATGGCTAATATTTTCGAGTGGTAAAAATATGGTTTCATTTTTGTGCATAAAAATGTTCCTTCAAAGTACACAACCAGAGTGCTGATGTATAATTCATCCCTTTGCAGATCGTAAAAATATGTTAGCCAAGGAAAATACGTGCCGTAAAACAAGAAATCTTACATAGGAATATGATGGCATGGAATAAATATTTATTGAGGTAAATGGGCCTCGCTTTTACTCTGTGTATGATACACTAAAACATTTTTATATCCTACTGAACTATTAAAACCATATAATACCTTGGTTACGATAATCATAAACAGGGTCTTAACTCCCAAGGGAGTTAAGGATTTTCATAACTCCCAAGGGAGTTAAGGAAGGGAGTTAAGGATATCATAACTCCCAAGGGAGTTAAGGATTTCCATAACTCCCGCTTTTACCTTGAATAGGTAACACTTTGACAAAAAATAGAAATTTTGATTTATGGCTTATTCCTTTATAAAAATAGACAGAATACAGTAAATTCAGTAGGATATAAAATTATCTATGTACCACGGGAATTATCAGGTGTTAATACCCCAGGGCAACGGCCCGAGGGACACCAATTGCCCCTTGATACATAAATAACTATTACGATTCTTGTCAAAATTCTGACAGTAAGGATTATTTCTGTCGAACAACTTTTTTACTACTACTAACCTTAGAAATAGATCTTATTCAATCTATTTTTCTAGGAAAAACTTGAATGTCTCTCCCTAGGTAAATAATGGAAATAATTTAAAAAAAACCTTGGTCAATGAAGAAAAAGACGTCACTTACCAAGTTTCTATTAGTTCAATTTCAATTTCAACCTGTCAATTAAAAAAAAACAAAGAAAAACAGGTTTCTGTATGTAGAGGGTGGTCCAAATTGGACACGTTCTTATGGAAACTGCCTTTATTTTTAGAAATAGAAAAAAAATAGACCCCCACTTTGAGGCTCACATTTCATGAAATCTTGATTGGTGCAAACCGTATTTTAATATATTCAACCGTTTAGCCGCTAGAGGGCGATTCTCGATTTTGAGCAATACTGTAAAACCTCCATAACTTTTTTGTTTATGAAAATAATTCAATTCAAGAAGCACTTTTCTAAGCAGAATTTAGCAACGTTCTCAGTTTTTTTTCTGTTCGGCTTCGATTTCGAGATATTGACCAAAATCCGATTTTTTTCAATAGGACACCCTATATGTTAATAGCTCATTAGAAAGCTCTGCTTTATGAGTTTTGACTTTTAATTTTAGCTGTGGGGTAGTAAAAAGCGGAAAATGTTGTGCTATTTACAATCCTTAACTTATTATTAACAATTTTTACATTTTACTGTACTCTTCTAAGAATACTTCAATCAGTTGACATTCTATATACAATGTTGCCAGCTCAACAATTTCTGACAACAAATTACAGAGAACTGTAATTTTTACAATAAGGAATTTCTTTTTGCAATTACAGATTTCTGTTATATTAACATCTTCTCCTGATTGCAAAAAAAAACATTCACATAAGTACTTTACAATTTTCAATTTTACATACCTAGATCTAAATTTAATTATTCTCTACACTAATTTTTACATTTTAATCATCATCTGGTTTTTAAATTTTTCAAATTTAATTTTTCATAAAGGCTTTGTAAAAATGTCTGCCACTTGATTGTTTGCTTCCATTGAGATAGTATATAAAAGGAGACGCTGTTGCCGTATACGAGTATGCATTGATAACGGGATCATTAGGAGGAGCTTATTCCAGCACCAATATGGCCGCATTATCAGGGTTGGATCCAGCTCAAATGTCATATTTGTTTACTTCATATAGGTAGTTCAAATACATATATTTAAAACTAGCTGACCCGGCGAATTTCGTACCGCCTCTGAATTATTAAATATACCTATTAAATGTTGTGTTAACGTATCTATTAGCTGAATTAAATTCAGTTTTTTTCGATAGTGAATTGGGCTTTGGTTGAAGAAAATTAATGTTTACTCTCTGGATCAGAAGACACCTAAAATTAAAATTTTATATCATCCTTTTTTAGGCAGCTTTTGGGCATTATTCTTGTAAAGTGTACCACCAAATAAATAAACTCAGGCACAGGAATGTTCAAAGAATGTAAAGAAAACAAAAAAAAACTCTAGCGCAGCCCTGTTTCACTCTATCTGCACTGCATGCACTGCACTACTCCATCTGTTCTACTCTATCTGCACTACTCTATCTGATCTACTCTTTCTGCACCACTCTATCTGATCGGAATAGTGGAATAGTTCTGTTCAAAATGGCTCCAGTTCCTGAGCAGCATTGTTCTACTGTATCTGCAATGCCGAGCTTCGTTTCAGGTATCAGAGATGGCGTAGTATACAAAATACAAAATACAAAATAAACTTGGTATCGGTTATAAGAGATGGCGCCGTATGCGGGCTCAGTAAATTTTTTTCGTAAATAAAATAAGTAATGAAATGACCACATTAATGACATAACAACATGCTGGTACTGTCAACGCAACGAAAAAAGTTTCAATTTGACAGCAAAATCCCCATTAACAAAATGATCATCCATTTATTGAATAATTCATTTATTACAAAAAATGTGATAAATGAAGAACCGCTCGACCGATTTTGTGCAAACTTCACATAAACCATCTAATAAATAGTCCGAACAAAGCCTAAACATTCGGTTTGGTTAGGTGAGCCCGTTCTTGAGTTATAAAATTACAACGCAAAGTGGCATTAATTTTTATATACAGGGTGTTCCGAAACTATTGTGCCAAAAATTGAGGAGTGATAGATCTCGCCAAAATAAACGTTTTTTACTCATAAACCCATAGGCGCATGTGCTTCGGTTAGGTGATAATATCACATTACAGTCCGCACTGTGGTAGCCACCTTGCACACGAAGAAACGTGTTTGAATAAGCAGAACCTGTGTTATTAAATAATACAGAACCCAAAGAATGCTTGCAGTATTTATTTAAAATAATGACATCTGGAAAGAATGATTGTTAAGGGGGCATGTACTCCACGTTCACCAGACCTGACGGAATGCGACTTTTTTTATGGGGTCATATGAAAGCTCTTGTTCACGACACTCCAGTTGAAACAGCTAGATGAAGTTAGTAGGAAGGATTGTTGCAGTAGCTGCTGAAATTCTCGAAACACCATGAATTTTTCAACGTGTTCAGGAGGCTATGCTACAGCACTGTCACGCACGTATGGAGGTGGGTGGTCGTAGCTTTGAGCATCTTTTGCTATGAGTGATTGTTTTTAGTAAATACTGCAAGTATTCCTTGGGTTTTGCATCATTTAATCAGGGCCGTAGCGATATGACTATCCCTAGGGGGGGAGACTGAGATCCGGCGCCCCCTAAGCGCCGCGAAGGCAATCCAAATGTAAAGAAAAATTTATTGGTGACCACACCCAAATTTTGCCAATTTTAAGTAGATATGGGTATAATTTCATTCAATGAAAAATTCAAAATGTTGTATCACTAAGGGCGGGTATTATTAAACTATTCTGACTTATAACTCAAAGTTAACTTCCGGAAATGCAATGAGAAGTAACGTCATTTCTGTCATTCCTGAAGTTAACTTTCAGTTATTCTGTCAAAATAGTTTTATAATAGGCAATTTTTCGTGAGGATAACCAAGCACAATCTTTTGCTGGAATAGTTGTATTCCTTTCAAGAGCTTGAAACACTCAAGCTACTCGCTCCGGTGTTTAGTCGCCCCCGATTTGCAGGAAACAGATGCGTAGTGCAACAAACACTTTTCGAAAGGAATAAGCGCGTGAAGCCCCGGAGCTGTTTCGGAGCTCCTCCTAGGTGTGAAAGGAATACAACTATTATGTGATGTGTCATTTGTGTCATACTGCCCTAACTCCCCCACCATCAAATTCTGGGATACTCGAGGATCAAGTACACTTAATTTCTTCTGTGAGAATAAACCCAAAATCACCTTTTCTACATTTGAAATTGACGAAAAAATTAACTCACTAGCACAGCCTGAATCGCAAGCATTCCATCGAGGTCTGCGGGTGACGTCATCATTATAAGCTGCTGGTAGTGACGTCACTCGCAGGCTCAGAATTTGATGGTGAGGGAGTTAGGGGAGTATGACACAATTGACACATTACCATTATCCAGCATACTCGAGTATGCTTGATTATCCTCGCGAAATATTGCCTAATATTCGCCCTAAAAACCTAACTTATGTATTGAATGAGACTTTATCTATTGCCAATTCGATTTCCTGATTTTCTTAGATAGTTTCAGGTGAAAATAATGAAGTGTAAGTATATTGTAGATTTTCAAAATAAAAACACCAAACTTTTTGAATGTTTATTTTGATTCAATTTCTTTGTTTTTTGCACTTTGCCTATTTTGGCGCCCCTTTGCCAGCTGCGCCCGGGGGGAGGCTCCCCCGTCTCCCCCCCTGTTGGCTACGCCACTGCATTTAATATTTTAGTTTCTGCTTCAAACACGTTTCTCCGTGTGTAAGGTGGCTACCACAGGGCAACCTGTAATGTTCTATTATCACATAACCAAAGCGCATGCGCCTATGTGTTTATAAGTAAAAAACGTTTATTTTGGCGCGATCTATCATCCCTTAATTTTTGGCACAATAGTTTCGGAACACCCTGTATATAGATTCAGACTCTGTTGGTATTTCAATTTTTACATGTATTTAATTGTTTTAATGTGGCCTAAAAATTGTTAAAATTGTTAAAAAATTATACTTCTCAAAACATAACGACATATTAAAACTACAACAAAAAATTTGAAGTCCGATCCTGAATGTTGTTTATACTCACCTATGAAATGATATTCCCGTTGATTTCTTCTTTTCTACGCCAAAGCTGCTGCAGCAACTTCTTACTGCACATACTTCTCTCATACACAACACAAGCAAGTCGAAAAAACACCAAATAAGCAAAAATTGCGTATTACGCCTCGACATTAGAAATTGAGTATGACAGTTGTAATGTCAGTAAGTAATGACACAAAACCAGCACCAGTATGGCGGACCCGCTACCGCTTTTTGTCGCCTCCTCCCCTATACATATACTACCTCATTGTTTGCTTCACATTAAGAGGGGCGTCAGATAAGAGCTAGCGCGCCATCTTTTGGGCTTAATGACATATATTAAATATTTTTTAATCACCGGTGTTCAAATTCTCTGTAAGTGATTGACGTATTTACAAGTAGATGGCGACATCTTCAATATCAATTCGTTTCCACGGTAATATACAGTGGACTTAATAATTTTATTCAGATGCAAATGATATAATAGTATTTCGCATTATAAGCTAGGTAAAACAGTTTTTACTGGCGTGTGGAAGAAGTGACTACGCTTCCCGAACTCAGCGACATCTTTAAGAGAAGCGCTGAACACACGTTTGGTTTGAGTCTCTGCTGAAAATGACAGCAATCACCTTCTGCTTGTTTGGCAGATTTTCGGCAATTCTGTTATTTTCATTTATTCCAGCATTTTATGATCCGGCATTTTGAAAATATCTGTAGGTAACAAAGTTGTGTCCTCAACTACTCAATCCTCTATATGTCGCAGAATTTTTAAACTTTTTTTCTTTATTTTATTCCTTTGAAAACAGCAGCTTTCAACAGGGCCAGGATGTTCCGGAATTTTAAAACTCCAAACAAAATTATGACTGTCAAAATTTATTTCTCTTGCCACATCAAATCAAACCTACTTTCCTCGCTGATTTTCTAGAAGGAAGCAATCCATAATTTATTCTATATTTCTCGAGAAGGACAAGGACAGGAATATTAGCGAGTGACCGAAAAAAGAGAAGAGAGAGTGACTGTGAAGTACCAACGCTGTAACAGAGTAGAGTCTTTCAGAAGGGTGTGAGATAGAGAGATTATAGCCTCAGGCAGGCGAAAGAACAGAAGAAGAGACAATTCTGTTAGATAATCATACTCGGTATCGAGTGATCGCCTATGATGATGATGATGATGATGATGATGATTGCAGATTGCAGCTTTTAAAATATATTTGTCACAGGTAATTTCTTTGCAAAAAAGTCTATGTTTCAGCGCTTATATATCACAAACCGTGATACGTAGGTACAGTCGTGAGTATAAAAAGTGGGACATACGACTGACAGGTCTTGTCATCTTCCGCTATTTTGGGTAAATCAGTCTTTTCTCTACAATGGATTTTTTGTCAAATATAACAATCTCTGTCATTGCCTTAGGTATAGCGGATGAGCTCGTTTCACAATAGGAAAAAACGGGTCTTCCTTCAAGCTCTCCTTTAGGAGCTTTCTAAGGAGAATATTATTAAAATTTATCCATAAATTTCGTTATCTGTCTTTCATAGAATACTGGGTTATGTTCCCACAGCCTGTTTAATTAACCTATCATCATAGTCAATAATTTAGGCGTTGTCACCTTATTTTCAATTTATTGATAGTTTCGTAACGCTTAGCCCTCAGCAGTATTGAATAAGGAGATATAAAACTATTTCGCTAATGAGATATGTAGTTATGATTCTTTCAAGCATCATATATTCAAGCACCACATATTTCGAATTTTCGAGTCCAATCATAACTGTATGGTAAATACCATTTGAGCTTTATTTAGTTGTTCAATGATTGAGTTAACATACTCTAACGGAACTGATTATAGTGATTATATTTTACATTACACACTGTATGTGTAAGACTAATACTTTAACAGCCTATAATAGGGTCTTAACTCAACAAGTAGCCAATGCAAATGCTAATGACCAAAAGATACCCGGTTGTTAGCTACCAGAGTTTGGTTATTACTATTAGCTGTTTATTAAATTTATTACTAGAGGCGTATTTAATTAGGTCAGTGAATTGCACCAAAGCAGCATTCGGGTCCATTAAGTTAACAGACCATATTTGCTCTAAGCGCTTGATATTATTTGTTCTAATTGCGGTCGTTGTGACGTTGCTGGGTCACGATGTTTCACTTAACGAGAAAATCAGCAATTAATGAACAAAAAATTTAGATTTTTCAAGTTATTTTTTAGCTCTCACAAACTGGATAAAAGTCGAGTTGATTCAATAATTTCAATGAATTTGAAAAAAGAAATATGTGTAAATTTTAAAGTTGGTTGCTAGTTATCACAGTTCTTATTAATTGCAACTTGAGGCTATGTACTCGTAAGAAGATAATAGGTGATTGCCCCCAATTACTCACTAAATTGCATTCACACATCTAGTACGGTGATTAAAGGTCTGTTCTTACAGAAATCACAAACCAGTCAGAGCGTTTTTGATTGGTGCAAATGGCCAACAACCACTTTCCTGACTGTTTTCAATCAATAAAATCCACTCTGATAGTTTTGTGATTTCTGTGAGAACAGACCGGAAATGGGAAGTTGCAAAGATATTTACTGGAATATTTATGATGATTTTGGACGTGGAAACTCGTCATCTTATTAAAGGACCTTAGTATAGCACAGGCATGACCCCCTTCGAGGCTCTTGACATCGAGGCCCCAGTCTCCCTCCTGTTAAAAGTTTTGATTTCGCCCCAAAATCCTCTGGATTCCCGAACAACGTTTAATTTTTTTTCAAATCGCTAGTGAAGCTGTGCAGCTTACTGTCAAAGTTTGAAGAAAGAATACAAAAGCCTTCTTCTCCAGCCGCAAAATTTTGATAGTTAAAAACAGGTAAAAAATAAACTTGCTGGTGTTGTAATAGTATATTACATACCGAGTAGGGAAGTGTTTCATTACTGTCGAGAGATTTATATAGTCAATCGAGACGCGAGCGTCGAGATTGACTACTAATCTCGAGACAAAAATGAAAACTTTCCTCCGAGGTCTGTATACTATTTTATCTACAAGCGTGCGGTAAGTAAGGTATATTACACGATTTTGCGTGCGGTAAGTACCACAATACCGCAAGGAGTGCGGTAATATTGTTACCGCACGCTCTACCTACATAGGCGCGTACCTTTAATTACCTACCAGAAATAAATTACCTACCTATCACCTAAATTCTACTTGTCCGATGTCAAAGATGACAGACGCAATTTTTTTTCATAATTTTTTAAATTTCTTTCGGATCTTTTGTTACCGCACGCTTGTAGATAAAATACTGTATATAATACGTATGGTAATTAGGTTATTACCGCCCTTAGAGATTGCAAACCTCGCCTCACCGGCTCGGTTTGCAAATTTCTCTCGCGTGCAGTAATAACCTAGTTACCACACTTACTATATAATATACTATTATTTGCAAGCACACTTCTTCTTATCTTCATTCCCTTTGGCTTAAATTTGAAGATCATTTAGGGGAACCCGGGGGCATGGGTAGAACGGGGTATTTAGTGTTTGAAATTTTTTTTTGAGAAAATTTACCTACAGAGCCTTAAACTTTTTCTTGGAAACTTTATTTGATAGTATTTCTAATGATTATTACGAATATATTTCATTATTTCCTTTTCTGTCTTTTGCTATTTATTTTTATGACAAAATCTGCACAATTCCCCGTTGTGCCCCACCTATGGGGTTCATTGGGGTACATTTGAGGCACAATAGAAAAGTCATTCCAAACTTAGTTAAAACTCTTTATTGATCACTAGCTTTAACTCCTAACTGATGCATGGACTCCGAAGACTATTGTTGTCGTTCAGTTTTTCTTACATATATTCGAACCATCTAGAAAAATAATTTATTCAGGATGATAATGGTTAAATGTTGTTTAATACGAAGTAAGTTCTATAGCTACCATCTACAATGTTTCTAAGACAGTTTACATCATTAAACAACATCTACAATGAAGTTTAGCAGTTCAACATACATGTGGGGCGGGACCCGTTCTGCCTCTCCCCATTCTGCCCCAAGAGCATTCGTCGCCATTGTGACTACATAAACAATTGAAGGGGTTTAACTAATAATTTCGTTTTATGGGGAAAAGGTACCCTAAGAGAAGGGCTTTCTTCCTATACTACACAACATGACCGACTAGTGAAATTAAACACCTCACCGTTGTTCGCAAATTCGTCAATTCTTACAGTGGATTTTCTTATAGTGATGCATTCAGCGCAACAGCTCCCGAAAGACTACCAACAAGGTCAAATTTGTTGCCAACGCATTCCTAGGATATAGTGCTGTGAATATATATCGATATGGCAGCGATGCACTAACCCGCGAAAATTTGAAACGTGGTACCCCGTTCCACCCTGGTACCCCGTTCTATACCCGTTTCCCCTATTTGAACTCAAGAATCTTGAAATTCCCAGGTGTGTTTTAATAAAAGATCTCATCGAAATAGTATATAGCTTCGCTGATTCCTTCCAAAAGACTTACAAGAGCATGCCTCAGACCTAATATCCATAAATTCCAATGGTGAAATTATTGTTATTCCCTTAATGTTCTAAGTGAACAGTAGCCTCATTCAAAAATATATTTCTACCTAGATTGGAATAATGAGCTACCTCTTATTAGCACAGCCGTAACCAACGTAAAGGAATCTATTCAAATACTCTTTTCGAAGATTCACTTTTACACAAATTTCACCATCACTCTTTGTTGGTTACGCGCCAGCCCCCAAGAATGGAAAAATTTTTAGCGGACGGTGTCACTAGGAAAGCTTTATGATTATCATCATGTTACTTCTACAGACCGCCCCGATAACCTCATAACACGGGGAACAAATCCATGTCCATTATTAATTTAACACGAACAAAGCAGAAGGGATAAGATTCCCTACTTCAATGCATATTATTCCTTGATTTTGTTTTTATGACGATAAATAAGATTAGAGAGAATCGTAATAAAAACCTGATCCTTTTACGTTTTCTCATACCTGATGTAATAAAATGAAGAAGATATTATCTGGAGTTCTGAAAAACCACGACGAACTCATCAGTAAACAAAAATCATATTGGATACACTAATCAATACCATACTCACTTTTTATTTGGAATCCATACGATATTCATGTTTTATTTATGCCCCAGTAATTTTCAAATTTGCATCTGAAGTTGAAATTTTCAAATTAGTAGCTCCGTGTTTCAGTTTTTTGTCGGCAAACAAAGCCTTCGTGCGCATTCATAAGCCCAGGCATCGAATGTATATTTTTATTTAAGCAAATGAATGTGAGCCATGACAGCTGACTGAGTTAAATGCAAAATACTGTTCCTGTTCCAAGTAGGTATAACATAACTTTTTAGGCTACGACACATTTTTCCCATAAAAATCTGTGTCTTTCTAATAAACTAAAACTTAAGCCACAAATTAAACAATACAAGGCTACTTGTCTGGAGAAAAGCTATTATATGTGGGATCCGAGGAATTAAAGTCCATCGTTTTCCCAAAAATCCAATTAAGAAACGGATTAGGTTCCTGAATGCAGAGGGCAAAAATGTAAGAGGATTTTCTAACCCAAACTTAAAGCACTAATAATTATGGGTCTTCATAAGTAATCAATACTCTTTTCTCTTTTGATGCGAAATCTTCCTGATTTTATGTTTCCTTCAAAGTGAAACCAAATGAAAATTTAAAAAAATTAAATGCTTCAGCTTTACTCATTTAGACGTAATTCCCATTCCAATTGCTATTGGACGTAATTGTTGAGTCTATTAAAATTTAATGTCTTTGCGCCAGAAGCAAAATGCCGTCGAAAATAACTAGGCGTCTTTTATTTCTGAGTTTATTGAGTAAATAAAATTTTAAATTGACGATAAAACAAACAGCGGATGGAAGACTGTATTATGCACATTACGCCAAATATCCCTTAACATTAGAATGTCACAGTACAATGTATTCACATTGAATGCCAGGCAAGTTTCCAGATAGAGCCTTAGCAACTTGCTATTTACGATGTCAACAATGTGCTCTTCTGGCATTTTAGATCTATTTCAACAAATATAAAATACAAATAAACTTAAGTATGTAGGTTGGCACTATGCAAAAATTTGGTAATAAAAATACATAACTCAAAATAAGGTACCTACAGGATCATTCGTGTGTTCATCATTACATGGAAAAATATTCGAGTGTAATATTAGAACTCGCACAAAAAAAAAGCGCAATAATTCTTTTAGAAAATGACGATTAATAAATCATTTCATATTTCCGAGTCCGCACACTGGGCCACACAATGAGGAAATGATAAAGTGTGCAGAGTCCGGGGAGTTGTTTATTATATTCTAATGCGATGTTGGAACAATAAGAAATGAAATCATTACCCAATTTTTCAAATTTATTATTGGGTGAACAATGATATCAGATTTGTAGAGATTGGGACCGGTTTCCGGTTCTACTTTCCAAAAAAAAAAAAACTTTATGACTTTGAACTAGGGAATTGATGTGATTTTTAATGGTCTTTGTACGAGTGGAATTTATTTTTAGGAAAATTTATTAGATATGAGCGACGGTATGAAAAACACAATCTAGTGTTATACAGTTCTCGATAAAACCGTGATTGAATTTATAGTAGGGTACTTTCGTTTCGAATAAACCAACCGTAAATGAATAGCTGCAATATTGAATATTTAATTTACAACGTTTCGTGATTGTGTATTGGGTGCTCCGAAGAGTAAATTTGGTCATGCAAATTAGCTTTTCGGTTAACAATATGGATAGATTCTCATCAAATCCAAACCAGGCAAAAAGAGTTACAATAAAAATAGTATCAGATTTTTTGGAATTGATATTTAACCCTTCTCTATCCACTCATCTTTTAATTTGGTTTAGAGCGCTTTGCATTCGCTTCTTTACTTTAGAATTCAATTTTCTCCGTGAGATGATAACTATGTCGTCAGCATATCCGAGGGCACGGTGGACCCGTCCTTGAGCACCTAAGCACACCGACCGCCACAAGACTACACAGGAGCGGGGATAATTCCCCAGCCTGTGAGCATCCTCTGTATACTCGGGCCGCCGGTGTCTCCTCTGCGACGGTGGTTTCTACCATCCTTTCTTTTAGCATGTAGTTGATACACACACAGCAGGTGTTGTAATGAAGTTACTACTTTTTTCCGCTACCCGCCACTGATATACCACATGCGAATCGATTTTTGGATCCTATAAGTGAGCATTCACACCAAAGTAGCATGCGACGTGCGACTTACTGCTAGGAAGCAAGAAAGATGCTACTTATTTTAGAACCTTTAGAACTATGTGACAGGTTTCACACCGAAGCTGCTTCCTGCTTCCTAGTAGCAAGTTGCACGTCGCATGCTACTTTGGTGTAAATGCTCACTTAGAGATACTATCGCCGCTACTGAATAACCGCCCTGCTTCTACGCCACTCGACGTCGTTTCGCGACGACGGCACCAAAGTAAAGAGGAGTACTTAATGAGGAGAAGAGGAAAGATTGCTGGTACTAGATTGCCGACCTCCGAAACATCAAGAAGAACCCGTGCCGATTGTAAAAACTTAAATTTGATTTTTTTTGTTGAAAAGTGAATTTCTTACTAGTAGGTACCGTTTAATTTAATTTAATTCCACCTGTCTAATTTTTTTTTTCCCACTCAGCCGTCATCCCTTTCAGTAAACGATTTATCCCGATTAAATGTTTCTCTATGTATTTGAATTTTTGCCGTTTTCACTTTGTAATTTATTAACTTTCCTTGTAATCTAATTTCCGCCACCCAAAACTCTTAAACCTGGAACGGTATCGGTTTTAGTCTTTGAAGACGAACCGTTTCGAGAATCTCTTGAGTTTTCTAATTAAAAAAAAAAAAAAAAATTACACAATTTCCGCATCCAAAAATTCTTAATAACTTTTGTTAAATTAAGTAAATATTAGTGACCGATTAACCATAATAGTTTTTTTTCTGTGACGGGAAAAAAGTAGACTTTTTGTACCTGTTGACAGGGGCAAAAATGTCACTTTTTCTCCCATAGGAAAAAAGTGATTTTTTTTCCCACGGGAAAAAAGTAACAGGTACCAGTCAATTTTTTTCCCGAGGGAAAAAAGTAACAGGTACTAGTCAAATTTTTTTCTCAAAGGCAATAATGTATAGATGGAAAATGTTGAGATTTTCCCGTCACAGAAAAAAATAGTGTTATACATGGGAAAAAAGTAAGATTTTAGCGCTCGCTGTGTTGTCTCCCTCCGCTTTTCCCTTGTATAATAAATAACTATTATATGTAAGATAAACAGATAAAGAATTGTTTACCTAGGAAAGGGTTTGTGATTGTTTGTCTTGATGTTGAGTCAGTTCCTATAGTTAGTTCTATGAGTTCACACGCTCTGCTTTCCACGCTATGTTCGATATAATAAATATATTGAGAATCTATAATTAACAAGTTCTTTCATTTCTTAGTCCATTTCCCAATATAGCTATTTATGTACCAAGGGGATTATGTAGATTATAATGCCCGAAGGCGAAACTAGCCCGAGGGCCTATGGCCCGAGGGATATATTTCGCCTGAAGGGCATTATAATCTTGAAATCCCGTGGTGCATACAATGCTTTATTTTCTACTCAACACAATGTTTTTTCATCAATTTGTTATTAACAAAATCAGTTAAACTTGTGTGACAGAATATTGTTTTGTATTTTGACATGTATCTGTACCTGTGACCTGTACCTGTACCTGCGACCTGTACATAGAAACGAATAAATTAATATATCTATAAACATCTCATAAGGTAAGGCAACGGTGGTGGTCCTGTGGGTTAACGCGCTGGACTACATGGGAAACATTGATGGTAGACCGGGGTTCGAATCCTGGCTAGACCCGAAAATTATTTTCGGTCAGACATTTAGTGGCTGTCTAGGGTAAAGTGCAAATTAATAGAACAACAACAACAAAAACACCTTAAGGTATTATAAGCGGGCGTTATAGATCATAACGCCCGCAAAAGCGGGCGTTATGGATCAGGTTGTTATAGGTGTGTTAACGTATTTCGTTTCCTAGGTATTATGGATCTATAATAGTAAAGTAGAAAATAAAATACTTTATTTTGATTTTATTGTAATTAACTAAAATATAAAGGTACTGATAATTTACCGTAGACACTAGATTTATTCTATCAAGGAGCTTCGCAAAAATCAAGAAGTGGAACAACTCTCAGTCTTCTCCACAATTCTTTATGTAAAATTCAGTTTTATAATTTTACTACGAGTACCTACATGCTTCGGAAAATGTATATCCATCTTCAGCTCTAAAATGAAATGAAACTGATATGGGTTTGAGGAAAACTCAGCTATCAAATGGGTTTGCAGGTTATCACAAACATAGTTCCAAAGGTACAAGATATGGAATAATTCTACAACATACCTTTTGCTTTATTAAACCAATAGTTTCGAATGCATGAAACCTGTAATCTGTGGTGAGCCCAATTAGACTTGTCATAGAAAAATGCTGTTCACCGAGGGAAAAACGGGGGTTTGATCTTGCCAGAGGCAGTGGATCCTGGCTGGAGAAACGAGTCGAAAAATCTAAAGGGATAAAACCCTAGGTTGAGTCAACTATTCGACATTAAGTAATGTGTACGTACTAGATTGTTCATGTTCAAGCTGTGCGTCCTGGGTTTCGCTACCCGGGGAGGAGCTCTTTTTGATTAAATAAGAATGAATTTGAACAGGATAATGTTAGTTTTTTTAAGAAAAATTGATAATTCTCTCGTTTTTCATATTTTTTTGCAGAAGATGATCGATTGAAAAAGATGACAGCTGATGGCTGTGGTCTCCACTATGCTGACCAGCTTAGGCCAGGAAAGACAGGTTGAACCTCGCAAACTAGACACAAGTTCTGTTTAATTTTTTTTCTGGTAGGATAAGGGCTGCTTATTATGGGTCTAACTTTTTCCAACAAAATTTCACCCTGGAACATCCCCTTTCATCCCCCTAAAGGTGTTTTTGGTGGTTTTTCCGAAACGTAGCGCTTCCGCTGAGTTTTACAAAAAAATACCTTCATAGCAAATTGAAGAGGACTAAATTCTCTACAATTTATCCAGCGACAGCATATGTCTATCACCTACCCTTTAGTCGGGGTGGCATGGCGCTCTAAAGTTGAATGACCTTGAAAAAAAATTTTTTGGAAATTATTTTTTCTTTACTAAACAGTAAAGCGAATCCACCACAAACCATACAGCAAATACTCATAAATAATTGGCCGATTTTTTGGTATATGTTTTATTTAAAAATAGTAACCCGTTCAAGATATACAGGGTGGTGAAATTTAAACAACCCCCTTTCATATCATCTGAAGGGCTAATGCTAGGCTGTTCAAATTTTCAGGGATTATTGATGTTAGAATGGTATTGAAAAATTCTTATAATGCACTCCTATTTTACACCTGGAACCAACCCCAAAAAAAGTAAAATTAAAAAAAAAAAATGCTGTTTTTTTCCATTTTCTCGCACACAATGCTCTCTATGTGAATGGTTCAAATATTATTTTGTGCACACCTCCGACATACATGCATGGACAACAAAAGCATTTTTCTAGTACAACCCCACTAGACGGAAAAAAAATATATTAAGGGGGTAAAAAAAAAAAAAAATTTTTTGGCTTTTTGTTTCACATAGGTCAGTAGTGCACTAAATAACCTTTCCAAAAATATATCTACTTATTGCAACATCTGTCTGGAAACTACCCCTGCCCCTTATGGAAGTTGTCGCAACCACTCTTTAGCGATTATTTCGTTACCTATGCATTGTATGGGAAGAAAATTTATACGAAATTGAAGACCACCATATGCTCTACAAATAGGTTCCTAATGCATTTTTTATATTTTGCAACCGTTACGTTACAGTGGCGTCCCAAAGCTCAGAAATTTTATAGCGAATTCCAGTTTTATTCCATTATCTCGTCCCCTATTCACAGATTTAGCACCCCCCCAAGCGAGGAGATGGGAGGAAAAAAATACATACATTAACGTGTAGTAGGCCTACTGGGGACACCACATTAAAAAAAACGCACCTCTTGAGGTAGAGTACCTACATGGTTCTCACACCATTGTTGGGTGGTGTGGAAACAACTACAAGCTGTCGATGTCGCCACTGGGGGGGTATTTTATTGGTTGGAACATAGAGCTTAAATTGCATGAAATATAATTGGTATATACCTAATACTCTTATAATAAATCAATTAGATAGGCCCTTATAACATGAGCTGAAAACCATTGACGAAAAAAAAAAAATGGAGTTTGCCTGACGTTTTCCGACATTTAGGCTACCGTTGTGGCTGAAAGGTGGCAAGAACATAGAAAGTGCATAGGCATAATGAGTAGACAAATTTCTGGCCTTCAATTTAGCAAATGAATTTTAGCGATAAAATGTATAGGTGACGAGATAATGGAATAAAACTGGAATCCACTTCTAAATTGGTGAGTTTTGGGACGAAACTGTGGCGTAACGGTTGCAAATATAAAGAAAATGCATCAAGACCTTATTTGTAGAGCATATGGTGGTCTTCAATTTCGTATAAATTTTCTTCCCATACAATGCATAGGTAACGAAATAATCGCTAAAGAATGGTTGCGACAACTTCCATAAGGGGCGGGGGTAGTTTCCAGAGGGATGTTGCCATAAGTAGATATATTTTTTGAAAGCTTATTTAGTGCGCTACTGACCTATGTGAAACAAAAAGCCAAAAAAAAAAGAAAAATAATTTCACCCCCTTAATATTTTTTTTCCGTCTAGTGGGGTTGTACTAGAAAAATGATTTTGGTGTCTATGCATGTATGTCGGAGGTGTACACAAAAAAATATTTGAACCATTTACATGGAGGGCATTGTGTGCGAGAAAATTAAAAAAAAGGCATTTTTCTCCAATTAAATTTTTTTTGAGGAAGAAAATAGGGGTGCATTATACAAATTTTTCAATAGGTATCATTCTTACATCAATAATCCCTGAAAAATTGAACAGCCTAGCATTAGCCCTTCAGATGATATGAAAACGGGTTGTTTAAATTTCAACACCTTGTATATCTTAAACGGGTTACTGTTTTTAATTAAAACATATACCAAAAAATCGGCCAATTAATTATGAGTATTTGCTGTATGGTTTGTGGTTGATTCGCTTTACTGTTCAGTAAAAAAAAATAATTTCCAAAACAAATTTTTTCAAGGTCATTCAACTTTAGAGCGCCATGCCACCCCGACTAAAGGGTAGGTGATAGACATATGCTGTCGCTGAAAAAATTGTAGAGAATTTGCTCCTCTTTAATTTGCTATGAAGGTATTTTTTTGTAATACTTAGCGGAAGCGCTACGTTTCGGAAAAAACAGAAAAAACGACCTTTAGGGGGATGAAAGGGGATGTTCCAGAGTGAAATTTTGTTGGAAAATGTTAGACCCATAATAGGCAGTCCTATCTATCTATCTATCTATTCAGCCTTCTTCAGTCCATCTTTGGACATAGGCCTCCCCCAGTCTTCTCCATTCTTCTCTGTCTGCAGCCCTTATCCTACCAGAAAAAAATAAAATAAAACAGAACTTGTGTCGAGTTAGCGAGGTTCAACCTCTCTTTCCTGGCCTAAGCTGGTGAAGCGCTTTTTCTGTTGACATCCTTGTCCGATTATGCATACTGGTCTGAGTGTAGTGGTCGGCTTGCCAACACACCGTCCCTAATGTGCCTATCCACAAGTTTTTACAGTGTGCGAGGTGCAAATAACGAATGAGGAACTTTATCATTGCTACTGCTTAGACAAGGAAAGCATCAAAGATGTGAACCATTTTTATTGGTCGGTTGTGGGTGTCTACGTCATACAATAGGGCCATTCCAGTACGTTTAAATATGTGGTATAAGAACAGCATTTGTGAACATTATTTATTAGAAAAAATAGGACATTTTAGAGCCAACTGGAAAAAGGATATATTTATTTTGGTTCATACCATACAACTGATTAAAAATAATAAAGCAATGAAATTCAAATATGGTGAATTCTTCATTGTCCTGATATCTGTTCCTTCGGCCATCTTTGAACCTGTTTGTTTGTTTGTTTCATTAATTTTCGTCCTCTCTGTTCTGACTACTAGGTCTAATCAGGCCCTACAGTTTAACGTGGAGCTCCCTTTCTCTGGAGCGCTTCCAAACCACGGTCATTAGTTAGACAGAAACTTTAGGCGTGTACCCTTTTAGGGCACTACCTGTTGTTCCTCTTGGTGCAACCTACCGACTGAGGAGTGTGTTCCTAGGTGTCCTGGGAGGAGGACGAAGATACATTTCGCACTCTTTCCTAGGCAGCTACTAAATGTCCGACCGAAAATAATTTTTGGTCTGGTCAAGATTCGATGCCCATGTAGTCGAGTACGTTAACACACACGACCACCGTCTATCTATCTTTAAACCTGGCAACCCAATATAAAAACCAAAAAGAAAAATCCACGCTCATTCCCTTTCTACGTCTTGTGTTCTGAGCAGCTAGAGGGTAACCCAGAAGATTTAAAAAAAAAAAAAAAAAAATTGAAAAAACATCATTTCGGCTTTTGGAAAATTATTTGTCTCTCACACACTGATGCGGGGGTGAACCTTCGAATCTACAATGAATGTTTGTATGTTTGAGACGAATTTTTAGTACTCTCTCTCATTTTTTGAGTGTTTCACCTAAATGGAAATTTTATTATAAGCCATAAATTATAACCCTGGCCATGAATTTACTTTTCTGCGCTGCTACTGCAAAATTAAATGGAAAAATATTTATCAGAGGTAGGAGCCTCTTGTTTTAAAATTACAATCTTTGTAGAGTGTTCGCCAAGGAAAGAATTAATTAGGCATTATTTCTCCTTTGAGTTGAAGCATATACATTATACTTTTATTACCTTCAGTTCATTCTTTCTATACATGTTGCAACAAAATTATTTCGGCCGGGGTTGGAAATAATAAGTACCTAGCAATTTTGAATACAAATTGTATCCATTAATGAAGCCTATATTGATTATTTTATAATGTTTATTTCAGTTATTCTTCAATCAATAGACTAGTGATACCTTTCTGATTTTGCTTCTTAAGGCTCATCTAACATTTTTCAAGTCAACGCATTTCTAATTTTTTAATTTGAATTCAACTGCACGTAAACTGCTCCCAAACTAGCTCAAATAATAGTAAAATTCATTACTTATACTCGATGTTTGCTTTAAATCAGCATTAAAACCATCTTTAATCACCCAGGCAGTCGGCTTTCATTTTATATTTGCCTAATTATAGTAGCGTAAACTGAGTTTATTCTCCAAAGCCTCATGGAATATCTTCTGGTGAGCGGAATTATAAAAGTATTTAAAACTATAAACTTTAACCCACAAAAATCATGTGCCGCTTTCGGAACGAAAACTTCTATTTTAAAATAAAATAAAAAGTTAACGTTTGAGCAGCTGCACTTTTCCCATTGTAAATTCAACAATTATTATTATTTTCGCGCCCCTTTGGTGATGATTTAAGTTAAAGTTTCTAGTTCAAAAATTAAAGTTCAATTAATGCTATAAGAAATATTTTTAAAAGTTGCTTGGAATTTAACGATGAAAAGTATGTTTTACTTTAGTTGAGCATTAGTTAGTTTTTCAGAGGGGTGAAAAAAACCAATAAATAACGGTTTGGGAAAGATTCCAAAACTCTATCTTTTTTCAACGTGAATAGTTAAGTAGATACCTGCCTGCTTACTTCAATAGAGATCCTAGTTGCAAAATTTCGGACATTATTGTTTGCTCAGAAAGGCCAAACCGCATTTACCTTGTTTAATTAATAAAATTTAAGCTCAAGGCAAAATTATTGTCCAATGGCCTCTATTTATTAATGTATTATATAAATTTTCCTTTTAAGTTAAGGTACCTCCTACTGGTACTACAAGATAAAGCGGAGGGTGGAATTAATTAAATCCAGGAACTGTTAAAATTCTTGGAATGTTTTAATTAAAACTTTTTTTAAATGAATTTTTAACCTATCTTAAAACTTCACCCTTTCAGCACTCTCCTTCTCTTGAGGAGATAATGAGGGAGTCAAACAATAAATGCCTAGAGAGGTTGCTAGCTGGATTCAGTGACGTGTTGATAGGGATGGACACACAAATTTGGTTTACACTTACTCTATTTAGAGATAATGGTCCAATAATCCCACACTAACAATTAAACCCAAATACCAAAGCAGCAATACCTATTTATCAGCCTAAACTTTAAATTGACTCTCCTCAGAAAAATAAGGTACCACACAAAATGGAGGTACACATTAGATAAAAAATTAAAATATAATATTTATATTTTAAAAGTAGATAAGATAAGATATCAGGTAATAAAACCCCAACAGTGATAGTAGACACTGATGCTGAAACAAATTGAAAAATATTAAGGGAAAATCTAGAAATCTGAAAGAAAAAAAAGTTACAAAGTGAAGATCGACTTGCCTGTTCAGCTGTCTGCCAGAGAAGGGGTCTTCTAGAAATCCTTTTCCTTTTAGGAAAACCAATCTTGTGTTTTTTATACTTAACTGCAATGTGACACTCAACATACACAAAAATACCGGTTCACTTCATTAATGATACACCACGCTGATTAAGAGGAAATAGATAAAAACATACTACAATTATTTCAATTATTTCAATTAATTACAAATTATAATGATTTAAATTAAGGTTATGTTAGAATCACAAAACCACTAATTAATTAGGTCACCAAGTTGAAATTAATCATTTCAGAATCAGAAGTTAGAGAAAGATAGTAATATATCTATTCGCTGAAAGCAGGATAAACATAATTTCTTCAAATTAAAATATCAATGAGGAATAATAAAAATAGTTGAAGAAACCTACCACAATTTTAAAATAAATTTATAAGGTACTTGATGGCGGTTAGTACTTCTATTAGTAACAGATATTTGCATTTTTATACTCATTTTATTATGGATAGATGGCAATACTGATATTATATCAAATTAATTAAATTTAGTAGATATTTTTCAAATTACTCATATTCTAAACAATTAATTTGCTGATTCTGAAGTGGCGAAAATACAACTTTATAATGAAAATTAGAAGAAATGTAACATGTTACAAAAATAATAAATTAAGCGTAACAAGAACCATCTGATTGCCTTACTCCAAAAATAATATTAAAGTATCAATAATATGCTTGCAGCATATATTGACTCTCGTGAGATTAGGCTGGCACTTGAATTCAAGGGCTTGCGGACTTAAAGCATGGTGGTAAGGGTGTAAAACGAAAACCGACGGGCTTTTAATGTGACTTGTGGCATAAAATATAATACTAAGACATTTTTCCTTTAACATAACATATCTCATTCACATGTCTGATCAATACCTAATTATAATAAAGAGGCATTGCAACAGAATAATTATTATAGCCGGAAGGCATAATCCATTTTGGCTGGTTAATGTAGGAACAGTTCGGTGAATATTGTCCGAATAATGTACACTCCTTGAATCAGAGTAATAATTATACGCAGATTACACAACAGCAAACAATAGCTCCTTAATTAGTTTCAGAAATTGACCCAGCAAATTGTCCATTAGACTCATTAATTTGTGTATGGGACACTATTTCATTGGAAATCTATAAAACTAAAACTATTCTCAAAATAAGGTAAGTGAGCATACAATTGTTATAAACAAATCATCCATCTACAGGACTTACGCATTGTTAACATATTGAAACTCCTTCAACTTCAAGAATTAATTGTTATCATACGACAAGGTGTACGTACATTCACGTTCAATATAACAAACAATAAGTAGATTTGTTCTGTTTGTTGTTATTTATAACAAAATGCATTGAGTTATAATATCTTCTTTTTTTACAGTTATCCAATTTTCACGGTTGGCGATAAAGTTTTGTATGCACCATGTCAGTAGAGTATCTTTATCGAACTCGCCTTGCTCGATCGACTCATAATCTCAGAGTTCAATAAATAATCACTTTACTGCCTTGGTACATAATAGTATACTGTGTGTTTAGGTGGAAAAGTGACAGTGACACATTCTCGGCCGACGGTGTGAGTTGACAAACACACACCTCCGAAATACACATACTATTTTTTTAACGATTGCTCAGTAATGAAGAAAATCAGACATTTTTTTGAGACAATGAGAAATCGTATTCGGTATTTCTTATATTATTAGATGAATTTATGTTTATTAAATAATTTTGAATATACCTACAAAAGTACTTCAAAATGGTATGTTGTGTTTTTCCTAGAAAGAAACCAGTTCAAGAATCACTTTCCCGTAATGCTGCCAGTGCGGGAAAGTGATTCCCGTACTGTTATTCATTGATTCCATAGCAATTAGGGCCGGTTTCTCAATAGCGAGTCACCTCCGGGTTAATTTTAACTCCAGGGTAAGCGTGTCGAGTAGCTATGTTTACCCCGGCGTTATGCTTAACCCGGGGGTGACTCGCTATTGAGAAACCGGCCATTATTGAAACATAATTAAAATACCAGAATATTGAGTTTTGTGGCCTGTCAACCAGTCGAAAATGTTGACATTTCAAGTCAATCGCAGAAAAAACACTATTACTTAAATCTATATAGTATTTGAGCTTCAGTGTAGCCATAAAATAAAAGTATTGGGTTTTATAGCGATACTTGTAGGGCTAATTATTACGATTCATAATTATTCTTATTGTTATAAAAATATGCGTTGCGGCCATTTAATATTGAAAAGATGAAAAGGCATTTGTAGGAATTTTGTTTAACACTGCCTTAAAATAATAGGAATTATGTTTGGTCAAATAAACTCATCTGCTGTTAAAATCCTTGTTAGAGAATTGACCCACTGAGCTGCGTGGACGCAACATTTCCTAGGTGACTGTGACGTATCATATTATTTATTATCTCCATTCAACGGTCTGTAAATTACTTACTAGGGAGTTTGTATTTGTGTAACTCATCTAACTCACCAAGTAATAAATTGTATTTTTTCCTGAACAATATAATCCATACCATTTGTGCTGCTTTTATTGTTGCTTGTCAAGGCTTGATGTGCCGTTCTTTCTAAACTAACCCAAAAAAAATTAATTTGTAGAACTTTTGTTTTTATGTTGTCAAATAATCTCCATACCGTGTCTATCTACGTAATTCTGTATCCAATGTGCTTTAAATGTACAGGGTGGCCCATTTTCGATGTTTTAATGGGCTATATCAAAAACCAGCAGAGATATCACAAATTCGAGAGGACATTCTCAACCTCTTTTTCTGGGAAAATAACAATGGCGTAGACAAATCACGGCTAAGTTGATCCGTTCAGGAAATACAGGGCACTTTTCAAATTTTGTCCAATTTTGAAAGACCTTCTAATTTCTTTATTAATCAAGATATCGAAAAACGAAAAATACCTTCTATAGGCAGTTTTCCAAGTAGAATCCAGTGGCAATACCAAATTTTTTCCAGATACCACTGATTTTGGAATATTGACCAAAGTTGTGTTTTTTTAAATAGGACACCCTTTTTTCATTTCATAGCTCTTTTTGAGTTGATTTCAATGATATAAGGTTTTATAGCTTTATCTTCAATAGTTTTGGAGAAAAAAAAATAAATTCCGTTTTTCCATAAGAAACAATGAGTTGGAAAGAGAGAGTTGAACTATGAATTGGCTACATATTTCTTAATTCTTGATTTATTTTTCAGTTCAGTTAATTTTTTTTAAATTTGAACTATGAACTGAGGGGGATAATAAGCAACACATAATTTAGTGTGCTCTATAGGAGTACCGTGGACCCAATCCGCAAAGTTAACGCAAGGCACCCTTCTGCAATACAAAAACTGAATTCATCAAGAACTAAAAACTTGAACCACAAAAGCATACTTCATATCGCAGACGGGACTCAATCAGTGCAAAATATACACTTGGGGCGATGTTATATCCCAAGCTGTGTCTCACTGTCCTAATGGCATAACAACCTGAAGCCAACTTTGAGCTTATACAGCTTATATGTTTACTAAACTTTAATTTGTTATAGATGTGATCTCCAAAAATTTATTCGCATCATAGCTATTGATCATTTGATTAGCCATAGCTATATTTCACACCCCGTGTGGGGGACTCATCGGGCGCCTCCCCAGGTGGCGAATAGGGGAAAGCCTCCCAGATATGGGTGGTACCGGTGAAATCAAATAGCCAAGGCGGACCAAAACTAGCATTGCGGCGTCTGACCCACAATGGGCGGCTGAATTCAAAACTCACCAAGCCGTCTGGCCAGCGTGTCGTTTTACGGCCAAATACCCCTATGAAACATGCCAATAGATAAAACTAGAGTAGGTACCCCAGGCGAGTAGGGCAACACGCTCAGAATCTCGCACTGATAGCAAATCAGTCTGTCCCACGGATTCTGGGGGGGGGGGGACATAAAATTGGCAACATCGAAAAAGATATCCGATTATCAGACGCTGCACATTGCAACATACAATGCGCGATCTTTGCTCTCGGAGGAACTGTTGGTCGAATTAGAGGCAGAGCTTAGGTATATCAACTGGGACATCGTAGGTCTCTGTGAAGTCAGACGGAACGGAGAACAGCTATTGAAGCTAAACTCAGGACATACCTTTTACTACGCGGGAGAGGAAGACGGTTCCATCGGCGGTACTGGTTTTCTTATCCACAAACGTCACGACCCCTACATCGAGTCATTCAAGAAAATGTCAACTAGAGTCATTTATGTAATTATTAGGTTGAATAGAAGATATAGTCTGAAAATTATCCAAGTATATGCGCCAACTAGCACCCACACCGTCGAGGAAATAGACCTCTTTTATGAGGATGTGAGCCTAGCTTTGGAGGACCGGAAAACTCATTTCACAATTCTGTGTGGTGACTTTAATGCTAAAGTGGGTCTAACAGCTGATGTTTCTGAGGATGCTTTGGTTCGGAGGGCAGAAACGATCGCGGCGAGACTCTTCTGGGGTTTCTGCTATAAAACAACCTATTCCTCATGAACAGTTTCTTTCACAAAAAATCTAAGCGGAGGTGGACTTGGAAAAGCCCAAACGGTCTGACAAAAAATGAGATCGACTTTATAGTGACCGACAAGAAACATATCATCAAGGATGTATCAGTACTGAATAAATTTACCACTGGCAGTGACCACCGTATGGTAAGAGCAAAAGTCCATCTCAATTTAAAATGGGAGCGACACAAAATGGTCAATGCGTCAAATAAAAAACCTTGGCATCCGCCGATTGATTGTTATAAATTCCAGCAATGCATTTGCGACCTATTAAAAGAACCTGAAATGGACATAAACATGAATGAAGAGGAAAAGATAAACACCTTAAACGATACTATAGTGAAGGCCCTGACAACAGGCCAAGATAAAGATTCCCCAGTAACCAAAAAGGACGAAAGGATAAGCGAAGAAACTAAAGAACTAATGCGTGAAAGAAGAAACAAAAGAAGTGGAGAGGCGACCACAGAGGAAGAGTTCAGGGAAATGAACAGACAAATCTCCAAATCAATAAGAAGAGACACAAGGAGATACAAAGTGAGAGAAATTGAACAAACCATAGAGAATAACAAAAGCACGAAGGTACTCCAAAGAAAACTTACAAATGGAAGGGAAGAAATATGCAAAATGAGAAATAAAGATAGAGAACTTACGACCAATAGTAAGGAAATATTAAATATAGTGGAGGAATTCTATAAACTCCTTTACAAAAGTCAATATGACGAAGAAAATCCTGAACCCGAAATCCTGACATCCAGAAGAGGCATTGTTAACCAAGGATCAGAAGAGCTTCCTGATATTACCATCGAGGAAATAGAATTAGCATTAAAAAACACAAAAAATAATAAAGCGCCAGGGAAAGGCAACGCATAGTTACAGACGCAATAAAAATAGGAGGTCGACATCTGCTGCTAAAAATAAAAGAGCTTTTTAACCTCTGTCTATTCAATAGTAAAGTCCCCAAAAATTGGCATAATTCCATTGTTATTCTGCTTCACAAAAAAGGAGATATAGCAGAGCTAGAGAACTACCGACCAATTAGCCTCTTAAATCACCTTTACAAACTGTTTACTCGTATTATAACTACCCGACTGGAAAAAAAATTGGATTTCTACCAACCCGTGGAACAGGCAGGTTTTCGTCGTGGATTTGGAACGAATGATCACCTTCAAAGCGTCAAAACACTCATAGAAAAGACAATGGAATACAACAGAGCTTTAGTAATGACATTCGTGGACTTCCACAAAGCCTTCGACACAATAGAGCTAAATGCAGTGTGGAATACACTTCAGGAATGTAGAATCGACTACCGATATACCAAACTCATCCACATTATCTACAAAAATGGAACAATGACGGTAAAACTACATGAAAATACTAACCTCATAACTATTGAACGTGGTGTTCGGCAAGGCGACACGATGTCACCAAAACTGTTCATTACAGTCATGGAGAGTGCATTCAAGCAATTGGACTGGAGTCAGAGAGGTATAAACATAGATGGCAAGAACCTTAACAACTTACGTTTTGCAGATGATATAGTGCTATTCTCGGATGATCTAGAAGAAATGCGACTGATGTTGCAGGAGGTGCGTGGAAAAGTCGGTCTTAATATCAATATATGTCAAAAACAAAATTTATGACAAACCTTCTTCCCAGCTGTGGCTTGAAGATTGACGGAGCTGAAATTCAAATGGTAGATAGATATGTGTACCTTGACCATGAGGTCAGCATCTCAAGGGATAATCAGACATGCGAACTAAAGAGAAGACTCACTCTCTCATGGGCAGCTTTTGGAAGACTTAAAGACGTTTTCAAGAGTGACATTCCCGTCAATCTAAAAAGAAGGGTTTTTGATCAGTGCGAGCTACCAGTAATGACACATGGCTCAGAAACCCTAACACCAACAACAGCAACAGCAAAGAAACTCAGAGTTACACAGAGGAAAATGGAGAGATCCATGCTTGGTGTGACCTTGAAGGACCACATAAGAAACGAGGATCTGCGCGAAAGAACCGGTGTCAGCGATGTCGTTGGAGCTATTGCAAAGCTTAAGTGGAACTGGGCTGGCCACGTTGCACGGATGCGGGATGATCGATGGGAGAAGAGGCTTCTTGAGTGGAGACCTAGAACGGACAAGCGAAGTAAAGGAAGACCGCATACGCGTTGGTCGGACGATATTAAGAGGACCCGTAGCAACTGGATACAAACAGCACAAAATCCACTGGAATGGAAAATGATTAGGGAGGCCTATGTTCAACAGTCGACGCAGAGGGCTGGTTGATGATGATGATGATATTTCACACTTGAATTGAATATTAGTTTTACTGACATTAAAATAAAAAAAGTTTGCGTCGCACCACCTTTTTATGTTTAACAGGTCTAATACAAGGGATCTTTGTGGTGCCAAAGTAGGGTGGTGTCATCAGCAAAGGAAGTACACTTTCCATACTCAATAGAACTGGGCAAGTCATTAACATATGAGAGGAATAGCAGCGGTCCCAAAACTGAACCTTGTGGTACTTCAGACCCTATATTTAGGTCAGTTGACGAACAACCCTGGAAAATCACCCTCTGACTACAACACGAAAGATACATTATATAAGTATGTTACCTACTCTTTTATATTGGTCCAGCAATCAACCCCCATTAATTTTAATTAACACACAGAAACGGTCAGACACTAATCAATTGGTTTTAGCTACACAGACAACACCTCTAGAAAGTCTTCCATACACCTTATGTAATCCATACGAGGCATGATGTATTCTAATTTCTACCAAGTATCAGCTGAATCAATTCAATATATTGGATCATTGCTCAGATAAATATATAGATAGTTCTGTCTCCTTATCTCAAGAGAACCTGTTCTACCTTTGTCTTCGTCACTAAAATTGCATAGGATTGCGTTTTGATGTTTCTTCCTCCTTCTGGCAGAATCTACAAAAGGCCACCTCTCTCAGTCCGGAGAGATTTATGAGGTTCCTTAATCTTTAGGACATAATTTGACTTTGGTTTGGGATGACAAGCATGATTTTTTGCAGCGTAGCTCAAAGTTGACTTTGCGATAGTAATTTGCAGATTATTGGCACAAGCCTATTTCTGAAAGTAAGCATATTCTCATATCACAGTTCAAAACTAGAATCATTAACACGTTCGCGGACAATTTCTAAAAGTATGTTGTACTAAGAATGTCAATTTTTGTATTTCCATGTTTGGTGTGGTAAAAATTGTTTTTTTCGCCATGAACTGGATAATTTTCAGGTGAATAGACACTGTGGCAGGACTAATAAATTGAAAATACATGTAACTATATGGGATCTAAGACGGCTAGAGCCGTTATTTGTCTATAGAAGAAAATTGGGGTGACTGCTATAGACGTCACGTCCCAAGTAAGGGAGAAGAATATGACGGTTTTAGCCGTACTGTCCGCGAACGTGTTAAGCTTCTGTGCGCAAACTAAAAATGCTTTTACTACTCCAAACACAAAACTTCCATAAAATTAATTATTAAAAAAAAGTTTCATATTATATGATGCAGACTTTACTAAAGAGACTGATCCACACCTGAGTCACTGAACTAAAATTATTAACAATAAACACTATATTGTCATTCTGCTTGAGACAATAATTTTATTTGCTTCTAAATAAACAAAAAGGCAAAATATAAATGATAACTTATTAAAATTGACTTCAAAATTGTTTTAAAGATGTAAGACTGTGTGTTCTTATATGCTCTCTAAGCATCTGGTGAAAGTGAAGGGTTGCAGAAATGAGTCTCTAGGACTTTTTTATGCCTAGAAGCTAGCTTTTTTTGCATTTTCTACTGAAAACAGTGCTACTGCTTACCATTGGAGAAACAGTGAAATTTTCATTAAAGGTTTCTTTCTCAAATATATCTAAAATTATCTATCTATACTACACATAATCTAACAAACATTTTTTCAAAATTATTATTTTATTCCTCGGTTGTCACCTTTAGTACAGAAAGGCATGTATAAGCAAGTTTAACCCTCTGAAAAAGTTAAATTTTTAACAAACACCATTATATCCACTACTTCGTGACTTACAGATATTGCGGCGTTTAAATTCATAGTACCAAAAGGTCCGATACGCATTGCTAATGGTCTCTTGCAACGTATCATCATAAAATAGATTAGGAAGCTGATTTCCTTGTTACGATTGTACCAATTACTATTATATAAGGCTTCCAGTAAGCCAGTAGAACTCTGAAAATAATCAATAAACCTGGTTTTAGGTTTTGTCACATGCAACATTCAGCTTTGATGTAAATTCAAATTCTTTTTTTTAGAGCCTTAGATATGAAACTGATTCGTGTAAGTATGTAAGATGCTACATTTTTGAATACAATTCGCTTCATTCTCACCTCAAGTAATATTTCGTTTGCGTTCCACGCGATCCCAAACAATTGTAAAAGACAATGCATGAAAAATGTCCCGTTAAATGGAATGTGGACCAACTAAAAACAGCAGACTGTATTAAATATACAATGCGAAACTTGAAACTTACCTGAATTATTTGTATCAAAGTTGTGGCTAACTGTATGGATGTTACACAATATTCCAATAAAAGTATACTCTTAAATGAATCATCCAAATCATGGACCCATCTAGAAATTAGATATTCTATAATTAATGGATGTCACCTATTAGTTAAAATTATTCACATTATTAATTGCTGATGTCTCAGAATCAACCGTTTCAAATTTTTCTCTGGAAAATTCTGACTTCCTACCCCATCATCAATGTCATAAGCATTTACTGAATCAAAATTTCTTATGTCATACTGCAGTATCTTCAAGTTGGCCCTCAAGAACACCATAACAGAATTTATGAGAGCCAAGATGGCACTGTTAATAGCAAGAGTTTGATAGATATGCCATATTTGGTAAGCCATTGCCAGAATAAAATATTTCTCTTTATTGAACGGAAACCAAAATGGGATTATGTGAGGTTTGAATGTGGTTTCGTTGGCAACAGTAAATTGCGTTATTTGGCTCCATTTATGTAATTCATAGAATCCTAGAACAAGTTTATTTAAAACAAGAACTAATATAGTACATTGTGTATCAAGGGCGGAAAGGAAACGATTCCGACGAGTGTGAAGTTATTGGCCCGAGCGAAGCGAGGGTAGATATTATCATACGAGTCGAAATCGCTTTCCGACCGTGGCGCACACAGTACTTTTTGAGTAACCTTTCTGGAAACATTTTTAATAAATATTATTCATAATAAATTCTAAAAAAATACGGAGATTGACTGTGGCGACCCTAAAAATTTCGAGATGCTAAAATCCCAGAAAATATAACTAAACTCAATTGGTAAAAGTATTTTTGTAGTCATTTTAATTAGAAAACTACCTACGTCAGTTGCAAGATAATTTAATCTCAACTTATTAAATCTCCTAGCAATCCAGCATCTAATTCCATATAAAAATAGTATAAATAAAAAATGACGAAATTTCTAAGCTCAACTCAAATTACATAACAATTTTTTTTACCATCACAAGCGATAAGCGACCGAATGTCAGAGTTCGATGTCCCCAATTAATAGACTCTTGCGACATTCCGATAAAATAAAAGTCAATAAAAAATTATAAAATTAGGACGCGTTTAACCGGAAATCACTATACTCATGTAATTTAATTGCGTCATAACTGATAAACTACAACACCGGTATTTCCGCCGGATGTTGCATCATATCCTAAGTAAAAACTTAAAAAAAAAAAAACAATTCTTGGAAAACAACAATGTCGTTTATCACTCGATAAACGAGGTCAAATAAGAGGATTGGTTCGAGAAATGCTAAATGACCGCCCACGTAAAAGATTTTTGGTGGGAAATGAGTAATATTTACGCAGGTTACAATCAGAAAAAAAGGAAGATAACATCCAGCAGTTGATTTGATAGTAAGATTTTAAGAATTATGAAAATTGGCAGTGAGTGAGTCCCCACCAAAAAGTTTTCTTTTCTTTGTTTTGCCTCGGGCAAAAAGCTAAAAAGTTTGCGATTGACTATTGTCCAGTAAGTCATAAAGTAGTATCAGGTTTTCCTTTGTTTGTGCGTGCTAAGTAACCAAAAGTAATTTTGATCGTTTGTGTATCTATGGACAGATTGTAAGTACATGTAGAAATTTGAGACTTTAGTATTTATCTATTAGTGAATTGATTTTGAGAGAACTGTCTAAGGAACTTTACTGAAAATTTATTTGATTTTCGGAGTGAAATCACATTTGAATTTATTTTGATAAAAAAAGGTTTCTTTATCAAAATAGAATGAACTTGACTATTGACAACAATTTGAAGTGAATTTAATATAACAAAATTGTAACTTGATTTTAAGTGAACTTTCTAAGGAACTTTACTGAAGGCTTAATTGTTTTTGAATCAAATGACATTTTTATATTTTTTAAAATATTTAATTAGGAAAATATAATGAACTTGACTATTGCCAAATTATTTGAAATGGAATTTTCCAGAAGAGTTCTAATTCAAAAATATAATTTTGAATTCAAATAGTGGATTGTTACTACACCGTTTTTGAAGAAATTGAATTAATGAATTGTTGAGCTTAACCTATCAAATAAAAAGAAATTCTTTATGCAGACTGATTTTAGATTGTAAGTTGGGAGTGTAGTAAAATGGCAACTGGAAAGTTAGGGATTTAATTAAGAGTTTTAATATGAAAGGATTTAGTATTAAGGAAGTGTTTTACAAGGGAATTGTTTAATGTGTAACCAACAAATGAGGAACAAGTTATAAAGATTAATTGCGTATAATCAACTTAGTTTTGATTAAGAGGGTGTATAACTGGATTGTTTCAATGAATGATCATTGAAGTAAGAATTTGTTAATATAAAATTTTTCTTTATTTGTCGTGTGCCTAGGTTGTGCTGAATTCTCCTAATTGATAGTGCTGATTTAGTGAATAAAATATGTATGAAAACTATTATACAGTTGTTTCTCTCATTTGCAAATAGATCCGCTTCACCTTGCCATTTACCATCTAACTAATTAATAGAGTACTTGGGTGGATCACTACAACCCTGTCAAACTGTCAAAGTCAAATTAAGAGCATTTCCGCTCGGTTAGGCAGGCGGAAATGTTCTTGTTTGCCCGGCTGTGAAATGCGCATGCATGGCAGTCAGCGGGCTGCAATTATCAACGTTCTGCCTGCTTAACATGATTCAAAAAGTTGCGTTATTGAGCAGGTTGCGCAAAAAATAATTTCTTACCATTGACCATATTAGTAAGTCCAGCAGCCCATAAGAATACCACTATAAAAAACACCATTTTTGTGCAATAAGCAACATGAGCTTTATAGGTACTTTTTACATATTTATCGGTGCTTTTCATTATATTTATTTCTTCCGAAGTGACCAAATTGATTATATTTTCAATTTTTTGCGAACGTATTATGTTTAATTTGAAAACTATCAGTATGACAAATACCATTCTCGAGAAATCTTCAGCAGCTAAAAAAAAATATACAAAATTTGTGCCTGTCAGTATAACTTACGATTTAAAATATGGGGGGATAGCTTTATCATATAACGTTTCCGCCTTTATCAGGACATTCACCATTTTTAATATCACACCGCCCCGCTAAAGGTAGGTATTCTAAATGAATAAAAAATAGTTTCTTTTATGTCATGTATGTTACCTTGAGCATTTCTCACACCATAATCAACCAACAAAGCGCCCCCAAAAGCGAACGGTGATGTAAGATAAATCATATGAGCCACTACATAGTAAACTTTAAATACAACCTGCCAGTTTTTTGAAGCATTTGGAATTTCAAGCGGCCACAATCCGCTTATAATTAACATAAGCCTTACGAGCTTAAAAAGGTACTTGTCTTTAACGGTCATAGCGGAAATAAGTCTGAATTATTGGTGGTTTGGTATATAAAAGGAAATCTTATTTTATAGTCAGAGGCGTGTAAAATTTCAGCAGAATACACTCAAGTTAGTTTGAAAATTTCAAAGCTGTGAAAATAGTTTAGCACCTCGAGACATATTATTTTTATGTTGGAAACTAATGAATAACTCAAATAGTTGCGATCTTTAGAACGCATAGACGTGATTCATAACCTTTCAATTTGTCGAACACAGGAAAGGTATATAAATGAAAAAAATGGTTTGATTCTGTTCGCTTACCTTTTTCCAAATACCAATACCTTTTTCTCGTGTCCAACATCACTACTCATTCCCTCTGGGATTGTTTTTCGTAGTAGATCAAATAAAGCTCAATTTGTTTATTAAGCTAAAAAGACGGTTTGCGGATTAATTTGCTGGTTCACCAGTATCTCCTTCTCCTTGTATTTCTTGAATCAGAGACTTTGCGCGCATGCCCTTTCAATGGGCTAACAAACAGTTGTTTTTGAGATTAAAGTTTATTTTTAAATTGAAAACTTATTGTATATGCTGCTCAATTAAAAACAAAAATAACGAAAATTGAATTAAATTTTTAATATAAATAAAATTTTAGAAAGTACGCCAATGAGAAATTAAAACACGCTTGATGACTCTATAGGATATTCAATTCAATTTAATAATTATATACCCTTCCATGTGCACTCCAGGTGCAATTAAGTATTATTGTTCGGTTGATTTTATTGAACTTTGACAGGTAAATTGTTAACTTAGATCATGGTTTCTACCATTTTTGAATAATAATCTAGGAATACAGAGAAGCAAATTTCTGAAAATAATTACTAACCTGTCACTGTTAATAAAAAAAAAGCAATACTACTTTTATCCGAAAATAAATATGTACTTTTTTCATCTATTTGATAATATTCAATCAACCTCTCTATGTCATGTCATAGACTTTATTTTAAACCATTTATGTAATTTTCACATTTCTTACTGGTTTGAAGGTTCGAAAATGTCACTTTACTTTTGTTTAGTTTTCAGAGGGTCGAAAGGGACAGTTCTTCCACAGCATATACAAAAACAATCAGCAGGCTAACTCTCACGCGCATCTTTTCTGCGCACGCCGCCATTAGGGGATACCAATCCTGTCATTAATCGGCAGGGACGCCGACATTTTAATTTATTTGTTTATTTCTGACGGAGGTCATAGGCGTGCGGTGTAGAGCGGAATTTTAGTTATGATTTTCAAAGTGATTTTAGTATATATTATATATTATATTCATGTTGTCATTTATGGTGTTATCAATTATCATTCTTGTATGTTTAAAATTAATAATAAATTAGTAAGGATAAATATTATTATATGTAAGTAATATTAAATTAGTTTATTTAAAGCCAATACGACTCTGTGACCCGAAAGAAAAAACCTAAATTATTGTTAATCAGGTCCTGTCTCGTATCCCAAAATGGCCGCTAGTGACATCCCGACCATGCATTCCTTTCACTTTTGGCCTGGAGAACTCACTTTCGGCCTGCTAAATTATTCTTTCACACCTAAAAACAAATCCAGGTGCAATCCTTGTATTTAGAAGTACATGTCACACGTGTATACAGGGTGTCCCAGAATATGTGGGCAATCTCTCGGATTCAGATAGAACATAAAAAAATAACATGACAACTTCCTATAAAAAAAAAATTCCTACGGCCCCCCCTACGAAGTTACGTGTCCCTAAAGGACGCCTCTGAAAATCGGTTTTTTGTTAATAACTTTCAAAATACTTCGTGTATTTTTTTTTCTCTTAATATGATGGATACTAGATAAGATAATAAAATGGACCCTCTCAAACAGACTTGACGAATCTAGTTTGCCAGGGACGGACTAGCTTTAACGCAATAATGACACTGAGGAAATATTAGTAGAAAGAATTAATTTTCACTGTCGCGAAATAAGGGCTAATATTGAAGCATTGTCAAGAGTCAAACAATTTTTAATTAAAAAAGGTATGGAATGCATAAGATTAGAAGGATCTCATGTTGAGTCGACATAAAAAAATATTTAATAAAAAACCATTAGTACACAAAAACAGATTTTTCTCGAAACCAGCTCATTTTTTTGACATCGAATAAGAGTACCTTTTCTTTTTTCTAGTTCAAGGTTGAAAACATCTAAAAATATTATTGCTATGCCTATATCATACAGGGTGTAAATAAAATTAGCATTATTGTGTTAAAGCTAGTCCGTCCCTGGCAAACTAGATTGGCCAAGTGTGTTTGAAAGGGTTCATTTTAAGGGGTCTTATCTAGTATCCATCATATTAAAAGAAAAAAAAATTACACGAAGTATTTTGAAAGTTATCAACAAAAAACTGATTTTCAGAAGCGTCCTTTAGGGGATGTAACTTCGTAGGGGGGGCCGTAGGATTTTTTTTTTTTATAGGAAGTCGTCATGTTATTTTTATGTGTTCTATCTGAATCCGAGAGATTGCCCACATATTCTAGGACACCCTGTATATTATTGAAATTTCATAAGATGTCAATGTCGGTCACAGAACATATCACCTCTAGAAAAGTATCTGCAATGTTACGTACCGGTTATGAATTACAGCGCCATCGTTGACTTGAAACCCAACTAATCGTGCATTCTTGACAAAAAGGCGAATTAATTTTTTTCATATATTTTTATTATTTTCAAATAATTTTCAATGTTCAACTGCATTTGGCTTGCTGACTCCTTTTAGCTCTTTTCGCCTCATTTTTTTGAAAACTCTGACTGGCAGGAAAATCCAATGTCGAACATAGTGCAAAAAGAGTTAGTAAGTTAGCAAGCGAAACGCAGCTATAGATAGATCGCAAAGTAAATACGAATATTAAATACAAATACGAACGAAACGAAACAAACGAATAAATGCAAAAAAATACGAACAAAAATTAGGGTTTTTTTCAACCCAAACTTTTTGAATTTTCACTTTAACGCGCGTGGGGTACAGCCATAGAATAAGGTTTATAGTGGGTATAGAATGGACAGTCCCGTTATACGGATCGGACAACCATTTATGGCGTCATCTGTTGTCTATGAAATGAGCTCATCCCATTGTAGCAGCTTGTAGAGCAGTTTGCTTCTTATTTTTTTTAGATTTGCTTTTTATTAATTTTATAATAAAGAAACAATTTGATACAAATTTAACAAATAACGGTTTATTACAAAGAGAGAAGAAAATTATGTTGGCTTTTCGAAACTTGTCAACAAAATCAACACTTAGCAATACAGAATTAAATAACAATAATAGTCTTTACACTAAACATAACACTGTGAAAGTCCACAAATACACACAGATAACGCTCTATCACTACGATACACTTTTTCAACGAACAGAAATATTAAAGCAACAATAAGAAGCAGAACGTTTTCCAGTTCATCGTTTTGTCATCATTCGTCATTTCATGAATTTATTTCAGTTCTTGTCATAATTTAATTAGTAATCACGTCACCCTTCTTCTGAAGCGGAAATACCTTGGAGATACAATCAACAACGCGTACGCAAATCAGTTGATAGCGCATCTACCGGGCATGAAACAAGTTTATCATCGAACCAAGTGGTACATTTGAAGATCGCGGGGTATGGGTACAGCAACACAATTTAAAAATTCAAATTTTGACTTTTAAAATGACAAAAGAAATGACAAAACCTACCAACACAAATCACTGTCCACACCACAGATACCTGCAAATTTCTCTTATTTCCCGCGGTGTCGCCATCGTTGACTAAAAACTTAACTAAAAACCGTCGTTGCGATTCTCCCATTTGAGATATTTTTCTAGAGGGGATATGTTCTGTGATGTCGGTGTCCGAGTCAGTCGAAATTCCATTTTTGTCATATTTTTACCATATTGTTTTTTTTCAATAATTAATGGTTCAAAATAAAATAGTATACATATTTCGGTGGAAAGTTTTTACATATATTGTCTCGAGAATTGGTTGGCCTCGGCGCTTCGCACCTCTGTCAACCATAGTATCTCTCGACAATAATGAAACAGTTTCCCCCTCCGCATGTAATATAGGTTCTATATTATATCACGATTTATCAGCTATATTATTATCGAATTCCTGTGCAGAATCAGCGACTCTTAAGTAAATACAGGTGGAAAAGTAACAGATTCACGGTGTAAGTTGCTGGGCGAGTCACCGAGGCACAGCCGCGGCGTTAGCTTGTGTGTTCTTAAAGTATTTTGACAGTTTTCAGAGGGCGCCACTGGCAATGCTGAAAGATAGTCAATCCAGGCACTATCCAAAATATTTAAACATAATGAAATTAGAAAGATAGGTAGAAAAGTAAAAATCTGAAAAGTAAGCTCAACTCAATATCTGACTATGAACTTTCCCAAAGAAAGCACATAATACATATAAATATCTTTAAAAAAAATGTTATGTAGCTACTTACTTGAAGCAATTTTTATAACTACTTTAATACTAGAGTCATATTTGCAAACCTGCCGCTGGATCTGTGGCAAATCAAGGGGACTTTGGCCCAAGCAAATATACTGGTTATATTATTATAATCATGGTCATCAGACCAATCATAACATATGGCTAAGTTATCTGGTGGGAAAAGGGGCAACAGCGTATTGTCCAAACCAAGCTCAATAGACTACTTGGCAATACCAGGAGCTTTCAGCACTACGCCAACAACCGCCATGGAGCTTCTCCTAGCAATTCTACATTTATATATCTATCTGGAAAGGGAGGCCCTAAAAACAGCATAGAGAATAGATACACCATACGAACAGAAATAAAGTGGAAGACAAAGTGAATGTGGAAGGCACCAAACATCTGGAGTTTAGTTTATAAACACATATCGGTTTGGGAATGCCTACGGACCTTATGCCAAGAGCACATACAACAAGCGCCCTACCCTACACAGTGAGTACAGTGACTCTCCCAAGAAGGGAAGAGGGGGTGCAAAATGATCATACCCTACTAGAAGCAGATTTTTGTCTGCTCACGGTTGGATCGAAAACAGACAGTGCGCGTTTATGGTGCAAAACCGAAAATTACGTTATCCATCAGTCTAGGGCATAATGCAACCATCTTTCAAGCGGAAGTGTTTGCCATTGAAATGAGCTTCAGGATCGACCTCAAACTCACAAAACCATAATAATATATTCTGACAGTTAAGCCGCTCTGAAGGAACTTAGCTGCACCTACTGTAATCTAAGAACAGTCTGAAGCTTTCAGGAAGCCCTAAGCAAATTAGGGAAGGAAAACAAGGTTACCCTAATGTGGATACCGGGACACGCTGGCCTTGAGGGCAACGAAATGGCGGATCTTCTTGCCAGAGGAGGAGCCGAAACCAAGTTCACAGGGCTAGAACCAGTGCTGGACATCGCCCATAACATGGGAAACCAAACCATTAAAACATTGCCAAGGATGCGACAAGCAAAGGCAATCATAAGACAACCGGTGAAAGAACGCTTGGTTAAGAGAATGCTGGAGCTCGGCATAAATGAGCTGAAAACCCTACGCGTTCATCCCCAAGCCAGGACCCTCGTTTCGTCCAAAAAAGCTGAAGAAAATGGTGGACACATTCATTAGGCATAGTACATTGAAAAATAATGCCCATACATCTAAATCAACACGGCATGTTGACGGAGACGGCTTTTCAGAGTCTTATGATGCGACTAGAACCAAAAGAATTTCTCACAAAAAGATGGCTTTAGGCATATTTCTTATCAACAAATAACTTCATCGATATGAAACGGCCAGCTGCAGAACGCTCTGGCATAGGGAACAACAAGGTCCTACAAAGTTTAAAGAGGTTAAAAGGGTTCTAGTAGGAATCAACTGAGAGCAATCACAGACATTCTAACAGGGCAATTAATGGTCAAATACCACCTGCACAAAAAGCATTCAGTCTGTGAATGCAATGCCCCCGTCAATAGCAGACTAACGTACCTCGGAAACAGGTTTCTTGAACCGGATGAAATAATACATGTCCAACAAACTCTCTACAATGAAAATTACTGTGGAAAGTATATATTAAAATAAATAAACTATTTTCAACAATCAAACAATAAGATAACCTCGTTAGAACCACCTATCATGGACCATGTTAGTCAGAAATAAATTCGAACTTTTCAGTTTCTTCTTGTAGCTTATACATTGGATAACTCTCTCTGGCACCTTGCTCAGAAGAGATCACAGACTAATGAGAAGTTAATTCTGACGCAGCGTTTTGTCATTTTTCCAATTGCTTTCAGCATTTTCGGAAGCGATCTAGTCTCAGAGTAGAATCGGGGATGTTAGTCAAGGTCTATATAGCCTTTCTAGGCGTCTCCTTGATCATTTTGTCTGAAATTGAATCAGGGCCTGGTGCCTTTCTGACTACCAGGCCTTTGATGATCTTCTGGGGACTGACTTGATTCCTGGTTTGTCCATTCCAGTGGATGAAATATTTGCGAAAGTCTTAGCTTTGTATCTATTAGAGTTGTACATTAAGTAGTGAGTAAGTGCAATAGTGGGATGATGATGTTTCCCACTCTCTCGTCAAATACTTCTATATTTGCCATGCAGAGTGATCATTGATCCTAAGATCTTCGATCTTCTGGGTTCTTATTTTTGAAACAGGGGAGCAGCGTTCTTAAGAGAACGAGTGTTCCGTCTTTGTTACTTATGTTATCATTTGCATATTATTGAGGAAGACGGAGCACGGAACACTCGTTCTCCTGTTTCAAGAATGAGGACCATATCTCATTTGTTTCTTCTGACTTTTTTAACCTTCGCTTATTTTGACGCTGGCCAAGTACGTGCAAGATTGCAAGGTTTCAACAGCCAGCTTCAAGTGCTCAGAGTTATGGATCACTGACATGTTGCCTAACTTGTCTTGAAGCCTTCGTTCATGGTAGTCTCAGCAGGTAGTGCGCTTGAGCTGGTTATTCTATTCTCGAAAGCTTGTTCTGAATATCAGGCGGGCTATTATTCGACATTTCTTTATCTTTAGCCCCTCCTCGAAAATCTTCTGCAAAAAACCGAGTTTTTCCAAAGCGTTCTTTTTTCGGGAACCGAGTCTGAATTATTAGGAAAATTCTTCTACAAATTGACACTGGAAAATCTTTTGGTCCCAATGGTATTCCACCAATTGTCTTGAAAACTTGCGCACAATAATTGCCTCCAGTTCTTTGCAACCTGTTTTCACTCTCTAACAGTTGAGGCGTTTTCCCGTCTTTCTGGAAATGTACCAGAGCGCAGCTCATTCCGAAAAAGGGCAACAAAACTCTACCTAGCAATTATTGTCCCATCTCACTTATATCCGTAATTTCGAAAGTAATGGAAAAGGCAATCAACCTGAAACTTCATGGTAAAAGAACAACAGTGGATCTGCTGGCGTACGTCAGTCATATTTGGAACTCGATTCTTGAAAACAATGGTGAATCCAGAATTGTAGATCTTGATCACAAAGGTCTCCTCAGCAAACTTCCTTCGAGCAAATGGCATATAAAAATTTTTTGATTTTTTTTCTAGATTTTTTCCTATATTGTTTTTTTTTTCTTAACTAGGTAACTATGTTTTATTTTTTCCCAAGATAGATTTTCACATTGTCAACTTTGAAACATAAACAATACCGCTTAGCCCTGATTGGTCGCAAAATGAGGTGTGTCTGTAGGTTTACATCAGTTTTACAATGCATGTCGTGCAAATGGCATCTTGCGACCAATAAGCGGCATTGTTTCTGTTTCAAAGTTGTCAATTTCAAAATCTATCTTGGGAAAAAATAAGCTGTATTAAACACGTTAATCTTACCAAAAGCATCTATTTTTATAAATATTAAAGTAAGGACATGAACTGGGCGGAAAAATAACAGAAAAGTTAAAAATAAAAGCGAAGTCGTGACGGACACGGCGTACAACGATCAATTCGGTCAAATTAAACCCCCCACGCCGCGTCGGTCATTTTGACCGGGAGTTCAAAAAATATATTTTTTTCAATTTTTGATAGCATAAAATGTCAAAACATGTTTTTCTTTTATTTCTAAAACATCTTTTGGAAAAAAAAACATCTTGCCGCAGAGTTGCCAAATCTTTCATAACACGTTGGCAGGGAACGTGTTAAATGTGACAAGATATAGACAGAGGATAGAAGCTTGATGGCATCCTTCTCTTCTGACAAACCGCTTACTGCAGCCACTTCCACACGCCTCGCCTGAGAAGAGATAGAATCTATTAACAGTGATTTTGACACCATTACCGACTGGGACCTTAAAAACCTAGTCAAATTCAATTCTTCTAAAACTCGAGCAACAGTATTCTCAAATAATAAATCTTCCGCCGATGATAACCAAGTTTTAAGAAGTTCGGGAGAAAGACACTTTCTATCAATACGTATCTCTTTTTTTTCTCGATCGCCAAAACCTCTTCTCAAAAATTAGTCTTTTTGATTCGTGCAATAAGCTTCTTTACTTCTGAACTTATTCTCCTTTATAGGGCTCAAATCAGACCATGTATGGCATACTGTTCCCACATCTAGAGCGATGCTTCCAGGCATTCGTTGGTTTTATTAAACGCAGTATAAAGGAGAGCAATAAAAATTATCGGTAATCTAACTCTCACCGATTCATTGCAATCTGTCGAACATAGACGAACATTCCAGCTAGGAGAAGTTATTCAAAAACTGCAAGAACCATACAGGTATCCGGTCCATCTGTGGTGAAGTTGGCTAACCAGAGTCCAGAAGACTTCTCTGAATAAGGGCAGGTATTATAAAACTGCTTTGACAGTTAACTTGAAGTTAACTTTTTGAATTACATGTAATTCCAGAAGTTAACTTTAAGTTAACTCTCAAAGTAGTTTTATAATACCCACCCTAAAGGGCCGGCACTTAATTTCTTCCGCTCATGATACCGCATAGGCAGTATGAACTTTGTCTTTTGTAAGCGAACCAATTTATAAGAAAAAAATAAATAAAGTCTGTTTTTTTTTTAAAGATAATTCCCCAAGTCAAAAATTTAGTAACTATGTTGGCAGCACAAGCCTTTTCTACATAAAAAAATTTGAAAGATTGACAATTTTACATTGTATTGCCAACATAATGTCATTTTGACTTTTATCTTTAAAAAAAATAGTATATTACATACCGAGGTGGAAAGTGTTTCATTACTGTGATGAAACTTTTCACCGAGGTATGTATACTATTTTATTTACAATCATTCGAATTTTGACATTTTCATTTGAATTAAAACTAAAAAAATACAATGATTAACAATTTCATTTACTTTCGGCCCACGGGAGGAAAGTAAACTTTCGACCCGTGGGCCGAAAGTAAAAGTCAAAAAATACAATAAATTTTAAAAATTTCATTTACTTTCGGCCCACGGGTCGAAAGTAAACTTTCGACCCGTGGGCCGAAAGTAAAAGTCAAAAAAGTGACATTTTCGACCTTTTTAAAAGTCAGTAAAGTCAACATTACATGTATGATTGTAAATAAACAGATTTTACAACCATTTATTAACCAAGAAACTTTTTCAGCAGAATATATCTTCAACAAATTTAAGAACTCTCTACAGCCTACATTTAGACAGGGAGAATTTTTTATGTACGACCGAGCAGCAAAGCACCTGTTTGCACCCCAATTTGCGGGCCCAATTTGATACTTTTCGGCCCGCTGGGCCGCGAAGTGCCACCGTGATGGAGGTGTTAAAAATTGAACAAACACTGGCACAAATTGGTGATTTTTACCCATCAAAACGAAGCAAAATGATCAAATTGAATGTCGTTTCTCTCAATTATATTTTATTCTATACAGAAAAAAATTAAAGGTTATTTTTTAAAAGACGCCGGAAGCTCGCGTTGCCTAAGTAATCGGAATTTTCAGTAAATACTTGCCAACGGTTACTTTTGGTTGCCGTTTGGTGAATATTTGTTTGGTTGGTAACTGCAGTTGAATCAAATCCAAGCGGCAGTAATGACATTAACTGGTCATTTTTATTACAACCTGTCAAATGTCCTCCGTGCATGCGCACTGGTCCTGGTAGGGTGTTTCAACCAATAGGAAGGCTGGATTACCAGCTGGTGTTTGTTCACAATTTAGGTTATTTAAAATGTCATTACTGCCGCTTGGAAATGATTCAACGATAGTAATTTACGAATAATCACGAGTTTTGTTTATTATTATTTTGACTTTGAAAGGGGGTGCGTTCCCTATTTATTAATAATTAGGGAATCCAAACCACGTGACTTTTGCCAACCAGCCGGCATTTTAAAATTTTTATGAGGTTAGAATACGGGCTGATAGATGTCAACGATGTCAGAAAAGTGTCAGATTTGAGTACTCGCTCCGTGTATTGATAAAACCTGTAATCATAACCGCGAAATTCGTTCTTTTTTGACATTGCTTCGACAATTTGACGTTTGATTCACGCATAAAACGTCAAATTGTCGAAACAATGTCAAAAAAGAGCGAATTTCGCTGTTATGAGTACTAGGTTTAAGCCTGTCAAAAAAAAACATATGTTTTTTGTTTATTGTTTGCCAACAAGACGCCATTTGGACAGGTCGTTGGATTGCCTAATTGCGCCAATGACCTATTAACACAGATAGACAGAACAATAAACAATAATATAGGTTGACTACATCCCAGGAACCGCATCTCTCCCCACTACTTATTAATCCTTGTGTTATATTGTATCTTTCTCTAACACGTGGAAAGCAATTATTTTTCAATGAAAATTAGCAACGCTGGAAAAAAATAAACTCCACCTCGAATTGACCTGTCTCGCATAAATAGAAAAAGAGAGCTTAATTGTAATAAATACAAGTTAGAAAGTAATAAGAGATGACATGCGCGCGCAACTAGTGGGTTTCAGTGTAGCCAGTTTGTATTGTTGCAGAACAAATGTAGACAATACAAATCGAACATTATAACGTTAAAGAAGTGATATAGTGTTAAGTTTTTTACAACGCCTTAAATCAGATAGAAGAAGAGCTTTAAAGTGTATGTTCACATCGTTGGCACTTTTATTTTGATAAATGTTTCATCCGGCAACATTGCACAATAAAAGTCCAAAGGAATGTGTCAAGTATAATCTGACATAATTTTAAACAACACTGCGGTGAGTTCAGAAGTAATACGTAAAGTATTAGTTTGCTCTTTGTCAAAATACACGTTACAAAGAAAGAAGGAGCGATTAATTCTGAACTGGCACCTAAATAAGAATATGACGCAAGCCCGTAACAAACTCGCTTTTCATTGGATGCTCACCTGCAGCCCACGAGTTGCGCGCGCAGTCAAGGTAATAAAAGATAGGTGGATTCCATCTTTCCATCAATCAGCGGCTTCTATTAGACCTATCTATTTTACCAGACAAAGAGGTAATAATACGAAAACTTCATTAAATAAAAAAAGACACAGAACCTTCATTGCGCAAGACGAGGCGAAACGTACCAAATTATGTTAGACTTACGTATAGCAATCCGTCCTTCTTATTTGCACAGGATAAAAAGGAAAGGAGACAAGCCGCGTGTTGTGCAAAGTATTTTTCAATGAAAATGTCAAACAACTTTTGAATGACACTTGTCAAGTTGAATATCAACTTTAGATTTATTCTTGTCAGACCACGTGCAATGAACAAGGATAAAGAGATGCCCAGCGTGCAAAACGATCACCTTACACCTGTATTAGCTGTCCAATAAAAAGACATTGCCTCGTGTTGCGCGCGCATACCAGGTAAAAATAGATAGGTCTATTGTCATGTCAAAATGCGACCTACAGGTATTTTATGACAATTTGCATTTGTCAATCAGTGCGCAGTGAGTGTATCCGCATATTTTTCTAAAATTATGTAAAATATAAGGATAAGGATACACTTTTGTAGCACTGATTCTGGTTTAATGTTCAGAGTTGCCAAGTATGCGATAGTAAAGTGGGGGCGGAGTTAGCGGAACCATTTGAATCCCTACTCCTAGCCGCTTTCACAGCTCACCCCTCTGGCCCATAAACATGTAGTCAACCAAACAAAACTATTTTATCAATGGGATGTTCTGTCTATCTGTGTTAATAGGTCATTGAATTGCGCCCTTGGTAGGTAAAGTCGGAATCATTGCAATTGGCACACACTCTTTAAAATCCCTCGTATTTAAGTCAAAATTCTAACCAATAAATCTACTTAGTGCAGCATTTTGCTATTACTGTGTGTCAGATTTGACACATTACGAGGGATATTTATATAGTGTGTGCCAATTGCAATGATTCCATTGAGTTAGGATGGTAGGGAGATGCGATCACGTGGTCGAAAGCGGATTCAGGTCCGCCATATTGATACGAATCTTACGTCAACGAGTTGTCACTTGGTTGTCTGATCAAGTTTTTGGGTTTTTACTTGCCTTTTGTACTTCTGTGTGATATTTTGAACAATATAGTGAAAGACAATAATGGTGTCATGTACCCTTCGTAGCTGCAATAGCAGGCATGCAGTTGATAAAAAGAAATCGACCGGAATAACATACCATAGGTTAGTAGACAAAAAAATAACAGTAAACAGGGAAGTATTTCAAATATTTATTTCTCTATTTCTTCATTTAAATAGTTTCTGGCTTTTATCTTGTCAATTATGCTGTGATATTATTTGTTAAAACATTTTTTTTTTAAGAATGGAAAAAAGGCTTTTACGGCATATTTTTAAAACTTTCGCCAAGGCGTAGATGAAACTATCACCCATTTTACATCAACTAACAAGCAAAGAGCAAGTAAAAATTGTTTTCCTTTCAGATTTCCCAAAGATCCTGCACTTCAGAAGGTCTGGTTGCAGTTTGTAGATAGAAACCTACAAAATACAGTGTTCTGTGTTCAAAGCATTTTTCTGATTAATACATCGATCAATCATCAGCATGTTATGTTATGTTATTAAAAGAAAAAAATCTATTACTCAAAATTTAGTATAATCAATTCTTATAAATTTAGACAGTCCGGACCTGTCCTGGCATCCATATTGTTATGACTATTAGCCACGCCCAGTGCGCCGTTTATCTCCTTGCGAAATAATACTTATAGCGTCTCCCTACCATCCTAACTCAATGAATGATTCCCACTGTACATTAATAATTATTTAAGACCAGTCACCTGAATTGGCGCACTCATCAGTCATGCAGATACTCGAAAATTGATACTCAGAGTGCGCAGTGGAATCAACATAAATGACAGCTATTTTCTAGTAAACATGCACAAAAAATCAGACCCTATGTAGAGCCATATTTATTTTTTAATTATATTATCATGCGGAAAACAAAACAATTTCAAAAAGTAAAGCTGCAAAATGACAATATATTATTTCACGAAAATTTCACAATTCGGATCCAATTAAATTAACGGTAAATTTTGTGGAATCGCCAAAGTTCTATCCCGAAACAAAAAATAATAGCGTTTCCAATCACCATTATCATTCCGAACATATTTTACGGTAAAAATGAGCCGCATCCGGTACAGACCATTTACAATAAAATATCTGGAATCGATAAGGGACCCTAATCAACGGTTGAAAATGTTATACGTCTTTTTATGGGGACGTTTCCATTGCTATATTTAGTTTTATATCTGATTTTGGCAATATTAAACTAGAGTGTTCGTCATGCAGCGTCTAAAAATAACTCTCAAAATAGTAGATATTTTCGTAGTTATTCGCTAGATTGTTTCATCAACGATAAATTCCATTTTCGAAATTCCTGGTAGTCATCAGATATATTTGTTGAGAGTTTGAGTTCGTATTTGGACAGACATCCATTGGTAATCCCATGTCGTGTTGCTAGATTGCATAAAATTTCCTCAGTTTAGGAAAAATATATATTTGGCAACGTCGCATAATTTATAACAAAACATCAAGTCATTGTATATTCTGTGATTAGGACGTTTAAATCTAAGCCAATTCATTATGAAAAATCAAACACTTCTAAAATGAGACTAGCTAGATGCACGAAAACTTTTTGTCGAGACACTAAAGAAAGGCAGAATGTATTATCTTGTTCATCAGACATATGGGTCTTTAGCAGTCGTTATTCTCTTGTATGTAGTGTAGACAACCCTTAGAAATCATGACGCTACACGGTTACCAATAGCAACCAGGGAATTCGTTTCGTTGTTTAATCTTTAATGAAACTTCAGCTGCTACAAATGGAATAAAAAATATAGCAAAGTTAAATCAAAAATGTTTTGGGGTGTTACTCCAGCCTTGGATTTGTTCAGCGAATTCAAAGTTCACTCAGAAACGAAATTCTTAAATGTAGATTTTAATATATTAATCATTGGAGGTACAGATGCCAGACATATCCTAAAAACTATTGCCAGAAGATATCGACATAAAGGAAGCGTAAGTTAAAATTAGCAATTTGTGTTAATATTTCATTATCACTTATTTCTCTAGATCAAATTGAACTTCTATGTTATTGAATCCTGTATGGAAACCATCGCCAAGCAATTATTGCTTCTCATAACAGCTCTCCAACCTCAAAACACTATGGGTTTGGACCAAAAAACCAAAGTTTTCATGGAGCTGTATGGAAACACGATTTTACGACCTTATACTGCCAAATATTTAACCGATTTGTCTCACGAGTTGGTTAGAATGATTACTGATCCTGATTATTTGAGACAGAAAATCGATTTTGTCAACATGAAAATTAAATACAAGGAAAGAGACTATTTGGAAAACTTGGTGAAGTTTTGGAGTGCCAAGGATGAATTTAATATTGTTAATATTTGGGACAGACGTTTAAGACAAAATCTTGGAGTAAGGTAAATGCAAATATTCCAGAAATTATATCGAAAAAAATTACACCACGGGACAATTTTCAGATATGACTCGAAAGCTGGTGCTTTTGATTGGGATCTTCACATGCGTATGCACCAACTCGGAGGAGGCAAACAAGTCTGCGACCAGGAATACAAAAGTTTTCGTTCGAACGGAATGGCATTTTCCTGGATTGAATCTGAAGTTTCGAGACCAAATAGGAGTTTTGTGTGTGCCACGATGCCAAATGGTGAAAGTTTTGCGCATTACGGGTATTTGGGCGATATGGAAACTGGCCCGTTCGTAAGTTTTGGGCTTGAGTGTGAGGACGAAGATTTTCTTAAGTCAACAAATATGAAGAATGCGTACAGGTTAGTGTTTGCTCATCTTCAAGCTCAAATTTTTTCTTTAGTAGTTGTAAGGAATGTACGTCCATTGAATGCATTGTAAAATGTCATTGGTATCTGGTGGCGGGACAGCTGGGAGCTGGCAGTCAGTAAATAAATAGGCAAGTAAAACTATTGTTGTTTTAATTAAAAATATAAAAATCCATAAAAACAAAAGTATAACATGGCGCAGTCGTGAGTCGTGAGTAATTATTTGACAACAAAAATTGAAAAAAATAAAAAATTAAATAAATAAGCCCAAATTCGGAAATAATCGTCAAAATGGGAGACAGCAGGGGCGTGCCACAAATGCAAATGATAGGCAATATAGCCGAAAACTGGAAAATGTGGAGATCTAGATTTGAAAACTACCTAATAGCTAGTGAAATTAACAAAAAAGATGAAGCAATACAATGTGCCCAAGCATTACATTTTATAGGAGACGAGGGTTTCAAGATTTACACCACATTTAATTTTGCAGCCGATCAGAAAAACAAATTACAAATTCTGTTGAATAAGTTTGAGGCACACTTTTTGCCAAAAGAAAATGTAACGTATGAGAGATACAAGTTCTTTTCATGCAAGCAACAGCCAGGCCAAACGTTGGACCAATTCACAACTGAAATTAAGCAAATGGCGATGAAGTGTAAATTGGGAAATCTCCAAGAAGAATTAACCAAAACAGTTCTAATTTGTGGATTGAACAACACTCAAATTAGAGAGAGGTTGCTGCAAGAAGAAGACAGCGTATCTTTGGACAAAATTATCGAAAAATGCGCTATTTTTGAAATATCCAAGGAGAGGAGCGAGAGCATGGAAAGTTGTATGAATGTGGACATAGTTTACCAAAAAAATAAACAATCAACAAGAGGACAAAATGCAATAAATAACTGTTCAAGGTGTGGGAAAAATCACCTAATAAACAAGTGCCCAGCCTTTGGAAAAGAATGTAACTTCTGTCATATTAAAAATCACTTTGAAAGTAAGTGTCGTAAAAAAAATTTCAATAAGGAGGTACACGAAATAACCCAAGAAGTCAATGTGATAAAACAAGAACAAGTAAGTGACTCACTGTTTATAGGACACATAAATTCTGCGGGTTTGAGAGAAACAAATGAATGGTCAACAATGTTAGAAATTAATAACAAAATTCATACATTTAAAATTGATACTGGTGCAATGGCTAATATTATATCATTTATTTCTTTCAAGCAATTACGCTTAGATCCTAAAAAAATTGTTAAAACCGAAATTAAACTAAAATCTTATACTGGAGATCCTTTAAAGGTAATGGGCACATATAAAATACCATGTCTGAAACAGAGCTGGGCAAAGCTCTCACTGAAAGGGCTTGAAGCACTAAGCCCTAAGCCCTTTCTCAAAGTGCTTTCAATTCCAAGCACAAATTCCCTTTTATTTTCAAAAGTGCTTCACAAGCACAAAGCCCTCAAAGTTATTTGAAAAGGGCTTGTGCTTCAAGCCCTTTTCAAAAAAGCTTGGGGTGCCTTAAAAAGTGCTTTGAAGCTCTTTAAATGTGCTTGAAGTTCTTGAAATGTGCCTAAAGTACTTTGAATTTGTGATACAATTCTCAAAACTACCGCACATACACTCATCAGTTGGATTAGTATAGTAGAAATAGAAATGAACTTTAAATTTTACAAAGTAGCAGTAGTGCTTTATTTTATTTTTTAAGATGAAGTTCTGGGGTACTTGGGGGGGTAGTTGGAGTACTACATGGTAATTCAATTTTGTGGTTTTCAAATTGTTAAATGAGGAAAAGTGGAAAAAATTCCAGTGATGAAGTTAAATAGGATACCTTATATAAATTAATTATTTATTTGAACAATCGTTAAATTCTAAGCTCAAACCCAAAACCTCCATTATTAATAAAGAAAAGAAATTGGAGGGTCCTAGTTCAAATAATAGAAAAAAAATTAAGCCACAAAACACGTGGATCCAAAATTTTTAGGTAGGGGATAGGTTGAATGATGGTCAATTCAAATTCCTTTCAAAGTGCTTCAAGCTCTTTTAAAGTGCTTCAAGCCCTTTTAAAGTGCTTGAAGCCCTTTTAAAGTGCTTGAAGCCCTTTTAAAGTGCTTCAAGCCCTTTCAAAGTGCTTCAAGCCCTTTCAAAGTGCTTCAAGCCCTTTCAAAGTGCTTCAAGCCCTTTCAAAGTGCTTCAAGCCCTCTAAAAGTAATTGAAGCTCATTGAAAGGGCTTGAATTACTTTTTTTCAATTACAAATTACCAAGCACTTTTCTGATGTAATTGACTTTGCAAGCCCCAATTACAAATATATAAAAGGGCTTGAAGCACAGGGCTTTCAAGTCCTCAAAGTGCTTCAAGCACTTTTACAAGCACAAAGCCCTCAAGCCCTGCCCAGCTCTGGTCTGAAAGAAGATGTATTGCATGATTTAGAATTTTTTATCGTAGAGAGTAACACTCCAGCAATTTTAGGACTTAATGCATGCATCTCTTTAAATTTAATCAAAAAAATTGATAGTGTAACTCTTAATGATAATTACAAAAGTTTAGTTAGTGAATTTGGCGCCTTATTTAATGGAATAGGGTGTATAAAGGAAACTTGTAGTATCAAACTAGAATCAAATAGCAAACCAGTAGTCCAGCCAATCAGAAAGGTTGCCTTTCCATTAATGAAACCTTTGAAAGATAGTTTGGAAGACCTAATTAAAGAAAAGATTATTGAAAAAGTAGAAGGTCCCTCTGATTGGGTGAACGCTTTGGTATTGGTTCGTAAACCAAACGGAAAAATAAGGATTTGTTTGGATCCCAAAGATCTTAACGAGGTTATTAAAAGAGAATTCTGTAGAATACCAACATTCGAAGAAATATCTAGCAATTTAGCAAATGCCACTGTCTTTAGCACTCTCGATGCCACAAATGGCTTCTACCAAATTCCTCTAGATAAAAAGAGCAGTAACTTGTGCACTTTTGGAACACCTTATGGTCGATATAAATTTCTTCGTCTACCATATGGTATCAAAAGTGCTCCAGAAATTTTTCAAGATAGGTTCAAAAGTATCTTTTGTGACATTGAGGGGACTGACATTTATATTGACGATATTATTGTTTGGGGACGAAACAAAACCGAACATGATAAGCGATTGAAAAATGTTTTAGAAAGAGCTAAACTAAATAATGTTAAATTTAATTTAAATAAATGTCGTTTTGGTCAATCTGAAATTAAATACATGGGTCATATCATTTCCAATAAGGGAATCGCTCCAGATCCAACAAAAATTAATGCTATTTCGGAGTTGCCTAGACCTACAAACAAACAGGATATTCAGAGAATATTGGGTATGCTAACATATGTGAGTAGATTTGTCAAAAATTTCTCTGATCAAACAAAACCTATACGAAGTCTTTTAAAAAGTGATGTAGAATTTAATTGGGGTCAAGAACATGAAGAAGCGTTCCATAATTTAAAAAAAGTATTAATAAATAAACCAGTTTTACAATTCTTTGATCCGAATAAGAAAATAGTCATTTCTGTTGATGCCTCAAAGTCAGGGGTGGGTGCTTGCTTATTGCAAGATAGTCTGCCATGTGCTTATGCTTCGAAAGCATTAACAGAAACACAAACCAGATACGCGCAAATAGAGAAAGAGCTATATGCAATCTGTTTTGGCTTGAATAAGTTTTACCAATATGCTTTTGGGCAAAGGGTCACCGTAGAGACAGATCATCAGCCATTGATCTCTATATTTAAAAAATCCTTGAACAAATGCCCTGCTCGACTCCAGAGAATGATGTTGCAATTGCAAAAATTTGATATTGAATTAAAATTTAGGCCAGGCAAAGAACTAATTTTGGCTGATGCTCTCTCTCGGGCATATTTATCTTATGATCAACCAAACGACTTCGATGAGGAAATTGATAGTCAAGTTTGTCTGGTTAGACTTGAACTTAATGCAACGGATGACAAAATTAAAGAATTCCAAACGCAGACGGAAAAATGACCCTGTATTAAAAGATCTAAAAAATGTAATTTTGAATGGTTGGCCTAATTCTTCTAAAAAATTAAAGGATCATATCAAAATGTTTGCTCCTCATAAATCTGAGCTAACAATGTCTGATGGCTTGATATTTAAAGACAAATGTTTAGTAGTGCCTAAAGCCTTACAACCAGAAATGCTTAATCGTATACATTACAGCCATCTATGAGTTAAAAAATGTACTAAATTAGCGCAACAATCACTATTCTGGCCAGGTATGGTAGAACATATCAAAAACAAAATTTCTCTGTGTCATCAATGTCTCACTTACTCAAACTCACAAATTAAAGAACCTATGGTAGCCCATGAAATTCCTGTATTACCATGGAATAAAATTTCGTGTGACATTTTTGAGCTGAATCAACGAAAATATCTTCTAATTGTAGATTACTACTCAAAGTATATCGAATGCGAAGATCTAAATAATAATACTACTAGTCAATCAATTATTAAAATTCTGAAATCAGTATTTTCACGACATGGAATTCCTGTAGTTCTTATTAGTGATGGTGGCACTCAGCTAACATCTAAGGAATTTAACGCTTTCTGTAAAGATTGGGAATTCAAACATATCGTTACTTCTCCAACGAATGCACAGTCTAATGGCATGATCGAAAGAAATGTGCAAACTGCTAAGAAAATGTTCAAAAAAATTATTAGCGATAAAAAAGACATTCATATGGCTCTTCTCCATTACAGATCAACCCCGATTTTTGATAATATTTCACCAGCAGAACTTTTAATGTCCAGGAAACTTAGAACTAATTTAATGATTACTAAAATTGAATCTAAGCCAAAAATAAATTATTCATATAAGAAAGATTTTATTGTCAAAAATCAACAGCAGCAAGAAAAATACTATAATAGAGGTAAGAGACCATTACCAGAATTATATACCAATGAAAAAGTCTATGTTCAAAGGGAACCGAATGGTAATTGGTTTCCTGGTGTCATTTTAGATAAGGTTAGAAATAGAAATTACAAAGTGCAAATGGATAATGGTTCAATCCTCATTAGGAATCGCAAATTTATTAAAAAACTATACACAAAACACCCAAATGTAATTGATAGAAACCATTAATCATTGGCAGGAGAGGATAGGAGAGATAACATTAATAATAATATATCGAATAATATCGAAAACAGTATTGTAAATCAAAAAAAGGAAACTAGATACTTTATCGAATTATATAAAGAACATGATGATTTAGATAGTGTTAAACCTCAGGACAGTGAAAGTGAATTGGACTTGAACGTTAATTGTGAACATAATGATGAAGAACCAATGACTGAAGAACCAAGTGGTTCGCACAGTGAGGTTATTATGACCAATATAAGTGATGATACTTATTCCGATAGTGATAGCGACTCTGGTGAACAATATCAGGAGTGTATAACTAGTTTAGCAAATCTGAGGACTCAGATCTGGAGAGAAAAATTCTTAAAAAAGTTACTGTCACTTCCTCAGGAAGGATTTCCAGACCCCCTCCAGGTCTGAACCAATTCGAGTAATGGTACTAAAACAAATATTTATAAATATTAGAATTTATATTATTTTTTATTTATCTTGTGAAAGAGGGATGTAAGGAATGTACGTCCATTGAATGCATTGTAAAATGTCATTGGTATCTGGTGGCGGGACAGCTGGGAGCTGGCAGTCAGTAAATAAATAGGCAAGTAAAACTATTGTTGTTTTAATTAAAAATATAAAAATCCATAAAAACAAAAGTATAACAGTAGTAGAGAGAAAAAAGACAAATAACCAAATATCAAAAATAGTCCAAGAAAGGGGGATCTGAAAAGAGTGTTTACCTCAACATAATTAGAAGTTAACATTTTTTTAGGAGGATCGGTCCATTTCAATATGCTAAATAACATATTAAGTTTGCGACCTTGTACTTCCATAGGGCTTTTAGTTCGGGGTGGTTTTTAGGGGTAATTTGCGATTTATTAAGAACGCTGCTCAAAGCGATGGTCTAATAACAAAATTTCAAATGATTGTTGTAGCTAAAGTTTTTTGCTATATAAAATTCCGCGACAGTACCCCTTTATCTTCTATAGTTTTTTTTCTGCAGCGTCTTGAATAGAAGCATGTTTTTGTTCAAGGTCACTGAATCAACGTCTCGCCTGTTTGCGCACAATTGTTGCAGCAGCGGCCGAATGCATATTCCGATTTCAATTTTTCAAACACCACATATTTGCTAATGAAATGCACTCTCCAATGCTTTTTTGTTCGAATATTTAGCTTGAAAATTAAGCGAGCACGGACTTGCCTAATGTGTGAGGAAGTTGTAAATTGCATCGAAAACTACCCCTTTCTGGCATTCACTGTAAATTCTAAACGGGGCCAAATATTTGGTGACAGTTTTCGACAATGGGCAGCCCATTTATTCCTCTCATAATGCCGCATTGGATTTTTTTTTCGTCAACAATGACTTTTTGGCCCGAACACGTCGCGCGGAATTTTTCAAAAAGTCAAAAAAAAATTAAAATTGTCGCACAGCGCTGAAATTTGGTATCATGGCTTTATTTATTGTTCTTATGAATATATTGCAATTTTAATTGCTTCACATGACTTGCTTCACAGGCCAATAAGTCATTGAGTAATTGACGGAAAAAAAAATCCGCTGGGGCATTATGAGAGGATAAATGGGCTGCCGATTGTCGAAAACTGTCACCAAATATTTTGTTACCTTCTAATTATGTTGAGGTGAACTTCCTTCATTGGCCTAAAATACTATTCTATTCTATTCTATTCCAGTTGCAGCTTAAATCTATATTATATTATCTCAATATTTTTATTTTTAAAATAAACATAGATATTTCAAAAACGGGGGGAAGAAATACCAATACCTACGGGTATATATTTTCGAAATCAGGAAAAGAATGTCTATTCGACTTTTAAAAAATATACAGGGTGTTGCATTTAAAAAAATACAAGTTGTGTCTGCTACATCTTTTGCGTGCACCCTGTAGGTATATGTATTATATAGAAGACTAGCTGTTGCCCGCGGCTTCGCACGCCCTATATAAATTTTGTAGGTGTAGAGTGTAGGTAGCATTAGGTAGGTAATCTTCTTTCAAAGAGCTAAGGGGATAGTTGCGTCAGACATATGGTCATTTAACTCTTATCAGTGTTGCCAGAGAGCAAAAATTTTTTTTATCAAAATTAAAGACAAATTGTACCAAATTCAGTAAAAATGTACCAGCCTATAATAGGGTGGGGGTGACCATACTTTTTTCTCAAATGTCACTTTAGATATAACATTCCAAGACCTACTGGATTGGAACCCGAGTAAAGTTGGCTACAAAACAGTGTTGCCACCTGAAAAAATATATATAAGTATATAATATAAATTCCCTAAAAAGTTGTTTTTTACTAATTATTTTTTTTTGCGTTCTTAATTTTAATTTAAAACTGAAAATTTTTGGCTGAAAATGAAGGAAATTCAAAGCCTCGTACTTTAAATCGGTTTTCCCGGCCTGGAAAAGCGGAAAATCCAAAGAAAAACCTCTGAAAAGGACATTCCAAAGCCTACTTGATGAAACTTGAGTTTTTGTCACTTACCCCATTAGAAAACTGGAAATTTTTGGCACAAAATGAAGAAAACTCAAAGCCTCGTACTTAAAATCGGTTTTCCCGATCCTAAAAGCCCTGGCAAAGCAAAAAATCCAAAGAAAGTCCTTTGAAAAGGACATTCTAAAGCCTACTTGATGAAATTTGAGTTTTTTTTACTTACCCTATTGGAAAACTGAAAATTTTTGGCACAAAATGAAGGAAAGTCAAAGCCTCGTACTTTGAACCATTTTTTTCCGTTTTAAAACGGCCTGGAAAAGCGGGAATTTCGAGGAAAAACATGGATAAAAACATTCAAAATGGTCGACTTTCCAAATTGACAAATGATATTTATTACAAGATTTACATGATTAAAGTTGGCTACAAACGATGTTGCCACATCAAAACTTCCAGAAAAAGCATTTAAATGGGATTATCCTAATTATTGCATTTAAAAATATAAATTTGTGCTAGAAAATGAAGAAAACTCAAAGCCTCGTACTTAAAATCGGTTTTCCCGACCGAAAAAGCCCTGGAAAAGCGGAAAATTCAAAGAAAAACCTCTGAAAAGGACATTCCAGAGCCTACTTGAAACTTAAGTTTTAGTCACTTACCCCATTGGAAAACTGACAATTTTTGGTACAAAATGGAAAAAACCTAAAGCCTGATATTTAAAATCGGTTTTCCTAATTGAAGAAGCTTTGGAAAAGCGGAAAATCCGAAGAAAAATCTCTAAAAAGAACATTCCAGCACCTACTTGATGAGACTTGAGTTTTTGTCACTTACCCTATTGGAAAACTGGAAATTTTTTGCACAAAATGAAAAAAACTCAAAGCCTCGTACTTTGAACCAATTTTTCCGACTTATAGAACGCCCTGGAAAATCCAAGGAAAAACTGGATAAAAACGTAAACACGTCACTGCAAAATGGCCGATTAAAAGCGACGTTGCCGCATGACATTAATGACATTTTAAATGGTTTAATTTAATTAAAACCTGTTGAATAATTAAATAATAACGATTATAAAACAATAAATTTCCCAAATAAGGTTTTGGAAACTTGTTTCTAGTTTAATTTTAAAGAAAAAATGTTTAATCGTTAATTATATGTGAGTAAGACAGAGACAACAATAAAGTAGTACACGTTTGCAAAAACCCCAAATGGGTGAGATAAAGTAGGATGCCATTTAAAACGCAAAATTATCAAATTACGATGAAAACCAAACAAAGCAAATATTTGATAAAGTAATACCCACTTAAATATTTAAAAAATTGATAACAAAAGTACCGTTAAACTGGTAAGGGCCTCCTTAGCCGGAACTAAAGGCCCGCCCACACAGCGCTGGTTTATGTGGATAAGGTTAGATACTCTAATAGACAAGAAATTAAATAGTTTGCTACGTTGTCGTGATCACGTCACGCTTTTTATAGAACTTTGGTAGCGGTCGTGATCCGTGATTTTTAGATATCAGTGATTAAATCACAGTTCGTGATATATCGCTCATCACTACTTTTTTTGTACGAATGCTGTACACATCTAAAATGTGGGTGAGTGGAGAAAGCACGAATCAGAAATTATTGTTATATCGAATTTAGATACAGAAATACAAATTAATTAGAACATCGACATTAGACTGTAGGCAGTAGGCTAAGACTCTTTGAGAATTTGGAAAAAAAAAAAATGGAAAATTGTACCAAATATGCCAACGTCGTACCAGCGTACTTTTACAAAGCGAATGGTACCAAATTTGGTACAATTGTACCACCTCTGGCAACACTGACTCTTATTTTTGCAGCACCTCTCTGTAAACCACATTTTTTGTTCTGCTTTGTGGCTGCAGGATATGAAAAAAGACTATTTTTTGACAGCTGACGTGAAATTTTTTTGAAGTGCCACTCGCTGCTAATAGCTTTGTTCGCGGATCATATTTCGAATCGATTCCGAACCAGTCCGGAACTAATTGAGGACTATCGTAGAGCGCATGCCCAGTTATAGCTGGGTTCGGCTTGCTCACTCCGTGCACTCCGAGTGATTCCGTTCGCACTTCAGCCGTTCGGGTATTACCTTTTAGCTTATCAGATAACGGCTGGAGTGCGATCGGAGTAACTCGAAATGAGCAACCCGAACCCAAGTTGTGAATGAGTTCAGGTTCCTATTTTATCGCGAACAGTTTTGGAACCGAACAAAAATTCCAGAACCTTGCTCCAGACTGTCGAATACGTGAACGAATTGCGAATGTCATGTCTCAAACTTGAAGTTAGATTAGCCTGGGACCGGTGGAATTTGTTCAGAATCGGTTCCGAATCGTTTCTGGTGAAAGCATGAAAATATAACGACAAAAACAAATTTTTTTTGCACTGATTCTGCAAATGGAAATCGCTATGAATTTGATTCTGCTTGTCATATTTCTGAATTTGACAGCTGACACGTCGTCTGTTTCTGTTTACACTTTTTTCCCCGCACCACACCGTTTCTTATTTTTGGTTATTTAATGCGATTGCTTAAGGCAATGTTGATATTATTTCTTAGTGAGCATCTCCAACCTATTACCTACCTGTTTGCAAAATTTCATCTCGATTGGTTTAGTAGTTTTCGAGATTTCGTGTTTAATCAGTTAGTCAGTCAGTGAGTGAGTGAATTTCACGTTTATATATATAGATATAATTTCCTAGCGGTTCTCGTAAATAGGGAACTTCACATTTTTTTTTTAAATCAATTATTTGTGCCTTAAAAGAGTATTCCCCAAATATTATTCCCTAAAACTCAATAATAACTTGGTGAAAAATGTTTAAAGTTTCGCGCGTAATAAAAGCATTTCGAATGACCTTCTAAGCGCGCGAATCTGGATGACGTCACATAGTATGATTTTGCGTCACCAAACGTCATACTTCATGGCATTTAATTTGATTGATTTCCACATTTTCCACCGTTATTTGTTTTGTTGTTGTTTTGTATTGCGGCAAGTTGTAAATTTTGAAGTTATAATGGAAGAAAAGACTCGCAAATACTTTTGCTACCATAAACATATCAACAAATTACAGATGGTCGGATTGGCCTTTGGAATAGGGAACTTTACAATTTTTTTTTTATTTTTTTAAATCATTTATTTATGCCTTGAAAGAGTATTCCCCAAATATTATTCCCTAAAACTCAATAGACCTATCTATTTTTACCTGGAATGCGCGCGCAACACGAGGCAATGTCTTTTTATTGGCTAGCTAATACAGGTGTGAGGTGATCGTTTTGCATGCTGGGCATCTCTTTATCCTTGTTCATTGCATGTGGTCTGATAAGAATAAATATAAAGTTGATATTCAACTTGACAAATGTCATTCAAAAGTTGTTTGACATTTTCATTGACAAATACGTTGCACAATACGCGGTTTTTCTCCTTTTCTTTTTATCCTGTGCAAAAAAGAAGGACGGATTGCTATACGTAAGTCTAACATAATTTGGTACGTTGTGCCTCGTCTTGCGCAATAGGCGTTCTGTGTCTTTTTTTATTTGATGAAGTTTTCGTATTATTACCTCTTTGTCTGGTAAAATAGATAGGTCTATAATAACTTGGTGAAAAATGTTTAAAGTTTCGCGCGAATTAAAAGCATTTCAAACGACCTTAAATCTGGATGACGTCACGTAGTATGATTTTGCGTTAAGCCGGCGCCACACGATGTGTCCAACCATTGGCCCCAACGTTAGATCCAACGTTGGGTACAGTGTTTTTTGCTCTAGCATTCGGCAAATGCACATACCTACTTACTATTGTTACTATAAACATATCACAAATTACAGATTGGCGGATTGCCCTTTGGAATTTCCTTCTTCGGTCATAATTAATAGGTATATCGTTTTATTTATATAATGCTAAGCTAATCATTGAATTTAAGCGAAGTAAACCAATTCTAATATTGATAAAATTTTAAAAAAATAGAGAAAAACGTGGATAAACACAGCTAACGGGTATTTATTATGTGGAGTTCGAGTAAACGCTCGGAGCTGCTGTTTTGTTTTTATCCCTGTTCTTCTCATCACAAGGAAAAAAGACGGAAATGCTCCGAGCGCTCAGTGTTTCAAGCCGAACTCACAGTATAATGAACGGTTGCTGACAGACACTGACAGATCATACTAAATGACGTCACAACCAATACCAGTGCGTTTTTTGCCGCTGGAAATAATTTGAATTTTTCCGCATTTCTAATTCCTTATTGCGGCCATTTGTGACAAAAAAATGTAGTTTTTTCGCTGATATATGTTTTAACATAATATATTCTTATGATTTATAGTAATATTTTCATGTTTAAATTTTTTGTCAAGTTCCCTATTTCTCTTGACAGTCTTGACTTTGTATTTAATTTTTTATTTTTTTTCCCTTGCTTCATAAGCGAGCTATATGCTGTCAAATATACGGAGCAACGGAAAAAAGAAAACAGAAGAAGACCTATAAAAACAATATTCTTTTTTTCAGAGCAACGGATGTGACCGAAAGAAACTTGAAGCAAATTTTCTACGAAATAGAGAATCAACAGGAGTATGAACACATAAGGAAAAACAATATGGAGCTTGGTTATGCGATTATTAAGCAAGACAAAATAGTGCTCGATCTTAAGACTCCAGAAACGTCTCGTGACTTTATCAAAGATTGCGTAAAAGTTGAAAATGTCTCCGTTAATATTTTATCCATCAAAGCTCTGGAAGACATGAGACACAAACCAAATTACGATAATTTTTTCGATGTAATTTATTTCGCTCATAATTACATGCAGAAGCATTTTGACCATGATATTGTGGATAAAATTCTTAAAGAGGATTTCTTGCTAATTGCGGAACATCCTCTTTATGTTATAGCCAACAGGAAAAATGATTTAGAAGAATATGTTAAGACCGTCAAGGAAAAAACTTCTAAAATGAAGTCTAATTTGTTGAAATTTGATTTGGAAAAAGATTGTTACCTGAAGTATGTTAAGAAAAATTGAAAAAAAATTCAAGTTTGTTATATACAAAATAAAGTTGGTATTTTATTCGGTGTCTGAAGGAACTAGAGGATATTTTTATTTATTATTCCATACATAATAACATAGTGATTAATTCCCATTTTTCTTGAACTTTTTGTCCATCCAATCCATTTATTATTTAAATTTTATAATTAATTTTCTTTTTTTTATTTAGGTTCACTTACTTTTTGTTTTCTTTCATTAGTTTTTCGTTAGGTCTTACACCTATCTTTTTTGGTGCTTTATCCCAGCTTATAGTTCACTTAATTTGATGATATTTTATTTCCGCAGATGATTAATACTTTTTATTTTTTGGAGTGGTTGGTTTGTTAACATCAATGCCTTGTTGTCTTGTTAGTTTTATTGTTATTTATAACTGTCCTATTTTTATTTTTTTTTTCTTTTTCTCCAGTGTTTTATTGGTTTTCATCAGTATTGTTTTTCTTTTTTCAATGATCTTTTCATTAGGTATTGGAATATTTTCCTTTTTCTGAATTGTTTTGTTGCCTATTGTTCGTTCTCGGAGATGAAAAAATTATTGAACAATATTTGAAATTTGTAGAAATTCAATTTTATCATCTACAAAATTAAATTCTTCTACTTATAGCTTCAGAATCATCACTTGTTGCTATGACATTTGACAGAGAATTTTTCCAATTTGGCAACAAAAAAACCATCCAAGTTATGCTCGTGAGGATAAATTCTTCGAGTACGGTTCATTGTCGGATGGAATCTGAGAAGAAATAATAAATAAGTATTAGAATGAATAAAAAATACAATTTCTCCGTAAATGCCTGTAGGTATTCTGTAAATCCTTCTGCTCCATATCCTGAACCAGTATCCACCAATTTAACATTGCGCTTTTTCAAAGCAAAGTCTATGACCGAATCGCTTTCTTCTGGTAATAGACAATAAGACATATCATAGATAAGTAAGTTACTAAAATTATTCAAATCAACTTCAGTGTTTTCAATACTTACCTACAATAGATGATTTGACATTGGTCTTTGTAAATTATACCATCTTTGACTATCAATTTCATTTTTACTAGTCTTGATACTTTAGTCTTTGGCAACTAATTCAGTACCTATTATCCATTCACAATCCGATGTCCACAGGTACAGGTAAAATTTATCACCTTTCAATGCTAATTGATGGGGAAAGGTGATAAATTTACCTGTACCTGTGGACAAAGAATAAATTCAATAAAATCAACTTGCACCTGTATGAAATCAAAAGTTGGGTTAAATGGTCAGGAGGTATAATAGAAATACTCAATATATAGGACCCCGGTTAAAAATTGATCAATTTTCGACGATGTAGATATACTTACTCAAAAATTTTAAAGTTAGAGGATGTTGTTGTCCAACCTTGACTTCAGTTCAGATTATCGATAATGAATAATAAAATTTACATTCCTAAAATATGGCAATATCAAAAGTTAAGTAAAGACGAATCTATAATAAATTTGACAAATCAAAAATCCAGGAATAGTATATTCTTTAACGAGCATATAATGAGCATATAATGAGCATATAATGAGCATATAATGAGCATATAATGAGCATATAATGAGCATATAATGAGCATATAATGAGCATATAATGAGCATATAATGAGCATATAATGAGCATATAACGAGCATATAATGAGAATATAATGAGCATATAATGAGCATATAATGAGCATATAATGAGCATATAATGAGCATATAATGAGCATATAATGAGCATATAATGAGCATATAACGAGAATGAAAATTCAAATACGAGCCGAAGGCGAGTGTTGGAATCATTCGAGTAAATAATAGCCATTATTCGCGAGTAGAAGACTATACTTTCTCTTCGAACTCTTTGGAAGAAAATCATAGTTTTTGTGAGAAATAACAATCATCAAAAGTTTAAAGCCGCCTTAATTTTTTCAAATTGAAAGTTTCCTGATCTGACAGTAGACGACAGTCATGTTTTGTTTGTAATTGTCTCGTTGCGGCCCGTGTATACCAGAAATACGGAGAATTTGATTGGTCGATAGGCCGTGGATTCCGGTTTGGAATCCACGGGGCGTGTAAAATTCGTATCATTATTCAGTTTATTATCGAGCAAGAATGAATGTATTATTTATTGTTCGAAAAGAAATTAATTATTCCACCATCACATCGGTGTCAAGAATGTGAAATTTTAAATATGAGAATGTAAGTCATATCAGAAAAAAAAATCAATTAATTCTGTTACTTGATTGTAGAATAGACTTCATAAGAAAAGGTATTAAAAGTTATTGATGAAACTTTATACAAGCCTCCATTACAACAAAAAGGTAGAGTACAGGGTGTTTCCTTATATTTTGACCTCTACCTACAGCTTTAGCTATACGAGGTGGAAAAAAACTTTAAATATGAAAGTTGTAGGGTTTTATGTCTATTATCTTTTGCGAATGTCAAAATGGGCAAATGACAGGTGCCAACTGTCACAATGACAAACACTTGTATTCTTCAAATGAAACACTCTGTATATTTTTAGCTAGAATGATAGCTTTTTTTCTTCTGATTCCAAATATACCTACTATATATGCTGATATTTGGTTCAGTTGTTTTTGCGCTATTCAATTTTAAAATTGCATTGAGCAAGCCTCATCATTGATATAAGAAACCAGGGACAGATTAAATTAAGGTTAATGTAAATGTATTTTTAAACTTGAATAGCGTAAAAACAGCTGAACCAAATTTCAACATATATGGCATATTTGGAATCAGAAGAAAAAAATCTATCAATCTAGCTAAAAATGGGTGTTCAATTTGAAAAATGCAATTGTTTCTCATTGTGACAGTTGGCACCTGTCATCTGCCCATTTTGACATTCGCAAAAGATAATAGACAAGACATAAAACCCTACAACTTTCATATTTAATAGTAGATTATACCACGAGTCAATAATGATAGCTATTATTCCCAAGGATTATTACGAACTGAGGGAGTAACATTCCGAGGGAATAATAGCCATTATTGCGAGTAGTATACTCTACTTTATTTACGACAAATCAATTTATTTGAGATTTTCAATGAACAAATTTCATCCGTCTCATAATTTTCAATACAAATCCACAAGCACTACACGTTTGACACTGACACTTTTGAGGAATAATGACCATTAATCCCGCTACTCGTCATTATTCCCTGGGGGAATAACATATGTCATTATACTGCCAAAATCACAAATATAATACGCACATTATACATTAGTCATAAATAATAGTAGATTATACCACGAGTCAATAATAATAGCCATTATTGCGAGTAGTATACTCTACTTTATTTACGACAAATTAATTTATTTGAGATTTTCAATGAACAAATTTCATCCGTCTCATAATTTTCAATACAAATCCACAAGCACTACACGTTTGACAATGACACTTTTGTGGAATAATGACCATTAATCCCGCTACTCGTCATTAATCCCTGGAGGAATAACATATGTCATTATACTGCCAAAATCACAAATATAATATGCACATTATACATTAGTCGTAAATAAAGTTTATTTCCACCCCGTATAGCTAAAGCTGTAGGTATGGGTCAAAATTAGGGAATCTACTGACCTGACAAAAACGAAATTCAATGTGTTGTTTATTCTGTATGTCACTGATTCTGTCACATTCTGGACAAACGTCCAGATTTGAATTATCGGATTTTGTATTTTTTTGTGTGTTCAGGTATTGTGTTAATTAAAATGCCAGCGATTTGCATCGTAATTGGGTGTGGAAGTCAAGGTAACAGGAAAAACGTGAAATTTTATTCAGTTCCTGCTATTTTAAATCATTGGCAACGCAGGGCTTTATGGATTACTGCAATTAAAAGAAAGGATCTAACAGAGGCTCGATTTTCCCTTATATACAGGGTGGTCCATTTAACTTGAGACAGTCTAATATCTCGAAAACGGTGCATTTTTGAAAAAAAAAGTTTAAATAAAAGTTACATGGTATCATGTGGGAAACAAAATGGCGGTACTGATTTTTGACTTTGACAACGTTTTCAAGGTTATTTCAAGGTCAACTCTTTTTTTTCAATGGAAATATATTTTTTTTTTACAGAATCTTATTCTACAGAAAAAAACAAGTAACTTTTACTTGAAGCATTTTTTGATCCGGTTTCAATTTAAGCTGATAAAAAAGAACGAATAATTTTTTTGTTTTCTCCTCACAAAATCGAACAGTAGAGAAAGGTAACCAAAAATACCTCAAAAACTATAACAATTGATCAAAATGTCGATCGCCAACTTCAACACACTTGTCAATTCACTTTAAAAATCAAACACACAGTTCATCAAGAGGTTCCCACAACACCGGATTATATGATGGAACACATAAGAAATGCTTAGAGCTGTCAGTAAAGAAACTGTAATTTGGTGCCATGAAAGCTTTTTACAGCGAATTAACAACTGTGTTGAAGTTGGCGGTCGTCAATTTGATCAATTGTTATATTTTTTGAGGTGTTTTTGGTAACCTATCTCTACTTTTCGATTTTGTGAGGAGGAAAAAAAAAATTATTCGTTCTTTTTTATCAGGTCAAATTGAAACCGGATCGAAAAATGCTTCAAGTAAAAGTTACTTGTTTTTTTCTGTAGAATAAGATTCTGTAATAAAAATATATATTTCCATTGAAAAAAAAAGAGTTGACCTTGAAATAACCTTGAAAACGTTGTCAAAGTCAAAAATCAGTACCGCCATTTTGTTTCCCACATGATACCATGTAACTTTTATTTAAACTTTTTTTTTTCAAAAACGCACCGTTTTCGAGATATTAGACTGTCTCAAGTTAAATGGACCACCCTGTATATTATATACCTTAAAATATTCACTCTCCATCTCAGAATTTTTTAATAAATTAAAAAATACGTAGAAACACTATAAATACTATAAATATCACTTTGAAAATAACAAGGGCCAGAACACTAAAAAATACGTTGAAATACTAAATACTATAATATTCACTATGAAAACAACAATGGCCAAAACCAATAAAAAATACGTAGAAACACCAAAGACTATAAAATTCACTTCGAAAGCAACAAGGGCCAGAACAAAAATGTGCACAAATGCTCTCCTTATGAACGTCACCGGCTTGTCACCTTTGTCACGGCAATATTTGACCCAAGCCGCCATTATAAAATCACGTGATTGAGATTGCCTAATATGAGGAAACACCCTGTACGGTAGCCATCCATTTTTGGTCACTTGAAGAGGGAAGTTGCAAATGGAAGTTGCAGATTCTAGCCTGGAATCAAGGCTAGAAGTTCAGTTTTCTTCGTCAAATGTGGGGGTACACGTATCGACACGTGAGAGACTTGATTCCTCTAAGAAATTACTTCAAGAGCATGCCTAGAGATGTGGGCTTGTTGAAAATGGATTCCTTGAGAAAAACGGCTCCCCGGAAAACCCTAAGTAATAGAGGCATTCCATGAATAACCATTATCTAAAAATAAATCAAAAAGGCCTTACTACGAGGAGGTTCGAAATTCAAACTCAAATAAAACGGTAATCACAAGATTTTCGATGCAATTTTTTCCGGTATTTAACCGGTATTAAACCGGAGATTAAATTTTAATTGGAATTTTTAATCATGGATTAAATTTGAAGTTGGTGTCAAATGATAGTTTATAAAAATCTAAGATAGGATTGTAAAATCGGTTTTTCTCCAAAATTAACGGTTCAGGCTTTACAGCCTGTCAAAGTTGCAAAAAGTCAATTACAACTGTCAATATTTCCAAAACAGTTGAGCTTAGGTATAGGGTATATCACATGAAATCTGCTCAGAATTTTACGTAGAATCCAAATATGTAATTACATACCGGGTATTTTATTTAAAATAGCGTTGTTGCCACTGGTTTGGAGTAGAAGCGGCAACACCGCATGAACAAAAATATTTTTAAAGTGTAGATCATGGTCGTTTATCCCGGTTGCCAAATTTCCAAAATGATCTGCTTTTAAGTTCTCCATAAACGTCTAATACGCCATCCACCGTGAGACACCCTGTATAGGGTGGGCTCAAAAAAAACGGAATTTTGTTGTTGACCAATTTCCTTTTGTTTTGGTTTGTTTGAAAGGAAATTAAACAGGCTAACGAATCAAAGTGAAACTTTTGAAATTTGAGAAAAATTTAAAATGGCGGCCTCAGATTTTAAAATTTTCGACAAAGAAAAGAAATTCAAAAAAATTTATTATCTTATGAGAATATGAAAATGAATAAGAGAAAGAGGTCTGGTATATTATTGGATGAACAATAATTAGATAGCAATAATTATTTCCTATTGCTAAATTTATACCTGTCAGAAAAAAAACAGCAGAATGCAAGGCACGCTGACCAGCCATATCAAGCCACCCCAAAACGGGCAGTTTATGCGATATTCTTTGTCTACGCCTTATGCCAAATATCAGTCTGAGACAGGAGTTTTGCGCTTTTTGAACTTTCTTCATATCAAGACTGTCCAGAAAAAGCCCTTAGAAATGATCAGCAAAATTGAAATGGCACAAAACGTATCGCAAAGGGCCTTAGTTTTTAAACATAAAGTAATATGGGCTTTGAACTTGAATTTACATACATGATCAAGCCCAGCTCTAAATGATATTATATCGGAAGCTCCCAATAACATCCAAGTCACTGTTGATCCGATCCGCTACAGTTGCCGCCAAGCCAGGCTTAAATGATGCATAGATTTGTGTATCGTCGGCATAAAGGCGATACTGGCAATACTCCAAGGATTTAACAATGTTAAAAGTATATAAACTATAGAGAAGTGGGCCAAGTATACTACCCTGGGGTACTCCAGATTTGACCGCCAAGGTGTCAGATTTTCTGCCGTGAAGACAGACTCGCTGTCTCCTATCCGACAAAAAAGAAAATATCAGTGAGGATGCGGACCCTTCAAATCCATTATACCCCAAAATAGCAACCATTACATTATAATTGATCATGTCAAATGCCTTCGTATAATCCAATAGCACCAAGACAGTTGCATCACCAAAATCCTGAGAAGTGAGCACATCGTCCACCACATCAGACAGAGCAGTAGAACAGCTATACCGAGCAGGAACCAGATTGTTTAGGAGGGATAATATTAAATCTATAAGCAAAGCTGACCATTTGGAGTTGCATCACTTTCTCTAAGATTTTAGAGAAAGTTGACAAAATTGATATTGACCTCAGTTGATTGAACTCCGTAGGGTTATTAATAGACTGTGAGATAGGGGCTGTTTAGTGGAGTCATTTTTTTTCGTCTGGCATTTTGACGGTTGAATGTGGCTACTAAGTTGATGAGAATATGGGTGATTTTAATGCCTGTCTCCCGTTCGAAAATTTGCAGAAGAAAAAAATTGAATTAGATGAAGAATTTTTGTTTAATGATCTCAAATTTTCTGGTTTTTAAATAAAAGATTGACATTGATAAATAATTCACCCATGAAAAATACCAGATGCTTTTCAATAGCTGAAAAAGTGGGAATGGGTGTCAACTTCCAAGAGAAAAGAAAAGAACTTTCCGCGTTTACTTTTTGTCTGGCAATCGAGAGATTAAAAGGTTTTGTTGTGAAAATAACGCTGAAAAATCGCTAGACGGTAATCACAGTTCGAAATCGAGTTTTCTGGCGAAACATTCTGTGGACATTTCGAACATGGGGCAGGCATTAAAGCCCCTTATATTCTAATCAGCTAACTAGCCACATTCATCCCTCAAAATGCCAGAGAAAAAAAAATGACTCCACTAAACAGGCCCTATCTCAGGGTCTATAACTTTAACCAAAGGCAAAACATAGGCCAGATTCCAATTCTTTGGAAAGAAGGACTTTCTTATGCAGCTATTAATGATATGAACTATAAAGGGTATTATAAAGGGACAGCATAAAGAAATAAGTGTGACATACACGGTCGCACCATCCATCGTGGCCCATGGGTGGTTCACAGTTCACGCGACGTTTTGCTAGTAAACGTCTGTGTCTAACCGGTGGGTCATGGTATATAGTACTTTCAATGCATGTTAAAAATCTGCGTTTAATTTCAAGGATCTTATTATTCTTATTATTGTATATACGGCTGTAAGATAGGTTTATTGCCCTGTACAGAGTGGGCCAATTTGGACACTTTCAATAGGAAACGTCAATTTCTGGAAGAGATACAAAAAAATAAACCCCCCACTCTGAGGCTCAAATTTCATGAAATTTTGATTGGTGCAAACCGCATTTTGATATCTTCAACCGTTTAGCCGCTAGAGGGCGATTCTCGATTTTGAGCAATATTGTGAAACCTTCATAACTTTTTTGTTTATGAAGATAATTGATTTCTGTAAAGACTTTCTTGAAGCACTTTTTTAAGCAAAATTCAGTGATATTTTCAGCTTTTCCCTAATTGACTCCGATTTCGAGATATTGACCAAAATCCGATTTTTTTCAATGGAACATCCTATTAATTATTAGCCTATTGGAAAGCTCTGCTTTTGCTGATTTCAATGATATAAAATTGGATAGGTTTATCACCAACGGTTTCCGAGAAAAAAAAAAATTTCTGTTTTTGTCATAAGAAACGACGTGTTAGAAAGAGACCTATCTCGTTTTCCTTACAGATATAAAATCCTTTTCCAATGACTATTTCACTAGAGCATATTTCACCGGCAATAAATTCGGAATTCAGGTGACAATATTGCTACCTGGACAATACCTACAACATGGTATTTCAGCGACCATTTTTTGACATTGTCGAAGTGATATTTTTAATTTGAAGTTTTTATTCATATTTTTGCATTCTATTTATTTTCAAAATCTTACGTGAAATAGTCATGACGAATACCACTCGAGAAAAAATTGTGTAGGCAAAATTGTTCTCAAGGTTTTATTCAAGTTTGTTGCTTTTCGGCAATTTCGCTCATGAAATTTTTGATAAAATCACTCGCCTGACGGCGTCATTCGCGAAATTGCCAAGCAACAAACTTTCATACCTTTCGAAAATTTTGCCGACAAATTTTTTTCTCTTGTGATATTATATATGATAATATAAGGATTGTTAATTATAAAATAAAGACTGAATAATCTATTTACTAGAACTAAAGACATAGTCTCGTTGGGTGATAGGTCTAGCTTGGTATATAGGGTCAATTGTTCAAATTGTGATAAAATTTATACCGGGTGGGGCACGAAAAACAGGTTTTCTCAGGTGCTAGGTATTTAATCAAAAATCGCTGAGACACGTCAATTTTTATTTTTTGGGGGACACATTTTATTGGTATTTTCACCCCCTACCTGTGAACCCCTAAGTGGGGGTAACAGGTACCCCCAAAATTTCAAATGGAAAGAGGGGTCGAGTGATATGTCATTTGGTAGCTATATTCATTGAGATTATATCCCCGAAGTTTTAAGTTGCTACTATTAACCCAGCCGAAATGGCGGCATGTCAAAGTTAGGATAAATGCTTTTTTTCGATCATCTTACCTGTATAGTTTTTACCTGTCACACCTATGCGTAGGTAACAGGTAAAAACCACACAGCATTTTTCCATTGATTTTTCCTAACTTTGACAAGCCGCCATTTCGACAGGGTAAATAGTAGCAACTTGAAACTTCGGGGATATAATCCTAATGAAAACAGCTATCAAATGACGTATCACTCGACCCCCCCTTTTCATTTGAAATGTTGTGGGTACCTGTCACCCCCACTTAGGGGTTCACAGTTAGGGGGTGAAAATACCAATAAAATGTGTCCCCAAAAAAACAAAAATTGACGTGTCTGAGCGATTTTTGATTAAACACCTAACACCTGAGAAAACCTGGGTGGAAAGTTTTTCGTGCCCCACCCGGTATATTGAGTATTATGTGGTTCGGTAGCAATAATATTCAGTTTAACAAATACCAGTAAGTGATCAGAGATGCTAACATCTCGAAAACCCACATCCTCTACAATATCCGAACTGCAATAAATCAAGTCAATCAATGTAGAACTAGATCATTCTCCAACATATTTATATTAAAATCTCCAAAACATAGCAATCGGTCACAGGTGGCATAGAAGTCAATTGAAACGTCCTCCAAATAATTTATAAATTCCTGACAGTTGGAGCTAGGAGGTCTATAAATATTACCTACAATAATAGATTGGCCCTCCACCTCGACCTTCAGCCAAATATGTTCAATTATATGCAGGCACTCACTTTTTAAAACAGAAAACTTTAAGTTAGATTTCACATAAATTCCAACGCCACTCCCACGTCTTGATTCAGTGCGGTCTTGTCGAACAAAGTCATAGCCATTAAGAGAAAGACTCTCATTGCCGATATTCGGACTTAGCCAGGTTTCAGTCACTCCAAGTACTTGGTACTTGTACTCAAATAAGTGGTCTTTGAATTGGTCAAAAGTTATTCAAAAGAGATCGAACGTTTAAATGTGCACAGTCAGTGCAAAAAAAAGAAGCGAAATGAAAGTAGATAGGTAGAAAAAGAATTAAAAAAAAAGAGAAAATGAGAAACTCTATACAAAAAAGAAATCACCAGTAACCGAGCAGCAGTTGCTTATATTAGGTCAGCATATTAGCATATTAGTTAAGTTTCTCCATCTGAAGAAGGCACTCTGTGCTGATAAGGGCATCATATTTAAAAAAATTTGGAAAAACTAGAAACTTTTTTGTTTTGTTTCAAAATTTGTAAAAAAATTTCATCGTCACGGCTCAACTAATCTTTCCCAATTCATTCATGTCTTCAAGCCTCTTGTTTATTTCGATTTCAAGTTCAGTTGCTACCACGTTTTTTTGAAGTTTGGTAATTTTGAGACCTATTATTTATGGGAAGATTTTTCTCAAGAGTAAATTCAATTTTGGCTACTTCTCCATTTCGATCTGATTTTACATCTACGCCAGGGTAAGTTTTTGCTTATTTGATACAGTTTTTGTATCGCTTATTCATTAATAGGTATATAGTCTATTTGATTCTAATAATCATCCGCTCGGGAGTGTAGATGTTAGAAATCCAGGTGTACAGCTGGAACTTTCAAGAAAGTGCTTGATGCGACAAAATTTGGTACCTACCTTTAGAATTTTTGGTAAAGCTGAGAGCAGTTTGAATTTGTTGTAGAATGCCTTTATGACATCATCTGGATATTCACTTGTTGGAGTATGCCACATTAAGGATAATTATGTCAGACCACATCGCGTAATTGAATGTCACGCAATTAATTAATAATCTCCAAGGATGCAAATAATTCATTTATTGACCAATCTACTCTATCTTCAATTAATCCTGAACCCTAATTGAATCACAATTTCACAAATTTTTTGCGTATTCGAATATTTCTATCCACTAATAATTGAATCTAGGTATCGAAAAAATAGAATGATATATTTTTGAAGAATTCAGATCTGTTATATCCACATGATTATGTAAGGTAATGTAGTGCTATAGATAACACTTTTTAACAGAAGAAAACATATTTCTCAAATTTATCATTTTTCTTATTAGAGATGGATAAACGTCCATCATTTTTATTACTGCCATTCACATACTTTCACTTTTTTCAAATTAGATGAGCCTCTCGAGAGGATAAGCCATGATGGCAAAATGTTCGTTTGCTTTTAAAACAAAACGCGGCGTGACTTTTACGAATGGGGCATTTTTGTGGTGCCATTTATTTCACCCAAAACCCTTATCATTCGAATCACAAGGTATAAATTTTCACCACGGGTTTTTTTTTTGCAGTTTTGCTAAAAAATTAATGTGAAATTACTAGATCAAACGAATTTACCTATGAATTTGGATAATATAGTTAGATGAATTTTAAAAACAAATAAATTTATTCAGGACAGAGCGCTAGCTACATTAAGACTAGATAATTAATCTTCTTCTTCATAAATAAAAATATAATCGTTCTCTTTAGAATTTAGCCCTCGATTGGGCCGCTCCAAAACTCATAAATTACATCACCAGCCAGGATAAAAATGAATCTTTAGAATTTTTGCACAAAAGAAGGTTTCACGCTGTGTATTTAGAGTCTAAACGATTTTTGATCAAAAAAATTGTATTTAAAAAAAATTGAAGAAAAAAAAAAATAAGCATACATTCTATCATTTTAATGTAATATAATAATATACGGCGTCGAGCATCATTTTCAAATATAACGGCCCCTATAGGAAAGTATTATTTTTGTGGATTGAAAGATTCTTAAATTCCTAATACGCAAATAATTTTTTTCTGAAAAAAGCATAATGTTTCGCCGGAAAACTCGATTTCGAACTGTGATTACCGTCTGGCGATTTTTCAGCGTTATTTTCACAACAAAACCTTTCATTATCTCGATTGCCAGACAAAAAGTAAACGCGGAAGGTTCTTTTCTTTTCTCTTGGAAGTTGATACCCATCCCCATTTTTACAGCTATTGAATAGCATCTGATATTTTTCATGGGTGAATGGTTTATCAATGTCAATCTTTTATTTGAAAGCTAAAAAATTTGAGATCATTAAAAAAAAATTCTTCATGCAAAACAATTTTATTCTTCTGCAAATTTTCGAACGGGAGGCCGGCATTAAAATCACCCATATTCTCATCAACTTAGTAGCCACATTCAGCCCTCAAAATGCCAGACAAAAAAAAAATGACTTCACTAAACAGCCCCTATCTCACAGTCAATCGCAGAATTTAAATTTAGAAAAATGTTAACAACGTGACAACATTGTACAGATATTATCTCTGCCAGGATATAAATGTAGATAAAACTGTTTTTTTTTTTTGCAAGGAGTTTCTTTATTTCCATCTGTTTACGTTTTGGTTTGTTATTGATTTTCAAATAATCTAAATAATAGATTGAATTTTCATCACTTTTCTAGTACAAATGAAAAATGTGCTGTTTTCAATTTTTTTGCACCAAACATTCAAGAGAAAAATTAATTAATACTTACTCAGCTACTTGCCAAATCCTTATTATGAAAATATTAGTTTTTATTAAAAGGTTCCCAAAACACTTGAATATCAACGCTAAAATCGACAAGTAGATTTTGCACTTTCACACTTTCCGTATCACGCAATCTCTGTAAAACGGGCACAATGCTCTTTCATGGGTGCCGTTCTAGTGGAAAATCTTTCCTTGTAAATTCTGGTGGTTAAATGAACATTTTGCAACGATTCTGCCTAAACAAGTATCTGTGCATATTCGACGTTTGTGAAAACTTTATTTTCAAAAAAGAATGAATTACATGCGTTTCCAATACTTCAACTAACTGTCATATTAAGACGATCAAGAAAAATCCAGAATCAAATAATCAGTTCAACCACTGAATCAGATAAAAAATTTAAAAAATAAAATTCCAGATTTTGTCTAATTTTCCTTCTAAGTTAAGGTACCTACTATAGGTAGGTACTACAAGATATACCTGAGGGTGAAATCAATCAAATCCAGGAACTGTCAAAATTCTTGAGATGTTTTAATTAAAACTTTTCAAATGAATTTTTTTCGACCTATCTGGATTTCTATTTTAAAAATTACACCCTTTTTCAACACTCTTTTCCTCGAGAAGATAATAATTGAAGGAGTCAAACAATAAATGGCTAAACAGGCCTCTGCCTGGATTCAGTAAAGAGTTGATAGGGATGGACACACAAATTTGGTTTGCACCGACTCTATTTAGAGCAAATGGTCCAATAAACCCACACTAACAATTGATTCCGAAAACCAGAGCAGCAGTACCTATTTATTAACCAAAAACTCTGAATTAACTCACCTCAGAAAAAACGTGGGACCATTCAAAAATGGAGGTACACAATTAGATAGAAAAATAAAATATAATATTTATATTTCAAAAGTAGATAAGATAAGATTTATCAGGTGAAAACTCAACAGTGATATGGTAGTATACACTGATGGTAAAATAAATTGAAAAATTATTAAGGGAAAATCTAGAAATCTGAAGGAAAAATTACAAAAATCAAAATCGATTTGCCTGTCTACCGGTCCGTCAGAAAAGAGACTGTTTTAGAAGCCAAACCCTGCAGGAAAACGGGCTTCGTGTTTTTTATACCTAACTGCGTATTAACCAGATTGACTAATCAGAAGACAACACTCAACATAAACAAAAGAGCGTGCTCACTTAATCAATGAAACTCCATGTTGATTAAAAGGGAATAGATAAAAACACTCTAGAATTATTTTAATTGTTTACAAAGTAGAATAATTTAAATTAAGGTTATGTTGGAAATACAAAACCACTAATTAATTAGGTCATTAGGCCAAAAATAATAATTCCAGAATCAGAAGTTAGAGAAAGGCAGAAATAAATCTATTTGCTAAAAGTGAGATAAATATAATTTCTTTAAATGAAAATACAAATGCCTCAAATGAGAAATAATAAAAATCATATTTTGAAAAAAAAATTATCAGGTACTAGATGGCGGTACCTTCTTTCAATAATAGATATTTGCATTTTATGCTCATGATGGATAGATGGCAGTACTAATATTATACTGAACTAATTAAATTTTTTTAGATACTTTCAAATTACTTAAATTATGAATTATTATTTTGCTGACTCTGAAATGGCAAAAATATAACTTGATTATGAAAATTAAAACAAATGGAACATGTTACGTAAAGGAAAAATTTATCATAATATATGCTCGGTGAAGAATATACTATAACAGTCGCTGGCCATATCATTATCATGGAATGCAAATCCAAAAGATTTAGGTTTCCAGAAGACTAATTAAAAAAAAAAAGTTGAATGTTTGAAAAATTTTATTGATAAAGATGGTCAGCTTCTGTTTAAAAAAAAAAAACAGAATCAGTAAAATCAAATCCAAACTGTATAAAATCAAAGGCTAAACGTTGAAGGGCTAAAGAAGATATAACTGAAATCCTCAAGTTTATAAGTAATATAACCCAGATGAAAAATTGATCAATTTTTGGCGTTATAAGTACTTACCCAATAATCTCAAATTTAAAATATATTGTCCAACCTTGACCCCAGTTCAGATTTGGTTCCCCCTATAATCCCTCGATACGTATTTGAGTTCTTCCTGAGAGTATTTTTTCGTCTAAGAGATATTCCCGATTGCTACTTTTCAAATTATCATCCTGTATGTAATTAGGCATGTCCCTATACCAAATTATGTTCATTTTATATTCTTTTACTTATATGTGTTTTCAACACCCTCTGATGATTGCAAGAATTGCGAGATCTGTACATTTTTTTCTTCTAAATCTAAGAAGAACAAGCATCCAAATTGAACTAGGACCGTTTTACAGTGTGATTTTATTTAGATTTTCTCTTTGCTTCTATCATGGTTTAGTATTACATTTTGCACAAGTTCCAATGGGTGCAATTCCGGAACACCTTGCAGGACAAACGAAAAAGCTTTGGATATATGTGCTGCTCCTGGGGTTAAAACTTCCCATATTGCCGCTCTAATGAAAACTACTGTTAATGAACTGAATATGGCAAGTAAATATATTGAGGTAGGTACATTGTAATATTATTATTTTTTTTTTTTTTGGAATTTGATGAATTTGATTGAGATTTAACCTCTATTGATTGATTCTATCTGAACTTTTTTACCAACAATTGTTTTTATTTTTTAAAACTATTTAGTTCTTGATTTTCAACCTCTCTGTGAATATATATACTATTTTGATTTGAAATTGCTTGAGTGTTTTATTGGTTTTAGCTATGTCAAGATTTGGTTGAGTTATATGCCCTATTTATTTTCCTTTCAGAATTATCAATCAGCGTTTGCTGATTATTTTTTTAGATGTATTTCTGAATTTTCACACTTCAATATTTTATGTTATTTAATTATTTATTTTTTAAATTCAGTGGCGCCCTTGCCATTCTGTACTTTAAAAAAAACTTATTAAATTATTCGCTGAGCAAACTGAGCATATTATGGGCCTCTTGTTAATTCATTAACAAAAGGCGTTACAGTAGGGAATGAAAAAAATATACCCAAGTAAACATACATATAGAATATCTTATCTTATATTCACATTGAACTCGAAATTGCAACCTATCACTGACAAAAACTTTACAGCATCATTGTTCTGATAAATCGATTGGACAGGTTACCCTAATTCTCACTTAAACTGCTATATTTTTGAAAAATTTATTAAACCATCCAATATTCAGTTTATATTTCGAAATTTCCCCCAGGACGTCGTTATTTTTAATTTTTGGCTTAATATACGTGACGGCGGGACCTATTCTAAAGTGCAACCGAAAATAAAATGCCTTTATTTAATATGCAAATGAGTTGCCAGCGAAGACACATAAAGCCGCTAAAATCTTCTGGAAAATTTTAAATAACATATTTGAGTTCCCTTTATGCTTATTTAAAATTGCCATAATCGTTTGGCAAAGTTTTGACGGCAGAAATAATAAATTCAAGTAGCTATTTTGAAACTTAATCAATATTTAACTTTTCAATGAAGTATTTGTTACATCTGAAAGATCGGTGAATATGCAGAATTACTAGACATTGTTGGTCAGTAACATTAAACACGTCTCTATTGTTAATTTCACAGATGTTTTCAATTAGGTATCAGAAAATCCGAAATAATACATAATTATAAGTTATTGTAGAATTACCAATTTTTTGAAGTTTATTACCAACACAACATCGGTTACGTACGCCTAAAAACTGCGTTGGGCACAAGAATAAAAAGTCATTATAACGCTTAAAATGATCGACTCAAGTAAAGTTTTCTAATTTCTCCTCAAAATTCAATTGAAGTTCCATTGAGTTGTCTGATTTTAAAATTTCATTTTGCCGCCAGCCTGCTGGCTAAACAAATTGTCATTGCCTTAAAATACATGGAATATCCCGAGACGCCTTGAGAGTCTAACTGAAATATTTAATTCATTCCTGATAAATTTTTTAAATTTAGTTGAAATAAATAATTTAAACGGAAAAGAAATATTTGAATAAAATACGTTACAATACTATAGCATTCCTGTTAAGTGTCGTTTTAATGCATCAAACAAAAAGTTTAAAGCCAGTATAAAAATACATTTTTTGTTTCCTAAAAAAGCCGCAATACAGAATCGTTTCACAGAGACGAGAGACGCAATTATTTAATCATTTTAATTTTAACCGAATCCACTCGCTAGCCAAAGTGGTTAAAAATTATCACATTGTATTTGGTATAAAGCCAAGAGAAAAATGAAAGAATACATTGGCGTGGTTCCAATTCAATTTTAATAAAAGAAATTCTATTAAATTGTTGTAACTCTTTGACTTTGGGCATATTTTATTATTATTTATTATTATAATAGCATATATTGAAACATAAATAAGGACTTATTGAATTCTTAACAGTCATCAAGCCGAGAAACAATTATTATTAAACTATTGTCTAGAAGGCTATTTTTTTCCAATTCCTAGGTACCTATATAAATATTTTGTCAAAGGAACCTAGTCCTTGTTGTAATAGTTATTTATGTCATTAGCTTGATAATCGGCATTTAATTCAGTAAGTATTGCCTAATGAACAAATGTTTAGGAAAATCTTGTTCTTCGTTAATTGTCGTTAGTCAACATTTATCATAAATAGGCAGCTCTGGGGTGGAAGTTTTGATGTTATGAAAATTGCTTTGCTTGGCTTTAAGTTTTAAGTAAGTATACGTATATGAAGATTACTTTTTTTTTTGGTAAATTATATTATAAATATTATGGAAATATTATACAGGAATTAACTACTTTCAAAACTCAATATCGTAAAATTTAATACAAGGAAGAAGGAAAACTGTTTCGAAAAGAGAATCAAGAAGAACCGGAGAAAATTAGAGGGCAACGTCAAGATAATTAAACGCCTTAAGAGGTCGTCCTGGTAGCCATCAACTGGCTCAGTTTATAAAAGCATAAATAGTTTCTCTTTAGAGCAAACTCCTCTTTTTGCAATAATTATACGCGTTTAGATGCTGCCTTATTATTATAAGTTTACTGTTTGCGTTACTGTTGGATTTAGTTGTAATCCACAAGGATGTGAGATCTGTACCTTTTCAGTTATTTTAGAGTTCTGCACCTATAGGGTGAGTCTAACTTTTGGACACTTTTAATAGGAAACGTTAATTTCTGAGCGAGATACAAAATATAACTTGACTAGTGCAAACCGCCTTCTGATATCTTGTAACCCCTTTTGTTAATGAATTAGCAAGAGGCCCATAATATGCTCGGTTTGCTCAGCGAATAATTATTAGGGGTGAGTTGATAATATAATAAGTACAGAATGGCGAAGGCGCCAATGATTTTTTTTATTTTAAGTGTGATATCGGACGATTTCTCCTTACAGGGTGATGCAAGAAAAAAAAATTAAATTACAAAGTTATTTGATACTCTAATATGCATTGGTTAAAAATATTTTTTAATATACTGGGTGCTTCGTTTATGGGGTATGCGAAAAAAAATTGTTATTTTGAATGGAACATCCTGTATGTGATTGCATATTTGGATTTTATGTAAAATTCTGAGAAGATTTCATGCAATATACCCTATACCTAAGTTCAACTGTTAATTGAAAATTGACTTTTTGCAACTTTGCCAGGCTGTAAAACCTATACGGTTAATTTTAGAGAAAAACCGATTTTACATTCCTAGCTTAGATTTTCATAAACTATCATTTGACACCAACTTTGAATTTGATCCATGATTAAAAATTCCAGTTAAATTTAATCTCCGGCCTTACACAACCTAATTTTGTTAAGATAAGATAATGCCTGAAGGCCGATAAAGTACTTTATTTACAATCATACATGTAATGTTGACTTTACTGACTTTTAAAAAGTTCGAAAATGTCACTTTTTTGACTTTTACTTTCGGCCCACGGGTCGAAAGTTTACTTTCGACCCGTGGGCCGAAAGTAAAAGAAATTTTTAAAATTTATTGTATTTTTTGACTTTTACTTTCGGCCCACGGGTCGAAAGTAAACTTTCGACCCGTGGGCCGAAAGTAAATGAAATTGTTAATTATTGTATTTTTTAGTTTTAATCCAAATGAAAATTTCAAAATTCGAATGATTGTAAATAAAATAGTATACATACCTCGGTGGAAAGTTTCATTACTGTCTCGAGATTTCTTTCTTACTTACTTACTTTCCACCTCGGTATGTAATATACTATTATTTACAATCATACATGTAATATTGACTTTTCTGACTTTTAAAAAGTTTGAAAATGTCACTTTTTTGACTTTTACTTTCCACCCGCGGGTCGAAAGTTTACTTTCCTCCCAATTTCTTACAATAAACTGCCGTTTTAATTTAGTATTTTGGCTTTGTACTTTTGTAACGCTGGCAAACTATTTATTCTTACATAGGTTTCCAGTTGAAAATCTAATAATACTTTCATAAACTGGTGAATAACAAATGTCTGTATGTTTGAGGTTGATTTATAATATTACCTTGAAATTTTGGGACTTACACTTCAATTGAAATTATTACCTATGTAATAATACTTTTATAAGTTGGTGAATATTTGGGTGGGCAGAATAAAAGGATGAATTAAATTGGTGATGAAAAGACTCGCAAGCATTAGTTGTGTGCTGAATGAATGACGAGTGTTCAGCCCACACTTGGGGTGGAAACGTGGAATTTTCATCAATATAATATAATTATCTACTAAATAATCTGAAAACTCAATAGCTAGCTCATTTTATGGCAAAATTGAGGTAAAATCAATACTAAAACAATCACCTACATCCTGTGGGGATAAAATTGGTTACCCAAAAATATATGTCAAATATTTAGTAATTTCTATCGCTTCATTTTGCTTTTTATATTCGGATGACAAACCAAGCTGTTGTATTTTCCTATACCATGCCTGGCATAAGTGAAATCTACATCCTTTTATGTTAGAGAGGGAAAATACCTGCTCAATAGCAGGATGAATAGCATATTCAAAATCTACAGTAACGTTTTGTGGATAGAAGTGTGGAATTTGAAAATTATTTTTTAAAAATTCAAAAACTAATTTGTAGGTGCTTTGTGACTTATTAGGCAATAAGCAAAATACTAATGGGATATAATGGCCATTCTTTAAGCCGTGAATTGTGAAAAGTATTACAAAAAATTTTGGACAATATTGAAAGGTTCCATCAACATACCAATCTAGAATACCAGTTAGAAATTTTATGTTAGTGTTCTTTGAAAATATAACAATATGATTAACTTTGTCGTTTAGCAAAAGAAAATGTTCATGTCATGTCATGTGTTGTTACTGATTCAAGGTCGGATTTATATAATTCTTGACGTATCAGCTTCATGGGTTTCTCCGTAGGCTTTTTTTTTTTTTTTTTTAATTTCACCCTTTCGAGCCCATACTCTACACTGCAGCCTTTTATACGCTTTTTGTATGTCATTCGTATGGGCTCTACTCATACTCATTCATACTTCTCATTCATACTTTTTCATTCATACTTGCAGATCAGATGATTGGCGGCAGCGCGGGCGGGCTACCATCCCGTACTACTGCGGTCACCCATCCAATCTCCATCCCGGCAACACGTTGCTTGGCTTTAGTAGGCCGTCTTTCACGTCCTTGATAAAGAACCAACGTGCCGGTTCTCCGTAGAGTTATCCACAGCTGCTTTCTTGATGGATTGAGACAAAATTTGGCGAGTTAAGAGATGATTTGGTTGTTTTTCATGATTATGTTCCAACGTTGATTCGATTATGAAATTTTCCCCAGTTGTTTTCACAAAGGCTTTGCAAAATGATTTTTGCATGTACATTATCCACCTTTTTACACCACCTTTCTAGTCTTTTTGGAAACAAAATTTATTCCCGGTAATTAGTAACAGCGATTTTCCTTTCTCACTTGAAAGTAGCGTACATTCCAACTTATCTACTCTCACTAACAACACTTTAAACAGCTCAGTTAACAACAAACGAATTTGAATAGCGAGTGAACTTAAAAACCATGGGTACCAACCTTATAACAATAAGAAATATACCTGTAATATCACCTTCTCGAACCTGCAATTAATTACTTGGGGTACCTTCCATGAAATTTAGAAAAATATCCTAAATTGGCAACACTGTCCTATTAAAATTCAGTTTTATTCAATTATTTGAATATTATTGTGCACCCAATTAGGCCCTACGCCGAACCCAACTGGACCATAATTAAATATACCTGCTAGAATTTGGTACCTAACTCGGACTTTCCCGGATTTTGAGTTGGCACCCATAGGCACTAGGTAGGTACTACAGGTATTCATACCCAATTTTTGTAACAAAATATAAACTATGACCGAATTCTATTCTGAAATTGGTACAATGAAATAGCCAACAGGTAAGGAATAGTGAAACGTGGATTAAAGTAAATGTTAAGAGAATGCAAGTATAGTTTGTGGAAAATGTCTTTTTATTTAACATAGGTAACTTATCTATATAAAAAGAGCAATTCAAGGTTACACAAATTCATGAAATATAGCCCAAATAGGTAGGTACAGTGTTAATTAATTTCAGTCTCTATAAACCATAAATCCGCACCAAGCTCTTATATTGCATCTTCACGTTGCAAACATTGATTATCATTGCCACGACCTGCCATTTTATCATGCAAAAGCCGAAGGTGTTGGCTTAACCAAAAAGCGATAAAACCGTGATTAAATTTACAGTAGGGTTTTTGGCTCGTTTATGTCAACCAACCGGATATAAATAACTTCGATATTAAATATTTTATTTACAACCTTTCGCGATTGTATTTTGGGAGCCTAGGAAAGTTAATTTGTTCTTTGAAAGTAGCTTGTAAAATAAATATCCGTAAGTACAGTGTTGCCCCATATATTGACACCCCACCTGCAGCCTTCCCCTTTACAGATAGAAGAAAGGCGTGAATACAGAAATTGTGGAGTTTGGGCTAAATTTTTAGAATCCATGAAATTTTCCATAAGTACTTTTAACTTTTTTTGAATGGGATGCCCCATATTTAATCCTTTATTCTTGAAGAGCAGAATTTTTCTATTACAAAAATATATAGTCTCTCTATGTTTGGTTGAACAGACTCATATATTTGGCTCTAAAAATTGTAAAAATACTATCCTGCTGACCTATATTTTGTGAACCATTCTACCTGTAAGGGTGAAAGCTGCAGGCAAAATTTGAGACATGTTTCTCTGATAGTATTTGTAAAAATATAGAACATTCCATTTGAAAAAAGTTGAAAGTACAGGGTGATCCAGTATAAAGTGAACACCCCCTACCTTTTCGCTAAAAAAAAAATTTTCAAAAAATCAAGATAGCTATTTGATGTATTTTGTTTCTAGGTGTTTGAGAACGTTTTTCAAAATTTAATTAGATTTTTCGTTAAAGCGCTGTGACCAAATAAGTAATTTTTTTAAATGGAATAACCTATATTTAAATCAATTTTTTAAATGTCCCTATTTTTCTCATTTCAAATATATAGTTTGTTTATCTTTATTTTAAACATTTACGATATATTCTCACTTCAAAATACGAATAAAAATAGCCGAAAAAGGTATCAAGATAAATCTAAATAATTTTACCTTTAATAAAGCTGCTGGTGATTATGTTTCATGATACCTTTTCGGCTATTTTTATGTGAATTTTGAAGTGAGAATATATCGCAAATTTTCAGAATAAAGATAAACCAACTATATATTTGAAATGAGAAAAATAGGGACGTTTAAAAAATTGACTTAAATATAGGTTATTCCATTTAAAAAAATTACTTTTTTGGTCACACCGCTTTAACGAAAAATCTAATTAAATTTCGAGAAACGTTCTCAAACACCTAGAAACAAAATACACCAAATGGCTATCTTGATTTTTTGAAAAAAAATTTTTTTGCGAAAAGGTAGGGGGTGTTCACTTTATACTGGATCACCCTGTACAGTCCTTCGATTTTAATCTGATACTTCGAAGGAATATGAGCTGGTGGCTCTTTGTTCCTGCAGTGGCGGTCCATAGATGATTTTCTGGGGGGGGGGGGGGGGGGGGGTAATGGATGATGGGAAAATTATTAAGGGCGGGTATTATAAAACTACTTTGAGAGTTAACTTAAAGTTAACTTCTGGTTCTGGAATTACATGTAATTCAAAAAGTTAACTCTCAAAGTAGTTTTATAATACCCGCCCTAAGTCTCGAATGGCTTTTCGCCGGAGGCGAAATTTTTTTGGGGTGCCACGCCCAAATTTGCACCTGAAAATCGTTTGAAACACACCTCAAGTAAAAATGTATCCCGATGCCGGCAAAATAGTTACACTTAGTAGACGATATCTCCTTTCAGGGTATAATGCAAGAACAAAAAAAATTAAATTACAAAAGTTGTTTGATAGGTACTCATCTTCTAAGGTCCACTAGTTAAAAATATTTTTGAATATACACTATACAGGGTGCTCCGTTTATGGGGTATGCGACAGAACTTTGTTATTTTAAATGGAACACCCTACATTTTAGAACATTAATGGATTGTTCTAAAAATCCTACATACTTTTTGCTAGGAATTACCTATACTAATGGGTAAATTCTGTGCACATCTGTGAGCAAATCTATAAATTTCATAAGTCTATAGTTGCCTATAGACAATTTGCAATTTTGCACTTCCTGTAGATCACAGAATATCTTATAAGATCGTAAATATTTTCGATCTGGTGTTTGGCAATCGATGCGTTTTGTAGTATACTTACATTTACTTCATGGTCCTATGAAAATCTGAAAACATTCTACAGGGTGTTCGCAATACTGTAACTGTACACAAGACCAGACTTTTCAAACAACCATAGCTTTTTTTTTCAAATGAAATACCCTTTATTTCACTGTATAGTAGGGTTGCCAGATTTTCAAAATTAAAAAGCGGGAGCTCGAGCGGGAGGCAGTGAATGGAAGAGACTGAGGGATAATGTTTCGACGCAAACAAAAATTTGTTTGAGGTGCCACGCTCTAATTTTGTCACATTTTATCATATACACTCACGCACATTTATATGGAATCACCGAATATTTTCGCTGAAGAAATTTTTGCTAAAAAATTAATTGATAGGAATCAAGAAACAGTTTCTTTAATACGATCCAAATATTGTCCAAGGGAGGCGTGCGCAGCGTTCAAGACTCCAAGTATACTTGGACCGTGTCAACCGAACCTGGCTTAAATAAAGTGGAGTTCGGCAGAGAATTGTTGAAGCTTAATCCCCCTTCACAATACAGTCAGTGTCACAATACAATACTACAGATTAGGTTGCCAAGCTCTCAGGCTTGAGTAGTTTTCTCTTCGTTTGGAATTGGAAATAAAGAAAGATGCGAATAATATTATCAAAGTGCGCCCGCCGCTCGACGGTAATCGTAAAGCTCTCCAGTTGCGTCGGTTTGCCAGATTTACAATGAAGTAATAAAATATATGGTAAAAATAAATAAGGGTAGTAATTCAGAATTAAATTTTGTGTAATTTCTATTTTTGGGAAAAGCGGGAGTTTTGTTTGAATGCGCGGGAGGCGGGAGGTTTAGTAAAAAAGCGGGAGACTCCCGCCTAAATCGGGAGGGTTGGCAACTCTACTGTATAGTAGTAGGTACGTCGATACTGCTGAACCTATCAATTTATACAATGCCTTATGCTTTACTTTATAGAACTTGTCTTTTGTTGAAATTTTATTCTTAAGTGTATAAAAAAATCTTTGCCTGGGGGGGGTAATTACAGGCCGACAAGAGGCACACAAACATTTGACACAAACACAAACCATAACGTCATTAGGTTATGTAATTAATGATCATAATCAAATACTCATTTTCTATTGTGTGCTTCTCAATTTTTGGCCGTTTCTACCCAATTACGGCATCCCTATTGTTTGGGCAAGATTGCTCTACCTACATTTCACTTGGACACCCAGGACCTACCCTTAAAATGTGAAAATATTTATTTGTTGCAACTCCACCGTCCAGTGGTGTGTTTCCTACTTTAAATAATGGATACAGGAGCATCTACAGAAAGACGATGAAACAGGCAAGGAACATTTATTACAATGAGAGGTTGGGCATCCGCATCCAATAAACAAAAAGAGTAACGACCTACGCGAAAAAAGAAAAAGAAATATACATATGTGCTTCCAATTTGAAAGCAGATAATATTAATTCATACTACTGTACGATTGCTCAGAAACTGAGTATCAAAAATAGAAAATCTTCTGGATGGGACGATATCTCAGTTAGGCTGTTGATGTGTTGGCGGATTCCATTATTAATTCTTTTCTTACCGGAAGTTTTCCCTCATTTTTGAAGCAATCTTGGGTAGTACCTTTGTTTAATAGGGGGGTGATAAGAATTTACCATTTTATTACCGGCCAATATCCTTACTGGCAACTTAGACTAAAATTGTAGAGTGGCTAATTAGGGTGGATGGTGTGCTTCCTTGATAGACATAAATTGCTTTCTCTGTCTCTGTTTCAGCAGTCAAAAAACACTGATGATGCCATATTTCATCTCCTGGATGAGCTATATTAGAAGATAAATGACGAAGAAGTGGCCGCAGTAGGTTTTTATGACCTGAAAAAAGATTTCGATTGTGCCTGTCATGAAGTACTGCTTCTAGGGGTGCAGTACTTCAGAGGGGTTGGATATCACTGCAGGAGTGCCCTAGGGATCTGTTCTATTTCTAACATTAATAAAAATACGAGTAAAAAGAACGAGTATCAAAACGCAAATGAACAATGAGCGCTATTTTTTTGAAAAAAATTTCATGACACATTGAATGACACATAAAAAAAGGGTTTGTGTGCCTCTTGGCGGCCATTTTAATTCAAGTTTGACAGCATCTTGGATAGTTCAATTCAAACAGGCAAGAGAAAAAGGTCAAGGTATTTTCCCTTTCTAAGGGTACCTATTTGAGAATTGAAAACATTTTCTAAAAATGAGCCAACGATCTATTGTGCAACAGAATGAGGATAGCAGTTGGTCAGAGAGACTTTATCGATCTGTTTTAGGTTTTTTATAATTTTTTTGATGAATAATAATATAAGTTTCTGGATATCATTGATTGCCACTACAATGAATTTATTTAGACTGGGTCTATTCATCTTCAGATAAACTTGCGGTTAACTATCTGCAAACTAAATTTATCGTTCTATAATTCTATTGGTCGGCAGATAATTGGCAGACCAATGGGATTACAGACTGCATTTCTATTCGTCTGATTGTGACGTTACAGTAGTTTATCGGAAAGTGAATATACCGGTCCCTAAAAATGAATTTATCTTTCAACTCAAAGTAAACAATGTCTCCTGTTGAAGTAAATATGATTAATACATGACAGGGAAATTCTTATATTAGGGTTAAAACAGATCCCAGACTGTAAATAATATATAAATTAAGTATTTTATTACTTAGCAAAAAGTTTTAAAAGCATCAAAAAGTTTTAAAATTCTTCTGGAGTGAGAACATTACGAGTGCGGCATTCCGCTGGTAAAATTTAATTTATGATCGTTTTTATTCGCTGAAAAAAATAAAAAAGTCCTCAAGACCATTAAAATTTAATTTTGACCAGGAATACACCTGAGAGCTAGCTCTATTTAACGCTTGCGAGTTAAAAAAATTATACAATTGTAATTATCGTCTTAAAATACCTATCCAATATGAAGCAAATTGCATGAAAGTTTTTGAGGCCGATAGTATTGTCACGGCTCTGACACTAATTACTTCACTAATTAACTCAAACAACTTAACTCTTTACAACACTTATAATAGTCACTATGTAAAACGTATCACAGCCAATATTAAACTTGAAAACTACTATTTATTACCGGCCTTTATATATCCGTATTCCATTCTTGTAAAATCCAGAATAAACGCGACAATCTCTTTTCCTGAACAAGGCAGTAAATTCCAAATTTCCAGTTTGATTGTGTACACACTGGCGAAAGCGCAGCAGTATGATTGTAGTTTGCGTTTTCTGAGATTGTGAGCCGTGGTTCGTATTTTTTATATTCTGAAGTTACGTTCATAATTCGTGATTATGTCTGTCTCATTTCTTTTTCTGTTTTTTTTTTTTTCCGCAAATATGAAGAAATAGATACTAAGTAAGTCTAACATTTTCATGAAAAATAGAACTTTTAAATTTAATTTTTTTCCTGCCATAAATAATCAAGTGCCTAAAAGAGAAAATTCACTTCTAAAATCCTAATTCATAGCATATTCCCATCTAAAAAAAAACGATAATTGAACCATGAATTAAAGAGACGATGCTGTGAAGAAAACTACCTACTTTTTAAAAAAATTAGTAAAATATAGCACGTTATTTTTATTATATTCTTGTTGAGAAAAAAGCAGACTGTGATGAAAAGTAAAAATTACGTTTTGGTTTAAATTTTTGCTGTTACCAAAAACCAACAAGCATATACGCAAATTCAAAACGATTTTACCACATTGAAAGAGCAATGCATTAACATTGTTTTGCAGGACGGACAAATTGGTTTCAATTGGGCCCATAAATCGGTAACTAGGGAATTTTAAGCCGATTTCAATTTACGTTACTCAACGATTTGTATTTCATCTGTGTCTATACTCCATCGATTATTGCTGTTGTTTACAGGAAATTGAATTATTTAATGTTTGCGTGTTGCAGACAGTTCCAGCAATGCACCCCAAAATTTACCACCAGCACTAGATTAATTGGAGCTTATATGCTTAATGTGAGGATTTTTGAACAATTGGCAATAGTCAATAGAACGTTTCATGTTTAAATGTTTGTTGACAAAAGCCGAAATCTTAAAACATAAAAAACCAACAACTGGGTAAAATTTCTACAACTAACATCAGGTTCATTAATCGAATTTGTTGTTTGCGGACAAACAAATTTTGAGATTCTAAGAGGGAAAAATGCGGATTATTCCTTAATTTGCGAGAAAATAGGACCGAAGATTTTTCCAAAAATTATAAAAGTTCCGATAAAGAATTGATTCAATGTTATACGATTAAAAAAACAGATCCTCTTTTCGATCCTCAACACAGATCAATGAATTTCCTATTAACTATCGCTATCGCCTCAACTTATTATTAGATTCCTAAAAATGTTAGTTTAAATTTTTCTTTTTATCACATTTATTGGATAGGGTAGCTTCTTTTTGGAAATTTTCCTCGTGAAGTGAAAAAATGTTTGATCTATGATATTAGTAGTGTTACAAAGCAGGCAAAAAAAGCGCTAACAATTATTGCACTCCCTCGATGCTTTTCAAATGAGAATCGGCTTTAAAACTATTTGAATATAATATGAATTGCTGCGATAAAATTTGAACAATCGCAATAGGTTCAATATTCAATTTTACATTCATTACTTCTATACATTGCCCTAGATAAATATACAGTAATGAGCACAAAAAGTGGGACACCCGACTGACAGGTTTTGTCATTTTTCGCCATTTTGCGTAAATCAGTCTTTTCTCTACAATCGGTTTTTTGTCAAATATGACAGTCCCTGTCATTGCCGTAGGTATAGCTAGTGAGCCTCTTTTACAATAGGAAAAAACGGGTGTCCCACTTTCTGTACTCATGACTGTATATCCGAGTAAATAATATGCCGCTTTTCTTCTCTACCAAAATCCTTTATTTCTTCCGCTCAATAATCCCGATATACCACCCAACATGGTTGCAGGAAAACTATACAATATTTAATTAAAATGCCTTCCGTCTGAAATATGAGAATAGAAACGGGAAACTCGAATAAATATCATCTGGAGATCAGAGGATTTTCTAAGTAATGATGAATAGTGGAACGTGAGTATTGCTTTTAATCAGTTATTTAACTTTGATATGTGCTAAATAGGTACTGAAGAACTGAAAGTAGCATCACATCAAACGAGAAATAGAAAAAGCCCAGGAGAAGATCAGAAAGCTTTATAGTAAAATTATTGAAATGTATGGCGAGGAGCCATTGGAAGCTCTGCTGAATTTTCTAAACAAATGGTTAGCCGAAGAAAAGATTCCAAACATGTAAACAAATGCTTTTATCTTTGTATTAAGGGTAGCATGTTTTTTTTTTTTACGGATATGCGCACTCGCAAGAGTAGATGTAGATGTAGATGTAGAGTTTGAGTTCACTCATATACAACTCTAGTATAGTTTAGCATAAAATCTGTCTCGACTGTCTTTGATAGCTTTCTTTTCCGGAAAATTATACGTAAATTTTCATCAAGCGCAACAGAAATAAATACACCCTTCGGTTGCCAGTCCTAATTTCCGGGTAAAAAAAATTAAATTACATTTTTTTGCCATTCAATCTTCACAGATTGTAATTTTATTAAAAGCAGAATCTTTCGCCTCTAATAAATATTTCTCCTTTTAATTTCGCAGCAGCAGCAAATTAAATTAAATTCACGACCGTAGTTTTAATTTATGGTCCATAATAATTTATACAGGGGAGCCCTTTCAGCTAAATGAAGCACCCTTCAACCCGTCTTGGCATGATTCCTTCGAACACGTGTTGCTGCTTGTTTCGTTGAGATTAGGGCCCAACCAGAAGATCATCACGCTCCTTAAATGTAATTTCAAACAGGTATACCTGAAATTTAATCGATTCTCCGAAGGATTACATTCCAGAATTTTGAGTATTATTATACACAAATAAATATAAAAATCGAGATCTTTACATGAAAGACTAATCAGGCTTGTAGGTACCTAATGCCGATGAATTCCGACTCTAGGCAACGACCTAACTTAATCCCAGAGAAACTGGAAACTGAAGTCTTGTTCCAGTCAACCACAGGATTTGTTGGATTAATGAAAGTGATCATAATAATTGTGAGTTTCTGGATTCACCGCGATAAATATGCGAGTCAAATTTCTTAGGCGGCGCGGCACGGCGGTTTGATATTTGAACGAGAATGGAAGTGATTTGAAAGACATTCACGTCGCGTCATGTTTTGGCAAATTTCATTACACGAGAAAGAAGAAAGATATAACGGAGAGAGACAGCCAAAAACAATGACAGCCGTCGAACGATTGACACAAACCAGGGATTATAAGCAAAGAGGATTGAATATTATTGTCAAGCGCCGATACCCTTGTGACGTTACTACAGATGCGTGTCTCTCTTGTGTGGTCCTTCGTCTTTACCCCGACTCATACACTGTCTTAAAGTTGTATGAGAGGGGGATAGTTTTTGAAGTGAAACTTCTTAGGCGGCGGTCCGATATTTGGACGAGAATGGAAAGTCAGACGCCTAACGGTTAGACCCATTTCTTTACGCGAGAGAGAATAAAAATATAATGTAGAGAGAAGGAGAGAGAGCTATATCTAAAACACAGGCCTTCATTGCAAGACAGGACAGAGTAGAGAGAAATAACGTAGAGAGCAGGAAAAAAAGAGCTATAGCTTGTATTTATCTAATACACAGTTTCGGCTACATAGACTAGAAAGTGACTGTAGTATAACATACCCGGGTTCGTTCAGTAAGATTGAACGATGAGAATTTTCATTACCTTTTAAACAACAAATCTTCTGAAAAACGAAATAAAAAACAAATAGGTACGTTGTGGAAACTTACCCAATTTCACTTACTGGACATGCGCCCGACATTGCAAATATTTGGGAAATTTAAGGGAAGTCGTGATATGTAAAAGAAACGAAAAATTTGTGAAACGTCTACTTTATTATTAAAGTAAATCGTACCGTTCTCATCCTGGAACTAACGAGGGAAAAGAGCACGGCAGAGAAACCCTCGATCTAACATTCCTCAAAAATCGAAACATACTGTGTCATTTTAATAATAATTGTGAGTCATTAATTCAATAATTTAAGTCAATAAAAGTTTAAATTAGGTACCGCCCCTGTTCTTGTGCTAAAATATTAATTACACACACTACATACAATCAACACTACCTATATTCAATACTGAAGAGTTTTTGGTTAGTTAGCCCATCTGTGGCAGGTACTGAGGTCCCTGGTTCCGGTAACTCACAGCTATAGTTGTTTTTGAGTCAATATCTCTAGAATGATTATTTCAATTTGTTAGGATATTATCTTGTCAGGGTAGAAAAATGTTAGTAAATTCAACAAGGCCCTAATACACGTTCTGAATACACAAAATCAAAATCTCAGCACAAAAAGACAGCACATAATTTCTCTAGCTTTTAATTTACTTCTTTATCTGTGTTGTTTACAGCAGGAAACGATTTTTATTAAGTACATAAACAATGCACATGTTATAAAAAATGTTATGAACAAACAAAAAACATAAAAATGGGGAAAAAAATGTTACTTGTATAAATAATTGAACTCTCAAAACTAAATAGCAATTATTTAACTGACCTGTAAACTCCTTGACACACACATTAATAACAAATTGGATTGAACAATCAATTTAATGCAAAATAAAAATGAAAATGGAATAATGAATAATTACAGACACGCGTCTAAAGGACCAGCCCAGCTTGTTCTCTGGTCTAATGCCTAATCGCTTCTTCTTTACCTCCTGTTCGGTTCGGTACCCTTTCAGTACGCTTCACGGCGCATACAAGGTTGCAATATTTATTTTTATTCAGTAAACATTTTTTAAAAGAGTTAGGATTTGAAGAAATAATATTTTAAATAGTTGGTTTTCCTTATGACTATGAAATTTTCTTCTTATCTCAGTTCGTGAAAGGTAGGTAATTATTATAAACAAACATACGAATTACGATTAAGTAGCCGCTCCTCCTAAATTTGGACTTCGAGGATTTGAGAAATGTTCTGGTTGATCGCATGAGTTCCTTTATGAATAAGCTTGACTTTGAGGGAAAAAAAAAGCCGATGAAGAGAGCTGAGATGTTGTGGACATTGAAAATGAACATCAAGACGATGAACCCATAAGCAGAATTAGTTCCAGCCCAATGACGACTAATTCTTTTTCATCATTTCGTGATATTGAAGATTAAAAGGGATGTAAGGTGCAATAGCAAAAAGAACGGAGACCAAATGCTTGCCAAAGTGTCAACCTCACCTGCTCAAGCTGTGGTAAATCTTAGCATCCGCTGCATCCTGCTGGAAATCCAACGAGGCTCTGGCGACCGTGTAGCAGCGGTATAACTGTACATCCGAAACCGTGGAAAGGTAGTTTCGAGAAGTGTCTCTCCTATCAACCCGCAGTGGCCAGTGTAATAGGTATATCGGCTAAAACCTCCCGTTGAACACTGGCGGTTTGCTAATCTCTATGGCCAAAGTAGCGGTCAGGCAAGGAGGCAGATAGAGGGTGCTTAGAATCACCGGGATCGACTAGGCTACCATAGAAGACAACTGCTAATCTCCACTTTCAATGCTAGAACACTGTCAACAACAGAAAAACTACAAGGACTCGAAGAAGAACTGTCACACGTCAAATGGACGTTCATATAGGTAATTTAACACGTATGGGAAGATGTCAAAACTTATATAAAACTGCATGAGTATACGCATGATTTTCCCATTGAACGGGACAAAGGGTGATGTTATATCTCCCAACATTTTTACGACGCTCTTGGAATATATTTTTTGGGAGACTGAATCACCTGAGATTTGCGGACGATATTGTTACAACCACTCTGTGTTGGGGTGTAGGGTGGATGGATGGAGAAAAAGTCGCTCAGGTTTATATAAAAATATATATATTTGCTCTACGAAAACATTACTCACATAAATCCTTCAGGATGCATGCTCTTCCGTCGGTAGAGTCGGCTAGTGCCACACGTTTGACGCTACTTAGGAATGCCGGCTTAATGTTACTACTGTTAAGTTGAATGTTGATCGTTGTTGAACTGATCCTCATCTAGAGGGGCTTTTCCAGGGTGGCGTTGCACTGGAGAGACTCGACTCCAGAGGGGTGTTCCCAGGGTGGCGGTACTAACACTAGTTCAATTCTGTCTGTTGCTCGTCTTGTCCCGCTATTTATATGATGAACATCCGACCGAATCCGCAATTGAATTATTAAGGTTGAATACCGGGCCCTCCTTTCTTGAGTAGCTAGTTGACAAAATTGTCTTAATAACTGTCATCATATAGAACAAGTAGACTCCTATAAGTATCTGGGACATGGGATTCTTATAGGCAGAGATAACCAAACCAGAGAGATAGCACGAAAAGTCAGGTTAAGTTGAGCAGTCTTTGGAAAATTGAGCAACAGTTTGAAATCCAACATTCCAACCTGTTTAAGAAGGGCGTTTAAATAAAATGTCAAATACAGACCTTCACAAATTTCTGTTCAATTCCAAATTTAGACCACTTTTCAGTGAAATGAAGTTATGTTCATAACAATAATAGATTGGAGGGTCGAAGCATTTCTGGTTGCAAAATACGCATTCTAAATAGTAAAATTATTCCAATTTTGTTGACAACAATATGCAAATTTTGGTCACGGATTTAAATGAAAAAGGGATAAACATATACAGTAGCACACCAACAATAAATTTCCAAAATTTCGGATAGTAAAATGCTAGAAAAAATTAATAGAACAGAATTTTCGAAAATTATGATAGTCAACCATCCAAGGACCTTTTTTTTCAGTTATACATGTAAACCCCATACTTTGTGAGTGGCTTGCTTACATCAAGTCCTACAACTTTTCCTCTACGACTTTTCTCGGAAATGGCACGTATGCGCGCAGGCGACTCGCAAACATGTCGATCTGACGTAGCTATGTTTCCTGATACATGTAGGTAAATCTAATTTTACGAATACTGTTTGATTTTTATGTCTAAATCACGGAAATCAACTTGGCCGACAAAAATAATGGCAAATTGGGGGAGTCCGATACCCCCAAAATGTCGATCTGACGTGGTTATGTTTCTTGATACATGAAAATCTAATTTCACGAATAATGTTTGATTTTTATTTCTAAATCACGGAAATCAACTTGGCCGACAAAAATAATGGCCAATTGGGGGAGTCCGATACCCCTAAAATGTTTGCGATTCGCCTGCGCGCATACGTGCCATTTCCGAGAAAAGTTGTAGAGGAAAAGTTGTAGGACTTGATGTAAGCAAGCCACTCACAAAGTATGGGGTTTACATGTATAACTGAAAAAAAAGGTCCTTGGATGGTTGACTATGATGTTTGTATCACAAAATTAATCAAAATCTGCCAAACAACGAGGTGATTGCTGTCATTTTCAGCAAAAACTCAAACCAAACGTGTGTTCAGCGCTTCTCTAGAAGATGTCGCTGAGTTCGGGAAGGGTAGTCACTTCTTTTAAACGCCAGTAAAAACTGTTTTACCTAGCTAAAAATGTGAAATACTATTATTTCATTTGTATCTGAATAAAATTATTTAGTCCACTGTAAATTACTGTGTAAACGAATTGATATTGAAGATGTCGCCATCTACTTGTAAATAAGTCAATCACTTACAGAAAATTTGAACACCTGTGTTTAAAAAATATCTAATGTATGTCATAAAGCCCAAAAGATGGCGCGCGGGCCATCGGACGCCCCTCTTAAGGGGAAAGGTCTTCAACGAGTGTGTCCTTCCTGTGTTAACCTACGGAGCAGAAACATTGACACTAACAAAAAAGGTAGTGAACAAAATTCGCATCACACAGAGAGCCATGGAGAAGGTAATGTTATATCGCTAAGGGATAGAGATTATGTCCAGCAGTGGACGCAACCAGACTGATTGATCATGATGAAGAAATTGAAGTTAGCATTCTACATTTCTGCGGAAAATATGATGATTCTCTACATCAATGGATCTCTGATTAGTCTGATTCCGATGCCAAAACCTGCAAATAGAATGTTTCACAGAAACTGAGAGAGAGGTATTCAATTTTGACCGAGTTTGAAGAAGAGACGTATGCTGGATTTTGGCGTGAAAGTTAGAACTCACAAATCTATGGATTTATGCTGGAAATAAGAAAGAAAAGTCCCCCAGAAACAGTGCAGGAGTATGCTTTGATAATGCGAGAAATTGGATACAGAGCAATGCTAGAATCAGAAATAGTAGTTGAGTACCTACGTTCTTGATGAGAAAAAAATTAAATTATATGAACAAGTGATGACAGAAACCAAATTCTATCAGCCACGTTTTAATAAATTCGAGAAAAGGAATTTAAAAATAAGGACAAAACTTCAAATTGCCAATAGAGTCCGTCCATAAACTACAGTAGCGCCCTCTTTCGACAGCAATGTAAGTTCTTGTATTATGACAAGTGCTTGATTCCATTTACACAAATGTAATTTTTGTTATTAAAAACGATTTCAAAGCGAAATATTTTTCATTATAAAGGTATGGTTGTTTACACGGAACAATTGTATTTAATTTCACTTTTTTTCTTGTAATTATTATTTGCCAAACACTTTTTATTATCATTTATTCAGGCTTTTGTGCATACCCACTACTTGTCATGCCTTTACCCAGGAACAGTTCCACAAATTATTGTGTTGTTAACTGTGGCAATAATTATGCCAACACAAGTGGAAATGTTCACTTCTACAGTTTTCCTAGTCGGTCCCATGATCAGGAAAGACACAGGAACTATACACTGAGTTTTCGTATTGATTTATGGTCTATTTTTTTCATAAAATAGATTTTGACATTGTCAACTTTGAAACATAAACAATACCTCTTGGCCCTGATTGGTCGTAAAATGAGGTGTCCCTGCGGGTTGACATCATGGTGATTTCCATTTGCCAATCAGTGCACAGTGAGTGTATCCGCATCTTTTTCTAAAAGCATGTAACATGTGAGGATAAGGACACATTTTTTTTGCACTGGTTCGACAAATGGAAATTGCTATCAGTGCAAGCGGCATTGTTTATGTTTCAAAATTGAGGATGTCGAAATCTATCTTGGGTAAGTTACTTTCAATGTTACTTTACTCTTTATCGTTTTAAGATCCAATTCAAAAAATAGTAAAATGTGGGAGCCAGAAAGACAGTCGAGGATTTGTAGCGTCCATTTTATTGTTATACCTACCTGTAGCCACAGTTTCTGTAGCTCAATAGCATAAGGAGAGCTGTTTATGGAGGTTTGGCGTTTAACATGCCCTTTCAAAATTGATAAGTCTCCCCCAACTTTTCGTTCAACTACTTGCAATATATGTTCAGCTTTCACTAGAGCCACACCTTATTTGTATGCAGCTTCGTGGTGATTAAATTTGATATTTCGGAAACCAAAATGTATTTTTCTACTGACGTTTCATAATAGCAACTTTTCGATTGTCATTTCAGTTTTGAAACGACATTCTTTTAGGCACTGAGTGCGTGAAAGTTACTTTTAGGCACTCAGTGCGTAAAAGTGACTTTTGAATGCGTAAAAGTGACTTATGAGTGCGTAAAAGTAATTTTTAAGCACTAGTGCCTAAAAGTGTCATTCATTATTCAGAAATAAAAAACACACTAAACACATATTTGAATTTTGTTTTGTATTTATTATGAATATTGAAAATGGAATTACTGAATTGAACGTTTGGGTTACTCAAAACAGAACTTTGTGTTATTACCTACTTTCTAGGATTTTAATTATTGATGTCGAATTTTCAAAAGAAAATCGCATGAAAAGTGTCAGTTGGCAAGCAGGTAACAAAGATTTTGGGTGTAATCGACTTATTCACATGAAATAAAATTGTATTTTTTTATTATAAAATGCCAGTAGAAAAAATCTTGTATACAATACGTTACGAAACGATGTCTTTTAGTCACTCGACGTGTTGTCCAACTCGGCTTTGCCTCGTTGGACAATTTTCACGTCGCGTGCCTAAAAGACGCTCATTTCGTAACTTATTGTATAAATAGCTATTCCAGCTCCATTTTTCGAAATTCTAGTGAAAATTTGAGAAACTATTAATACAAAAACTTTTAACATCTCTCACTAGGGGTCGCGAATTTCAATTTGTGACCGGTTCGTATTGTAGTGAAAAAGACGCTAAATCTAACGAGTGCCCTAATAAAAACAAAGCATCTAAATTTATCGATTGTAATGGGTAGTTTAGGATCACCCCAAGCCGAAAACAGCTGTGCGGTTTGTAATGTGTAGTGTGTATGCAACTAGATAATAAAGTAAATGCATGTCATCCTCGATGTCATCTTACACAACTCCTTATTGTACGACTCGTAATTTTTTCAATAAAATAATGTCTGTCTAATGTCTATAATGTTTATAATTGAAAGCATTTCTGGTATATCTATAGAAGCTTGGGCTAGTATAAATTCTCTTTTGTTTAACTTTTGCATTATTCAACTGAAAATTTGTACCAGTCGACCGTAGGATTAGCGCAAAGGAGTATACTCTAATGAACTAAAACTTAGAACAAAGCCATAAACTAAACACAATGCGGGTCGGCTTTTCCTGAAAGAAAAACACCCATTAATGGTGAAATCAATGGGCTGCCATTTCTTAATAGTCTGATTATGAAGAGGGAACAGATAGAGAAGATTCTTTAACCAAAAGCTAAAGCTTCCCAAAATTATCAATTTTTTTCACTTGAAACCTAATCCGTTCATTGAATTTGTACTTCAATGTATTTTTATCCAAGTTATCCAGCCTAGAAGGCGAAGCCAATATTCCACCCCAAGCTGGGGTGGAATTTTATTCATATTAACCGGAATAAAATCTCCACTACGTTTATTTCAGTTCTGATAATAGTCACAAAATTATTTAAAAAAATGCTCTATAGACAAAGAAACAAACACAATATACGAGATTTTATTTGTGTATTGGTACAGATGTCGTCCAACAAGCGAAGGGTACAATACAATACATTTACATTTGATGCGAGGCAAGTTTCCAGATATATCCACAGCAATTTGCTGTTTACGATGCCACTTTACCAATGTGCTCGTCTAGGGTTTCGGGTTCATTTTAGAATATTTTTGGCCCGAGTGATTTTGAATTTATGCTGGCTGGCAAACTAGACTTCCAATAAAAGTGAAATGGTTATATATTTGTATAATAGTCGAATGACTCCATCATTAAATCAGAACCAAAAAAGTCTCGAGTATTTCAAAAGGTTAGTGGTAGTTTTCTAGACCCTTAACACTGTAAGCCAAATATTCAATATTAAAACTAATAATTTTTGGTTGTCTCTATAAATTTCATCAGGGCTTTCTCGGGATCTGGGAAACTTTTGTAAAACCAACCGTATTGGATTAGGCATCCTGAATGTGTCCGATAATATTTAATGTTTTCAATTGTAAAAGCGAGTTATAAGTATAAATATCCGAAAATAAATTATTTTTTTCGTTAATGTTATTGACAATAATTTTAAACTGGTTATCAGGTTTCGGAAAGTAAAATAGTCCTTATAATCTTTAAAAATTCCGACTTTTTCACCTTTATTTTCAAGGCAACATTTTCTCTTTCCAGACACTTTGTTTCTTCCTTCATGCTCAACTCTGTATCAATTGTATTTCCCAAGTCTCCGGCTTCTTTTTCTCCATAACATTTGTGCATATAATTTACTTTTGTTTAGTGTCAGTATTTTTATTGTTTTTGATTAGATTTTTATTGAATTCAGATGCTTTATATTTCTCTTGTTTTCTATTTTCTACCTTCTTATAATTTTTGGATCACTGTCGGAATCAGAATATCTTTTTTCTTGGATGCTTCAATTTTTCTTCTAATAAAAGTAGATAATTTTCATCGCGATTGTGATGAGTTCTGGCCAATCAGATTCGTTCTTGCAGTCTGCAAAATAGAAGGTTCAGGCGTTTGAGACAGTATTTAAATCTGGCATGACTGGATTCTGCCAAAAAGACGCCTTATTTTATTATGGTCACCTTGGTTATTTTTAATGATCATGCAATACCTATCCTATCAAAATTTGCATTATTATCTTCTGTTTTTTCCGCCCTAACAAATTCTTCAGGGATGCTATGCTATCGTGTAATAATTCCATTTTCTGATGTGTAAGGTATTCTTTATCGTTACCCCAGGGTCTTGGCATTCTGCAAAGTTCTTATTTGTTGAAATTTCATTCTTTATTTATAGCAAAAATTCTCAGGTTTATGTATTTCTCTAACAGAGTGCGACACCATGCAATCAGATCACTAGAACGGTTATTTTAGTTGGGCAGCTCATTAATAGGAGGCACTTATGGGTCAGTTCCCTAGTGGCGCAACCTGATACCAACAATAATACTGGCCGCAGATGAATTTCTGGGAATTGTCTTATAACGTACTTTCTTGGCAATAAAATTAACTGTTTATTTACACTTGTGAATGATCAAAAAAATATAGTATCGGTTACACTCTACCAACAGGCAAATTAAACACCAGAAAGGTGGAAATTATTGTTAGGGCAACCTCAGGGTAAAGTTCTAGAATTTTATTTAAGGGGACACGTACTGAACGTAATTCAGTGTCAAGTGATTTATGTAAGATTTGCCTAAATAGTATAAAGTGCAACTTACATGTATACAAGTGTTAGTTATCTTCAAATGTATGTGACAACTCAGAAGTTCCTAAATTGTGGTTATCTGCATGTTTGGTCTTATTGTAGATCCAGACAGAAGCCGTTAGCAGTTTTAAGTTTGTTCCAGACTATGGTATGGTGAGTGAGTCCTATGAGAGTCCTACCCACGTTTTATCTCTTTAAAGTAGAACTCAACGTGGTTCTATCAGAGTGGTACCAAAGGTTGTTGAAGAGAAGCTACCAAAGCCCCAACTAAGAACAATCTAGATCCAGCCTAGAATCTCTCTAGATACAGCCTAGAAGCTGTCTAGGTACCGCCTAGAATCCGTCTAGATACAGCCTAGAACCCTCTCCACAACAGAATAGTTCCTTTCGGTTCTCGAAAGTGACCTGCTTGCGCAAACAATGACTCGCTCTTCCTCATCGGTGACTTGAATAAGGCAACCTCCCAGAGCCGTATAACTAGCATCTGATTGGATAATGAACGGCATCGTGAAATCAGGTTGAGTTAAGATAGGTGCTGAAACTAAAATCCCTGATGGCGACAAATGAAGTTTCTGCAGCATCTGTCCATGTAATCGGCTGAGATTTGCGATGTCCTTTTAACAAATCATTAATAGGAGATACCAAAGTCGAAAAATCCTTGACAAAGCGCCTATACCATGAACACATGCCTACAAACCGTTTCACTTCGGTGGCCGTCTTAGGTCGAGGATAATTTACCATCGCAGAAACCTTCTCAGGATCTGTGCGCAGACTATTAGAACCAACAACATATCCGAGGAATTTCAGGGATGTCTTGAAAAATTCACATTTCTTGATGTTTACTGTAAGGTTAGCCTCTTTCAATTTATTTTTTACTTCGTTCAAGATTCTGATATGATGTACAAAATCTCGACTACAGATAAGGATGTCGTCTAGGTAGGTAAAAATATAGGGTTCATAAAGAGGACCAAAAATTGCATCGACTAACCGCTGCTGCATCTGAGCTGCATTGCATAGTCCAAAGGGCACAACTTGGAATCTGAATGAACCTCGTCCAACCACATTGAAGGAGGTTTTATCCCTCGAATCTTCACTAAGTGGAATTTGCCAAAATGCTTTCCGAAGATCGATGGATGAAATAAATTTAGCATTCCTTAAGGAATTCAAAATCCTATCAATGCTAGGCAAGCAGTAGCTGTCGAAGCGAGTGAGAGCATTCACACCCCTCAGATTGACACACAACCTATATTCTTCACTAGACTTTTTGACCTTGAGCTTGTCATCAATTTCTTTATTTGAGAATTGAGACATGTATGGCGACATCGGATAGGGTTTCTTATGATATGGTTTAGCATCACCGGTATCTATGGACAATGTTAATTTGTCAGTTCTACCCAGATGGTCTTTACTCACAATTTCATTGAAAGAATCGATAACCCATTCAGCACAAGTTGTTTCGAAATTAGAAAGGTCACTTAAGGAACAAATAAGTCGCACAGGGTCATAACATAAATTATCGGCACAAACATTGACAGTTTTGACTACATGGTTATCGATATTACCATAAACTTGCCAAGAATGGTCCCTAAAACTAACAGAAATCTTAAAATGATCGGCAAAATCACAACCAAAAATGAAATAATGAGGCAGCGATGGCACAAATAAAACTGGATCTGACAAAGACAAATATTTCCAACAGTAATTGGGAGATCAATTAAACCAGTAACAGTTTTCTGAGTACCATCTGCCGTACCTTTATTCGCAACCGAACTTGGATAAACACATAAACCCAAACGTTCCACATTATCCAGGCCTTTACGACCCACAATAGATGTGGTAACACCTGAATCTAACAACACTAAAATTTCCAAATCGAACAATTTGACAGATATGTAGGGCCGAATATCTAAAGGTTTCCTAATGAAAAGAGGGGACAATTCACACTTCCTATATTTCTCATTAAATTCAGAAACAAATTTAAGCCAATTTTTCCAGTCTGCGCTGTTTCTGGAAAACTTGAAAGAAGAGGACTTCTGAAAAGTTGTACAACTGCCTCTAGGTTGCACAACGCCTAGTTTTTTGTACAATTAGGACATGAGTTAGACTTTACAGTTTTGTGACCACACTTATAACAAAAAAAGTTTACGTTTCAAGGTGCAGTTATCATGATAGTGGTTTGCCATGTCACAATTCCAACAAGTGATTGGCTTTGATTCCCTACTAGACCCAGCTGCATTTGGGTTATTGACAACCAGGACTGAATTAGAATTATTGCGAGGCCTATTTGAATTCACTTGGGAATTTTTATTTTTATTGTTAAAATTGGACTTGTTTTTAGAGCCATAACTATTCCTATCTTTATGCCTATTTGAATTTGGATACTCGTTTTGTAAAACTGTTGAACATTCAGGCTGAGGGTAATGTAATTCACTAACTGAATGATTTTTGTTTTTAAAATAAGTTGCCTTTTCAAGTTTCCGACATAAGTTGACTAATTCATCGACTGAATTCACTTCCTGGTTGTCAATAACCCAAATTTTTGGCCCCACGTTGGGCGCCAAAAAGTATAACGTAGTTTTTTGGTAATTGCCTAATTATACTGCGTACGGCTAGTCAGCATCAATTCGGAGGCCATGGGTTTATGGGTTCCCTGTATACATCTTATCTCTGGGGCCACCAAGTTAATTGTGACTTAACTAGGAAGATTACTTATTGATGTCGTAAACAAAACCTGTGCAATTGGAGAGCTTAGCAATAAAACAACTAATTAGGTACAATAATCTATCTGGCTTTGTTTATTAAAAATAATAACAAGAGTTAGGCTTGTACCTAATTTATAGATATTTGAAAATATAGAAAAATGAATGTAAATAATATATATTAATATGCATTTTAAATAAACAGTTTTAACTGTTTAATTACACTTGTGAATGATAAAAAAAAAATACAGTATCGGTTACACTCTACCAATAGGCAAATTTAACACCAGAATGGTGAAAATTATTCTTAAGGCAGCCTCAGGGTAAAATTCTAGAATTTTATTTAAGGGGCACGTATTGATCGTGATTCAGTGTCAAGTGATTTTTGTAAGATTTGCCTAAATAGTAAAAAGTGCAACTTACAATTGTTATCTTCAAATGTGTGAAAACTCTTAATCTTAAAGTGGAATTATCTACATGTTTGATTTCACTGTAGATCCAGACAGAAGCAGTTAGCAGTTCTAAGTTTGTTCCAGACTATGGTATGGTGAGTGAGTCCTATGGGAGACCTACGCACGTTTTATCTGTTTAACGTAGAACTCAAAGTGGTTCTATCAGAGTGGTACCAAAAAGGTTGCTGAAGAGAGGCTACCAAAGCCCCATTTAAAAGCAATCTAGATCCTGCCTAGAATCCGTCAGATACTGCCTAGATTCTTCTAAACACAGCTTAGGACCCTATGCCGATGTTCGTATAAAAAAAAAACAGATCCCAAACATTAGAAATAATCTTACCTCTAACTGAGGGGTACTCTAGGCCAAAAGTGAAGCCTCAAACTTCCAAAAGCTGCTCGGAACGATCCTATTGAAGAAATGAAACACGTGTTGTAGGTTAATATTTCCTGGAGAAAATCTCAACACTTACCGAAACAAAATTCGAAATGAGAAATCACCAAGGGACAACTCCAGACAATGATCAACAAGAAATTAGTCTAACTTGAGTTTCCCCTGGCACAAAATTCCAAAAAGTCTTGCCTAAAAATAATTAGGGCCAAGACCGAACCTCACAGCATGAGGTCTCAAATCAAAAGGCAGATTCTTCCTTTTCGATTTGGAAAGGGCTTCCAACGTCAAACTTCTAATTTTGACATTGGTGAAAATTAAGAAAAGGGCGTGTTAAGTTTCATCACAAAAATACGAACTGAAAAGTGGGTTGTGTATAAATGACTCCAGATTACCGGTGAATGCTGAAAATTGCCTATAGAACCTATATCAAAAAGTAGAACAGGTCTTAAAGAAAACGCCTAGACAGCGACAGCTGTTCAATGACAGATGTATGATGGTACCTACTGAAAAATCAAAAAAGTAAACAACAACTATCCTAACCTCAGACTATTTATTAATTGAATTTGCCAACAGAGTCGATGGTACTCTCTCTCCTTTTATAAGATTCTAATCAATAGCAGCGAGCCCTGCGTTACTGAATCAAACTCTCCTAGATCAATTAACTACAATTGCAAACCTGAACCAAAAAACTTTCAGTACAAGACTGTACTTTAAAGTAACAAAATCTGGGTATAGAAAAGATAGAAGTTTATTCATTTATTTCTTTATAGTTCTATATGGAATCATATCCACCAGAGCAAAACAAAGTAGAAGAGAAATTGAAAATGCTACAGTCTTTGCCATAATGTTCACACTTGTCGGTTATAGCGATGTTATCCTCAATTTATCTCACTTCTGAATTGATAAATTGCATTTGACTTCGATTTAGATATGGGCTGATATGAATCAATTTTTTGTAGAATCTTGTGGTTGTTCTTCTATTTTTCCGGGTTCCAATTTGTTCGAGAATGGAACCTAGTTAAATTTTCGATGCCTTTATGCTCAGGCCACTGTCTACTACTTAAGTGTTCAAAAATAAATAAAATTGATGCAATTCATGAAAAGTTATTAGCAATGAAAAAATGCGTGGAACTTTAATTTGGCCAACAATGTATGTTGTACATACATATACGAATATACCGAATTTATTAACAAAATAATTAGTTTCTGAAACACTATTCCAGTATTTTGATAAATTGTGATAGATAATTTATGTTATGGTATTTAGCATATTATCCAACAAGATAATCATCATTTAATGTAGGTATTGACATTGAAAAACCATTTGGGTTCTGCTAGAGCGTGCAAATATACATTCTGCACTTTTATGAAATAAATAACCTATTTGATTAAAATGAAGGATTACAAAATCAACAAATAGCTCTATCATCGACAAATTCGAGGCATTAGTTATTTTATGCGGAATGATAGTAGAGTAATAATGTATTATAGAGCATAAGCAAACCTATGAAACATTCCAGAAAAAAAACTAGGAAATCAAAATCATAAAATCAGTTTTGTTTCTTACTTTCTGTGGGGATAGAAAAAAGCAACTTATTTAGAATGAAATGATTTTGTTATCGAAACAAGAAACCATTCATAATAATTTGCCTAACAAAGCTCAGAGGTTCTTAGCTTGGGGTGGTTCTTAGTATTAGCACAGTTTAAAAAAGGGCGTCATTACTAGATTGTATGAGACTTGATAAAAAACACAAAGAATAAGCAATCTAGGCACTATTTAATGTAGTCAAAAATCTTTAGATATTGAGAATACCACTTCAGTCTTGAATGAAATAAGGCAGGGATGAAAGGTGAAACATAAATCGGTACTTTATCATGGCATTTTTGCACCTATATTATTTGTATAAAATGAAAGAAATGTATCAATTATAATTATACGTAAATTCTATTATTTGGATGACGTGGATTGGTTTGAATGTTAATTGATTAAAATTAGAGAAAATATTTATTAGAAAAAAAAATAAGTTTAAAATAGAAGTTTTTGTTTGTCTTATCTGTGAAGAAGTTTGTATTCCAATATTCAAATTCTTTGGCGAAGCTTAAAAACTGTGCTCGATACGCTGTACAACGCCGAAACACAGACTAATTTGTTATTCCTCTATCGAGAAGTTGTCGAAGTTTATGTAGCGCAGCTGATACAAATGCTGATTACTTTTTGTGGTAAATTTGAATTCAGGCTTATATCAGAAAACAAAAAGTCGAAATTGGAAAATGAGCCCGTTGAGTCAAATTTTTCATATACCGGGTGACGCTTTAACAACCTACAATGGCTATATCTGAAGAAGTAGAAAAAAATATGGAAAATCGGTGAAAATAATTTCTATAATGGGGAGGGGGAACCGGAATAATGTGAGAACAAACCTGTTTTCACTAACCCCCTTACCTCCATCTACCTTAACTGAAAAATCTTGAACGGCATCCCCTTACTTGTGATACAAGCTAACATTAGATATTGTAATAATTATCACATAACGTTTCACAAGTAGGGGGTTGCTATTTAAGATTGTTTAACTGGGGTGGCTAATGGTGAGGGGGTAACTGGTAAAAGATTAGTTATTACATCATCTTGGTTCTCCTTTTATAGATATTGTTTTCTGCGAGCTTTTATTTTTTTTCTGACTCCTCAGATATAGCCATTGTACATTAGTCTCGCCCTGTATAAAACGCCCCCAAACGTATTATTTTTACTAGGTACTTAATTCAAAATGTATTGTGCTTCAAAAGTTTTATGAACATAAAATATTTCATATTTCTCCTTGAAAATTCTCCATCAGTAACTTTTCGTTTCTGCCAAAATATTACCCTCTTCCCGCTCATAAAACAAGCATATTGCTTTATTCTTTCATAATGTTAGGCATTTACGCGATCAATCTTTTGGAAGCAAGCACACCATATTGCTCCTTAGTTATAATGAGTTTATAATAATTTATCTAGTATCTTTGCACAATTCACTTGACTGTTATTCAATTTTTGTTGTGACAGCAAAGATCCTTATTAGGCAATCCAGATCACATATCATATGGCCGTTCAGGTAAAATTGTGGTGACGTTCATAAAAAAAAAAAACATTTGTGTTCTGGCCCTTATTGCTGTAGATGCCAAACGTGACAATGCCAATGTCAAATGTAAATGTCCAGAATGTGACAAAATAAGTAATATTTCATTGGCCGAGTTCGTTTTTGTCATCTTTTTCGTCAATTTGCTCCGAAATTTTGACAGGCACGTGACTGGATAAGACAGTTTCAATTTACAAATCACGTGCCTGTCAAAATTTGTGAGCAAATCGATGAAAAAGATGACAAAAACGAACTTGGCCATTGATTTTTATCAGTAACCTAAATTTAAACAGCACGGTATCTGACCAATGGACCTGAACTTCCAACTTGAATTTCCTTTGACAGGTCATGGGATTGCCCAATAGGCATGATGACAGTAATTAAAACTCACTTAAATTATGTATTTATTCAATGAAACTTGACTCATGGAATACGAAACACGCATTTATTGTTTTATTAAGAGCCAGATTGATAATTATTTTGATAAAATAAAACTACAAAATACGGAGGTCCGCCATGATATGTTGAACACCAATCAGAACGAATGACGTCACTTTTGTGTGACAGAATATTGTTTTGTATTTTGACATGTACCTGTACCTAGAAACGAAATAAATTATGTAATATTTCTATAAACATCTCATAAGGCAAGGCAACGGTGGTCGTGTGGGTTGACGCTCTCGACCATGGGAAACGTTGATGATAGACGGAGTTCGAATCCTGGCCAGACCGAAAATTATTTTCGGTCGAACATTTAGTGGCTGCCTAGGGTAAAGTGCAAATTAATAAAACAACAACAAAAACACCTCAGGGAATTATAAGCGGGCGTTATAGATCATAACGCCCGCAAAAACAGGCATTATGGATCATAACGCCCGCTGGGCTTATAATGCCCTCAGGTTGTTATAGGTATGTTAACGTATTTGGTTTCCTAGGTATTACGGATCTATAATAGTTAAGTAGAAAAGAAATACCTATAAACACCTCAGAGCATTATAACGTCCGCTTATAATGCTCTGAAATTATTATAGGTATATTTACTTATTTCGCTTCATATAGGTATTATGCTCAATGGTATTATGAATCTATAATAGTGAAGTAGAAAATATAATTATTATAAGTTCAGGTCATATATAATGACAGCTACAACATTGAAAACTTTAATGTATGGCGACTGTTTTGCAGATTCAGAAATAGAAGATCAGATGCACTCAAATATTCGTTTTTCTGCTGAAAGGCTACTTCACCGTTTGAAAGGTTATCCCTAGATTTCAAAAGGACTCCTTCCTTCCAATTCTCGTAAATACTTTCTCACAATGAGATGAATATACTCGATTTCCATTTGCTTACCTATATCAGCATCTGACAACAAAAAAACCTTTAATTGAATATCTTACTTATTCATTTTCAATATTTGGCATGCCTGCCTAAGTATATTCATTCTGATCAAGGTGGTTCATTCATGTCTGATGAACTCAAAGATATTCCAGATTCAAAGAGAAACTACAACATGCATAAAAAGTGACATTTTGCAGGAAGAATATTAGTTGTATTCCTTTCAAGAGTTCAAAACACTAGAGCTACTCGCTCCGGTGTTAGTCGACCTCGATTTGAAAGGAACAGATGCGCTGGCTTTCATGCATTTAAATGGTGAGTTTGGGCTTGAGCACTTCGGGTGCAACAAACACTTTTCGAAAGGAATAAGCGCGTAACGCCCCGCAGCTGTTCCGGAGCTCCTCCTAGGTGTGAAAGGAATACAATTATTGTGTGCAATACAAGCGCAGAAGGCCATTGTTGATTTCAAGTGATTGCCGCCTTTATCTCTGAATCGACAATGACTTATTTTGCTCTTCCTAATACACAAATAACTATTTCCTACCTTTTAAGTTTACAGATTATTGTTTTACCATATTATTACAATTGCCTGTTGCAGCGTGCTGCGCCGACAATATTTTAAAAAGAAACTTGCTCCATTTCTTTTGAAACTTTGAAATTGTCTGGGTTTGTTTTTATTTCCTATTTCTTCAGTTTAAACAAAATCGCCAATTATTGCTGTTGTACAGTATCGAGCAAATCAATTTAAAACTTTCTTCCATTTTGTTTAATGATCCAAAGGAGCCTGATAATTGGTGTAAAAGAGATAAACCATCACGTTTTTGCAATTTTTACATAATTACAAAAATGTTTCCGCAATTACTTCAAGCTATTTGGACAAACTAATAAAAATAGTTTCGAATACCATTATCAAATTGAACAAATACCTATTCCTTATTCATGAAAGATATCTAATTATGTGATGATTAGGAAGAATATTCAGGAAGCTTTATTCAAGCTACAGCATTTTATTTCATATGTAGGTTCATAAATAAGTGAGACTACTCTTCCACGCCTAAATTAATTTTATTCTAGATAATAGGTGACTCAAACATCACGACAAAACTACACATAACTCTTCCCACATGAAAGCACTTTAACTTATCGCTTTACTATTTTTCCATCGTCATGGCGGGACGCTTATACAGGGTGTCCCACGACGTTTTACCCAGGTGATAACTCCGGAACGTGTTTCAATTATATTGGATATAATTGAAATTTTGGGGATCAAATAGGTAACTTGTTGAGCCGCTTCTACATGTTTCATCATTCATCTATTTCCACCACTTTCGCTTCAGTTTCGGTCAAGTGAAGACAACTTATAGAAATCTTAAATGTAACTTAGGTTATACTATATTGGATAGAAAATCAAATTAAGAAATCGGCAATGCCATATTTGTCAAGGCTTTTTTAAAGAAACAAATATGACATTGCTGATTTTTAATTTAATTTTCTATCGAAAAATGCCATAATATACAATAAGTTACACTTAAGATTCTAAAGTTGTAGTCACTTAATCGAAATTGAAGCGAAAGTAGTGCACCTGGATAAAACATGTAGAAGCGGCACCAAAAGTTACCAAGATATCCAAAATTTCAATTATATTGGATAACGCGTTCCGAACTTATCACCTGGGTAAAACGTCGTGAGACAACTGTATACTAGAAACTTTTGATGAAACACCGATCAAGAATTCGCGATAATTCCTAGATCATTTTTTCAAGATCAAACTTGTTTGATATTCAAGTCCGACTCGGACTCATACAGGAGTCAATCGAGAAGAACACGGGTTTTATTAACAAGCTATTACGTACTGGTATTTTACAATATCAAAAGTCCCAAAAAAATCAACCAAAATCAGATCAGATCCGAATATTTAAGTTGGTAGGTATTCATTAATTCTTGTTTACCCATAATAATAATCAATTATACAAGCGTTCGAGCTGATTTTATCTTTAAATTAAAGTAAAAAATTATAATTAAGTCAAGTCTAATCACAACCAGAACCAGTCTCCAAGCCAAAAAACTTTTCTACAATAATTTGTATTGAAAAGTTCCGTTGGATGAGAATTCATTAAATAATTTCCTTTTTCAACTTATGAAATTAGTTTTTGAGGAGTTTCCTGATTAAATTCATTTTTGCATTCTCGTCTGAAATTTCGTTTTGACTTTTAAATGTGAGAATAAATTGGATTTTTTTTTCCAAATCATGATAAGAACTTCAACTTCAGACATCGCATTTACACAATCAAGCTTATTTTGCTCTGATAACTCTTATTTTATCGAATGATATTCCTCTAGTTTTGCCATTCTTCAACTTCTGTTAACCACCAGTTATCTGTCCAATATTTTTTTTTCAAATTGACATATCTTTTTTTAACTTGATTGCGCGCGCGACGCATGGGTTGCAGGTAACCGACCAAGCCGTCCAATGAGAAGCGAGTTTGTTATGAGCTTGCGTCATATTTGTATTCAGAGGAGAATTAAGAAACAATCGTTCTTTCTTTCTTTGTAACGTGTAATTCGACAAAGAGCAAACTAATATTTTACGTATTACTTCTGAACTTACCGCAGTGTTGTTTAAGGCTTGTTAGATTATACGTAACATATTCCTTTGCACTTTCATTGTGCGATGTTACCGGATAAAACATTTATCAAAATAAGAATGACAACGCTGTTAAAATACACTTCAAAGCCCTTATTTTGTCTGAGGCGTTATAAAACACTTGACGACTGACTGTCCGTGACCTCGCTCAACTTTTTCTATGTAGTTTATCATTATATTATAATTTTTTGCCAAGATAAGCTTTTCCATTCAAATTGAATTAAATTTAGGAACGTAATTCCTACAACGATAACTTATCTAAATGCAATCGAAATTTCACCGGTAAAATCCTTTTTCCATCCCCATATCTATTCCTATTATCTACGTATGGAGGACATACGTTTTATTCTTGCAAGATTTCTATCGCGCTAAACGTTTTTACATTATTCCCTCTTCTTTTCGCCGATGAAAAAACTTTTATATATTTTTGTTGCATCACACAAAGCTTGGCAGCCCAAAAAGTAAATTAGGAAATTCCACTTGTGTCCCTTGTCATCCTTGTAGTTACTATTAAATTCCTTTGAGCTTCCGGGAACAATTTATTAGGAACTTTTGTGTTGATAAAACACAAAGCAAAAATGTTTAGCCTTTGCCCTAAGAGAATGTAAGAGACAACAATATCAACGTCAACTTATACGCATACGACTCGTTAACAGTCGCTCATTGAGTCGTTTCTATAGGACCAATCCGGCGTGCAAAGAATAGCTTGCAAGGTGCATCACCTCAACTAAGTCTCGACTACCGAGGGATACGTTACGCTAATGGTGGGACCAGAAGTTTGAGTAGAGTAGAGAATAACACCTCATGCGGAAGGGTAGTCACCTATACCGCTAGGACAAAATGCCAGGATGCCAAAACACAAAACTGATTATAAAGAAATCATCCAGCAAATTAACTAAAGTGATCCTAAAGCTGCATAGCAAGAGCTTCAGGATTTTAGACAATTGGAGCCTATGATGGATCATCCGCCTGCAAATTGTGCAATGGTGATGGAGAGCTACGTATTTAGTCGTGTCCTGCCCAGTAATGACCCACAAGGGAAACACTTTATCTCAATCTAGCCCCTGATAACCTAGCATAAATTCTTCTCGCCCTTGCTAGAGCTCCTGGGTATCTGCGATGACCCAGTTTATTCCTCTTGTTCCATGGGGCTTGATATAGTGACTGATTCTTTTATCAACTTCCAGGAGTAATTATTGTAAAAATGTATAATGAATTGGTGGATGTGAAATTTACTTTTCCTCTCTTACTCATTTGTCAGGTTCTGACACAGAAGTTAAAACTGTAAAAGGATAGCAACCACGAGGATAAATATCATTACGGCACAACAAGAATTACAGACCTGTAAGTTTGGGCCAGTTTCGACACTTAATAGGAAACGTCAATTTCCAAGCGAGATACAAAAAAATGAACCCGCCACTCTGAGGCTCAAATTTCATGTAATCTTGATTGGTGCAAACCGCATTTTGATATCTTCAACCATTTACCGCTAGAGGACGATTCTCGATTTTGAGCAATACTGTGAAACCTTCATTACTTTTTTGTTTTTTAACTAAAACAAGCTACTTTTGGTAGTTAAAGTTACTTTTATTGCTCAAGCTACAATTATTATTATTTTTCCGGAAAAATCTTGTCCTGCCTTGTTTAGACTAGTTTCAGCTTATTTCTGTACCTATGTCATACGTGTCCTGTTTTATTCTCGCATTCGCAGATCACTGTGATCAAAGCTAACTTAATAAATTTCCAGTGATTTTTGACAAAAATATGAATACTGCAGCTCCTAGAGTAAGCTAAAATTTTATTTTCGATGATAATAATATGAAATTGAATTAGGTAAGGTACATTGATGGTGGGTATACGTTTTTTTGTTTTATTTAATTTAACTTTTAAAAATGTAGCCTAAATAGTATCTAGCTTTCACTAATTCAATATGTAACTAAGTTACCAATAGCTTATAGCTATTTTTGTAAGAGGTAGTTGATTTACCAAGTAATTTAGCTACTAACAATATAAAGTAGCTTGTAACTTGTAGCTAAGCTACTTTTTTCAAGTAGTTTGCCCAGATCTTCCAAGGAGTTGAAAATCACCTCAAAACACAAATAAATAAACACAGTTTTTTTATAAAGAAAAACGTCACGATGGTTTGAATTGAATTTAAGGCGCCAATTTAATGCTTCTTGCTTGGTTGCTTGGCATCGGCCGCCATTTGGATTGGCTTGACCTATTGATGATGTGTAAGTTAAGTTATGTTGTCTCGATCAGGATTATGAAATTGGAATTTTTATTAACTAATTATGAAACTAATCAAGTAGTCTCCTATGTAAAGGTATGTAATTTCTGTTGAGGCTGACTTGAGAGTTAAGACAATGGACAATTTTTAAGTTCCTAATTAAACGAGGAAGTCAAGTCTTTTAAAATTTTTGGAAGAAACTGGTCGTATAAGCCTTGAGTTGGACCGTGGATCAAAGTTATGTGGTGCAGATGTGTTTACCAAATGCACAAAAGAGGTATCAAGAGTTTTCTTGTTTGATGCGACCTTCACGAAATAAAAAATAAAAATCAATTTATTGTTTGGGAAATCTCGTTGTTCGATACACTCCACTCTATTGAAAAAGTAAGAGTCCCGGTCAGTAGTGTAACAACACGGGTTTAACTACAAAAATTCGACCATAGCACAATCTTGCATTGTGGACACGAAGGTGGATGCGCCGAAAATACCGTCGTGGCGCCATCTGTCTAACGCCATGGCGCCATCTGTCGAGATTGGCGTGAAGTTGTGCAAATAATCGACAAGAATGGGTTCGAAATTACAGGTTCGTGTAGTATGGAGTTTGCGAGGAAGGGATTGGTTTATGCATATGATGTCGTTTAGATGTCGCTACGTATATTTAATTATGGTTCGGCTTCTGTGTGATGTGATGACGTCATTGCGGCTTGGGCCACGTCAGTGTGTGTCGGTGGCGCCATGTAGCGTACATAGTGCGAAGTTCGATTTATGGTTCGGGTTCTGTGTGCTTTGATGACGTCATATCGGACATCACGATGCAAACGTTTGATGAGGAAGGGGCCTAACCATCATGAGCTCGTGCCCCCGCTACTAGTGCCCCATTTCTGAGAGCCCTATTGCTACCACCTACCATCTGTTACTTATCATCCTACTATCTGTCTCCTATCTTCTGTCTGGTGCGCCGAATCCGAGTTGGAAAAAAAAACTAACCTCAAAAACTCAAAACTATTTTTTATTAAAAACCAAGAATCGTAAACTCCGCAGGATTGTTCAATCGGCTAAATCTGTCCAACAGTGCTGTGACGTCACCTGCATTCCTTCATTGGCGCGTTCACTATGTAAGCGCATGAAGAAGATGGGAAACTTTCAACCTATGTTTTTTTTTGGATTATGATTATGAAATTCTAAAGTAGGTATCATTATTTGGCTTCCTGAGATAAGCACTTACCTTGAATGTCCATATTAAATCGTTTCAGTAACTATTAAACCATTGAATAATAATTGAGATGTAGGTAGAGACAGTAAAAAATAAAACACACTATCTGCAACCATGTTTCCCTTATATTTTGATATCTAGAAATGCAAAAATCAAATTATCAATACACAAAATATGTTTCAGCCAGGGGGGCTTTATTTGAAATTGATGCAACTTTGCGTACACGCAAATGACGTCATTTGGGATTGAAAATTGGTGCACGGCTTATTTTACATGTACTTTTTCTATCTAAACTGACGTTATTTGTGTGTACAGGGTATTTGATTACATTTGGCACCATACCTACAGCCTTTACTATTTAAGATAGAAAAAAAATTTAAATACAAAACTTGACAGATTTTTTCTATATTTTCTGATAACGTTATCAGAAAAAACAAAATCGCATCGGAAAATGGAGAAACGTAAGAAATTTTGACTTTTTTTAATGGAACACCCTGTATATTATGCGATAAAATGAAAGATCTATTCTTTCTGATTCCAAATATATATATATATATATATATATATATATATATATATATATATATATATATATATATATATATTGATAACATTTGCTTGAACAATTTTTGACATATCTCAGGTTAAATTATAAAGAATTTGCAGAGAAGTTCCATAAGGATCTCTATCTTTATAAAATTTCTTTGTAATTTAGTTATAATTTAAGCTTAGATATGTCAAAAATGGCTGACGCAAATGTGGTCAACATATATATATTTGTAATCAGGAAGAAAAGGTCTTTCATTTTATCGCAAAATATACAGGGTGTTCCATTTAAAAAAGTCGAAGTTGTCTGCGTTTCTCCATTTTTCGATGCGATTTTGTTTTTTCTGATAACGTTAAGAGAAAATATAGAAAAAAACTGTCAAGTTTTGTATTTATAATTTTCTTCTATCTTAAATAGTAAAGGCTGTAGGTATGGTGCCAAATATAATCAAATACCCTGTACGTAAAGTTGCATCAATTTCAAATAAACCCCCCCTGAGCTGTTCCAAGTACAGTCAAAATGTACTCGGGTACCATATGTACTTGGCTCAAAATGTACTCGAGTACAGAGTACAATTATTACAAGTATTCAATATCCAAGTACTCAAAGTACTTAGTACATTTATGAATACATTTTGTATATCTTGCATACCAATGACCTCATGAATTTCCTTTCAAACAGCATTGATCATTGACATGAAAATCTAAAGCCACCTGAGGCCGCAAGCGCTGAAGTACCTACGCACTTATCACTGCGCATGGCTTATGACGTCACATTCCCTGAGATCACCTTCTAGCGGCTAAACGGTTGAAGAAATCAAAATGCGGTTTGCACCAATCAAGATTTCATGAAATTCGAGCCTCAGAGTAGGTGGTTCACTTTTTTTTTGTATCTCGCCCAGAAATTGATGATTCATGTTTCCTATTAAAAGTGTCCAAATTGGCCCATCCTGTATATCCATCATAACAAAATGCGCACTTATTTCGGACTCACCCTGTATAGAGAGATTTGGTTCCCGGTGGGTCACCCTGTATAAGAGCAATTGCAAGAACCACAAGGAAGTTTGTAAATTCCACTTTTGTTAGTGGGTCTAAAGTGCGACAGCTGAATGAACCTGTGTAGAAGGAATGCGGGCAAAGCCCTCCTGATTGGCCCCAGATCAAATGTATACGCGGATCGTCACGTCAGGGACGCGTAACCTCAATTTTCGCAATGCACCACGTCAGGGACCCCGTTGCGTCGTATAGTATAGGTTTCCGTTTTCCCCTCTGCTACTTCATACGTGGCCAAGGTTAATTCAGTTGTCGCCCTATACACTATACCTACTTTATCTTTCGTATTAATCAGCGGAGAATCCAAATGATATTTTCACAATATTCACATGTTTACGGACACAATTATTGACCTTTTTTTGTTGTTATGTTGAACACTGAAAGTGAATTCCTGGCTTCAAATATTTATTAATTTTAAATCTTTTATTTCATAGAATTAGGAACAAAAATTTAAAACGAAGGAAATTGTTTTATTTCCGGCCTGTTTTGTGTTCTAGGCTGCAATAGGAACTACAGGAAATATTCAAAAGATGGAAGAAAATTCGTAGAAAATTGATTTGATGCCATACACAGATGGGAATATTTTGTGCCAACAAATGGAAGAGTGGCACATATTCCATTGAATGGAAAAATACGAAAATATATTTGAGGTTGTTCTTTTTTCCAGCTGGTACAATAAATCACTAAAATGCACAAATTAAATCTAATTCCAAACTTAGGCAGTTTATATACGGTCTTCCTTCGTATTAAATCCCTTGTTAAAATATGTGCACTGCGGGGTATATGTAAATTCCTATCTTGAAATAAAATATAGTACACGCTAGTTGGCGCAAGTAATTTAGGGAGAAGTGAGGGTATAAATGTTATAATTATCTACCGCTGGGAGCAGGAATATGGTTAACTGTTACGGCTAAAGTAAAATTATAGGTACAAGTCAAGCCGGATTATGTTTAGAGATAGTATTTTTTTTGAAAACTTATGTATATCGTGTACCTATCAATTCTGTCAATATTTAGTGGATTCCAATGACCTAAAATATGTTTTAATTGCTGTTTTTAGTATCATAGTTTCATAATTTCACTCAGAGCCAACTGATTTTTGTCCGATAAATGTGATCGTTAATGTAATATAAAAAACAGTCGATTGGCATTTAAACGACAGGTACATGTATCAGCTTCCTCAGATACGTCAGGAAGACAACTTCACGAAGAGCTAGCACGAAAATGTCCCATCGCCCAGGGTGAAGATATGAACAAAAGTGTCAGACTTGGTGTTGTGGAGCAGCTCAGGAAGTTTGGCGTATACCTACAGGAATTACAAAATTCAACGGTCGATGTACTGGGGACTATAGAGTTAATCATAATGACTGTCCCAAAACTGTGGAATTACTCTTATGTTAATTTTACTGAATAGTCCAGATTTATCAATTAAATTATTTAGAATTTTGTAAGTTAAATTGACACTTTAACATGATTGTGTTGATTTGAGAGAAAAATAATTATGCCTTTGTAAAATATCACCTTATAGGTGGTAAGTTCTGTCACGTTAAAGCTCAAATAGCGTCTCTGCACAGCTTCAATACGGTTATTATGACGCTGATAATAAGTAGACCAGACTACAGAAGCGAAATCTAGTTTCGATCGCACAGAGGCCATATACAATATGCTTATAGTAGATACATTTTCAAATTCACGACTACATCAAATTATGAATCTTTTGAAGTATATTAATTAAGTAATTTTACGAGTGAAAAGTTAAATGTAAGTACTCTAGTGACTATTATTGTTTTTTTTTTTTTTTGACTTTAACAATGATTCGGAATGATAAGGAGTGAATTGACATTGAACTTTAATGCCTTAAAACTTGAGTGATTTGACTGTAAAAACTTTATTGCATAACTTTCATTGCCTTCGAGTATAATGACATTTTAATTAACTTTGCAAAGAATTAACATAGAAAAATTATAATGCTCTTAACAATATTCGATTTTTAGTATGAATTCATTGAAGATTTTGAATTGGATTGTACAAATTGAAGTTTAAGGGCTATAGTAATGAACTAATAAGAATGAAATAATTGTGTTTGTTGGCTAGGAATCCGAAAATAGTAATTGTTCTGTTCAAAATGATACTTAGTAAGAATGGGAACCACTGAATATATTGGGAAGTTTTGTTTGAAAATTATTGTTCATCAAAAAGAAATTATTGTAAGGTTTTTATAAAAATATAGTTGATAATACATATGTACAGGGTGTTCGAATTTGGATGGTTTTAATAGGAAACATCAATTTCTGAGCAAGATACAAAAAAATGAACCCCCCACTCCGAGGCTCATATTTCTTGAAATCTTGATTGGTGCAAACCGCATTTTGATATCTTCAACCGTTTTGCCGCTAGAGGGCGATTCTCGATTTTGAGCAATAATGTGAAACCATCATAACTTTTTTGTTTATGTAAATTATTGATTTCCGTAAAGCACTTTTTCAAGCAGAATTCAGTAACGTTCTCAGTTTTTTTCTAGTTGGTCCCAACTCCTAGATATTGACCAAAGTCTGGTTTTTTTCAATAGGACACTCTATATATTATTAACTCATTAGAAAGCTCGGCTTTTTCTGATTTCAATGATATAAAGTTCGATAGATTTATCTCTAATAGTTTTCGAAAAAAAACATCATTTCGGTTTTTGTCATAAGAAGCAATGTGTAAGAAAAGGACTTTATATCTGTAAGGAAACTGAGAAAGGTCTCTTTCTAACTCATTGTTTCTTATGACAAAAGCCGAAATATTTTTTTTTCTCGAAAACTGATAGAGATAAACCTATCGAAATTTGTATCATTGAAATCAGTAAAAGCAGAGCTTTCTAATGAGCTATTAATATATAGGGTGTCCCATTGAAAAAAATCGGATTTTGGTCAATATTTTGAAATCGAGACCCAATAGAAAAAAACTGAAAACGTCACTGAATTCTGCTTCAAAAAGTGCTTTTAGGAAGTTTTTACGGAAATCAGTTATTTTTATAAACAAAAAAGTTATGAAGATTTCACAGTATTGCTCAAAATCGAGAATCGCCCTCTAGCAGCTAAACGGTTGAAGATATCAAAATGCGGTTTGCACCAAACAAAATTTCAAGAAATTTGAGCCTCGGAGTGGGGGGTTTATTTTTTTGTATCTCGCTCAGAAATTGACGTTTCCTATTAAAACCATCCAAATTCGGACACCCTGTACTTAATCCAGTGAGTAGGATTATGACTTAAATAATTATTTTGCATAAGCAGTCAGTAAATGACTTAGGAGTTTTAAGAATTTATAGCTATAGGTGAAGGGTAGTTTTAATAGGAATACGTATCGGAAGTGTTGTTTGAAAGAGTAAATGTATAAACTTATGAGTTATTAAGAATAGAAGAAGTAGGGCGTTTATAGTATGGATATTTCCTTGGGTCCGTATTCTCGTAACCGGGGAACAGCCTTCTCTCAAGAGAACGATTGCTCTGTCTTTGTTAGTATTATGGAAATAACAATATGGATAACTAAGACAGAGCAATCGTTCTCTTGAGAGAACGCTGTTCCCCGGTGACGAGAATACGGGCCCTGGTCCGTAGTAATGAAATTTGAACGGATGTGAAATAAATTGATTTGGGAAAATTAGAAGTGGCTGTCAGACATAGAAAGTGGCTGTCAGACATAGAAAGATAATTGCTTTATTTTAATTTTGGTTTTAAGTATAATAAAATATAATTTAGTAAACATCAATAGTTTGTTTCTCTCTTTTGCGAATAGATCTCCTCCACAATTTTATAGGTAGTCGCTCAAGGACATAAACACCATCAATATACCGCTCGCCATTTACCATCTAACTAATTAAAAAAAGTACTTGGGCGCGTTATGCTACAATCATTGATTTTACACTATTTTTTAATTGGTTTTATTGAAAGGGGATTGTACCTATGTTCAAAGCTCAATTAATAATATGTAATAAAATTGAAACATAAGTGCTGTTGTATTTTTTATATGGTTTCAAATAGCGCCTGATAATATCACTACATTATTCATCGCATAGCCTCGGAAGTCGGAACGCAATTAAGTATTTAAATTCTCTTACAGTAAATTTCACATTAACCTAGATCAGTAAATTTAACTTTGATTTTTTATTTCATGCATTGATATACATTCATGGTCTGTAATTTCCAATGTCTGCTCATTTAAATTGATAAATATTGCTGGATTAGCCCATCTCTACTCTTGAACTTCTAAAATATGCTGAGATATTTTCTTTTGAATTCATTCATCATAATGGATTTTATTTTACCACTAACTTATCTACGCAAAACTATTTTTTTCAAAGTCATATCCTGCCAGTGATAACTAACATTTAACATTACTATGTGTGGATGAATTATAAATTGAAAACAAATTTTTAATATTTTTGCCACCCCATCAAAAATCAGAGGATTTTCAGCAGTGACTGATCATAAATCTCCTAATAAACGAGTCAAATAGTCAAATATATCTGTCCCAAGGATAATAACTTGGGGAAAATATGGGATTTTTATTTAATATCGTTTCTCAATGTCGCTTTTATTACTTTTATGGAATTAGAAAGGAAACATTCCGTTTAATTTACGAGTCTCCCCATATAAAGCGGATCATCTATCATTCAAAACGCTATTCGAACATTGGGCAGCTGCAACGCTGCACCGGCTTTACGACTCACGTAAAAGTTATCTGCGAGCACCGGATTAGCACTTTCGGATCGTAGGGTGACTCCAAAGGGATCCACTGGAAAGCTTCAATCAGACATATATGATGATTGACTTTCGTAATTTTTCAAATGGTGCCTCTATATATTTTCACAGAAAACTCAAGAGTTCACGGTTAAAAAAAGAATATTCTTTGTTCATTTGTTTATACTTTACATTAATAAAACTCTGATAAACCAATTAGATAGTAAAAGTTTGTTTCATACCTAAAAAAGTTTCCTTCTAAGTATTCATGTAGAATTAGAGCCAGAGGAATTTTTGTTTTTATGTAATTTGCTAGTAATTTTTTGAGAATGTTTTACAAACAGATTCATTTCACGATTTCTCTCGAGTTAGATCTAGAATATACCTACTCTTGTTCTGACTCAAAGAACCAAAAGCTTGAATTTATGAATCGATGATTTTATATGATAAAAACTTATTACGTTTTAGATTATTCACTAAGAATTACTAAGACTACGAACTATGTACTACAGCATTGTAAATAAGTAAATATGAATGTATTTATTTAACTATAATATATCAACTGCAAAAAAATGTCATCTGGTCTGGCTCGGTGAAATTCGCTCTTTGAAGCAAGATAATTCACACAGTTATTGGTCGTAAACAAGCAATTATTGTAAAACACATTTTTTAACTGTAACTGGACTGGACGTATCTGTATTGGATTTTGTGCAGGATGTGCGATTGTCAGGTTAGCGATAGAGCAAAAAACTATATGTCATAAATAAGCATTCCTCGAAGCATTCATACCTAGTAGCTGCTGCATGCACATAAATTTGAGTAAAACTATGAAACTAGGATCATATATGGCAACCGGATGCTCGATTCGAGTCGAGGTTCAACGATTTTTTTCTACTTTTTTGTTTCGCGTCGACTATATAAATGAGAGGCGCGAACTGACCGGAAGTAGCTGCAATATTACAGACAAACAATAGGGCGATTCACGGTGTTTGCTGATGGAACACAAAACAAACTCAACAATAAAAGAATTTTTTAAAATATTGCCGTACAACGCTGACGTGTGTGAAAGAGAGAGGAAATGAGAAGTTACATGAAAAAAAAAAAAAAAAAAACTGTCGTTGTCCGCGTCATTTTTCCGCAACGGTTTGTATTATTACGAGTTTATCCATTGAACCAATTTTTTAACATTTTAAATATGTCGGTTTTTACCGTTCTGCGTCTTCCGATTCGCGAGCTCCAACTATCTCTGTCGATCCAGGCATCCTTCTCTAAACCTCCGTCTTCAGCTTCTCTTTGTTCTTCCGCCTGGCTTCTGCCATTGTATTTTTCCAGACCCGCCGATGATTTGGTTGGGTAATTTTGTATGTGTTATTCTTTATACATGAAACAAATCAGTAGTTTGTCTTTGATTCCATCTACTGTTGTGTGTCTTACGATTATGATTTGTGTAACTTTTCATATTTTTGACTTTATTTCTTTCGCATTCTAGACTAGAGAGTATCACCGACTAGATCAAATAAAAAGATGCAATGCACACCGCACATCTCGCAACATCGTTCTTGCAGTTGAAATGTTAATTCAAGTCAACTCATGTTAATCGGATTCAGTCCAGAAATCAAAAAGTATGTCTCCGAAAACCAATCCATAGAACAAGGAAGGATCTGGCAGAAGTAAATTAGAACCTATTTAATTTACTTCTGAAGCTCAGCAATACCATACAAGTAGATTGAAACAAAATGGATTTCATTTCACACAGGAGAACATCAAAAATGAGCAAGATAGAACTAAGACAAAACAAGTTCAAAAATATGAACGTTCCAGAAGAAACAGGTTAGGAGTTCTCCAGCCCTTAACAATTCCAATGTGGTTATCAATCTCATGTATCGAATCCGCACAGTGGAAAAAATCGGTTTTTGAAAAAAGGCGTCAATATTGCAATAAGTCCACATCTGGAAGAAATCTTATCACAGTGGAAGTCATCAGAGATTTGGATTGCTACAGAGGGAGAGAGAGAGAGTGATATAGCTGAGGATATTATAATTTCACCGGCTGACTAGGATAAATCCACTGTGTCAATAAGAACTGAAGATTATTATCGAAAAATTCGAAAACTTCTTGATCCATTACTTAGACACCTTGAGCAATAGCGAGGCTACGGAACAGTCGACTCATCTGTCCTGTCGGAACACATAAGTGATGTTTTCCTTAGAGCCTATAACATTTTAAATGTCACAACAATATTGTTCTTAATTATTTTCATATATTTTGGACTCATTTAAAAGTACTATTTCGTACACCTAGCAACATCTATGATTCTTCTGACTAGTTTTCCTAACCTAATACCGAGAATTCTGTTATTAAGGTTATTTCCAAGAAACCTGTAGCGCTGTCATTTTTATAATTTCGACAAGCTTGACAGACGAAGAAAAGAAAAGACAGAACAATTTGGTTACTTTTGAGTTGGCTTTTTCCTTATTGTCTTGGGACCGAAAAGGGCTATGTCTATGTCTTTATTTTTGGCCATCGAGCCCATAGTTTTGTAAATTGACTTGCTAGAAGAGTGCTTGATCGTGTCTACTACAAAGTTTCCTGGAAAATCAACCGATTGTTGATTTTTGTGAAGATTTTTGAAAGTGAGGTTAACTATCGGCCGTTCAGGTATGTAAATCCCTTTTTCTCTCTGATGAATGAGTCCTAAGATTTATTCAATTCATTCAGGCAACTTTGGGCAGGGCGACGGTCCGTGACTGCACTTATCCAAGTGAAAATTGACCAATTTGAGACCATGCTGTTCTACATCTCAGGGTAAATATGGGCCCCCTTTTCAAGGAAGGTTGGTGTCCTATAAGAAGTTGATCCTCAATTATTATTTGGTTGCCTCCAGCCAGTTTGGTACTTCTAGATCTCAAATTTGAGAAAACTTCCAAGGACTCCGTCCAGGCTTGTGTAATTATTTACCTATGGGTGTCTTAAATGTGCCATATTAATTACCGTAACTTACCTTTTCTTTATCGCCTCTATCGATTAGCTTTATTAGCTAATTAATATCTTTGTAAAATCAATTACCGACTCGTTTACCGTATAGTAGTATTTGGCTAGAATAGCTAACTACTGTTGAAATGTAATTATTTATTTAACTATTAATCATTATCATGATCAAATATTTACCTTTATTATCGTTTTCTTTATCATTATCTAGTACCTAATAATTATGGGTTATTATAATTCTTACAAATTTATTTCTTTCATATCGAGTACCGATAGATATAATATATAGTGGATTCATTAACCTTTAGAGGTTAATTTAACCTTTAATTTCAAATCTATAAGGTGGTAGCTTTACAAGGTAAACCAATGTAAAATCTTTGGGTAGTCAAAGTTAAGTTTTATGTTGGCATATTTTGAATTTTAATTACAGGTAAGACGGTAGAGCTCTCCCCGATATCCTTGATTTCAATTAGCCTGTCTTTCTGGCATATATAACTCCCGAGGGATTATTTACTACCTTTCTGCATTTATAAATTTGTTTTTTATTGATTTGATTGACTTTGAGTCAAAGAATTGAAGGTTAATGGTATTATGACCAGCATTTATACTTAGGTAAATTTCATCGTAGGTATCTATTTAATTGTTTTTAAATTTCAATCTTCTTATATGCCTATTTAAATTAAGTTTTGCTTTTGGAAAGCTGCTTAATTTTTTTTTTTTTTAAATTGGATACTGAACAATATTCTCCTTTGAACAATTGAACAAGTTCGCCATCCTGTCAACAAATTTTTATTGATCAACAAGTTCGCCATCCTGTCAACAAATTTTTAATGATCAACAAGTTCGATATTTGGTTAATAAATTATTATTTTTAGAATTCCAAAACTTGTGTTTTTATTAAATAGGTTAAATGTCAGATAGCTATTGGATATTGGACTTATTTTACCTTTTCAGATATTGAATTTATCTTTTAAAATAGTGGCTAATTATTCGAATAGTGTCTAGTTTGGCTATTCTTTTATAATCCATACAAACTAGTGGCGCCCTCTCTTTACTGTACCAACACCAAGGACCACCCCAAGCTAAACAACCACTAAGCATAGTTGAGCACAGATTATGAGCATTCTTTTGTTTCGACAAAAGAGCGTTACAAGCCATAGAAATTGGGGACCGGATGCACTTTTTATCATAGAAAGTGCATCCGGTCCCCAACATACGAGGAGTCGACTCACTTTGTCAAAGAGATTCATGACATAATTCTTCGGCCTAAAACTATTTTAATAAGTTCTAAAGTCAAGCTTTCATCGTCCAAAGTCCCGCAGATAGAATCTCTATATTTGATAATATATACAGAATTTTTCCAGATGTTATACTGAAGTTCTATCGGGGTTACGCGACCAGCAGCTACTTTCTGTGGAAAGGTAGGACCTTAATCTTGTGAGATTAATATGAGGAATTTTCTGTCAGCCGTTGGAGTTTACCGTATTGCAAGCAGATGTGCAACGGTAGGTATACACAGGGACGACGAAAAAATAGACAGAACCATGGCAACCAGAATAAAGGAACATCGGAGAAACTGCAGATTGGGCGAAACTCATAGGAAAGTGAATTATATTTTCGATATAGAACGCTCACTTCTGTTGTAGTCGCCAAGTGACATTTCCGACGGTGCTGCCATAGCGGTGTAGTCAATGAACTAATATTTGGCATGCCGTTTGAATCTCAGTTTCAGGGCGGGTATTATGAAACTATTTGGATAGAACAACTTAAAGTTAACTTCTGGAATAGCGTTACTTCCCATAGTAATTCCAGAAGTTAACTTTTAGTTATCTGTCAAAATAGTTTTATAATACCCACCCTTAAATGAACTATAAACTACACGTACCTGGAATGGCACTGACCGTTATCGGATATGGCATTTGTATGGCATTTGTCATATCTCTTATGGCCGTTTCCACCAACGCAAATTTAAGTTTACTTAACGTTAAGTGCCGCTTAAATTGTATTTTTTTTTCCACCAGTCTAACCTAGTCTCATTAAGATAAGCTTAACTAAGCCCAGAAATTTCTAGGCTTATTCCTCCCTCAACAAAGTGGCGATGATAAGCGCAAGCCATTTGCATAATATGTTTTTGTTGACATAACAAACGTTGAAATTGAATTGAGATAAAATTAAAGTTTTCTCAATTTTCTAATTTCTGCGTATTTTTTTTTTTCTCCCAAAGCCTATTTTTTTCGGCTAGAGATACTCCGTGTTTTTTTATTTTCGATTCGATTTTTCTTATTTTTTGATGTTAACGATATTAGCAGCACTTTTTCCTTTATTGTATAGTTTGGTGTCCGGCTTTTTTTGAATAAACTCTCCCTGTTTGTTTCTATTCCCCGACTCCACGCTGCTCTAGGCACCTTCGTGCTCGTTCACACCCAATGCAGGATAAACTACCAATATCTAAACTACTTCTCTGTGAAATAAACCGAACCCGGACAACAACAACAACTATCAATAATATTACTTATTAGTAATTATATTATTATAATCTTACAAGAAATTAGCGGGAAGCATCGAATGACAGATAACATTGACACGACTGGTGTAAAAACGAAAACTACACAAATTTTTCACCTGAAATGCAATGTTGTCAAAGCTGTACGACACTTAGCTAAGCTTGCACTTAAAAACTATGGTGGAACGAAATTATATTTGAGTGTCCCTTAACTTTTAAGGGCTTCATAGTTAAGCAAAGCTTTGTTATAGTTTGGTGGAAATGGCCATTAGTGTGTCCAAAGATAGCTATATAGTGGGGGATACCTTTCTCTCTCTAGTTCATCGCTGTTAGGTTTGGTATATTCCTAACCTCAAATATAATATTTTTTAAACAAGGAAAGATTTTTATATTTGGCTCATAAGGTAAATAGAGATAGGTATCCCCCAAATTCTTAATTTGCCTCATTTTATAAATAGGCCGGCACATTCCAGGTAGGTACGTGTAGTTTATAGTTCATTGGTTTTAAATCACTGGTTTGACATTTCAATTTTAAATAAGGCAGTGCTCCGAAACTTTATAAACTAAAATGACTTTATTTCATTTTATTCTCATATATTTATGTGAGAATCACTTAATGAATAAAATAGTTTATAATCTAGATGACCTGGTATTTGACTCATAGGCAAAACCAAAATTTTTGTTTTCTGTGCTGTTTCTGATATAGATTTCCCTGGTCTGTCGCTGCAGTTCGCTTATGGCCGATTTATTTTTTGCCGTCTGGTCATACGTTGATGAACAACGACCCCTTTTGACTAGATGATTTTGGGATTTACTCAAGCGCGACAGATAAAGAAAAGGGGGTAACTTGAACTTTCTTGAGTACCTCCACCAGGTTCAAGCCCTTTATATAGGATCATGCGTCTAGGGCAGCTGATCAGAATGGTAAACAAAAAAATCGATCTTTAGAAATACCCGAGCGCGTCAGATTAAAGTAAGGTGGGTGCTAATGCTAGAGTACAAACTTTACAGCTTTACAAACTTGAAAAAGAGAAAGTCACCTAGACTTCTCGAGCGTGGTCGAATTTGTTTTTATTCGAAAGGAAATAATGCAAAAAAAAAAAACGAGAAAAATATTATAATCTGCCGATTTCCACAAACCGAAGCAAAAAAATCGTCAAAAAAGTTTAGTGCGTGCCACTGCAATGAAGTATGTATTCCCCACTCCATGCCTTTGATTCCTTTTCACCTACAGATGAGACTGTTGATTAAATCGAACCAGATTTGCAGAGTGACGATTCCACGGATGAAGATGAAGACTAAATAAATTATTTTTATTTTTTGTGTATTTTACTGTTTTCTTTTTTCCTGTATATCTATTCTAATATAATAAAGCTGGTACTTACCTAAGCATATCTACTATAAAAATTTCATTTCCTCACAACACAACAAATACTACCTACTTTATCTTTATTCTGAAAATATTCCAGATATCTCTAAACAATAAGGCATTTTCAGCTGTAATAAATAAATTCCGGCTGCCGTAAATAGATACACTACCGAGACATTAAAATTAAAGTGTCATTTTTAGTGTACATTAGTAAAGAAAATCATGAAATTTTTCCGAGTTCCTTTTTCCTCAATGGGCGATCATTTTTGTTTGTAGATATTTTTACCACGACTTTAGATTTTATTTCATTACATTGTTCATCCCCATTCTGGTTCACAGACGTACAATAGCTGCAATGCAGGGTCAGTCGACCTTTTCAGTTTCATCTAGCCCTTCGTTTTGTTTCAACTAGATATTTATTTTATTTTTCTGTAATTATTTAAGGTTCTGTTGACGCATAAAAGTGACAAATCTTTCCAGCTTCGCCTCTCTTGAGGCCCCTCTTTCGTCCTGATTTATCACTTGTCATTTCGGATAAAGACCGCCGTCGCTTTTTGTGCGGTCTTTTAAGTGTATATTGAACTCGAGGTGTTTCGTTTTTCAATCTATTTTTTTCACAAATCAATCTTAGTCTTTGTCGTATTCCGGGATATTTATCTTTTCAAGTGGAGACCTGCCCTCTGTTTCCTATCTTATTACTTCAATTTTTTGATGTCAAGGACTTTTTGCTTAGAGGTCGATTATAGATTGTTATAGATCATAACGCCCGCTAATAATGGGAATTTGATAATTAAATGGGGGAAGATTATCAGCTTACAATGCCCTAAGATTGTTATAGGTAGGTATATTAACTTATTTCGTTTCCTAGGTATTATGAATCTATAATAGTTATAGTTGGGGAGCTGGCGTCAAAAACATGCAAGAGTTTTCGCAAGGCTGATATTTTCAAAATAGGTCGTACTTTAGTGCTAGAATGCTAGTGTACAGTCAGCACTCACAGTTCCGGGACAGCTGGCTCTGGGACGCGGGCAAAGTTGTAATTTTAAGAAGCATCTAAACTGTTTTCTCAAAGCTCAAAATTTATAGAAATTTTGCACCTTATCTGTTTGAAGGTCACAGATAACGTATGTAAATCGTCAGACGTCTAGTTCGTTGCAAAAAGGGGGTCAGACGTCCTCAAAGTTTTTATTTTATGGCATTTTCTTCGGTGTCCTGTCAAAATATATTTTTGCAGGTATTTGACAAATATATTTGAAGAAAATGCCATAAAATAATAACTTTGAGGACGTCTGACCCCCTTTTTGCAACGAACTAGATTTCTGACGATTTACATACGTTATCTGTGACCTTCAAACAGATAATGTGCAAAATTTCTATAAATTTTGAGCTTTGAGAAAACAGTTTAAATGCTTCTTAAAATTACAACTTTGCCCGCGTCCCAGAGCCAGCTGTCCCGGAACTGTGAGTGCTGACTGTACACTAGCATTCTAGCACTAAAGTACAACCTATTTTGAAAATATCTGCCTTGCGAAAACTCTTGCATGTTTTTGGCGCCACCTCCTGGACTATTAGATTATTTTTTTCAGTAGGAAATTGAACCAGAGCGAAAGATTTGAATTTAAGATTTATAAGATTAATCAAAGTGAGAGCCAAACTTAATTACATTATTTCATTAAAACCTCTTCACATAAAATGGTAACACCTGCACCTGTACTGACTTTTTCATTAACAAATGGAAATCTTCGTTGATTCGAAAGTCTAATCTGAGTTAAAGTTGTCTTTTTGATTTTGTCGTTTAGGTAGGACTCCTATTAAAATTTTCCTAAAAGAACGGAGGTTGAATGTCTCTATCGGCCAAACTTTTATTACATGGAAATATTTGGATTTTAAGTTGATTAGTTTAATTAGCTGGGGTCTTAGGATAATTTACACAATAACTTATGGGAATTAATGACTTCAGTAAACAGCGTGAATGCTAGAAAGTCATATCAAAAGATAATTTTAATAATCAATCATTCACGCAAGGTTGGATATAAACAAGTTCGTCAGGTTTAAAATAAATTGATACAAAAACTCCCATTTAATTCATCGCAAAATTGCAAAAACCAAAAAATAATTAATGGGAATCTCTGTTTGGGTGTCCAAATCATATTCCTCGTGTAATTTGATTAATGGATTGCGGCCCTGAATTATTAATCGAAATGTGTTTGCAAGATTACTTTTTGACGAGTGAAAGTGAACATTTTATAATATACGAGGTGTGACCCTCATCTCTTCTAAATACTTCAAGTGCACGTTTTTGAAATATTGCTACAAGATCAGGAAAATCGAAAGTTCCTGTTTATATACAGGGTGGCCCATCGAAAATAGTCCAGCAAGGTTTATGGTTTTGAAAGTAAAAATTTAAAAAAACCCTCGGACCCGTGAACTTTTATTTTCAGGGGGACACGTGTCACTATTAATTTCATCCCTGTAACCTCAACCTCTTAGCGGGAACGACTATTGCCCTTATTTTTTCAAAATAATTTAGACTATCAAATTCAGTTACCGAGCATTAGTGAGATATTTACTTAATTATTTCTTTTATGATATTTGCTGTATCGGTTAATCCGAAGGGACATCAATTTTCCTTGCAATCAGAAATTATTTATTCTTGAGGTTAAAGCAGAGGTATAAATATACAGGGTGTCCCAGGGAAAACAGTCCACCCCGATTTTTTCGATTTGAGATGAAAATCTGGGAAAACGCTCGGACACGCATTTCCAAGATTTTGACAAGCTATCATTTCGTTACGGATGACAAAAATAAGATGAAATTCTAAGGCCATGAAGAACTCGATGAGACCTTTAGACAGAGGTATGACACGACCCCTGACCCCTATTCAAATTTAGGGGGTTGTTCCCCCGCTAGCTACGGGGTTAAAGCAAAGGAGATGAAAAAAACTGAAAAATACTTTACCCTCAAATCAAAAATTGACGTGTCCGAGCGTTTTTCCAGATATTCATTCCAAATCCAATAAATTGGGCTGGTATAAAGTGGAATACCTATATCGTTGAAATAATGGGAAAAAATATATCATTCAAAAAACTATTATTTTACAGGGTGTCCCACATCAAAAAATTATAGGTTTGTCACATAATAAACCAGATAATAAAACCAAATATTTAATGTGATTTCTAAGGTTTATTATGGAAAGTTTTAAATACCATAATAAAATTGGCAAATTACAAATGAATATAAACCAATTATATATCGTTGAAAAGGTAATTTTATGCGTATTCGAAAAATTTACAGGGTGTCCCATTTAAAAAAAAAAAAGTTTGTTTCATATCTCTTGAACGGTACCTCGAAAAAAAATAAAATCCAGCACGCCAATGAAATTCACGTAAAAAACTACGTCAGATACAATTTTCATCTTTTTGATATCTTTTTTCTTATGCGAGATAAGTAATGACTACCCTCCAAAAGTGGAAATTTCAAGTTCCACCCTGTATCTCCAAAACGGTACAAGATAGAGACTTGCGGTTCGCGGCATTCATTCATTCAGATCCGTCATAAAAAATTAGCCCAGGAATGTTAAATGAAAAAAATTTACCTCTATGAGTTTAGCAGATAACCCCGAATACCTTCTAAAATGAGACACCCTGTGGAGTTTCCAGTGAAGTCAAAAGGTGAGATTGAAGGAAGTCCTGTAATATTATTAGGTTTAAGCAGTGATGCCAGGTCTGGTGAAATTTCACCAGATCTGGTGATTTTATGAAAAATCTGGTAATTGGTGAAAAACTTTTTGAAAAATGGCAATTTCTGGTAATTTTGAAATTTCATCAATTTTGAATATTTTTAACAATGGCATAAGTGGTGTGTGAGGTCCTTTGATTTTGATTTAAATTTGTATTTGTCCTTTTCATATATTTATATATGTTTCCCTTTCTATATTTGAATTTCTGTTTATTCCAGGCTCTTGTTGCTATTGGCCGGTTATTTCAAGTTGGCAACATGTATTTTGTTTGGCCAGTGGCGTTGCTTATGGGGGGTTTTAGTCAAACCAATCGAAAACTCGACATTTTTATTTTTCATGTTTTCGAAATTTTGACTTTTCCAATTGATTCAGCGGGTTTAAATTAATCGAAAAAAATTCTAACATCACTTTCAAAATGGCAATTTCAAAAAGCTAAAAAATCTCAATTTTCGTTCTGGAAATTTTTTCAAATCTTGACAAGGTTACGAATAATGGCCAATATCTTCAAAAAAATTTGTACAAATCAAAACAAATTATATATGGTTGGAAAGAGAATTAAATTCTGTATAAATCCATGTGAAATTGGTTCTGATAACTCTAATAATGTCTGGGCAATTGGATCTCAAATTAAACTTTTAGTCCAAATTTTATCAAAAATTTCAAACTCGATTTTCTCGAAAACCATAAGAGCTAGCGATTTTAACTAAATTCCATTTTAAAGCCCTCTTCAAGAGTTACATTTCCCAAAAATTTTAATTCAAAATCATTAATAGATTTTAAGATATCCAAGATCAAATATTTTGAAATAAAAATCTAAAGAGGTAACACTTTGAAAAATTCAAAATTTTTATTGTTCATATTTATTGAATTTTGACTTTTTCAATCGATAGAGTGGGTCTAAATTAGTCGAAAAAAACTCTAACATCATTACAAAATCTTGATTTCAACACACAGAAAAATTAAAAACAAAATCTCAATTTTTAGGTTTAAATTTTTTTTGAATCCTGACAAGGCTAGGAGCAATTGCCAATACTTCTATTAAATTTTGAGCAACTCAAAATAAATTATACACGGTTGGAAAGAGTATCAAATTTTCTATAAATCAATACTAGATTGAGTTTGATAACTCAAATACTTTTAGAGCAATTATTGAGCCTCAAAGTTGGATTTTAGTTAAAATTTAGTCAAAAACTTCAAACTCGATTTTCTCAAAAACCGTAAATGCCAGCGACTTCAACTTCAAGTACCGTTTCAAAGCTCTTTTTTCGTTTCGAGAAAATTGAGTTTGAAAATTTTTAAATTAAAATCCAAAGGGGTTTAATGACGCTTTGAAAAAATCGAAATTTTTATTTTTCAGGTTTTTTGAATTTTGACTTTTCCAATCGATAGAGCGGATCTAAATTATTCAAAAAAAACTCTAACTTCATTTCCAAATCTCGATTTCAAAAGGAAAAAAAAAAATCAAAAAGAAAATCTTAATTCTGACTAGGTTAGGAGCAATTGCCAATAGTTCCATTAAATTTTAAGCAAAACAAAATAAATTATATATGGTTGGAAAGAACATCAAATTCTCTATAAATCAGTGCTAGATTGAGTTTGATAACGTGAATACTTTTAGAGCAATTGAGCTTCAAATTTTGATTTTAGTTAAAATTTAGCTAGAAACTTCAAACTCGATTTTCTCAAAAACCGTAAATGCCAGCGACTTCAACTAAGTACCATTTCAAAGCTCTCATCAAGAGCTACAATCCTGAAAAAATTGATCCAAAATCTTTGACGCGTTTCGAGAAAATTGAGTTTGAAAATTTTGAAATTAAAATCCAAAGGGGTTTAACCCTTTGAAAAAATCGAAATTTTTATTTTTCAGATTTTTTGAATTTTGACTCTTTCAATCGATTGAGCAAATCTAAATAGTGGAAAAAAACTCTAACTTCATTTCCAAATCTCGATTTCAAAAGAGAAAAAAATCAAAAAGAAAATCTTAATTTTCAAATCTAAATTTTTAAAAGATTCTGACGAGGTTAGGAGCAATTGCCAATACTTCCATTAAATTTTGAGCAAATCAAAATAGATTATATATGGTTGGAAAGAGCATCAAATTCTCTATAAATCAGTGCTAGATTGAGTTTGATAACGTGAATACTTTTAGAGCAATTGAGCTTCAAATTTTGATTTTAGTTAAAATTTAGCTAGAAACTTCAAACTCGATTTTCTCAAAAACCGTAAATGCTAGCGACTTCAACTAAGTACCATTTCAAAGCTCTCATTAAGAGCTACAATCCTGAAAAAATTGATCCAAAATCTTTGACGCGTTTCGAGAAAATTGAGTTTGAAATTATTGAAATTAAAATCCAAAGGGGTTTAACCCTTTGAAAAAATCGAAATTTTTATTTTTCAGATTTTTTGAATTTCGACTTTTCCAATCGATAGAGCGGATCTAAATTAGTCTAAAAAAACCCTAACTTTATTTCCAAATCTCGATTTCAAAAGAGAAAAAAAATCAAGAAGAAAATCTCAATTTTCAGGTTTAAATTTTTTTTAAATCCTAACAAAGTTAGGAGCAATTGCCAATATTTCCATTAAAGTTTACGCAAATCAAAACAAGTTATACATTGTTGGAAAGAGCAATAAATTTTCTATAAATCAATGCAAGATTGAGTTCCATAGCTCAAATACTTTCCGAGCAATTACACCTCAAATTTGAATTTTAGTCGAAAAAGTATCAAAAACTTCAAACTATTTTTTTTCAAAAACCGTAAATGCCAACGACTTCAACCAAGTACCATTTTAAAGCCCTCATCAAGGGCTACAATCTCAAAAAAAAATTGATCCAAAATCTTTGACAGGTATCTAGAAAATTGAGTTTGAACATTTTGAAAAAAAATTTAAAGGGGGTAACTTTTGGAAAAAAAATCAAAAACTCAAAATTTTCATTTTTCAGATTTTTGCAATTTTGACCTTTCCAATCGATAGAGCGGGTTCAAATTAGTCGAAAAAAACTCTAACATCATTACAAAATCATGATTTCAATACAGAGAAAAATTAAAAAGAAAATCTCAATTTTTAGGTTTAATTGTTTTTGAATCCCATCAAAGTTAGGAGCAATTGCCAATACTTCCATTAAATTTTTAGCAAAACAGAATAAATTATATATGGTTGGAAAGAGCATTAAATTCTCTATAAATCAGTGCTAGATTAAGTTTCATAACTCAAATACTTTTCGCACAATTGAGCCTCAAAATTGTTTTACTCGAAATTTAGTCAAAAACTTCAAACCCGAGAAAATTAAATTTGAAAATTTTGAAATAAAAATCCAAATCCTTTGAAAAAAATTTAAAAACTGAAAATTTTAATTTTTCAGATTTTCGTAATTTTAACTTTTCCAATCGATAGAGCGGGTCTAAATTAATCGAAAAAAAATCTAACATCATTTCAAAATGACAATTTTAAAGAAAGATTTTTTGGATCTAAATTTAAAAAAAAAAATCCTGACTTGTTCATGAACAATTGCCTATATCTTCATTCGAATTTGAGCAAACTAAAACATATCGTATATCATTGAAAAGAGCATTAAATTTTCTATAATTCTGTGCTAAACTGAATTTGGTAGCTCAAATACTTTCTGATCAATTGAGTCTCAAAGTTGAATTTTACTACAATCACTGATCAATAAATCCCATGTATTCCCAAGAATTACAACTAGTTACTTATGATTATTAAATATTTTACTAGGTGATTTCCATTTTTTTGGGGATTCCTATATCATTCTCAATTCATTACCTGATTTCCTCTAAGCAATCATTTGATTCTCAAAACAATATTCAATTGTTAAGCTTCTTAAGATATTGTGCAAAATGTGGCAACGATGAGCCACATTTTCTCCCGTTCCATATGGCAATATTGAATTTCGAATCCGACATTTTGTTTATGGGCTACAATTTCATCTAATAGTCAAACTGTCAAACACAAATATTATAATCTTTTCCGGCAGTTAACAAAAATTCAACTAATTGAAGTTTCCTTCCCTACTCAATTCAGAAAATGAAAAATTGAGACTGAAAAACCAGGTACACACGATGAAGGTGACCACATATAAAAACCCTCGCCCCTATGGACTCGTAATTTAAAAGGACCCCGCCCCTCTCGGCTCGTAACTTAAGTAGACCAGACCCCGGTCCTTCGGGCTCGTAGATTAAAAAGACCCCGATCCTATGGGCCTGCGAATTGTTGCTGTCAAACTTACGATTTTTTTCATTAAAATTACGTCTTTTGAAGCTCTATTTTTGCTTAATTGTTTTATTCAATTTGCATTATTTTCAACGGCATTAGTGTGCACTGAGTGTATTCGTGTCTTTTTTTACTAGTTTGTATAAAAAAGAGATAGAAATACATTTTTTCTGAACTGGTTTTAGCAAAGGATTTATTAAAATTCACAAAATAATTAGGTTTTGGAAGAAAAATTTAAAACGTAACAACCCTAGTCGAAAAAATGTAGTAACCCTAACGCAATTTAACGTTTCAAAGTAGGCCCTGTAGTTTTTGACAGTTAATTTAAAATGGCTGGGTTGTTTCCAAGACCTACTTGATTTGATAAATTTTTTGCTTACAGTTATCTGTATTAGCGACATCGATTAAAACTTGGGCTGGGATCACGACAAGTAGAATTCCACTAGAATTTTACTTTCATGACGTCAGGTTGCCTAGCAACAGTGATCATCGCCTGTAGTATACGCGATAAATAGGTCGCGGGTGACGTCATGAAAATAGAATTCTACTTGTCATGATCCCAGTCCAGAATTGCTTCAAGGTTCACTTAGTTTTTGATAAGTAGTAATCTTATCGCTTGTCATAAATGATATTTGACAGTTTTCCCAACAGTGTTGCCGATGTTTATATAATTACTGTTATGGAAAATTTGAAATTTGCAAGGCTTTTTTTTGTATAAATTCGAGCCTCAATGATTGACACAATATTTTTTACTTGGTTAGTTTGTTGTCGATCCCTTAATTGTAATTGGTTGAGGTTTTATTTGGGATTGGATCGAAATATAAATCCGAACGAATAAAAAGAACATTCAAGGGCCATAAATCTAAGAAAGAAGAAAAAGTCGAAATCACCTTTAAGTGCCAAAATACCATAAAAAGACATTTTTTCTCGAAAACCAAATCACAGACTAAAAAGGAATTAAAATCAAATTTGGTGTACAATATTCCTTGCTCTCAATGTAATAAAAACTATATCGGACAGACTGGTAGATATTTGAAACAAAGACTGAAGGAACACCAAAATGACCAAAAAAACTTTCTCTTGAAGACTAACCCAACAGCATTAGTAGAACATAAACTAGAGACAGGACATAACTTCGACTTTGACAACACCACAATATTACAAACACAATTTAACTACAGAAAAAGACTAATTGCTGAGATGATCGAAATACAAAAAGATAAAAATTGCGTCAATAAAAGAACAGATATACAAAATTTAAGTAACGCCTATTTTAACATTTTATCAACAACAAAATAATCATCACAAAAAAGCTTTCATATTAGTGTTTTTTGATTCGGATGCCATTCCCTACTTGGTTTTTCTTTGTTTGCTCCCACGAACGATAACACTATTTAATTTATTATTGTAATAGTAACAGCTGGCTGTGTCTGTCTTATATATTTTATTTTAAAATCATTTACTTTTTAAGTTTTAATGTGTGATTATTTTTTTTATAACGTTTTTGTGATATTTTTTGATAAGTTTTAAACTGTACCATGTATGTGAATGTAACGTCTCTTATGAATCTGTTCCTACCTAACAACTTCGTATATTGTTCATGTTATGACATAGAAAGTCAATCTCAAATGTAAGTTCCCAATACTATAAACATAACTGGAGTTGTTAGGACTCTGCACAATAACATTCTCTTACCATTTTGTAGTGTCCTGAAGATGCAATAATATATTGCGAAACGTCGACAATCTGAAATAACAGAGTTCTGTTGTTTTATTTCGATCCAATCCCAAATAAAACCTCAACCAATTACAATATTTTTTATAAGTTATAGTTGGCAACACTGTTTGACAAGGGACAAAGTAGGCATTGCAAAATTTTAAAATTTAAATATGGCGCCCTGTAATACCGACATTGCAATACATACATCTTTCCAAAGCCTGAAAAATCAACTTTCAAGATTTCTGGTGATTTTTTTTTTAAATCTGGTGATTTTTCATTCCAATTTCTGGTGAATTTAATTTTTTTGACCTGGCAACAGTGTGTTTAAGATTAGTGTATTGTGTACGGTAGGTACTTGTAAATGAAGTCTGTTATCAAGTTAACAAAAATTTGCGTGAATAACGTAGAACATTGATTAGGAGTGTCTGATTCCTGCCATTTAAAACTTAGAAGTATTCACTGAACTATTACAGCAAATTATTGAACGATTCTAAGAATTACACCTGTAACTTATAAAGGAACTATATTCCTATTAAAGTTAAAGTAACATCGAGAAATTAAGGAACAATCAGAAGAACTACGTAAGTAATGAATAGAGACAAACCGTTTCACATCAAAAACAAATTGAACCAGAAAATATTACATTAAGCTTTACCAAGTGGCAGCAGCGAGTGCGCGCCTCGCAAGCCCTACAGGATTTTCCGAATCTTTTCCAGTCTCTGGTTCACGGCTCTAGCAGACGCTACTCCATCCGACAGGATTCTCCTTTGAATAAATACGCGCGAAAACACGAAATTTTGCTTGAACAATTGGCGATGACAAATGAATTATTATTGAAAAAATTAGAAGAGAAAATGTGATTTATTGGTTTGGTTTTTATTCAAACTTTCTGTGTGATCAGTAAATAAGGAAAATGACAGTCTTTAGATGGAAATTCTCGATAGTCATTTGTATCATCATTTCCCAAGCAGATGCCAGAAGCGACTCTACGGATAAAGAAGGTTTGCTATAATTGAATAAGTTATCATCAGTGGTCAATTTAATTTGTATCTAACAATGCGCGATTCAAATGAATTAAATTGTATGTAAAAGTGAACATTTAGAATGTTAGGTTCAACAATCCATTATAAAATACATAACATAATCGTGAATCAAACATTCAATGAACATATTTCTTTTTGTCCCCATTATAAATTCAAAAATCCCTCAGAGAAATATAAATATTCATTGTTTCATGATTATTCATCGATCGTCTTAAATATGGTGGCTAAAGTTAGCTTCATATCCCTATTTAGATTCATGAATATTGAAGTTGACCGATGAATATTGAACAAGAAGAAAGAAGACTTTTCCTAGTAGTGACTATCCGAGACCCAATTTGACTGGAACAAATAGCCTGGAATGTGCTTGAGGGTCAATCACGTGAAACGCTGTGCCGAAAAGTTTCTACCGAATGCATCTAACGTAAAACTAGCAAGAAGAGAGAGCTCCCATAAAGTTCAGTCCCAATGATTAGCCAAGTGAGAGAAAAAAAGAAATTTACTTCCTGAACTCCCTCTAGGTCGTTTGGCGAAACACTAACTAGTTTTTTACTTGAGGTAACTTCACAAAAAGGGTTTTTGATCGTGAAGCCTAAACTTGATATTTTGGGAGTATATTAACTTTAAATAAAGATTTTGAAGCCGTTCAATACAATATGTATTATTTAATAAAAGAGTTTACTGCGTGCGCAGCAACAAGACAGTGACAGTTTTTTTCCATTTTCTTATTCCTTTCTCCGCCTATCTATATATATAAAACACAGTTGTGTTGGTTCTAACACTTATAACTCGAAAACGGCTGGACTGATTTTTATGATTTTTGCTTTATTGGATTTGCCTTTGTCCCTAATAACATAATGAATCGAAAAAAAAACCTTATTTCAATTATTTATGAAAAAAATTCAATAAGCCCGCATACGGCGCCATCTCTTTTAACCGATACCAAGTTTACCGCCACATTTTCATTGTAAACCAGTTTGTATACGGCGCCATCTCTGATACCTAGAACGAAGTTCGCCGTTGCGCGGTAATTTCATTGCTGATACAGTAGAACAATGCTGCTCAGGAACTGGAGCTATTCCGATCAGAACTATTCCACTATTCCGATCAGATAGAGTGGTGCGGAAAGAGTAAATCAGATAGAATAGTGCAGATAGAGTAGAACAGATGGAGTAGTGCAGTGCATGCAGTGTAGATAGAGTAAAACAGGGCTGCGCTGGAGATTTTTTATTTTCTTTGCATTCTTTGAACATTCCTGTGCCTGAGTTTATTTATTTGGTCGTACACTTTACAAGAATAATGCCCACAAGCTGCCTAAAAAGGGATGAAGTAAAACTTTAATTTCAGGTGACTTCTGATCCAGAGAGTAAACATTAATTTTCTTCAACCAAAGTCAAATTCACCATCACATTAGCTCTTGTCCCATTATATGAATTTTATTGTCAAATATTTGTCAAACTATGCATTAAATGCATTGAAATGAATGACAGTAGAACTAGTCCAAGAGATTATTATGCATTATTTGTGTCCTAGTTACTTTTGGTGACGATGGTACGTTAACACAACATTTAGGTAACAGGTATTTAATAATTCAGAAGCGGTACGAAGTTCGCCGGGTCAGCTAGTAGATTATAAATTTAATGACGTTTTTGTGCTACCGTTATGTAAATATATTTGCGGGGAAACTTTTTCTGCCTACATATGCCAAGATTCAATAGGTCGTTGGTAGGCAGGATCTGTTCAAATTTCTCTGGTAGCTTTAAAGTGGTTATTGTAGTTCAAATGAACATTGAACAGTGAGTAACTACCTAACTAAAAATTGTACATCAAATAAATAAAATCGCAATTTTAGGAAAATTAGGATTACAATCTTGGTGTCGATTATATAATGAATAAGTTTGAAAATTAAATCTGTGCGTTTACTATAAACCGACCCGAAATTATCCAAGATTCCGCCTAAGCGGAAAAAGCGATTGCAGACAGCAAAGGCAGTTAGTCATATTTCAATTCTGAATTCTGGTGTTATTAGTTACGTATTTCCCAACAGTACCTATCAATACAATTTTAGAGGACTTCAAATCCGTATAATTTAGAATAATTGTCAAATCTATACTAAATTTATGTACATTTAGGACACCGATTTTCTTCACCATCGGTTTAAACTTTGACTAAATTGGCCCAAGACTTGAATTTCCGGCTTGATTTTCCGATAAAGGATTTGTATTAAGCGATTTGAAAAATGACCTCAAAAGGTTCAACCTTTTCACTCACTTTCTGTTTGCTGCAAACATGTTGGTGAATGTTAAATATTTGCCCTAATCAAATAAATATGATTGGTTTGGTTGTATTAACATGGGATAAAGATTTTTCAAATTCTGCTAATTAGCCCATGCTCAAATTTTCTCAGTGACAGCATATACCCATGTACAGTTGCGATAAAAAAAAAGTAGTACAAAAATTATTAACCACAATTTGAGCTCCCGGTGTAACATACAAAATTTTGACAGGCAATGACATATTTTAGGCTAAAAACGGGCGGAAAAATGTCAAAATAATGTTATCTGAAGCTTTCTAGGTTAAAAACTTGTCGAAAAATGACAAAAATATGTCATTTTTGGTTATGAATTAAATTAATGTATACACTGAGAAAAATCTTTCATTGTCATAGCTAATTTTTCTGCTGCCGTAGCCAAAAATTTTGGCTACATAGGGGACAGCCAAAATCTTTACTACCGCCGAAAAGATAACTTTACTGGCACCGTTTATTTGCGGTAGCAAAGTGACTTTATAAAGAATTTACTCACAGTTTCTACAAGGTCACTTTGCTGGCATAGAAAAGCTACTTTGCTGTCGTAGGAAAGTAACTATGCTGTCCTAGAAAAGAGGTTATATACCCTCAAAAACATCCTTTTTAGCTATTGAAAAGTAGATTGCTAAGACAGAAAAGATATTTGTTGTTGTTATTAGAAATGCTTCCTGAAATAGGAAAGCGTTTATCTCAGAACAAAAAATTTCTTGCCAGAATCAGCCAAGTGTTTTATTAGCCATGGGAAGTTATTTGTCTTACCAATAGCAAAAATATTTTGCTGGAAATCTTTGGAAATATGTAGTAGCGCGTCCATCATAACAAAACCAGGAGATAAACAAACTCTATTTAAACCCCTAAACTTTCATTACCTGATCTGAAATAATGTCAATTAATGAAAAGTTTGACGCTAGAGTTGTTTCCGCTAGTTTTGATGGATGCGCTGGCACCATTTCCAAAAAGATTCCCAGCGACCGACACTCGACTTGACTCGACAGCATCCACGATCCACACCGTACGGCGTAAGCTACTAAACTAAAATGGAAGAAAATGAACACGAAACATATTTTATCGGTTATTTTTGGACCCGAAGAAATCACGGAAATGTCCGAACGGTATTTTTAGTTAAGTTATTTGGCTAGGGTAGCAAAAAACATTACTGTAACAATAACAAAAATTACAGGAATTTTTTTTTGCTGCAACAGTAAAGTATCTATCTATCTTAGAAAAGTTCTATTTCGGAGAAGCAGAAATATTTTCATAAAATTTTAATTTTGCTATAACAGCAAAGTTTGGTTTTGGAATAAGAAATATCTTTGCAGTTTCAATAAAGTAGTTTCAGCAAAGTGGTCTTTTCTGTAGAAGCAAACTAACATTGCTACCTCTAAAACATTTTCCACTGTAACAGCTAAAAAAAAACGAGCAAAGAATTTTCTCCTGGGACTTTTCTCAGTGTAATAGACCAGGAGATTTTGGAGATTTTTCTTGTACTATTTTTTTTTTTGATCACAACTGTACCCAATAACTCATTTGCTTGATGCGTTTTATCCAACGCTTTCATGTAATCGCGTTCCATTAATGAATGATAAAAATAACTTGGAAAATAATTAAAATTTGGAGTAATTATTAGAAAAAACTTTAAAAAAAAATGCAGTTATTAAAGGTATTTAGAGGTATGCATTAGGTAGTGAGTAACTCCCCCCATAACTCACTGCAATATAGGTAATTAATTATCATAGACTAGTACAGTTATATCTAGAGAAGTTGGTCATTATATACCGAGCGCTTTTATAAACCGAGGCGCGAAGCGCCGAGGTTTATAATGCGATCTATAATGCGATCTATAATGCGATCTATAAACCCGATCGTGCAATATATCTTATCGTTTCCACCTGATGCTAAGTTTTTTCAGTCATTTTAACAGGTGTCATATCGGTAGTCATTGAATTCTGAACCAAAATGTACTAAAATATTTGCAAATAACCATAAACCTAATACTTGTAGAAGGAATAACAAGGTTTTGTTGATCCAAACTAGGCAAGAAACATTTTGAATGGGAAATTTTCTTCGGATTTTGTATTTCATGAAAAAGTGAAAAAGTAAAAAAAAAAATGTCTGTTTCCTAGTCTAATACAGAAGCAAACAGTTACCATCTCCGAGGCGATATAGAACGAAATATATTTCCAAAATTCACATTCAGAATAGGTCCTTAAATGTAGTGAAATGTTCAGAGACCGCCAGATTACGCGATAGCAAATAGTTTATGATCTATTTATTAGATGCCATCAAAAGAAATGTGTGCTGATTTGCTTACGGAAATTTTAAGTCTTATTTATGAAGCATAAAAATTTGTTTATTTTCAAACGTCATATAATAGTTATTCGTATACCGAGGCCGCGAAATGCCTTTTTAGCGTACGTAGAGAAAAATTATCGCCGAGGCCGCTTGCGGCCGAGGCAAGATAATCTCGAGGACGCTGAAAAATTTCGCGTTTCGCGGTCATTGGTTACACACTATTTTTTGTGCAACTATGAAAATTATGTAAAGTTACAAAAAAATTGTATAGATTTGATACATTTTGCACGACCTGTGTAGCGGCCGCGAAAGCTCATTTCGCGGACGGTTGCACAAAAAACGTATTTCTGTGATTATTTTGACAAGGTATAAGGTCACCTCAATTACTTTCAGCTTGAGCGGCGTACCTATTAATGTTATACTCCGGCGAAGTATAACATTTATTCGCTGTTAAAGCTGGCCACAGACTAGTTAGTATACATGAGCGTCATACATGTTTGTCGTAAACGCTTGCGCGTTCATGTTTGCCTGTGTGTGGGCAAAAATCTGCAAGCATTTATGTCACACCAGTTTTCTGATCTGACCGGAATTCATGCACGTGCAAGCATGTACTTGCATACAAGAATGTCGGTGTGTGGCCCATGTTCACTCTTCATTTGCATACCTACATTGTTAGTACAGTAACTCGTGATCTCACCCGCAGTGTATTTTTATTTTTTGGAATTATTTGTTTAGGTCGCATGAACCATGAATATTGTTCCTAGTTCCTATCAGTTATTGTCAGCACGGGTATCGGTGCGGAAAATTGATTTTTCCACACGGCTCTAGGAAATAGCTATTTACCTAACAAGTGCGGAAAAATATTTTCCACAAGTCCTAGATACAATAGTTTTTCTATAGGCGTGCGGAAATAAGTATAATTACATAACTTGTAGAATTTTTTATTTTTTTTTGACAGCCGTGCGGAAAATTTGTTCAACAAAAATTGAAAAAAAAAAAACGATAATTTGTTCAATTATTTTCAATGAACTTGAAGTGATCCTATTTATCAAAAAATTACATAACAAAAAAAAAAAAAAAAACCTAATATAGAAAATCCTTGTCAGAACTGTTCATTTTCATAGCGTATAAATTTGTTGAGAAACAAAATTTTCCCGCACACTTCTGGGAAAGGGTTTTTTTGCGTACGCAAAAGTGTGCGCAAAGTAGTTACTTTGCGCACACTCGTAGAAAAAAGTTTTTACAACATGGAGTCCAAACTCAACAATTTTTGAGAAAAATATCTTTGAAGTTCTGACCTTATTTGAAGAATATTGAAACAAAATGTTACCTAATCAATATGAGATCTAACAAAATAATTACATTAAATTATCAAGTATCTAATTATGCATTTTTAATCAAAAACAATAATTAACGAGAATCGTTACAATATTCTCATTTAGCCGCCAGAACTTACAGGGAAAGACTTCGTAATAGGTCGACACCTTAATGAAAGAATATTGTGCCCGTTTTACAAAGATCGCGTGATACGGGAAGTGTAAGTGTGCGGAACGTTGATCAGGGACCTGCAAGCCCAATTACTTCTGCAGATGAAGAACAGGATTTTAGCGATAGTAGAAGACAGTCTTTGAATCTGGAATAAGCACCCGATCCATTGTCCGACACGACAAGTAAGATATCCTCACTCAGCAGTTCATCGGACCCTTCGACAAAATTTACTTTACCCGTAGTATTAATACTCTAGTTTTTTATTGGGAGCTTTCTGCGGAGTGTATTCTGCCTTCAATTATGGTGATTTCAGTGTTTGGAAAACCTTGTAACAATAATTGATATTTTCATAGTCAGGATTTGGCAAGTAGTAAATATTTTTTCTTTACTACTAACCTGAGAAATAGTCATTTTTTAATATATTTTTCTAAGAAAAAATTGAATTTCGCTCCATACGTTAATGGTTAATGATGAAAATAATGAAAAAAAAATAACTTGGTCAATAATGAAAATGACGCCATGATGCAAGGATATTGTCCAAGGATAATACACACTACTACTACAGGATAGCCTATCCTCATAAGGCCTGTTTAGAACAATTCTGATGCCTCCACTACGCAAAATCACCAGTTGTGACGTAGGCAGCATTTCTCGCCTTGACGTAGGCTATTTGCACCATAGGTTATGATTATGCGGGCTTTTGCTTTATGCATACTTGGTTTTACTACATTAATTAACATTCTAAAACAACTCCTTTCTAGATCTCGTCTGCATCTTCCTTTTTGTCTATTATGTTAATCAAACTTAAATGATAATTTTCATCAAAAATTCAAATAGTAAACTAGGACCGCTTGCGCAAACAGTTGACGACATAGTTAATGACGTCGGCAATTATGATACACCAATATGGCCGCGATTATCAAAAACGAGGCCGTTAAGCAATCCTTAGTAGTGTGTATTATCCTTGGATATTGTCATGACGTAGGTACCAGGTTTCTATTGGTTCAAATTCAATCTCAAACTGTCAATTTAGAAAACAAAACAAGCTCCTGTGTGTACATCATAGGTAATTATCATAAGCTGTTGATAGAGTGCAGCACTTTCGACAAAACATTCAAAAAAAAAATATTCTAGTACAGATTTCAAACCTATATTTTATTTTCTACTAGGGGTGGGTGATCCGACAAATTTTACGGATCAGTTCCGAACTGATCTGGTCCAAATAGATACCTGTTCCATGGATCAGTTCCAAGTTCGAGTCCGGCCGAGTCCAACCAAGAACCAATGAACGATCGATTGAGCCGAAATACTGGTTTATCCTATTTTGGCGAAAACAACCATCTTGTTTCCTGAAGCCTGAGTAGAGCTCCCGATAGAACGAATGTTTTGTCCTTATCAACGTAATCGAAAAGTAAACGAGAATGATAAAGATGAAAAATTTGTTCTCTCGGGGAATTCTACTCCCTCAGACGAGAATCCCTAGACAACATCCCAGCATCATAAAGCACCTATATCAGTTTTTTTTATGTTCCGTTCTATCTTATATCCTATCGGCGTTTCACTCTCGTACTCTCTCCGTTCCAGCGGCCGCACCGCTACGGCGTGATCCTGACAATCCCGAGCCGTTGACCGAAACGAGTCTATCGGTGTAGTGTAGTCCGTCTCTGACTCCGTGTCCGCACTTTTCCCTGTTCCACTGACCGGTGCGGCGTGATCCGATTGGTCCGAGTCTGAGTTCGAGCAAAGATAATCCTACTCCGAGTAGGATTATCTTTGGTTCGAGTCCGAGTCCGTACAACGTAAACAACGCAAAAGTGGTCCGGACTCGAACTCGAACTTGGACCAGTTTATTTTTCAGTGCATCAGTTTGGATCAGTTCCCACTGTGAAGATCAGTTCCACAGGATCAGTTCCAGTATTAGGCAGCCATCCCTATTTTCTACAAGCAGCAGCAAAAAAAAATCTTTATATTCCTCGGTAGAAAAGTCATTATAATATACCTTACGCATTACGCTCGGTATATAATAACCAAATTCTCTACTTAGGTACATGATATTGTTACGCTGCCAGGATGTCAAGAATCTAATTTAGCGCGATTCTTGCGGGGATTTCTAGAAGACTAGTTATCGCGTGTATTCTAGACCGTTCATGAATAGATTTAGGGATATATTAAAAGGCCCGGCATTTGTTTGTAAGTTTAAGTTTCAGTTTGACTGTGATACGATTTAAATAGTGATTATTGTTGTGAGTTGTAAAGAGTTTAATTGTTGAGTTAGTTATTAAAATAATTAGTGTCAGAGTGTATTGTTACGTGGATTAAATTATTGCTGTGTTAATTGGACTTTGTTTTTTCGAATAAACGAATTGAACCCAAGATTCTGTCAGGCAACCCAGAGCCGTGACAAATATATAATATACTATTAATTTTAACGTCCAATTCACAACCTAATAAAATCGGCACATTTTCTATTTAAAGTAATAAAAATGCAAATTATTATTTGCATTATTTAAAAGCGAATAAAAAACCAAAACAAAAACAGGCGAAAATGAACTTTTCAAATTTACACATAGTTTGTTTACATTAAGTTCTATCTCAGGCGCCCTGGAGAATAAATATCTGAAGTACAATCAGTCTTTATGAATAACGTAGATAGCAAATGCTTTTCTGTCTACCTCTGTCTCTTTTTGCTGCATTAAAGCTGAATATGTTTATCGTAAAAAACTTAAGCAAAAGCATTTGCTTCTATTTATTCATATGAGCCACTGTTGTCCTATTGTTTACATTTTTATCAATATAAATTCTGCGATAACTGCGTTAATAGAAAATACTAAGAATTGACCCATGGTTAATAGGACAGTTTTAGCTTTAAATGGGCCATATTATTTCATATAATACCACAAAAGAAAAACATTTATTGGCAACATTTTCAACTGGTATGAAAGTTTGTTGCTTGTCAATTTCGCGAATGACATTTTTGACAAAAATTGCATGAGCGAAATTACCAAAAAGCAACAAACTTGAGTAAAACCAAGAGAATAATTTTGCCTACATAATTTTTTCTTGAGTGGTATTCGGCTGGACTATTTCACGAGCCAAATTTTCACTTGGAAAATTTATTTTCTTAAGGTGACACTTGTCAAGCTCAGTAGTTTTTACATTAACCACACAAAATTTTGTCGCTGAAAAACCATCATGTTGGTTTTGTCCAGGTAGGAGTTTTGTTAGTAGGAAACCGGCCGTTCCTATGACATTTTGCCTTTAAAAACACTCTAGTGAAATAGTCGCATGTAATTGCTATTTATGTACCAAGGGGATTATGTAGATTATAATGCCCGAAGGCGAAACTAGCCCGAGGGCCTCTGGCCCCGTGGTGCATACAATGCTTTATTTTCTACTCGACACAATGTTCTTTCATCAATTTAGTATCAAACAAAATCAGTTAAACTTGTGTGACAGAATATTGTTTTGTATTTTGACATGTACCTGTACCTAGAAACAAAACAATTTAATATATCTATAAATATCTCATAAGGCAAGGCAACGGTGGTCGTGTGGGTTAACGCACTCGACTATTGTTCGTAGATTTTTAACTGACACTTTCCGCATGAGGAGCGCGGGGGTGTTTCATATGGCAAAAACAGGTGTGACGTCAGGTAACCATTGGCGTTCTAATGTAGGGAGCCATCAGCTCACATTCCGTCCGAATATCAGATTAAAATCGACGGACAATACATAGGAAACGTTGCTGGTAGACCAGGTTGGAATCCTGGTCAGACCGAAAATTATTTTTGGTCGGACATTTAGTGGCTGCTTAGGGTAAAGTGCAAATTAATAAAACAACAACAACAAAAACACCTCATGGTATTATAAGGGGGCGTATGGATCATAACGCCCGCTGGGCTTATAATGCCCTCAGGTTGTTATAGGTATGTTACCGTATTTCGTTTCCTAGGTATTATGGATAGTTAATTAGAAAATAAAAATGTACTCAAACCTAATATACCCTGTATAAAATTTAACCCGTGCAATTCAGTTTCAGTCGAATATTCAACCATATTAACTGCTCCCTTCGGAAGATAATTATACATACTACCCCACATGCGCCTGAATCAGTTGCGCCAACTAGCTCGTAGTATATTTATTACATTACCGGAATTTGCATACCCGCCATAGTCCCTATAACAGTACAATTTAAAATAAGGGCCGTATTTTATATTAGTTTTATATTCGATCTAACTGACGTTAACCAATGTAATATGGTAAGATTGTGTGTCAAAGTGTGGCTACGAAGCTAGCAAAGTGGTTACTTTTTTCACAATTTTCTGATCTAATTATGGAAAAATAGACCGTCAGCTAATGACAGATTTTGCTGACCGATTTTCTCTTTTCGGGAATTTCAACAACTGAAAATTATGTCAGTGCTGAGCTCAAAATATGAAAATTTAGCGATCGCACGTCTGCTAGGCACATTAAAAAAATCCTTTTGCAGAAAAAAAAATAGGTTATGTGTCCAATTTCTCATTAATAGTACCTATATAACAATCTAATAGCGAGAAACTAAAGCCATAAAGTTTGCACGTATTGAAGGTTTGAAATAAGGGCGCGATCTTCTGAAAGAATACTCGGTTGCTGATCGTTTTCCCGCTTATGGCAATCGACAAAATCAAATTTGATATCGTTAGAAACCAGAAAAAAAAAATTCCCATAAGCCGGTCAGCTGTTGAGGTATATTTTTCTGGCCGCTACAAAAGGAAAGTAAATTTTCCACATGCTTAGCAGACGTCCGGTCGCTAAATTTTCATTTTTTGAGCTCAGCACTGACATAATTTTCAGTGGTTGAAATCCCCGAAAAGAGAAAATCGTTCAGCAAAATCTGTCATTAGCTGAGGGTCTTAAAGCTAGCACCTTATAAATATCAAAAAGACGTGTTAATATAATGGTAAACGATTTTATTATGATCAGGAAAAAGTCATCACCTCTGTAAAAAGGGATCGATAAAATAACAGTAAGTTTCATGGGGTTTTATCCATGATTTGTGCATTGCCAGTTGTATTGTTAGTTATTTTGAAACTGGTAGTTTTTCGATTTAGCTTATCGGAGGTTTGCGTAACAATTTCTAAACACATATTCATAGAATTAGGGTTCCATGAATTTTCAAAGGCCTGTTATTTCTCCCATGAAGCTATGCAAATTTTGCCTAAAAGGGACATAGCATTAACATTTAATGCAGGTGCTCGTCATTTGAAATAGGGTAAGCTGAAACAGAACACACTGCCACATACGTGGAATCCGTTTCGGGCTTTAATGGTAAACTATTGTAAATTGGCTGACCCTAAATACATTCAATAATTTTTGGTAAGCACATTCTCGCTCAATTAATTTGATTTTGATATGCATTCATTTATCATACATTTGTTGTCTGTTTTATTTTTAGAAGGCCGGATTCCGAAGTGTATACGCCTCGACAATTCTGCCTTTTGGAAAGTTGTTGGATTTTAATTTTGGAATATTTTTCAAATAATAATTTTGTGGATATAGACAAAGGAAGTTCAATTTAAAAATGAGTATTAGAAGTATGTATTTAAATTACAAACTTTTTCCGCTAGTCTATGTATTAGCAAACAGAGCAAATTTTCCTGGTAAAATAAAAATAGTTGGTATCACATGGAACTAGATCGACCTGATAATATTTTAGGACAAAATAACAAATAAGAAATAAAGTTCCTATATTACTGCCTCATCAACTAAACTTTAGAGTTTTTGGAAGGTCAAGGTTCTTATTTTTGCATGCATATTCGAGCTTGAATCTCATCACGTGAAGATATTTAATTGGTGTCTATTCGGCAGTAGAGCACGCAAACGAAATCAATGTCTATAGTTTTAATATTATCAAGGGAATAGCTTGCTTGCTTAGCCGATTTGTTCGATTTTTAATGCATGAAGTCCTGAATAAATTAAAGCTTCCATGCATGAACCAAAAAAATAAGTGTAATATATTTTATAAAAACCCTTGTAGCAAGTACCTAAAATCTGAATCTACTATGCAATCAGTCACAAATAAATATTTTTGTTATGCGTATAATACCTATAGGTACCTACGTCTATCGTGACTACGCATAAATAGAACCAAATTCAGTTTGATATTAATATCACATATAAAAGTTCAGCTGATTTGCCAAGATTTTGTATTTATATTATCTCTGATGAGTGGATATAACGATTTTGGACATTCAAAAATAATTAATAGATACAAAGTATCAAATTATTATTTTATATCAAATTTTATATATGAAGTAGGTACTAGTACATAAAAGAACATAAATATTTACCTAGATTATATTTTGAAATTGAGAAAGTATATATTATAGAAATATTCATTTGACTACGTCAAGAAAATGACTAGATCCTCATTCACACGTCTGAATTTGAGCCTGAGTCTCAAATACAAATATATTTGAACTAACAGATATGACCAAGTTTCAGGAAGTTTTTCTCAAATTTATTCTGGAATTTTAAAGTCAAAAATAAATCTAAAACATGCCAACAAAAAAAAAAGAACCCGTAATTTATGGAGTCAAGAATAATGCATTCAATCAAAAAAATCATTAGAAAGTAATTTCATAGGAAAAATATAGAATGAAATCGGTAAAGAATACATATATTATTATCGATAAAGCTTCCGGGTTGACGACGGTAATCCGGAAAGTTAATTTAAACTTAAAGATTTTTGAATTCGTGTTAATTTGAGAATCTGTAAAGCTAATGTTGAACAGCAATAGTCGGAGAAGTAGGCATAAGAACAATTGAATTTAATAAATTTAATTAATATAGTTTTTGATGCTTTTAATGGTTAATCTTGCCGTCTTTTCGACTGGTTGGCCTTTTTTTCAGGGTTTCCATGGAATCTCAAAAAAAGGAGACATAATACATGAAAGGACCACAAAACCACAGAAAGATTTTTCTCCCTATCTCTCTATCTCTTCAATGTCCCAATGAACGCAAATAGATTTAATTAAAATTATCCAGCTTCTTTTTCTCAACTCAGGGATGTATGGGAGGCATTTTGTGTATGCACACAATATGTAATACACAGTTTATCATAAAATGATATCGCGATAGGCAAAATGTTGAGATAAAGCGCAAGGGCTAAATTGTGTATGGGAGTATTTGCTCCACCGTAATTAAGACCGTTATCCGGATAAATATTTTTTAATTTGCCCCGCCTACTCGCAAACTTATGAAGAGCAGCTGAAAAACATTCTGTTGGTTAGCACAATAATCTCAAGATGTACTGCTTTGGTATACATACATAAATAAACAAGTAAAGGTGAGCCTGACAACACTACTGAGATCCTCGACCTTTTTTATTTTTAACATAAAGTGGTGCAACATAATCAGTGCCAACATTTTCAAAAACCGCGTAAGTATTAACCCGAACATCAGGCAAATTTCCCATTAGGTAATTGGTCTCCCTAGGATTAACCTTGAAGCAATTCAACCATTTATTTATTATTTTTTGACAAACATTTGACCACCTATGGGCCAAGGTTTTTCTTTAATGGAGAATAATGAAAGTTATCCAAAAATAATGTCTACCACAATAATAGTCGAATATGTTCTTCTAGTATATATTTAGTTAAAGGGTGTCAATAATTGTACTAGGTAAAATAATTAGGTATTTTTTCTCATCTAATAAATTAGCATTTTTAAGTCTATCGCCAACACATTAAATCATTCTCCAAAATTGAATTCAACAAACCTAAAATTTGAGAAGAAACTTGCCTGCCAGATAATAAGCAGTTAAATTTATCAGCAAACATCTCTGATGAGCTTTTTTTAATAATAGCAATATAATCCTCATTATATTATGCATAAGCTTATTAATGTAAACTTTTTGTAAAAGAATGACTATCTTTAGACAATTCCTTCGAGAGATTGACAGTATATGGAATAGGCAGAGAAAATGAATGTTGTTTCGGAATTTTATTAGGGATAAGATATTCTTGAAGATTCCAAGAAGAATAGTCATTTGAGAAAAGTTTTGAATCATGCCACCATGATACATTATTTACCAAGTGCCGGTTTATTCACCTTCTGATAAACTGTCAGGTATGGAATCTGACGGATCAAAACGCAATCTGTAATCTCATTGATCGACCAATAGAATCATAGATCGGTAAATTTATCTTGCAGATATTTACCAGCAAGTTTATTTGAAGATGAATAAACCGAGCCTAAGTCTCTAGATCTAATACCTCTCGATGATATATTGAGGAAAACCACCTATTTAAAATATTATTTCTTCAAATCTTAACTTTTAAAAAAAAACGTTTACTGAATAAAAGTAAATATTGCAACCTTGTCTGCGCCTTCAAATTTAGGGGTGACCGCGTTCGACCACAAGGAACGGTACTGCGAACGGGAGATAGAGAAGACGCAACTAGACTTGAGAACAAGCTGGGACTGTTCCTTTAGACGCGTGTCTGTAATTATTCATTATTAAATTTTCATTTCTATTTTGCATTAAAATTGATTGTTCAATCCAATTTGTTATTAGTGTGTGTAAGGAGCGTTCACTGGGTAGTGGATTAAATGTTATTTTGTTTTTGCGAGTTCAATTTATGCAAGTTCCTATTATTTTGTTCATTTTTATGTATTTTTTGTTTGTTTATAACATGTGCATTGTTCATGTATTTAACAAAAATCGTTTCATACTGTAAACAACACAGATAAAGAAGTAAATTAGAACCTAAGAAATTATGTTTAGTCTTTTTGTGCTGAGATTTTGATTTTGTGGATTTAGAGCGTGTATTAGGGCCTTGTTGAATCTACTAACATTTTCCAACCCTGACGAGAGAATATCCTAACAAATTGAAATAATCAATCTAGAGATATTGGCTCAAAAACAAATATAGCTGAGTAGCTTCCCGTATAGGACCTCAGTACCTGCTGGGAAACTGGCTAACTAACCAAAAAACTCTTCAGTTTTGAATATAGATAGTGTTGATTGAATGTAATGTGTGTAATTGAAATTTTAGCTCAAAGACAAAGGATGGTACCTAATTTAAATTTTTATTGACTTAAATTATTGAATTATTGACTCACAATTATTATTAAAATGACACAGTATGTTTCGATTTTTGAGGAATTTTAGATCGAGGGGTTTCTCTGCCGTGCTCTTTCCCCTCGTTAGTTCCAGGATGAGAACGGTACGATTTACTTTAATAATAAAGTAGACGTTTCACAAATTTTTCGTTTCTTTTACATATCACAACTTCCCTTAAATTTCCCTAATATTTGCTGTCGGGCGCATGTCCAGTAAGTAAAATTGAGTAAGTTTTCACAACGTAGGTCCTATTTGTTTTTCATTTCGTTTTTAGAATATTTGTTGTTTAAAAGGTAATAAAAATTCTCATCGTTCAATCTCACTGAACGAACCCGGGTATGTTATACTACAATATCTGCAAGGTTTTTCTCCGGTTTGACAAAATGCCAATCTTGTTTATTCGACAATTGAATTTCGCTAAGCCAATTAGCGAAAAAAATTTTCCAAGAAGACCATTCACCGCGAATCCATTATAGAGTAATTGTCGAATCCGACCAATAATAATATTTGGCAAACTTTATTTCTAAAGATATCATGACCTTTTTAACTTAACTAGCCCATAACTATGCTGCATACAGCTCTAATCTTGGCAGGCTGACTTGTTTTATAAGAGCGACTCGACTTTTGACACATAACAAATTACAAGTTCTCAAACAACATTGGATATAGACGCAAGCGAAATATTTGCCAGATCTTAAATATAGAGCTAGGTATCTTGAATTAATAATTTACCATCTATAATTATGGAACCTACCTTAGCTCCAAAGAGCCTCCAACAGCTAGCTGCAAAATAATTTTGTCCTACTTCTGAAGAATTTCGAGCGCCTTTCTTCATACTGCCAGTAGGTACCAATGCTTTCGCTTTTCGGTGTTCATCCCATAAATTTTGAGCATCACCGACCTCAAACCAGAATGTTCCGAAGTTAAAAGCTGGACGCCGACAAATCCATTTTATTGCCGCACTCGTTATTGTGTAGATCACGAATTTTCTCCAGTTTCCTATACTTCTTCTCGAATACTTCGTGAACCGCTCCTATATTGCCTACAGTTTCAATCTCTTTTTGAAAATCCTTGGTAAGTAATAAAAAGTATTTTTATTTAATTTTCACTAATTTATTTACAACAGTAACATGTTTCGCTACACATCAGACTACCTAAAACTATATGGTGTGTAACTTTTTTTATGTTAACTCAACAAACAGGTACACAATTTTACAAACATACTTAGAAATTATTAATATACAAATTACAATGGTCTATTGTTGAAGGGTAGAAAGGTAATAAAATATCCCTGAAAATTTAATAGTTAAAAATAATAAAGTAAAGGAGAATTATTTCTAATTGATCGTTGAGTAAAAAATCTGAATTTTTAAGTTTATTAATGTGCGAAATTAAAACTGGAAAATCCACAGGTTGCTAATATAATGGTTATCGATGAAAGATTTCAAAATGAAATTGAATGGATATTTTTTCACCTTACCTTGCTCTACTTCCAAACTCCCCTCAGCTGGCCAGCTCATTCAGGAAGGTCAGATCCAATGCGTAGGGCTTTATTGCCGTGGCGCCATCTACTTGAAATTGCCTGAACTGTTTTCACCTTTGAAATTCGTTTTAAGGTCATCTCAAAAAATCCGCAATAATTTCCAAAATCCTTTGGCATAAACATTATTTGATATATTATCTACAATTTCTACAATTAGCTTTTTTTAGTTTTTCGGGGTTATCAATAAAATATGCTTTTCACGGATTTAAGCTTGCTAAACATGCAAATATGCAACCACCAACACATTTAATTGTTTTGGTGGTTGCGAACATGATTTTTGAATTAAAAAAAAAGGCTGAATATCGAAAAACTAAAATAAGAAATTATAGATAATCCATCAAATAATGTTTATGCCAAATTTGAGCCAATTCTGATGTGCCGTTTTTTTAAAGATCTTAAAACAAGTTTCGAAAAATCAACCAATCACAGTTTAAACATGGCGGCCATTAACGCGGCCTTAACATCCCAAATAGGTACCCAATTTAACCTACAACTATATACAGGGCGCGTAGACGAAACTCAACAATTAATTTCCAATGATTCTAGATAGTTAAGTTTGAGTTCTTTATTTTCTGTATGTAAAATTTTGATGGTATCATTAAATATATGGTTGGTTTCAATAAGGTGATTGGAATAATTAGAATCAGTTTTGCGTTTATTATGATGTTCTGAAATTCTCGTTTTAAAACATCTTCCTGTCTGGCCTATATACGTTTTTGGACAGTCATTACAAGTAAGTTGATATACTCCTGATTTTGACATTTTATCTGATTTGCTTTTTGAAAATCCTGAAACAATTCGGCGATCTTGTCAGTATTATTCAGTGGTCTATCTTGTTCTGCAAAATTTTTGGAACTCACGACTCACCTATGTTTTTGTTTCCCTTTGAGCCATTTATCTTTCTAAACCCTAGATAGTTGAGAGTTCGTACTTGAGAAGTCTTCCTTGGATTCCCTGGGAACCTTCCATGCAACTTTGCTACATTGAGCTCAATTTTCTCATTTTAGGGAAAATGTTAATTTAGCAACGTTGGATTCTGTAGGATTTATAATAATATTTTATCTATGTCAGTGAGTTAAGAAGCTCTTAGCTCACGCATTTTCATACCCGCACTCTTTTTTTAAATGACTTCTTCGATATCAGAGGAATGCTTTCCGAATCCCTCATTTTTAGAAAGTGTAGGTATTTCATAGGTTCAGTTTATATTGTTATTTGAATTTTGAACAAAAGATATTGAGGTTACAGCTGGTTTCTGATATAGGTTATACAATTTTTAACATCTATTGTGGTTTTATAGCTAAATTTAACCCTATTAAGATGCGTATCTTAATAAAATGCCGTTAACTCACACTTACTTGTATTGTGAACATCTATTACAACTTTGCGATATTTTAAATTAGGTATAAAAACATATGATGCTTTATTGTGAAAAAAAATTATTACATAATTTGTAGACAAAGCCTTAGATTTAAAAATATATAATATTATATACATCCACTTGTATACAAAGTCAAAATAAAATTATATAATTTGAAAGCATTTAGCGGCTTTAATTAGCAGCAAAAGCCGAAAAAAAAAAGAAAACATTATAGCTACTTATACCAGATTATAAGATGGAAATACATAAGAAGGGCGGTTGATAATAAATAAATTTTCCAAAATCCTTTGTGTCTTTATACTCGAGCTGACCCCGAGAGGCAAAGTTGGAGAAGGCCGTATTGAAATGAGCCTTTTGCGAAGCTTTTTCTCCCTTGTTAGTGATTTATTATTTCTTGTTATATGGGATTTGACTACCTAATATAGGTAAAGCTGAACAGTTGAAAATTGAGATATATTGCTTATTTTTTTAGTTGGTATATTGTGATCGAATTTTTTTTATGAATTTAAGTTGAAAACGAATAAATAGTGAAGTTTATCTTTTTAAGTCTAATGTTCATCAATCAACAACTTAGAACTTATTAATTCTTTATTCAATATAAACCTGTATTTTTTTTCTGCATTTGTAAAACTGTAGGAATTTTTTAACTAAATGGTAATGGTCTGAGCCGTAACATTCTAATATTCTTTGAGGATGGATGGATGTGTAGAGGATGATAGCTCCAAAATTTCTTAAACCAGATTAAGTAGATAGGAACTCCTAGTAGGGATGGTTTGAACAGAATTTCTATATTATTCCTTTATGAGAAAATTTTGGATTAATTTTCTTTGCTTTTCCATCCATAGAATAATAGTAGATTATACCACGAGTCAATAATGATAGCTATTATTCCCGAGAATTATTACGAACTGAGCCGCGTTAGCGGCGAGGGAGTAACATTCCGAGGGAATAATAGCCATTATTGAGAGTAGTATACTCTACTTTATTTACGACAAATTAATTTATTTGATATTTTCAATGGACAAATTTCATCCGTCTCATAATTTTCAATACAAATCCACAAGCACTACACGTTTGACACTGACACTTTTGTGGAATAATGACCATTAATCCCGCTACTCGTCATTAATCCCTGGAGGAATAACATATGTCATTATACTGCCAAAATCACAAATATAATACGCACATTATACATTAGTCGTAAATAAAAAGGTTTACGACCGTCTTATTCCTTTATGACATATTTGTTAATAATTTCATTAGCTTAGAATTTTCTTTTTTTTTGGCCAATCGTTTTACTTTCCAATATTTCAAATAATTGTAGTTGGAAACTATTTTTAACTGATGTTTTCTTGAAGAGCTTATGTCAAAAAATAGTTATACAGTGCGTCCACTTAAGTTCGCAGCATATGGGAAAAGAGATTTTTGAGCTAAAAAAACGATTTTTTTCTAAAACTTTCACACCGTGTATCTCAGAAACTAAGCATTTACGGACACACCTTTAAAGGAACTTTTTTTTTAAAAATATTGTAAGGAATCACATCCTGAAGTTACGAACCGTACTTCGGAAATACCCTGTATATTTTTATATTTTTTGACCACTCTGTAGATGCTATTACAAGTTTCAATAGTTTAATAGTTTTTTTTCAAGAAGTAGAAACCTTTCTAAAGAATAACTTTTTTTCCTAAAATTGATAATAAAAAAGTTTCCCATATGCTGCGAGCTCAAGTGGACACACTGTATATGTATTCATCTTTATCTTTTGCAAAATTACGTTGTAGGTCAGGTTCATAAATTAGAATAATTTTCTGAGTTTCAATATCATGCTAAACTGACATCACTCCTCGACACACACTCACTTACTACAACGGCTGAGCAGACTTGGCATATTGTAACCTCTTTTCTTAATGAATTAACAAGAGGCCCATAATATGCCCAGTTTGCTCGGCGAAAAATCATTAAGGGTGGGTCAATAGTTTAATAAGTACAGAATGGCAAGGCTACCACTGAATTAAAAAAAAAAAATTAAATTACATAAAATATTGAAGTGTGAAAATTCAGAAACACACCTAAAAAAAAATAATCTTCAAACAGTAATTGATAATTCTGAAAAGGAAATAAATAAGGCATATAACTCAACCAAATCTTGACATAGGTAAAACCAATGATTTAAAATGACGGTCATATGAAATCGTGAAGGTCATTTGCGTCATGACATAGGTAAAACCAGTTATGTAAAATGACGGTCATTTGAAATCGTGAAGGTCATTTGCGTCATGACATGTCATGACTATGGTCATAGTAGTTCATAGTAATTATTTCAATTTGAAACGCCACTACCCACAGTATATCGTCTATAAACTCACAAATGGGCTTAAAATGAGGATAGTCAATTATTGATTATAAAGTTTTGACAATTTTTTAAGGATTTCAGAATATAAGAAATTTCAACAAGTTACAAAATAACTGAATAAAAGCTATCCTAGCCTAGTAGGTAAAATAAAATAACGAAAATAAAAATAATAGTTAATCACCTAACAAATGCAATAAGTGATACTTCACCGCACGCAACGGCAGTCGTTAAATACGGTAAAGGCACTTTCCGCATGTGGTAGGTAAAAATTTATACCTATGAGCATCTAAATCCCCAAAAGAAGGCATTATTGAAATTTTTGAACAAGAAGGGATTTTCGCGTGTAACTAAACACCGAATCTACTTTACCGCATACTATGCAGTCTACTTTACTGCACATTTCTACACTATGCGGTAAAACGGTCATGACCAACGGTCACATTAAATGTGACGTGGCGGCCATGACCGTCATGATCCACCGTCATGCGCGCTGGTCATGACCCACTAACATCACTGGGTAAAACCAATAAAACACTCAAGCAATTTTCAAATCAAAATAGTATATATTTTCACAGTGAGGTCAAAAATCAAGTATTGAATATTTTTAAAATATAAAATCAATTGTTGTTAAAACACGTTAAATAAAATCAATAAATAGAGGTTAACTCTCAATCAGATTCATCAAATTCAAAAAAAAAAAATATATAAACTACTCAAAACGAAATAAGGACCACTTTTAAAAGCTTGGCTTTTATTTAATTTTGAATAACCCTGGTAAAGTGGATTTTTCCTTTTGCAATAAGTATAGATAAACACATTAAGTGTGCACAAAAAAATTATATTGTGAATGGAACTAAACACTTTACCAGGGTGATTCAAAATTCATTAAAAATAAATGCGTTTTTAAAAGTGGTCTTTATTTCGTTTTGACTAGTATATATCACAATGTACCTCAATATACTTGCCATATAAGTTCAATAACAGTAGCTGGCCATATCATTATAATAAAATGAAAATATAGAAGATTTAAGTTTCCAGAAAACTAATTTAAAAATCTGTATTGATAAAAATATGGTCAGCTGTTGCTTAAAGAATAAATTTAATAAAATCAATTTGCGTATGAAATCAAAAGTTGGATTAAATTAAATGGTCAGGAGATATAATAGAAATCCTCGAATTTATAAGTATAGGACCCCGGTTAAAAAATGATCAATTTTTGACGATGTAGGTATCCACGCAAAAATTTCAAAGTTAGAGCACGTTTTACAACCCTGACTTCAGTTTAGATTATTGATTATGAATCATAAAATTTACATTCCCAAAATATGGCAATATGAAAAGTTAAGTGAAGGTGAATCTTTAATAAATTTCATAAATCAAAAATCCAGAAAATCAATCATTCCACCATCACCTCGGTGTCAAGAATGTGAAATTTTAAATATGTGAATGTATGTCATATCAGAAAAAAATCAATTAATTTTGTTAATTGATTGTAGAACAGATTTCATAAGGAAAGGTATTTGAAAGTTATTAATGAAACTTTATACAAGCCTCTATGCCAACAGAAAGGTAGAGTACGGTAGCCATCCATTTTCGGTCACTTGACGAGGGAAGTTGCAAATGGAAGTTGCAGATTCTAGTCTGGAATCAAGGTTAGAAATTCGGTTTTCTTCATCAAATGTGGGGGTACACGTATCGATACGTGAGGGACTTGATTCCTCTAGGAAATCACTTCAAGAGCTCTATGCCCAGAGATGTGTGCTTGCTGAAAATGGATTCCTTGAGAAAAACGGCTCCTCGGAAAAACGGCTCCTCGGAAAAACGGCTCCTCGGAAAAACGGTTCCTAGGAAAAACGGCTCCTTGGAAAAGCAGCTCCTCGGAAAACCCCAAGCATTAGAGTCATTCCATGAACAACCATTATTTAAAAAAAAAAAATTAAAAAGGACTTGCCACGAGAGGGCTTGAAAATCAAACTTGAATAAAACGGTAATCACGAGAGTTTCGATTTAGATTTTTTCGGTAATCAACGGAACTTTGCCGTGCGCAACTTTATTTCCCCAAACTAATACCTGATGGCCGATAATAGTTATTTATGTATCAAGGGAATTATGAGGGTGTTAATACCCCAGGGCAGAGTTTGTGTCCCGAGGGCCTTCGGCCCGAGGGACACCAATTGCCTGATAATTCCCGTGGTACAGAGATAATTTTATTTCCTACTGAATTTACTGTATTTTGTCCATTTTTATAAAGGAATTAACCATAAACCAAAATTTCTATTTTTTGTCAAAGTTTCACCTTTTCAAGGTAAAAGCGGGAGTTATGAAATCCTTTAACTCCCTTGGGAGTTAAGGCCCTGTTTATGATTTTCGTAACCAAGGTATTATATGGTTATAATAGTTCAGTAGGAAATAAAGTACTTTTTTCACGAGAACGGTAATCAAAGTTGGGGAAGATGGCTGCCCCCCAGGCCAGAGTCGACCTTTCAGGGCGAACAGCAAAATTTAAAAGGGTCGAAGAAAAGACAAGCTGAACAAGCAGAGCTTCCCTTAAAAAAAAAGCCAACGGAAAGTGTTGGTACCAAACTGGTACTTCAAATTTAAACGAAAAGCGTGCCTTCTAGGTTAATAATTGCTATTATCATTTTCGACAGAAATTTTCTTTTAAGTTCTTTCAATAATGGCAGTCATCAGACTGTCAGCATTTGAGGCGATAATTTAATTTATAAAATAATATATGGCAGTAAGAAAAACAGTAACATTCAGCATGTCACAATATTATGGATAGATTAGGTATAACTAGAGATAATAAGAGAAAAAACATTTTAAACATTTTGAAGCCTTCACTCTATAGGTGTTGTTGTTTTTCTAATTAACACCAAACGACATGATATAAATTGTTTTTTTTTTTTTTAATTCCAAATGCGGTTTCGTTCTTTATCCCATTCTAGTGAAATAATGTTTATACCTATAAAAGTATATATTTTTTTCTATGTCAGAAATTTGCAAGTGAACCAAACTCACGTTAAACCTGACAGAATTGTAAAACCATTATTCAGAAATAAGCTCCCAGAAGTTCAGACACAAGTACTTTACATTCCTCAACTCCGATTCTTGAAGTCAATAGCCTTAAGGCGTGACTGTAATATGTGATGTAGAAAAGGTCTAACTGTCAGTCATTTTTTTAAGGCTTCAAAGCTTTGTTTCCAAACTAACATAAAGCTTTCATGGTCCCTCTCTGTCCCTTAAAATCCCTTGAGAAGTTAACTTAATTAAAGACCCTATTCAAAAAGTAAGCTGAAAATTAAAACAAATATAATCTTAAAAGAAAAAAGCAACATTAAAAGTTCAAGTGTCTAACCGTGGCTTGATATTGTTGTGATGTAAAACTGAAATAAAATTAAATCGTTCGACTACATTGTAAGAAAAGTAACTTTCGAGGGAGAAAACTTTACGAAGAGGAGATTAGGAAAGGAAATTTGTGTTTGATTGTAGGGTTTATTTGGAAATTAAATTAATTTTGAAGTCGCTGTTTTCTTGTCTATCGTCGCTTTTTATTGTTATTTAACAGAGTTGGGATAAAACCTTTAAAAGTCACAATATATATTTTTTTTTAACGTTTTTGAAGAATTCTTGGATTTATTTGATATAATATAATATATTAGGTAGGTACCTAATTGGTAAAAAATGCAGATGTTGAGACTACACGAGTTATGCAGGAGGTTTTGAAGAGAAGTATCCCAAAAAATCCTAAAATTGGTTTATAACTCTCATGATTCATGAATTTGTATATAACAGATTCTCAATAAAGATAACATTTCTTGACCTTATTATAACGTACTAATCTGGCAATTGCCTAATTATACTGCGTACGACTAGCCAGCATCAGTTCGGAGGCCATGGGTTTATGGATTCCTTGTATACATCTTATCTCTGGGCGCCACCAAGTTAATTGTGGCTTAACTAGGAAGATTACTTAATGATGTCATTAACAGAACCTATGCAATTGGAGAGCTTAGCAATAAAACAACTAATTAGGTACAATAATGTATCTGGCTTTCTCTATTAAAAATAATTACAATATTAAAAAGGGGTAGCTAGGACGTTGTTAAAAATGTGAATAGATTATGGCTTGTACCAATTTATAAATATTTGATTATAAAAAAAAATATATGAATGTAAATAATATATATATGAATTTGAAATAAACAGTTTTAACTGTTTGTTTACACTTGTGAAAGATGAAGACCACAAATTTCAGTTACACTCTACCAAGAGGCAAATTTACCACCAGAAAGGTAAAAATTATTATTAGGGCAACCTCAGCGTAAAATTCTAGAATTTTATTTAAGGGGTACGTACTGACGTAATTCAGTGTCAGGTGATTTATATAAGATTTGCCTAAATAGTAAAAAGTGCAACTTACATGTATACAGGTGTTAGTTATCTTCAAATGTATGTGTAAACTCAGAAGTTCCTAAAGTGAGGTTATCTACATGTTTGGTCTCACTGTAGATCCAGACAGAAGCAGTTAGCAGTTCTAAGTTTGTTCCAGACTTTGGTATGGTGAGTGAGTCCTATGGAAGTCCTATCCACGTTTTATCTATTTAACGTAGAACTCAACGTGGTTCTATCAGAGTGGTACCAAAAGGGTTGCTGAAGGGAAGCTACCAACGCCCCAACTAAGAGCAATCTAGATCCAGCCTAGAATCTCTTTAAATACAGTCTAGGACTTTCTAATTACGGCCTAGGAACTGTCTAGGTATAACCTAGAACCCTATAACGATGTTCGTATAAAAAAAACAGATCGAGCCCCAAACATTAGAAATAATCTTACCTCTAACTGAGGGATGCTCTAGGCCAAAAGTGAAGTCTTAAACTTCCAAAAGCTGCTCGGAACGATCCTATTGAAGAAATGAAACACGTGTTGTAGGTTAATAGTTCCTGAAAAAGATCTCAAAACTGATCGAAAGAAAATCCAAAATGACCAAGGGACAACTCTAGACAATGATCAACAAGAAATTAGTCTAACTTGAGTTCCCTGGCACAAAATTCCAAAAAGTCTTGTCCAAAAATAATTAGGGCCAAGACCGACGACCACACAGCATGAGGTCTCAAATCAAAAGGGCAGATTCTTCCTTTTAGATTTGGAAAGAGGGCTTCCATTTGTCAAACTTCTAATTTTGACATTGATGAAAATTGTAGAAAACAGCGTGTCAAGTTTCACTCCAAAAATACGAACTGAAAAGTGGGTTGTGTATTAATGAATCCAGATAACCGGTGAATGTTGAAAATTGCCTATAGAACCTATATCAAAAAGTAGAACAGGTCTGAAAGAAAACGCCTAGATAGCGACAACTGTTCAATGACAGATGTAAGATGAAACTGGAAAATCGAAAAAAGTAAGAACAACTATCCTAACCTCAGATTATTTATTAATTGAATTTGTCAATTGGAGTTGATGGTACTCTCTCCTTTTTATAAGACTATAATCAATAACAGCGGGCCCTGCCGTACTGAATTAGACCTTCCTAGATCAATTAACTACAATTGCAAACCTGAACCAAAAAACTTTCAGTACAAGACTGTACTTTAAAGTAACAAAATCTGGGTATAGAAAAGATAGACATTTATTCATTTATTTCTTTATAGTTCTATATGGAATCATATCCACCAGAGCAAAACAAAGTAGCCTATTAGCCAAGAAATTGAAAATGCTACATTAGAGTAGATAGCTTAGGGTGAAATGTTTCTAATTTTCAAAAGTGTGAACTTTAAGAGTTGTAATGAGCTTTGCCGAAACCAATCTTTGATCTTCTAATACTTCTGAACTAAATACTTTTATTAGGTAGAAAATGTCCAAATGTCCAAAACTACATAATTGGAGTCTTTTTTTCTCAGATATTGTAGGTATTTCTATTTTTTGCAATGTAGTATAGGAGAGGTAGTTTTGAAAACGATCCGCAAGCCAATCTTCTTTTTCTCTTTAATTCTTCTATCTGATTTTCTTAGGTATTTCAATGTTTCCTAGGTATTGTCACGAATTCCGGGTCCACTAACTCACTTTACAAACAATAACAACGTTTGTTGAACAAACAAAACTTTATAAAAATCCACTTATCACTTATTGAAACGCACACAATAAATCTCGCATATCAAGTGAATACAACTCTTATTAAAAAATTATTACTTTGCGCTATTTATAGACGACACTGGAATCGGGATTTATCTAGAAGAATTTATTTATTGAATATAATGGAATTCCCAGAATAGACGTTGTCTGGAAATGGGAAACTGGATTCTTGGAATCTGGCTGCATCTCGATGGGATTTCGTAGTAGTAAGTATTTTAAATGTTCGTTACTATTTACATGTAGGCTTTTCGTACGTCGCAGACGTGGGTAATCAGCCTAGTGGAAAAACTGTCAGATATTTCGTAAGGGACTGTAGTGCTAGAGAAAAAATACTTTGATATAAATTTAAATTATTCAGAATCCAGTAAGATATAAACAGAGTATCATATTCCAATATATGGTGCAAATAAAAAAGGAATAAATTATTAACCCATTACTAGAAAAAGCAATATCGTGTTCTCGTTTCTCATGGAATAGGAGAGTGAGATGCCTCCATTTATCCACTAATAGCTTTATTACAAATAGAGGTGCGTTCTTTTGTATATCACCTAGCAGAATTATTTCTAACAGCAAAAACAGCTGCCGTTACGTGCTTATAACTACCACTCCTGTGTTGATGTCGTAATGTCGATGTCGTAATTCGTAATCCTCCTATCTGACTGTAACGAAGTTACTTTTTTTCCCTTTTATTCATTTCCATATAATAAATTAACGCAAGCGTATTCAAACGTTCTCTTCAAAATAATTAGCCTGGTGGTGAATGAGGAGGGTTTCGGAGAATAAAATGATGTTTATGATGCGCCTACCTTTTCCAAGGTTTGCTATAGAAATGTTTGATCTACATATTTGAGGTAATAATTCGTAATAAAAGATAGCGTATGATATGCGTGTATAAGAGGGCCTTTAAAAAGCCCTTGTGACTTACATATGTCGCGCGTCCGAGTGCTTTAAAGGCCCTTTTATACACTTACATCATAATATACTTATAGTAGAAAATAATATTGAAATGAGTGATTCTGAGTCCGAAAGTGTCCCTTCGGAAATCGAGACAGCATCGATGAAAAGGTTCGTCTAGTAACTAACTTTCTTCTGGTATATTTTCTATTTTATAATTTGAGTGTTATTGTGAATTCTTAAGAGCACTAGTGCTGTTATGAAGGACCTAATAACATTCAAATGAAAATGCTAACTGTGTCAAAGTGACATTGACGTAGATTAAAATTTTTCATACTTCTTATATCTATTGTAACATTTGAAATGTCACAAAATAGTATATTGTGTATTTAGGTGGAAAAGTGACACATTCTCGGCCGACGGTTTAAGTTGACGGGCGAGGCGTAGCCGAGGCCGGCAAACACCGAAGGCCGAGAATGTGCTTTTCTACCGAAATACACATACTATTTTTTCTGCGATCGGTTAAATACCGGTTAAATGTTTGTCTTTTAGTTCCAATTATTCAGCAGTTCGAGAATCACTTTCCCGGCCTAGGCCGGAAAAGTGTTTCCCGTATTGTTATTCATTGACTCCTTAGCAACTATTGAAACATAATTGAAATACCAGAATATTGAGTTTTGCGACCTGTCAACCGGTCAAAAATGCTGACATTTCTTGTCAATTGCAGAAAAATATATTTATTGTTCTTAATTATTTTTATATATTTTGGACTCATTTTAAAGTACTAGTTCGTACTGACTAGTTTTCCTAACCTAATATCGAGAATTCTGTTGTTCTGAGTCACCTGTAGCGCTGTCATTTTTATGATTTTGATAAGCTTGACAGATTAAGAAAGAAAAGACAGAACCAATTTGGGTACTTTTGAATTGCCATTTTCTCGCTACTTCTCGTCCAGATTTTTAGAATTTTAAAAATTTTAAAACTTTATCTTTGTTTTTGGCCATCGAAGTCATATTCTTGAAAATTAACTAGCCAGAAGAGTGTTTGATCGTGTCTATTAGAAAGTTTCCAGGAAAATCAACCGATTGTTGATTTTTGTGAAGATTTTGGAAAGTGAGGTTACTATCGGCCATTCAGGTATGTAAATTCCTTTTTCTCTCTGATGAATGAGTCCTTATATTTCCTCAATTCATTCAGGCACCTCGGGCAAGAAAAATCCGCGCCTGCACTGCTCCAAGTGAAAATTGACGAATTTGAGACCACGCTGTCCTGGAAACTCAGAGCAAAACTGGGCCCCCTTTACAAGGAAAGTTTGTGTCCTGTAAGAAGTTGATACCCAACCATTATTTAGTTGTCTCCAGCCAGTTCGGTACCTCCAAATCTGAAATTTGTGGAAACTTCCGAGGCTTTACAAGGATTCCGTCCAGGCTTGTATAATTATTTACCTATGGGTGTCTTAAACGTGCCATCTTAATTACCATAACTCTTTTTTACCTTTTCTTTATCGCCCCCTTTCGTTTAGCTTCATTAGCTAATTAATATCTTTGTAAATTCAATTACCGGCTTAATTGTTTACCGTATAGTAGTATTTAGCTATAATAGCTAAATACCGTTTAAAATTAATTATTAATTTAATTAATTGATTATTATCAAAGTCAGCTATTGGCATTTATTATCGTTTTCTCAATAATTATTTATTGTCCAGTAAGTATGCATTATTGTGATTATTATAAATTTATTTCCGTAATATCGAGTACTGATCGATATAATATATTGTGGATTCATTAGCCTTTGAAAGGTTAATTTAACTTTTAATTTCAAATCAATAATGTGGTAGTTTTACAAGGTAAACCAATGTAAAATGTTTAGGTAGTCAAATTTAGGTTTTATGTTTACCTATTTTGAACTTTAAAGATAAGAAGGTAGAGCTCTTCCCGAAACCGTGACCCCTTGATTTCAATCAGCAGGTTTTTGATATTTATAACTGCCTAGGGATTATTTATTACCTTTCTGCATTTATTAATTTGTTTTTTATTGATTTGATTTACTTTAAGTCAAAAAATTAAAGGTTAATTGTATTTTGACTTCAACATTTATACTTAGGTAATTCTCATCGTAGGTATCTTTTAAATTTCAATCTTTTTATATACCCATTTAAATTAAGTTTTGCTTAATTTTTTTAATTAAAATTGGATACTGAACAATAATCGTCTTTAAAAAATTTATCTGTTTCAAGGTAATGAACAACAAGTTCGCCATCCGGTCAACAAATTGTTAATAAACAACAAGTTTGCCATTTGGTTAATAGATTATTGTTTTTAGAATTTCAAAACTTGTATTTTTATTGAAGTGGTTAAATGTCAGATAGGTATTGGATTTGTTTCACCTTTTCAGATTTTTGAATTTATCTTTTTAAATAATAGCAAATTATTTGAATAGTGTCTAATTTGGCTATTCTTTTATAATCAAAATAATTCTATACAAACTAGTGGCGCCCTTTCTTTACTATACCAACACCAAGGACCACTCCAAGCTACAGAACCACTGAGCATAGTCGAGCACAATTATGAGCATTCTTTTGTTTCGGCAAAAGAGCGTTACACTATAGCATTGATCAATAATTGCCAGCGGAAAGTAATGTAAAACCAATTAGCAATACCTTATTTCAGATTCAAATTTGTATTGCCATATTCCACTCAGCATAAATTCAAAATTGCTTGGCTATCATTATTGCTAGGCTATCATCGTGAACAGCAACTTTGATCGGATGTATCTTCAATCTTGCCTCGCATTCAATATAAAGATTTGGTATTGTTCCTCGTTCCCATCCATATTCCTAATGAAATCTTTTATCTCCGTTTGTCCAAATGGAATATTGTTTTATTATTTTGTGAGCAAAAACTCAATTAAGAGAAACCGAGTACTTTCCGGGGACTTTTTATTTCTAACATTTTTGAGACCAAGAAGCACTTTCTGGGAATCTTTTAAGACTAAATGAGTAAAAGAGAAACATCATTCAACGTTTTATTTTTATTTTGTTTCACTTTAATGGGAAAATAAAATCCGGGAAAATGTATTAAAGAGACAAACATTAAATTAACCAAATGCCACCAATAATTTTTATTGATTTTTTTTTCTGCCTTCATACTGAAATGTTCAAGTTAGAAGTAATAAAATTAAGCTCCAATTAGCCTCAAAATAAAATATGGAGGACTAAAATTTCAATCCCTTGGTGTTCTTTTAGTCCGTAAAATCAATTAGGTATAACAAATTTTTCTGGACTTATTTTCCAGACTCCATCCTAATTAGGTATCGAAATACGCGGTTCTTTCTACCAAAACAATGCTGACCTGATGAGCCACTTTTCATGTTATACCTAATTAGGTTTTAAGCTGACAAAGCTGGAAATCGGCGTAGAAGCTTTCCATTTAGCCCAAATATATATTTTCCAAGCCTGTGATTATTGTACTTGTATATTTCAATTATTCAATTAAATAAAACAATCCCTAACCTCCTTTTTGTTTGTTTTTCCTGTTCACCCATGACTCTAAACCGTTCCCTAATTGAACTATTGACAAAACGGCGAACTCTAATTTCTCCCTTCATTGATTCCACAGATAGCGGGTGTTTCTTGAGCAGAATAAGCAGATCTGTATTGTGGCTTTGTTTCAAGTTTTAGTTCATTACAGACGCCTCTTGCTCCTAATTCTGCGGTCGCCGGGTAGGTACACAGACCTTAACCGAATAATTTCTTGGCATAAATTCAACAAAAGGGAGTTTCAATTAAAATATACCAATTTCTGTAAAGAAAATTGAAATTTTTCTAATTTTAGATAGGTAGTCCTTCAGACGTATAAAAAAAGTGTATCATATCCTCAAGTTGTGTACAAAGACAGTGAATTTTTTCTAAGAAAAAAACATGTTTCTTCTTTAGTCAATCGGTTTTAAATGCAAGCAAAATTCACTTCTTCCTACTCCTGAGGTGGATCAGATGGATGTGAACCCTCACAAAAATAAATAATCTGATATCATGAAAATGTGTGAGTTGGGATCAATATTATGATTAAGATTTGATTATATGACAGAACTTCTCGATTGCAGCTCTCCTTACATTGCATTTACTCAATATTCAATATATCAATAATTCTTGTGTCTGGGATGCAAATAAGTTACCTAAACTTTCCGGGCTAAATTAAATATTCTCTATGTTCGCAGTAAATGGAGAGTTGAATATGATTTCAGAAGTATGGTGCGGGCTTTTGAAATCCTGCTGTCTGACAATTTCCAAATAGGTTAGCTAATTGTACAGTAACAACTGTGTTACTCGGTTAATAATTAATTAGGCCTTTTAATGTGCCAACCAAACATCACGAATAATAAATTTGCTAACCGAGGGCAAAAGTGCCGGCTCTATATCAATCAAATTCAAATCCGAGCTTCAACTTAAATATTTAGCAACTGAGGGAGTTTTGAGGAGAAATTTCTAGCCAAAACTTGTGTGAGGATGTCCAATAAATTAGTCTACCTAGCCATTTTTTTCCACATCAGACTAAAACTTGAAATTAGTGGAAATTTATAAGGGTGCAAAATAAACTCGCATCAAGTATAGGAAAATTTATTATCATCTTGATAGCGCTGTAGAATCTGGTACAGTTCCGCCAATAAAAATTTTATTTAGGTAGGTACTCTCTGATTTTAGTTTAAAAGAAAAAAAGTAACAACAATAACTTTAGAGTTACCAGTTTAAATATTTCTGTTTTTTGTTTTTATTAATTTTAAATGTTATGTCTACAGTGTTTTTTTTTAATTTGTATTTTAACTTGTCACGGCTTGTGTGTTTTCGAATTCCGAAATTTGTATATTATGGTGTTGTTCCGAAGACAAAAAAACTTTTGTAATACCTACAATAAGATCTGTGATACAATTATTTTAATGACAAGGAAAGTTAATTTTTAAATGTAAGTAGTAATCAGTATGCTCCTAATATCCACCTTTTAATTATTTATTTATTCTATTTTTTACGTCTATTGTAGTGTCCTGAGGATGCAAATAAATTTTGCGAAATGTCGACAATTCTAAAGAAAACAAACTTCTTTTGATGTTTTTTTTTTCCGATCCTACCCCAATGAACACTAAGGAAAATATTGATTTTTGGATCGACAACGGTCTAATTGGACCTCATTTAATGTTTTTTGTTTTCACTACTAACCTGAGAAATAGTCATTATTCAATCTATTTTTCCAGGAAAAAATTGAATTTCTCTCCCTAGGTTCATAATGAAAATAATTTTAAAAAAACTAGGTCAATAATGAAAATGACGATATGACGCAAGGATATTATCATGACGTACCAGGTTTCTACTGGTTAAATTTCAATTTCAATTTCAACTTGTCAATAAAAAAAAAACAGATTCCTGTATGTACAGGGTGTCCAAGATTCGATGGTTTTGAGTGGTTCCGGGTATTCCTAGAGGAGCTAGAAAAAAATCTGATCCCCACTTGCGAGCCTCAATTTTCAAGAGAAATTGACTGGTGAAAACCGCATCTCGATATGTTGAGTCGTTATCAAGTTACGAGGGGTTTTTGAAAAGTTTGCAGTTTGGCAGGGGAACTATAACTTTTTTATTTATGAAAATTTGGCAATCTTGTAAAATACTTTTTAATAGATTTTTTTACGTAGAATTAATTCTATGTTGTAATTTATTTTTATCTATCTCATCTAGTTTCCGAGATATTACACGAAGTGTGTATTCTCATATCATTCATAGATACCCATTTGTTTTCTCACCTTAAAATTGAACATCTATTAACGTAATTGTCAAATTTATATTCATCGTCTCAAGTCGTAAAGTTAATATGTTTGAGTATAGCGAAAAATATGACATGTTGAAGTGCTTTATTGAATCAAATAAAAATGCGGAAGAAGCTGGTAATTTATATTTAGCGCGGTTTCCTGAGCGTCTACAACCATTTGTGAACATGTTCAAAAGAATTAAAAAAAAACCTAACCACATATGGCTCCTTCGGAAAACCTAGGGCCTCAGTTTACAACGTGAAAAGAGACCGAGATTTGGAGGAAATGGTAGTTTTAGGTGAAGTTCACAACAATGCGCAATTGTCTGTGCGTCTTCTTGAGGAGAGCACCGGGATTGCGCGCAGCTCGGTGCATCATATCTTGAAAAAACATAAATTTTAAGCCTTTAGAACCCGAAAGGTACACCGTTTATATGCGAGAGACTTCGAACCAAGGATGGCCTTTTCAAATTGGTTTTTGGATGAATGTGAGAATAATAATGATTTCCCACTGAACGTAATGTGGACAGATGAGGCGCACGTGACCAGTAATGGAATATTCAATAGATATAATAGCTATTCTTGGACTCAGGAAAGTCCCCATATCACGGTAGACATTACGAATCAAGGGAGATTTGGTTTTAATGTTTGGGCTGGAGTATTTAGTGGAAGAGCGATTGGACCTTATATCTTTGATGGAAATCTGAACCAAAACAGGTAACCAGGCCCTTTAAAAATAAGGTTTGATGTGTTTATATAATAATATGCTTTTCAGATATTATTGGCGAAACGTCATCCTTGGAAATTTGACAGGTTGACCCTCGTATAATAATGACATTTGATGACAAAGTATTTTTTTAAATTCAGGGTTATCTAACAGAAAGCCGAGCTGCCATAATGTGTAAAATATCTGAGCAGATTCAATTCCAAAATATTTTTCCAAATTGATTATAAAAAATAAAAGATTGGGTAGTATGGTAATAAGTTTATTTGATTTATTTGAAATGAGATAAATCACACGTAACCATTACAGTAAGCTTAACAGCCTAAATATGTTTTCACAGTAACTTTTGTTTCGGGTTTGGTCCAACAAAAATATTGATTGCTGGTTATAAGAACTGGCATCTACATTTAAACTATACTTACCTACCCCAAATATATCTGGTAGTTAAGCTTCAATTTGTATTCCCTGAAAAACCTCCAGGTTTGTTTTTTTCGAAATAGCCGTGTCAAATTTGATTGTCCAGATAAGCCAGAGAATTTTAATACCGCGACACTTACGAATATTATATAAAACACTCTTCAAACTGTCTGAAATTTGACATATACTGTCATTATTATATACAAGGTCAACCTGCCCAACTTCCAAGGATGACGTTTCGCCAATAATATCTGAAAGGCAAATATGTTAATGTTTATGTTGAAACTTGCTTCTTTCACCACTCACTCAATTGCAAATTCTGTTGAAACTTTTTTATTACGTATTAAAGAATTTCTTTGGTTCACTTGTTGTTTCCAAGTATCAACATGAAATTTTGGAAGGGGTCGTTGAAGAGTATTTGGATAATCTGCGATTAATTGACTATCCAGAACAATTCTATTTCCAACATGATGGAGCACCATCACATACGGCAGGGGCAGTTACAAGATTTTTAAACCGAACCTTTGGCAATAATTGGATAGGTAATGAAGGACCTGTGCGTTGGCCTCCGAGGTCACCAGATCTAACTTTGTGCGATTTTTATTTATGGGGAACAATCAAGAATGAAATGTATAAGCAACGGCCGGAAAATCGACAAGATCTAGAAGATGCTTTACATGAATCATTCAATGGACTACGAAATATAAACTTGATCAATGCTGCGAGGAATACGATCAAACGTTGTCGTTTGTCTTTGCGACAAAATGGACATCAGTTCGAACACTTACTTATATAAAATAAATTAAATACGGGTCTGTCAAAAATGATTAAGTTTGCTTTTTTCTGTAAATGTGGGCGCCATTTTTTTGAGTTAGTTTGGGTTAGACCCGGACAAACTTCTTAATTGGGACATAATTAACCCAACAGACCCAAAACCAAATCCACTCGTAGAAAATATAGCGAGTCATGTCCGGGTTGATTTTAACTCCAGGGTAGATGTGTCCAGTTGCAATGTTTACCCTGGAGTTATACTTAACCCGGGCTTGACTTGCTCTTGCTTTTTTTTTACGGATATGCACTCGCAAGGAAATGTCCTATCACGCTCGAGAAGCGGCAAGTGCGCGGAAATGTCGGTGTATGTTGGTCTTGAAACGGTTCAGGTTGTAACCTGCAGGGAAAACCGTCGCAGGGAGTTTATTCCACAGCGATGCTGTTCTCCAGAGATATGAATTCTGATATAATGAGGTTCTTGGTGCCTCTAGTTTGACAGTAAATTCATGGTTACCGTCTGTTTGACGGGTTCGCCTGGTAGGTGCTACTCTCGGTGGAATCATACGTGCCAACTCTTCAGAGCATTTTCCGTGTAGAAGAGAGATAAATCGCCCACAGATCTGCGATGTTCGAGACCATCCAAGTTACGAGTAAGTGCGGGGTCATTGATCAGCTTGATAGCTCGTTTTTGCACGATATTCAAAAGCATTAAGGTATGTTTGGGTGCTGCACTCCATATATGTGAGCAGTACTCCATAGTTGGTCGAATCTGGGCTTTGTAGAGTGTCAGCAATTGGCTTGGTGTGTACAGATGTCTTGTACGAAATAGCACCCCCAGCTTTTGGGAGGCCCTTTTAGCAATATCTGCCACGTGACTGGGCCAAGACATGTTGGTCTCTGTAGTAACCCCCAAGATGTTCAACTGACTCTGTAATGTGCTATTGAGAAACCGGCCCTAGATGGGATTCAATTAAACCACCAGATTTTCTCAGAGTGATAGTAGGATACTATATTCGTATTTATGACCACACACAAATGATAAATCTGGCAAATCACAAGGCCTACTATGTAGAAAACGAAAACAATAAAATATCTCTGGAACTACTAAAGCAAAATTCATGTGCAAAAAAACAATTTAAAGGAAATTTAATGCTGATTTGAAAAATTCAATAATACAGGGGCCACTCCATAAGAAGAATACACACTTCGTGTAATATCTCGGAAACTAGATGAGATAGATAAAAATAAATTGCAACATAGAATTCTACGTAAAAAAAGATTGCCAAATTTTCATAAATAAAAAAGTTATAGACCCCCTGCCAAACTGCAAACTTTTCAAAAACCCCTCGTAACTTGAAAACGACTCGACATATCGAGATGCGGTTTTCACCAGTCAATTTCTCTTGAAAATTGAGGCTCGCAAGTGGGGGTCAGATTTTTTATAACTCCTCTAGAAATACCCGGAACCCACCAAAACCATCGAATTTTGGACACCCTGTACATCATAGGAAATCACCATAGGCTGTTGGAGGGCAGCACAAGCCATTCAAAAAAATAGTTTGAGCACAGATTTCAAACCTATTTTTTATTTTCTACTAGTAGCAGTAGTAAAAACAATTCTATACATACAGGGTGTCCCACGGTGGATGGCGTATTAGACGTTGATGGAGAACTAAAAAGCGGATCATTTTGAAAATTTGGCAGCCGGGATAAACGACCATAATCTACACTTTAAAAATATTTTTGTTTATGCGGTGTTGCCGCTCCTACTCTAAACTAGTGGCAACATCGCTATTTTAAATGGAACACTCTGTATGTGATTGCATATTTGGATTCTACGTTAAATTCTGAGGAGATTTTATGTAATATACCCTATACCTAAGTTCAACTGTTTTGGAAATATTGACAGTTGAAAATTGACTTTTTGCAACTTTGACAGGCTGTAAAACCTAAACGGTTGATTTTAGAGGAAAACCAATTTTACATTCCTGTCTTAGATTTTCATAAACTATCATTTGACACCAATTTTGAACTTAACCGGAGATTAAATTTAACTGGAATTTTTAATCATGGATTTGATCCAAAGTTGGTGTCAAATGATAGTTTATAAAAATCAAAGATAGGAATGTAAAATCGGTTTTCCTCTAAAATTAACCGTTCAGGTTTTACAGCCTGTCAAAGTTGCAAAAAGTCAATTTTCAATTGTCAATATTTCCAAAACAGTTCAACTTAAGCATAGGGTATATCACATGAAATCTGCTCAGAATTTTACGTAGAATCCAAATATGTAATCACATACAGGGCATTCCATTTAAAATAGCGATGTTGCCATTAGTTTAGAGTAGAAATGGCAACACTGCATAGTCAAAAATATTTTTAAAGTGTAGATCATAGTCGTTTATCCCGGTTGCCAAATTTTCAAAAAGATCCGCTTTTTAGTTCTCCATAAACGTCTAATACGCCATCCACCGTGGGACACCCTATATTCCTCGGTAGAGAGTCATTACCTCGGTCGTTAGACCTTGTTGAAGCTTTTTTTTTTCAAAATGTTCCATATTTTCGCTTGTTATTGAAATATTTGTATCCAACCTGATACATTTTGAATTAAATTATATAAACGATATTTTCTAAATATAAGACCTAAATTCTGTGCACTGTCTCATATATTCAATCATGGTGCCAAAGCAATAATAGGCACCATGTTTCTGTATCTTTAGCATTTACAAACCAGGTACATATTTCATGTATACTGGAGGTGTATCCTCTGTGGACTTCAAAACTAATAAACAACACTCTCGTAGCCCACAGAAAAGTTAATTAACGAATCGGAAAGCTGACAGCGGAAACTCTGGGATCCCACCGCTGAAAAAAATGATTCCACCAGGATGAAATTCATTCGAGCTTCCAGTTTTTATTCTCATATTTCAAACATACGACATTTTAATTAAAATTACGTTGAGTTTGTTAATATTTCAGGATCAGCATTTAGAATGGTAGCAGCAGAAATCTACAATAATAATTAAAAAATATAAAAACGTATTCCTTAATAGTCGAGCCAGTAGGGTTTGTTTTACAAAGTGAAACCGTAAAATTCACCATTAGAAAATTTTTTGATGATAAAAGCTGGTTTGATTGTTGACAAAGCATCCTGTTTCATCAAAAATAGAGATTTCTTCGCAAGTGCCAATAACCCTCTACTGATATTCATCTAGCAATGATGGAGATTTTGGAAAGCACTGAAGCACTGCCAAATAGGCCCTTCATTTAAGGTGTTACTGCTCATACACAAAATTATACCTATGCTGCTTTTGGGAATGAGCTCTAGTTAAAGCAATGGTAAATCACAAATGAACCAAATACGATGCAACTCTACCTATTCAGCTGGATCCCTTTACGGGTTGGGGAATATGAAGTATGTCTATTGAGCTCATAAAATCACTTTCCATGCTAGAGTTTTGTTTATTCGGTCCCACGTCCTAGGAACGATTGTCTTATAGGAATATTCATTAGTTTAGCCAAGGACTGGAGATCCTGCACCCTGCATAATCTTCTCAATAGAAGATTGACATCAGGTTCAGTACCTGATATGCTTGAAGATCATTTGTTGAGCCTAACCATTAAAAAACAAAGTCGAGTGACAAGGGAGGTTAATCCAATTCACAATAGAAGGTGAGGTCCAAATTCCAAAGACACACACACAAATATACCAATTTTATGTATTTTCTACAACCGGGTAGCAGCAGCGGCCGTATTTTCACATGATTATTGATTAACTTTTGCAAAAAGTTAAAATCTCAAGTAAACACTTTGGCAAGAGGAATTCGGCTACTTAGTGAGAATTTAAAATAATATTGGATTTGAGCAAAGATGTGCAAACGCGAAATTTACTGCTAGAGGCTAGAAAAACAATTTGTTAAATTCGAAAGGTTGAAGGTTTCCATTAAATTTTGAATTGACCCGAAGGCTTTCTGGCTGATTAAAATATAGTCCGGAGGCTACTGTTTTTTTTTATATAAAGAAGGTAGCCTAGATAATAGAATATAGTTTATGTAGGTCCTCATTTTACTTCACAATCATTATGTCGACTCTAAAAACAACAACTTTATAAAAACCTACTTTAAAAATATAAGTAATATCATCTTCCGACATGAAGATTTTTTGGGAAGCTCATATTATATTCCATGAATGAAATAATATGGATTTGTTTCAATTTTTTTTCTCCTTAGTAGGATTGCCTACAACATTTGTCTCTTTTTCTAGCAGAGTCGGAAATGTTCTAAGCCAACTGAAAATGTTCTATGTCTATTTGAACTGCTGCCATTCCCAAGTGCATTTAAGGCCTTTTTCATTTAAATAACTCTGGTAGCCATTTTTTCCAAAAATCTCGTCTTATTTCTTGAACCAATTTACTTCTCAGGTTGTAACATGTGTTCATTTCTGTGCTGTGCAAATTAAAACAGCTGATAATGACCTGAAGTAAAAACAATCTGGTCATGGATGTCCTCTGCTGATGCACACGGCCATGTGTTTGAGCGGACTTTAATCTGATATAGAAGCGTTGTACAGGGTGTCCCAAATTGGACGGTGACCATTGAGATATCGGAAATTATTAGAGATACAAGGTTGGTTAAATTATGGCAAATTTGCGCAATTTTTGACCAATAAAATGTCGTTTTGAAATGTGAAAAATTCCGAATACTTTCGAAGATATTCGGAAAAAACCGAAATTTTGCAAAATCATTTTTATTTTTTCCTGAATCTATTTGAAGAGCAATTATAAAATAAATGTCACTGCATCATTGTCACTTATTCTCCTTTACAAGATGTTGCTACCAAATTTCAGATTCGACTTTTTGTCTTTGGGCGGCCATCATCATTTATTTCAGAGTTTAAGAGCTTTTGATGTCCCCAAACCTATGACGTATCGTATTGATTCGAAAAATTTATATTATTGGCACTTTCCATAAGAACTAAATGTGTTAGAAAGAGACAGAGAAGAGAATTTTGGTAGGAAATTACTAAAAAGTAATTTTCGAATAAATGCGATACGTCATAAGTCTTGGGACACCAGAAGCTCTTAAAATCTGGAATAAAAAATCAAGCGTCATATTTAAAAAAATAAAGTTGATGATGGTCGCCCAAAGACGAAACGTCGAATCTGAAATTTTGTAGCAACATTTTGTAAAGGGTAAAAAGTGATAATGATGAAGTGACATTTATTTTAAAATTGCTCTTCAAATAGACTCAGGAAAAAATAAAAATGATTTTGCAAAATTTCGGTTTTTCCCGAATATCTTCGGAAGTATTCGGAATTTTTCAAATTTCAAAACGGCATTTTATTAGTCATAAAATTACGCATTTTTGCCATAATTTAACCGACGTCGTATCTCTTATAGTTTCCGATATCTCAATGGTCACCCTCGAATTTGGGACAGCCTGTACGTTCTTCATAAATCAATGCGGCATCCCTTGTGATACTCTCCAAGTGTTTTTCGTACGTCACCAAAATGGGGAGCCGATGGCGGGGTAGAATTATGGATTGTTTCGTTTCTTCTTCTCCGCCTATTTCCAGGGAGATTTTTTTTTGGTGAATATCAGAGATACAGTCTTATGGGTAAGAAAGTGGACTCAGGATTTAGTAATTTTTATCCACCAAAAACTTTATAGAATTAACATAGAAAATTGTAGAACTTTCATTTTACAAAACCAATTATTAACTATGGTAAACAAGTGATTTTCTAAAAATATATCAACCAGTTACTTATGTTTATTCTGCCATTTACCGAACAAGTCGGCAGACCAAAGCAGCCAAACGAAAAAAACATTTTTTCTCCAAACGTCAAAAAAACGTCACTTTGTTAACGCCTGTCAAGATGTCAGAAATTTAATTTCTATGCTGGTAGGCAAATCCAGCAGGTTAACACCTGTCGAGGTGGTAGAAATTTAATTTCTATGCTGCTAGGCAACCGTAGCGGCAGTAGAAGTACTTTTAGTGCCGCTGGAGCGGCAGCAAAAGTAATTTTAGTGCCGCTCGTACTTTTACTGCCGCTCAACCATTCAGTTACCCCCGAGCTCACCCCATTCGTTTGGAGAAAAAATAGCGTGTTGCATACGAAGTAGAAGCACTTTTTTGTGCTTCAGCAGTATTGCAAGCCTCACTACGTTCGGCTCGCAAACCTACTGCTTCAGCACAAAAAAGTAAAGCTTCTACTCCTAATACAACAATATACGATTCCTCTCTTAGCAACATTACAAATCTGTGAAAAAGCCATAAATTAGCATCAAGTGGTCGAAAATCCTAGAGCATTAGTTTTAATTAATCCAAATCCAGACTGCATTGCTGTCTGCATCATAATCATTACCTACATAATGCAGTAGGTAATTTTTTAGTAAGCTACAATAATAATTATAGATTCTAGAGAAATGGGCGTTCAATATTTGAGCGAAGTATAAATAATGTTAAATTAAAGTCCGCCTAAATGTCCCGTGTTTACGGGCGCTACAGTAACCAAATTTTCCCTCTACAAAACAATATTATCGCATTGCTCATAGTAAACCTGTGTTTACTATTGAAATTGGTTCAATTGAATGAATATTCTTGTCATGTTTTGTAACACCACAAAAATTACCACGGAATGAAATTTTCAAATTGATTTTTACCTACTCTGTTGACAAAGTTAATACCCAGATTCGTAGAACTAAATGCTCTGATTCAAGCATTGTAGGTTGAAGTTGTACCTACCATAACAAGTGTCCTATTCAGTGATGTTTTTTTTTCGCCAGATGATAGACTAAGAATTAAGTCATAAGCTTAAATTCAAATGTGCATTTTTTTTTATTATTATTCAATTTAAACATGCAAGGGTGCAAAAATTCCCATAGAGCTGAAAATTGGTATGGATGTTCAGAACACCATTATAAATAAATGCTAAAAAGTCCCTTTCGATCCTGTACCTGGAATTTTTTTTATTCAAGGTCAATGGTCTTAATAATGGGTTTTTCGCGTTTTTCAGCAAAACGGTGAGTTTTATCATTCCATAAAATTAGGTCAGACAAAAATTGTAGATCATATTTATCTATAAAAAAATGTCTCATAATAAGTACTTTTTTCCCTAAAAGCCACCGATTATGAGATAATATAACGATTCTTAAAGTTGAAAAAGTTGTAATCTGTACTGAAGCGCGCTTTTTTTTCCGTCATGCTGCACTGTTATCTGACTATAACATGAGCGAAATTGAAACTGAAATGTATATTTAACGGCCGCCGGTCGTTATTTATCCGCCGGCCGCTTAAAAAGTGAATAACGGCCACCGGCATACCCCTATAGGAGAGTCTGCAGTATGAGACACGGCCGATAACTGCAAATAATAGCCTTAGCTATTGCCTCAGATCACAAAACCCAGCCCGGCTGGTATTTGGCTATTTACGGGCCTTATAACGTTAATTACTATGACGTGGTTATCCGGTAGGCATATTCCGCGGTCTATTATGATCCTGTTCAATTCAAAACTATTGAACAATAAAAAATAATAGTAATGGGAATGATGAAAGCGGTATACATTTTGAAAAATTGGGGAAAGTCAGATAGTCAGATTCATAGTCGTCTAATACTTCTGCTTCCTCTTCATTTTGTTCTGGTTCTTCTTGCTGGATGCAAGTGAACTGCCTCAATAGCGATGCATCGCATGTCTCCTCGTTGGTATCATACGAATCCTCTTCTGTTGGTTATTCAACATTGGAGCACGACTGGCCTTGACAAGACATGCAAGAGAACGAAATTATCCAACTTTTTCGCAATCGTATTTACCACTACATTCCCTGTTACAATTGCAAATTGTGTTGAGCAGTTTTTCCGGCGCAAATGAGAATAAAGTTTGTACTGGTTCCAATGTATTGTCGTCTGTCGATCAACTTCCAACCACAGTCTCTTGGATATAGTTGATAACCAAGTTACAATTGAAATTGATAGTATACCCACATGTATTGTCACATCACAGATTTCTGATTTTTCAAATATTCCAAAAATTCATCAGCTCTTTCAGTACTTGCATTGATTAATGTCTTCATGCCACGATCAACGGTAACAGTTTCACCCTCTTCCTTTCGACCTGACATACTTTTCATTTGATTAGTTTTTTAGAAGTTGGATTCAGGTGAATAAAACAGCGTTGAAAATGCAAAATATGTATTTGTCGACGTTTCGACCTAAACTAGGTCATCCTCAAGGTACAAATTTTTATTTTTTTTTAAATTTATACAGCTTTCATCATTCCCAATACTATTATTTTTTATTATCCAATAGTTCTAAATTAAACAGGATCACAATGGACCGTGGAATAGGCCTTGACCTTAAATTAAAAAAAATTGCAGGTACGGGATTGATAGGGACTTTTCAACATTCATTTATAATGGTGTTCTGAACATCCATACTAATTTTCAGCTCTATGGGAATTTTTGTAACTTCACTCCTATTTTTAGTAGTATTTTGACCGGATTATAAATCAACTTTCCTATTTTTATATTCATCCTTTTTTGGGACATCCATAAATTATTTTCAAATTTTGCACAATTTCTTGAACTAAAGGAAAACAGGAAACGGTAGACCACGTCATTACGCGCGCGAGGTTCAAGCACCTGGGCAAGTTGTATTGCTTGCCCGATGACTTCAAAAGGATGAAGACAGGGTGCCTGATTGGCTTTTCTAAGGACATAGGCCTCTGGTAGAACTCAGTGGGGCACGACGGGTCCACCACAGGAGACCTATGTGCACTACGGTCGCGGCCGCCCACTATTTCATTCATTCAAAGGAAAACTTGAATTTGGCCATGTTACAGTCTGTATGATACATAACAATACGAACAACGGTTGCTACCATATGTCAGGGGCTTGACTGTGAAAATTTTCTTCTTTGCTTTTCTATTAGGTACTTAAGTTCAGTAGTATGATTCTAGTAATAAGATTTTTAAAAAATTATGGTTTCAATGGACGCGAGACCTGGTGTTACAACTATTTTTGTGTAAAATCTTTTTAAAATATTTTACCCATTTTTGCAACAAAGCATAGTATTAATTGAATTTTTTTTCATTTAAATTACATGTTATATTCGCAATTTCCTTGGATTGTATTTTTTTTTCTTTCCAGTTACTGCAGCAATTGAAATACAAGCAGTGGAAGGAAATAGTGTAAGCATACCTTGTGACGTCACGCCACCCGGACACGATAAAGTCTACATGGTATTTTTGTTCCAACAACTTTCTGGATATCCCATTTACAGGTAATAGTATATCAAGATGTGTTTAGGAAAAAAAGTTCTTGGATTAAGCCGCTACTATTTCTCAGTTCCAAAACTGCTCTTTGATTATCCACAAAAAAAAATTACTATTCCACATTTCGACCTTTCAACACTTCTAGCATATTATCAGCCAAACTATCAACTATGAAGTTACGAGCGTTACCATCATTCTTTCTAAACTTTATCTATATAGATACTCAGGTGAGTAGTAGCTTCATCCTGGAATAACCTATTCAGATTCGAAAATCCTTTCCCATCAATTGCTGTCACCGTGATCGTAATCTCCTGTTACACACACATCAGTCTTCTCTGGGCCTACGAACTTTTCCATATTCAGACCAAGAATAGTATATTACATTACGAGTGTAGAAAGTGACAAATTTCACACGAGTGTTTTTTCGCGCGAGGCGGTAGCCGAGTGCGATAATCACACAAGTGTATGAAAGACGCTTTCTCACAAGTGATGAACACCATTTTTCCTGTCGATGTCAAATGTTAATCACAAATAAGGTCAACAGTATTTTTCACACGTGTGCTGAAAGTACTTTAAGCACGCGTATTGAAAGTATTTTCAGCACGCGTGTAATATTTAGCGCTTTCCAAAGAACCAACTAGTGCGGATTTTGTCATTTTTGTATGTGGTTGTAGGAAAATAGAACTACACAATTTGATATCATCCGTCAAGAACAATTTAAATCATCCAATTAGCTACTTCCAGGAATTACAAAGGTCGTTGTTTAATTCTTGCATCAGAGACATACAAAAACTGGATTGTTACTTCTCCTGTTCAAAGCAGCAACATGAAAATAAAAACATTCTCTCCAACCTTAACTCACCTCTTATCAATCTTCTTTTTTTTTTGGAAAAATCCCCATCGATACATTAATATTTTATGCATAATCGCTTAAACGATATCCGATATTTATGAGCCAAACACTTTCGCTTTCGGATTCAAAAAAATCATATCATTAATCATATTTTCTATTGATATTTCAAAGCTCTAAACACACGTTTCTAATATTGATGAGTTTATTATGTAGATAGATTAATCATGATATGAGCTATTGGCATTTTATGTGAGTCCTAATAATTAAATCGGCTTTTCGTTTTAGGGTCGATTTATTCATCTTCCGATAAACTATCAGATAGGTAAAGTCTGGCAAACTTAATTTTGCCGGTGACGTCTTAGGGGCGAAGAAGAGAAGGCAAATACATGGTGGGTTGTATCATGAATCTTGTCAATTTTGCTTGTATATGACAGATGAAAACGCAATTTATAATCCCATTGGTCTGAAGATTAATAAACCGGGCCTTAGTATGATTATTTTGTCATTTTTACTTCAATTGCTACCACTTAGTTATAATTAGAATAGGTTTTCAATACATACTTCTATAGTTTCCGAGTTTACATTCATTCCAATTTCACAGATAATTTAGGTCCAACTTTTTTTTGTGAGGATAACCAAACTGGTTTATAAAATTAAAATATAATATTGATCAAGCTGTATTCTCTATTGTTAACATTGAAGTTATGAAATGAAAAGAATATGACATCAACATCAGATCCGATTTATTCGCAATCCAGGGCCCCTATTCTGTAAAAATATCGTACACGAATGTGATATAATTTCAAATAAACCATATTCAATTGACATTCGAATTCCAATAAAATTTCGTATGAGATAGAGATGAGCAGGAAATCGCGAACTGCTAAAAATTCACTGCGAATGAAAAGTAATCGCAATCTGCTAACTATTTTGAAATAAACTGCGAAATGCGAATAATGCATATTACGAACAGCTGACGTGAACTGGTGGAACTACACACCGAACAGAGACAGAGCGATATCGCCTAGTGATCAAAGTGTATAGTGAACGTAGCAAATTGCTGCGTTCACTATCATTTCGATGCTAGCAATCAAAAATAATAAAAGACTGCGTTCGCATGAACGTTCGTTGATCGTTCGCATCGTCTCGTCGCTATGAGCCGCATCCTGCGTGCAAGCAAGGCATTTATTCCGCGAAGGGCGCGGAGTTATCTTAATTTAGCTCATTTATTTACTATACCTTGTGAAAAAATAAAGCTTGCCTCGTTTTATTTTATTTTTTTTAAATAATTTATAGGATGGCATCATTCGCAGTAAACACCTAAAAACTACTCTATAGGTACATCATAAAACAGAACCAATTACATAGCAATAGCATACTTAACATACCTACTTACGTCGCAATCGCATAACGGCGTATGGAACCAAAAGCATCATGACGTCATTCGCAGTTTTCGATCGCAGTTTATATTCACAGTGAATGAAAAATCGCAATCATAGTTATAACTGCGAATGAATATTCGCGACTTAGCTCATCTCTAGTATGAGATGAGATTTTTACAAGAAAGGAACCCAGCTGAAAAATCTATGAATTTTAGTGCTTCCAATTTACATTACTATTATTCGATTCGCACTAAAAATAAAATACAAAAATCACGACTAAACCAGCAAAAAACTGAATCACTTTAACTGATAAACTTATTGCCTAGTTTAAAACTAACTGGAGTTCCCAAAATTTTTACTCTGACTTATTTAAAAATTCACTCTTTTCTCACAAATACCTTAATTCTATTATAAAAATTCCAATAGGTAAGTTTCGTATCAAAAGTTTGCCTTATCAAATTTTCTTATTTTACTATTAATCATGAAATATCATCTTAAAAATGTTTCAATTCCTTTTGGGATAATTATTTAACTTTCGTAAATTTATCAATTCATTAACTTTTTGTCCTATTTTATAAAGAGTACAAATTTCCTTTCTTTACAGTGTAAATTTACTTACAAGATGCATTTATTACTTTAAAATTCTACTGGCACACACGTAATTACTGAAACGTTAATTTCACGACTTGACTTTATGAACCCGAGATTTTCGCACTGCCTCCTTGAAACTTTTCGTACTATCTTCGACTTTGGACTCTGCTTGCTGCGTCTGTCACTTGACTGACCGTTCTGACTGTTCTCGACTGACATTTTTGACCGTTCTTGACTGATACTTCTTCTAAACCGACTCTGCTATTTTTATCGCAATTCAGGCTTTTTATATAAAAATATTCTCCTTCCTTCCTTTGTTCTTTCGGCGGCCTAATTTCTCCACCAATTTTATGAGTGCTTTGACATCAAGATTTCGTCATTTCGGCCCTCTTTTTAGTGGAATGCGGTACCGTTTCGTTGTCGGCATACAGCACGCGCCTGATTTATGGTGCTTTCCCGGAAATTTTGGTTTCAGTGACAGATGGCGTCATGCTAGTAAAGTGCCGCATTTCAGGGACACATTCCAATTGAATCATCTATTTTTGTATGACCCCACTTATCGGATCTTTTAGAAGGGATTTCAGTTTCTGTTGTTTCTTTATTCGCTGGTCAAATCATTTTACTAGAAGTTCCGGCTGTAACTGGTTGAGTGTTGTGGTCTCCTGGGGTGTTTAATTTTCGGTAAGTTGTAGTTGATTTTGATTTCATTTTTCCAGTTTGATTTATGTTTTGTTTGTTGTTTGTTTCATTTTTCAACAAAATAACCAGATCTATTAACAATTATTTTATTCTTGGCGGTTTTTCTTGGTGGTTTATTTCTTCGTCACTACAACTATTTCACTATATTTCCAATTCTTTTCAATGTAATCCTTTTGATGTTAAAATAATTTATGTTTATATAAATACACGAGATTATCTCATCTAGTAAGGACATTTTAAAAATTCAACCTATACAATAATGTCGTTTAATTTCGAATATATATAAATATTAACCCCAATTAATTATTTCGACTGATAATGATTGTTTATGACTTTAGTCGTATCTATTATTATTATTTGTTATATTGTATTTTCAAAATACCTGCAATAACCCATTAGTAAAACAAACAGTTATTGGTATCATATGATTTGAGAATAAATGATGTAGGTAGGTACCTACATAATGGAATTAAAACAACCTATTTATGACTTTCATTAATTTTCAAGGGATTGGCTACGAAAGATCATTTTATCTTTTGTTATAGCAAATGTTTCTGCTGCCTTTCAAGAGTAAGAAAACCTTACCTACATCCTAATGCATGAATAGAACATCCTCTTATTGCCGTGTGACGATTCTGACGAACTTCAAACCATTGTTACTGGATTGCCGTCTTTAGAGTAAACCAGATGACTTTACATTACCGACTTAGCGTATTACGAAACATATTTTTTGACATCTCTTATCATTTTAGGCCAATAAAAGTGTGGTCACGAATGTTCCGGACTCTAAGTAATGTCTAAACTTTTCAACGGAGCAGAGAAATTTCTAATTTTTTTCAGCAGCTGTAGTCTGCTCACATATTCAAATAGTCAATCAGTTTGGGGAATTGTCTGGGCGGTCAGTTAAGTCTTTAAGAAAAATGAAAAAAGAGAGAAACCTGGCCTTTTTTGGAAAACATACTTTTATTAGATTTTTCCCCATAAGGCCAAAATTAAAAGAACAAACATATCAGACGATGAAATCCCACCCGCAAGCCCTGGTTTCCTCGAAAGCGGCACCGTTAAATAGCGACCGTAATATTACAGTAAATGACGTCACATAGCGGTGGAAATATTTACGTCATATTACGTTAACGGTGACTCTCACCGGCCCTTGCCATGAAGAACATTGAACATTTTTTGTGACGTCATTTGCCTTAATATAACGCTTGCTTGCGGTGCCGCTTTCGAGGAAACCAAGGCTTAACTCAACCGCCATCTATTCTATATTTATTTGCCAGTCGAGATTTTTCTTGTCAAGACCCGAAAGAAGGAAGAAAACGAAATATTTGTTTTGTACTTCACTATGTCTTTCGTTAGTGCTTTTTGATCCTCCACAAACACCCAGTTTTATTTTAAGGCCAAAAGGAGATTTATATTTCCCAGGCATGGGACATGGGCGCTTATTTGAATGGGAATGGCTTTTCCTACAGCTATAAAACGCGGTTAAAAAAAAAATTTAAGACATTTTTCTATCAATCATCGCTCGTCCTTTGGTCCAATCAAATAGAGGCTACTAGATGCGTATCAAATTTGAAAGACACTATCAAGGGGACGATTAAAGTATCCACTGTCACACTCAGAGAAATTTTCGCTATCATAACCAGAAATATGTATAATGCAACAATATAATATGGTTGATATAGGCACAACCACACATAGTTAAATGTATCATAAATATATTGTTAATTGTTATTGCTCCTTCACAAATAATATTGCTTTTTTCAATTAGATTATATTGCTTGTCATACCAAAACTGCTTGCTTCTCATGTAATTTGTTAGAATTACCAATGCTTTTTAAATAGGTACCTACAGGAGATCAACAAAAACAATTTCAAAATATTTAAGAAATTTCGTCAGTGACGACGTCACTGGTTTCTTCTTGGCCGGTTCTTACTTACAACACTGTTCTTAAAAATAGGCATATTATGTAAACTTAAAAAAATGGATCAACAAAAATATTTGGAATAGGTATTCACTTACTTGGTTTAGAATCACTTTACAGCGAGCTTTAATAGTTCACGAGGTTTACGTTTACGATAACACCCAAATAAAATATATAGAAGGGCATTAGAAGGGGAATCAAATTGTTAAAAAGTAAGCGAACGCACTCGTGAGAGAGAAACTATTCATGGTTCCTGGCCATTTTTGAACTGAATTAGTGTGATAGAGTAAAATAGCTTGCTTGCCGCCGTCACGCGTCGGCGCCTGAGGCTGAGGCCCGGGTACGTATGGGACTCCTAATCAAACGTGTTGGTAGAGCAACATGAACTTATGGCGATTCCACAAACTATACGGTGTTGGGGAAATAACCCACAACAGGTTTATTTTTTATTATTTCTAATTTAATATATCTGAGTTTCTATTATTTACCATAAAAATAATATTCTAAAAATAGACGCTATTGCTGGACTATTTATCCTGTAAAAACAGGCAACAATAACCCTTTGAACCAATAAAATTACAGGTTTCTTCATTACCTTATAAAGCAGTGGACCTTTCTCGTCGCTTTAATTGTTCAGCCGCCACATTGTTTTCTAATTTTTTGCGACCTGCTCCCCTGGCAGAGTCTAGTCAACGCACATTCTTCAGTACTATTAGAATAAGCGAAGAGTTCGCACCCTTGCGCCCTCTGAATGCTCTCCAGTGGCAAAACCCCCAAAAAACCCCGTTAGTATGCGCGATTTATAGTAAAATACTACTCTCTGTGTCTCGAGGCCTGACATGGTCTATATTATTGATTACAATGTATGCAATTAACCCCTAATTGTTGCAAGTCACCTCGGACGAGCAAAATTCTCCTACGCTTGTATTTGGCTCTATCTCTCTCACTCTCGACAGGCTCCAACGCACCTGTATATCGTTGTGTTTTCTTTTCATCTCAGTGGAAAATTACCTAGCTGCCAGTGTAAATAGTGGTGATAAATGGATAAATAATCGCTTTGTGGATTTATCTGCATGAACCGGATTAAGCAAGTAAAACCGTTACAATTTCTCTAACAGTCGAACAATAAATACTGATGAGTGATTCGCTTAAAATGCACTATAAATTGAAGGGTTTTCTAACGTTTAGTGCAGAAATTTGGTTTTCACACTCGTGAAATTAACATTTGTACATTTTTATATAGAAACTGAGCATATATAAAGACTTTTCTTGCACATATTGTTTACGGACTTCCGCAGAAAAGTGCTCAAATTGTTAACTCTCAATAAATAAAAGAACTTTCAAGGATCAATATACATTTTGTGATTACAGTGAAGTGATTGAAGTTGATGAATTATTTATGTTGTGCTCTCGTGCATTTAATTAGCTAATTTGTGTTTTCGTTCACTTAACATTTAACCATAAATGATATTATTATCATTATCAGATTTCCCTACCTTTTATAAATCAAGATGTAGTTCGACTGGACGTCCAATTAGGAATTTTTAGATAGGATTTGATTGCTGTCTATACCGAATTACTTTCATTTATTGATTAAATTGATAACTATTCTATTTGTGTTTTATTTGTATAAATGAGAATCAAGGAACCGCTAACCCAACACAAGGCTTAAATGATCCAACACCTAATGGTTAATTTTTACAATCAGTTAAAGTAAAAACTTTTGGCATCCCTGGTGCGGTTTGACTGAAGCCCAAAAAGGGGCAATAGCTAGTTCCGTCACACACGGTCATATACGGTAATGATATCGCTAATGTAATTGACTGGTATCGGTATCGGAATCACACAGTTACATGTATCCCACTTATACGGTATTGTTTCGGTAGCTAGATTCTATATAATATATAATTGAATCAAATATAGCCTATTATTGCCATCACATTATGTTTTTCGCAGTTCTTTATATTTGTTTCGACAATATATTTATTTAACAATCTATACTTAGTTACCTCAGCAATAACATATTTGCGATTCAAACATAATAATGTCAACAATAACCTAAGTGTTATTCTAACTATTGAATAGGTATACCTATTTTTTTTTTTTTTAATCTGCATTACCATATATTTTGGTATTGGGACAATAGTATGAGTAACTAAATATGATTGCTGACCTAACAATGGTTATTTTTTCGAGTGCACTTTAGTCAAATAATAATTAATTTTCAATGTTCATTTCAGTTTTGATGTACGAGGCAAATCAATGTCGCAAGCGAAACACTGGTCCTCACCGGAAGTATTCGGCACAAGAGCGTACTTCCAGGCGGTATCTGAGCCTGCGCAATTGGTCATCGAGGACGTTAAACGTCACGACGAAGGAGAATACAGATGTAGAGTGGACTTTAGGAATGCGCAAACGCGAAGCGTATTGTACAACTTGACTGTGATTGGTAAGTGAGAATTGACCCCTGTTATATTATGGAATATTGTTGCTCCAATTGACAATTGAACTTTGCGATGCTGCAATTATCTAACTTCGTGAAACATTTTAAGTAGCCCACTGAAGTGCTTTGGTTGAAAACATTATAAATGGCTGGTTGGTACCAATCAAAATGTTCAGTTTATTATGCCTGGACCATCGAGTCTCCAAATAGCAAAGTTTTTGACGATCACAAAATAAAATTGCAGCTTCTACGGATGAGTTATTTAGCGCTATGTGCCAGAGGAGTTTAGGTTTATTCCTAGAAATTTTACTTCTTGTTTTCAGTTAACTTTACTTCCATTGAGGCGAATGTTCCACAGGCTTGGAAGTTTTGTTCTTTTTGTGAATATTACTAGTGTGGTTCGATAAGTTTAAATTCAGCTCCACTGACTGCAACCATTCCTAGTGAATGGTTCGCCCATCTACGTCAGTCTCTGCAAATTTCGTGGCTAGAGTCTCGCACATCCAGCACAGGTGGATATGGTTTTGGCCACCTATTTTGACGAATGCATTCTTGTTAAAGTATTTTCAAATGCCCCTGATATGTCTAAGACAGATGGCTAGTTCTTCATATTGCAGTGTTTTCTGGATTCTGTCGGAGCGCTGAAATCGGAAAAACTGGGAAAACTGAGGCCTCTTCTCAGTGGGTTATCAAGACCTCCAGGTTAAACAAGAGGTTGCTTGTAGTAGTATCTTCTCTCCGTGGTTTTGATACTCCTCTTTTTTTATTGCAGCTTTCTCTTGTGTGAGAGGGTCTCGTACGCTGACTGTCTCGACTGCGGTGACATCACGCCTTTCTGTGTTTTTGTTTTTCTTATCCATTTAGCCTCCACGAATAGCTCGGAATATAGAAGTCGACCCACGCTGGAGCTGCGTTTGGCGTGGTAAGGTTGGTTGTTTGAAGAGGTTGCCAAATATCATCAAGGCTCCGTTATCATATGATCTATAAAAGCTCTCCATATATTTCTTCTGGGCCTGGCGCGCTTCTATTTTCCAAGAAGCTACACTGTTTTTCATCTTCTTGTTTTACAACTCTTATTGGCGATCCTGCGGTTTTTATCTTTTGTGTCTGTTTTCATTGTTTTTTTAAATCTGCCCGTTGTTCTTACAGAAATTCTTCGAAATACTCTTTCCATTGCTGGGGTGTTATAGTAGTAGCATTAACTTCGGTTTTTGTTATCCTTATGTTTTTCATTGCCTATTCTTCAACTTTCTGGGTTTCCTTTTACCTCCCAGGTAAATATTAATATATTATGTACCTACAGTTTCTTTCCCATGATTCATCTTTTTTCGGTATCCTACTACTAGTTTATGCTGTACTCTTGCTTTGTGCTCCTTTTTATATTTTATTTGTCTTTATTTAAACTCAGTACTGTTTTTTTTTTTTCTTATGTCTTCCATTCTCGATTTCTTCATCCCATCAAAAAGGTTTTTGTATTCTTCCGATTTTTTCGTATTTGCCTAGGGCATCAAATACATGCATGCAGTGAATGCCTTTGATATGCTGGTAATCCATTTCAAGGTTTTGGAAGTTCAGACTGCTCTTTAATTTTTGGTCCAACCTTTTCATGTTTAACCCGTTTACGCTTTGTTTTTCTAGAGATTTCAGGTTGTATTTCTTAGCCTCAATCTTTTCGTATGTTTGATCTCTGTCTTGCAATAGTGTTAGTGTAGTGTTTGCAGTGTCAATAATTTCCGAATTTTATTGTTTAGAATCATCTTTGTACCTGTATTTATGTATTTCTTTATGCTGAAAATATCCATTTATCAACCTTTTTGCATTGTTGTTATTCGTTACTTTTTCTCCAAATTTGTGATCGTCAATATCTGGATAATATGCTACAGAAAACGCACATGATGCAGTCAGCTTTCGAGTTTTAAATAAACAAATTTTCTTTGGGTAAAATTGCAGCTTTCCCCAGTAAATTCATCTCCTGTGAAATATTCTGACCAGTCAAAATCTAAACAAACAAAAATAGATTTAGAACAGCGATATGCATTTGACTAGGATATTTTTTTTTCTAGTACCACCAGAGCCTCCCATTATCTTGGACCAATTGGGTCTTCATTTAAATGGGTCAGTGGGACCTCACAAGGTCGGAGCCGACATTCTACTGACCTGTAGAGTTGTAGGAGGTCAACCTCAGCCGACAGTTAGATGGTTGATAAACGGCTTGGTTGTAGATGACGAATCCGAACATGTCGCAGGAGATGTTATAGAGAACAAATTGAAGTATACCTCAGTGTCTAGGAAGGATTTGGATGCAATTTTCACTTGTCAAGCTCAAAATACTAAGCTAACTAAACCTAAGGATGCTGTGGTTCTGCTGAATCTTTTTTGTAAGTACCTATGTCATATTCTTTTCAGTTATCTAAACTTTCTCATTTATGTAACCTAGTTTTTATTCTTGCAGTAAAGCCACTGACAATCAGTATAGTGAAGACTGACAGTCCAATGGTAGCTGATAAAAGATACGAAGTAACGTGCGAGTCTTACGGTTCTCGGCCACCAGCCATAATTACGTGGTACAAGGGAAAACGTCCTCTCAGACGGACAAAAGTAAGAATATATCGTTTTTTAGCGTCTTTTATATAACTGTTAATAATCGCAGTGTGAATAACTTCTGCAACAAGTATAAAAGGACAGAGGTTACGAATTGGCCAATACTGACTAGCACCATATTTTCAGTTATTTGTGCCACTTTTATTAAATTTGGTGTTGAAAGTATCTCATTTATCCTTTGAAGTTATTCAAAGGATAAATACAACCAAGCAGAGATAGATAAATAAAAGAAAAGAAACAACGTTATTTCACCCTACACTATATTGAATTAAGTCTCCTATTAATATCTTTTCCGTGACAGACCCTCTTTGTGAACATTTTTTTAAACTCGTTCATTTAGAGACACTTAATTTGTTTTCGGAAGTTTGTTAGTAACCTGATTTGTCAAGTAATTATTTTCTTTGGAACTCTTTACTACTGCATTCAAGAGGTAAAAGAGTAAAAATATATTGAAGAACCTCAACATCCGTGAAATTCACTACTAATTCTGTATAAAAAAGTAAAATAATTCGCATTATTACCTACTTTTGCTTTTAAGGAGGACATTATGGAAAATGTAACAATTAGCCAGTTGAGTTTCGTACCGTCAACAGAAGACGATGCAAAATCCATAACTTGCAGAGCTGAAAACCCTAACGCGACTGGACTGTTTTTGGAAACTTCTTGGAATATTAACGTTGTCTGTGAGTATTGCTTAAACTTTTCTAAGTCGCAAATAAATTTCACAAAGATTTAAAGTTTATTATCCATTTTAAGTTTATTACCCATTTTAACCCCTCACCAAGCCTCGCAAACCTAAGCCTGCATAGCGCTTCACAATGGCACCATACATGTAAGGCAGTTTCTTCCACCTCTTGACAGAACCTGCACAGGCTAGGCTATCCTGTACCAAGCTCATTTTTTCCAGATGCTTGTTGACTTTACGATGCCCTGTTAATTGTTCTACCGTTATTCAACAATCTTGCGGCTGTGGCTTAGTAGGTCCGCTGTGAACTTGGGCGAGCAGAATTTGATAAACTACTTTGCCTGTTGTTGTCCTAGTGTTCGTTGCCACCAGCTCTGAAACTGTCTGTCTATCCACCATTTTGTATAACCATAGATTCATTATTAATTCTTTAGATTAAGTCCCCAGCTTTCTCCACAAAGCGTTCTGCATCTCCCAATGGAAATTTTAGCCTTCTGGACAACTGAAGTGTGGACCCCAGGTCATCTTTTGGTCAAAAATAACTCCTAGATATTTGACCTCTTTTGAGTAGGGGATTTCCGTTCCATAAACCTTAGGACATCGAAGTCCTCTTAGTACTCAGTTCTTTGTGAACGGTACAATTACGGTTATCTGCGGATTAACTGACAAGCCTTCCTCCCTGCACCAGTTATCTACTAGGTTCAGTGCTTTTTCAGTTCTTTCTGAGACATGTTCTAGATGCCTGACAGTAGAATCTCTCCTTGGCCATTTTTGCCAGGAGATCGTCGACTAGGACCGCCCAATACAATGGCGATAAAACGCCTCTCTGCGGGCAGCTTCTTCCCACTATTGCTTCTACTATGTGTCATCCAGAGTAGATGTAATTATACTGTTTCTTAGACTGGCTTCTATCCAGTTGCATTCGGTATACAGGATATTCCTATGCTTGAGTGCGTTCATTAGTGATGTTGTTGGAACGTTTTTAAACCACACTCTCTATATCTAGAGTCATCCAGTGCGGAGTCCCTAGGATTTCCTGTAGCCATACAGGCGATCGCTTAGAGGATAGAGTGTCAATGTGCGGTCTCTAATGTATCTATCCACAATTTTTCCAGAGTTTTGTACAGGAACGAGGAGATATATATGACTAGGGCCTTTTGCCAAACTTCTGGCATGTGGCCTCAAGCAATGCACGTGCTGGAAATTTTGCAAAGGTGTGGCATCAGTATGTCCTGACCGTTCTAGAGCAGGGCTGGGTAGATTCCATCCGGGCCTGGCGATTTGGAGAGGTGTAACTCGCCTATGACCCATTCAGCTCGCTCATATGTTACCAGTTCCTTTGCGCTGTCCCAGTCCACCTTTGATGGTCTTCTAGACTTTCGGATTTGATCTGTCGGTCTAGATTGATCAGTGATTATAGATGACCCTGGAAAGTATCTATTATTCGATCCTTCTAGGGGGCCGAGAGCGCCCGCAGTACCTTCCCTTGCAAGGACTTTGTGCACCCTAGCGCGCATCAGCGTTTCTGTGATTTTTTTGGCAGAATCGCTTCCATGGCTTTATTTTTGCCTTGCGGATCTCCTTATTGTACTGGGTAAGTTTTATTCTGTACGTATTCCAGTCCTGATTTATTTTGGCTCTATTAAATAGCCTTCTAACGTCGGATCTAAGATCCTCCAGGTGTTTGTTCTACCAGACTGTCTTTTTTCTTTGTTGTCTTGTTTGCTCCAGACAGTTATCCTGATAGGTCACTTGTATTGCCTCGCTTAGGCGATCTACCGTCAAGTCAAGAACCGTCGCTGTGGAAATGGTTACCACGCCCCCTCTGAGTGACTCCTCTATTGCTGTCTCGTAGCCGTGCCAGTTAGTCCTCCTTGGATTACGGAATTTTTTAATCTCCAATTTCGAAATTGTGATATCGAACCTTATGTGGCGATGGTCTGAATATGATGGTTTGTCTGAGACATGCCAGTTCGTAATGTTATCGTTGACACCGTGCCTACAAAAAGTGAAATCAAAAACCCTACACCTGACTGATGTTACGAAAGTGGGTTCTGCGCCTATATTAGCTAAATCTAACCCTTCACTCATTATGAATTCATGCAAGGACTCACTGCCATTAGTGCTGTTGCTTCCCTAGATTGTGAAGTGGGCGTTTACATCGCCTCCAACGATTAGTCGTCGTCCCCTTCCCCTGCAGTGGGCCACTGCATCCTCCATCAGATATGGAGGGCCAGTCCTCTCTTCTCCAGGGAAGTAGACGCAGCAGATTACCCAGGACGTGAGCCCTTCCTCTGCTATTGTTGCGGTTGCCTGTACTGTGATAAAATCACCGGAGTATAGCGGTATTAGCAAGAGTATTAGTGAGCAGCTAGTTTTATTACTGTTGTCAAGAATACAGGCTCTTGGGTTGTTAGCCTCTGTATGATACAGTAACTTACCACCGGGCGGACTAAGTCCTCTGATAGCTCCGTTTTTTAGCCACGGTTCCTGAATGTGGGCGATGTCGAGACCTTCTCTTTGAAACCTACCCGTCCAAAGCAGCCTTTGCATGGTGATGGTTGATTTGGATAATCTTTAGGGTATTTATTTCTACGAAGAAGGGCTGTGAGAGCGGCTGCTTAGTAGGATCTCTTCCTCCATGGTAACGTCCTTTTGTTGGTAGACTATATGTCTTTTCAGCGGACTAGTGCCTCCTCAGTTTCGCCCGCCCGTTCCTCCTCCTCCGGTTCCGTAGCATCGGCCTTCGATGTACTGGCCTTAGGACCTACAGCGGTGTGCTGGACCCTGTCCTCGGGCTTCTTTTCCCGCTTCCTTCTGAACTTCAACCTTCCAAATCCGAAGTAGGGGCTCATGATCAGTTTTTCTAGGCCCTCTAGCGACTATTTGTCCATAGAGAGGGTCCAGGTAAGACCTTTGTCCATTGGGACTGCGCCCCAGGACTACCACAGGCTTGTGTTCAGGCCTCTGCTTCCCACTGAGAGCTTCAAGAGGATTCTCTCGTCGAACAGTCTTTCTTCCTTCTCGTCCAGAATGCAGAGGGTGCAGGTTTCTGGCTTTGGTAAGTCCTTGGCTGTTAACGCCTTTAGCACTGCGCCCTCCCAGGGCTTGAGTGTTGGCACCGTGTTCATTAGCCACACCGCGCTGGTCTTGTCTGCGCAGGTGACCTCAAAATTCCGTTAGTAGGTACATTGTATCTTCTCTGCATTATATATTCTCATATCTCTTCGTATTTGCTTCTTTGAAATTGTTGTTTTATCCTTACTTCTTAGGAGTTTTGTACAGTTACTTAGCCCAGTCTTTTTTGCGGGCTGGTTCGATGAAGGGTCGATATTCTTCTTCAGGCCAATGGTCACTTCCAATAGATACCGAATTTATTCAGAACCGGTTACCTAATTGTCTATATTTGCACCCATACATATCTCACCTGTTTGAAGAGGTACCCAGAAATGTCAAATGTGAAAGTTGTAGGTGATATCAGAAACTTAACAGTAGTAATAGCCCAATTGTCCGAAAACATTTTATAACAGATTTCGAAAGCTTGTTGCTTGAAAACAAACCGACGCGTTTGCGGAGGTCTGTTTTCTATAAGGAACAAGTTTGAGAAAGTTCTTGTAAAATTTTTAAGTATTTATCAATGTTCGAGGGTTATTCGGATAGAAAATTATTCGACAGCAATGCTCGAGGCAATCGGAGATGAGGCAATGTCGAGTGAAAACAACCCTAAAATTAAACTGCTTGATAGAACTGTCAAAAAAATTTTAGTGAAATTAGCTACAAGTTTACAGGGTGTCACAAAAGTGTAGCAAGACAAAGTTGAAGTTTTTTAAGACTTACTTGAAAAACCGTTTTTGTAATAAATATGTAAAAACATTAGAAATAATGATGAAAACCGACAGGCCTTTGTTTCATTCACAACCAAAAATCATATTTTGTTTTCAAAGATCCTCCCATTGTCGACTTAGTCCTTGGAAGTACTCTCAACGCTGGCGACATTAAAGAAGGCGACGATGTGTATTTTGAATGTAAAGTCAAAGCCAATCCTCCAATAAGACGACTCACTTGGTTACACGGTGTAAGTAATTTTTAGAACCTTTGAAATGAAAAAAAAAAAACCGCAGGGTGAGGTTTTGAAACAATTTCAGAAAAGCTCTTACTGAAACTTTGAATTCAGCTCCATTTCATATAATAGTTTCTCATTCAACCAACGTTTTGTTGGTTTTTAATGCATTGATTTCAACAGATAAACAATTAAATAAACTTGGAAATGCTAAATCAATTCAATTGGTCTACGAGTATTAACTTGAAGCTCTCGAACGCATTTCTTTTTTCTCCACTCTAAGTTTCAAACAAAAAATACGGTAAGGAGGCTCTATAATGCAAATTTAAACTTTTCAGAAACTTCTAGAGGCCTCTGTGTTTCTTTCTCGCAACACATATAAAATGCATATAAAATGGAGACTACTATTTTCAGTTGCACTTTATTATAATTTATTATTCAACTTCCAAATAAATACAGATTTTGTCGAAACTGAAAAATATCCATTTATTTAGGCGATCAGTTTATATTGTTGAATATTTCAGGGTATATTTTTGCCTCACAACATGTCCAACCGCATCATACACAGCAACCAGAGCCTGGTGCTACAAAAAGTCACCAAACAGAGCGCAGGAGTTTACAGATGTTCGGTTGTCAATTCAGAAGGGGAAACTGTTAGTGACGAGCTGCATTTTCGAGTACAATGTGAGTGTAATCTGTTTAATGTATATATTTCTCTTGGGTCTCTGAAAACTATAAGTAAGCCAAGCGATTCCTGAAAACGTGGCGAAAGCGCCGCTTTAAAGAGTGATGAAAGGGGAGAGTTATGAAACAAAATTGATTTTGCGGTTGTGGGGATTATCGATCTCATTTAAAAAATTTTTAGATAAACCAATGTGCAAAAACGATAAAATCGTCGTCGTAGGAGCCTCGACAGGCGAAAGCATCGATGTAATATGTGAAATTGAATCTGATCCGTCAGCAAAGGTACGGTTAGCATCAATCTTTCTTCAAATATCCTAATGGAAAAGTGAAACTAATATTTATAGAGGTACAAATGGAAGTTTAACAATTCAGGTGAAACTATAGAGCTGGAATCGGATCGTTTCACCAAAACCAGTAACGGCAGCTTAAGCATACTTAAGTATACTCGAATAACTGAGATGGATTATGGCTTATTGTCCTGCTGGGCCGCGAATATACTTGGGAATCAGATTAATCCTTGTGTTTTCCAAATAGTTGCAGCAGGTAAAAACTTGAATATTTGCATAAATAGTTCTTATAAATTAATATTGCCTCAACTTTAGGTAAACCATTTCCAGTCTTTAATTGCACTTTAAGCAGCAAAACAAGTAACTCAGTAGAAGTTTACTGTCAACCTGGTTTCGATGGAGGCTTGTCTCCACATTTTCTACTGGAACTGTACACTAAAAACTCAATGGTGCCTAAATACAACGTCACTTCGTTCAATGAACCATATTTTTACTTGGACAATTTAGAAGCAGACGTAACTTTTACGATTGCGGTTTTTGCTGTGAACTCTAAAGGTAGAAGCGATGCGGTAATTTTAGAATTAGCGACTTTTGGTGATTCTCAAAAAAAAACTGGTATGTATTTTCATTTTTAAGTATTTAGGTATTGTTTCAACTACGATAGTCGCTTGAGCAATTTTGTTATCTGACTTGACTATCATTTTCCCGAATTCCTACTAAGTTTTGACTACTTCCGATATTGCATTAGATTCTATAGTTGTCTGCAACCTCAACATGTCCTGACAACCACACCAGTGTAATAAAATGCTTTTGAATAATTCAAAATTTTATTGACTATCCTACTATCCTATGGGTTCTTATAGGCCAATGTTCTGAACTTATGAGTATATTTTTTTCTAGCTACAGACGGTGATGCAGGATTTTCTTCACTCTTGGGTATCCTCCTAGGCAGCACAGTGACTATCGTAGCAATCATTGTAATTTTAATAACAGGAACACGCAGTTCCCAAAAAGTGATGTTTGACATAAAAGTACCCAGTGCAAAGACGCAGTGTACTAAGTCTTCGAATAACACTCTGAATCAAAGTGCATCACCTAGAAAAATCGACGAAATAGATCCAGATATTATTCCAGTAAACTATGGTGAGTAATTTTAGGTTCAACTTTTGGTAGTAGGATACAGATGGGATCGACACATTTATTTGCATTTCAGGAGCTGCAGAAAATGTACCATATCATTTAGAATCGAATAACGGGCCACAGGGACCCATTCCTCACCTGAGCTATCCCACTTCGGACATGCCTCTAGTAACAAACCAGGTAATGAAGAATTCTATTATTTCAACAATAATTAATAGGTATTTACCTTATACAATAATTTCCAGAATCATCAGTACAGTAATCCCGTAGTAATGGCTGGTACATTCCCTTGGGAATCCAGACCCAAGGATCTGTGTCTGATCAACAAGAATTCATCTAGTTTAACGCCAGATTTACAAATGAACGATTTGGCAATTAAAGAACGTCTTATGGCAAATAGACTACCAGAAAGTTGTGTTTAAATAAGTTAAGTTTTGAATGTTTTATGACTAGGGTCTTCGAACTGACAATGATTACATTGGAGAGAAATAAAGCAACCTATTATATTTGAACAACGATTTGAGTCAATACAGTATTTCCATACAAATTCAATGGGTTAAGTTAGATAGAATTGTAAAATGAGACAAACCAAACGTTATATCTTCGAAAGAAACCATAACAGGTCGTTCTAGGTCGGTTCTAGGTTTATCGTAACCACAAAATTTGCGAGTCAAAGCACCGGTACCCAGTTTTCGCTGTGGATCCGCAACTACTTTTTCTGAACTTGGTGCTTTATACTATGTTAACTGCAAATTTCTTGACATTATCGCGTTTACTTCGACCAAAAGTATTTCTATAATTTTTTTTCCCTTTCATGATTCTCTTTGTTGGGATAAGAACAATAAGATCTGCGAAACGTTATATACCTCAACCGTGGGTTTATCTAAAAACTCTCTTAATAAACTCCCAAAAATACTTACATGTGTTCTGAAGAATGATCTCTGTCTCGCGACATTGGTGCTCATAGTCGTAATAAAAGTGTTATCTGAATTTACATCTGCGGGTTCCAATAGCTCTATTCCATAATCACCTGGTGAACACAGGCGGGTTAGCCCAGAAACTACTACTTTGCAAATCTGAGCGAAAATCCAATATTGGCAGCTTTCCTGCTAGAGAAATTAGTAAAATAAGGAAGTTCAACATGATCGTCGCCATCCTCAGCCTCTGTGGTCACTGCTGGACATAGTACTCTCGTAGATGTTACCTACCACTCCTGAGCAATTCGAACCCAGTTCGCGGTATTATACGTCTTACATCATCTACCCCAGTTTCGGAAATTTTGATGTCTTGGTCTCCATTTGATAATTTTTCTGGTTTATGCAGCTCTTCCGTTCGATTTTGATGGTTTTATCCCTCTTATACCATCTTTGACACCAGTTCTTCTTCTCATTTCTGCATTTGGTATTTTATCTCTCAAAGACACATCTTAGCATGCTTTCTTTCGTGGCTCGTTGGGCGGCTCGAAACTTACTCATTATCTTTTTATTCAGCAACGGTAGGACTGGAGGTCACACTTTTCAAAAACTTTCTTTTTGAAGCATATTGGTATGTTCGATCAGAAGATTTGTTTTATATTTACACAAGCTGTCTAAATAAGCCTTACCCTGGTTTAAAGCTCACTCATTTTATTGTCTCGGCTCAGGCGAATTTCGTATCCAAGATATAGAAAGTTGAGAAGATATGAAAGCACCCAGACCATCCAGAATACACATACCCACATTGCTACATACAATATAAGTTTTTTATGAGCATCCAACAATGACTAGAAAAACTCGAACACGAACTGAGTAATACAATGAAATAAGTTAGAACATTACCGGTACCGGTAGGCAGATTTCTGATAGACCCACCTACCTGGAGAAAAATGTACCAGTCTCAAATCAGGACAGGTACACTTTTTAAGAAAAGCTCAGATGTAGATTGCCCCAATTATCTACCCGAGTTAAAAACGAAGAAATTAGGAGAACAAAGGCTATTAATGTAATAGAGGAAATAGTAAGGATGAAATAGCGTTGCGCAAGGCATGTGGTTAGTGGTTAGACCATCCGAAGATAGGTGGTTGAAGAAACTGAGACATGCCAAGAATAATTACAAAAAAGACTGTAGTACGACCACAATAAAAAAGGTGGGTCAACGTACTGTCGCTGGTAAACAGTGGATGAGAACTGCATATAGCAGAGAAGAGTGGATAAGATGAGAAGAGTTCTACGTTCAAGAGTGGAAAAATATGGGTTGATGAAGAAGAAGAAGTAACTATATTTATAGGATGATACCTGCTCGATCTCTCCACCGTTCAGAGCAAATTAGCCACTATGAAGTTTTCCATAAAAAAATTTAAGTCCTACTTTTCTCGATGTTTCCGGAAGAATTTCCATCATGCTTCTGGCCTTGTCCAATGTATCAAGAATTGGAACGATATCGTCAGCTAACCTGAGGTGATTTAAATGTTTGGCATTTCTGTTTATTCCCAGATCGTCCCATTTGAACACTTTGAACCTATCGGGTCTTCAAAAAAAAAAAACAATCAAAGATTGCTATGGTTTTTTAAACGTATGTCTTAGCAATATTTTTCTTTAATTTTGACAATGTCAGTCAATGAAATTTAATGTCAAAATGTCATGTCAAAAATGCTGACCAATAAAGAAACAATAATGCGACGTACGTTTTCGTAACCAAAGCAATCTTTGATTGGTTTTTTTTTTTTGAAGACCCGATATATTCAAGCATGTTTGTGAATAATTTTGGCGATATACATGGTGTCCGTTTTTCAAGGGGATAGGAGGTATTCCAAATTTCCAATTGACGTTTTTTGAAGCAAGAAATTACGTTCCGTAACTGTCGAGCTTATTTGTGACTATTTCTGTTATGATTTTTATGTGAGAGCTTATGTGTAATGTCGATAGTTTTTCAAGATAGCAATATCACCATCTTTGTGCACGATAACTGTTATAGTATTCCAGTATTGTGCCATCGAATAGATGTAGTAGGTACTTCTGAGACGACGTGTATTTGAAAGATTATGGGTCACAGCACTATATATGTTCGTCATGGAAGACATCCATAGTGCATTTAGTCTAGATCCACTGAGATGTCACCGTGAAGGAACATCACCACTTCATCGTCATAATCGGTTATGGGTGGATGGTGGATATACCTTTATAATAACCAACCTGTATCTCTGATTCAGATCCGATAATAACTATATGATTCTTGGGCTTATGCTGTGTATTTTCAAGACTTGTGTTTTTTATGGACCACAAATCGCGTCCCATCTTGATGCAGGGGATCTTCTTCCCCTTTAGTATAGCAGATGGCCTAACTTGAGAACGGTCTCGGCCTGTCCTTTTCTACGAACATCTAAGATGTCTCATATCATATGATCGAGCTCTCATCCCAATTTTCCAACTTTGTATTCGGATAAAAGCGTTTCTTATATTGTAGCGTTTGTATTGTGGTAGCTTGATGGTCAAACCCTGCCTGCAGTCTGTGACTTGAACGCTATCCTAACCAATGACATTTATAGGGCTTTCGGCAAGATGCTAGATGTTTACAAATTGCAAGAGTATTAGGCTCTCCAAACCACGTGATTTTTCAATATGGTGAGTGTGGAAAATTTGACGTTTGTTTGTTTATCTTGAGTTTATTTGGAATATTTTCAAGCTAATAGGCTCCTTGCATCAAATTTTTTTATTGCTGATTTCGATAGTCCATGAAAAATAAGTTAACACGTGTTTTTTCTTTTTCTTCTTAGTCGAAAATTGACGGAGATACAACACTATGAAATCTGTCTATGACGTCACTTATCTAATAAATAAGTGACGTTGCACATGCGCAGTATATCTATATACAGGGTGAGTTACTAAGAGCGCGGTGGTCCATATCTCCTATACTAACAGAGATCGAAAAAAAAAGTAAATACAAAACTTGTAGATAAATATGAGTACTACATTCCTAAATTATTTTCCAGTATACAGGGTGGCCTAGATTAGTAGTGGTGACACAAGTATATGTTTTTTTGAAAGACTAGCCCTGTATATTATGATATTTCTGGATTCTGCGGAAAATTCTAGACATATTTCATGTACAATGTCATATACCTACCTATCTTAAACTGTTTCGGAAATACTGACAGTTTAAAATTGACTTTTTTGCATCTTTGACAGACTGTAAAACCTAAACGGTTAATTTTAGAGGAAAACCGATTTTACATTCCTATCTTAGATTTTCATAAGCTATCATTTGACACCAACTTTGAATTTAATCCATGAATAAAAAATCCGCTTAAATTTATAATCTCTATGACAATAGTTTTAGAGCATTGAACAAGCTTCAAAATGAGCCATCATACAACCCTGTAGGTCTTTTAGTCTTCGAGAAATGATTTTTTCCCCCCAAAAAAGTGATTTTCGTAAAAAATTCCTAACTTTTTTAATTTTCATGCTAGACAATTAATTTTTTACACATACATAGTAGCTGAGGCAGGCTTTATTGAGCCCAAATTTGGGCCCGGTCCGATGGGTCGTTTCGGCATAATACCCTTGTCAAGCAAAATGGGGATGTTTCTAAAGCAGTCTGTCGAATTGAGGATAATTTTTTTATATTTATTTTGAAAAGTCCACTGATAAGTCGAAATGCCAAACTATCGATCCTCTAAATCAGATTTTCCATTTAATTTTTTTATCGCAAGTAAAACGGCTCCAAACATCACTGAAAATGGAAAAAAAATGTAATTTGCGTGGGAGGGGGGGAGCTCGCTGTCACTCCGTTTGAATTCCCGTCATTTTTTTCCATTTTCAGTCATCTTCGAAGCAGTACTAGGAAAATCTGAGATAGACATCGGTTCCAACTGTAATTTTGAAGGACTTGCAAAACGTTTTCATAGCTTGTAATACATCATTTTAAAGGATTTTTTTCGCAGAATATTATTTTGTTGAAATCGAAGATGGCCGCCATAAGAAATAAGAAAGTTTTGGTTAATAACTCGAAAACAAACGACGATCGGAATGTTTTCAAATCACGAAAATATCCGTCTCAAAAAAGTGTCTTAATAATGTTAAAGTTAGAAAAGTCTAAAGTTAATGGTTTATGAATTATCGACAAAAAACAAAATTGGCTATTTTCAGTTTTTCCCGGATTTCTAGGAAACAGAAAACTTTGAAGCAAATTTAACAACAGGATATAAATGAGCAATAAATTCCCTAAAACTTTCTTAATTTGAGCCACCCTGTATCTCTCATAATAAGCGAAATCCCCATGTAGAGACTCGAATTTCGGACACACTGTATACTGATTGGCACAATATATGTATAGTTTATAAATAAATTCGATATTGAAGATAAAAATTGTCCCAATATTACGAATTATTAAATATGGGATATTTCTTTTAAACATAGACCCAATATTTGTTTTTCAGATTGGCACAATATAATATACTTTATATATGTATGTATAGCGAACATTATGGGGGACACTGTATGTAAATAAATTATGCAACTTTTTTTATTGAAAAATCTTCTTCAATCATAAATAATTTACAGAAAAAAAAACTGATGAAGGATTATTGAAAACGACTTTGGGCTATAATTAATTTAAGTTGGAATCGTTGTCGGTAATGGTACATAAACAATTGGGATTTCCACAGGTAATGTCCCTCTGTTCTTCGCCGTGTTTGCGCTCTTCGTTATTATTTTGATTACTGTTACTGCTTGGTTTGACCAGACTTTCTACAACAAAATTTCTTCTAGTTTTAAAATTGGGGTTAAAGTTAAAAGTTAAGGTACAGGCCTACATTGCGCCGGACAACAAGCCTTTTCTTTGTTGCTTTGAGGCTATAATAATGGAAAATCGACCGCAAAGCATTGGATATAAGGCAGGATTTCCTTTCCATTTGATTACGCTGTTGGCATTGTTCGGCGTAATATGCAAGTCTGTACGAACCCTGAGTCTGAGTATCATTTTTCATTATAAGTATATACCTTTTTTGTCCACTTGAGGTTGGTTCTTCTCCTCTGTCTGGTTTTGGCATGGATCATTCACTACTTCATTTGCTTTGTTGCCTCCTGTCTCAACTTGCACGCGAATTTTACCCTGTTCACTATGTCCACGACGCCTTTTGCTACTTCTACGACGCGATTCTGAAGTTTCCAGAACATATCTCTAATAAAAGTATATTTACTATGTGACACTATTTGAATTCTACCTTCAGGATACGTATTCCGTTTCCACTTTCGACGACTTCTCCTATGGCTGTCGTTTTTCTTTCCAATGCTTTTCCCTCGTTTGGTACGTCGCAGACGTCCACTACTTGCAGGTACCTCATAAAAGTTTTGGGTCTGGATTGTTCTCCGAAGGGTATCGGAGTCTTCCGTATTCAACCGAAGGGCATATTTGCCTCTGTGATGTTTAACTAGCCCTTCATTAACTGCATGTTCGAGAGCCTTTTGAACTTGTACTGTGACTTTCGTTTTAATGGCCGAGTAAGTTACCTAAAATAATTTAAAAATCAATATAAATTCATGATGACGTATATAGCTGAAATTCTAATATCCAATTTACACATTTTTCATGATAAATCTGAACAGATAAATTCCAAAGGAACATCAAGAAACGACACTTATAGTCCAGGAGGTGGCGCCAAAAACATGCAAGAGTTTTCGCAAGGCGGATATTTTCAAAATAGGTCGTACTTTAGTGCTAGAATGCTAGTGTACAGTCAGCACTCACAGTTCCGGGACAGCTGGCTCTGGGACGCAGGCAAAGTTGTAATTTTAAGAAGCATCTAAACTGTTTTCTCAAAGCTCCAAATTTATAGAAATTTTGCACATTATCTGTTTGAAGGTCACAGATAACGTATGTAAATCGTCAGACGTCTAGTTCGTTGCAAAAAGGGGGTCAGACGTCCTCAAAGTTTTTATTTTATGGCATTTTCTTCGGTTTCCTGTCAAAATATATTTTTGCAGGTATTTGACAAATATATTTGAAGAAAATGCCATAAAATAAAAACTTTGAGGACGTCTGACCCCCTTTTTGCAACGAACTAGACGTCTGACGATTTACATACGTTATCTGTGACCTTCAATCAGATAATGTGCAAAATTTCTATAAATTTTGAGCTTTGAGAAAACAGTTTAGATGCTTCTTAAAATTACAACTTTGCCTGCGTCCCAGAGCCAGCTGTCCCGGAACTGTGAGTGCTGACTGTACACTAGCATTCTAGCACTAAAGTACGACCTATTTTGAAAATATCCGCCTTGCGAAAACTCTTGCATGTTTTTGACGCCAGCTCCCCAACTATTAATGCAGCCCTTACATGATTAATAATTTTTTTTCGTGTCGAGCCCGTCTTTTCTTTCATAGAGGCAATCGCTTCCATAACTGTAGCCAAGAAACGCGGTTCTTTGCGGGTCATCTTCATATTTTTAGATTCATGCAGGGACAAAGAAGACTATAATACAACGATCCACTTTGGTCTCACTTAGACGAAAAATTAACTTTTTCAATTTTTTGAATTAAAAATTAGACATTTGCAAAAGAATCGGTAACTAGTAAACAGTTTTTGTTTTTTTCTATTTTATTATATTGTGATGTGTCACTCTCTATAATGTCACCAGTCAAAACACAACATTATGGCAACGTCATTTTGACCACTTTCACATTTCAAAAAGTTCCTTCACGAAATGAATGTTAACTATATATCAGATTGTCTTCAAAGTATTGGCCATTATGGCAAAATAATATCAGTTGAACAACAGCTAATTCTGCAAAATAGCCTCCTGGTCCTGCAAAATGAGAACCATTTTCGCAACGTTTATTTTTGGGGTCAAATCCTTGGTGAGGTCAAAGACTATTATGTTGCCTATGGGTATGTAACTGATGCTCTGTATGGAAAAATTTACTATTATAGTAATGATGGTATGAATTGGGGATTACTTCCAAAACCTACAAAAAATGGTTTACTTCTTACTCCATTGTGTACTACGAGGTTTCAAGGAGACGCTGCCCTGATCATTGATATTTTGATTGGAGTAGATGAACCTAACATAGGAGAAAAGCTAAAAGCACCTCAAATAAGAAAACTCAAAGAAGAAGACAGATTAGCTTCGCTGATTCACATTATTTCTAACGAAGCTGCTGTAATACCTAGAGGAGCAAAAATTCGCCGACCTGATGGAGTTATTGTTGATAATTTATCTTTTGAAGGGCTCGCATGCTTAGAAGCCAGAGAAGTGTATTCGTATTTGCATGATAGAATTCCAACGCAAAAATTCAACACCAACCTGCTAACGCGTGATGACTACAACTATGCTACTGATTTTATGGATCCTTTAGATATTGATAAACCTGAAGGAAATTGGATTGTGGATATTCCGATAGGAGATTCTATTGTGCTTTTAAGATCGCTATTTTGGCCAGGCTTGGTTTTTTACCATTTTTTAAATACTCACAAGCATGGAGTAGTTTACATTGGTTATGGAAAGAAATGTATCGATGTACCGTTTATGTTAAGCCCCTTTACATAGTAGGCATTTTTATTTAATGATTAAATTTGGTATATAAAGCAGATAATATGTAGATATAATTATTATGGATTTTAATTAAAGGATGGTCACAACATTAACAATAAAGACTACTATTTTGGATAGGTACTAACACATATCGGTTGATGGATCCTTTTTGGAACACAGAGCCCAGAGGTGGGTGAAATGAAACTTCTTCACCCATGTTCTGGTAAGTGTCTTCCTGCTTTATTTGAGTAGCTGTGGATCAGATGGCAGAGCATCTAAACCATCAATTCTGATGTAAACACACGTGGTAATATTGAAAGACTAAGCGATTCATATCCTATTAAGCTTTTAGAGAGCAAGCACTAACTTAGGCATAATATACATGAAAAATGTCTTAAAGCTACAATAGAAACGGAAAAAAAAAGGCTCAGATCAGTGATATGTTTTTTTTCTAAAATAAAATACAGAAAAAATACCAGTTTTTTTTTTTTAGAAAATTACTTTATTTAAAAAAATCTTGAAGTCTCAGAGCTCGTTAGCCCTTCCGCCCTTAACCTTTGCAATAGGGGTCGATATATTTCCGGCGCAAATGGTAAAATGCTTCCTCGTTCTTGAATTTCACCTAAAAAATTAAAGTGAATGAGGGTCTGAAAACACCTATATCTACACTCTTTCCATGAATATTTCAGAATGTATCACTTGTAATTCAGATTTATCAATTCTACTTCAGAATGCATCAATTGTATCCCAGTTGTGTAAGTTTAATTTCAGAAAGTGTTATTTGTATTTCAACTTTGTCAGTTGTAGTACCTACAGAAAATATCATTTATGTTTCAGATTGGTCAGTTGTATTTCAGAAAAAGTCATTTGTATTTCATTTTGGTCACTTATATTTCAGAAATCATTATTTTGGTTTCCGATTATTTATTTGTGGATCGGAAATTGTGAATTATATTTCAGAATTCGTCAAATGTTATTCAGATATTATCAATGTAGTGTATTATAGTTATTTATGTATCAAGGGAATTATGAGGGTGTTAATACCACAGGGCAAAGTTTGTGTCCCGAGGGCCTTCGGCCCGAGGAACACCAATTGCCCGTGGGTATTAACACCTGATAATTCCCGTGGTACATAGATAATTTTATTTCCTACTGAATTTACTATATTTTGTCAATTTTCATAAAAAAATGAACCATAAACCAAAATTTCTATTTTTTGTCAAAGTTTCACCTATTCAAGGTAAAAGCGGGAGTTATGGAAATCCTTAACTCCCTTGGGAGTTAAGACCCTGTTTATGATTATCGTAACCAAGGTATTATATGGTTATAATAGTTCAGTAGGAAATAATAGCTATTTATGTACCAAGGGGATTATGTAGATTATAATGCCCGAAGGCGAAACTAGCCCGAGGGCCTATGGCCCGAGGGATATATTTCGCCTGAAGGGCATTATAATCTTGAAATCCCCGTGGTGCATACAATGCTTTATTTTCTACTCAACACAATGTTTTTTCATCAATTTGTTATTAACAAAATCAGTTAAACTTGTGTGACAGAATATTGTTTTGTATTTTGACATGTACCTGTACCTGTGACCTGTACCTGTACCTAGGACCTGTACATAGAAACGAAATAAATTAATATATCTATAAACATCTCATAAGGCAAGGCAACGGTGGTGGTCCTGTGGGTTAACGCGCTGGACTACATGGGAAACATTGATGGTAGACCGGGTTCGAATCCTGGCTAGACCGAAAATTATTTTCGGTCAGACATTTAGTGGCTGCCTAGGGTAAAGTGCAAATTAATAGAACAACAACAACAAAAACAACACCTTAAGGTATTATAAGCGGGCGTTATAGATCATAACGCCCGCAAAAGCGGGCGTTATGGATCAGGTTGTTATAGGTGTGTTAACGTATTTCGTTTCCTAGGTATTATGGATCTATAATAGTAAAGTAGAAAATAAAATATTTTATGTCATACCAATACATTATTGTGTTTTTATACCTTAGATACCATCTACATAATTAATTACTTTATGCCCGTGCGGGCATAAAGTACACATTATGGCCCGCGCGCGCATAAAGACGCAAAAAACAGTTTTCAATTAACTTATTCTTTATTAACAAAATATAAATTTACGCTTATAAACATATTATTTTTGTCAAAAAATTATGATGTTTGCACACTGATGACAATTTGCGAATTGACACTTTTTTCCTAGGTATTTATTATTCACAACCAACTGGTATGACATAAAAGTTTGTATGCACCACGGTCCACGGGTACTAATAGATAATATACCCTCGGGCCAGAGGCCCTCGGCTTTGTAAGACTGTCGCCCTCAGGGAATAATCATCTACTTAGTACCCTTGATACATAAATAACTATTATTTCCTACTGAACTATTATAACCATATAATACCCTGGTTACGATAATCATAAACATGGTCTTAACTCCCAAGGGAGTTAAGGATATTTCATAACTCCCAAGGGAGTTAAGGATATCATAACTCCCAAGGGAGTTAAGGATTTTCATAATTCCCACTTTTACCTTGAATAGTTGAAACTTTGACAAAAAATAGAAATTTTGGTTTATGGTTTATTTCTTTATAAAAATGGACAAAATACAGTAAATTCAGGAAATAAAACTATCTATGTACCACGGGAATTATCAGGTGTTAATACCCTCATAATTCCCTTGATACATAAATAACTATTATTTCCTACTGAACTATTATAACCATATAATACCTTGGTTACAATAATCATAAACAGGGTCTTAACTCCCAAGGGAGTTAAGTATTTCCATAACTCCCGCTTTTACCTTGAATAGGTGAAACTTTGACAGAAGATAGAAATGTTGGTTAAAAGTTTATTTCTTTATAAAAATGGACAAAATACAGTAAATTCAGTAGGAAATATAAGCAAACATATCCATGACTGGGAAGTCGAAACTGAGCCAGAAAACCTGAGCGACCATCGAACTATAACCTATACGCTCCAAGAGGAGCACAAACGTACAGAGGAGGTTACACTCCGAGGGTGGCGAATAAGCCCGAAGGCTATGGAGAAGCTAGCGAGAGAAACTAACACGATTTTCAACAACACCAACAACATGGACGCGGAAACACTGATAAAAGGTATCACGGGGGCCTGCAATAAGTACTTCGTTAAAGCCGGAACAAGGGCAGACAAACACAAACCAGTGTATTGGTGGAACCAACAAATTGCGGAAAAACGAAAGGCATGCAACAGGTGCAGAAGAGAGCTTACAAGGGCGCGAGGACAAACCAACAACGATAACACCCTGGTGGACCGCACAGAAAAATACAGGGAGGCCAGAAGGCAACTGAAAAGGGAAATTGGCAACAGCAAGAAACAGAAATGGAGGGAATTGTGTGATGAATTAGAGGAAAACATCTGGGGAAAGGCCTATATACCACGGGAATTATCAGTTGTTAATACCAACGGGCAATTGGTGTACCTCGGGCCGAAGGCCCTTGGGACACAAACTTTGCCCTGGGGTATTAACACCCTCATAATTCCCTTGATACATAAATAACTATATAATGAGTCACCAATACACCTATCTTGTGTTGATTTGGGAAAATCTGCGTAGATACCTGATGATTTCTGAACTACATCTGACAATTTCTGAAGTATCATTCACGTTTTCTGAACTAAAATCTACTAATCTGAAATTCAATTGACCTGTCTCGCATAAATAGAAAAAGATAGCTTAATTGTGATGAATACAAGTTGGAAAGTACCTAATAAAAGATGACATGCGCGCGCAACTAGTGGGTTGCAGTGTAGCCAGTTTGTATTGTAGTAGAATAAATCTAGACAATACAAATCGAATATTAAATATTATACCAATAGAAAGAGTTTTTTTACAACGTGTTCTACAAGTTTCTACAACGCTTTAGATCAGACAAAGGAAGAACTTTAAAGTGTATTTTAACATCGTCTGTACTTTCATTTTGATAAATGTTTCATCGGGCAACATCGCACAATGAAAGTGCAAAGGAATATGTCAAGTATAATCTGACATAATTTTAAATGATACTGCGGTGAGTTCATAAGTTATACGTAAAGTATTAGTTGCTCTTTGTCGAATTACACGTTACAAAGAAAGAAAGAACGATTCATTCTGAACTGGCCCCTGAATAGGAATATGACGCGAGCCTGTAACAAACTTGCTTCTCATTGGACGCTCACCTGCAGCCTACAAGCGACGCGCGCAGTCCAGGTAATAGGAGATCGGTCTATTAACTAATCCGAAATAAAATTGACACGTTCTGAAATAAAATAAGTTAATCTGAAGTACAATTGACTCTTCCCCAAATAAAATTAAATAATCTGAAATACAATTTACTGATTTAAATTTCAATTGACGCTTTTTGAAATTAAACTGACGATCTCTGAAATACATATTATATGGAGAAGGTGTCTATGTATAGCAGTGTTTAAAAAAATCCCCAAATGATAGAAGGTTTCATTCTTACCATCCAAAACCATTTTAGTGGCAATAGCGGTAGGATAGCCAACAGTTTTGGCCATCGCCGAGTGTCCGTCCGCATCGCCGTATACTACGAAATTTACTCCCCTGATCTCTTTCCGATTATCGGGCCAGTTAATACCGATATCGTGTCTTAAGATTACTAAATCTCTTTCGTTCTTTTCTGAAATTTATATCAGTTAAGTCCACAAAAAATCAGGTATATTAAAAGGTCCGATCATTTTCAGTTAGCAAAGAATAGGTTGGACGAAAATCGGATAAGTTGGAACCAGGTTCGAACAGTTTAACCTAGCATTATATTAGCTTAGAATAATGAGTCAGGATAGCTGAAGAGCAGCTTGAAGTAGAACAGCAACTTATAGTATTCATATGCTTTCTCAGAAGATATACCTTCTATCTACTACATAAGAGTTTTAATTCTTGGTAGAAGCATTTTGATTGGTAAATTAGCTAAACTGTTTATAACGAAAAATTAGTTTACGTTATTGGTACATTTTTGCACCTGTTCTGAACTTATCCGACTTACTCTACTCAATCGGTTCAGTGTGTTGAAATATTCAAAAATCCTCACCCAAGGCCAATTTTCTCGACAAATACTGCGTCAAAGTGTCCAAAGGAGTGCCGCGCTTTTCCACAAGTGTCTCCTCCAGGAGGCCAAGTTCTTCCACCACCTCCACCGCAAAATCGGTGCCGGTCCGTTCAGAAATTTGAGTCTTCAAATTGTCGTAGAAAATATTGCAGTCTTCCAGACCCAACAGAGTACATATCAGTTGACGCCACGTGATATCCGGTCCTTGGGAGTGAAGAGACGGGTGAGGTTCTGGATCTAGAAGGCCTGAAGAAAAATTTTGCTAAAATCAGATTTTGTTGACTGAGCAGTGACTTAATCAAAATTTGCTGCTACTGATGCAGGCTCAAAACCTGCAATAAATATGTAAACAGGCGGGGTAAGGTCGGTAAGGCAACATTGACGATGTCTTGCCTTTCGGGGGTGAGATGATCATGTGGATGACTGGTTATTATTCTCTGGGGTAAGATGACCTTAAGAATGAATTGTTATTTCTCTCTGAATTGAAAGACGCAAAAAAAATAGATTTGACTGGCTCTTATTGCCGTAGCTGCGTCGACTTTAAAACAATGTGTGTCTTTTTAATGTATAAGCAACAATAAATTAGAACATTTTCGACTCGGTATGGTTACTTTATAAATGTACCAATTCCGATACGCTTCAGGATTTCTCTTCGCTGTATGGAAGCAGTTCGAACAGTTTAAAGGCATTTTTCAAATTAAAAGTAATTGAGATTAGTTTTAGAAATAAGCGAAGTGAAGTTTACCCAAAAATTGAAGTATTTTAGCCGATTGCGAGAAACCAGTGTAACGTATTGTGCCTCTCAAAATTGTATTGGCATCCTCTTCAATTCCATACAATTTGGCGTATTGCGTGCTGTCTCTATTCGGAAATCCTTCTAAATTGAATCCTGGAAGGAAATCCAATGTTTTCGTTGCGCGCATCAGCTCTCCACCTTCGCTGATTTCCACTATTTGACCTTTACGGAGATACCTGAAATATTTAGGATCTATTTTAGGTAGAGGTTACTAGATTAAATTGAAGAAGCTGCCATATACTACATATTTTAGATTTTCAACAAATTCATCGATGATGATTTGATCTGTGATATGTTCTCTTATCCAATATCATTTAACAATTTAAACCTCATGTTTCAGACATTTTCCAGTTTGATTCACAGCTCATAAAACCTACTTTAGAAAATGAATTACTTACCTAGCAGATGACAGGGTATTCAGTAATGCCCCTCTCGGTGACCAGGAGAATTTGTATCTCAACGGGTTGGCGCTAAACTCCGGTGCTGGAAGGCCTCCGCAGAAGGATTCGAAGGAAGTCACGCGACCTCCCAACGCTTGCGCCTCCTGGATGCACTCAAGGGCCAGTAGGTGGTCAATGCCTGGATCGAGACCTACTTCGTTAAGGACTGTGACGCCCGCGGCTTGGGCTGCTTGGTTTAGATCTTTGATCTTGAAAAAAAAAAAATCGACAATCTACAAATTTTTCGATCAATCACCGGTGAACATAAATGATATTTCCATGATCTGTAAATTTAAACTCTGAAATATCGCATAGATTGGTGGAATGATCATTATTTTTACTGAAACTTATTAGGTACCCAAAAGTGTTATAAATATTTTTTTTTTATTTTTCAAAAATTTACTTGTTCTGACTAAAAATACGACTTTGAAATGGACGGGCAGTTGCAACTTTGAATTTGGTATATACTACTTGCTTTGGTGCAGGTACGAAAACCATAAGTCGAAAGTCGTCCATGGGGCACAAATTATAGCGGAGAAGGCAGATTTGTTGGATATTGGGGGGCAACAGATAGTTTCACTCTCTCGTGATGTCATGAAACCTATTCCTAGAAGTAGCAACAGTTGAAGATCCAGAAAATTCAAATGAAAGGTCTAATAGTTCCGATAGAAATGAAAATAAAAGTTCAAGAGGAAGTAATAAAAGAGATATACTTGAGAAAACAACATGGATGAATGCTAGGTACATACAGAACTGCTAATATTATCCTAAGAAGCAATCCAGTGCCATAAAGCAATGTAGGAAGAAATGCTATCATATTGGCGACAAATAATTGGTCTCTAATAGAATTTCCAAAGGGGGAGAAAGTTGTTTAAAGTACAAATGTGTTGTCAGATTGTTTTGAGAGAAGTTGTGAAAATATGGAAATATACAAACACTGTTCTGAGAATCTTAAACAGTAGTTTGTTCTGTTGATTCGTTGATATAGAATACTGCATTGTAATATCTTTATCTATGAGTCATGCCATATAAAAATACAGTGACTGTTTATAAATCTCCAATTGCTTTTTTCTGCTGTTGAATCAATTCAATCCTAGTTGAAATACGCAACAATAAATAGTCGTTTTTATCCATTTATTCAATTAAACGATTCAGAAAACCTAAATAAAAAAACTATAGTAGGTAAGTACCTATATGTTCGTTTGATGTTGAATTTCGATTTATCTTCGATATTAAGAGCCGCGGGACTGAAAACGCGTTGATTCATCTAAATTTTTGCCGAAAAATGAATCTATGATATTCGAACCCGAGCCATACAAGAACAAAATGGAGGCACTTACTTGTGTTCTTCCAACGATATTTTCTTTTCCGGCAGGTGCACCTGATGGTCTACCAATTCTTCGACGAACACAATCACGTAAAATAATTTTAAAATATCTTCTTAAACTTTAAGATTGATTTTATAATGGGATTTGAATTGAATTTTGAATGGATGGTTTTGAGGGTTTCGAAAAGCTCAACTAACAAGTTCGGATCTCTTTCTTAATCTGGTTGGTGCGCTGATTTTTCAGGGTTGCGCATCGAATCTTCTCGTGCCATAGAACTTGAAATTGTATGGCGCCAAAATTTGAAATCAAATATATAAATACAATTAATTGGCAATTGAGCTATGCACAAACAACCTATCTTAAATAGTCACAAAAAAAAAAGTTTTTAACTAATCATAGAGCTTTGGCCTACGTTTCAAGGTTTGACTGACTTCTTGGAATTTGACTAAAATTACGATTATTATATCACAAGTCACAAGACGTTTTTTACCGCTGTGAATTTATTCTGACGTAACTTACTTCTTTACTCATATAGCTAGCAGTGACCATATGGGTTTTCTGGTTGATGCAGAACTTGGCAACGCGAGGATGCATGTTGGCCGGTAGAATGCTGACGACAACATCAGCTTTATCTATGAGCTCTTCCATCGACGAATTGCTGGAGTCCATCGCGTCAAGGTAGGTGCTTTCCACTCCGGAATAGGTTCTGGCTAGGTTGTCTGCTAGGTCGGCGTTTTCACAGGCAACGGTTATTCCTATTTTTGAATTAATTATTAGTTCGTGGAACGAGGGTTTTTACGACAGGAAGCTTCGCTTACCTATGGTTTTATCCCGGTTCAAGTATTCCACCAGAGGAGCTGCTACTCGGCCAGCTCCCAAAATCAGGACGTTCTTTTCCATGTTGTTACTTTCTACTGACGTGTTGTGTCTGCTTCTGCTAAAAGATAGAAGTTTCTTAAATTGTTTTTAAACTCATACATTTTGTGCTGATAACAATTATGAAGGAAAATATTCCAATGATGAAATATGACTATTTTTTTTTTTTTTTTCAGTAACAGGTGATTATCTGGACTGCTTTTCGATTTGAATCCTGAATACTAAATAGCATTTGAGACTAGCTTAACAGACATTCGTATTAGGCCCTAGATTTCTAATCTGATATATGGTGAATGATGAGCTTCAAATATTGCAATGCAGAATCTACTTACGACTGGCTTTTCCTCAGTTCTTGGATGTACTCATAGTTAGGTGTGAGTTTTCCATTGCTAGCTATAATGGCCTAAAAGAATCACTTTTTTATCTTCATTCAATAATCTTTACACCGCTCTCAAAGTGTAAAAGTTTTAATAAATTAATAAAGTGCATATTATTATCATTATCTTTATACGATAAAATATGATTACTTTAATTATAGTTTTATCTTTGACCTAGTGTGGCCCTGGAATTTGCTAAGCTATCAAGCAGGTCACAAATCAATTTTATTTTATATTCTACCTTGAGAACCTTTGAAGGTATATAACTTATATTAAAATAATATTAATAAAGAAAAGTTATTCTGCCCAGAGCTTTAGAGTAATTTATTTTTTTTTTTTATTTTTTTTCTTGTCCCAATGTTTTACTGATATCTCAACAGAAATGTATTCTCTTTGTCCTTTTATGGAAGTAAAACAGAAGTAGAGAGAAATAAAAAGTAGGTAGGTATCGGAATTCTTGACCGCACAAAATTTCAAACAGCTTAAGTTATTTAATATCTAAATATTTGACTATCTTTATTTTTGCGAGGTCAATGGAGGTTTTTGCATAGTTTTTCCCTGTCAATTAATACTAATCTAATACTCACTCCATGCACAACCGGATTAAAATGGTGCTGCTCCAACGGTTCCTGCGCATTTGATTGGATAATATCCTGAGTGAATGGCATCAACAGGTCGCCGAAAAAGTCGGTACTTTCCCGAGGTATCTGAGTAGGCATATTGTCGATGCTGCACACGAGTACGCCTGCGCCGCTGAAACTATTGGTGTCCTTGTTCCGGTCGGCGTCGTACAAACAAAATGGCGTGTCGATGGTGGTGCACTCGTTCATAAACTCAATGGAACCGCCCGGATCGGCGCTTATGTCACAGATGGCTAGCATTCGGTGTGGGAGTGCCGGAGCTCCTGCAAAATGATCACTTCGTTAGAAGAAAGTTTGCATCATAAGCCAAAAAGCTCAATATCTATTCAATTACTTGGAAAATGTACAGGGTTTGTTTCTTATAATTAGTGCGGCTTTTAGAGCCTTAACAAAACGAAAAATCTCTATTATCTTTTGCAAATGTCAAAACCTGCAAATGACAAGTACCAACTGTCAATGAAAAACACTTGCATTTTTTAAAATGGAACACCCTGTATATTTTTGGCTAGAATGATAGTTTTTTTTCTTCTAATTCCAAACATACCATGTTGATATTTGGTTCAGCTGTTTTTACGCTATTAAACTTTAAATGCATTTACAAATTAAATTACCCTAAATTAGGTCTGTTCCCGGTTTCTTATATCATTGCTCAATGCAATTTTAAAATTGAATAGCGAAGTCATGAAGTCAATACCGACTTTTTGCCATGGAAAATCGAAAATATGGTATTTCGTGTAGAGTTAGAGGTTGGCGCACATTACTTCTAGAATATAATTGGCGAATAAGACAATTTAACACAATTTTTTCAATGTCACTAGGAAAGCCTGGGTGATATATTGCTTCTTGGGCTTTCCTCTTACACGACACTACACCCTGATGGGATGGATGAATAATCTCTAGAAATTAAAGGAGGTGTGATCCAAAAATGAAGGTATAAGTGCAAAAAAGTCTAAGATACAACCAATATTTAAAGTGCATCTTGCTACGATGCCCCGTTTTCGAGTTAGGGTGGCCTAAAGTTACGATTAGGTGTTTGTAACGTCACACCTAATTATCAGTATTAACACGTGTAAAATTTTCCAAAACAAAAGACAATTATCTCACTGAAGCGAATTGCAACCACTCAAAGTATATGGTACGGTTCACTGACGACTGAACGAACAGAAGACTGCGATTTTGGCGGTTGTGACAACACAAGTTCCTGCATAATTTATCTTCACAAAGAATTCTCTCGGAGACCATTTTGAATATAGGACTGCGGTTTCCACGAGAGATCTTAGATTTTTTTTCTTGAATTAGGTAGCTCAAGTCGTTTTTTTGGGGTCACACCCCCTTCAAGTGCTTCGGGAATAAATAGTCTTCTATGATAACACAGAACATCTTTGTGGAGGTAAATGTCATTCTTGATTCGCCAATATTTTTCAACTTCACTGGGCACGGAAATTCTTATGTTCAGGCCAACCATTTAAAACATAAATCTTTACCTTCTGTAGTACTGGGGCTCGTTTGATTTCATTTTGAAGTCTCCCTTCATTTTGTTTTAAACTAGATACTATTGAATATATTCTCAAATTATTTTTTCGAACAGTCAGTGTCAATATTCTTGTTAACAGGGTCCCTACTTGAAGTGTCAGGAGTCAGGGATTCCAAGATTTTTTCCAGGAACGTACCTACTTGAGAGAAAACTGAAATTTTATAATCGCATAGCGAGTCTTTGTAAATAGTCTGGGAGACATCTCGTCGAAAGTTTTTTTAGGAGCCCTAAGAGTGGTCGATGATCTGTTTCAGCTTTAAAACTAGTACATACACAAGTAAAAATAAAATTTTCCATAGCCAAAAACAAATGCCAAAAGCTATCTTTCAATATGGTTGTAACGTTTTTGGGCAGGTAATAATGAAACCGATGCAAACGTGATAGTATTGTGTGACACACTGTATAGGTATTAATATAATACCAGTCGATGTTTAGTGTCAGCCATATGTGTCAGCTACATGCCCTACATGCCAGTCAGAAGGGGTTTGATTGTACACGCTCATCGCTCATAAAAGAAAGTTCTTCAGAGGGGCGTTTAAATAAAATGTGTGTAAAATGTCATTTACAGACCTTCACAAATTTCTGTTCAATTCCAAATTTAGACCACTTTTCAGTGAAATGGAGTTATGTTCATAACAATAATAGATTGGAGTGTGAGTCGAAGCATTTTTGGTTGCAAAGTACGCAGTCTAAATAATAAAATTATTTCCAATTTTGTTCACAGCAGTATGCAAATTTTGGTCAGGAATTTAAATAAAAACTGGATAAACACATAGAACAGAATTTTCGTAAATTTATTATTTTTTTATTCTAACATTAATCAAAATCTGCCAAATAAGGAGGTGATTGCTGTCATTTCCAGCAGAGATTCAAACCAAACGTGTGTTCAGAGCTTCTCTTGAAGATGTCGCCGAATTCGGGAAGCATAGTCACTTCTTTCAAACGCTAGTAAAAACTGTTTTACCTGGCTAATAATGTGAAATACTATCATGTCATTTGCATCTGAATAAAATTATTTAGTCCACTGTATATTACTGTGTAAACGAATTGATATTGAAGATGTCGCCATCTACTTGTAAATAAGTCAATCACTTACAGGGAATTTGCACACCTGTGATTAAAAAATATTTCATGTATGTCATAAAGCCCAAAAGATGGCACGCTGGCTTTTATCTGACGCCGCTCTTGATAAACTCTACCAGCTGTATGCAACATCCTCTTTTACAGGGTGTCCTTAGATAAACTGACACATTTTGCAGGTAAATATCTCGAAAACGGGAAAAGATAACGAGATGCGGTTTGTTCTGGGAGAATACGGATTTTTTAAAGTTTTTTTCCACATTATTACCGAATCCTGAAATTTGCGAAAATTTGGTTTTACAGACATGCGATATATTGAAATAAAATTACTGCCTTATTTTTAATGAAACACCCTGTATCTTTTGTCATCGTCAGAAAGCCTGATTCTTCTACTTTACAAAAATGTATAATTTTTTTCAATTATCTTGATCTTGGATCATGAAAATTGCACTTTGTCGAAGGGAATACCATCGACTAACCAAAAAAAAAAAAGAGAATTAATTTGTGCTTAATACCTACTTTTATCAACTAATTAGCGCATAGTTAACTAATAATACAAGTATTAAACACAAATAAGTGCATATAAAACACAAATTAATAATTATCTTTTTTTTTTTGGCCAGTCGACGGTACGCTCTTCAACCAAGTGCAATTTTTACGATTCAATTTCATGATAATTGAAAAAAAGCATAAATTTTTGTGAAGTAGAAAAGTCACGCATTCTGACGATGACAAAATATAGCGGGTGTTTCATCAAGAATAAGGCAGTATGTAATTATTTCAAAAAAATCGAATGTCTGTAAAACTAAATTTCAGGATTCGTCAATACCATGAAAAAAAACTTTAAAAAATCCTTATTCTTCCAGAACAAACCGCATCCCGTTATCTTTTCTCGTTATCGAGATATTCACCTTTATGTCAGTTTATCTAAGGACACCCTGTAGCTTAAAAGCGCTTTTGAAAATGATCCCTTTTAATAATGTGTATTCTAAATCATACAAATTTTTAAAGGTACCAGTTCTAAAAAGCGCTTTTAAGTTAAAAGGGGAGGTTGCATACAGCTGTACAGGTCTTTTACATAATATAATACAACAGATAAGACATCCGTCTTGAGGAATCATAGCGCCTAGGCCATAGCTACTAGCATCTACAGAAAGGACTGTCTTTTTCTTAGGGTCAAATAATGTAAAGTCGTTCCTGACGACACAAGATGCTTAATTTTGTCAAAACATGCTTGCTCATTAGCAGTCCAGGGCCGGTATTCTCATTCTCAAAAACGCTCACCGCTTTTTAGTCGCTCGGCACTTTTAATGTGAATTTACATTAGATCCATTTATTTCTATCACTGAGCAATTTTTTCAGAGCAATTATTTCATTAGAAAAGTTGGGAATATTATTTTGATAAGTACACTACCATTTCTAAGAAACGTTGTAAGTCTTTGCAGGTTTGTGGGGCTGAAAGTTTTTTAATAGCTTCAGTTTTGTCATAACCTGCGGATATTCCAATATCATTTATTTGATAGCTCAGAAATTTGGACTTTTCCCTGTTTATAGTATTAAACTCCTTTTCTTAATCCTATCCAATATTGATTTTAGGTTTTGATTATGTTGAGCAAACAGTGCTTCCGAAGACCAGTAAAAATAGGAAATTTTTCCTGGCAAAGCTTAATTAATGGCATGTTTGGTAACAGTTCATTCATGTAACGCTGAAAAATTTCATGCGCACATGAGACACCATAGGGTAGTTTCGAATAAGGAAAACGACCAAAAGGAGTTATAGATGTGTACAAAAGTGAGCTTGGATAGGTGATCAAGAGACAATTGAAGAAATGCAGATGATACATCAAGTGAGGAGAAATACTTCGCACCTGTAAGTTTCGAAAACACTGTGTCTTGGGTATAGGAATCGGAAATCTCTCACGTTTAATATATTTGTTCTTGTTCAAACACACAGGTTCCATACATATTCTTATGTCAGCACCATTGTTTTTTGGAACCACTACAATGGGATTCTGCCAATTAGTAGATTCGCTCACAGGTACAATAATATTATTGCGCACCATATAGTTAATTTTTTGTCTAACCTTCTTGTCTGTTAATGCAAGAGGAATCTTTCGAGTCCAACATAGAGAAGGCAATGCACCATCAGTTTAAGTAATTTCGAGACGTTTTTCTACCTTCCCGACTCCACAAAAAATATTTTTATATAGCACTCTAAAATTTCTTGCAGCTCAGTACTTGCAACACAAACCGTTTTATTTTCACAGTTGATTAGAAAAGCGTTGCACTGGATATGCGAGGGTCCTGTACTTACACAGTTTATAATAACATCAATATATCGCTCGAAAACGTGCAATTTGCTTTTGCAAGTTTTTTGTAACTCAGTCAGGACCACGTAGCCACTTTTAAAAGAGGACTCTATATGGATCGAAATGTGGATTAAAACCAAAATTTGATTCTCTGTGTGCATAATTTTCCACTTGTATCCAACCATCCGTTCTCTACCTAATTATTAATATTTTTCTAATTTAATTAACTGCGAAACTGGATTGGCGAAAATCAGGTGATCAGCTGTTTAAAAATGTTTTATAAAAATTTCAAGAATACGCCAGTCAAGATTGTTTTGAAAATAACTCATAAAAATAACTTGGTAATTAGAGGGTAATGAGGGTATACTAACCTATAGAAGTTGGCAACCAGGGCGTATGCGCAGGCCTCAAAAGATGTTTGGCATCCGGAATAGTCAACAATTTGGGGCTGTTCACGGCCCAGTAGATGCCGTTCACAATAACAGATGCATAGGGAGCGATTTTTTTGCTGAATGTTGATATATATCGTTCCGGATGTTCTTCGTATTCCACCGGATCGAATCCGCCGCCGTCTGCACGTTCCAAGTAGTGCCGCCGCCGAACCTCACAGCCGTACACTTTTGTCAGACTACCATGCTCAGCGGCTTTCTGAAGCATTTCCGGAGAGACGTATTCGTGAGGAAGTTCTTGGAACACTTCCTGGGAACCTGATACATAACAGATTTCTCTAAAACGCTCAACGACCAACATTAGTGTAATACCCACCTTGTGACACGTTGCCAGATCCAGTGAACACAAACGTTAGCGGTCCCACCGACTTTGGCATCAGTCCCAAAGCTATCTCGTAACCGGCGTCGCGCACAGCTTGTCTGGCCATACTGGTGTTCCGATAGTTGTGCGCAGGTCCGATGTGCATAAAGGGCGTGTGATGGCCAAGAGCAAGCAATCTGAGTCCCAAGCCGTGCAAAACGTTGACTTTTCCGGCTATTCCAGCCATTTTGCCGAAAGCAACCACTCGTTGACCTAAATAAGTATATGCTAATGTATTTTACTATTGATTAAGCTGAAAGGATGAATTCTTATTGAATTGATGAATCTCAAGTCCGTCACACCGAAAATAAAGGACAACGCCTGGAGGGCGTAAGGAAGCAAATGCTCAGCAAACTCACTGAAAAGATCGAGAAATACCAAACCGCCTGTCGACTAGACTAGACCGGCCCTTAGACAGCAAATAATGTGGAGTAGTTATGATTGTTAATGTACAGGGCGGAGCACAAGCAGGTGCATTCTTTGGGTCCTTTAACTTTCATGTAGCGGACTTCAGCATACATTGGACAATGCATTTCTTATACAGATAGTGTTAGTACTACTTGGAAGAAAAGAAGAAGAATCAAGGTGATGTTAATGTAAATAAGATGTAAGATGTAAGTAGACAGCACGTTTTTTTTTTTTTTTCGTTATAATAATAACGTGTCTATTGATGTAAATATTGATGTTCAGCATGTAAATAGTATGTTCAGCATTCTTTACTGTCTACCTTTTTCGTCCATTAGTTTCTCGTAATCAATAAGCCGGATGCGTTTTTCTAGGATGGCGTCTAAAAGTGCCATATTGCTTTCTTGCGCCTTGATTGTGTGCGAAAATAAGCAATACGTCTTGTCAGGAATCAGTTGATTTATTGGAGCCTTCAAGGAAATTTTATTATAACATCTCTAGTCCGAAAAAATGATTTTATACGTACCTGTTTCACTCCAAATATAACGTTTGCCTCGGAAATGTCTTCCTGAACTATTGCGCCTGCGTTCAAATAGTTTTGCATCGGGTAGGCTCTGCGATTGGACGGCTGCACGATAACCTTGATGCCATTTTTGACAAGCTTTCGCACGTGAGTTGGAGAAAAGGGCGCACGTCTTTCCCACACGCTCTGATCTTCCCTGCGGATCGCGATAATCTTCTTGGTAGCCTATAGAGTTGGAAAAAGTCATAGCTTATAACTTCTCAGTCAGTTACTATTCTCGATTATTATTATTTATACATTGCAAAAATTTGATGGGGCTGATATTGTCAACTACTTAAGTAAATACCACTCTGCACATACAGAGTCAGCATTAATTTGGTATAAATACTGCGCCGAAATCCATTACCGGCAGACTAAGGCTAGTGCAAAGTACCCCAATTTGGAAAAGCCCCTCTAACTAAGTCTCCTCCCAGTGAAAACTACCTTTACTGGGAAACACCTCGGGAAGTATCCTTCTGGGAGTATTGAACGCTGCAGACTAGATCAAGTGCAAACTACTTTTATTGGGAAACGCCCTTCTGGACCTGTCTTAAACCCAGCGTCAGTCTTCAGTCACGCCAAGTGTACAGACTGTACATAATACATAGTGGCCTATAAGTAGTACGTCCCGCCGTAGAAGAGACGTCATGATACTATTTCTAGGGTAATGGTAATATTATTACTATTCCATTACATATCTTATTGTACCTATACCAAACGAGTTTCTCTCTACCTGAACCAGGTCACGCTCCCTGTTGTGACATCCCAGGACGAAACGTATATATAGGGGTTGTGACAATATTTAATGTTTATTGAGATTGTTTATTTATTTTTTTAATAACTGATATTATTTAGATTTATTATGTTACCATATAGATCCCTTTTTTTTCCTCAGTTACCCAACTATAATAATGCACTAGGATATCAGATACGACTTTGTCAAATCCATTTTTAAAAATGTTCTGCAATTACAATTAAGCCACGAATTCCATAAGTAGGTATACACTTTGATTGTTAAAGGGGGTGTGACCCTAAAAAACGACTTAAGCTACTTTAATCAAGAAAAAAATTCTAAGAAATCTCGTGAAAGCCGCAGTCCTATATTCAAAATATTCTCCGAGAAAATTCCTTGTGAAGATAAATTCTGCAGGAGCTTGTAATGTCAAACCGCCGAAATCGCAGTCTTCTGTTCGTTCAGTCGTCAGTGAACCGTACCCTATACTTTCAGTGGTTGCAATTCGCTCTAGGAGATCATTGTCTTTTGTTTTGGAAAATTCTTACACGTGTTAATAGTGTCCCTGATAATCCAGTGTGACGTCACAAACGCCTGGTTGTAACTTTGAACCGCCCTAATTCGAAAACGGTCTATCGTAGCAAGATGCGGTTTAGATACTTATTCTTAGATTTTTATGCACTAAAACTTCCATTTTTGGGTCACACCCACTTTAACAATGTTACGCCCAAGAGCTTAAGGATACCAGTTTTCTCGAGTGGCCTCAAAGAGATTGCCTATTGATGCCAGACATAAAGTTCTGAAAATACCGAATCTGCGGATTGTTCGGAAGAATAGCGCAAAACTCTTCTCGACGTTAAGTAACATTGAGCAAAGTGCTCGATCAAAAAGATATCGTTTTAAGATCTTTTTGAATGTTTTCAGCACAAATTCTCTTGTTGCATCAGTTTAGTGTCGTCAGCAATGGAAGTTTAGCGTGGCAAGTAGATGTCCTCGAACTCCATATTGTTCCAGCTTATAAAGCAATCAATTTCGACGTCTTTCTGAAACGCCTCCTCAAAATCCAGATAAACGTAGGTTATTTTCTATCATTAGCTCATGTCCAGCGTTGTAAATTTGGTATGACGCTTGAATCAACCAGAAAATAAGGAAGCTATCAAGTTATTATTGCCTTCTTCATGGAGTTACATGAGTTGCATGTTAAACTATAAATGTTTCGGTAGTTCTAAGCTTGGTATTGCGGCACCCTTCTTATAGATTGGAACTCGGATTGGAATTATGGAAACTTTTTCCCATTATTCTGGTATATATGATGAGTGTAGGACTTAGGTTCGGTTTCTCAATAGCGAGTCACCTCCAGGTTGGTTTTAACTCCAGGGTAAACGTGTCGAGTTGCAATGTTCACCCTGGAGTTATGCTTAACCCGGGGGTGACTTGCTATTGAGAAACCGGCCGTTATAGGGAGTTAGTCATTGCCACAGCCCAAATGAGAACAAATCGTCTATACATTTTTGCAAAAATATCATGGGTATATTTTCAGGTCTAGGACTTTTGTGACGTGACTGAAGTGGGTGAAGAATTATTCCTTGACTGATGAGGCAGCTGCAATATCATTAGGTCCAGAACAGGTTCTTTCGTGAACATTCTCAAGAACGAGCGGCAAACATTTCAGCAGTGATGTTTGTGTCTGAGATAACTTCTTGTGCTGAATTGTCTTCAAGATTAATTGTAAAAACGTACCAGTGGTAGGTACGCACCTTGCCTTCAGAAGATGTTCGGCATTAAGTGAGCACAGTTTCTACAGGTTACCCTCTTGCACCAATCATAACGGAAGTCAAAGATTTCGTTTTTTATTTCTTAAATTCAACAGCAATCTTGCATTTGAAGCAAAAGTTTGAAGTGAAACTTTGGGACAGTGACACAATAATTATTAATATCAAGATATTTCTATCTTGGTGGAACTTCATGACATTTTCGAGATCAATTTGTGAAAATTACGACGAAACAGGTTGTCGAAGTTTATTTATTCAATAAATTTCTGAGTTAAAAATAGTATGGTCATCTAAAGCGTTAAGGACAATTTGGATAGGTACTAGAGACTGAAGGCAGTGAAAGGTACCTATTCAATATTAACTCAGATCCACAAATATATCGTCATTGGGTATTTTCAGTAGGTTGAAATATTATACAAAAAAAAAATACTAAATTATGATTTCAGGTCGCCTATTTAATTAACTTTCTAAACATTTTCAAGATGTGTTAGACAAAAAGTAGGTACCTGCTTACCTACACAATGGCTTACCTTTAATCTAAATGTTTCGGTTTGCTATCTTTTGAAGAGAAAATATAAATGAAAATTTGAGTGTTAGGTACTCAGAAAATTGGAGAATTCTGGAAAAAAATGGTATCACACATTTTTTTGTAATCTTGGATAAATTCAGAAATTTAGTTAAAAAAGTTTCTAGTTCATGCTTGAGCTGGTTGAATAATTTACTTACAAAGTTTCTGCTTTGAACTGCGTTCAGTGCAGCTAAATATTCACAGGTAAATATCCTTTGGGCTTTCAACATTGTTTCTTTTCAATAATCACACATAGAATTAGATTTTTTTTTACTTCTTTCACCTAATAAATCCGTAAACCGCATAAACTCAATAAATCATCTAATTATAAATGAATGTGTGTCAATAAAGTTTCTTATCAAAAATATTGTTAGCAAACTATCACATATATGTCCAGTTTATAAATAAATAAATGATTGCCTAACATACCTTCATCAAGAAATAAACAAAAAAGCCTTATCACCATTACATGTTGTAATTTATTATGAGGAAAAATTCGTCGTTTTATACAGGGCATCTTTTTGCTCCAATCACCACCAACGCGAATTAACATTTTGTTAGTGGTCAATGGGGTGAAGCAAGATTCAAGATGACGGTCACTCACTATGTGTGGTCTGATATCATAATCGGATATAGTTATTTGTGTATTAAAAGCGCATCATCGATTGAGAGAGAAAGTCAGGCAATTACTCGGAATCAACAATGCGTTCGTATTGCACACAATATTTCTCCTACAACAGTGAATAATTTTCCATTCAAATTTAAAAAAAATATATACAGGGTGTCCCACGAGGTTTTTTCCAAATGATAACTTCGGAACGCATCATCGTATGTCCACCGTATAATTTTTTATCATTTGCTTTTACAAAGCCTTAACAAATAATATGGCATTATAAATTTTGTAATTTAATTTTCTAACGAAAAATGCCATAATATACCATGAGTTACATGAAAAACGTCGTGGGACACCCAGTAAAGAAAGACAAATTAAATGTGAGTAAATTCAAAAAAGTTAGTCATTTTAAGTTCATTTCAACCTGCAATATAGGTAGGTATAAGTAAATGACATTTAATAACCTAAATTGTAAATAAACAGCAGCCTTCCTATTGGTTGAAACGCACTACCTGGACCGGTGGGCATGCACGGAGGACATTTGATAGGTTGTAATGAAAATGACCAGTTTATCATTTACTGCCGCTTGGATTTGGAAATGATGTAGAGACGTTAAGAACGAAGGAAAAATGCGTTTTTACTAGGTCCTCTACGCAGATAGTAAAATCACCTGGTCTTCTCCGTTTATTTGACTTGAAGAATGCGTTCTCACTCGGTTTTCTACGCAGATAGTGAAATCGCAGGTCTCTTTGTATATTTACAACTTGTAGGGTGATCCAGTTCCAGTATAAAGTGAACCTACCTTTTGGTAAAAAGCTTATTTTTGAAAAAATCAAGATTAGCTCATATTGATTTTTTCAAAAATAAGTTTTTTAGTGGAAAGGTAGGAAATGTCTTCATACTGGATCACCCTATACATTCTTCGCACATATTATATCAAAATAATTGTAAATGACCTCTTCGCAACGCAACGATTAAAATATATGCAGCAAAGTTGCACAATTTCTGATGTTTTCTAAGTAGGTAGGTAATTGATCGATAAAATATTTTTTTTTTAATTATTAATTGAGCAAAATATGAACGCAAACAAGGATTGTAATAAGCAGTATTAGGCAATCCAAACCACGTGACTTTTTTTGACGCATTGTTGGCACACAGAAGATTTTCTTGGTTTAAATTGTCCTTGCGTTCGGTATTTTGCTCAAAGAGCAGAGCGTGCTGAGCGGAGCTGTAATCACGTGACCAGCGAGCGAACAGAGCAGTTGAAAGCAGTATCCGAGTGCCCGAAATTTTAATAAACGAACGCAAATGAGCTTGCTCCGAGTACACTTTTTGAATAAACGAACGGTAAATTCAAGCTCGGAGAACTCTGATCAAAATACCGAATGCACGGTGTCTCATTTTCTGTGTTGACTGCATATTTTGCTGCTTATTGCAGTGCGGCTGCTGCGGAGGGGATACCTGTTTTTGTCGCACTCATTATGTTAAATGGCGAAAATTGCTTCCAACACGTATTCCAATCCTGTGAAGGGAAATATGACAAAACTTTCGAAAACGTCATATGTCAGCGAGCAACAGAAAAAAACAACATTCCCCATTTAGTTGTATTCCTTTCAAGAGCTTGAAACACTCGAGCTACTCGCTTCGGTGCTTAGTCGCCCCCGATTTGCAGGGAACATATGCGTGGTGCAACAAACACTTTTCGAAAGGAATAAGCGCGTGAAGCCCAGGAGCTGTTCCGGAGCTCCTCCTAGGTGTGAAAGGAATACAACTCTTGTGGCATCTGTCTTTCATGGCTTCATTTTTTTGGCAGATATGGCAAAGTGTGCACATTCCAGTTTTTAGCTATAGTTCATTGCATTACAACAAGACAACTTTCAGGATTTTACAACACTAAGGGCGGTGTCACACTATGCGATTTTAATGCTGCGGCAAGAAAGGATGCGTTTTAACGAGATGAACTCTACTTGTTACACTATCCCATCGGGATCCGTTTTAACGGGATGTTTCGCCATTCGATTTTTGGTAGTGGTGGTATCATGGCGAATTCATTAAAGATTGTGTGTGCTCTAGAAGCGGAGTGATTTATCATGGAAGGAGATGAATCGTCAATATTGAATTCACCCTTCCAATTTGAAACGAGTCTAGTAAAAGGTTACAATGTTCTAGGTTCTACGACAAAATTTGCATGTGCGACTATGTATTCTTTCGACTTTTTCTCCCATAATGCTTGTTTACCCTGGATGCACTCAAGGAATAGATCCACGTTAAACTTGATGAAATTTAATGAAGAAACAAACGACAAACCACGACCTAAAATAGTTCTGAAAAACCGCTGCGAGTCAGGCGTGACTACAAACATACAACTGCACTGCACGTGTTTTCGTTCTATTGCGGTCGTTCGGTGCCGCCGCAGCATGATGCGGTTGCATCCGGTTTGAGTGCGGTACAACACTGTACGACGCTCTCATCTAATACAATGGGTTTACATTATCCCAGCAAACCGGAGCGTTCTTGCCGCAGCGTAGAAAACGCTATGTGTGTTACACTAATAGCGTATTTCATTGGTAGAGCAAGTGCAACGTGCAACACTTGTTTTGCACTGACACTTTAAAAAAACTGCACGCGTGCTGTCCCAATAGTTGTATTCCTTTCAAGAGCTTGAAACACTCGAGCTACTCGCTTCGGTGCTTAGTCGCCCCCGATTTGCAGGGAACATATGCGTGGTACAACAAACACTTTTCGAAAGGAATAAGCGCGTGAAGCCCCGGAGCTGTTCCGGAGCTCCTCCTAGGTGTGAAAGGAATACAACTATTGAAACATCATCGTACTGCACCACAGATTATACTGCACCATCCCATAAGTTGTATTAATAGTTCAATTCCTTTCAAGAGTTTGGAACCCTCGAGCTACTCGCTCCGGTGTTAGTCGACCCCGATTTGAAAGGAAGAGATGCGTGGTGCAACAAACACTTTTCGAAAGGAATAAGCGCGTAACGCCCCGGAGCTGTTCTGGAGCTCCTCCTAGGTGTGAAAGGAATACTATTGAGTTATTCCTTTTAAGAGTTTAGAACACTAGAGCTACTCGCCCCGGTGCTAGTCGACCCCGATTTGAAAGGAACAGATGCGCTGGCTTTCGTGCATTAAATGGTTTGAGTTCGGGCTTGAGCACTTCAGGTGCAAGTGGTGCAACAAACATTTTTTGAAAGGAATAAGCGCGTACGTGAAACCTCAAATATAAAATTTCATTGAAAAAAAAAAATATTTGTGCTTATTATACATAATTATTATAATTTAATTTAAAAAAAAATCTTCCCTCTCTCCTCTCTGCTAGAAGCCCTAAACACCGGAGCGAGTAGCTCGAGTGTTTCAAACACTTGAAAGGAATACAACTAGTGATATACAAAAGTGCAGCGCGGACTCTGCCAATGGATCACAAATATTGAACCAGTGTTGCACTTGCTCTACCAATAAAATACGTACGCTATAACACAAAAAAAAAAATATCTGTTTCTGCCTAACAGGTTATGCAATGCACAACAAATATTTTATTTAAAAAAAAACAAAATCAAACTTGCAAGCAAAATCAAGGTTAATACAGCAAAATAACTAAAATACGCACGCAAAACACATATTCAAAACAAACTTGTTCGGCCTCCACGCCATATTGAATTTTTGGTTTGACAGATGAATTGGATTGATTCCTAAAGTTAGTAGGCTGCAAGGATGATGATACACTACTAATGCCCGATTGCACCGTCTCTCTTAACTGAGGCTTAACAATAACTATCCCTTAAATTGACAGTTTTGCATGGGAAAATGTCACTTCAAGGAATAGTTATCTTTAAGCCTCGGTTAAGAGAGACGGTGCAATCAGGCATAAGGATTGCTTATCGGCCTCGATTTTGGTAATCGCGGCCATATTGGTGTATCCCCATCCCCATTGCCGCCGTCATCGGCTAAGTTGTCAGCTTTTTGCGGCAGAGGCTAGTTTAGAATTTATGATGGAAAATATTATTTAATTTTGATTAACATAATAGGTAAAGAGGCAGATGTAAACGAGATCTAAAAAATAGTTGTTTTAGAATATTAGTTATTGTAGTAAAACCAAGTAGGGTTACTTTTCATGCACCCGTTTAACCGTCAATCCGTTAATCCAGAAGTATTCCTATTGGTCCAATATTTTGGCGCCAGAATATTGGACCAATAGTAATACTTCCAGATCAACGGATTGACGGATAAACAGATGCATGAAAAGTAAGCTTAAAGCGCAAGCCCGCGGAATTATAACCTGTGGTGCAAACAGCCTACGTCAAACGACATGCCTGTTACGTCACAACTGGTGATTTGGCGTGGTGGGGGGCTTCTGGGGATTTGGTCCACACAAGCCTTATGAGGATAGGCTATCTTGTAGTATTATTGAGTGTGTATTAGCCTTGAATAGGTTGTCTGCTAATGGGTAACTTGATGACGCATCTGGGGTGCTTAATCGAGATTTTCATTATGTTGAGGCACCCCAGATGACGTCATAAAGTTATCCAGAGTCGCTTTTCAGTGACGAACTTTAAGCACTCCTGTGTCCGTATTCCTGAAACAGGAGAGCAGCGTTCGCAGGAGAACGTTCCGTCTTTCTCAATGATATCAAAATGATAATAATATAAGGAACAATTACGGAACACTCGTTCTCCCCTGTTTCAAGAACAATGTCCTGCTCCAGAGCGCCCCGGGTAGATTATAGGCGTTCCAGTGCATTAAAGTTTCACGTACCTGAACTGTTCCTTTTTCCTCTGCCCGCCCTCTCAAGCACCTGCAATTTTAAGGGAGTATCAAAAACACAACACTTAACGTAGGGTGCGTTCCAGTGCAACAACAGTCATTTTGAGCACTCCGAGAGACGATTCTTGCGATTGGAGTGCCTAATATGACCGCAATTATTACCAAAAACGAGGGCGATAAGCAATCCAGTAGTGTGTATCATCACTATCATCCTTGAAGCTATCCTGTGCAGCGTGTAATATCCTTGGGACTTCTATACCACTCTCGAGTGCAAGTTTCCGCTTCCGTACAGCAACCGTGCAATTTTTATACCGAACACCGGTTTTGGAACGCAGTCCTTGCCTTGGTCAAAAGTCAACCAGCTGTCATTTTTTCCTCTGTCATCCATTGTTTTTGTTTATCTTTATTGTTTTGTGTGGTTTGAATTTGAAGAATTAAACTAAATTAAAGGAATTACCTTTAGCTAACTCATTGTACTCAATGCAATGTAAATTTCTTACTTTTGTTGTTTGCTTACAAAAAATACAAAGTAGGCTGGTAGAATGCAGAAACGATACCAAACCAGCAACCACTATAATTTCTAATCAGTTGAGTGGAGTAGAACTTCAGGGCTGCGTTCAAAAACGGCTAAAGCCAAGCCAAAATTGGCATATTGCGTTCAAGTTCGGCTCCAGCGTGCCAAAAACGGTTGGCTTTACACGTTCCAAATCGGCCGCGGTAAAGTAACTTTTGGAGGCTCTTTCAACTGAGTCTAGAAATGGTTATACGAATTTTGATTGGATGAGACCAAATTCAATATGGCGTGGCGGCCAGCAAGTTAGTTTCGAATATGTGTTTTCATGCATATTTCAATTATTTTGCTTCGAGTTTTGCTTGCAGCTTTGATTTTGATTATTCATTATTCAACAAAATATTTGTAGGTACGTAAACTATTGAGTTGGGCAGAAACTAGATATTTTTTTGTGTGTTTTCGTCCATGTGTGGACGCCACGCCATCTTGAATGTCACGTGGTTTGGATTGCCTAATTGAGAAACGGTATTTAGCGTTCCAGCAAATTCACACCAGATTTGGCATTGCCGGTAGAAGGGGAAAAGTAGGTTTTGGCATTAGCATTGACGTCTTTGAACGCACTCCAGAGCTTCAGCACTGGCATTTCATTTTATTGGTAAAAAGTTGAGTGACATTGGATCGGATACTATCTCATACTGCCCATACTGGACTAGGGATTGCTCTGTTAGGAGTCCATTGTGCATCAGTTTCAGATTCTGTTGACAGTTTCAATCCACTATTTATCATGCATGATCACTTGGATTTCCAATCGGCCAAAAACCATTGTGACGTTGATGGTTGCAACTCTTTAAAAAGTGATAATGAGGGTATTACATTTTTTCCCTGTCCTCAGGATCCTGCAAGGTGAGTAGTTGTAATCACATATTTCACGTAAAACAATAGAGACCATCCATAGTTTGATAGATATAGTTATGTTATAAGCTTTGTTCCAACTCAGCAGGAAACCCGAGAGCAAACTGTACAATGTACCGTCACGATTCTGCGCAAAGCCTAAAATTTGTGCATAGAATGCGAATTTTGTATACAGAATAGTTTCCAATCATTCGTGGGACAGTTTTTGATGTGTTGGAACAGACCTATAATATTTTTTTCAAAGATTCAGAGCTATATGAACGCTATATCGCTGCTGTTTTGTAAAATTTGTTTTATTAAACTATATGAACAATTACTTTATATGACTACCGTTTTGTTAATTAAACCTAATTTTTAGATTTAGGGAAAAAAGTTTGGAAAAAAGTAGATTATCAGTTTGTGTTAGGCCTGGTTTATTCATCTTCAGATAAACTTGCTGGTAACTATCTGCAAGATAAATTTACCGGTCAATAATTCTATTGGTCGACGGATAACTAACTGACCAATGGGATTAGAGATTGCGTTTTTATCCGTTAGATTGCATACCTGACAGTTTATCAGAAGGCGAATAACAGGCCCTTCAAATAATTATAGTAGATTATACCACGAGTCAATAATGATAGCTATTATTCCCGAGGATTATTACAAACTGAGCCGCGTTAGCGGCGAGGGAGTAACATTCCGAGGGAATAATAGCCATTATTGCGAGTAGTATACTCTACTTTATTTACGACAAATTAATTTATTTGAGATTTTCAATGAACAAATTTCATCCGTCTCATAATTTTCAATACAAATCCGCAAGCACTACACGTTTGACACTGACACTTGTGTGGAATAATGACCATTAATCCCGCTACTCGTCATTAATAATAATAATAATAATAATAATAATCTTTATTCAAGTAATTCAAATTACAAGAAAAGGCAAGAGTGCAGCGCCCAGACGAATCTGCTTGCTGATTTCTACACTTATCCTTAAAAAAAAAACAACGCATTCTTAAATAACCCTATTTAAAAATATGAAATTTCAAATTTAAAAATTGAAATCTTCCATTAGAAAAATAGCAAATTAACAATACAACTAATTACGAAGTTATAATACATTTTGCAAAACAAAGAAATGTACTTACATCAATAAAGTTTCTCTAAAACGCAATATAAAGTATAAAACATGACAGTGTTTCCATTGTTAAAGAAAAAATAAAATAAAATAAAAAAGTTTTAATGCTAATTTCAATAAAAGATAATACCATATATAAAAAAAAAGATAAAAGATTCACCCTAATATCTGTGGTCCTTTACGAGAGAAATAAACAAAATAAACACACATGAAACTTAGTGAAGATAAAGTTTTTTAATTTTTCCCGACAGAGATAGAGTCGAGCCGTTTCGAAGGGATGGGGAGAGGCCGTTATAGACTTTAGCAAGGTCATAACCGAAAGATCTTTCGAAAATGCCACATCGATGTCTTGGAATAATAACATTATTAAACCTTAAATTGAGATTATTTACATCTGTTCTAAATGTAATTCTTTCAAAAAGATATTCTGGGTATCTATATCTGATTATTTTATGGTATAAGCAAGTCCTGTGCATCAAGCGTCTAGTTTTCATGTCAACCCAACCTGCAACTCTAAGCTTGTGGCTAACAGGTCGCCGACGACGGATACCATATATAAATCTCAAACAGCATTTTTGGATTTTTTCTATGCGTTTTGAAGTCTCTGCTGTTAAACAAGAGCCGTATACTACATCACAATGGTTAAATACTGATAAAACGAGAGAGTCACACAACATTATTTTCACTTGTTGATTGAGAAAATGCCTAGAATTATATAACCCTTTTAGTCGACCGATAGCCTTTTGAGTGCAGAAGGATATGTGCTTATCAAAGCGAAGCTTATTGTCAACAATAACACCAAGATTTTTCGCCTCAGTTTTTATAGGCAAAAGATTATTATTAATGTGAATTGAGATCTCTGGAGTTAAACGCTTAACATCAATGGGGCGACCGAAGAACATTACAACAGACTTATTTGGATTTAGAAGGAGGGCATGATCTGTAGATATTTTATCTATCCTCTCCAAGTCACTATTGATATTTGCGCATTCCTGTCGAAGTTGAAGGGGGTCAAAAACGTGATAGAGTTGCGTGTCGTCAGCATATTTTTGTCCTTTGCAGAATCGCAGAACATCCAAAAATTTAACAGTATATAGAATGAATAAAATCCCTGGAGGAATAACATATGTCATTATACTGCCAAAATCACAAATATAATACGCACATTATACATTAGTCGTAAATAATAGTAGATTATACCACAAGTCAATAATGATAGCTATTATTCCCGAGGATTATTACGAACTGAGCCGCGTTAGCGGCGAGGGAGTAACATTCCGAGGGAATAATAGCCATTATTGCGAGTAGTATACTCTACTTTATTTAAGACAAATTAATTTATTTGAGATTTTCAATTAACAAATTTCATCAGTCTCATAATTTTCAATAGAAATCCACAAGCACTACACGTTTGACACTGACACTTTTGTGGAATAATGACCATTAATCCCGCTACTCGTCATTAATCCCTGGAGGAATAACATATGTCATTATACTGCCAAAATCACAAATATAATACGCACATTAGACATTAGTCGTAAATAAAATTGTTTATTTACGACTGACATATAATGTAAGGATTATATTTGTGATTTTGGCAGTATAATCCATGTATAATACCATATATTAATCCCAAATAGTTGGGGAGCTGGCGTCAAAAACATGCAAGAGTTTTCGCAAGGCGGATATTTTCAAAATAGATCGTACTTTAGTGCTAGAATGCTAGTGTACAGTCAGCACTCACAGTTCCGGGACAGCTGGCTCTGGGTCGCGGGCAAAGTTGTCATTTTAAGAAGCATCTAAACTGTTTTCTCAAAGCTCAAAATTTATAGAAATTTTGCACATTATCTGTTTGAAGGTCACAGATAACGTATGTAAATCGTCAGACGTCTAGTTCGTTGCAAAAAGGGGGTCAGACGTCCTCAAAGTTCTTATTTTATGGCATTTTCTTCAAATATATTTGTCAAATACCCGCAAAAATATATTTTGACAGGACACCGAATAAATTGCCATAAAATAAGAACTTTGAGGACGTCTGACCCCCTTTTTGCAACGAACTAGACGTCTGACGATTTACATACGTTATCTGTGACCTTCAAACAGATAATGTGCAAAATTTCTATAAATTTTGAGATTTGAGAAAACAGTTTAGATGCTTCTTAAAATTACAACTTTGCCCGCGTCCCAGAGCCAGCTATCCCGGAACTGTTAGTGCTGACTGTACACTAGCATTCTAGCACTAAAGTACGACCTATTTTGAAAATATCCGCCTTGCGAAAACTCTTGCATGTTTTTGGCGCCACCTCCTGGACTAAAAGGGATTAATGGCCATTATTCCCGCTTGACAATTTTACATTGTATTGCCAACATAATGTCATTTTGACTTTTATTTTAAAAAAAAAACACAGTTTAGTACTACCATGGAAACAATATACCTGAACAAACTCAAAAGTGTCTGTGTCAAACGCGTAGTGCTTGTGTATTTGTACTGAGATGGATGAACAACGAGCGTTTTTGGAAAGGAAAGTTCAAATAAATTAATTTGTCGTAAATAAACTAGAGTATACTACTCGCAATAATGGCTATTATTCCCTCTTAATGTTACTCCCTCGTCGCTAACGCGGCTCAGTTCGTAAATATGTAAATATTCCTCGGGAATAATAGCTATCATTATTGACTCGTGGTATAATCTACTATAATTTTGCTTCAACAAGTATTCAAGAATAATATAATTATTATTATAAATTCTCAAAAATGATATATCCATATACAGGGTGATCTATTATAAATGTCACCCCCTGCTACCTTTTTCATTTGACGTTTTTAACAGAAGTGTCAAGTACAAAATTTTTAGGAAATTGTCAAAAGTTTTTAACTAAGTCAGTTTTAGGCATACAGGGTGCGCCAAAAAAGTGCAGCAGTGTGAAGTTATTTTTTTTTTAAATGGAGCACCCTGTATATTGTGCGCTTTTTTGTTAATCCCTTTTAACCTGATTTCAACGATATACGGTTTGATATGTCTATCTCTTGGTTTATCTCCAATAGTAATAGGAAAAAACGCGAAAATCCCTTCCTATGGTTTATTTTTTCCAAGATAGATTTTGGCATTGTCAACTTTGAAACATAAACAATGCCGCTTATTGGTCCCTATTGTAAAACTGATGTCAACCTGCAGAAACACCTCATTTTGCGACCAATCAGGGTCAAGCGTTATTGTTTATCTTTCAAAGTTTTCAATGTCAAAATCTATCTTGGGAAAAAATAAAGTGTAGGTCTCTCATGTTATTTTTTTTTTAATAATAATGGTAACTTAGACATCTAGAATTATTTTAATATTTCACCTTGTATATTAATGAATAAAATTTGAACAATAAACTGTTTATAAAATAATTCTCTGAAGCTTAAATGGTATAATTTTTCTTTTTTCATTATGAAACCTTGAAAGGGGTGTTCATGTTTTTTCCTATAATTATTGAAGATAGACATATCAAACCATATATCGTTGAAATCAGGTTAAAAGGGACTAAAAAATAAGCGCACAATATACAGGGTGTTCCGTTTAAAAAAATATAACTTCACACTGCTGCACTTTTTTGACGCACCCTGTATGCCTAAAACTGACTTAGTTGAAAACTTTCAACAATTTCTTGAAACTTTTGTATTTGACACTTCTGTCAAAAATGTCAAATAAAAAAGTTAGAAGGGGGTGACATTGATAATTGATCACCCTGTACATAATGTGTCACTTCCACTTTTGCTTTGCTGTATGTATTTTGAAAATTACTGTAATTTACCTAATGTTCTTATTATAAATTACCGGTCATTTGCCATCACTAAACAGGTGTAGGTTCTTATTTGAAAAAAATACTTTAGGGTACCTACCCCCTAAGGGGGGAAGCGGGGAGACTCAAAAAGGCTTCATTTTGGTTCCCTCTCCAATCCCCTGATACGTATTTGAGATTTTCCTGATAGTATTTTTTGTCTAAGATATTCCCGATTGCTACTTTCCAAATTGTCACCTTATAATATGTCCGACGTGGCCTGAATGGAAACATCACCGTCGGGCAGTTATTTTCGACGCGGCATGCAATGTGTAAATAAGTATTTTTGAAGGGTATCCGGAGTTATGGTAAATAAAATAAAAAATGTACAGGGATAGGGCCAATCGTTCTCTTGGTTTGATCGATTCACGCATATTTGTTTCCGATTTTGATATTTTATCTGAGATTAATTGTAATAAAAAGTTGAAGTCGATTTCTAACATACATAGAAAATTTTCAAATTTATTTGGATCTTCACTCCTCAAACATCTAATAACATCGCGTAAGCACCAAGAGTAGGCCTTCTGGCTATCCATTCTTCAACCCATATTCTTTTTTAAGGTCCTTTTCTTGCTCTTTTCGTGAAATTACGATAATAGGAGCAGCTGCAGCTCTTTTTCTACGACGAGACATTTTTTCCGCACTAATTTTCCGTACAAAACACTAAATGCTACTATACTGTGTATACACAGGTACAATAACTTGCTAAAGTTAATGTCTACAGAGCACTTGCTGAGAGAAATTGCATTTAACAATTTGCGTGAATGTAAACACTAGCGCAAGTTACTCTGGAAAGTTCTATCGCAATTTACTATCCCGTATAAACCACGCTATATAGAAGCTTCCTATTAATTAATATTCATTAGTCCTATTATGCTGGCAAAAACTTACCCACAAAATTATTTACTCTAAAAATTCCGCATTTTACTTGTAGGTACTCTCTACAAGATAATAGTCTCAATATTTCTTTTTTAGATGTCAACAATGGAAAGAAATTTTAGGATTTGTTGGGACACACCAATACGCATCATTAACCCCACAAGAGTGTTTCAACCGTCTGAAAATATGTAACCTACATTTTGATAAGTCCTCATTCTTTATGTCTGGAAAGTATTTATTGAACAATGCTGTCCCCTCAAAGGCATTAGTACCAAAATTATGTGGTAAGTGGTTTTATAATAATTGGAATGTAATCAGAATATTTATGTCCTTAGATGATGAAGTAATAATAAAACCAGAAGCCTTTTGTGAAACTGAGTATCTTGAAGAGCCGCTTGTCAAAGGTAAACATGAAACGTTTTGCGTAAAACTCAAGTATATAATTTTCATATTTTTAAGCTTGCTACCAAGAATCAGTAGATTCTAGAGTTAGGAGCTCCTCTACAACTTCTGATTTGTCTTATCATACAAGAGGTGCTCAAAATTTATTGCCAGGTAAGTGTAAAAAAGCTAATCTCTGGTCTAGTATTTTTGGCAAGGTAATTATTTCAAAATATCTTTGTGGTCGTAATATTAACCAACTATTGCTGCTGTGCAGTATATTAATTTGTAAAGATTTTGTTGCATAATATTGTGTTGCAGAAATAGCTGAATCTAGTACCAATTTGGAGGTACCAGTCAAGAAGAGGCTACGGTTCAAAGATGAAGACGACATTGCACTATTACGAGAAGTGGCAAAACAAAATCCCTTTGCCAATCCTAAACTATGGGATATAATTAGACGGAATGTAGTTATGCTCACAAGCAAGGACTTTTCACTGAAAACATTGAAAGATCATTTGAATCTTTTAATTGAATTATGGTGTGAAAATAAAAAAGCATTAAAGTGAGTTCCTAGTGTTTGATTTATAAATTAAAAGTTTTTGTTATTCTACCTAAAATGTTTTGCTGTTATAGAGCTGGCTTTGCAGTTTTACAATACCCAGAGAAGGACCAGCTGTGCCAAGATATTTTTGACAAAATGTGGCTATTTAAGGGAAAAGACAAGAAAAAGACTTCAACAAAACCAATAATTGAATCAGCTAGGACTAGGGAGCAGTGTGCCACAATTGAAGATAAAAGTAAACTGTCTAGGGAAGCAGTAGTTGAGTCTCAGCCTGAGCTAATAGAAGTTTCATTAGACCATGAATATTGTAGTAAGTATGTAATAATATTAAAATTGTATGTATGCAAAGTCCGTCGATTTCAATCTAATACTCCAAAGAAATGTGAGCTAGTGGCTCTCTACATTAGAACGCCAATGGTCACCCGACGTCACTCCTGTTTTTGCCATAAGCTTCACCTCCTGGCTCCGAATATGGAACTTGTCAGATTCAAAACGACAGACAATGCATACAGGGCTGACTGGTTGGACAAAATTTCAGATATCAACAATATTTCTCCCTTGGGTATTCTTTTCCTTGTATGTACTCGTTTTTTCAATCATAAATAGGCAACAGTGATGAATTTGTAGATAATGATTTTGTTTTAGGCAATTTCGATGAGGAAAAGACACAAAATGAAACAAACCATGAAGAATACTTGAATGATAATTCTTGTGGTAAGCCAAATTTCTTCATTTTACTAAATTTATAATGTTAATGTTATTTTACCCTTTTCATTGTTGCTAACTAGATACTGCCTCCAGTGTTACAGCCTCTAGTAACAGGGAGAAACAGACCCCTGAAACGATAAATATTTTATGTAAGTATGAAATTGTTTGAATCTCAGCATATTTACGATGGTTTTTCTATCAAAGGTCCCAGGAGATGGAGAAAAAGAAAACGCAATATCCAAGAACAATACAAAAAAGCTCGAATAAAGTTGAAAAGGAGAGATCAAGCTCTAGAAGCAAAAAAAATTGCTTTAGAGGAACGAAAACTAGCTTTAGAAGAAAAAAAGCTTGAACTTTCAGAGAAGAAGTTGATCGCAGAAGAGTCTGAGAGAAGAGAATACTTGGACGTTTTGGAAAAACAAAGCCAAAACATAAAAACAATGGTAAAGAGACAGGATAGAATAATTGATTGTTTAATACTCCAAAATAGAAATAGAACTATTTGAAATCAATTTGAATGTTACATCTTAATTTTTATTTTTTCTAATGTTAATTGAAGTTATAACTTTTTTTTATTTTTATATTATTATTAAATCCTTTATTTAGCATAAAAATTGCTAGTTTACAATAGTACAAAATATATACAATATAAGTATATGAAAAGTAAGTAAAAAATAAAATGTAAAATAATAAATAATTCATAAAATAGGTAAACTAACAGAACAAAACTTAATAATCACAAACGATACACAATAATTTAAAAGTTATCACAAGATCAACCATCCAGTATATCACAATTACCTAGCATATAAATTTTTAGTTTTTTCTTGAAACTCAACAATGAAGTGCAGTTTTTTATCTCTTCTGGTAGGTTATTAAACTCGTTAAATCCTTTATGAAAAATTGAATTCATTGTACATTTTTTACTCTTTGGAGTTATGAAAAAATTATTTCTATTTCTGGTATTATAGTTATGCACTTCATTGTTGTAAACTATTTTGTTTATAAGGTATTCAGGAGCACGTCCAATCTTTATCTTAAAAATAAAAACCAAGGCATTATACCTTACAAATTCCACAACCGGTAGCCACTGCATTACTCTTAACATTGAGTTTATTGGTGTATACTTGCTACAGGAAAGAATCATACGCATAGCCCGGTATACAAAAAAATGAAATTTGCTACATAGGAATAAATATAAATTTTTCAAGTATTTGTCCATTCTCTGTGACTTCCGATCCAACCAGCAATGACTGTAACTTTTCAATTTCAAATGAGATACTTAGGCCTGGATTCCGAACCCAAAATTCGATAGTGTAAGCTTTATTCGGGTTTGAAAAAAGGATGGTTATAGAACCGTTCAAAACAATCGCACAGTTATTGAAATTTGTTATTGCCGGGAAATTGTCATTTTATTGTTGATTAATAAACTGTACGATTTTTTTGAACCGTTCTAGAACCGTCCTTTCTCCAAACCCAAATAGGCCCACTAACATCTATTGTCAAGCCGTGCAAAAGTATGTACCTGACGATAGTATCGAATCGTGGCTTCGGAATCCGGTCTCTGGTAGATCTGTCACTGCTTGATAGTAAATTTCCTTCTTAGTAAGTACAATCAAATCTCACCTCTACATAATTTTTTTTTCTAAGACCATTGACTATGAAGACAAATATATCTAATCTACCTATATTGCATCCAAAATTAACTAACTCATGGCCCTCAAGATTAAAAATTCAATCTTCATTTAAATGATTTTTGTCATTTAAATGAAGATTGGTTCATCAATCTGAAGAAAAACACTTGAGGTGTTTTCTCATGGGAAAGAATGGTTTGAATTGTGGTTCAGAATAGTTGTAAATGACGTCATTACTGTTTAGCGCGAAAAAACAAGTAACTTATCTATTTTTGAGTCAAGCTGGAAGTTTTTTGAGCACAAAAATTCTTGATTTTGATGTCTAGTTTGGCCACGTTTGTGCCTTTGTGTCCTTAATTATTATAATTTTTTTTCAACGGCTCCTTTCTTATCTCTTATTTCAATTATTCTGCTTCAAATTTAGCTTGCAACTTTGATTTTGATTATTTATTAAAATATACTTCTGGACAAAATTATCGCACTACTGCACATAAGCACAACCATAAGCAGTGGTGCGATAATTTTGTCCAGACTATAAGTCCAAATGAGTTGCAATTTTCAGGGATTGTAGTCCTCTACTGGAATAAGAATGGGCTCTTTCACTAAAATTTAAATACGTAATTTAAGTATAAAATCCCAAAGGAGGAACTATTTTAGGCATATATACCAAAAAAAAATGTTCTACAAGGTTAAATAAGTTTTTTACAGGCATTTCAAACTAGCAAAATTCAAATTAATTAAAAACGCGCCGATTTGCTGACGTCGCATAAATATTTTTCATTTCGCTTGTTGTTGCAAGGAGCTGACCGCCTCGGCTGTATTTACCCTGTAGTAAATGCAGGTAAAGGTTCGAATGCGCTGTTGTCGGTGGTGACTAAATGTAGTGCAACGTAAAATAAATAAATAAAACTAAACATAAAAAATTATATTAAATTGTGTTTAAGCATAATTTCAATAAAAATGTTATAAAATCTTGAATCCATAACTAATTAATTTAACTACTTTTCATGATATTTTGCGAACATTTCAGAAGTAAATCTATTACAAATTTTCCTTTTTTTTTCTGTTTTCTCAAGAAGGACTATGAATTTTTCAAAAGTAAAAATACAGAAAATTCTGTTTTTAGTTGCTTTATCCAAATATGCCAATTTCAAAAATTAGTGAAAGAGCCCATTGCTGAAAATTTCAGCTTTCTATCTATAATAGAAAAAAAGTTATGACCTTTCAAAGTTTTCCAAAATCTAAATCATAAGGTTACCTCCTTACTAAAACGATGAAATTTCAATTTTTTTTTTTTGTTGAGATTTTATGTCCTAATGATCACTTCGGATTTCCCGAACTCCATACACCAAGTTATTCCCAGATTTGGAGCCGAAATTTATGAAAAAAGGCACTCGGAAAAATTGAAAAATCGATAAATCACCCCAAATTGCTTAACACGATTTTATCTCAGGAACTAGAAGTCTAAATGAGTTGCAATTATCAGGGATTATAGTCCTCTACTGAAATAAGAATCGCTGAAAATTTCAGCTTTCTATCTATAATAGAAAAAAAGTTATGACCTTTCAAAGTTTTCCAAAATCTAAATCATAAGGTTACCTTCTTACTAAAACGATGAAATTTCAAATTTTTTTTTGTTGAGATTTTGTGTCCTAATGATCACTTGGGATTCCGCGAACTCTATACACCAAGTTATTCCCAGAATTGAAGCCGAAATCTATGAAAAAAGGCACCAAGAAAAATTGATAAGATGATAAATCACTCCAAATTGCTTAACACGATTTTATCTCAGGAATTATAAGTCCAAATGAGTTGCAATTTTCAGGGATTGTATTCCTTATTCTTGAAACATGGGAGCAGCGTTCCTAGGAGACCGAGTGTTCCGTCTTTGTTACTTATATTATCAGTTGCCTATCGTTGAGAAAGACAGAACACCGGTTCTCCTGGGAACGCTGCTCCCCTGTTTCAAGAATAGGGTCCCTGGCATAAGAATCGCGATAATATCCACCTGTCAGTTGGTTGGTAAGTAAGTGTCACCAACCATGGGCGCCGCCAGGATTAGTTTCAGGGAGATGCATACGGCATACGGTCAGTGGCGGGTGCCACGCCCAAAAATGGTTATTTTGAGCTTTTAGAAATAGCTATTTACCTAACAAGTGCGGAAAATGAATGTTTCTGCAAGTGTTAGGTACAATATTTTTCCTACAGGCGTAAAAATGTATTTTTTTTTTTGACATATCAGTGCGGTAAAATTTTTTCCGCACTGACAGCGGTGCGGAATAGTTATTTACCTAACAAATGCGGAAAGTGATACTTTACCGCACGCAACGGCAGTTAAGGGCGATAAAGGCACTTTCCGCATGTGTTAGGTACAAAATTTTACTTATGAGCATCTACATCTCCAAAAAAAGGCATTGATAAAATTAATTAATGAATCAGATTAATTAATGAAATTAGATAAGATTTAAAAATGATCAAAAATCCATTTTCTGAAAAGAGAGGATTTTTGATTATAAATATTAAATTCTACTTTACCGCACACCATGCGGTAAAGTGCACTTTACCGCACACTTGGTATTCTACTTTACCGCATACTATGCTCTAAAGTTAACTTTACCGCACACTATGCGGTAAAGTGCACTTTATCACATAGTGTGCGGTAAAGTGATACTTTCCATTTGCAAATAGTGCACTTTACCGCACGCTCGTAGGTAAAAACTTTTTCCGTACCGATATGCGTGCGGTAAACGTTTTACCGCACCGTGCGGGAAAACTCATTTTCCGCACGCATATCAGTGCGGAAAATCGATTTTTCCGCACGGCTGTAGGAAAAATAATTTTTTCTGCGATTGACAAGAAATGTCAGCATTTTTGACCGGTTGACAGGTCGCAAAACTCAATATTCTGGTATTTTAATTATGTTTTAATAGTTGCTAAGGAATCAATGAATAACAATACGGCAAACACTTTTCCGGCCTAGGCTGGGAAAGTGATTCTCGTACTGCTGAATAATTGGAACTAAAAGACAAACATTTAACAGGTATTTAACCGATCGCAGAAAAAATAGTATTTGTATTTCGGTGGAAAAGCACATTCTCGGCCTTCGGTGTTTGCCGGCCTCGGCTACGCCTCCCTGTCAACTTACACCGTCGGCCGAGAATGTGTCACTTTTCCACCTAAATACACAATATACTATTTCTAGGTGATTAAGTAAATTATATGATGTTTTCACCTCGGTGGAAAGTCGCACGGGCAGTGGTGGATTCAATGACGAGTGGCCCTCAGGGCCAAATATGTTTGCGGGCCCCTAGTACCACAGTTTATACCGTACCGATACAGTTGTTCAACTCCGTTGACAAACCATTGATTTTTTTGAAGCCAAATTCTATGTCCCTATATTTCGCGCTTGCGCATTATTGATCGTAAACAACGAATCCTGGGCCGTGGACAGAGTCGGACTAGGATTTTTTGTGGATTAACATTGAGAATATAACAGGATCATATTATAATTTCGAAACGATTCGTGATTATGTGAATGTATAGAGTAAACCTAATATGAAATATGTAAATATAAATACTTACAGTCGTTCATCGTTCGGGAAACTAAAATATCCTAAGCCTGGGCTAGTTCTAGTGTTGTTTTTACAGACAAAACAGGAAGCAACCATGATAATACACAATATATAAACGATAAAACAGTCAAGTACAAAAAAATCGCGAATAACACGGAAAGCAAAACACTCTTATCGAATTTCAAATTGATGAATTTTCCGGTTACTTTTCAATTTCCTGAATAATTTCAGTCAAAAAAACTTCTCTTCTTTTTTTGTAATACAATCCTGTTGCGTGTCTCGTTTGACAGTTATTTCTCGCGGGTTCTCACTCAAGCTATCTCTATCTCTTTTTTGCATGCAGGATTGGAAAAAGACATGTATATGCCGAATTGCTTTTTCAATTTGAGAGATTTGTTCACTCATTGAGCGCATGCGCAAGATATGGGTCAAAATGCTCCTATTGGTTGGAGAATTTGGCCTCAAAAAATATGGAGAGTTGTACAACTGTATCGGTACGGCATAAACTGTGCTAGTACTAACCTATGCCTTGAGCAGTGGCGTACCCAGAAAATATGTTTGGAGAATGGGGGGAACCTTACAAAGGTTGTGACTTGTGTAAATCTAAATAAAAAATGGACGTGTCAGGGAGCCACGCCATGATGTCAAATTTTTTTGTACGTAAAAATACAGTTTTGGACGGACGGCCTAGGGGGGGCCCTGGACCTCTATGCGGCCTGGAAATAGTGGTAATCAAATCGCAATATATGGACTGTTGGGTCGGTCTGTGTCTCTCGGAATTATGGTCGGATATATTCGGAATACTTCGGAGCACGCTCAGCGTTCCAAGATGCTCTCAACCACAGAAACGAATATTATTAGGCATGGGCGGTATGATAAATGATATTTTAGAAGATAAGTCCTTATTGAATGTAGCTTAATTAAAATGTTATTATACTTGTTTTGCATGTATGATTTTTTTTTTTAAATATTCGAAATTTTCCGCAGCATCGTGGGGCCCTTTTGAACCGTGGGTGTCTGGACGGCGTATCGAACTGTCCGCCTCTGGGTATGGACTTTTCGCAATCTAATACTTTTTTGAAGCTATCAAATCGTAGAAGTTAAAGAAATTTATATCAATAAACTAGAATTTGAGTAAATTCGAAATTCCCGCCATTCTATAGGTTGATGGCGCGCGAAATAAAAATAAAATAACCCGATCCGAGCCACTAGAGTCTAGCCATCACATGTGGAGCAACTACGATTGTAGCCGAAAGCCGAGCCGAGCGCATTGAATTTGAAGGAAGATGTAATATATCAATATTAATTATAAATAAAATAAAACTGATAGAACATTATCAAAAAATATTGTAATTTGAACATGCCTTAAAATTAAATATTCTATAGGTATTACGTATCCGTGTTCGAGTCCGTGGAATTATGATTAGAGCAGGCCTGTAGCCAGGTTTTGATTCCAGAGCGGGCAACCAAACATTTAGAGGGGTTGCATACATTAAAAACGCTTTTTAAAACTGGTACCTTTAAAAATTTGTATGGCTTAGAATATACAGGGCGGCAATATTTAAGGGGGTGATTCCTCAGGTCATTTTATGGATAAAAGTTCCCATAAACATAGGTCCGGAAATGCATTCTTTCCAAGATATAGGGTGTTAAAGATTTTTTTAAAATAACGTTTTTTTTTAAATAATTCAAATATCTTCTCACCGATTTTTTTGAAAATTGGCAGCGTTGTTTTTAGTAATTAGGGGCTAGTTTTGCCCTAACTAGATAATTTTTTTTAACTCCAGTGGCGTTAGGGGAGGCAATTTAATAAAATTTATTGACGAAAAAATGTAAGCCACTGACTTTAATTTAATTTCGATTTTTTTTTCAGATAAATTAACTAAAACTGCAACTTTTTTGTCTCTTAAATTTTTCTCGTATCTTGCTTCGTTTATAAAATAAAAAATGAAAACTATTTTCTTGCTTGTCCATTATGATACAAAAACATTACAAAAACTGTTCAAAGTGACCACCCCTGGCGTGGATGCAGGAATCCAATCCTCTCCTCATTGACTGGCGAACTCTCTCAAAAATACCAGGGTCGTTTCTAATTGAGTTACACCCACCAATGATTCGAGCTCTTAGGTCTAATCTTTACCACCCTGTATCTTGCAAAAAATGCATTTCCGGACCTATGTTTATGGGAACTTTTTTCCATAAAATGACCTGAGGAATCATCCCCCAAATATTGCCGTGTCTTTTTTAAACACCCTGTATACAGGGTGGTCCTCCTTGAAGGACATCGATTGCTTATGGGAAAACTGTGAAAGGTAAAAATTTGAAAATTTGGCAACATAGCAATGTCGATGGGGGACATCCAGGTAAAATATTTTCAAGATGGCGGCATTTCCGGTCATACCGGAAGTTGATACCAACTCGGTTATTTTAAATAGAACACCCCGTATATTAATGTATTTTTGGATTCTAAGGAAAATTCCAAATACATTTCATGTACGATGTCCTATACCTAAGTCTAACCGTTCTTGACATATTTAAGTTTTTATGTAAAAAATTACGTTTGCAGACCCTAAAATAATTGTCAATTTTTCCTATAAGGAAGCCTTTATTCTTTGATTGAACCTTGATTCCTTGTTGAAAAGGACCTATTTTATTAGATTTTCATTATGTTTTGATAACTTTTAATACAGGGTGCTTAAAAAATAAGATTAAAAATAAAGTTGAGAAAACTTCCAAAAATCAATTTTTTCAAATGGAATCCCCAAAATTTTATAATTTTATCTTGTTAAGCATTAAAAATAAAGGTAAGTTTGTATAAGGTTATCTATTCCGAAAATGTTTAGTTTTCGAAATATTGCCAATTTAATATTTTTATATGGCGATTTTGCTGTAAAAATAATAACTGAACGCACCCTTGGGCATGACAGAATGTCAAGCAGAACGTGCATGTCCTTGTCACAAAAATTGAAATAATTTTCGGGGATAATACCACGAGAGCTTCAAAATTACCGAAAATTTTTCACGATTGCGTGTTTTCTATAATTTCACGAGTCCGTAGGACGAGTGAAATTTGCAGAGAAAACACGCATGAGTGAAAAATTATCTGGTTCATTTTAAAGCTCAAATGGTATTTAGAGGATTATTTCACGTATGAGAATGCAAAAAATATGGAAATAAATACTTATGTATTAAACGATTTGAACATCTCAACAATCAATACAAATAAATGGTTGCTATCAGGAACCGTTTGTTTGTATCAAAAATTAGCATGACAACCATGTATGCAATAACATGGGAGAATTATCGCTGTAATTCTCTCTAGTTAAACAAATGGAAAAGAGAATTTTCGTTGTAATTCTGAAAATCGTCACTTGTCTTATGGGATTTCTAACACATGAGTGGAATAATCGATAATAATCATGCCGGGAAGATTAAATTATACAAATGAAGATTATTTAAATTTATTTATTATTTATGGAGAATGTAATAAAGTTATTTCAAGAACATGTGATACATTTGCGAACCGATATTCGCAGAAACAGAAACCAAGTGAAAAAACTGTTAAAAGAATTTTAGAAAACTTTAAGAACTTGGGATCCGTCAAAGCTAAAGTACATAGTTGGCACCTGTGCCAACTGTCATAATGGCAGTTGGCCTGTTTTGACATGTGCTAAAAATAATAAAGGTAAAACCCGACAACTTTTGTATTCAACATTTTTTTGTATTTTTTTAGTTACTTAAAGTGTAGAAGCCGCGCCAATTATACGGAACAGACCCTGTACATACATGTAGAGATGCTGCAAATAGATATTTTTATTATCATTATTATTACATTATTATTATATTATTTTTCTACAAACGTGTTAAAAATGCAATTTTTAACACCGCCCCGAAGCATTAAAAATGTTTATATATATAAAAAATTTATCGCACTAGTGCCATAAAGTCTTTATAGCACTAGTGTTAAAAGTGAATCATCAAATTTTGAGAGCGGACGTCAAAAAAAGTTTGTATTTTCAGTTATTTACATTGATATTAATGGTGAAATTTGAACAACTGAGGTAGCCCGATTGGCCGCCTCATCTATATTTTTCGAAGGATCGATGCAACCCTCTTTTTCTTCTGTATCTTGTTGCATTTTTAGCAAAAAGCATTCCTGACCACGAAAGACTTTCAAGAAACTGACAAAACATTTCGTTACCTGTAAAACAAGGTGCTGGTTGTATCGATTTTTTGACAAATGTCAAATTCAAGAATTTTATGTAGGAAAGATGCTTCCAATTTATTATTCATTTAAAAATCCAATTTGTTAGTGGTTATTTCTTTTTATTGCCGTTTGTAGAAAAAAATATTGTATGATATTTGTGTTAAAAGTATTTTTAAGGCACTTATGTGAATTGCAGAATTCGCTTCGCTCATTCTGCAAACTTTCACATGCGTGCCTTAAAAATGTACTTTTAACACTTATATCATAAATAACTATTATCCAAATCAGTTTTTTTAAATAAGCGTCATTACTTAATAAGTGATTGTGATTCCATAAAAAATTAAAAATCTAAGTTAATTTTGCAAATATGCTTGAATTTGATCAAAGTTATGTAAAATTAATTTGATTTTAATTAATTTTTGAAAGTTATTAGGGCGGAAATAAAAAATTTAAAAAATATAGAAATTATAGATTTTTTTTGAAAGAAAATAAAAAAAATCTTAGGAGGCTATGTTTTGGTATTTAGGCATAATAACTTTTATTTCCAAACAACTTTTCTCTTAGTCCAGGAGGCAGTGAAATTTTTTAGCACTTATTTTCCTAGTTGGTGCATATTAAATAGTTTGTTTTCTTAGTGACAAAACAAGAATTTTTCAGTCTGGCTGAAATTTTTGGATGGGTTCACAAGATTAATGAAAAATACAAGTACACTTATTTTCCCAGTCATACATTTTCCACATTTACTGAAATAGAACATAAAGTATATGAGAATAGCAGTCTGGCTTATCTTAACTCATGGAATGTGAGTCTGGCTGAGAATTTTCGGATTAAAATTTTTTACCGATTTTGCGGATCGGTAACCCTTATTTTTCCAAGCTTGAAATTCAGCATATAAATTGATACAATCATAAACTGTAATTAAAAATAAGTCTGGCTGATTTACGAAATTGACAAATGAGTCTGGCGGAATGTTCAAAATCGGGAAAATAGAAAATGTTTACCCTTATTTTCCCAAGTTTGAAAATTTGTCACATGATAGATTATACTATAGTTTTACAGAAAATACACGTCTGGCTGTCACTCACAATCACGAACTGTCAGTTCGGCCATAGTATTTATGACAGAAAGACGAAGATGATAGCAACCCTGATTCTGATGCTGTGGAGCTTGAAAAGAGCATTGATGAAATTGACGATAGATATGACAAAGATTAGGCTGATAACGAGTACCATGATGACAGTGATAGTGAAGGCTCAGGAGAAATTTATGAAGAAGATCATAAATTATAATTATATTTCCTATTCGTCATTTGCCTTCAAAAATTGTTTATTATTTTTGATTAATTATAGTTATATTTTTCCTTAACCAGATTTTGGTAGGTACAGGGTGAGTCACCATATTTTGACACCCACCTGCAGCCGTAATTACAGGTGATAGGTGAAAGGTGTAAATACAAAAGTTGTAGCATTTTATCTGAACCGCCAGAATTCTTGACCAGATTGAACAAATGAGCAACGCAAAGTGGAAAAACATGTCGATGTTCACTTTTTTCAAATGGAATGCCCTCTATTTTCTTTCAAATTTTTAAAGTTCTCGTTTTTCTGATGCAGAGCATATAACATGTTGATGTTTCTCTCAATAGTTTTGGAAATATCTGGAGTTTAGTTATTCAAAGATAGTAGTTTTTTTTAAATATATTTTACCTTGATTTACCTGTCACCTGTTACAAAACATTCTGATACATGAATAGGACTTTAAATAACTAAATTCCAGATATTTTCAAAACTATTGAAAGAAACATTAACATATTATATAATCTGAATCAGAAAAACGAGAACTTAAAGAATTTGAAAGAAAATAAAGTACATTCTATTTGAAAAAAGTGAAAATTGATATATTTTTTACTTTGCGTTGCTCATTTGTTCAATCGAATTGAAAATTATGGCGGTTCAGATAAAATGCTACAACTTTTGTATTTACACCTTTTACCTATCACCTGTAATTACGGCTGCAGGTGGGTGTCAAAATATAGTAACTCACCCTGTATATACGTACATTACTCAAAGTACCATGCAAAATAGAAACTTTTTGCATTTTTATTAAACTTTATGACTTCGTCAATAAATATTTTTCACCCTACCCAATCAATTCTGTACTCTATACAGTTTATTTGCTTTTTTGTATCTAATTGTTCAATGCTCTCTTAGAAAAAACATGTATATGGGACACTAATAACCTGTTTAATCGAATCGAATTAGGCGCGCCTGAAGATCATTCGACGAGTCTGGCAAGACCTTCGGGGTGTTCCACATTCGCCAGATTGTATTTTAGGCTGACATTAAAATATAAGCCATCATCGGATAAATTTTTATGACTGCGAAAATGAGGGAAATTTTATTAATGAAAATTTTTCAAGTTTTCACTTGCCAGACGTATTATCCATATTCACAGATTAGCCAGACAATTTTTTTTACGTAATTTCAGTATGCATCTTACTAGTAGAACTATTTTTATCACTGGAAAAAAAAGGGCCTTGATGTTCTGACGCATTTTCCGCCTCAACCCATCGGAAAACCCCCCCCTAAATATATATGAATTTGGCTTAGAATTACTGAACCTACAATTCTATCCATGTTTCGTGACTGGGAAAATAAGTACCGAAAATCGTCACTGCCTCCTAGACTATCTATAACATTTTGCTGAATTTTCTAAAATAATAGGGGTACTTTACAGTACAGCTTTGATATCGTTTGAGCTACCCTGTATGCTGTTTGACTTGCAACCATTCTAGATGCACCTAATATGATTATCAGACATGCACCAACTTTTGGCCTTGTTTGTATTTGGGTTGTGCTGCTAAAAAAAATCCCAATGTGTTGCACACTTAAAAAATCACACTGTATAAGGTAAACAGGAACTTGAGTGGTTTGTTATGAAGAAGCTAACTTGAGAGCTTGGAATTTATCCCTCACCTCATTGCTTTTCTTGACTTGACTAACTCTCTTGATGAACGTTTATCCATGTTTAATTCCTAAGAATCGATCTTAGGTTTGATCGTTTTCATATGGGTGTCCACTTAGTCCAATATCGGATGATATCTCCTTACAGGGTGATGCAAGAAAAAAAAATTAAATTACAAAGTTGTTTGATACTCTAATATGCATTAGTTAAAAATGTTTTTGAATATACAGAGTGCTCCGTTTATGGGGTTTGCGACAAAGCTTTGTTTTTCTGAATGGAGCACCCTGTATCTGATTGCATATTTGGATCCTACGTAAAATTCTGAGCAGATTCCATGGTATATATCCTAAATCTAAGTTCAACTGTTTTGGAAATATTGACAGTCGAAAATTGACTTTTTGCAACTTTGACAGGCTGTAAAACCTAAAGGGTTAATTTTAGAGGAAAACCGATTCCACATTCCAATTCTAGATTTCCATAAACTATCATTTGACACCAACTTTGAATTTAATCCATGATTAAAAATTCCAATTAAATTTAATCTTCGGTTAAATTCTAAGTTGGTGTCAAATGATAGTTTATGAAAATCTAAGATAGGAATGTAAAATCGGGTTTCCTCAAAAATTAACCGCTTAGGTTTTACAGCTTGTCAAAGTTGCAAAAAGTCAATTTTCGACTGTCAATATTCCCAAAACAGTTGAACTTAGGTATATCATAAAATCTGCTCAGTGAAATCATTAGAATCCAAATATGCAATCATATACAGGGTGTCTCGTTTAAAATAAGCAAACTGACGTCTACTTCCGGTATAACCGGAAGTGCCACCATCTTGAAAATATTTTAGCCGGGTTGCCCCCATTGACATTAGTATACTGTCGAATTTTCAAAAATTTTCTGCATACAGTTTTTCACATATAGATCGATATGGTTCCCGGTGGGACACCCTGTATATCTCTGGACGAAATCTCATCATCTCATAAGCCTTCTTGTACACATCCACAAACTATTCACATCATAACAAAAAAGACTCACACATAAACTTGACGCTCGGACACGTCAATTTTTGATTTTAGTGGCAGTTTTTTTGATGATAATGCCATGTATACAGGGTGACTCAAAAACAAGTAATGACAGCTAACTTTATTTTTTTAAATGAAAACATGAATTTTTTATTTAATTTTCAAATTCTAATGCCCATATTACATCTGTGTATTTTTCCGTGTATTTATTCATGTAGTTTAGGGTGACAACCGAAGAACTTCAAACGCAACATAAATCAGCATTATGAAAAACAAAATAATGTTGGCACCCTGAACTACATGAATAAATACGCGCAAAAATACTCAGATGTAATACGGGCACCGTTCAAGCATGAGTGAATTATTTTGGCGATATACAGTGAGCACGTAAAGGTTGGAATAAAATCTATAAGATATACAGGGTGGATATTTTTCAAAAAACCTCGGACACGTCAATTTTTGATTTCATTGGTCGCTTTTTAGATGATAATACCATATATACAGGGTAAGTCAAAAACACAGCTAACTTAATTTTTTTAAACGAAAACACCAATTTTTTATTTCATTTTTAAATTCTACGTCAAATTCTGAACATGTCATGTAATGAACTCGACAAAGATTCAGTAAAAAAGTTCATAAGCCATAATTCTATTCCACCAAAAATGTATGGACTACCCAAGATCCACAAGCCAAACACACCCCTTAGACCTGTTGTCTCGTATGTAATGTCACCCACCTGCAACATCTCCAGTTTCGTAGCCAACATTTTGAATAACTTGGTTCCAACGTTTCAATATGTGGTAAATAACTCCTGCAAGTTTGTGGAAAAACTTAGAACTCATACAATTCCAGCTGGATACATTCTTGTTTCTCTTGATGTCACCTCATTGTTCACAAATATTCCCAAAGATTTAGTACTAAATCTGATAGAGAAATATTGGGAAAATATTGAGGCATTCACTTTTATGGAATTTGCGGTTTTTGTTGAATTGATCGCCTTCATCTTCCAGAACCTATAACAACGAATTTTTCAAACAGATTTTTGGTATGGCATTGGGCAATCCGGTTTCACCTATTTTGGCTAACATCGTTATGAACGAGCTCCTCATAACTGTTATCCCCAAATTACCCTTTCAACTTCCCTTCTTGTATTTATATGTTGATGATATTATCACAGCCATACCCGACCATAGTGGACATTTTGAACGGATGAGGGTATTTTGTAAACAAAATCACTATCTTCAGTGAATACTATTTTGTGTAAAGATTTATTGCCTCGGCTAGTCTCCTAGCCTCGGCTATGAAACACTATAGTCGCGGCATTAAATCTTGTACTTTTCTGCCTAGTTAAACAAATAACTATTTTCTTTTTATTCGGCCCTTCTTATATCGGAAGGATAGGATTTTTGGCGACTAACTTGAACAGTCAAAGTGACGACATGCTTTGGCATTATACAATTTTAATAATAAATATTTGCTTCTAAAATAACAATCCAGTTAAAAAATGTTTTGCCAATATTAACCAAGTCCTATTTCAATTAACGGAAAGCCATTTCATGATAATTGATAACTTATTATTCATCTTTGTCAGCGTATTTCTAAATAACAACCAATTACTTGATTAGAATAATTTTATAGGGAAAACAAAGAATGTCATAGTTTCTATTTGATTATTGTAGTTGGTGATAGAGGAGTTACCATGTTCATACCAAAGTTTATTTATAAAGTGTTTTTTGAAATAATCCATGGACTTGTTTTGGTACCTAGACCGAACAAATTGTCTGGTTGGTGGTATTATACAAAACCATTTATTTTTATAATTTTTATAACTATACTGACGATTTGGGAATACCATGTAAGTGGCTCCGAATTGAAGAAAAGCGTATTCCTGCAGAGATTAAAATATGTGTGGCTTCTATTAAGTATGCTTATTTACGTATGGGATTTATTAATTTACACTAATTATTTAAGAAAGAAAAGTTGGCAATGCCTATACAAAATTTTCACAGAGGAAAGTTTTGCAGAAAATACGATAACAATAATTGACAATGATTCAAATTTTGGCAAGATAATTGTTTCGATATTTTTTGCATATATCGGCTATATGACGTATAGTGAGATATTGAACAATATCAATATTATGGATATAAAAAGCATTTCCAGTAAAATTATCACTTTGTTGCATACTTTCAATGAGCTGGCGTTAACTGTTTTCTCAGAACTAATATTGATTCAAATCCATGCAAAATTATTTGAAGCCAGAAAATCGATTTCACCAGACGTTTTAGATATCAAAAAATCACGACGTATCTTTAGTGATATGCTGAAAGCATCGATAATGTTTTCTAAATTGCTTGGTTATCAAATGATATTGGTTTTCACGCAATGGTTACTATACTTGGTGGTTTTATGTTTGGCCTTTTATTTGAAGTTTATAAATTCGGATTTATTACCTCAGGATTGGAGAATTTTTGATTTGCTTACGGCTTTAATTTTCACTTCGGTACGTACTTATTGGCTCAATTATAAGATATGAATGAAGATAGAGCATAACGCGTCATGTTAGATTCGTAAATCCCTTCACCGTTACTATTGACAAATCTTGTTTGATTAGTTAACAGTAATAAGTCGCTCGTTTTCTCAATATTTAGTTAAAACCGCTTCAAATTAGTGTGACATCATTTGAGTGATATTACTTTTAGCTATCATTTCTGTTGAAAGGGTTCCTGAATGCATAGTGTAATCGGCTCTATATTTATCAAATTGTCATAATACGCAGTTAAATTACGCCAAAAAAATGAGGCCAAGGCAGCATACTTACGTTACAGGAGTGCTTTATATGTAGTTTTCATTTTCCAAAATATTTGAAACGTAAAATATTATCCGGAAAATGCTCTATTTTCAGGCTCTTATCTGAGATTAATATTCTCCTATTATACTATCTTTTCATCGCACGGAAAATTTTCTTTTAGGTCGGACCATTTACCATTACGTTCACCTGCGACATGGTGAAATCTGAAACTGATAAACTCTTAAGTACCTGCTGTGAACTTCAAGAAAAGTTCCACCACGAATCTCACGTGTATCAGGAGCTAAATTCGTTTGGAAGTTACATAGCTAGCACTGGAATCCGATTCACGGCCGCGGATTTTTTCGAAATTAAACGATCAACCCTTTTATCTGTCATTGCAACTTCGACTACTTATTTTATAGCATTAGTACAGTTTTATTAAGAGGAGCCAGTTTTTTTATCTGAAACATTTTGTTTGCTTTGTAGAATATACAATAATATAAAATAATAGATCTCAACGAATAATGTGTGCTGTTTTATATTTGGCTAATTATTTGAATATATTGTCCAATTAAATATACACTCAAACAATGGATAAAGCAATAATAGAAATTTGCATATGATGCTAATAAATCAAACCATATCCTGAAAATTGGGATTGATTTTCAAAAGGTAATTTCAAACTAATTTAAAATTTGAAAAATCAAGTATGGGCCTGAATAAACAACGTTTTGATAATGGGGACATTCACCATATTTGAATTTCATTGTTTTATTATTTGTAATCAGTTATATTAACCAAAATAAAAATACCCTTGCATTCAGTTGGGTTTAAAATGTTCTAATTTTTTAAAAAATAATTCTCAAAAATGCTGTTTTCATCTCACATATTTAAACGTACTGGAATGGCGCCATTGTATGACGTATATACACATTCCGACCAATAAGAATTGTTCACAATGGCTCTGGCGCACATCTTATATGCTTTCCTTGTCTAAGCTCTGAAAAGTGACAATGATGAAACTCCTCATTTGTTATTTGCATCTTGTTCGTTTAACGCTGGTCAACATAACCTACTTGACGTAGGACAGTGCAACCTTGTCAAACTGAATTGCGATTCCTTGATATTGAAATGACTTGGCATAAATCCTTTTTTCTATTTTGGTGTCATATCGAAGTCTTTTCGACACTAAAAGTAGTTTCGAAAAGAAGCTCTTTGTGATACTCCTTTTTTACTTATCGGAGGTTGGTAACACTAGCTGATTGATGGCCATTGAACTGTCATTCGCGAAAAAAATAATAGAAGATTTCTATATTTGGCATGTAGTGTTGCCAACCTAAACGTATGAAATCAGGAAATATGAGAATAAAATTTCCAAGAAAAGTTTGTTTTTTTCAATTAAACAATACCAAAATAGAAAAAATAATATAAAATATTCGTTTCATAAGACATTTTATCGCACTCGCCATTTAGAAAACTCGCCTCCGGCTCGTTTTCTAATATAGGGCTCGTGCGATAAAATGACGTCTTATGAAACTTGTATTTTAATGTACTATTTCAACACTAGAAAAACTTTGTTGTTGTTCTACAAGTCCAAAATATACAAAAAAAAACTATATAATGCAAGGATAAAAAGGGGTTTCTAGAGGCAATCTTGGAAATCAACAATGACAACGACAATCTGACAACGTACTAATTTGCAGTATATTTTTGCTAGTTGTAGGGCATGACGTCATATTTGGCGGGTTTGCGGCATTCGAAATGCTGCTGAATTTATATTTTTAGTGTGATATTAGACTTAGTTTGTGTTCTGGAATTGACCTTTTGTTTGGACGCCATATTGCGGTGCGCGAACATGGTTGCCAAAAGTAGAAAAAAAAAATTACTAGCGTACTGTCAACATTAAAAACAAAAGTTACTGAATAAATTATATCTAAAATTAAAGTTTGCCACCTATTACGAATGTTTTTGAAAAGAAAAGCCATCAATTTTAGCTTATATTGGACAGAATAGAAATAATAAAATAACTAAGGTTCGTTTCTCGAGGTTTTATACTTTTATTAGAGAGTTATTGGACGTGCAATAAGGACAAGCAGTATTTAAATTAGCCTTATTTTGACATCTACGCATGCGCATTTGGGTCCGAAAATAAGGATTCCCAAATAAGGTTACTGCTTGTCTTTATTTGTGTATGGTTAGTGCAAGACAGTAAACTTCCCTTATTTCAAATTTCTGACATTTTGGATGACTTTGACGTTTCGTTTTTCGACAATGACGTAATTTTACTTAGAAAATTTATTTTTTACAATAGTTTTCCATTTTACTGTGGGTAACATCAAAAAATGAGTATCAGCAGAAAATCACAAACAAAAATAAACACTTTTTTCTACAAACGTCACTAAAAGAGTCATTTTTAACGGATGCTGTCTAAAATGCCATTTTATGACACTGGTGTTAAAAGTGATTATTTTTAGCACTAGTGCTAAAAGTAATCACTTTTAGTGCGTTTGTAGAAAAAATAGTGTATGATATTTGTGCTAAAAGTGATTTTATTTTGTTCAAAGGGATGGAACGCCTTTGGCGTCGTGTCCCAAACTTTCCTTTTCACAAAATAAAATGTCACTTTTAGCACTTATATCATAAATAACTATTTGAGGCTGAAATTTATAAACATAGCTATCAGCTGTCAAAATTATGAATACAAAATAAGGTAATACTCTAGCACCTACTACAGTCTTCCAATAACTGTTTTTTTCTTGGAAAAATAGTGCTGATGCACTAATAAAATAACGTAAATCCTTAATACTGCGAAGCAGTATTTAATAGTTCTAATAACTCTCTATTATCGAACACGTCACAACTTGGAAAGAAAGGGTTGTCGTACATTTAGTTCATGTGACACATTCATTTTTTTTGACAAATTAAAATAAATTACTTCTGGGTTTTTAATGTTGACAGCCCGCTAATAATTTTTTTTCTTCTTTTGGCAACTATGTTCGCGCACCGCAATATGGCGTCCAAACAAAAGGTCAATTAAAAAAATAAATAAAAAAAACACTAAAAATCCCCATTGCAGGCTGTCAAGAAAAAAGAGAGAAAATGCCTAATCGTGACTAGTTATAAAATAGCTATTTATACAATAAGTTACGAAATGAGCGTCTTTTAGGCACGCGACGTGAAAATTGTCCAACGAGGCAAAGCCGGTCTATTTTGATGCGATTTTTTTTCAAGAATCGACATCAATAATTAAAATCCTAGAAAGTTGGTGACTACAAAAAGTTTTGTTTTGAGTAACCCAAACGTTCAATTCAATAATTTAAATTTTAATATTCATAATAAATACAGAACAAAATTCAAATCTGTGTTTAGTGTGTTTTTTATTTCTGAACAAAGAATGACACTTTTAGGCACTAGTGCTTAAAAATCACTTTTACGCACTGAGTGCTTAAAAGTAACTTTCACGCACTCAGTGCTTAAAAGAATGTTTTGAAACTAAAATGACAATCAAAAAGTTGTTATTATGAAACGTCAGTAGAAAAAAAAGTTAAAATAATTAAGGGTAAGGGTTCAATGTCCATAATCCACTTTTAGTTGAATAAACCACAAAATGGAATTGCACTGCATTGCAAAATAATAATAAAACAAACAAAAAATAGAAATGTATTAGAGTGTAACACCCCATTAATAAATATTAATATTATCATAATAAATAAATATAAGTTAACATTTTATACCTAGTTAATGCTTAAGAGTCATTGAGAGAAATTCCCCTAAAATCGCAATTGAGATCCTCTCACAATGATAATCGATTTTCAGGATTCATAAATTAGATTATTTCCTATAAAGCACGATAAACGAGCACCAAAAATAAAGTTGAGCTTTTTTACTTTATAGATTCTAAAATAATTCTTCCAAAATTCAAAATCATATTCGACAATCTTTGGAAATTACTTTTAAGCATTGGATAAATTTTCAGGATTTATAGAATAGGGTCTCTTTTATGACGCAAGATAAACCGGAAGTGGATATAAAATTCAGAAATGAAAAATTTAGTGTCTAATTGGGTAACCAAAATTCAAAAAAAACAACCAATCAAAGATTGCTTTGATAACGAAAACGTACGTCGCATTATTGTTTCTTTTTTTTTTTAAATATTGAGGAAAACCACCTATTTAAAATATTATTTCTTTGAATCTTAACTTTTAAAAAAACGTTTACTTAATAAAAGTAAACATTGCAACCATGTAATGCTCTGTGGAATTGATGATAACGAGAGCGCGCTGCAACAGAATGGTACCGAAGCGAAGGGTAGGTAGAGAATACGCAACTAGACTAGAGAACAAGCTGGGCTGGTCCCTTAGACGTAGTGATGAGCAAATGCAAGACCAAGACCAAGACCGGGCTAGTCTTGGTCTTGGTCTTGGTCTTGCAGTCTGATAAGTGGTCTTGGTCTTGGTCTTGCGCTTGCAGTGTCCAGTCTTGGTCTTGGTCTTGGTCTTGGTCTTGCAGCAAGACTCTTGCAAGTCTTGCATTTATTTGGTAGATTTTTACTGGAGGCAATTTTTACAAAGAAAATTTGAAGAAAAATCGTATTTCATGCCACTTGAAGTATGCAAACGTTTAAAGAAAGGGATAATATATGCCAGTAACAAAATTTTCGTTTTCCAATATTGTGTATCTCTACCACAGCAGCAAATTTTAACAAGTACTTGAATCAGGAAATTTTTTCAAGTGAAAAATGCTCAAAAAAACATTGGAAATTAAGGGATCACTTGTTCCACTTTGTCCCTGTAATATTCAAATATCCTTATTTGTATTTACCAGTGGCGCACCCAGAGAATATTTTTGTTTGATAATTGTGTTTGTGGGAAGTCTTTATATTCTCCAAAGTTATAGGATAGGGTAGGCCCCAATATGAGTAACAATGTGATATATTCAACTAGAAGCAACTGAATCAAATACATACTAAATTTTAGTACTCTTCAGAAAAAAATGGAACAAAAACGTAAGACCGCAAGACTCTTGCATACTCGGTCTTGGTCTTGCGTAAGTCTTGCAATGCTAAGTCTTGGTCTTGCATAAGTCTTGCACTGCTCGGTCTTGGTCTTGGTCTTGGTCTTGCAGTCTAATAAGTGGTCTTGGTCTTGATCTTGCTTTTTCTGCAAGACTGAGACCAAGACCGCAAGACCAAGACTAGTCTCGCTCATCGCTACTTAGACGCGTGTCTGTAATTATTCATTATTCAATTTTTATTTTTATTTTGCATTAAAGTGATTATTCAATCCAATTTGTTATTAGTGTGTGTGTCAAGGAGCAATCACAGGTCAGTTGAATAACTGTTATTTTATTTTTGAGAGTTCAATTATTTATACAAGTATCATTTTTTTCATTTTTAGGTTTTTTTGTTTGTTCATAACATTTTTTATAACATGTGCATTGTTCATGTATTTACCAAAAATCGTTTCATGCTGATGACACAGATAAGGACTAAATTGAAACCTAAAAGAAATTGTGTGCTGTCTCTTTGTGCTAGGATTTTGATTTTTGGATTTAGAGCGTGTATTAGGGCCTTGTTGAATTTACTATCATTTTCCTACCCTGGCGAGGGAATATCCTAATCAATTTAGAAATATTGGCTCGAAAACAACTATAGCTCAGTAGCTTTCCGTATGGGACCTCAGTACCTGCTGGGAAACTGGCTAACAAAATGACTCTTCATTATTGAATATAGGTAGTGTTGATTGAATGTAGTGTGTTTAATTGAAATTTTAGCACAAGAACAGAGGCGGTACATTGTTGCAACTTTTATTGAATAAATGACTCACTCACAATTATTATTGAAATGACACAGTATGTTTCGGTTTTCGAGGAATGTTAGATCGAGGGTTTCTCTGCTGTGCTCTTTCCCCTCGTTAGTTCCAGGATGAGAACGGTACGATTAACTTTAATAATAAAGTAGACGTTTCATAAATATTTCGTTTCTTTTACATATCACAACTTCCCTTAAATTTCCCAAATATTTGCTATGTCGGGCGCATGTCCAGTAAGTAAAATTCAGTAAGTTTCCACAACGTAGGTACCATTTGTTTTTCATAAGATTTGTTGTTTAAAAGGTAATAAAAATTCACACCGTTCAATCTTACTGAACGAACCCGGGTATGTTATACTACAATATGTTTAAAAAATCATTGCAATCTTTGATTGGTTTATTTTTGAACACCCGATACAATATCTTGTAATTTTCATCCCTGATTTTTTATAAATATAGACTGGATTTAAATAAATTCAGATGGTTTCTGACACTCAAATCAGTTGGTTTATTTACAAATACCTAATTATTTAGATTTTTTAAATTAGAATATTAGTAAAATTTGTGCACAAAGTCCTTTTTGTTTTATTTTAAAATATTATAAAGGTAATAATGAATATTTGTAGGTAAGTTTTTTCCTATAAAACGTAATTATTGCTACAAGTGCCATTAATACATCTAAGTCCAGCAGCACACACTGAAAAAGAAGGACCATCTCTGACACAATCCTGTCCAGCACCTATAATGAATGAATGAAAAGAAATAGTATATACATATACTTTATAGACAATCTCTTCTTAAACTCACCGACAATTAATTTGCACACTCTACAGCAACCACAATAATCCAGACTAACAGTGGAATTTTCTCCATGACATGTTGGATAAGACTCTTTGCATAAGATATCTGTACATTTTCCACAAAGGCCAGACTTGGGAGTTTCGCTATAGAATAAAATATAATTTAAATTAGTTCGTTTAAGATGGTCCGCAGATTATACAGGGTGAGGCACGAAAAACTTCCCTACCAGGTTTTCTCAGGTGTTAAGTGATTGATCAAAAATCGCTCAGACCCGTTTTTGGGGCACAAATTTTATTGGTAGGTATTTTCACCCCCTACCAGTTAACCCCTAAACGGGGGTGACAGGTACCCCCAAAATTTCAAATGAAAAGGGGGGTCGAGTGATACGTCATTTGATAGTTATTTTTATTAAGATTATATCCTCGAAGTTTCAAGTTACTATTTACCATGCCGAAATGGCGGCTTGTCAAATTTGTGTGGTGTTTATCTCATAATAACAAAACAACAGATTTTTCAAGTGAATAAACATGAACCATTTTGGACTGGACTCAGTGAACTGTTCAATGACAATATCTAAATTAAATATAACAATGTTATTTTATAACTATGGATAGGTAGGTACCCTTAAAAAATCTGTTGTTTTGTTATTATGAGGTAAGAACCAGACAGTTCAGATAGGTACTCAGAAAAAAAGGATTTTTTCTAACTTTCACAAGCCGCCATTTCGGAAGGGTTAATAGTAGCAACCTAAAACTTCAAGGATATAATCCTATCTATAGCTATCAAATGTCGTATCACTCGACCCCTCCCCCCCCTTCCCATTTGAAATTTTGGGAGTACCTGTCACCCCCGTTAAGGGGTTGACAGGTAGAGGGTTAAAATACCAATAAAATGTGTCCCCCAAAAAACAAAAGTTGACGGGTCCTGCTTTACACAAAAAAATATAGAATTTGAGTGTTTTTTTTTTTAATACAGGGTGATATAGGAAGTACGGTAAAAATTCGAAATTTTTGTTGCCACACCATTTCTACAATTATTTTTATTTATTTTTTTTTGTCATACCCGAATGATTATTATATTGATCCCTCGAACCGTTTTTGGATTTTTTCGTATATATCTTTTTAGGTTTATAAAATAATGCAAATTTAGTGTTACATTGATTCCCAGAGCTTCAAACCCATCGTGGACAAGTTTAAGCAGTATCTTAGGATCCGCTAGTTTAAATTTACTTGCTATGATCACAATTAAAACTAACTGACGTAAATAAGCTTTATACAAAATATACAGGGTGTGCGACGATACTTTAAACTTGAAATTTCTAGTTTTGCATAATTTTGCCATTTTCTACAGAAAAGAAAGTGTCAAGGACGGAAAATACATTTTGAGTTACTTTGAAGGCTTTATGTCACTTCTCCAATGTAATTCCAAGAAACAATTTAGTTACGTTACGTCATAATTTGTAAACCTATAAAACAATTGTTTCCTCAATTTCTTGATATTTGCCGCGATCAACAGGTCCTAAAAGAATAAATATTTTTACTTGCTAACATTTTGGACGAATTTTTAATTGTATACAGGGTGTCCCCGAATCAATCAATTGAATTTCGCAATTTAATAAAGGTAGGTATTTAGTTTGTTTACTTTGTAAAATCGATCATACAGTAAGTGGCATCATCTAGAAAGCATATGATTTGGGGACACCCTGTGCACAAGTAAAAATTCGTCTGAAATGTTAGCAAGTAGAAATAATTATTCTTCAAGGGCCTTTTGATGGCAGCAAATATCAAGAAATTGTGGAAGCAATTGTTTCATAGGTTGTCGTATTATCAATTATGACGTTCTCGGTAACTTTCTGAAAAAATGGATGACAAAAGAAACCTTGAAATTGTTTTTTGGAATTACATTGCAAAAATGATATAAAGCCTTCAAAGTAACTGAAAATTTATTTTCTGTCCTTGACACCTTATTTTCTGTAGAATATGGCAAAATTATGCCAAAGTTGAAATTTCAAGTTTAAAGTATCCTCGCACTCCATGTTTTGTATAAAGCTTTTTCACGGCAGTTAGTTTCAATTGTGATCATAGCAAGTAAATTGAAACCAGCGGATCCTAAGTTACTGCCTGAACTTGTTAACGATGGGTTTGAAGCTCTGGGTATCATTTTTGCATTATTTTATAAACAAAAAAAGATAAAGAAAAAGTCCAAAAACGGTTCGAGGGATGAATATAATAATCGTTTGGCTATGCCTAGAAAAAATAAATAAAAATAAATGTGGAAATGGGGTGGCAAAAAAAATTTTGAATTTTTAACGCACTTCCTCTATATCACCCTGTATAAAAGAAACACTCAAATTCTATATTTTTTTGTGTAAAGCAGATGATCAACAAGGAATCGCTTTTAAAAATGGTGAAAACGGCATATTTTTCCGTTAATTTATATAATTTACTAGCTGACCCGGCGAACTTCGTACCGCCTCTGAATTATTGAATATACCTATTAAATGTTGTGTTAACGTATCTATTAGCTGAATTAAATTAAATTCAGTTATTTTCGATGGTGAATTTGGCTTTGTTTGAAGAAAATTAATGTTTACTCTCTGGATCAGAAGTCACCTGAAATTAAAATTTTACATCATCCTTTTAAAGAATGTAAAGAAAACAAAAAAAATCTCTAGCGCAGCCTTGTTTCACTCTATCTGCACTGCATGCACTGCACTACTCCATCTGTTCTACTGTACCTATCTGCACTACTCTTTATGATCTACTCTTTCTGCACCACTCTATCTGATCGGAATAGTGGAATAGTTCTGTTCGAAATAGCTCCAGTTCCTGAGCAGCATTGTTCTACTGTATCTGCAATGCCGAGATTCGTTCCAGGTATCAGAGATGGCGCGGTATACAAAATACAAAATAAACTTGGTATCGGTTATAAGAGATGGCGCCGTATGCGGGCTTAGTAAATTTTTTTCATAAATAAATGAAAGAGGCTCGAAAAGAGGTAGTGAAATGATCACATTAATGACATAACAACATGCTGGTACTGTCAACGCTGGAAAATGTTCAATTTGACAGCAAAATCCCCATTAACAAAATGATCCTCCATTTATTGAATAATTCATTTATTACAAAAAATTTGATAAATGAAGAACCGCTCGACCGATTTTGTGCAAACTTTACATAAACCATCTAATAAATAGTCCGAACAAAGCCTAAACATTTGGTTTGGTTAGGTGAGCCCGTTCTTGAGTTATAAAATTACAACGAAAAGTGGCATTCATTTTTATATATATAGATATATAAAAGTTGTCGCGTCTCAAAAATTGGTGAAATTTATGCTTGGAACGAATCTATTAGTTGAGTAGTTTATATCCCATTCCCTTCTGTTTTGTTTTGATACTACAGACACACATTCTATCCTAACTTCTTAGGATTTATAGGCAAATAATTCAAACTAAAGATGATTCATTTTCCTGCACTGATGAATTATAATTTTTCATGTATGGACACCTATCGCTTTAAACCTTTTTTTACCAAATATGGGTTCTCTTTTATTTAATTCCATGCTTTGGGTAAAGCAAGCAATCGCATGGCTTTTTCCTAACATTTGTTGATTTAGTAACTCCATTTTCCAAATGTATAGTTCGTTCTTAGTGTTGTTAATTATCTTCATATTTCAATTTGAACTTTCCAACTTCAACTGATCGAAATTCTCAATTTCTTTTTAGATTTACTTCAAATTTATGTCGTTTTCTTACTCGGAGTAAATTTTAGCGGTCCATTTTTTTGAATGATTACAGTTCAGTGAATTTTATTTTTTATGAGAATAATTTTGATGATATGGATGAAAGAAATACAATTACCTGCAATGCTGACAACATCCACAATCGTCAAAAATCAAATGAGGTTTTTCTTCAGGACAAGGACCGAGTGGAGCGGCACAAAATACATGTTGACAAATAGTCCAATCTTCACAGTAGGCACCACTTGCAAAATGCAAATTGCATAGTGATAAAATATTGAATATAAAAAAACCACTTACATAAATTGGATGCATATTGTCTAAAAAATACCAAAACACAATTGAAATTTATAGGTACCTACTGATGATGCTTTTTACCACAGTTGTTAGGTAAGTATGCTATTGATGAAAAATGAATAGCTATTTCATATAAGTTTACTTATTATATATAGGTTTGACGTGTTTGGGATTTCCGTTAATGATTTAATTTGTTTTTGTTTCAGAGATTATTGTTTTCAAAAATAATGTGCGATTAAAAAAACAGAAACAACCTTCTTTGCAAATATTTGCATAAAACAACAATTTTTTTTTTAAATGAAATATTAGCTGATAATCAAATATTTTACACCATAAAAGGTTATTAATAGGCACCCGCATTTAATTTATTTGCATAAATTAGATATTTGTTTGTAGTTTCCCTATAGATAAGGACATTATTACTTCCTATTTAAACTAGAATGCTACCATTTTTCATTTCAGTGCGTAAAATTGAAAATGAACAACAGAATCCTTCACACTTCGTTGTTCGCAATTCTCTGCATTAATACTAAATTAAATTTTGTAAATGGTATTTGTGAAGATTGGTCAATTTGCGAGTTAGTTGATTGTGCAAAACCACAAAATCCTTGTCCAAAGGACAAACCCTATTTGGTTTATGATGATTGCGGATGCTGCCAATTTTGTAGGTAAGTGTTCAAAAATTAAGTTTTTCCGTAAACATTTTATGTGCCATTTTAGTGAAAACCCGAAAACTGGACCTTGTGGCACTTGCGGTAAAGATTTAGTATGTAAAGATGATAACCCCTATCCCACATGCAAAAGAAATCAAATAATAAGTATTGACTATTGTGGTTGCTGCAGAGTATGCAAGACGGTTGTTGGTAAATATAAACTTTCATAGAGTAAATTTGTTTACCTAGGTTAATGAACTATTTTAGGTGAAGGAGGAAAATGCTCTGACAAAGGACCATCTTATACAGTATGCAAAAAAGGATTGAAATGTATTGATGGAACTTGCAGAAAATCATGTTGACCCTTTATCACCTATATTTCTATTTTTTGCTAAATATATTATGGAAGTGAAGTACCTACCTACTTGGTTAATTGTTTGAATTTGGCACGAGCCAGCACAGTTTCCCTTGCAGTAGCACCGCAACAAGAAAATATGCTCTTCGGTGCCGATAAGGCATCCATCCATTTGCCACACGAAGATACCAGCCATTTCCCACGCATGCACGGAAGGTTTGGATTCCAGGCTTCTGAACCAAATTCTGGCTTGTAAGTTTTCACGTTTACTGTGTTGTCTTAAGGTGTCTTTACGAGGAGACATTAAGAAGCTCTCAAAGAACGTGATTTCCTTGTCCTGAAGCTTGACGATATCCTATTTTTTCTTATTCTGTGAGGCTCGAGTAACCTGAGTCTTTCGTTGTTAAGCTGTCAGTACGCAGACCAGAGGAAGGTGGTTAGATGGAAGATCTGCCCCTGGATAAGATTTGACCGTGTTTAATCTTTATTTTTGCTTTCCGGGACGCCACTGAATTTAATAATTTTAATCCAATCAGCTATAAATTGATCTCTGCTACTAAGAACAAGCCTGCCAAGTCTTATCAAAATTGAAAATCTTGAAAATTTCGCCAGCATCTAGCTTTTACCTATTTTGCTAAACGCTTCAATAAATATTTGCTCCTCACAAAAGTTTTTCCTGGCCAGCGCAAGCACTCTTTGTGATGCACCCTTACATCCAGACAAGCAATTATACCCAATACAATGGGAACTGTAAAAAGCTGTTCCCGGGATAAGACTGTAGCATTGCACATGCAACCTGTGCTACTTCTTCCTTTTTTGTTTCAAATATAATTTTATAAGTTAAATTATTACTTTCATTTTTGACAGTCTGGTGTCCTGCTGTTAATAATATTAGCAATTATTAAACTAGATGGCACGATTCTCGTTTAAGTTTGAAGTACCAGTTTAGTACCAACACTTTCCGTTGGCTGTTTTTTGAGGGGAAGCTCTGCCTGTTCATCTTGTCTGTTTTTTCCTCGCCCCTTTCAAATTTTGTCGTTGTTCCTGAAAAGGTCGACCCTGGGCTGAAAACCGCCATATTCCTGAGACAACCGTGCTCGTGAAAAGTACCTAATACCTTATCGGCCATCAGGCACTATTTTAACGAAATAAAGTTGCGTAAGGCAATAATCCATTAAATACCGAAAAAATTTAAATCAAAAGTCTTATGATTACCATTTTATTTGAGTGGTAAGTCCTTTTTATTTATTTTTGTAAAGTAATGGTTGTTCATGATATACCTCTATTACTTAGGGTTTTTCGAGGAGGCGTTTCTCTCAACGAATCCATTTCCAACAAGCTCACAGATTTAAAGATTACCATTTTCGTGGAACGTGGGCATAGAGCTTTTGAAGAGATTCCTAGAGGAATCAAGTCCCTCACTTATTAACTCCGGTACCTCCACATTTGACGATAACTGAGAACTTCTAGCCTCTATCTACCTTGATGCAACTACCTTAATGCAACTTCCCTCGTCAATTGACAGAAAATAAATGGCTGGATGGCTACCGTAATACACCTTTTGTTGGAATGGAGGCTTGTATAAAGTTTCATTAATAACTCTTAATATTTTTTTTTCCGCAACTGTCAAAAAAAGATGATGTTTGCACACTGATGACAATTTACGAAGTGATACTTTTTTTCCCAGGTATGGTTTTTGTATCGTTCCCATGACGCCGTGCACGAAATGCTTCTCCAGTGTCCGATATGCCTAGTTCGCACACTAGGGCAGGTATTTGTTACCTGACAGAAAACCAAACATAATTAAAATTTACCTGCCTTCGATTGTAATTGCATTTCAGCTTCGAATGATCGATATTTAAATGGAGTTGTATTGTTTGCAACTCGTGCGCGAAATACTTTGGTGATCTCGACTATTTTTTTAACTCGGCTGCACCTCGTTAAAAAAATCAGTTCTCGATCACCAAAGTAGCATTTCGCGCACTAGATACAAAAATAACTATTTTTCTCTATTATCTATTTTATGATCAATTAACATATTTCATTAAATTTTCACTGATATGACATTTAAATGTTCAAAATTTTAATTTCGCATTCTTGACACCGAGGTGACAATGGAATAATTGATATTCTGGATTTTTGATTTATCGAATTTATTATAGATTTATCGTTACCTAACTCTCGCATGAGAAATAAATGTTATTATTCATAATCAATAATCTGAACTGAAGTCACGGTTGGACAACATGTCCTAAATTTGAAATTATTGAGTAAGTACCTACATCTTCGAAAATTGATCAATTTTTAACTTGGGTCCTATACTTATACAATGTATTTGAGCGTTTCTATTATATCTCCTGACCATTGAACCCAACTTTCGATTTCATACAGGTGCAAGTTGATTTTATTGAATTTATTCTTTGAGGAGAAGTTGACCCTATTAATCAATACCTACCTACAATTTTCAATCATCCATTTTTTTTAGTTACTTTTCTGGAAACTTAAATCTTTTATATTTTCATTCATGACAATGATATGGCCAGCGACTGTTAATGAACTTACAATACATATGGCAAGTATATTGAGGTAGGTATATCGTAATATATATTTTATTTTTTTGAATTTGATGAATCTGATCGAGAGTTAACCTCTATTTATTGATTTTTTTTAAAAGTTTTTTAACTATTGATTTTATATGTTAAAATTATTCATTGCCGTAAACCGGGGCGGGGCTACTTGATAGCACTTTTGGAATTCAATTAATCGCACACATCAGTGAAGAGCGTTTACAGCCAAATAAAAAAAAAATCGTAGATAACTTTGGACCCTTGGCGATCGATTGCCATGAAAATGATTTCTCCATCCCCCACCCCCTTTCGGCAAAAAAATTTGAAGGGTGTTTTTCAAGTCACCCCGCGAGAGGGTTACTTGAAAATCTCCGTTTTCTGGCGTTAAAAATGCAAATAGGAGCCTAATTGGGGCTTCATGAAAAAGAGAATAAAATATAGGCATTATGAAAACCTTTTTCTGCAAAAAAAAAAAACATATCAGGCAGACTTTTATTATTCAAAAATACATAAAACTAAATCTAATCGGAATTTTGTTCAAATCACTGTTCTCTTTCAAGCTTGCGCCCCTCCTACACCTTCTAATGGCCTCGCACATGTCTTCATCTGAATAATCTCTGTATTTCCTACTTCCAACCATTCGTACATGGTTTCGCACCATTTTTCAAGTCGCCCCTAAAATGACAAAAAAAAAAAAATGACACCGCCATTTGTAAACTATGAAGACCATCGTTAATCTATTGCTATACCCTTTTAGCCTAATAAGTAGGCATACCAAAATTAATTTGACGCCACCTAGAAATATTCCACTTACCTGCACCAACTGGAAGTATTCAGCCTTAAAAATAACACGTGTTTTGTCTTGAAATTCCGTAACAGCGACTCGGCACTTAAACCAGCAGGGTGCAACCGTTTTTGGATTTACGGGCTTCCATCTTTAACGCCAAGGTGGTAGGATAATATATTAATTTATGATGCAAGTATTTTCAAGTAGCCCCGTAACTCTCAAGCCACCCTTTTTCAAGTACTTGATTTTTGACCTTACTGTAAAAATATATACTAATTTGATTTGGGAATTGCTTGAGTGTCTTATTGGTTTTACCTATGTCAAGATTTTGTTGGGTTACGCTCTCGAGCTACATCAGCCATTTGGTCATGCCGAAGACTTGCTGGCAAAACATGGGGGCTAAAGCCAAATATGGTATTCTGGATCTACCAAACCATAATAAAGCCCATGGTCACATACGCCTCATTGGTGTGGTGGCCCAAAACCCAACAAGTCACCGCTCAGATTAAGCTAAGAAAGGTGCAAAGGCTGATATGTCTAGGAATAACGGGACCAATGTCAACTTGCCCCACCGCAGCCCTAGAGACGCTACTCAACATGCCCCCACTTCACCTATGTGTGAAAAAGGAGGCAATAACCAGCGCTCACAGGCTATTCCAAATAGACAAGTTCAAGCTTGGCGATCTGAGGGGACATCTGAGAATCCTTGATCTAATAAAACTGGAGAATGCCAGCAAACCAAGTGACCACATGATGGTCAGATTAGACTTAGAGATCCCCTTCGCAGTGGTAATAAACGACCGCCAATCATGGGAGAATAAAGAACTACCACAAGCAGACAATGCATCTCTGTGGTACACAGATGGATCCAAGCTAATGGAAGGAGCTGGACTGGGCATTTCCGGCCCTAACTTCAAGCTCTCCAAGGCATTGGGTAAACATCTTACAATATTTCAAGCCGAACTGCTTGCCATAGATATATGTGCAAAGAGTGTCTTAACCAAAGCCTCAAAAGAAAACACATCTTCATACTATCGGACAGCCAAGCTGCCTTAAAAGCCTTAAGGGCTTTCAAATGCACGTCAAAACTAGTCTGGGAGTGTAAGCAGACCCTAAAAACACTAGCGACACATAACCAGGTAACGCTGATGTGGCTGCCTGGTCATCGAGGCATAGAAGAAAACGAAGAAGCAGATGGCCTCGCAAAAGAAGGGGCCTCAACACCATACCACGGACCAGAGCCCTACTGTGGCTTAATGAAAAGCCACATCATGGAAGAACTCAACAAATGGGAGAAAGATCAACTGTCATCATATTGGAGGCACACACCGGGACTCAGACAGTCAAAAAGGTTTATTGCCCTTTCAGCAAAAAGAGCTGAACAGCTCCTAAACATGAGCAGACCAGACATCATATTGGTGGTGGGACTGCTCACAGGACACTGTCCAGTAAAATACCATTTAAGGTTAATGGGCAGAGCGGAAGACGATCTCTGCAGATTCTGCTCAGACGCAATAGAGACCGCAGATCACCTGCTCTGCGAATGTCCAGCCCAATTCTGCAAGAGGCTCAAATTCTTCGAGGGGGCAACACTGTCACCAGAAGAAGTGGGCCAACTGACACCCAGGAAAATAGCTTCCTTCGGCAGAAGTCTACGCTTCCTGGAGACAAATTAAGATGTAGACTCACGCAGAAAATATCTGCAAAGGTAGTAGTGCTGAGCGGCTGAAAAGCCGAAACGACTCCCCCGAAATCTACAATCTACCTATGTCAAGATTTGGTTGGGTTACATGCCTTATTTATTTCCTTTTCAGAATTATCAATTACCGTTTGCTGATAAATTTTTTTTAGGTGTGTTTCTGAATTTCCACACTTATATCTTATGTAATTTAATTATTTATTTTTTAAAATTTAGTGGCGCCCTTGCCATTCTGTACTTAATAAACTATTGACCCACCTCTAATAATTAATCTCTGAGCAAACTGAGCATATTATGGGCCTCCTGTTAATTTGTTAACAAAAGGGGTTACAAGGCACATAAGACTAGAGGTGGGCCAACCTGCGATTTTACTGGAGCTGTGACAAGACGTGACTGCTCCAGTCATGTCACGGTGACAAATAGCAGTGATTTTTTGGAGCAGTTTAACATTGATTGACCGTGCTGGTAATACATAAAAATGCTACATTACATAATCGCAGTCCGCCCAGTTCGCAGTCACAGCCGAGAGAGGTGTGTTCCAGTTTGCCCTCTGCAGTAGCAGTTTCTGTTTGGCGTCACTGCGAAGCAATTTACAATAAATATTTCATTATTTACATCACTTTGACTTGAGTTTAGTTCGCGCTGCATCGGTGAGAGATCGAAGCGACTGTGACAGAATGTCACTGCTACTTGAGTGGGACTGGAGCAGGCTGTGACTGTGACAGACGAGTAGCAGTGACAAAGTCACAGTTTGTGAAATCGCAGCCCACCTCTACATAAGACAGATACTTCCTGGGAAACTTAAATAACTGTTAAAACACTTTTGTTCATCTTCACAATACGCCATCCTGCCCATACTTGATTCTACTTAATTTGGGCAAGGGTAATGTTTTTTTTCCAAATAATTTGCAGACTTTCTTGAAATGCCCAGCAAAATTTACCTACCAGAGTCTATGGAAACGAGAATATTTCAATCCCTATTTTCCATTGGATTTTAGGTTTATAAAGTGCTTTTTGTTCGGCCAGAAAAGTGAACGCTCGAGAAGCTATGATTCCCGAATCAATGAAATCAGACGCTGTTGATTCATCAACAGATATTCTAGTAGATAAATGTAAAGTATCTGCAGGGTTGGGATCATCAAGAGGTCGGTCCACTTGTCACATCTTTCTCATCTCCAAGTATTTGTCAGAGTAACACACTGATTTGTGTCGTTGGATATGATGTTGGAACACTGCGAAGGTTTTAGTACTAAATCTACTGAAACACTTGAACTCTAAAAAAAAAACCTCAATCTAAAAAGTATGCTCGAGCCGAGGCTCGAGCAAGAAAAGGGCTATTCTTTTTTAGTTTAATTAATTCAAGAAAGTGTAAGACAGATAGAGCGTCAGTAGTTCACTTTATCCATCTAGTGTGAAATAGCTAAAAACAACACTTAATTTCTTGCGCAATTACCCTCTAGAGAATAGAAAGATAATTGGTGCTATTTTAGGTCGATATATTTCATCCGAAAGGACGACATTGCTCCATTACTTGTACGCAGATAAATATGTCAAGTCATGGAGCGTGTACTTAGCAAGAAGTATACCAATGATAGGCAGAGGGTTGCAGATTGTGCGGAAGTTCCCCATCATGGGGAAGATTTGCCATGATTCTTCTTGTTGATGTGCCATCGATAATTCACCATAAAGAGTTTAATCCAGCACAACTTCTACAGGTATTTGCTTCAGTTCTCCGCAGGGCTTTCAATTGTTGGCAAATAATGATAAATAAACTTAGATCGTGTATACCTACTGAACCTAGTCCATCATTTTTTTTTTGTTGGATTTCGGGTTCCACAAGTCTTGTGGAAAACGATACGGTGTGTCTTGGTTTATCAATAGATGATGCACTCTCAGCAGGAAGATTATTGGTTGCTTTATTACGAGATATTCATTCCTTGTTTTCTCAATGTAGCATGGAAGAGATTGATCTCCTCTTTTTATTCTCCTTATTTTGCTAATGGGCGCAAAATTATAGAGTGCATGTTGTGTTCAAGTACCAGCTAAAAAAACCTGTCTATGTTATTGAAGGCAAGCCCAGTAGAAATCAATTATTGTACTTCACTTGGCAGAGCAACAAAAAGTGATTTGACGAAAGTAATAATTTCTTTCTTGATAAATCCAGCATTATCAATATCAAGAAGCTTGGTGACTCTATCTATACAACCATACCATGCCAATTTAACTAAACTGCTGGACAAATGAAGCGGAACAAGCGAGTTTTTAGTTTAACTTTGGATTCCAATATTACGCGAACTAGAGAGGATATCAATGAGTGATTTGCGTAATTTAGAAGTTGATTTTCGCAAACCGCTCATCGATACTTTTTGCAGTTCGCGTATAATTGGAATTTGAAGCAAACCTAAAAATTGGCTTGCTCCGCTTCATTTGTCCAGCAGTTTATTTCATTGCTTCTGCGTAACCCATTAGAATTTGATAAAATATACAATTTATAAGACATGGCAATATTAAAAGGTAATTAAATATATGGAACAATAAATTCAATAAATCGGAAATTTTCTAACAGTCACTCTGGTGTCAGGAATTCGAAACTAAAAGTTTAAACGTGAGGTCAGTAAGAATTTAATAAGTTACGGTTACTGATCACAAGGAAGATTTTATAAAAATAATTAGGTAAAAGTTGGTGTATTGTAGCCATCCATTTTCTGACCCTGAATTGAAGTAGATAGAGATAGAGCCTAGAGGTTCAGTTTCTTCGTCAAATGTTGAGGGACAGGTATTGACACGTGAAGAAACTGATTCCTTTAGGAAATCACTCCAAAATTTCTATGCTCGCAAGCTCTAGCCAAACGATCTGCCTGGAAAAATGAAGCTCCACGACAATGGGAGATCGTTTGAAATGGGAGCTCATTGGAAATGGGAGCTCTTCGAAAGACCCTAAGTAATAGAGGCATTCTCATGAACAACCATTACATTTAAAAAGTTTAAAAAGTTTAAAAAGAACTTACCACGAAGGGGTTCGATATTCAAACTCGAATAAAATGGAAAACACAAGACTTCTCGACCCGATATAAATTTTTTTGGTAATTAACGAAACATTCCCTCATGCAAATTTATTTCATTAAACTAGTGCCTGATGGCCGAAAACCCACTTTCTTTCCACAAGAATGGTGATCGATATTGGACTTGGGAAGATGGCGGTCCCCAAGCAAGGATCAACCTTTCGGATCGAGCGGCAAAACTAAAAAGGCCTGAGTAGCGAGCAGCTAACTCAGAGCACCCTTCTCATTTACAGTGCTCGGGTACAAGAGAAAGTTACTAGTCTTTTGACTGACTTAAAAGCTGGAGACACTTGCGCCAAAAAAAAAAAAATATTTAAAAAAAAACACTAGCATTTACAGAGTTCATTCTTGGTTTAGTTTCCTTAGTTATTATTTTATGTTTTATCAATATATCGATCGGTATCTTGACGTTTTGAAAGCCTATTTTACATTAGAAATTAATAGAAGGTTATCTCACAATATCTATTATCTAATATGTAGTTTTAGCAAATAGATAATATTATCAATTGAGTTAAATTTTTCTGTGATCCTTTGACTCGCAGCCATGTCTCATGTGGATATAATACTTAATACACTATCGTGTAAGGATGTTTATGCCTAGCTATTGAACGAAAAGAGAAAATCAGATGCCGCCTTGAGTGAGTCTACTTAATAATAAATAAAACCCAGAATTAATGCATAATACGTATTTATTGCCACTTATCTCTTACAACATTTAAAATAGTATAAAAATAAGACAATAATGAATTAAATAATGAGTTAATATTCATTACTACAGATCTGTGTTAATGATGTTATTATTACTGTTAAATATTTACATTGCATATACTAATTATTGTAGAAGCCTATTATAGTTATATCTCTAGAAATATCAATATGATTAATAAATATGTATAAATAACTTAAATTTATAATATCAAAGAAGACCACAAAAGCGAAAATATTTCTTACTGTTACACACGTCTTTTGTCAAAAGTCAAAAATTTTATATCGAAATAATTGTAACAGTAAAAATAGGCGCATATTTAAAAAATAGATCACAGAGAATGGTACCCTCCACCATAAAAACCTACACCAGTGCCCGAAAAAATGTTGAAATAGGTACTTGAAAAGTTTTAATATCAAATATATTTGAGTCTTGTAGTACATAGTCTTGCAATCTGTTCACGTATAAAAGAAAGACAAACAAAAAATCAATTACAGAAACGGTAATAAATGATGGACATATTTTTCCTGCTAATGGGCAGAATTATTTTTGGTACTACTTTATTAATTTATTTCAATGGCGGTTTTATGTCTTTCTACTCACCGTGAACATACTCAAGAATACCCATGAATATTATTTTATTGTCTTCTTTATTGCTATACTGTTTTTCTTATAATTATAAGGTCCACCGCATTTCTTATTTTTTTTCCTAATATGAAATGATAATTATTTTAGCTGTCCTTCAGACTCAACAAGAAATACGGTGAAAAAAGTTCAAATTTATCTTATTTGGGTAAAACAGCCTATTTAAATTTTTGTAAATTGAATTTGATCTAAAATACAGCCATTTCACCACATTATTCAAATAAATCTTGGGGTTATACTACTTTATAAATATTTTTCTTTATTTTCGTTATTATTTTTTTTAAATTATATACACAATCATACAACCCAAAAATTTACTTGCAGGCTTTTATTCTATACCTATTTTTATTAATAATTATTATCATAATATCAGTTGATATAATATCCTATGCAGATTATACTTGTCATTCGATTTTATTTAAAAAAAAAAGGTACTAAATTTCAGTATATGTCGATTACGTAGGATGTTTACCTAAAGTTATTGCACTTAGTTCAAGCGAACTGTTTTCCAGGAGTCAACCATTTCTTCATATAGTAGCAAAACAGTGTTGTGATGTAGAGGAGTACTAGAAGTGCACAGGTTACACCTAAAGCTAGCACTGAAGTTTTCGTTGGGCACGGTTCAATGATTGTAACTGTTTTGTCTAAAGAAAAAGTTATAATGTAGATTTTATCCATAGTTTCCATACAAAATGCTTACCTTTTCCAAAATCTGCACTGGCAGAATCGCTCTTCAAATATTCAGATTGTTTTTCATCACCGAAGTCCAAAACAAGGATTTCTTGACTCAGTGTCATATCTTCCTCCTTCTCTTCATCAGTTTGATTTTGAATGCTCCTCTTTTTTCTGCCCCATGATTCAATTGAGTCACGTCCCCATTCACAGACAGCCTAGAAAAATATTTTATCAATAAAATTCTAATTCATTTGAAGATGAGACTCTTACAGGTTCGCAAGGTCCTAAACAATATTTCACATTGCACTGGAAGATGACACCATATGATTCAGTGAACCTGAAAGCTTCGTAGACAGATTGAAGAGCATTGCCGTCTGGTGTAAAAGCTGGGAAAATACTGGGGTCGACAGGACAGCCATCGTCGTCGATAATTTGGAAGGTGCTTTTAGCATCTTTGGCCATCGCCACGCAGCTTCTGGCGAAAATACCATAAGGAGCTAAATAACAGAAAAAAAATAAAGCTTTATCTAATTTTTCATTATTCCAATGTGGTTTAATCGCGAATAAACATACATTAACATGCTAGTAAAGTTTGAGCAAAACATGCCACACGGATCTTTGTTTTACGTGTTTTTGTGGCGACATTAAATTTTCCGTTTTCTGTCATTAAACATTTTATCACCTCTTCCATTAAAGTTTTATTACCTCTGGGAAATGGAATTTCCAGTGTAAATTTTGGCGACTAGTGGTGTTCGTCGTAGTAAATAACATTTTCCTGTATGCATTTAATGTGGAATGCAAAATATAAAAGATTCAGAATTCGAAAAATATATGACGCTCGGGAACGAAACTGTTATATAGCTGTGGAAAATTGGAAAACTACTAAAAATTGCAGAGAAAAATCATGCTGTGAAAAATTTAATCCTTGAAGGAAGAAAAATTTGTTTTCCAAGGATGACTCGAAATTTAAAATTTGAACTAGATTGGTCAAAATTTGTAAGTCTCTATTTTATTGTGTAAAATAACTTGAACTGAAAAAAGTACCTAACATAAGTCTTCTATATGAAAATCTCAGTTGAAACATACTGAAATTTCAAAAGAATTGACTTATTTAATATATTATGTGATAAAGATGTTGTGACTTTAATTTAATATTTACTAAGCATCTGTTGTTTGTCTGAGAAACACTTTTTCCCCCTGTACTTATAAACCTTCAACATGACATGTTCCACGTATTTTTTGAAGGTTTCGACTGAAACATATCAGCAGAGCTACATAGTTATAAGAGAGGACTGATAAAAAAGTTGCAGCGCAAAACTCTCATCTCTCTTGTAGTGATTACAATTTACTTACTGTCTTCAGGTATTTCAATTCTGAAAGTGAGCTTGTCTCCGATTCTGACCGTTTCGACTTCTTTGAGGCGGCTGTCCAGGATTCGGATTCTTGGTGGTGGAGCTTCAGGAGCAGAAGTAATACTGATCATTTCTGGATCTCTGGAAAAACAAAATTATGTTTTAAATAAAACAACTAAATTATTGTATTATCTACTCATTTGAAAATGTAAGAAAAATTATTGTTCAATCAATTGTATAGTGATGCTGTTTTTATCTATTATTACTACTTTGGGCATTTAAAATATTTTTTATAGCAGAAATTATCTAAAACTCATAAAATCAATCTATCTGTTGGGTGTGTTGGGGGAAAGTCATAAACTCTCGAGTTATAGTCACATGCTGGCATACCCATTAATATTTCGCCATTTTTTTTTCTGGTAAGCAATATCAGAATTCCATAAAAGTGACGTCGTTTCGTCGTTTATTGATGCAAAATAATATATATTTTTTTCGTTTTTTTGCTCAACCAGAAGTTTATGACAGCGCTTTGAGGTATATGGAAATATAGCGTATTGGGGTTTGACAGCAAATATTTTAAGTCGAGAAAATATACATAATTTCGAATATAAATAACATAAGAAAAAATGTAACAGTCTACATAATTTGACAAAAAAATCGCCGAAATATAATATTAAAGCGTGAACATCAATAGTTAAAGAATTACGCACCTGATTGGCATCATTCCGAAGGTAATATTCTTGGACGACATATCGTAAGTACATTTAACTTTGTAGATCTTATCAGCTTTGGTCATGACTACACTGTGATGCTGTAGCACTACTGTGTTACTGTAGACTCCAGTCTTAAAAAAAGCGCTTATTAATTTACCATTAAAAAAAAAGCGAGGATTAATCTTACCACTGATTGAGTGTTGCAATCTTGTCCAGTCATTGTGAGGTCCAGCCTGAAGAGGTCGCTATTGATGACGTCAACGTTACAGGTTTCTGATCTACCCAAAGCGTATATTCTACCGTTGAATGGTTTGTTGGTTCTTACTGAGACAGCGATCTTTGTATCTTTGCAGTTTACAGCCACTGAAAAAAAGAAATTAGAATGAACAACAAGCTTTTCAGGGTTTTTTGGTGAATTTTGGTCATTTAAAATTTGTTATATCAAGTCCATTTGTGCGTTTTGATCGAAATTATGCCAAATATTCACTCTGCAGCTCGATATTGATAATCACGGCTACTGTGACAATGAGCAGGGTGCAGTAGCTGAATATGCCTGCACGAAAGAAACCATACTTCCCGGTTGAAATAATAAATACAGAAATGGAGTTTCAACCTGTTCAACCTTAAACCGCAGATTTTACAGATCAGTCTTATCTAATACAAGTAGAGTAGAGCACGTGGAAAAAGATGTTTTTTGTCAATAGGATATTTGCAAAGCCCTGCTGTAAACAGTAATAATGATGTTACATACAGGGTTACTCAGAGTAAAGTTCCCTTTTCGAACGTGCCCTGTATATCCAACTTAATATTTGTAGAGGGGATAGCGCTGCCAATTTGCGGTGACTGCGTGCGGATTATCAATAAACATGGAGCAGTCGTCGAACGAGCAACGCGCGTTTTTGGTCGAGGTGTTTCTCAAATGAAACGATCTCTATGTCGAGACACAGTGAAGTTTTTGTAACCATTACAATATTCGGCGTATACGTGATGCCCCGTCAAAAAATTTATTGAAATCGTGGGTTCAAAGATTCAAGCAAAGCGGTACAATGGCAAATCAGAAGCGTCCTGGCTGTGTAATTACTATCTATACTATTATACAGAACCGATCTGCTCTATGAAACAGTAGGCTTTGTAATACGAAACACCGCGTTGCTTATCATTTCTCACTGTACTAATGTGCGAGTAAGCTCTACATCGTGATGGTATAGGTAGTTCAATTCAATAATAAAAACTTACGGTTATGAGTTATGACAATATTCAATCCCTTCTTCAATAAGTGATACATTTTTATGGTATTTTTGTTAATTTTTTTCATTAAAAATGGAATGGTAGCGTCACAATCTTGATTTCTCACCCTGCTCTCATTAGTCTCACTTCTTTCATTACAGTCCACTTCATTAGAGCTGCTATGGTGACATTTCTTGACGTTTTTATATTCATTCTTTCTGAAGGAAATGTGTATCTCACAATCTAGTTAGCTTTTGTTATGGTACTGTATCTATTAATCCAACTGTTACACCACTCAGTTGGATAATTCTCCTTCATCACATTTCTTCTTGGTGCGTATGGTTAAAGAATAATTAGGCATTTACTACCTATACCACAATGTAGAGCTTACGCGCGCTGTAGATTAGTATAGTTAGAAATATTAGGCAACGCGGTATTTCGTATTACAAAACCTACTGTTTTATAGACCAGATTGGTGCTTGTACACATAGTAATTACGCGTCCCGGCCAAGAGAACTCCATCAGAACGTCAAAGAACATTGGGATTGTGCTACGTGCTGTGCCTGAAAATCCGAGGCGCTTAATTCGAAAACATGGCGGGACGCTTTTGATTTGCCACTGCACCTCTTTGAATCTTTGAACCCACCATTTCAACAAATTTTTTGACGGAGCGTCACTTATACGTCGGATATTGTAACGGTTACAGAAACGTAGCCGTGCCGCGGCATAAAAATCGTTCGATTTAAAAAACGCCTCGACCATAAACGCGCGTTGTTCGTTCGACCACTGCTCCATGTTAACTAATAATCCGCACGCACTCGCCACAAATTTCGAGCGCTAACCCCCCCCCCCCCCCCCACCCCACCAATATTAACAGGACGCGTTCGAAAAGGGAAATGTAATCTGAGTCACCGTGTACATCCATTCAATCGAAAAATCTCTCGAGTTCACGTAAATTCTTGTTTATCCAAATCACACAATGAAAACAAATTGTCGTACCAATTGGGTCGGCCTCTTCGCACCAATGGAACTTTATAATAGTGCTTCTTCACATATTATCATGGTACCACCGATCCAACCATCTATTCTCAGTAGTAATAGCCCAAGGACATTGATAATTGACCGAAAAAAATTTATAACAAATTTCGAAAGCTTGTTGCTTGAAAACAGACCGACGCGGTAGCGGAGCGGTTTCTATAAGCAACAAGCCTGAGAAAGTTGTTATAAAAATTTTGAGCATTTATCAATGTTCGAGACCCATGGGCTGTTTTCAGTATAATTTTGACATGATTGGATGATTTGTGTCACATGACAATAAATAACAAAATTCAACTGGCTGTTAGAACTGTCAAAAAATTTTTGTAATAAGCTCCCACCCTTTAAAGATGCACAATCTTCTCTTCTACGTCAGCACCTCCACTCAGATCCGTAATTCCATCTATCATTCTCCATCTACATGCTACTACTTAGTTCCGAGTCTCCAGAAGCATGTCTGTATGAATAATGTCCTCTAGATCCATTTTCTTCGCCATAGTCGTAATTTTTATCGTCCCAACTATCCACATACTCATGAACATCTTTATCCCTGTGAAATGAATGCCTTCTAGGATCTAGGAAGCCTCTCTGCCATTCAAGTCTGCCCTCGCCTGACGTTACAGGAACTAGAAAAATGGCCGCTTGTTCATTGTTGAGTCGCCTTGTCTATGTCTTGGTATAGGACTTTGATAAAGCTTCGCAGATATTTGCTGATTTGCTTATGTTCTCCGTACATTCATATCTCTAATTCAGTTGATGAAGTTTTCGGCCGCTAGTTGTTTTTGTATTCCTGCTTCCGGCTTTTGGGTAGGCCAAATTACCTAGACCACAGATATCGATTTAAAATTTTTGGAAACTTTCCATGCCTATCCGTTGTCTTGATCTTAGCTGTAGCCAGTAAAGCTGTCCTCGATGTTGCTACCCATAATGACGATCTAATGCACCAACAAGCGCAACATAGTTTTTTCTTGGGAAGCTGCAGGCCGAAATGTTTCTAATGGGGAAGGACCACTTAATGCTAGAATCAAGCCTGCAGCCTGTAGCCATGTCGTCGGAGCTCCAACCATTCTCCATTGCATTCTCGAATGATGTCTGACCATGGTATGACGGTGGCTCAACTTTCATACCGGTTGCAGGCGAAGCTGAGACATTTCGTGATGTCAATTTACAGTCCAGCTTTTTTATTTTCTTCTGGAAACTATCTATTTCTTGGCGGAATGTTTTAACTTTCTAACGAAGAATTAACACTTCTCACTGACAAACATTCCCAATATCTTGACATAGGTACCTACTTCTTCCTTGGCATTTTTGAATATTTTATTTATCTAGCCCTTCCAAGACTTTCTCGAGACATTATGGTTCAAATCCATTCTTGCTGAAATTCAAAATTTTCCCTGTTCTTGTTTTTATTTTGATCTCCGATTGTGATCTTCTTGTTGTTGCAAGCCGGCCATCCTCTTCTTTCCTTCTTTGGTCTTCTTCTTTTTGTTTTTATCTCTTTCTTCGGGCTTCCTCTTCTTATCTCCGATAATTTTCATTCAGCAACATTTGATTAATTTGCTCCATTTCGGATGTTTGCTGTCGTGTATTCGCCATAGAATACTTACTCCGTGAATTTCCCGATTTCAAATGAAACTCTGAGGAGGATGTTAAAATTCCCCTACCAATTGTCTCGTAATTATCCCAGCTCTGACATCAAATTGTCACAGACTGCGGGTTCACTGAAATTCTTTTTATTAACAACTTTCATTGAACTTATTGACTACAAAATTCACTAATCACTCATCACTTCCACTTAACTTTATACAACAAGTATCTTATTCAAACTGACTACAATTTACAAAATTTTTAATATCAATTTCAGGCCACGTATGGATAGGATTCTGCGACAACTAAATCTTCTTTGCGCCTATTATATGCTCGAGTTTTTATCATTTTTTGAATTATGATTTTGAAGCAATCTTGGTCCATATGTCATTAAATGATAGAGCAAACAGATGGTTCCGGTTAAATAAATGTCCTGCCCCTCACATACTATGATGTAGTTCAAGAGCCGGCAATATTAACGGGTATGTGATCGTTACAATGGATAACTTCTTCATAAAACAATAGTTCATAGTAACCTTTAAACCAAATGGATGGGTTGCCTTGATTTTCATGGCCGTAAAGTTGTTTTATAAAAAGATGCTTTTATTAATTTTATAAATAGAACAAAACTATACGCGCAACACATACGAAGAACCTTGCGGTGTAGGGGGTTCTCATCATATGCGACAAGCACTTTATTAACACAATTTCATGTTTCTGTTTTTGTCTAGAGACCTACAGCCGTATGCAAAATCCTCTTTCAACTTTAGAAGTGACTTTGAAAGCTGTCAAAAATTTGTATTCAGCAAGCAAAATAACGCGCGCGCTCGACTTTCAATGAGGGTTGCCATCATTTCCGGCCATCAAAATCGAGGCAACCCTATATATTATTTGAGAAGACATAATTTCGCATATATCTACCAATTTCCAGCTATTGAAACGATAACATTGTTCCTTCGAAAAAAGAGGGGTAGTTTACGCCCAGCCACCAAAGGGTTGCGGCCATGAGAATCAAGGCAACCCATCCATTTAGTTTAAAGGTAACTATGAGCTATCGTTTTATGAGAAAATTATCCATTGCAACGATCACATACCCGTTAATATTGCCGGCTCTCCTACTAATGGTAGCACGCCCATTTTCTGGGAAGAACTTACCGACATTTGACATATTTAAAATGAAGCAATATGACCATTATTCGCTATTTGCGAATATGAAATAGCGTGGAAACGTATGGTTGGATATAAAGTTCCTCCGGAGGACAAAGAATGCAGAATCCGTCATTTTAACACTACTTAGCTACATTGTATTCGATGATTTTACTAAGTAATATTATGAATGCCTACCATTTTTTTACCAAGGAAAGGAGGCTGTGTGCATGTGTCCAAATAAGGAAAGTAAAAAAGTGTATTCCATACAAATTTTGTTTATTGAAATTCAGCGTAGTAGAGCGCTTGCGGCTTTCGCCATCATCAGTACTACCTGCAAGCAAGCGAAGAAGAAATTCATAATAGAGCAGTTGTGAATACGTATACAATAAATTAGTGGATGCAAAATTTTTAAATTCTTTCTTTATACTCACTTGTCAATTTCCGACACAGAAGTTAAAATTGTAAAAGGACAGTAACGACGAGAATGAAAAGCATTACGACACGACGAGAATTACAGATCTGTACACAAAAAGGTTAATTTATTATATACATATTCACAACTGCGCTGTTATGAATTTTTTCTTCGCTCGCTTGCAGGTAGTCCTGATGATGGCGAAAGCCGAAAGCGCTCTACTACGCTGAATCCCAATAAACAAAATTTGCATGAAATACACTTTGTTTCTATCCTTACCATTTTTTTTTGTACAATTTTCCACTAACAATGACAACATTTTAATAAACCTAAGTACAAATATGTATAGGATTGTTAAAAGACAGAAAAGGGCATTATATCTACCCATAAAGTATAATACCTAGCAATGCAGCTCCTTGTTCTGGGATTCCAAAGGCCAACTTTATGTCGGCGGGGACGTTAACAATAACGAAAGAAATTTAACAGGCTGTAATAAATCTATAGCACCGGCACCCATTATGAACGCGCCGCAACGCCGTCTATAAACTCGGCTAATTGAATATAGAGCACTGGAAAAGGGCATTGTTTGCCCGAATAATGTATTTATATACCATCGAAACAAGACTCTGAGAGCACTCCATAATTGAAAATTGCTTCTCTCTATGTGTTTTTTTTTGATTTGTTTTGTTTTCAAGAATCCCAGACTGAAAAGCTTTTATTCGTTCGAGAAGATGATTACTTTTTGATTTATTTCAATTTATTTTGGAATTCATACTGAAGCAGTCAATTACAATTCCATCATTGCCTCTGTGTAACCTATCTCGGCACATTTTCATTTAAAGTTAAGTCCGACGCCCGTTATAGGTAAACATCCAACAAATAACGTTATGTATCTCATAAATCTATCTTCAAACAGTATTCTAACCTCAACAATAACAAAACCTGAATAAGAAAATACCACAAAATACCTCACATTACTAAATCACCAACTACTTTACAACCAGTCGTAAATATTTCACATAGGAGGTTCATTCTTTCGCCGACCGCCATTCCCTATTTTAATAAATAAGAGACAAGACAAGAAAATTTATGACCGATATTAGGTCTTTCCACAGTGCCTAATACGTTACAAAAGTGCTCCCTATTTATAGACTTGTTTCACATTGATATAGAGGAGTCTGTTGCACAGCATCATGCAAATAGAGGCCATATTTGGGTGAATGGAGAATAGAACAAAAGGTTTATTTACTGTTGAACCTAAGACATAGAGATGTCATGATGCTTCGAAATGTATTTTCCTCATTTACGCATATCTTATGTTAATATCATCAACTATGATTTATGCAAGTAAAATAAAATGCCTTCATTTTTATAGCGCGCGCTATAATTACGACAATCTAATAGAATGCCTCTTTGGTTTTTGTCCATTAAAAATAAAAACATGTAACATGTCAGAGGCATATAATTATTGATGCCTTTCATCCTTCTCATTATAACCTCATTTTATTCCAAACGCCTAGCGATTGACAGGCAGTGCTACCTTCGCTAGGTCCCTGAAAGCCGCTTTCCCTAGACCGGCCATTTTTCCTGAGCCTGGCGCTCCACCACCTCAATCCCGGAGAATTACGCCCAGAGCCTGGCTAATCGTCCAGAGCGTGGCTCTTTTTGAGACAGCCAGCATTGTGTTTCCAGACCTTCGCAGTGATTTTGTCGAGGCAGGTTTGTATCAGTGTTTGAATTGCCCAGATAATTGGGCACATTTTTGTCTCAAATTACATTATCGTTACCCTGAAAATAACTGTAAAGTCGTAACAAGCATTATCGGCGCTTGAAGGAAAGGTCCCAAATTACCAGAGTAACCTAATAAATCTAATAGCGGTCATAAATTCTGGCAAGTTGATAAACAACAACAAATTTTCTGCTTCTATCGACACCTCAATTGTCAGAATTTTGATTCGTCAACCTCTGTGGTCGACTTAATTCATTTTAATAGAAGTTATTGCACTGATCATTCAGTATTTAAGTGAGATTTTCAACACAGAAATAATTAACATTTTTAAAAAAGCTTACCATCATAACAAGTTCCAGTTTTGTCACAGTTAACGTCGGCGGTCTTTGTCAGATTGTTAAGAGTTGGATCTTCAGAAGTATCAAAGACAACTGGCAAGGTATTTTCACCTGTTCCTGCTGGCACAGCTGATTCTGGAAAAAAAATCAATCTGGTTTAGTCACTGAAATCTACCATTAAATCCATGTATATAATTTTAGGATTCGATTCATTACAGACCATAAAAGCAAATAATTATATTTCCTCAAGCACTTTTTAAATTGGAATGGGGTATATCCTTAATTAAAACGATATCACTGGTAGTTTGAGAGGCTATTTGAAATATACGTGATGAAGTTTTTAATGAGTATGCAAAAAAACTGAGCTGTCGTAATTAAATTTATATTTATAATTTTCAAATGTACGACCTAAGACGTGTATGTTTGAAATAGTATTTTCTAAAAATAAGATAAAGTAAATGAATAAATGATATTATTATCACAATTTTAACAAGCAATTATAACTAAATATGTTATTCAAAATTTTAGGGGTTAGTAACAATAGTGAATATGGTGTATATAGGTATAATATGTTTTTCCTATTTGGTAACACCAATTAATAATAGGTCGGCCTACTGACGATCAGTACTGAAACAGCAAAATGTTGTTAAGTAATGTAACCAAGTCATAGATGGCGCCACGATTAAAACTCTCTCATCCTACTGCCTGGTAACAATCAAAATTAAAAGTAGGCAACTATTTATTTAAAATTTTGAAATTGGTATAAAATTTATTCTTTTTTTTTTCAGTCTCAAACGTATTGTAATACATATAAGTAAAATGGATCTTGTGCCATACTTACATACTATTGTTATCGGTGATGTTTGCATTCCTATGTCAAATGGAATGGACATCATGTATCAGCGACTATGAACGTTTTACTAAATTTCAAATTTTATTCAAAAATTCCCAATGTCTAGTAGGTACTCAAGTATGATTTTCAGAATGTTTCTAATTTTGTCTATTCCTGTTACTTGATTTTTGCATTCACCGCGTTGCTAATTTGGGAAAATCCTCTTTTCCGTTAAACCCTGAGACAAGAGACTGAAATTTTTTATTCAAAATGTCGTATGGTTACCGTTTGGTCTTCGAATTTCCTATTTCATTCAAACTGTCGCTATCAGAGTGCTATATATCAGATCGTCTACAGTCTACAGTAAGTTTCCACGATTCTTTACTATTCATGTGTGAATTGGCCTTAAAGTGTCTGCCTTTTTAATATCAGTTCTTGTTCTTGAAAATAGTCGTACTAGGAGATGTGTGCTCCTAGTGTATTTTTCATTTATTCCGCCGTTCTCTCGAATTTATTTATATTATACCAAAACCAACAACTTCAAGCTGCCCTTATACGAACAAATCCTCAATTCTCACGGGCATCAGACTAATTATACATTTAAGCCCGTACCTTGAACGTGTTTTACGTGCCACTTTGGCCATATTTGAAAAATAATATTTCAAACAGCAAGAGTCGCCTTAAACGTGTAAGTACTAGCGCGAACGTTTTCATTTTATAAGCGCCCATTTTCCAAGAAATAATATTATTATGGGTTAGATAGTGCCGTGTCTGTGTCCATATAACATATCTTTAGTTAATGGCTCAATAAAAGTTGTAATATGTATGTCTACGGGTTATGGCGGTTCAGGGGCGTTGTTAAAACATAATTTTTTTATTAAATTGCACATAATTTAGCAAGAAAGAATAATTTCTTCTGCCATGGTAATTATTGTACATGAAAAAATGTACCAAAGGTAAAACTAATGGGATTTTCCCTGTATGTTTTTTTATTCTTCGGTATTCTGTTAAATTACAAATAAAGCCGTGAAAACTTTAATCCTGTAAAAATTACAAGCCATATAAAAACGGAATAACTTATAAAAGAACTAAGATTTTTCTATCATTTCGACAAGCGAGCGACAGAAATGAAGATAAAAAAAATAACTATGAGATTTAAAACTTAGATGGCATTATTTTCAAGTATGTAATAAATAATGTACGCCAACAATCAATTAAGACCTCATCGGCCGGCAATATGAATGTAGAAAAACCGAGATTATTGATAATACATTGAGGATAGGTAATCAATACTCAACAGTGCTTCGTTTCACTCCAAGGGACCCTAGGAACATACAACTTCAAGTTGGAGCCGACACTAGAAAAGAGAAACTGTTAAAGTGAACACATTATACAACAGGCAAAGTTGATAAAGAACTAAACAGTTTCTGGACTGGTACAAAATATTGACCAACAACAAATAGACCAGGTAGTTCCATTCGGGCCTACACAAGTGTAAAACCCAGAATAATTAACTAAAAAAATTTAAAAAGTCTGATCTGTCTCTAGATGACGAAGCTTTTTCATAAAGAATTGTGTCGCGAGATGAAGCCTCACACAAACAGAAAATGTGTTACTTCGTGCACATCGTTAATATCAATTAAACTCAAACATTATTGGTATTTCATTAGAAACCTAAGGAACGACTGAAACCTACCAGCGCAAATGAGATACAGCCGTATAGAATCGTTCAACTCTAACTACAACGCTGAAAATTTTGCCTCTAACTTAGGGTCCTTTTATTCAGACTTCGCCAGTATCGATCCTTAACTGGATACAACCAACAACGCTGGTCCAAACGAAATTCCTAACGAAATATTTGAACGATTCTCAAATGATGCTTTAAAAACGGCTGCTTTTCTAAATTGTGGAAATTCTCTTACCTCCATATACAAATCGGGTTGTACATGCGACAGAGCAAACTACCAGGGCATATCAATCATCTCAACCATCTCTGTCAACCAGGCATCCCCCTCTAAGTCTCTGTCTCTGATTTCTTCTTCTACTGCACTCCTCCAGCTTCTTTTTGGTCTGCCGCGTCTTCTTCTTTCCCCTGACTTCCACTCAATAATTTGCTTGGGTATTCTTGTATTTGCCATTCTTTGTACTTGTCCGAACCAGATCAGCTATTTGTTCTTCATCATCTACTATTGTGTGTTTTACGTCAATAATTTCCCTATTTCTCAGATTTGTTATCCTTTCCACTTCTGAACCATAATATGTGACTATGCTAATGACCATGGTGTATATTCTAGTTTTGTTCATATTTTGGTCCCACAGTACACCATTTAGTAGGGATATTGCCTTGCGTCCTTGTATATTCCGATCTTTAATTGCTAGGTCTAAGGTTCCTCATGTGAGATTTTCATGCCCAAATATTTGTATTCAGTAAATTGTTTTATTTCTTGTCCGGTATTCAATTTCAGAGTTCGTTGTTCACCTCCTATAGTCATATATTCTGTTTTCGTTAAATTTACTTCCAAACTCCATTTCTCGTATATCTCTATCAATTTTCGTGTCATGTCATCATAGTCCTGTGCAATTAATACTTGATCATCTACAAAGCCTAAAGTATATAGATTGTATTCATCGAGCGGTATTCCCATGTGTCTGCATTTGTTTTTCTATCCCTTAAGCGCTTGTTCTAAGTATATTTTAAAAAGTGTTGGTAATATGCAGCATCCCTGTTTAAGTACTTTAGTTGCTATAAAGCCTTTACTGATTATATTTCCCTGTTTAATCTGGGTCTTTGCATCACTATGGAGCATTTTTACTGCCTTTATTTATTTATCTCAGCTTATTGGTCTTTTCCAGTGCTTCCCAAAGCTTTTTCAGCGGAACATTGTCATATATGCTTTCTTTAGATCTACAAAGAGTAAATGGAGTTCTTGGTTATACGCTAGTTTCTTTTCCATTACCCAGGTCAAGCTAAATAAATGGTCTACAATTGATCTTCCTGCTCTAAAACCGGCCTGTTCTTCTGCCTCACTATCTTTGTACTCGTTCTCTATTCTGGCTTTTACGAGTTTTCCATACACTCTGCTCAGCGTGTTTGTTACTGCAATTCCTCGGTGGTTCTCGCATTTGTTTCTGTCTCCTTTCCTATATATCGTTGGTAAATAGCTTATTTTCTACTCTTCCGGTACTTCATGTTTATCTATGCATGTTCGAAATAGTTTTGTTAAATGTTTCTAGAGTTTATTGGTCTCATACCATCAGTTCTCCATATATTTCTACTAGGCCTGGTGCCCTACCGTTTCTCAAGAAGCTACAGTATTTTTTAACTTCTTCTTGCATAACTCTTATTGGTGATCCTGCAGTTTTTATGTTTCGTATCTGTTCCTTTTCTTCTTTAAACTCTGCCCGCTGTTCTGTCAGTAATTCTTCAAAATACTCTTCCCATTGTATTGTATTGATAATATCCTTGATTTTTGTTTCCTCATATTCTTTAGTAATCTCCAACTTTCTGTGTTTCTTTTACCTCCCAGATAAGTAATAATATGCGCACAATTTCTTTCTCATGACTTGTTTTTTTCTGTACTATTTTATTCCATACTTTTGCTTGGGCTTCTTTATATATTCCTTAGTCTCGTGTCTTACTTCAACTGAGATACTGTTGTTATTTCTTCCTTTTATCTGCTATGTCTTTCTCTATTTCTTCAATAAGGTGAGGGCGCCTTCTTCCATTTTTCTCGTGTTTGCCTAGAGCAAACACGAGAAAAATGGAAGTTGTTCGAGCTTTGTTTTGCGATAGTGTAGTTAATCATCGATTTTTGTTGTCTAGTTCCATTTTTCTATGTGTACCTATGTATTTCTTTATGCTGAAAGTAACCGTTTAGGATTTAAAGCTTATTTTGTTGGCATATTGCTATGAGCCTTTCTCCAATGTTATTCGTTACATTCTCTCCACATTTTCCGACTACCTTGTCGTTGATTTTTCTTCCTATTCGTCCATTGAAGTCTCCCAGCAATATTATTTCTCTTGAAGTTCCTACTTTTATGATTTGGTCACTGAGTTGTTGATAAAATCATCTCTGCTATCCCTAAAGTTTTTGAATAATATTCCGGAAGAAACAGGACTTTGCAGGGGTTGCTTGGCAGCCGCAAACATTGCTAACTATCACTTGGTGTCTTCCAATGAGGCATGACTCAATTTATCCAAGGCGTTTGGCACTGTACATCAATTACTCATCCGGATCAAAAAATGATCCGGAATGGGCAACGAAGGAAGTTACTCAGACTTGCGAATCATTATCTGAAGAAGTTCTCGCGACATCGGGTATCATCAAGGTTCATGTTGTATCGTCGTCGCGATTTCCAGATTTCTACTACATACGGACGATTTAAAGATCTTCCCTCGGATCTTCCTAACAATAAGTGGCTTGCAACTACTAGTTTCACCAGTGGAATACATTAATGATATTACAGCCCTCGACCTAAGCCTATCCTTCATTATACACATTGACGATATCATAGTTAAGAGCCTCGAAAGGTTTTATCAAACTCAATACTAAACATATGAATGACACCTGTGCGGGGACTATGTAACTTCTGGATATTGATACCGAACGAGGAACGAAATGAAACTCTACTTTTCTCTTTGCTGATCTGGGTGGAGACTTAGACCGAGCTCTGAATTTAACCGATTTAGAAAATTATTAACATTAGCCTGTCTAAAAACTTCGTTCAGTTTGCCCATTTTACCTAGTGTTCAATAGTGAGATAATTAGTATATGAATTTGAGTTATGTAGGGAGATAATTAGTAGATTAATTGAAGCTAAGTAGTCAGCACAATAAATTAACTTTAGTTAAACTTCGAATAGTGACTTCATTAATGGCTTTGATATCGAAGTCCACAGAGTGATTTTCCTAGAAGATTCCATCGTGTTCTGTGAACATTAGGCAAGATACAGGATTTATGCCACAGCACTTTATATTTTAAATCATGTTTCAAGAAATATACAAAGTATTTTATTGTGCTGGACAGAATTAAAAACAAAAAGTGGAAGATCGACGACAGGAAGGAACTGCAATCTCTGTGGAGCAAACCAGACTTAAGAAAGATCATAAATTCAAGAATGCAATGAAGTGAAGAGCTTGCAGCTCCTCAGGCAAATGGAGCTTTCCGCCAAAAAATGAACAGTTATAGAAGAAAATTGGAATATGAATTGAGATCAGGAAATTTCTTTTACGGAGTTACTATATAAAATATATTCAAATTCGCAAAGACTTTAAAGCAATATTCAATAGTCCCAGTAACTTTGTCTTGCTACTCGTATATGACTTCAAATTTTTTATTACTTTATGGTAGCATTAATAGTAACCTTGACGTCGTTGCTGGTATAAGTTCCGGGGTAGTACTTTCCACGTAACTGTAACTATCATCTTATAAAATGTTCCCCATTTTGGTCTTAGATACGTAATCGGATCGTAGCAATAGGCTCGTTCAGTGAAGTTTCATTTACCACGTTTTTTGATATTTTTATGGAGTACTACTCACATATAGCACACACCAAAAATTTCAGCGCAATTAGATAAATATTAAAAAAGTTATGCGGCTTTAAATAATAAAACATTTATGCCTCAGAAATTCATCGCTTAAAGATGGTATGACGTCATCTCTCGAGTCAAGACGGGCTAAAGGCCGTCACACGACCAACGTGAGAGATGCAGTGACGTCACCGCGTGTTTCAAAACTTCCAAATTTGGAGCGTTTCGATAATTTATTTAAATATGAACAAGGGCTCGGAAAATTATGAAATTTTGCACAACTGCTAAACTCAATACGCTCTTTTAGAATATGTGATAAAAAAATATGCTGCACGAGCCTATAACGTTGCCGGCGCTAGTAACCAGAACTTCACAGTTTCCAACAATAATTGCCTGGTCGTACCAACAACTGAAAATGCTGCTTAAGAGGGAATGGGGGGGGGGGGGGCGCCGAATCTTACCGCTGCAAAAAGAGGACATTTCAAGCGTGACTCTGAGGTATTCCTGAGATTTCGCTCTTCTTCTGGTGACTCTGATGGGGAAGTTGCAAAAGTCTGATCTGCGAATCAAACATTCTAATAAACTGCATAACAATGGAGGTGCCTTATCTAGGCGACCATGCCAAATCTAACCCTTGCTTGAGAATTGATCTGTGTGAAAGGATTTTTGTTAGATGCTTTCGATTTGACCGGATCAAGAACGGAGTTCCTACTAGCTTAAAAGTGATCAATGGGGAGATAATAATATCAAACCAGCTTTACCTGAAGGAAACCGTTAATGAAACAGCAGCAAACTAAGTGAAAGAAAAATTTAGCGAGCGAAGGAAGAAAAACTACAACTTTATCCTTCAGACACTCTACAGATTCCTTCGATGAGGAATAGCACGAGTGCTACGATCAGACAGCTAGCAGTATGGTAACAAGGTGGTCATTTTTTTAGTTCCCATGACGTTAGTCCATGGAAAGCTGAACCACGCAGGTATGAGGGTAGACCTGGCGGGTCAGAAAGGCATCCTAGATGCGATTTATTACAGATATAGATTTAAGGCATACGGATAGTTGGCATGAAGAAGATGATTATGAGTATGACGAAGAATATTGATCTAGAGAACATTATTTTCATGGAGATAGTTCTAAGAGCTCTGAAAGGCATAGTACTGCCGGTAAAAGGGAGATGGATCTTGGTGCGTCTTGACAGGTTGAATGTTTATCACGAGGTTGAATGGTCTGATCGGTACGATCAAATTTGAGAGGTCGCATTGCTGCCGGCGCCTCTGTTGACGACATATACGCGAATATTCAGGAACTGTGTAATTTAAATAAAAAAGCGATACATAAATGCATTGTTAGTAGAAAGAGTTTTCAGTGGACTGGCGGAATCCATAACATATGTACCCATTTTTTTTTTGTGAGATCACAACCAAGATGATGGCGCAGAAAACACCGAAACCTCGGACCTCTATAGTGGTTCAGGATGTATACATTGACCAATTAGTGTTTTCTATATACTTACTTTCACAGGTGTTTTCAAAATACAATCCAATCCTCTCTCCACTGTCAATTAAAGGCCTCTCAGCGTTGAGATAGGTGCTGGGTCCGTCTGGTAGAGTCTTGTGGTCCAAATGGTAAAGTTGACAGTTATATTGAGATCCCTAATCAAAAAAAATACAAGGCTTTTAAATAACTTTCCGAGTTTTGGAGAAGAAACTGGATACTTTACCTGAGGTGGTCCCTTGAACAAGAAACTCCTGCACAAAAATTCATTTTCGATTTCACAAGCTAATCTACAAGCGGCCTCGGAAGTAACTTGCAATTCTTTGTCAGTGTAATAATGAAGACTGGCATATTGAGCTACTTTGTCATCTGCCACTCCTATTCTTGGGTTTTGGAATTTTCTGTTACCTGCAATGCCAAAGGAAAATCGTATAAATGATAATCAAATTATTTGAGTGTGTTTTTAGTCCAAGGCGGCCTGATACAAACGTTTTATTTGCAGAGTCCCTGGGTGAAGTTTCTAATTAAAATGCCAGAGAACATATTGCTTAATTGAAAAATTCTCGTGGCAACTTTTTTAGATACCGTTTGCGGTTCTATTTTCCATTGAAATAATTTAATTTTTTCATGTTTCTTACCTTTGCAGGCTTGATTTCCTTTTAGACATAAATTTTCAAAATAGTCAACTCCTTGGGCATCAACAAATTGAACAAATTGACCGGCTGATCTTCTGTCGGTGTCACTGAGCTGACATTGTAGGGTAACGTAGTTGTATTCTACGGATCTGCATGTAAACCGATGCTAAAAAAAAAAAAGAGGTTTAGAGTCGAATGAAACAAATAATATTTTTGTAAATAGGTACCATATTATCAATCCAACAATTTCTGAAAAGGCAAATGATAACAAAATTAGCTTATTTTATAGTCAATCAACTCAAAAGCGCCAAATTAAGCTTCTTTTTCAAGGTAGTCGCTAGCGCGCAAATTTTCCTAATTAAAATTTCAAATTAGGATCCATAATAAATAGCCGCGTTTGAAGAAGCCTGAGGGGCAAATTAAAAAGTTTTTAATAATGCAGGGCTTATTGTTTCATCTTAGAATTTGAACTGTCGTATTTCTCAAGGTTACACTTTCATCTATTTAAATTTATTGGTGATAATTAAAATATGATTATTGAAATTCATACTTCATTTAAACAAGCAGCCAAGCATGCTTCCTTGGTCGACGTGTAAATGAGAGCATTGTCCAATCCTCTAATCATTTTATTAGGGACTCTTTCAAAGGCCCATGGTCTCAAACAAATGTTATCGCTGCGCAGCTGCAACTTGGTCATATAGTACATGTTCACGCTCCTCTGCGCAGTTGAAGATGGGTTGTTTGCTTCGGTTTCGTTTTGAAGCTGACATTGAGTTTCCTGAAATAAACAATAAATTAAATTTTCAAGCATAATTAACACTATTTGCATAAACTTAAACCAATCTAAGAGAATCTCATTTCCTTGAAAATTCCAACAGTAATAAAGTTTGCTTCGGTGAGTTAATCAGAAAACTAAATTTACCGAAATGGAGTTAGTTGCATTTTACGATGGAGTTTAAAAGTTTAAATTGGTTTTTGCAAGATTGTATCTAAGGTCAAATGAAATAATTTTGTTGAGGACAATAAAATTGTAGGTAATAAAAATTCCGGATACATAAAAAATAGATAGGGCAAGAAAATTTATTAGGGCAAGTAAGTCATAGGACTAGAGACTTTTAGATTCCGAGTGAAGTAGCTATTTAGGATTATTGTAGGTGGTTTATGTAGGCCATCTATATGGTGATACGTTTAAGTAAGAGAAAATCTCTCTACATTTTTTTTATTTTGCAAAAGTGGAAAAAATTAATTGATTTTTTTTTTTTTTTTTTTTTTACGGATATGCGCACTCGCAAGGAAATGTCCTATCACGCTCGAGAAGCGGCAAGTGCGCGGAAATGTCGGTGTAAAAGATTCGACGAGGATGGGATGATTTGAAAATTATTTCTCTTTAAATTTCCACTTGTATTCCAGTGCGTTCTACCATTCCCAGTTTCTTCTTGATGTTCTCCAATTACAATAACCTCTTTTGTAACCCACAAATGTTCAGGAATGTACTATGATATATATCTTTCATAATTTAAGTGAAAACAATTTCTATTCTTACCTGTAAAGGAATCAGTGGATTTAGAACGAAACTAAAAGCAGCAGCTTGACAATCTGGTTCTTCTCGGCACCAACCTTGGCATTCGTACAAACTGAGATTTTTCACTGTGTAATATGTGTTCCCCCTGTAGTCGAAGTCTGTCAGTTTTTCGAAAGCTATCCGACCTGAAACCAAAAGAATAAAACTCGGTTTATTTTATATTCGCGTACAATTATAATTTTATGTCCTTAAATTTCCATAAATATTGCGTGAAACATCATACATAAATAATAACCCTTACGCGGCGTTAAAGAACTAGTAATGAAAAAATGTTAATGTTATTCCCATTAAAAACTCATACTCGTTCACTAAACACACGAAATGATGAATGAAGATGACTATCGTGACCTATAAAAACGGCAGACAATGAAGATTTTTATCGCTAACGAACCATTAAGACTTGGGTTCTTGGTGCAGTTTATCACTATAAAAGAAGAACCTTCAGGAGAAATTTGAATTACAAAACACAAACTAGTGTAATTGTATACCGTGCGTACGTCCTATTAAGTATTCATATTTAATCAAATAGCTTTATTTGATTAAGTTATATGAATTTAATTTGAAATTTGATATATCACTGTGCGTGATTTCTAATGTATATTCATAAAGGCGTATGCATAGAATTTCAATTAAGCTATAATAGTTTATGTATCGTAATTAGTATAGGATTAAAACTAGCTGTTTCGATTATGTCTCTCGCCTCTAAAATTTGTTTTATTTTCAATCCAACTTTAGTTAAAACTGGAATGCGCACACATTGCCATATATGCCAAAAAAATGAGGCCATGAAAGACAGATGCCACAAGGGGGAATGTTGTTTTTTTCTGTTGCTCGCTGACATATGACGTTTTCGAAAGTTTTGTCATATTTCCCTTCACAGGTTTCATCAATTGGGACAAAAACAGGTATCCCCTCCGCAGCAGCCGCACTAGGCTTCACGTTCGTCCTTATGTGTTATCATTCCAGTTTTTGGTTATAGTTCATTGATCTACACACCTTATCAACTATCAAGCTGGAACAAATAGGTTATTTTTAGTTCACAACGAACCAAAATAATTGAATTGAAGTTTTTACTGGTAATTAACGTATAAACACCAGTTTCATCTATTATTTGACTTTGAAGACTGCGTTTGTTCAGGCAGTGTGCCTGAAGATTACACTTGCCTAACTAGGGCTTGAGTTTTCAGATAAACATTCTGAGTGCTGCCGCTCCAGAATAGAAGATTTCAAAGACCGTAGTTTGAATTCATCGTTCTTGTCTTCGCATCGACCCATTCTTCGGTTCTGTTTGGTTTGTTGGTGTTTGCGAATGAATTTTATCGTATACCATGCTTTGATGATTATCTCAATGGTAGTGATGCTGCTAATGGCTACGGAATGATGATGAATATTTCGCTATGCTGTGCTGTCCAACTCTGCATTCAAATTCTTCTAGTCGTCCCCAACTCTTTCAGGTTGTCAGTTGGTCTGAAAACTGATTCGAAGGATAGATTCGAGGGTGCTTTATATTGACTGTACTATTTATTACTATTGGGACTTTTTTGGAGTAGCTGCCCAGTACTGAAGTTAGCAGAAGTTATACTATTCTGTTTTGATGATGCACTCCTGAGATATTTCAATAATGCCTATTGTATTTATTGCAACATCCTCTTGCACACAGTCACAAATGACAGATATGGTTGTTGAGGAATCTGTAATGAACATCCATGAGTTGGGTGCGCAGAGCTCCTTCCACATGATGCTTTGAATATTGTTCATTTGAATCTTGCAATGCCTTGGTTCTGGTCGTTCATAAATTTCGTCAATGATACATGACGGATTTGTCTCTATGTTTCTGACTGAAACTGGAGAGCAGATAAAGTGGTGATCAAATGACAGAATGCATTGTTGCAAATCGCGTTCTTGTTGTTCTAAGAATACTTGAGTCGCAATATATCCATCTGGAAGTCCAATGGGTACCATTTCCAGACTCTAAGGTACTGGTGTGGTGTGGCTCGTATCAACTCGAATTCACACCATCTGCAATGGGGAAGTATCCTAATATCACTAAATGTGTGTCTCATTGGCACTCAACTTTGTCGTTGTGACAATGTTCAGATTACTGGTTTGTTCAATGATAGAGTGCACATACGCTGATGAGATGAAATCGTATAGGTTTTCTCTGTTGAAAGGTATATCTATGTATTAATTTATCGTAGTATTCGCTGATTTCGCTTATAAAATTTACTGCCACTTGCTTTGCATTTGGTTGATAACTTCAATTCTTTCAATTTTTTGATTAAATTTTTCTTTGAAATGTTGTAATTTAGTGTTTATTTTGGCTTCGGTCTCGTTGAATTTTGCAAGGGCTGAAATCATGAATTTGGTTTGGTGACTGGATAGTTTGATTATATGTTGTTGATTTTTTTTAGTGCATCTATGTCTTGATCGAATCTAGATGATCCGAAATGCTCTACGTATATTCCATGTTGAGGGTAGCAAATTCTGAATCTGCTTTCTGCCGTGATAGTGGAAATAAGCAAAAGGAGGGCTAGTAGGAGATCAGGAGATGTAGTAACTGCGATAATTTGGACGATGTTTGGGTTCTAGTGTTTCTAGTTATTGGCGTTAGATCACTTGTAGATCAGTTTGTAATTTTTGAAGCTGTGAGGTTTTCGTCTTTTTCTGTTGGAAGTGAAATTATTTTGTGAATCTGCATTTTTGTCATTGTGCCTTCTGATTTCTTTATTGTAACTACTCGAACTGCACCATGCTTTCCTAGGTGGTTTTCAGCGAACATAGTAAGCTCATATTCGAACATTGGTTTTGTAGGACTTTTTTTTTGTCTATCTTCTGGATGAACGAATATTTGTCTGTACATTTTCTCAATATCGGCGCAGAAAACAAATTTATGTTAAAACCAACGAACCAATATGTCGACAGTATTCTGTTGCAACCTCTGGCCAACATGCATTAGGTATGCGTTGACGCTAGTGCCGGTGGAGCTTTTACAGGATGCATGCGAAATACTACTCTCAAACGAGTAATTTTGAATGGAATACAAACTGTTATTCATGTCCCGGGTTATCGTTCGATTGTAAAATTCTCCACAAGCTTGTTCTTCATCCGTAATTTGATGAGTTGAAGTAACTTCTACGATCTCCTAGACTGTTTGTCTTTTTCGTATTGAGCGATCATGCTTGGGACGTTGAAAATATTGATCCAGATAATCCAACCTCCTAGCACGGTATTTTGTTTCAAGAGACTCTCTTGAGTTTTCTGAAGATTATTCAAAATTATTGTGGCGTATTCTTTTGCTCCGAAGATTCCATCTATAGATCCAGGTGTCATAAACGTAGAATCGGCTAAAACTAATTTTTCCATGTATTGATGCTTTTTATGTGTAGAGGTTGCTTTGGCATCTACTGGGTTAACCTTGGAAGAGCTATCATGCTGACATTCATGTAGAATTTACTTTTGAATCGTGCTGTAATATAAGTATCTATTGACCATTTTAAGATGTTGGGCTCACCATCTCTCACGCCAGATATCTCAGCTCTAATATGACGCCGTGGAAGCTCTAAGCGTTGTGCTGCTTCTTCGGTGACGAAGGATGATTGTTATCCTTGGTTAAAATTCTCAAAGGCTGTGGCAAACTTTGAGCTTGGACTTGTAGTAGGGCTGTTGCTAGTAAAACATTTTATTCATCTTGACTTGCATGATTTGTCGTACCTAGTATTTCGTTTCTGTAGGAATTGCTCGACTGTTCTTCTTTGGTAGGTATTCTGGGAGTTTCTATTTTGACTATTGCCAGTCGAAGCGAAATTTCTTCGTTGATAATCGTTTGTTCGTTGCTGATTTTATTGATTTCTGTCAACATGCAAAAGTTTGTGATGTTGACGACTGCATAATATTACATTTTGTTTGGCTTCTGAACATTGTGGCTTAAGAGGGGCGTCCGATAAGAGCCCGCGCGCCATCTTTTGGGCTTTAACATTAAATATTTTTTAATCACAGGTGTTCAAATTCTCTGTAAGTGATTGACTTATTTACAAGTAGATGGCGACATCTTCAATATCAATTCGTTTACACAGTAATTTACAGTGGACTAAATAATTTTATTCAGATACAAATGAAATAATAGTATTTCACATTTTTAGCTAGGTAAAACAGTTTTTACTGGCGTTTAAAAGAAGTGACTACCCTTCCCAAACTTAGCGACATCTTTTAGAGAAGCGCTGAACACACGTTTGGTTTGAGTCTTTGCTGAAAATGACAGCAATCACCTCGTTGTTTGGCAGATTTTGATTAATTTTGTGATACAAACATCATAATTTTCGAAAATTCTGTTCTGTTCATTTTTTCTAGCATTTTACTATCCGAAATTTTGGAAATTTAGTGTTGGTGTGCTACTCTATATGTTTACCCCTTTTTCATTTAAATCCGTGACCAAAATTTGCATATTGTTGTCAACAAAATTGGTAATAATTTTACTATTTAGAATGCGTATTTTGCAACCAAACATGCTTCGAACTATACTCCAATCTATTATTGTTATGAACATAACTTCATTTCACTGAAAAGTGGTCTAAATTTGGAATTGAACAGAAATTTGTGAAGGTCTGTAAATGACATTTTATTTAAACGCCCCTCTTGAACAGTTTGGCAGATGACTTTAAACTTTTGACAGTGGTAGGTCATATGATTTTGGTCGTGACAGTATAAACACTATGACTGACTGGATTTGTTTTTCGTGGTTGACACTGTTTCTAATGATTAAAACATCCTTTCTAAAAATTCTTTGAAATCTGGTGCGTCATGTGGTGCTTGAAGACTCTGTTCATAAAGGCGGTTGGTCTAAGAGTCCCACTTCCGGATGATTGTGAGAATCAACATGGGCCCCCATGTATCAGTCCCTATTTCAAGGTTGTTCAAAGCTTGCAAGCACTCGCTCGTGAGGTCGTATAATTTTTTCAGCTTCAATGCATTTTCTTCGGGAATGGTTGGCAGGTCCAATAATTTATCCAACTGCTTGAAGATTAGTAGTCGCTTGTTTTTAAATCGTTTCTGTAATAATTCCTATGCTGCATCTCAATTAACTTCGATTGCTTCTAGATGTTATGTCAGTTTGCTTTCTTCTCCTTGTACGTGCGTTTTCAATTCCTGTATTTTTTCGGGTTTGGTCAGCACGTGACTCTCATGAATTACTCTTCTTAAAAGATCGTATAATGTGGACTAATTTTCGTATCCTCCATGGCAAGTTGGAATCGGAATCTTGAGATTTGCTAGATGTTGATGCTGGTGATTTACCATTACTTTGTAACGTGCCAAAATTGCCTTCAACTGTTTCACACTTATTTTCAGTTTTTCCTTCGAAATTCCTATAGATATTTAATTTATCCATGATTTTGTTAGGCTTTGTTAACATTTTTCCTTTATAAAAATTCAACAATAATTACAGTAGTTGTAAATTTTCTAATCTTTAATATTTAAATTCTATTCTCACTTGTGACTAGTTTTCAATGATTTTCCTCACTTTTAATCAATATTTTATTTCCATTTTTCAATCAAATTTTCATGTGAACAAATCAATTATTTTTGGGTTAGGTTTTCCAAATAGTGGTCCGTTCACGTAGTGTGTACCACACGCTGCTCGTACTCTTTCCGGTTGCTTAACTCTGTACCAGATTTAGTTCTGCATCCGGTTCCATCATTGGTTCCATAAACCACCGGATTGCCTCCTTTGCCCTCTATTTTATAGTGACACTCAAGTCATGTTACTCATGATTTGTGTGCCAGCTGGCGGCAGAAATGTCGATCATTTTTGTCAATTGGCATTTCAATTAGTAATGTTTTTGGAATCATCGATTCCTTTGCAAGCGTTTACGTTTTGCAACACGAATTGCTTATTCATTGTCGTATTCTTCAAATTATGATTGTTATTAGTCGTCAGGTGTTGTCATTTTTCTCAGATTATATTGTTGTGTGTAAGTTTTGGTATTTAAAATTCTCCTTGATTTCTTTTTGACGTTTGTCGATACTTGGCCTCATCTCTACTCTTTACCTTTAGGAGAGCTAATTAATTTTATGTAGTGCTTTCTTTCACGTTTGGTGGTTCTGAGAAATAAGGTCTTTCTTAAGAAGTTAAATTGCGTCTTCGCCTTTGAGGGATATCGACCTTAATATTCTCAATTATTGAATTTATGGTACATTGAGTTGCCTTACGTTGCGTTACGTTTTCGTAAAGTACCATAAATTCGCCGATGAATTTGGATTTTCCCCCACGGCCACAGTGGATTCTGACCTTTTCTATTTGATCATTAGTGAAAAGCTGCCCTAAGGAGTAGAGTAAAGACCACCTCACTCACTCCAGGATTTCTAATCCAGAGTATTTTCGAGGCAAATAAGGTCTGGTTTTTTTTTTAAGAGAATTTCATACATCTGTCAAAACTGATATTCCAATAATAAATTGACATGTTTTGATTGTTGATTTGAACCAATCAGATTGTAATTACGCGATAATTTGCACTAGTGCAAATTATCAGATAATTGCATACTAACTGGTGCGAAAACTGGTGTTCTGACATTTTCTGACAAAACATTTAAATTTTTGATTTATGAAATTCTCTCATCAAATACAACTCGTGCAATGGAAATATATTTATAATTTTCGACAAATTTGCACTCATGCGTTTTTAACTGAAAAAGGCACTCGTGCACTACGTGCACTCGTGCTCTTTTTCAACTAAAAATGCATTCGGGCAAATTTCCCAAAAATTATCAATAATTTCCATTGCACTAGTTATATTACTATTGATAATTCCCCAAGTCAAAAATTTAGTAACTATGTTGGCAAAACAAGCCTTTTTTACATAAAAATTTTGAAAGCATTGACAATTTTACATTGTAATGCCAACATAATGTAATTTTGACTTTTATCTTTAAAAAAAAACAGACTTTATAATCACCACATTTTCTTTCCTCTCAAATATGTCTTATTCTGCTTTTTATACACAAATTATTTAAATATATTTCAAGAACTCTAGTTTTACCTAGCAAATTAACTATCAATGGTTGACTAAGTTACATTAATTTTCTTGTGGTTCATTTCAAGTTCCTGGCCTTCGCTAAGGTTAAGTTACAAATACAAAGTGCTATAACAGTTTTTCTTTAGGGTTTTTACGTACGGCCACAAATTTAAGTTTACGACCAGCTCTTTTAACTAGGGCATACACATTTAAGTGTACGGCAACCTCCATCGGAGCCTACACAGTTGTAAGGGTACCTCTACCAGAGCCTACACCTTTTTGGATAGTTATACTATTATTTTGCTACTGTTAAACCTTAAGACTGGTTTGACCATACCAGCTACAACCTGTAACCAGGACCAACCAGGTTAATTGAACCTGCGCTGCCATCATTTGGAACATATTGGTAACTTTAGAATTTGCTTGACTTTGTCCAGTGTGTCAATCCTGTAGTCGGATCGGATTTTGGTCCTTCACGGCATTTTTGTGGCAGTTTGACTATTTTATTCAAAGGTGTTTTAGTACTGTTAGTATACAGGGTGGTTCAGCGAAGACAGTCTAACAAGGTTTACGGCTTTGAACGTACAAATCTAGAAAAACCCTCGGTAAGTACTTCAAATTTGAGTTACGCGCCGTGTTGAAAAATTGAAAGCTTAGAAGATTTGCGGAACCGCATTACTGATGAATGCCAACAAATTACACCAGATACCTATTCATCACAATGCGCGAGAACACTTTTGAATGGTGAATATTTTCAAAATACGGGTCCGAGAGTTTTTTTTTCAAAATTTTTACGTACAAAGCCGTAAACCTTGCTGGACTGTTTTCGATGGGCCACCCTGTATATGAGTTAGCATCACGACGGGCATTTGGCAGATCCGGTACTCTCATCATTGCCTATTCATAAAACTGCCTCTGAATAAGAGTAGTTTGTAATTGTTTGATTAGAACCAGTTTTTGTGATTCCTGTGTCCGGAGTTTGGAAGTTTTCTCTGTTTCATATGATTGCAGGATCTTGTGGTGCTTCGAGTTGGAAGGCTTGAAGTTCCCCCCAGTTCAACTCAGAGGCCCGATCAGGAACCGATTCAAAGTGCACATCTGGGTTTCAATTGAAAATTCGTTTGATCAGTTGCTGTGAATGCTGCGGAAGAATAAAACTTACGAGTAGTGAGATGCACTAACCCAAACTAACAGCATGGCGGCCAAAGACAACAAGAGAAGTGTGGGAAGATGTCATAAGAGATGGCGTTATGATATCCAGTAGATTGCTATGGACATGGAAAATTAGGGAAGAAGCATACATTCAGGAGTGGATGAGAACAGGCTGATGAAAAGAAATACGAAAAACTCTTGAGAAAATTAACAAGGAAACTCCAGATATAAGGCTCCGTCAAGTTAGCCCCTCACACTCTGCCGATGATATTTTGCACTGTGCCGTTCCGATATCAAAGTTATAGGAAAAACAAGATGAGAGGTTAACTTGACGCTCGGCCCCCCAAAACTATGGAAATCAGATGAAACAAAAATGGATTCTTATTCAATCTGAAGTCTGCTGAACTGTGCTGTATCAGGTTTTTCTCAAAATTTCCATATTCGGTTATTTTCTGACAAAATCCTACTTCGGTAATTTTCCGACAAAATCTTCTGGGGGCTAACTTGACGCTCAGCCCCCTCAAAATTTTGGAAATCAGATCAAACAAAGATGGATTCCTATTCAATCTGAAGTGTGCAGGACTGTGCTGTATCAGGTTTTCCTCAAAATTTCCATATTCGGTCAATTTTCGGGGATAATACCACGAGAGCTTCAAAATTACCAATAATTTTTTACGATTGCGTGTTTTCTATAATTTCACGGACTCGTGACGAGTGAAATTTTCAGAGAAAACACGCATGAGTGAAAAATTATCTGGTTCATTTTGAAGCTCAAGTGGTATTTAGAAGATTATTTCACGTATGAGAACGCAAAAAATATGGAAATAAATATGTATTAAACGATTTGAACATCTTGACAATCAATACAAATAAACGGTTGCTATCAGGAACCGTTTGTTTGTATTAAAAATTAGCATGACAACCATGTAGGTATACAATAACATGGGAGAATTATCGCTGTAATTCTCTCTAGTTAAACAAATGGAAAAGAGAATTTTCGCTGTAATTCTGAAAATCGTCACTTGTCTTATGGGATTTCTAACACATGAGTGGAATAATCGACAAAATCTTACTGGGGGCTAACTTGACGCTCATCCCCCAATCATCCCCCAATATTTTGAAAATGGAATCGAACAATAATCGATGTCTATTTAATCTGAAGTGTAGCCTGTACTGGAATTTTATTTTTTTGTAGGACATACTTTAATAGCGAAATCTGTTCGCATAAATAATGCGGTACTGGTATGGCACTCACACCCATTTTGAGCGATTAAATATTTGCCCTGGTGCACATTGGAAAAGAATCCATTTTTGTTTGGAGTAGTAGGATTTTGTCGGAAGAAAAATCTGTTACAGCACAGTTCAGCACACTTCAGATTGCATAAGAATCCTTTTTGTTTGATCTGATTTCCAAAATTTTGGAGAGGCTGAGCGTCAAGTTACCCACCCAGTAGGATTTTGTTGGAAAATGACCGAATATGAAAATTTTCAGAAAAACCTGATACATCACAGTTCAGTACAATTCAGATTGTATAAGAATCCATTTTTGTTTGATAGGATTTACAAAATTTTGGAGGAGCTGAGTGTCAAGTTAGCCCTTCATCTTTTTTTTCCTATAACTTTGGTATCGAAGCGGAACAGTACAAAATATCATCGGCACAGTAAAGCGCACTTTGAGCACAGTAAGTTTTTTTAGAAAATTCGAATGTGGGGGGCTAGCTAACTTGACGGAGCCATACCATATACAATGTCCAGTATACTCGAAAGATACTATTGAATTGTACTATTATTACATATTAGTTTAATCTAATTGTTTATTTATTTTTTTGCCCACTTTTTTATCGATGCCAGTTAGTCAATCTTTAGTCCTATTTTAATTGCTAAACAAACACTCTGATTAATAATATGTCTGGTCATAATTAATATGTTAATTAGTATGTATACATTTTAATATCTTAAAAAAGTAGTTTGTGAAAATTAGAAGCTCGCGCTAATGACTTTAGGCCAGTGGAGCATATTGAATTATTTTAATATATTCAGGAAATAATTAATTGCCAAATTAAGGTTAACGAGTCATCATTACTGCTTTTTTTAATTTTGTAAATTAAAAGATAATTTGTCGGCTAGTGATTGATGATATTACGGCACTAAATTTTTTTAAACGTCTTTCCATTTATCCGTTCTTTTAACAATGTACCTAATATTCAATTGAAAATTTCATAAAGTCATCGGCAAAAACACGTCTCTCAGATTTTGGCTTAAACAGTTAAAAGTTTCTGTGCGAATGAGTTTTAGGTTTGACTTTTAAGGTCATTAAACAGTCCGGTCCAGTAATTTCTTTGTAGATTTTCATCATCGTGATTTATTGTATTTATATTTGTTTTTTTTTTAAATCTTGACGATGTCGGACGTACATAAATCAATGTCTAAATAATATCATAATTAATTATCCAGCACGAACTATCTAATTGGTAAAAATTTAATTTTCTTTGAAACTGAAATAGGTACCTGGCGCCTATACAACAACAAAACTATTTTAATTACAGTACCTATAAACCGCTACGTTACCGCTCTATAATCTCAATTAAGCTAGATCATTATAAAATCATTAAAGTTTTTTTTTTTTTTACTTATAAATGATCATGCTTAGGGTTTTTGTTGTTGTATTTTGATATAGGTAATCAATTTTTTATATTAGAAAATAGTTTAATGTTACTTACCTAATGACTCGTTTACGACTAAGACTAGAAGCACCCCTATGACAATTTGTAGACTATAAGCCATCTGAAAACCAAAAAAAAAAAAAATTATTAAAATAGGTGCAACAAAGTGTTTTCTAAATCATACGAGACACACAATCGTATCTCATCGACTTAAAGCAAGTCGTATATATTCCCGAAGCTGCAACATCTTCGACACTCCCATAGAATGCAATTTTTTCCGCAAATGGCCTTTGAATAGAATCTGATCTATCGTTACGGGCACCTAGGCCCATGATCTTGCATAAAATAAATCACTTCGGATCGCCCAGTACTATACCGTCATTATTCTCTAGGAATAAATCACCTAAGAGTGTTTAGTAACTGACAGTTCATCAGTGTATCTCGCTAGCGCACATGCATGAGAACTGAAATGATATTTGTTTTTCTGTTGGGATATTAAATTGATATTGAAGTTGATCGAACATGTACAATGCAATATTGAAGGTTTAAATAAAACAATGCACGATGTGGTGAAATTGTATGCTTACTTCGAAAAAAATTCAGATATTTTTTAAAAAGAAACTAGGATAACTCTGTCACAACAACATAAGGAAATTAACAATATATTTTCTAATAAGTGTGGATAGTTTCCAGTATCTTAGCTTCCAAGTTTACAGTAGCTTACAGTATGAATTCTGCGTGTTACACTGTCTTAACCCGTCATTACACGCGTACTGTCAAATCGCCCGCATGCCCAAATGTTTATATGAATTATTAGCTTTTTTCGCGGAGACGATCCCAGACTACTAATCAATAGAGAGATGAAACTTTCAAATAATACCTGTGTAGGTTATGCTTTAGCGTTCAGGATACGTTTGGGATCGTCTCCGCGAAAAAAGTGTAAAAGCACTATCATTCCTAGAATTCATAATAATTTACAGTTTGTTGAATTTTCTTGGCATGCAGACGTTTCAATTGAAATTGATAAAAAATTTTCTTGCTTCGACTAGGATTTGAACCTAGGACCCTCGAATGTGTGCCCCTATACCTTCTATTTGCCGTCAACAGCGACCGTTGAACGCCTACTTGTCCTGTATTCTTTGACTAGCCGCCAACAGTCGCGCTGTCGCATCCACGGGCATCTAGTTGTGCATCATGAAGAGAAAACTAGCCCTTTTGCTTTAGGAAAAGGAAGAAGACGGCGAAATTATTAATTATTATTTGAAAATGAGAAAAAGTTCGACACCCCATGATATTTTCATCACAAGACGTAGCGAAAAGCGAATGGTTTTTCAGTTTACTGATAAAAGAACATTTGGAAGGCGATGAGAAGTATCATAGATTGCTCTATGCGAACTGACTGCATTCATTAGTTTTTCATCTTCTATTGCCGCAAATTTTGGTGCCATTTTTAAATGTATTATTTGTAAACAAAACACCCAATCGCTCTCGAAGGCGCGTTCAGACTGGTATATCAAGCGGTCGCGCGCCGTCGACAGCGCCGGGTAAATACGACGGTCGCGGTGAGACGCGCTAAAGAAACCATACTCATTGAATCAAATGAATAGCAGTAGGCACCGTCAACGGCGACCGTCGACGGCTCCATCGAAAACGTACCATAACTCACTCCTATACCAACGATAACCGCCGAAGGTTGCCGTTGGTCCTCACAACTAACAACTTAAAATTGATGAAAAACTTGACCGACTAGGTAGAAATAAAACAGGTCTTAGGAGCTCAGTTGGTAGAGCGTTGCGCTGGAAATGCGAGAGTCCTAGGTTCAAATCCTAGTCGAGGCAAGAAAATTTTTCACAAATTTTAATTGAAACGTCTGCATGCCAAGAAAATCCAACACACTGTAAATTATATGACAGATGAAAAAAACTTGTAAAAATTGTAAAATTATTGGCTTAATATTGATGGTTGGGCGTCCCATCTCGATACCTGAAGTCGCTATAATATGTCGACGACGCATCCATGGTTGAAGGGATAATGGATTCCAAAACAGCCAATAATTGCGAATGTGTTTCCCTATACCTTCTAACTCACTCCCATACCAACGAACGATAACCGCCGAAGGTTGCCGTTGGTCTTCACAACTAACAACTTAAAATTAATAAAAGACTTGACCGACAAGGTAGAAATAAACCAGGTTTTGGTAGCTCAGTTGGTAGAGTTGCACTGGAAATGCGAGTGTCCTGGGTTCAAATCCTAGTCGAGGCAAGAAGATTTTTCATCAATTTTAATTAAAACGTCTGCATGCCAAGACAATCCAACACACTGTAAATTATTTAACAGACGAAGAAAATTGTAAAAATTGTAAAATTATTGGCTTCACATTGATGGTTGGGCGTTGCATCCCGATACCTGCTGGAGTCGCTATATATCGACGACGCATCCAAGGCTGAATGGATAATGGATTCCAAAACAGCCATTAATTGTGAATGTGTTCCCCTAAACCTTCTAACTCACTCCCATACCAACGATAACCGCTGAAGGTTGCCGTTGGTCTCCACAACTAACAACTTAAAATTGATGAAAGACTTGACCGACAAGGTAGAAATAAAACAGGTCTTGGTAGCTTAGTTGGTAGAGCGTTGCACTGGAAATGCGACGGTACTCGGTTCAAATCCTAGTCGAGGCAAGAAAATTTTTCATCAATTTAAACGTCTGCATGCCAAGAAAATCCAACACACTGTAAGTTATATTACAGACGAAGAAACTTCATAATAATATCAAAGGGAATTATATTATGCAGTACAGTTACCGTATTATCGACAACCAAAGGTACTCCCAATATCAGAAAATGCTAATTTTGAACACAAATATTTCAGATACTCAGGTTCACTCGTCTGGTCAAAAGCACCGACTATGAAAACAACCAACTATACTTCAACAAAAAACCAAAATATTTTTGGGCCAATGGGTAGTGGAAAACCTGCATCAGGCATTCTTGGATGGATAAAACTGCCAGTGGCGTAAAAATACCTGAGGATGGACGCTGATTGAAGATATGCTGGCGTACGTCGTTTCATGACCGAATAGCTAAGAAATTAGTTAACTAGCCTCCATGTGATGGCAGAACCAGCTCAATCGAATTATTTCATTATCCCTCTGATTGAATTGGTTATAAATAGTCAAAGGTTATGAATGACTTAAAGCAATCTCGGATTCGGAAAATGCTGAATTTAATAAATTGTCAAACAGGGGAGCAGCGTTCTTATGAGAACGAAGGTTCTGTCTTCGTCGTCCGTATTCATATTTCCATAACACTGACAATGACAGAGCAATCGTTCTCATGAGAACGCTGTGCCTGGGTTTCGAGAATAAAATCCCTGATGTGAGGCAGTTTTTGAGCGTAGAAATATGAATTTCTTCAGCAAATTGACGTTTTTTTTTTTTCCCCCAGATACGACAAGCTTTTGATCCAACGGATTTTATCAACAGAAATTTAAATAGGTATTAACTATTACCTATTTATGCGAGTTCGTATATGAGTGAGACTATTCTTCCAAAGCTAGTTTCCTCCTCAGTTGATTTTCTTGAAGATCTTCAATGTTCTTTTCAATTTCGGGATCAGTCCCTTCCTTCGCTGTGGCTGATACAACCAGACGACATCCCCTTCATTGAAGGTGTTCAACAATTGCCTCTCTATTGTCAAGTACATCTTCATTATGTCACTGTTCAGACGTAGTTTATACCTGCCGAAATCTTGAATCACTCTAAGTCTGTCGTGGGGATTAGCCACAGAAACTACAAGTACAGCTCCGTGTTCATCGGCCGGTAGTCTTAAAAACGTTAGACCTACAAGAAGCTACGTCTATCTTTCAATCAATACCATTGATGCTGTATTGTAGCTGGAGGATTCATGCTAAGAGCGTCTATAGCGAAAGAAAAAATGGCATTAATGCTCATCCACATCGAACGGTATGGATTGATGGCATGATTAACCAGACTGTGGATAGGGCGAATTTTTGCTTATTTTCCTTATTCCCAGTACCATCATAACTTGATCCCATACTTCGCAATTTAAAATTCCTCGGTATGAAGTTCCACTACGTGTCTGGCCGTGATGTCTTCCGGTAATGCATCCCCAACTGTAACCACTTCTTGACTGGGATTGGAAGTAATTCTGGCAACTTTGAAAAATAATCTATACAATAGCAACCATGAGGTAAGTACTGATTCCGACTTTGTTGTGAAAAAAGGACCTGCGATAGGTGAAGCGATTGTCTCCTAGGGGGGAAAAAATGTGTTCTTCCTAATTTCTGCTCGATATCGTGTCTTGTTTTCATTTGTTGGAAGCACAGAAGAGGCATCTATTGCACAACTTTTTAAGATCCTTATGACAGTTCATCCAATAATACCGTTCTATAGAAATAATACACTCTTTCCACCATGACAAAACGGTCATCGGTCTGATATGCCTATTATGCTTTTCCAATCTGGACTGTCTCATCTATGAGTCACTCCCACTGAATCGATTATCCCACCACCGTTTGAACAACACTGTATATGTCTTGCCAGTTGTCATCCAGGTTGTCGACGGTTTTTGAAACAGACACGCGCTATTTGCAATTCCTTTTCAGCATTTTATCGCTTCTCTCACCTTGTAACATGCTAAAGGTCACTGTTTTTCTTTTTTCTATATAACTGTTTTATAAATTCAAATTTTGTCATTCGTCCTGAAAAGGTCGATCCTGGGCTGAAAACCGCCATCTTCCTGAGACAACCATGCTCATGGAAAAAATACCTTATCGGCCATCAGGCACTATTTTAACGAAATAAATAATAAAAAACAATAATCTATTAAATACCGGAAAAATTTAAATCGAAAGTCTTATGATTTCTGTTTTATTTGAGCTTACATTTCGAACCCTCTCATGGGTTTTCCGAGCAGCCGTTTTTCCGAGGAGCCGTTTTTCTGAGGAGCCGTTTCTCCCAACGAATCCATTTCCAAAAGCCCTCATTTTTAAAAGAACACCGTGGAGCATGGCATAGAGATTTGGAAGGGATTCCTAGAGGAATCAAGTCCCTCACGTATTGTCTCCTGTACCTCCACATTTAACGACAACCGAAACCTTTTAGCCTCTATCTACCTTGATTCAAGGCTAGAATCTGCAACTTTCCTCGTCAAAAAATGGATGGCTGGATGGCTATTATCTATTTTATTTTCGCATTCTTGACACCGAGGTGATGGTGGAATAATTGATTTTCTGGATTTTCGATTTATCGAATTTATTATAGATTCATCTTTACCTAACTTTTAATACTGCCATATTTTAGGAATGTAAATGTTATAATCGAACTGAAGTTAAGGTTGGACAACATGCTCTAAATTTAGAATTATTGCGTAAGTACCTACATCGCCGAAATTTGATCAATTTTTAACCTGGGTCCTACCTATAACTTATACAGAGTGAGTTCAAAGTAAGGAACGTCTCAATTATCTTGAAAACGGCTCGCACGATTTTTATGAATTTTGGTTTGAAAGAGTATTTAATATGGCCGATAATATGGTAGTATTTACATGGTTGTCACATCTTTCGTTTTTCGAGAAATATCGGAAACTCTGTTATTCCAAATAGACCACCCACATTATGACATTTCTGGCTTCTGCGGAAAATTCTAGACATATTTCATATACAATGTCATATATCTATCTTCAACTGCTTTGGAAATATTGATAGTTGAAAATTGACTTTTTTGCAACTTTGACCAGGCTGTGAAACCTGAACGGCTAATTTTACAGCGAAACCGATTTTACATTCTCGTCTGTAGCATTTCATAAGCTATCATTTAACACCAACTATAAATTTAACCGGAGATTGAATTCAAGCGAACTTTTTAATCGTGGATTAAATTCAAAGTTGGTGTCAAATGTTTTATATTTATGAAAAACTAATATGAGAATTATGTGATCGGTTTTGTTCTAAAATCATCCGTTTAGTCTGTCAAAGATGCACAAAAGTCAGCTTTCAACTGTCAATATTTCCGAAACAGTTAAACATACGTATATGACAGCGGCTAAGCTCAGCCACTCAGTAGGGACTTTATTCTCGAAACCGAGGAACAGCGTTCTCATGCGTACGATTGCTCTGTCATTGTCAGTGTTATGAAAATATGAATACAGACGACGAAGACAGAACCTTCGTTCTCATGAGAACGCTACTTCACTGTTTTGAGAATAAAGTCCCTGTTGAATGGCTGAACTTAGCCGCTGGCACCGCCTGAATGTACCCATTGTTCATGAAATATGTCTAGAATTTTCCGCAGAACCCAGAAATGTTATAATATATAGGATGATCCATTTGAAAAATAAAAACGAATCCGAAAAGCAAAAGATCTGACGAGCATGCAAATACTACCATATTATCGGCCATATTACAATACCCTTTCAAACCAAAATTCATAAAAATTGTTCAAGCCGTTTTTGAGATAATTGAGACGTTCCAAACTTTAAACTCACTCTCAACGTTTAACCTTTAATTTCATACAGTGTCAATTTGATTTTAGTGATTTTATTTTCATATTTTAAAATTATTCAATACTTGATTTTTGACCTCACTGTGAAAATATATACTATGTTGATTTGAAAATTGCTTGAGTGTTTTATCGGTTTAACCTATGTCAAGATTTGGTTGAGTTATATGCCTTTTTTATTTCCTTTTCAGAATTATCAATTACCGTTTGCTGATTATTTTTTTCTAGGTGTGTTTCTGAATTTTCACACTTCAATTTTTTTTTTTAATGTAATTTAATTATTTATTTTATTTATCAAATTCAGTGGCGCCCTTGCCATTCTGTACTTATTAAACTATTGACCCACCCTTAATAATTATTTGCTGAGCAAACTGAGCATATTATGGGCCTCTTGTTAATTCATTAACAGAAGAGGTAACAACCTAAAAGTTTTCTTTCTTGATGTCCTGGTCTGTAGAAACCTTCATGTCGCGTATAATGATCTTGACGTAAAAAATGAAGTTGACGATGGTTTTTGAAGAATGATTTCAACAAAGTGTTTTATTATATTTTTAAAAATAACTCATTGAAAATGGAATTTTTATTATTTTTGAAAATAGAAAAGTTATGGCATGTAACTGTAAAAAAGAATAAGTTTTTCCACACTAGTGACTCGCTACCTTCACACACTTCCCAAAAAGGAAAAAATTGATAGTTCTGGTTTTTAGGGGACTATTATCTATATCAAAACGGCATTTTTAAATATGTGTAGATTGTAGATGGATGAAAATGAGAAAAGTTAGGCGTTTTTAACTAATTTCGAGGCACTAGAATCAATATAATAAAACATGTAGTTTAGTTCGATTAAAAACAGAAAATCAATTCAAATTTCGTTACTGGCCTAACTACATAACTAGTTTTCAATATGAAACAACGCGAACGTGCCGTGAAGTATTATTGATTTCAAATTGTACGTTTATAAATTGCAACATGGATGGTATTTCTATAAAAATTTTATTACTCCATGCCATCACCACGTTGAATTTTGCAAAAGTTTCAGAACAATTTTCATAAAGCTGTCTCCCGGCGACGTAACGTAATAATAGAGTTTGGTGATGGTAGCTGCCGGCGAGTCGGTGTACAGACCATTTATTTTCAATTTTCCATATTTTTCTTCAAAAAAAAAAAACTGGATATTTTAAATTGAAATGAACTTTATATTTTGTATATTATCTGAAATTATATCAACGTTATCCTACTTTTGTGGCACATAATGAGATTTAAAAATAAAACTATTATTTCATTATTATTAATAATAATAATGAACACACAGAGGATATTAATTACCTGCACACTTCTCAACATTTTCTACAATCCTCTCGGCACCAGTTTTTCACACCTATATTACCTTATAACTGACATCAAACATCAATGACAGAATTTCTATCAAACTTGCCAAAATGTCGTGCTGCCACGAACAACCGCAAGGACAAGGTATAAAATTCATCGACGCCCGCTCCATTTTCGATTCTCGTGGTAACCCAACCGTCGAAGTAGATCTCATAACAGACTTGGGCCTCTTCAGGGCGGCGGTACCATCGGGTGCCAGTACCGGCATCCACGAAGCCCTAGAACTACGAGACGATGTCAAAGACGAGTATATGGGAAAAGGCGTTGCCAAAGCCGTGGGCCACGTCAAGAACACTATCGGCCCTGCGTTGATAAAACAAAATTTGGATGTCACTCAGCAGGAAGCCATTGACGATTTTATGATAAAGCTTGATGGTACTGACAATAAATCACAATTCGGTGCCAATGCTATATTAGGAGTTTCTTTGGCTGTATGTAAAGCTGGAGCAGCCAAACGTGGATTACCTTTGTATAGGCATATCGCTGATTTGGCTGGAAATAAAAATATCATTCTTCCTGTACCAGGTAAAATGTTTTTTATTGAATTATGTGTGGTCTATACTGTTTTATTCGACCAAATTCAACTTCAAGTCGAGTTCAGCTTGAACAATTTATAATTTTCATTTCAGCATTCAACGTTATCAATGGTGGTTCTCACGCTGGCAATAAATTGGCAATGCAAGAGTTCATGATCCTCCCCACTGGTGCCTTTTCATTTTCCGAAGCAATGAGAATGGGCACTGAAACTTATCACCATCTCAAAAAAATCATCAAAGACAAATATGGTTTGGATGCTACCGCTGTAGGCGATGAAGGAGGCTTCGCCCCAAATATCACGAATAACAAAGACGCGTTGCAGATTATTAATGAGGCTATTGAGAAGGCTGGCTATACGGGTCGCATACAAATCGGTATGGACGTAGCTGCTTCAGAATTTTATAAAGATGGCTTGTACGATTTGGACTTTAAAAATCCGAAAAGCGATAAAAGAACTTGGATAAACGGCGAGAAGCTTATGCAAATGTATCAAGATTTCATTAGAACTTATCCGATGGTATCCATTGAGGACCCATTCGACCAAGACGATTGGGAAGCATGGTCGTTAATGAAAAGCTGCACTGAGATTCAAATAGTTGGTGACGATTTGACAGTTACAAATCCGAAACGAATTCAAATCGCAATTGAAAAAAAAGCTTGCAACTGCTTGCTATTGAAAGTAAATCAGATCGGTACAGTGACTGAATCTATACGAGCTCATTTGTTGGCTAAACAAAACGGTTGGGGTACCATGGTATCGCATCGATCAGGTGAAACTGAAGATACCTTCATAGCTGATTTAGTGGTTGGATTAGCAACAGGACAAATCAAAACAGGAGCACCTTGTAGATCGGAAAGGTTGGCGAAATATAATCAGATGTTGAGGATTGAGGAGGAGCTTGGACCGAAAGCTGTGTATGCTGGAAAGGCTTTTAGAAGACCGACATGCTAACTCGGGATTATTTAATCTAAATTTTTTGTGAAAATGTGTTATTTCGTAAAAAAGTGAATGTGGTTTCTGATTTACTTTTGCATTCACCTCTCAAATGCTAAACATAGCTATGTTAATACCTTTGGGTAAAATTGAATTTATACTTTATGGGTTTGATCGTGACTACGGCAAACCGGCATCTTATTAAATAACAGTCCATATTTTCAGAAAATTAAAATGCAAATTGCACGCCTTCGGCGTATTGAAATAAGTCGAAATGCTATTAGCAAGAGCTACTTGTTGCGGCTCTTTATTTCCTTTATTGCTGCGCTAGCGCGGCTAGATTAACTGTTTCATTAACTGTGCGGCAAATAAAAGTCGCCGGCCTTCCTGCGTTTGCAGCTACAGCTTTTTTATTTTCGTAGAAAATCTGTAGAACGGGTGTTGATAAGACGAACGGTTCACAAGCACTGATGTCTTCTGTCTTGGCCTTTATAGGCGCTACCGGCTGAATTCCAAAATGTATGGATAATGATTTTTGTGTAACATGTATTTTGCGTAAATGGTGGTTAGTTTTTAGATTCCCATAAAAAATTTCTAGTCAATGAAGTATCTAACCTGATATTTTCTGGAATGAATACGGGACAATTTTGACCGTTTTTAAAAAAAAAGTATAGGCGCTTGTTATAATAATATATCATACTGATTTTTGAAACACCTATAAAATGGTAGTTTTCCAAAACGAGTGTCAATGGGTTTTGTTTTTATCACCCTTTTTTAGTAGTACAAATCGAGCTATTAAGTACGTATATCCAATAATTCAAAATTAAAATTGTATCCTATCAAATACTTTTTTGAAAAACATTTTTGATGAACAACTAATAAGTAAGACTTATGTATTTTAATAATAGGTAGATCTTTGGTTATTGTTATTCCGTTGGTTCTCCACCAAGTGTTGAGAAACACTTGGTTCTTGACGACATCTCTGCCCCTATTTTTTGAATTCATATTTGAAAAACTAGTAGGTTCTCTAATATAATTTTATGTGTATTTTTAGAGTGGATTTTTTCCTTTGAATGGAAATTTTTCTATGTACTAATCATGCGAGATCATCAGCATCAAAATGGGATACTTATTATTGGGCCATTCTCTCGAAAAGGTTGCCCTTAACTGACCTTTTTCTATACCTTTTCAACTTCAAATTGGGATCAATCAATGCAATCATGCTGTCTTCTGATTGGTTCGATCTGGTTAATACGCAGTTAAGTATAAAAAAAACCACGAAACTTGTTTTCCTGCAGGGTTTTGCCTCTAAAACGCTCTCTTTTTCTGGCAGTGACCGAGCAGGCAAGTCGATTTTCACTGTTGTAATTTTTTTCCGTCAGATTTCTAGATTTTCCCTTAATAACTTTTCAATTTATTTTACCATCAGTAATACCTATACTATCATATCACTGTTGAGTCTTTCCCTGATAAATCTTATCTTATCTTCCTTGGAAACATAAATAATATATTTTAACTTTTTTTATCTAATTCAGTGCTTCCATCTTGTGATTCTTGGTCCCACATTTTTTCTAAGGTGAGTCAATTCAAAGTTTTGACGAATAAATAGGTACTGCTGCTCTGGTTTTTAGAATCAACTGTTAGTGTGGGATTATTGGACAATTTGCTCGAAATAGAGTCGGTGCAAACCAAATTTGTGTGTCCATCCCTATCAACATTCTACCGAATCCAGGCAGAGGCCTGTATAGCCATTTATTGTTTGACTCTCTCATTTTCTTCTCGAGAAGGAGAGTGCTGCAAAGAAAAGGTGTGATTTTTAAAATAGAAATCCGGATAAATCAGAAATTAATTTAAAAAAATTTAATTAAAACATCTCAAGAATTTTGACAATTCCGGGATTTAATTAATTTCATCCTCAGCTTTATCTTGTAGTACCTATAGTAAGTACCTCAACTTAAAAGGAAAATTTGTCTATTTGGGGAAAATCTAGAGATTTATTTTTTTTTTTAAATTTTTTATCTGATTCAATTTTTTCTGCATTTTGCCTGTTTATTGCGATTGCCAGAAAAGCAGCATCCTGGTCAATTATAACGAGCATTTCAATTTAATCTTGCTGTATTTCCCTATTTTACTCTTATTTTATCATTATTTTCAATTATTTAATTGTTTTTTTTTATATTAAAATATTTTTTTCTATGAGTATTGAATAATATGCGTAATACATCTATTTTTTATTGACCAATGAAAATATCCTGGTCGCATTACTCCACTATTTAAGAGCCAATCAAAAAATTCAATAATTTGACAACATACTTCAACCTTCCAATCGGTCATTTTGACAGCTGATTTGGACAAGACTTGTGCTACCTAACCTGACTTTGTCCTCCAGCTGTCAAAATTGTCAATTAATTTTGTTACGAAAATTAAATAAAAAACCGCATAACTCGTGCCTATTATCTATTAATCATAGAAAAAGTATAGTATTCTACTCGTGGGTAATGGCTAGTACTCACTCAGGTGATTACACTACTCGCCTGCGGCTCGTAGTGCAAACTTCATCCTTGGTGAGTAATAGCCACCCATTACCCGTTCGTTGAATAATATACTATTTCCAACTTGCAATAGTTACTCATACTTACCTGATTCTGTTGAAAAGGAGTATCTGCGTAACAATAGTTTTATAATAAACTTATTTAATATTTCAAATCTTGGTCAACCTGAAACTGTCTTATTCTTTTCTGGGTACCTACTCGACATAAAGATCACTATTTGGAGTCTGGATCAGCTGGAGTGACGTCACACCAGTAATCTATCCTCTTTCCTGGATACAGGAAACAACAGTTCACGGAAATTAAACCCAAACATCCATTGAAGAGCTCCGGATTGGAAAAGGTACATACAGTATCAGTGTGTCACCAGAACAAACAAACTGCTAACTGTCAAATTTAAAAAAGCAACTTGTTACTTGCAGTGTTACTTACACTTGCAAATATTTAAACTGTGAAAATAAAATTATTGTTTGTTGGAATTTGAGTGGTTTCCACGACCCTATAGGTTCTCTTGTCTTAAAGTACAAATAACTAAATTTACTTGTAACATGTTCCATTTTTAACAAGATTGGATTGCATGAAGAGAGAATGACCTCCTTGCTCGCCACATTTGAATTATCATTATTTTCTTCTTTGGGATTATCTCGAAACAAAAATATATAAATCTAAACCTCACAGCATAGCTGATTTGCAAGCAAGTCCAAATTCAAACAATAAGACCAGAAATTATCTGACCGGGATAATATATGAATAAAGTCTTGAACTATCTAGAAAAAAGGCTCTCACGCTCAGATCATCAGTGGACGGAAACTAACCAATTCAATAATTATTATATAAGACAAAGACATTTCTCAATCATAGGAAAATAAATCAAATATTGAAACTTTTTATCAGATTCAGATCAATCAAAATCTATTAGGCTAAAAACGCATCAGGTTGATGGGCCAGGAAAAACGAACTGACACGATAAACATCATCAGATGTCGATTTGTCGCGGACGATTGGGATGCCAGATGGTATATTAAGAGCGCCAGAGCAGAGCAGTGGCAGACCAAAAATATCACAATTTAGGAAGGTATTCTGTACATCCTTTCGAATGTATAACTAAAACTTATTTGGTTGGTAATTTTCAAAACTCGTTCAAAATATACAATATCTATCAAAAAGATTTTCACTGTTCCATATAGGACGTTCAATCTCGAGGGAATAACGAAACAATCGACGTAAACATTTACATTGTGAAGATCACCCCATGAAAATTCAAAACACTCAGTCTCAACATCTACATTTTGTTTGATTTTATTTGCCAATTTTTTCCTAAAATCGTTTCCTTATTGTGTTTGCAGGTGACAGAACTATTCTTGAATAATGGCATTCCAACACTCCCAAGGTGGTCTTTCTGTTTCACATCAGTAACACTTGATTCTTGTTTTTCTTGTCAAGAATGGACTTCTCAGCGAAAGCCGGTATAAATAAAATTTATTTTTCTCTAACTGTGAAATTTTGAGGTTGAAATGCTTATATCTGATTCTGCTACCATTATTTACTGATAATGGATACCGATTGAAGAGAAAAATATGATTGTCTCATTACTGAAATACGCTAAAGCAGGAATATTGTACGTAAAGAACAAAACTGAGAAAATATATAAACAATAAACACTTTCAGGAAATTTTTCCAAGTTCCACATCTTTGCTGTAGATGTATTGCACCCAGTGATGAAAGGAGCGCATTTTTAAATAATTTAAAATAATATGAAAATCTAGAGAAGGTCTTACTTTATCTTCCCATCCGCCACTGGGCATAAAATGTCTACAAAAGAGACATTCATTTCCGTTTAGTCGTCATTGAATGCTGCCGATGAATGCACCAAAGATTCCGTTACTCGAACAAGATTAATCATCGATATGTTGGCCGCTTTTTCCTCAGATATTTCTCGTTTTGTTTGCCATTAATCATCTTTTGTATTTATGACAATTTGGACGCCGCTATAAAATCCTTGATGGATAAGCTACGTAATGATAATTTTTGGATTTTATCAAATAGAATATTAGGAATATTATGTTATGTGGTTCTCAATAGGTATTCATCATGCACATCAACATTATACCGTTGAGAAATAAAGTACCTATACTTACCTTTTTCAATGTTTAAATTACCGCCGACTTTGTAACGTGCTTTTGCTAATCACAAGTTCCAATTTACTCAAACAAGCCTTTCATCAATATATTTCTTATTCCAAATATACATATAAGTATGTATATACATTGTGACAAGCGAAATAAATTTTGTATCCCTTCATTTCATTCAGTTTTTGTTCTCACTCACCCCACCAAGGGCACCTAGTCAATTGAAGTTAGATGGATCATTTTTGGTTTAATTTTTTGAAACTTTTTTTTGTGACATTTGAGACCTACATACCATTAGATCAAAAATCGTATTATTTATTTGTATTTGTATTTGCCTATGTATTTTGCTGCCTAAGCATCACGATTGCCCTGTTTCATAAGAAAATCAGTTCACGTCATGTGTGGCTTTCCAGTTTTTGATTGGGAATTTGTTTTTAATAATAACAGAAGCTGCAGCAGAACGGTCAAAATTCAAACACATACGGAGGGGGTGCCAGAAGTTTAGAAAGTTGGAAACTAATAAAACAAATAAGACAAAATAAAAGTAAGGACGTCATATCAACAATTAAATCAGAGAGGCCGGAAAAATTATGAGAAACTATTTGTGGAATCGCGAAAAGAGTTTCAAGAATGTCAAGAACAAAACAACGAACATTTTAATGAAAGTAACTTGATAAGAACCAGACAATATGAAGTAAAGTATGCAAGACAATAAATGAAGGAAAAATTTTCAGAACCAGGTGAACTCTTCAAATACGGAACCAGCATACTTTTCGAACATACCTCACGGCATCAGGCTAAAACTCCTGACGAATGGAAGATAGGTATCCTACATGTCCACCATATTTGAGAAGAGTGACAGAACCAAATGTGAAAATTACAGTGCAATAGATCGATGAGAAAAGTTTATGGAAGGGTTAATAAGAATATAATCGAATACCAAGTCATGGAAGTTGAGGAGCAAGCAGGTTTTCGAGCAGGCAGATTGACAATGGAGCACATATATATTCACATTAACTCTTCAGATCATAGAAAAAAAGCCAAAACCAAGGAATATGGTAATTAACCTTTTATAAATCTTAGAAGAGCAAATTTCTACTATTTCTCGTTCTATAGAAACAAAAAATTTCTATCCATCTCAAAATATGACAACAACAAACAACTTTCCGAAATATTCACAGTGTCAAAGGGTCTGGAATAGAGGTGCTGGATATCTTTAACTCTTTTTAAAATATATCTGGAAGAGGCACAAATGCCTGGGGAGAATAATGCTATGGGCCTTTTACTGAACGATAATACTCTATTCACGTTAATAACCCAAGAATATAATAAATACAATAAAGATGAAATCAGAAATAATCCACTGATTTGGTTTGTACAAATACAGCCAGAGATGCAGCAAATTATCGGAAATAAATGTTTAGTAGTCATACGAGGATTCATCTACTGAAAAATGTCGAATGAGCCTAAATTTTGTCTACACCTTTATTTTACCTCAATAATTAATGTATTTAAAAGTCCCCACCGATGTCTTGTTTGCGTTCCAAGATATTCAAGGTCACATATCACAGAAATGAGTTTTTCTTAAATATTTTGCTTTCGGGTATGTCCTACGACTATTTTGGCCAAAAATATTGGGAAATTCTCTTCAAAAAATATTATTCACATATTTTACGTCATACGAACCGTTTCGACCTGATAAGCCAGAAAACAGAGGGTAGCACCCGTTTCCACGTACCACCCCAGAGGTGAGATGCAAGGCGCGTTTTTTTTTACATTGTATTTTTACTGTAGGCCTGTGTTTTTTAGATGTAGAATATGCGATCTTCATTCTCGTAATCTGTCCCCTCTTCCACGACGTACAAATGTTAACATTAAACACAGCATCGGTCCATAATATATTTGGTGTTAACATTTGTACCGTTCAGTTCTGGCTCCGAAATACCGCGTCCCGTACCGAAAAGAGTTGGGTAGTGGGTAGACTGATCAGGAGAAGTCGCGGCTGTACAGACAAGTCCAGCAGGATAACCGCAATCCTTATGTCCTGGTTGAACGTACCGACATAGATCAGTTATACTTTCTACCCCGCTGAGACAGGCGATTCTGAATTTGTCGCTAGAAGCTTTCGGGGACTGGCGCTGAACCTAGGGCTTATTTCTTCGATAGTTGTTTTATTCCTTTATCTGCGCATTTGTCCCTGGTTTTTATTTATCCACTGTAACAAGCTACCTAGGGCTAGTGGGCCTTCAACCACTATAATCTTGAGATTACCGCTGAATCAACCAAAAGATAAATACCGACTGTTAAGCTGTCACAGCTCAAGGAAAAACCTAAGAAAACACGTTACAAATTTGGCGCCCGAGCAGGAGCATTTTGCGCATCAGCAACTGATCGTAAAGATTACGTCATCATCCGTCCCCCGTTTCACCGAGAGGACGTTTATTTTGGTATCGACCGATGGGTTGGCCGTTACATCGTGGTATATTTCTTCATGGATTCTTCAGAAGCAACGGCGCTGCTTGGTGTTACTATTTTAATAAGCCCCATAATGTGAAGCGTGTTGTGGCCATCTATTGTGTAGACATTGATATCTGCATTATCTGCTGAATACTGAATAAGAGCACCAGATTCAAATGATACAATATCTGGTTGTGGATGGTAGACAGCAGCAACTTCATACATTGATGTTTCTTTATACGACGCGCTGAATCCAAGAGTTGACAAAATACCTGGAAAAGGTTAGATGTCAAGGATCGTGCACGTATCGTAGCCATAATAGCATGACAAACAGCGGTACACTTACACTTAAGATGGTCAGTTTTGCCTTTTTGTTTTTCAGAATTAATTCTTCAATAAAGTATGGAAGGCTCTGTGGGATGTTTTCGTTAAGATTATGAAATATTCCACTGGGAGATTGACAATCAACAGTCATGAAACGAATGTCTTGTCTGATAATTTTGGTCACAGTTTGTACAATTCGAAGGCGATCTTTTGCCGGTTGAGATTTCTTATTTTTATTCATACCAAGCTTTACTTAAAATATCACTTTGAGTATCGCGGAAACAAATCATGCTCGAAAAGGAATGAAGTTTTGTCGGTTACAACAACCTAAAAGCGTGGAAATTGAAAATGAAAAGAAAGCTAAGGAAAATTGGAGGATTGAAAATTTTGGGGATTCGAACCCACGTCCTCAGCATTGCCAACTAAGCCACCATGACGCTACAGATCTTTTTGATTTTTTGATTGGTATTGTAAGAGGAAGTTGCGTGGTTCTCCGCTCATTGCCAAACTTCTAATTAAACATTGATTTTCACTAAGTTTTTTTTTTGTCGCCGTTTCCTCGTTGGCTTCTTCACCACAAAAAAAAAAAAAACACAAATTTTTCAATTTTAAATCAAAAGATCCCAAGCCAGAGCGTGTTTTGCGAAGAAAATACTGAGATGTACCGGAAGCATCGTCATCTCGTCGTCTTTTAGATGACATTATGCTACTCCCCTAGAATACCAACCTCCAATTCGAGGATTGATGCGGGTTTTCCTTATTTCGCGGCCGAAGGATTTAATCGTTGGCTCTCTCGTTTCTTTCTTCGTGTTCGTAAGCAGTTCGCACCAACAATACTAGGGGAGCTCGTCCACAGGCCGCCTAAAGCGATCCCGATAGTGAGGGGACCCACGCAAAGTATTGTCAGCCTTATACGCGATCCAAGTGCAGGGTAAGCAAGTCTCCACACTTCTGTCGAGAAAAATGAGGGGACTTTTAGATGCTACTATTTATACTCCTTGCGACAGTTTTTATGTACTGTTACCGAATCTGTATCCCTTAAACGTTCTGCATGTTCATCTTCTTTTTTCACGCTTGCTTGTCTTAAATCATCTGTACCGCGTTTTACAGTCACTGTAACACCTTTCAAGAGCGATTGACTGCAAATAAAACAAGACTCATCTATCGCGATGGCTATTTGAATCACAAAATGACTTCTTGCTAAATAGATTTGAACTGACTTACATCGATTAAATGCGATTAACCGGTCGATCATAGTTGACAGATAACCAAATGTCATTTAGTAACCAATCGTTATTAAATGACGTTCATGACTTTTGACCTTGAATATCTGAAAACGCAAGCGCGATATTGATGGGGACTTTTAAGACAATATTTCTTGAGGTAAAATGAAGGTGTAGACAAAATTTAGGCTCACTCGAATTTTTTAAGCAGATGCTGCTTTTTCCGGGTTAGGGGTAGCCTTATTGACTTAAGCAGAAGACCATTGAAGGAAAAGCTAGAGAGATGCATGGCATGGGCTGGAATAGATGAAGGTTGGAAATCGGAATATGCTGCAGAACGTTATAACATAACCAATACACTTTTACGGCTTCTTCTGATTCAGCTCAAAACACCGGACTGCAAACTAACTTCTGGTTTCAGAGGTAGAATGTACAATATACAACCATACATATATGGACATCTACTAATCATTAGTAAGTACCAACACCGTTTATCTAAAACTTGGTAATTTCGGTACAGAAAACGGCAGAATATAATGAATGACCCTGATACCTAAAAAATTCTGTAACCGTTTTAAAACTCCGAGTGGCGTCACATCGTGTCAGTCTTGCTGCAGCACCATTCTCAACACCAGACGAAAAAAAATCTCCACCTGGAAACTCGAATAAATTTATTTTTAAAGTCAAGTTCATTATCCTCGACAGAATTACGAAACCATCAAGCATGAGACCATGTAGGTCAGTGGTACCGTAGAATGTAACATCTGACGAATGCGAATGCCAATGCCACCATGTGCATTCGGTTCTCGTGAAAGGTTCCGTGTATGTGTGTTACATGAAAGACGTAACCGAATATGGTAAAAATCGTTTTTCGGTGGTTTAATCACGGAGACTTAATCGATTTGTAGTTGGCTTTATTGCAGGCGGAGTGCCCATCAATCGATGAATCGATTTTATTTATTGGTTGATTTAATCGATTGCATTTATTTTATGTTAACTAAAAAATTTGATAAAATCTTCTTTGAATTATTAGGCAGATAAAAAAACTCATCTTATATATGAAAGAATACATCATCAGTTTTAAAATAAATAAATGTAATTGATGTGTCCGATATGCCATTTTGGTGACTACATAATGAAAGAATTGCCGGAAATTGTTATGATAATTAATACAAACGTTCCATGCCATTAAAATTGTGTATACGCATATATTTTTTGATGGAGATTATGACATGTAATTTATAGGAAATGTCGAGTGCATAGAATTCCGATCTCTGAAAATTTATTCAATAGTTCATAATCTATTCTATTTCCTTCTTCTCATCAAAGATTTTTCTTTTGCAGATTTCTCCCAAGGATGTTTTACCGTTCACTTCATTTTCAGTTTCTTGATCCATTCTTACAAGCACATCGCGTTTAAAATGGCACTAAAACTGGACTTTATTTTATTTGAAAACAATTATAGTTTCAGATTCAAGAAGTTAAATAGAGTTTCTTTTCTTTGTAATACCGAGGAAAAATCCCAAGGTGATGCGAGAAGGAATAATTATTATTTCGCCGATTCCAATTATGTAATTGGTCAGAAACGATACTTACCAAAATTCGAAAATTTGCATCTATGGAAAGAAATTTGTATCCTGTGTAAGATTTCATTTTGGGTAACAGCATTATTTTACGTATTACGATTTTTTTTTTATTTTGTATTGCAATCTTTGTTGTGTTGAAAAAAAAAAGTGGACAGTATAACATCCTTTATCACCATATAATATATTTTATAATACAAATTCCATCAGTTCCGAGAAATTCCTGTTCGGCCAGTAGCGTCTATTATTGGTAGCTTTTAGCTTCATTTACTCAGAACAAAGTCAGCTAACCTATAAGGGCGAATATTATAAAACGGCTTTGACAGTTAACTTGAAGTTAACTTTTTGAATTACATGTATTTTCAGAAGTTAACTTTAAGTTAACTCTCGGGTGGGTATTATAAAACTGCTTTGACAGTTAACTTGAAGTTAACTTTTTGAATTACATGTAAATCCAGAAGTTAACTTTAAGTTAACTCTCAAAGTGGTTTTATAATACCCGCCCAAAGTAGTTTTATAATACCCACCCTAAGTGTCCCTATGAATGAGCATCAAAACGAAAAGAACACTTCTGCCATCTACAAAAGAGAAATATAACTAAATGGTGTCTGCCTCTAATAGAGAGATACATAGGTAAGCTTGCGCGTTGTTGCTAGAATTACTAGAATTGTGAGGAGAAATCAAGTACAGCGTTGCAAAATATTGCTTAAAAAGAAAGACAGTATGGATAAGACCGCTGGAGATATAGTTTGGAAATAACCGCAGTGAAATTTTGATAAAACATTGTAAATGATGATCCTGATAACTAGCGAAGGAGCCTTATGATAAAGCGTCAGAATTTCATTCACACCGCCCGCAGAAACTTCAGAAACAGAAGGCATGAAAAAAATTATTAAGTCGTGCCAGATTTGATGAGAAACATAAAATTCAAGCAGAAAATCAAATGTGAAGCAACGTGAGTGAAGAATCTTGAAAGTAGCCAATACTAGATAAAAATGGCCTGAACCTTCTATTTGGAGAATGTGAGAATTCAATAGGAGGAGCTAAATACTTTCAAGCCAGATTGAATAAATTATGAATTTCAATAATTTTGAACGAGCCTCTAAGAATACCTAGAAAGTTTTGCAAGTTATTTTCCTGTGAAGATAAATTATGCAACATGCAATGACCTGAAGTTATCCTTCCAAGAAGCTCGGACGTCAATTTATATTGGACTATTTACATGCCTATCTACTAAAAAGAAGAAATTCTAGACTTCGACAGTAATTCAAAAATGAAAAAATGTTAAAGAACGAAGAACAAGAAAAGTCAAAGGAATCTGAAAAAAGATTGACAAAAATATAGATAATGTTAGGTTTATCCAAGCTCTTTTTTGGAATTGTTCCAAAATAGTTTTCAACCATTCGCGTAGAATTATGTGCACATTAATCATGGGTTTTGAACTGTTTTCTCACCGTTCAAGATTCTTGTGCACGGTGAATAACCTGAACAGCATCTAATTCTAATAGGTCGTTGTAAACGTAGGCGTATGCGTAGTATATGCAAGCAGGAAGAAGAGCACAACTTCTTCATTCATCCGTCATTTTATTGAAAATCTAACAATGGAATACATTCGGAATTCCGTCTGAAGGAGGCACTGTATGCTGAAACACATTACGGCATCAAATAAATGAAATTTCGATTGATGAAATAATTACTAAAGAAAAATAACAAATTTCATTATTATTTGAAGGGATAAACTCAACGACAAAATGGGAAAAGTATGATTCCAACCGATAAGCGGTGGCTCTCTTTGATTTTTTTTTTCCAAGAAGACCAATTTCTTGTCAATAAACATCTTTGAAGATTAGCTCAATTAATGTTAATTATTCTACCTCCTCTATATTAGCTATGATATTAGGTAGGTATATTAATAAAATAAAACCTCTCCTTATAAGGCAAACATAACTTGCAAATGCAAAGGAAATTGAATACTTCATTAACAGTCGATATATTCGTATGGTTCTATTATCAGCATTCATCGTGCTACAAAAGGGCTTTATTAGCTTAGCGCTCAAAGCTTATTAACAAATAACTCTATTTGTCAAATTAATCAATATGTATTGAATTAGTTAGCACAGATCCACTCCTTAATATCTTTACTTAAAATTCTTGAAAATCTTCGACTAGCTATTAATCTTTCGAAGGTTTGTTTGGTTCCCATGACGAAACAGGCGCGAGGTATGTTTCTCACGAAAACCTAAAAACGTGATATGGTGCTCAACCACTCTATACTTTTCCATGTCATGTCTGTTATCTAATACTGAACTAATTCTCTATAAGATGCTCCGGACCGGTCTATTGTTAGCTTCGGTTATTTTTTCTTTGATTGATTGATGGTGAACCATTTATCTTGATTATTTGGACCAGAAATCGATTTGAGTGCTTTTCCAGTATGAATGACTCGTTTCAAATGTCCATTCATAAATATGATATAATTCCGACACATTTGGTATGATCAAAAAACGTGCCACAAACGACCTGAATCAACCTATAGAACGTGTATCGCAAGTTATGTTGTTTTACAGTTGTTTTATAAGAGCATACAATTTCACCGGTATAAGAGTATCGTTTTACCTACTTAATGTAATATAGCTTATTCTTTTACCTGATTCGGTATACGAGGCTGGCGCACCGTTATACTTTATGTAATTTTTATTCACCCGACACGGCCTCGCGAGAAAACTGGCTTTTTATCTTTTTGTTTTTTGGAATACTTTTGCTTCGACGAAGAAGTGGGTCAGTAAGCTGCGTTGGCATTGTAAAGGTTAAAGCGGTGGTGTTATGTGACATCAATGATATGATGTTAACATTAATTAATGGGGATCATCACACTAAATTAACGTGTTGGCTGCGATTCAATTAGATCTATTAGGTGTACAAATTCCATTACACCTATAGTCAAATAATAAACAACTAACCAATTAAAAACTGATTTTGACGAAACAATATCAAATTTTAAAAAATTGATAATTGAATCACGCATTGGCTCTTGTTTTTTTTGCTTTCAAGGTTTTGTACGTGGAAAGTGAAAATTTTTCAGATTGAAAATCGGTTAAATTTTTCACTTTAGATGTCAGATTAGTCTGATTAAAAAAAAAAAAAAAATCCAGTCATGGTTGTGTCTCGTCCATTTTATACATTCAAAGGAAAAATATAGAAACACATGTAAGAAAATCTAGAATGCCCTCCATGAGACATGAGGTATGGATTATGGATTGAGCAAAAAATTACTGCATAGGGAAAATGAATATGTTGAGCTTCGACTGTAGTCTGTAGTGCTATCTGTGATCAATACAGCAAAACGATTTGGTGCCTACTTTGGCATAACAAGGATTACCTGGTATAAAGAGGACACAAGTGATAAACGTATTATAGGCATTATGAGGACGGGTTAATTTGGATTATATTATGGAACATTTTGGGTATTCTTCTTTTTTCCTTATCCCGGCATCATCCGTCTGCGGACCTAAACATCTTTCAATTCTCATTAGCTAACTCTGTGGTTGAGCGACTTGTTTCCAGTGTAACCTCAGCTGTTAATTTGGAGTCAACGATACATCTCATCTGTGGTTTATAGACCATCAGATAGTGACATATTTAGGTACCCCATTTTCGCATACAAGCCTCGAAGAGGGGTTGAAAAGTACATCGATTTTGAGTAGGTTGAAGGTATTTTTACGAGTGGCTCCTGGGGATAACATATGGAAAATTCGATTTTACTTATGTTACCCTTAAATGTACTTTTCGATTAGCGACACTCAAAAAAATATGTTTTCCTGCTATCGAAGTTGTAGATTTTCATCCTTACGATGAGCTTGTGTGGAAAAATCGCCAAAAATCTCGATTTCTCCTTACAAAGTTTCGCTCTTATTTCAAACCTTTAGCCACTTGCAACACCCCCTTATTTGTTTCCACGAAGCCAAGTTTTATTAATTAATCCTTAGGTGAACGCGACTTGCGAGAAAATATGGGCACTAGGACGTCTTTTATTTCTGTTACGGGAAATCGAATTTTCCATACGTTATCCCATTCGTAAAAATACCTTCATCCTACTCAAAATCGATGTACTTTTCAACCCTCTTCGAGGCTTGTATGCGTAAATGGGGCACCTAAATATGTCACTATCTGACGGTCTATTACTTCTTGATATGTATCGAGCATGTTGTCTCCACTGCATAAGTTTTTTTTGAAAACAAAATATATTTCAGCAATATGGTTTACGAAGGTTTTTATAATATGAAAGTCTCTAAACAGTGCTTTAAGTACTGGTATCGAGGCTAGTTAACTCTTTAAGAACGCTGAACAGATAATATGTATATAACCTAAATCGTCTTATTTTCTAGATGAATTTTCAACATTTTCACGAATTTTGTAGAGCTATGATTTTCATTTAATTTGGTGAACTGTTAAAAGAACTAGAAGCTTGGGAACTTTTAGGCCTTTGTCACTATTTACATTGCAATGATGAATAATATTACAAGACCTAGTATTATAGTTGTGTATTGTCCGTCGTTTTTAATCTGACATTTTTCGTATTAAGAGCGAGGGGGTGAAGCTTATGGAAAAACAGGTGTGACCTCAGGTGGCCATTGGCGTTCTAATGTAGGAAGCCACCAGCACACATTCCTTTGTAGTATCAGATTAAAATCGACAGACTTTACGTTGTTTGTCAACATAATTTGTGTATTGCATTTTTGTGTTTTATTCAGTATTTTATAAATATATTTATACTGTTCCAGATCAAAAAGTTGAACTAGTCGGTATACACCAAGATTCCCGTATAAGTCCTGTGTGCGTACGAGACAGTCAATATCGAAAAGAATTTTTAGTATTTTATTCTGTATTGTTTGCATGCTTCTAAAGTTGACACTACCATAAACACCCTACACTGGGATAAGGTATCTCAAGTGTGACGCAAAATAAGCGTTATATACAGGGTGTCCCAAGGTCAGCAAGGTACGATATTATGGAAACTAGACCTTACAGCTTCGTGATTTTTTTTTCTTCACTAAATCGGCCAAGATAAATTGATGGAAATTATTTCCAAGATGACCGCTAGGGGTCGCAATTACGATGATATCACTAAAAATTGAAATTTTCTCAAGAAATGGCTATATTAAGATAGATACTGTTTTGACAACAAAAATCAAAAGTTCTTTTTTTTTTGCGCTAGTTTGATTATTAGGCTTTTTTCGTATCTTCACTAATAAGGGTAGGGAAAGCTGGTGAAAAAATAGTTTTAAAAATTGTTGCATCTTCCATACCCTCTATCGAAACTCATTCAATTTGGGCTTATTTGAAAAAGAATTTCATTGTTATTGAAAACACCACTTCGCTCGGGGTCGATAGTTCCCACCGCGACTTCTAAAGGGCGCTGTTTAACCAAGATCCACTTTTTTCGAATTTTCTGGAAAAATCCAAATGGCATGATATTATTTTTTTATTGCTGTGCTTAACGAGCAAAAAAATAACTACATTTTGGCGCAAACCGCAATTCAATATCTGCATTCGTTTTCAAGTTATAAAGGTCTATGATTTCCATAATATCGTACCTCGTCGACCTTAGTGGGACACCCTGTATATTGTTCTGGACATCATGGGTTGAATAACGTCTGCAAGGTTGCTTTTGTGTTACTTGTTTAATGTGTGCAGACCAGCTCAAGTTTTTATCTATAACTAATCCCAGGTATTTAGTACTTTCTGCTTGTTCTAACTCTATATTTTTTATTTCAATCTTAGTTATAGGTATAATAATGTTATTGTTTTTTTTTTTTTGAAAAGCATGATCTTGGTTTTTCCTGTATTGATTTTAAGCTTATTATGTAACAACCAATTATAGTATAACATCAAGTCATCATTTATCACAGTTTGAGAGTTTTCCTAGCTATCACCCAAATACAATATCGCTGTGTCATCAGAAAAGGTAAAATATCTACCGTGACCGTGTAATCCTGCACATCTCAAGATCAATACATAAACTGAATACAAAAGCGGCCCTTGGACTGATTTTTGGGATACTACGATCAAATTTGATGCGCATGAGCTTCTGTTGTCACCAATTCTAACATACTGCTGCCCCCCATATCAAATATGATTTTATTAAACCATGCATTCCACCCCTAAATCCCATATCACTCAGCTTGTCCAGTAGAATATCGAAACTAACAACATCAAAAGCCTTACTAAGGTCGACAAACACTGCAACAACGATCTGTCCCTTATCCAAAGATGTCGCTATTTTATCTATAAGATCCATTAGAGCACTGTCTGCATTATTGTCTTTTAATTAAACATCCCTTCCTACATATTTATCCATGAATGACAATATTTTCTTTTATTAGAGTTTCAATTAGTTTTGAAAACACACATTCAACAGAACTAGGTCTATAATAATTGTTCATTGAGTCTCTATTAGCACCTGTTTTAAAAATTGAAGCAATTCTGCTTATTTTCAGTTCTTCTGGAAATTCACCCTCCACAAGAACATTATTTATTAATTTAACTAATGTTTGAAGAATGTTCTCTTTTAAATTGAGCAGATCCTGAACGGTGATGTTGTCATGCCCAGGGCAGCAGTGTTTTTAAGGTTCAAAGTGGTGTCATGAATCATATTGTCATTAGTTTCTTCTATAAAGCAGCTTTTATCACAGTATCACACTAAATTGTAGGTCTCGCCCAGTAATGTCTATTTCAAGGATAACATGCTCCACAATACTCTTACCAGTTTTACCCACCTGTGCAAAAATGAGTATCGAATAATATGCGTAATATACATCCATTTTCCATTGATCAATGTGAATGATTACTCATACAGTGAGTTCTTTTTCATTACTTAATTGTTTTCGACCAATGATAATATCCTGGTCTCATTATTCCACTATTTAAGAACCAATCAGAAAATTCGACGTCCTCCAGCTGTCAGCATTGTTAATTAATTTTGTTAAGAAAATTAAATAAAAAACCGCATAACTCGTGCCTATTATCTATTAAGTATAGAAAAAGTATTAAATTCTACTCGTGGGTAATGGCTATTACTCACTCGTATGATTACACTACTCGCCTGCGGCTCGTAGTGCAAACTTTATCCTTCGTGAGTAATAGCCACCATTACCCGCTCGTTGAATAATATACTATTAATTTATATACTATGACATTCGGATTTTTTATTTCAATATTATTTACAGTAAGAGTTAGTACACAGCAGGAATTAGAGTCTATGGGAATGTTTTTTAGCATACTATTCAGCAACTTCCATTGTTTTTTTTTGAATTACTTCCTGCTTTGTCACGTTGTTGCATTAAACTTAACAAATCTTTAGTGATCCACAAGTTGTTGTTGTGACACTTTATTATAGTAGTGTATTCAAACTCCTGTTTACATAAATTTACCAGATCTTTAAGTTTCTTAAAGGAATCTATGTTAGTGTTTGTGACTCTATTTTCAAATATTACTGAATCTATTATAATTTATAAGTTTGATCTCATGTGTTGTCTTTAATCCTGTACAAGGTTAGATTCATGGTCCGGTAGGTTAATGTTGAAATCTCATACTACTATGTGCTGTTTCAGGTTGTTTGATATAATGGTCTCTGAGATATTAAATAACTGATCATTATTAGGTATAGGAAGGTTGTTTGTAGAATAAGCTCAATTTAGTACCATGATCCCCTATGCTTGCACTTACCTAGCTTAGATTATTATCTAGTGGGGATTTGCCTAGTTCTTTCAAGTTGATTCTATTTTTAACATAAATTGTACAGCCATTTGTCTTCTTCAGAAAGCCATGTCTGTCAGCATTAGCACATCACAGTTTTTTTGGTATGTATAACATTGCCCCTCATCCAGCTTATTACGTAAACTCTGGATAATCATGTACACTATATTTAATTTTTTATTCACATGTTTATTAGATTATTTTCATCTTCAATCAAAATTATCTTACTGTTTTCTTCTTTTCTTAATAATATACTTCCGTTGCTGATCCAGAGGAATCTAAAATTATCTTTTTTTTTTTAAATTTTTGTGCCTTTTTGAATAATTTCAAATTTTGTTTTGTCAGATCATGATTGAGGTAAATTTTGCCATCTATATTATAGCCCAGATTTTGAGTATTTAGTCCAACCTAAGTCCTACATTTGATGGATTCACCTACAGGTTATCCCCTATACTTTTCACAATGTCTATGACATTTTCATTGTCTTGATATGGAATACCATGAATAGTGATGTTTTTTGAGTTCTTTTTTCTTTGTTTTGTTCAACTATTTTTTGATTTGCATCAATTCTTCTTTTGAATTGTTGTTAATTTCAACCTTTTCATTGTACTTCAAATGGAGATTATTATATTTTTGATCCATGTCCTCAAGCTCAGCCATTACGTCAGCAATAGTGTAGGCGGCTGTTATTGGCTTGCTTCCTTTTTTGGAATTATCGTATCTAACATTTTTGCAGCTATCACATGCCCACGAATCTTTTGATTTTGACAACTTCTGGTAGGTCTTGGGCCCCATTGACATGCAAGCCCTATGATTCCAGATCGGACAAACATCACAGAAAAGTGCTTCATTATCATCATCTAATACCATTTTCTTGCATAAGTTGCATATTTCTGCTCCTCTCTGTTATTATTTTAAATATGATTAGAATTTGCTTGCAGAGATTTGGCAACGTTGCCCGTGAATCGACAGTGGATCCTAATATGTTTTGGCGAACAAAAAAAAAGTACCCAACAAGGTGTTGAATCCTGATTTTTTGTGAGGATCTTTCACAGCCTTTCTGGAACTCTAACTTCACCTATATTAATTCACTAAATGTAATTTTTGGATATTTTGTTTGAAAAATACCGACTTTCAGCTAATAAATACGCAGTCAACATACTTCAAGTTCTGAGTTCCATCAATGATTTTTCTATCTTACCATTTCAGATGCATGATTCTTGATGCTACATCTTTTAACTTGGTTCTTGCTCTTATCCAAGTGTTTCTACATTTTTGTCCCAGACAGAGTTCATAATTCGCCATATATTTAGTTTGTGATCGTTCTCTGTTCTTTGTAGATGTTCAAGTCTGAAAACTAGTGAAAACCATATTATGTCATACACATTGTTAGAGAATTCTGCTTTTCAGGAATCTTCTGGTTCAAAGCTTGCCTTAAACTGCTAATGCTAGCTCACTTCTTCGTGCAACTTCTACTGTTCACTTATAGTTGCTGTTATCGAGTTTCAGTGCATAGCCTAGGTGAATGTATTTGCTCACTTGTTCCAAACAGAGGTGTTCAGTAGTGACTTTTCTTTCCTCTTCGGCGTTACTTGTCATCACTTTTATGTTTCTCACATCCATCTTCAGGCCCATATCTCTTCCAAAGCTCTTGCCAACTGACTAGACGACTAGTTATCAACTGTAGCTGTTCAAAATTGTTGGAAATAAGTACAATGATATTGGGGAACCGTGAAAAATTTGTTCGTTTGCCGATTATATTATTTATGCCATGTTTAGACTAAGGCTATTCTAGTATTTTAAATACATCCTCCATTGCCAACGTGAAAAATTTCGATGATATCACATCTTCCTGTCTGACTCCTCTCTCAAATGGAATGGAATTGGTGTGAGGTCAATGTAGCAGGTATAGTTGTTATGGGTGAGATGTCTGTATCGTGAGTCAATTCGAGAGCTGTTTATTGCTGTTTCTACGGCCCATAGCCATGTTGGTATCGTGTCTTGATTTAAGACATTTTATGCTTTTATTCCAATCTATGACTTTATATTTCATGTTCTGTTGTTTGTCTTCATGCCTTCTTTGAAAGTTATTTGTACTTTTGAAATAGGGTTTCATTCCCAAGGCTCACTTCGGCAGGGCTGCGTTCCTGAAAGCGGTGCTAAAACCTGAATGGCCATGCTAAGACTGAAGGAATGCCAACCACTTTTCGGTTATAGGTAGGTATGTTAAATATCAAAAACAGCTTAAAAATCCAAAACAATATAATTATACAGGAATTGACATTTAAAAAAAAAACATAATGGAAAAAAGATGTTATGTTATTGTTATGTGTAATACTGAGAATTAGAAGAAGCTTTATTTGGAATTAAACAGAAAAAAAACAAAGGTTGCCGAAGAATAGCCCAACTGGGCTTGGCAGCAGATATCGATAGAAAACAAGGATGCAAATATACCATGTACCATGAGGTCCAAGAACCTCAGAAATAGTGTAAGAAGTCTCCCGAAGATAATCTGCAAAGGATGGCTGACAACAATTTGGATCTAAATTGCTCTAGGCAGAAAACTATGGAAAAAACATAGCTTGAAGAAGAAGAAGAAGAAGAAAAAGGAGAAGTGCTGAGATACAGCTGAATTCTGAACATGCGATGGTCGAAATTTTTAAATCTGTAGAAAAAGTATAAAGTTGACATAGAGGTTTTTTTTTTCCTGAAATTGGGTAATAAGTATCTAGTTATTCGTTGATTTATACTTTTCCATTGAACCAGCCTAGCCTGCATTTATTTCGAGTTTTCGCATTTATATTGGAACCTTCCATTTGCAAAAACTCCGCAGAAATAACCCAAATGAGCAGTTAGTCAAAAATCCGATTTATAATTAGTTTTCAGATTCCCGGTTTGTTTGGTAATGTTCGACAAGCTCTGCCTATTTGCGACGTCAATACAAGTTTCTGAACAGTATAGGCAAATCCAGATAAATAGTTTAAACACTCTATACCCAAGCCTGAAAACCAAGCATCTGTGTTTGGTAACTGGATTAGATGCGCCACGGCAAACAATGAAAATGCAGCAAATTCCCAGGTTGCAGCTGCAGGTGCGTTTCAGTTTCTGGTTAAGCATATTAAATTGTTGTTTAATGGATTTTGGCTATGAAACATTTGATTATTTTGAATATAATTGAGCACCTGTTTGAAAACTTGGATTGGAATGATATCCAGCTACATTATTTAGTCAAATATTTTAAATATCTTTACGATTAGCTCGCTTGAAATTCAACATAATTAGTACTAAAATTCTCTCAAGCAATATATGGCTTCGTCAATGCTATTTCTGGTTAATTACTCTGCATGATGGATAATTTATTTGCTGCTTTAATTAAAATCAAATAATATTCTTTGATGAACTTCATCATCAAATGGCGGCGTGAGGAATTTGCTTTTACATTTTAGTTTAAAGGACACGAAAATAGCGGTTTCCTATCAAATCATAGCTACTATTTGCATATTTGTGCATTTAATAACATCAAATTATGCCGCAATTTCAAAGGCAAAACCTCTTATTTTCTACTTTGAACGGAATGCATATCTACCTTCCGAGAAAGACGGTAAATATAGCTATTTAATGTAAATTTTAGGAATTTCTTAATTTTTTATGCCGGGTTTGACTATTAATTTTTGTTTTTGACACGTGAAAATGTAGAACATCTCATGCAAAAAAAATCTCCCAACTAATATCTATTCATAAAAGTCAACTTTGCGAACTAATTCTTTTGAACTCTTACCTTTATTTACTATGTTCAGTTTTGGATTTTCACATACCTGAAACAAAAAACATCAAATTATTAATAAATCATAACAAAGACAACTTCGGTCGTAAATTTTGCATTTCGAAAGCGACGGATTTAAAATGCATTTTGCCAGCACAAATAAATTTTTCTTTATAATGACAGGTGATAAATTAAGGCAAATGCTGGACATAAATTCTGCTAAAATAATAGCTGCTACCTTGGACTTTATTGATTTTACGAGACAAACACGTAACCTTAGACTCTAATGAAACTGGGAAAGTTGATTTTTCATTAGATTTTGCTACCGGTAATTTCTGTTTTCATCTAACTGTTGAATTCTAGAAATATAAGTTTTTTCTTGTAGACAGGAAAACTAAATCCTAATTGTTTTCAACGTGGATTTTTTTCTTGGTTTCAAAAGCAAATTTAAATCAATGATGCATTTCCGAATGGACCTGTATAAATATTTGCTCCAATTTAGGTTGTGTTATTGTTATACCCAAACACACATTGAAGATTAGATACAGATCGTTTCACCAGTGTTCATACTTAACACATTCTATTTTTTTGACAAATTAAAATGAATGACTTCTGTGTATTGACGGCAAAAGAGGACGGTTCTCTTGTGGCAAAAGCTAAAGCTAAATTCGTGTTGACATTAGACCCCTCCTTATATGTGCATGTGAAGGGCGCAACTACATGCAATGAAGCCTGGGATAAGATCAAGAATCCTTACGAGGACGTCGGATTCACCAGGAAAATTGGGTTATTGCGAAATTTGATTTCGTTGAGGTTGAACAATTATTGTGAAAATATGGAGTCGTACGTAAACTAAGTGATTGAAACATCGCAGAAGTTGAGGAAAACGAGTTTTGACATAAGTGAAGAATGGGTCAATTGCCTTTTTCTAGTTCTTCTAGCAGGTTTACCAGAAAATTAGGCCCTCATGTTGATGCAGGGATCACTATCACGACAGAGTCCATCAAGAGCAAACTTCTCGATATGCAGGTTGATGGATCTGGTGGTAACAGCAATACAGGTGCTTTTGCAGCAAATTCTGGAGCTGGTTGCTTTAAGAACAAACCAAGAAGTGGTGCTGTCGGCGGTGGACGAAAGGACAATTTCAATGCCAGAGAGAATATGAATGCCAGAGGGTGACGTTCTATCATTAAAAAGTTGAATCGTTCAGCAGAACCAAGAGTTTACCCAACATATTCTGTTGGTAATTGTAAACTGTTTACAATCCGTTTTGGTTCTGGTGAACGTAGCCAATAGTAGTGTGAATGAACAGCACAATAATATAACCGTTTATGATGTGTTATATGTGCCAAAGCAATAAGTGAGCTTATTTTAAAGGGAAATCGTATATCAATTAACCACATGGTTGTTCGATATAGAGTAGGTACAACAAATTGGTGGCGACAGCAAATTTGATTGGCGGAGTAAACAAGTTAAACCTCAAAGCCGATAAATGTATGCTTGCCAGTTGTGATAAAACTGAACTTTGGCATAGGAGGTTTGCACACATAAATAGTCAAGACCTAAATAAAATGAAGCACTGTGTGAGTCAAACTGTGTTGTGTGTTGTGAAGCCAAACAAACAAGACTGCCTTTCCCAACCACAGGTACATGAAGTAATCAAATACTTGAAGTTATTCCTGGAGATGTATGTGGACCTATGGAGACGATTTCAATAGGTGGCTCAAAATACTTTCTGCATCCTGTTGAAGACTTCAAGAATAATATTTGTATACTTTTCAAAGGCATTGAATGAAGTCTATGAGTATTTCAAGCAGTTTGAAGCCATGGTAGAAAAGCAAAAAGGCAGAAGTATGAAAGTTTTTCGCAATGACCAAGGTGGTGAGCTTCATAGTGATAAATTTGACTGCTTTTTCAAGGCAGAAGGCATGTACATCAGAAGACAAATGCTTACACCTCTGAGCAAAATGGTCTTTCAGAAAGACACAACCGTACACTGGTAGAAAAAGCGAGATGTCTTCTTTTCGATGCAGATCTGCACAAAAGGTTTTGGGCGGAGGCCATCAATAAGTCTAATTTTTTAAGAAATAGATCCATCGCCAGTGGGCTAAGTAGAAAAACACCTTTCGAACTGTGAACTGGTGAGAAACTCGATGTTCTAGGATTACGTGTCTTGGGAGGTACAGTTATGGCTCATGTTCCAAAACAGAAGCGCTTGAAATTTGACAAAAAGTGCTACTAACATATTTAGGTTGGCTTCTCAGATCATATCAAAGTTTATAGAATTTACAACCCAGACACTGATGATGTGACATGTACACATGCATGAAAACCTGAAAACCAACAAGATGGATATGTCGTGAAGTGACAGAGGAGGAATCAGTTCGAGTGGGAGAGAGTGAGCATAAACAAATTTTTGCATAAAAAAGAGAAAAGCTCCGCTAGTTCATTGCAAAGCTCCGCACTCTCTACCCGATTCACAGTTTCCAACTAATCTAGACTCCGCAGACAGTGACTATGTGCCAGATTTGCCAAAGATAAATGTTGTTGATCAAGAAGTTGTGAGAAAATCTCAGAGGACAAAGCGAGAAAAGCAGTTCAATGACTACGTTACATATCTGAGTACTGACTGTCAAAATGCTGCTTATTTACCAGAAGAGGCTCCTGTGACAATGACAGAGAGAAGAATGCTAGGCAGCATGATTATAAGTGTTTAGTGCAAAATGAGTCTTGGGAAATGGTAGATGCGCCTGTGAAAAGTGTAGTAGTTATTGTATAAGATTAAGATAGATAAGGATAGTAACAAGACCTATCGTGCTAGGCTAGTAGCTAAGGGCTTCACCCAGAAAGAGGGAGTAGAATTTAATGAAACATTCTCACCTGTTGTGAGATATTTAACACTCTGTTTTCTGATTGCATAAAGCGTTAACACAGGACTTGATATTTCTCATTTAGATGTCACCTCAGTTTTTTTGCATGGAGAATGGAAGGAGACTATTTATATGAAGCATCTAGAGAGTTTTACAAATCAAAGTTGTGCTCAATCCAGCCATTTATGGTCTCAAACAATCATCCAGAGTTTGGTATATGAAGGTCGAAGTAGTATTGTCTAACCTTGAGTATACAAAGTCCAAGTTTGAACCTTGTGTGTTAATAAAAAACAGAAATGACCTGATAACAGTGGTTGCTTTATACATCGATGATTTTTTCATTTTTTCTAATGATAAAGTAGAAACGGGAAATTTTAAAAAAGAATTAAGTAACAATTTTCAGTAAGAAGATTTAGGCGAAGCTAAGAAAATTTTGGGAAAGAATATTTGTATCGATAAAGCTAAAAAAGTCATAACTTTGGATCAGAGTCAGTCATTGTTAACAAAGTTCAATATGGCAGAGTGTAAAACTGTGGAGAACAATATTAATTTGCGTCAAGGTAAAGAAAGTTCTTTTCCAGTACCATATCAGCAGTTGATTGGCAGCCTTATGTATTCAAGTGTAATGACTAGACCTGATATCTCTTTTAGTATGAGTTATTTGAGTCAATTTAATAACTGTTTTGAAAATGTATACATTGGCAGCATGCAAGAAGACTTATAAAGTACCTTAAAAAGACTAAAGATTATTGTCTGAAATTTGAAAAGAGTTCTAGTCATTTAGTGGGATACGTGGATGCTGCTTGGGCAACAACATTGTAGACAGAAGGCTTTTATTTCACTTTATCAAATTCCTTGATTTGTTGGGAGAGCACCAAGCAGAAAACAGTAGCTCTATCCAGCATAGCAGCCAAGTATATGGCCTTATCAGAGGCTCTATTACGTCAGAAATTTGTGGCATGAATTAGTTGATTCTTTTGATAATGTTATTTTATATAGGGATAACCATAGTGCACGAAAGTTTTCGTTCAATCCAGTTTTTCATAAAGGTTCCAAGCGTATTATAGATCTGCGTCACCATTTTATTAGAGAATCCATTGAAGGTGGTAAGATAGAGGCTAAATATCTGGAATCGAGTGAGATGCCAGCGGATATCTGGACAAAAGCTTTAGGGTCAACCAAACATTATAAATTTATGAATTTTTTGGCTATTGTACAAGCAAGATAGCTTAGATTTTATGAAGAAGCTTGTTGGTATGTTAAACCTATCTTTCATTTTTATGTTTTTAGTTAAATAAAACTGCTGGTATATTTCAAACCCGTAGAGGTATTGTAATAAGTTTGAAATATACAGGGTGTCCCACAATCAGCGTTACAGGCCATAACTTTCTTATTTTCAAACATAAAAATTTGAAACAAAAAAAATATTAATGGCTAATTAAGCTCTCTTCAAAAATATAAAAAAATCATCCCCTGAAAAAATCATCCCCTATTTACAACCCTTGACTTTTTTTTTTCAAATGGCACCCCTATTATTTATTTTTTATTTTTGAGAAGCTTATGAAATTATAAATTTGTATGGTGTATAAAAAGTTTGTTTTTCCATGTCTCTTGGGGGAAAAAAAATGGGTGTCCCACCCTTATTCTTATACAAAGCATAAAAAAGTATTTTTTATTCAAGAGTTTGTTAGTTTTTTCTGATTGGGGCCATATCAACCTCGCTAGTTTTATGCGCCCGATTTTATTGACCCAACAGATCCCCAAATTTGCATTTTATTTTATATTGTTATACAAATTAAATTTAAAAAATAGCTCTGGTGCTTTTAACGCTCTGATGCAGTTTCGAAATAAATATTCAAAATAACCCGGTGAATAATTAATATACAGTAGGAAATACTTTTGGATCCGTTATTTAGTATTCAAGCATGCATTTCAGTCGATGAAAATAGTGGAAATTTATATGCAATAATTTTAAAACAAAGTATTGTTTATTACTATGGCCAGCTATTAGTTATACCAAATTATTATTGGTCGAAATTTTACACTGTTCATATAAGATATCAAGCATTATTGAAATGAAACAGAACCAAGATAGGCGTAGAACAAACCTAATCAATTCTTACTTATTCTTCAACTTTTTTATAATAAGGCATACAGTACAAAATAAATTAGCAATTGGAAAATCTTTTGTAAGTAGTTGTTAATATAAAATTTCAATTAGCTTTTTATAGGGACCTGATGTCTACCTTAACAATGAGTATCAAGAACCGATTATATGGTATAGTGAATTTTTTTTTTGAGAGATATTTGTTTACAGTGTGTTCGACCATATCGAATTTGAAATTTCATGGGAGATAACTCAAGTAAATTATCGAAACCCTGGAAATACAGACTGGGACGTATACAGAGCTGACTTACAGTACAGTCTGCCGAACATCTGGAAGACAATAAGAGACACTGAAGATTTCGAGATGGTAGTGGATCAATTCAATGATGCAATTATCTCAGCCTTCAATGAAAACTGCCTACTTACAACAGGGACATCTACCAGGATAGTGCCCTGGTGAAACGAGAGCCTTGCAAAGGTAAAAAAAAAACTAGAACAGAATTCAATAAAGCCACATACACATACAGAACCACGTTGAAAAAGTTCAAGAAAGAGCTGAAGGGATCCCAGAGTTTGCTGGATTCAATATAATATCAGTACTGCCATAATGAGCATAAAAATGTAAATATCTGTTATCAAAAGAAGGTACCGCCATCTAGTACCTGATAGATTTATTTTTTTAGATATGATTTTTATTATTTCTCATTGACAGTCATTCATATTTTCGTTTAAAGAAATTATATTTATCTCACCTTTAGCAAATAGATTTATTTCTGTCTTTCTCTAACTTCTGATTCTGAAATTATTATTTTTGGCTTAATGACCTAATTAATTAGTGGTGGTTTTCTGTTTTCAACATAACCTTAATTTAAATTATTGTAATTTGTAAGCTGTAACCAATGAACTATAACCAAAAACTGGAATGCGCACACATATTGACGAACGTGAAGCCTAGTGCCGCTGTTGCGGAGGGGATACCTGTTTTTGTCGCACTCATTATGTCAAATGGCGGAAAAAGCTTCCAACACGTATTCCAATTGATGAAACCTGTGAAGGTAAATATGACAAAACTTTCGAAAACGTCGTATGTCAGCGATCAACAGAAAAAACAACATTCCCCCTTATGGCATCTGTCTTTCATGGCTTCATTTTTTTGGCAGATATGGCAATGTGTGCGCATTCCAGTTTTTGGCTATAGCTCATAGGCTGTAACATTCGAAATGTCACAAAAATATATTTATCGTTCTTAATTATTTCTATATATGTATTTTGGACTCATTTAAAAGGACTATTTCGTACCCCTAGCGACATCTATGAATCTTCTGACTAGTTTTCCTAACCTAATATCATTGAATCGAGAATTCTATTATTTCCGAGAAACCTGTAGCGCTGTCATTTTTATAATTTCGTCAAGCTTGACAGACGAAGAAAGAAAGGACAGAACCAATTTGGGATCTGTTGACTTTTCTTTTTTCTTTTGTCTTGGGACCGAAGCGGTCGTCCAGATTTTAAGAATCCTAAAAATCTCAAAACTTTGTCTTTATTTTTAGCCATCGAGCTCAAGGTTTTGTAAATTGACTAGCCAGAAGAGTGCTTGATCGTGTCTACTAGAAAATTTCCTGGAAAATCAACCGATTGTTGATTTTTGTGAAGATTTTTGAAAGTGAGAATAACTAACGGCCGTTCAGGTAAGTAAATCCCTTTTTCTCTCTGATGAATGAGTCCTTATATTTCCTCAATTCATTCAGGCACTTTGGGCAGGACGAAAAATCCGTGACTGCACTTATCCAAGTGGAAATTGACAAATTTGAGACCATGCTGTCCTGCATTTCAGAGTAAATCTGGGCCCCTTTTCAAGGAATGTTGGTGTCCTATAAGAAGTTGATCCCCAACTATTATTTGGTTATCTCCAGCCAGTTGGTACCTCCAGAGCTCAAATTTGATAAAACTTCCGAGGCTTTACAAGGATTCCGTCCAGGCTTGTATAATTACTTACCTATGGGTGTCTTACACGTGCCATCTTAATTATCGTATTTTATTTTTACCTTTTCTTTATCGCCCCCTATCGATTAGCTTTATTAGCTAATTAATAGATATCTTTATAAATCTTAATTACCGTGACTTTTTTTTGCTTTTCTTCATCGCCCCCTATCGATTAGCTTCATTAGCTAATTGATATCTTTGTAAATTCAGTTACCGACTTAATTGTTTACCGTATAGTAGTTTTTAGTTAGAATAGCTAACTACCGTTTAAAATAAATTATTACCAGAGTCAAATATTAACTTTTATTATCATTTTCTTATCATTATTCATTAAGTATCTAATAATTATGCATTATTATAATTATTATAAATTTATTTCCTTTATATCGAGTACTGATCAATATAATATATTGTGGATTCATTAACCTTTAAAAGGTTTGGCTGACCACTAAACAGGCGAGTCGATTTCATTTTTGTAATTTTTGTTTTAGATTTCTAGATTTTCCCTTGATATTTTTTAATTTATTTTGCCATCAGTGTTTACAGTCATATTACATAAATCTATGTTATCTACCTTTAGAATGTAAATATTATATTTAAATTTTTTTAAAAATCTTATTGTGTGCATCTATTTTTTGCTTGGTGGTCCCACGTTTTTTCTTAGGTAAGTCAATTGTTGTTTTGGTTTTCGGAATCAATTGTTAGTGTGGAAGTATTGGACCATTTGCTCTAAATAGAGTCGGTGAACTGTGAGGCACAGGATCGCAGAAGACACAGCATTTTCGGGCAATCAAACGTAGACTTGGAAACAATAATGAAACACCACCCAGTAAAAGACCTGTACAACTTCGTACAAAAATACTGGAGTGGTTGGAATAAATCACACAGGCTAAGTACAATAAGCTTTCTCAGGCTCCAGTGCTGGAGGCAATAAGTCGGACAGGCCTGGAACAAGGGGAAAAATACAGTCTCGAATACAGAAAAACAACAAATTATGGAAGAGTAGACTCACTTATTATGATATTTGGACTTGAAGCCAAAAGTATTCAATAAAAATTATTGTTTTTTTTCAATGAGCCAAATCTGCTGTATCTAAATAAAACCAAATAAAAAATTTACCCAAAAGTGCAATTCTTAAGTAAAAGAGATAAAAACTTCAAGATTTTAGCTTCAAAGCATGTGTTTGTTTACTTTACCAGGTAGATGATCAAATCAATGATTTTCTATAAGCGGAAAGTTTACCCCTTCCAAGTCAGAATATTTTTCCATAAAAGCTTCGAATTGTTCTTAATCTCATCTCAGAGATAGATCTTGAATCAAAAAAATAAAAAAAAAGAATAGAAAGTACCTTATTATTTTACTAGGTAGTTTCTACGTATAGAAAAGCAACACATTATTGTTGCCTTATATTTTCTTCGTTACTCGATCATTCGTTCTTCTAGTATTTATATTAGTTATGCAAACCTATCGTTTGACCAGACACTGGAGACAAACGCAGGCGTAGGTATCTATAGGAATAATATAGGAGAACAGGTGCGTGGCGTCAGGGTATCATTAATATTACGAAGCTCCTGCAATTTTTCGACGTGGCCAGATTATGCATGCATGCGGCAGTGAGTAGTGCATATCGAGAATTTTTTCGCTGGCGAAGCTGATGGCGGTGAATAAATGTACATCGGATTTGAATAAATGAATAACAAACCGACCAACGCAACCCAACAACGTAACGCCCGAGATACGTATCAGAAAGAAGACGTTTATCTCGTTGTTCGCTACTGGTTTATTTGGGCCACAATAATAAGACTATTAAAGTGTTAGTATTAACCAATTAACCAAAAATTATGTGTTATTGTCAAAGAAACTTTAATCTCTTTCTCGTGGCTTAATGAAAAGTAAATTGATATAAGTTTATGTAATTTACTTCTTTACAGGATCGAAATACTCATCACCATAAATAGCTAGGTAATCATAATCATCACAAATTACGAAAATCTAATATCACGTTTAATGATAGTTGATTACTTGGTTTAGTAGTGGTATCATTGAAAATTGATATCCAATTCAACTTCCTAATAAAAAGCTTGCATCCTGGATGATGCAAATTCATTTAATGATCCTAATTATAGAGTAAGATGCTGAAAAAAAAAAATTAGACAGAAAGATCATTGACTCGCACAAAAAGTTCAATAAACACTATTATCTGCAACATTTTCTTCTTGGTGATAGTCAACAGCAGAAATAATATAAACCTCAATGTAGAATACAAGGATTTGTGATGATGAATTACATCAGAAAGATCACTGAATATTCATAAGAAAAGTTCATTGGAAACTATCGTGTGGAGTTTAAATTTTTTTCAAATTCGTTCTCGATGATAGTTAACGACAAAAATGTGATCAATCCTCATTTAAAGTAGACCATATATCACAGTGAGACGCCTGTGTAATAAAAAACTGTAAACTGGCAATTTTTCCATCTTGGTTATAATTATCTATGGGGTAAACTATCTTTACCAATTTATTCTCGTATAAGTTTAGTCTCCGAAAGACAATGGTAGCAAAACAATCGCACTTATCCTACAGATATACAACCGATGCATGCTTTTAATCAAATGCGACCATAATTCCCGAAACGTGCAACACCCCGTAGATAGACAGTTGTCCGGGGTCAGCATCGTGTCCGAGATGCCATCAGAGTCGTCGTATGGCTTAACGGCACCATACATGACTCCTTTTAATTACCATCTGTAGGTTCTTCAGCGCTGAAACGGTTTGTTTTGACTTCAAACAGCGTTTTACGCTAAAACTAATTAGCGCGCGAACGTCATAAAAAGATCGAATTAGGTTGCCAGGCGGTGAACCTAATTGAGCTCGGGTAAACGTGACAGAAAAGTGAGGCAGTAAATCGGAAAGAATATGTACGTGATCTTTTGTTTCTTAATGATTGTGACCCAATTTTTATGATGAGATGAAAATTACTCTCATAGTTATATTCTGAAATATATATTTCTAGTTTATTTTTCAAAAATCATATATTGAATGATAAATATAACATTCAAAATTGATGCTAGATTTGTTTTAAAACTCTAAATATAACTGAATTTGCCTTAAAATCCATTGTCCATCTCATTAGGGCCTTTTTCTTCCTCTTTTAGTTTCTCATGGACTTGAACTTGATAAAAGTATTGTCACAACCCCTATACATTTCGTCCTGGGACGTCACAACAGGACCGTGACTTGGGGGCGTAGGTGGGGTTCAAGTAGAGAGAAACTCGCTTGGTATTGGTATACTAAGATGTGTATTGATTAATAATAGTATTACCCTAGAAATGGTATCATGACGTCTCTTCTACGGAGGGACGTACTACTTATGGGCCACTCTGTATTAATTATGTACCCTCTGTACACTTGGCGTGACTGAAGACTGAAACTAGGTTTGAGATAGATCCAGAAGGGCGTTTCCCATTGAAGGTAGTTTGCACTGGACCTAGTCTACGGCGTTCAATACTCCCAGAGGGTTGTTTCCCATTAAAGGTAGTTTGCACTGGGAGGAGACTTAGCTAGAGGGGCTTTTCCCATTAGAGGTAGTTCGCACTAGCATTAGTCTGCCGGTAATGGATTTCGGCGCTGTATTTATACCAAATAAATGCTGACTCGTCGACACACTTTAGTAAAATTGATGTACAGAGTGGTATTTACTTAAGTAGTTGACAGTATCTTCTAGATTGTAGAAGTGTTTTTGATACCTACTCAATTATGTTCTAAGATAAAACCTGGTGTCAAGGTTAATTTGTCAGTTCTTATTCTAATTTCTGCCTTTCGATTTTTTCTCAGTTCCCTAACTTACTCTTCTTATCAGGACTATTAAATTTTTCTCATCGTTTCTCATAATCTTTGTTTTTAAATTAATAATTTCCACTATCGTCGTAATTTTTTGTTTTCAAGAAAAAACCTTCTGGAGGATAATTAGTTTATTAGTTATAACTCCAGTTGAGCCTGTACCTATAGTAGGTTTTGGAGTCACACAAATAAAAATTTGCATGCCATATTTCGGGATATTGATGGATGAAATGCATCTGCTGCTGGACGATTCTAACTTTTCATATATCGTAAGGAATTCATTGTGGTTATAATATTTCTTGAAGTTATAACGTACTTATTTGGCAATAGGCTCCTTGCATCAAATTTTTTTATTGCTGATTTCGATAGTCCATGAAAAATAAGTCAACACGTGTTTTTTTCTTTTGCTTCTTAGCCAAAAATTAACGGAGATACAACACGATGAAATCTGCCTATGACGTCACTTATCTAATAAATAAGTGACGTTGCACATGCTCAGTATATCTATATATATAAAACTTAATATTTGAATAACTTCCGGAATAATCATATTTGGGCGGAATAAAAAAAAAGTAACGATTTTTTTTCGATTTCCTACAGTTTGCAATAAACAATAATCAATTTAATTTTCCATGCAAGTACCCTATTGCCTAATTATACTGCATACGGTTAGTCAGTATCAGTTCGGAGGCCATGAGTTTATGGGTTCCTTGTATACATCTTACCTTTGGGCCCCACGTTGGGCGCCCAAAGGTCCACTAGGGCAAAACAAAGTAGCATATTAGCCAAGAAATTGAAAATGCTACAAAGTTATCTTCAAATCTAACCAGAATATCCCTTATTATCGAACTCAGCTTTCAATTTTTTCATGATCAGGTGTTTCTTTATCATCAAATCTTAGGAATATTGAAAGAAATATCGACTCGTTCAAGCTCTGAAAATTGGTAAGCCAGTTCTATCATTATTTGTCCTACATGAAAACGCTTTCTGGCACTTATGAAAAACAGCTTCTCACTGCCCTTGATTATTTCAGATTTGCTTGTAATTTTACAATCCTTCTCCCAGCTATAATTTTTCTTTTTTCTGTTTGCTTAAAAAGTACCAATTTTTATTATTATTATTCATTATCAAACATCTTGGAAAAGGCCGCAGCTTCCGTTTTTACTTCTTTGGCAGATTCTTTGGTACCAGGATATATTTTAACTATGTATTTCTTTCATTTGTCCTGTCTCAGAGTCAGAGTTACGATTTCTTTCCTCTCTTAATCAGATGCTTCAGATGCAGCAATAATGCCATTATAATAGTGCGAAACACAATTTTCTAATCACTTGTAAAACGTCGTAAGTGCCATATCCAATACGTGAAATATTTAGCAAACCTAAACCAATTTACTATTTTGAAATAATATAGCACGGTGCTGATGCATCCATCAAAGGTACCTTTATTCCACGAAGTCTTTAAGTAAGCCTGCACGCTTTGAGAACCTAATTATAGTATAGGAGTCAAAGGTGTGTTCCAACCTTTCATCCTACTGGCCCAGATTTGAATGATGGCGGCCCCGAAGGCTTGAAGGTGGTACTCTGATGATGGTCAAAGTCAAAGGTCGTTTATTATGATTAGATTTTAACTATTGTAGCCTGAAGGTGTGCAGAAATTTCAAGATCAGCGGGTTATAAATGAACTTAAGAGGTGTTTCCCTTTTTGGACTAGGTAGTTTGATGGTTATTCGTGATTAATTTAGGAATGTTCTTTTGTGATGCGGAAAAAGAATAGGTATTACAGTAAATTATAGATAAATATACTCGTTACAATCCTTGAAAAATTCACTTAAATTAATACATAAGCTCAACTTTGTTTTGCCGGAGTATACATTTTGTCGCTGTAGATAATTTTAGAACATCCCATAGCTCCTCCTTACCATGGCTATTACATTTATGGAAAGATTCTATAAAAGTAACTAACAGAACGTGTTTTGGCTTTTTACCGATATTGAGTCAAGTGGTGTCAGTGCACAAGCGATTAAAAGCCATCTTGTAGCATTGCAAATGTTACTTGTTTTTTTTTTTTTTCATCCAAATATAATTTTATAAGTTGAATATTACCTTTAATATTGACAGTCTGGTGACTAGCATTAAAAAAAGAAGATTTCTGTTTAAATTGGGGGGGGCAGCCATCTTCCTAAGTGAAATGTAATATCGATTACCTTCTCGTGGAAAAAGTACCTTATCGGCCGTCAGGCGTTATTTTAACGATATAAAGTTGCGTAAGACAATAATCCATTGACTGCCGTAAAAACTTAAATAAAAAGTCTTGTGATTAGGTACCGTTTCATTTGAGTTTGAATTTCGAACCCCCCCCCCCCCCCCGTGCCCTCGTGGTAAGTCCTTTTTTTTTGAGTAGTGGCTGTTCATGGATTGTCTCCATTACTTAGGGTTTTACCGGGGAGCCGATATTACCGGGGAGCTGTGTGTCTCAAGGGATCCATTTTCAACATGCCCCATCTCTGGGCATAGAGCTCTTGATTCCCTCACGTGTCGATATCTATACCTCCACATTTGACGGAGAAAACCCAACTTATAGCCTCTATCTACCTTGGTTCCAGGCTAGAATCTGCACTTTCTATGTGCAACTTCCCTTATCCAGTGACCAAAAAGTGGATGGCTACCGACTACCGTACTCTACCTTTTTGTTGCAATTGAGGTTTGTATAGAGTTTCAATTATAACTTTCATTACATTTTTTTTATGAAATCTATTTTATAATTAATTACCATAATTGAATATTTTTACTTACATACAAATTTAAAATCTCTCATTCTTGACACCGAGGTGATGGTGGAATAATTAACTTTTGATTAACCGTATTTATTATAGATTTATCTTTACTTCACTTTTGCTACCGCAATTTAAAAAAAAAAAAAAAATATTTTTAATTAATCATAATCATCAATCTGTACTGAGGTCAAGGTTGGACAATATGTTCTGAACCCCGCACACTTCTTATGGGATTTCTGACCGCGGTCAAATTTTATTAACTTTTAGTATGTTATAGATCTCACGTTTCTGATCAATAACTACCATGGGCACAACTTAATCCTATGACTAGTTTTTGAAATACAGGTAGTTTAATGTCCAAGAAATCTACACATTCTATATGTCACCTGAGCGTGAGGATACCTGTCTATCCAGGTGACAGGTAGATGTAAATGCATATAAAATGTGTAGATTTCTTGGACATTAAACTACCTGTAACTCAAAAACTATTCATAGGATTAAGTTGTGCCTATGGTAGTTATTGATCACTGATCAGAAAGGTGAGATCTATAACATAACAAAAATTTAATTAAATTTGACCGCGGCCAGAAATCCCATAAATTGATCAATTTTTCATCTGGGTTATATTACTTATAAACTTGAGGATTTCAGTTATATCTCCTTTATCCCCTCAACGTTCAACCTTTGAGTTCATAAAGTTTAAATTTGATTTTACTGACTTTATTGTCTGTTAGTAGCTGACCATATTTATCTATATAATATAATTTTCATTCATTTTTTTTTTTTTTTTAGATTAGTTTTCTGTAAACTTAATTATATTATATTTTCATATGATGATAATGATATGGCCAGCGACTGGTAATAAATTTATATGGCAACTACATATATTGAGGTTTATTGTAATATTATAATTTTTTTTTTGAGCTTGATGAATCTGATTGAAGTTAACCTCTTTTTATTGATTTTATTTAAAGTGTTTCACTAGCAATTGATTTTTTATTTTGAAAATATTCAATATTTGATTTTTGCCTCAGTATGAAATATACCCTAATTTGATTTGAAACTTACTTAATTGTTTTATTGGTTTTCCTAGGTCAAGATTTGGTTGAGTTATATGCCTTATTTATTTCCTACAGAATTACCAATTACCGTTTGCTGATTATTTTTTTCAGGTGTGTTTCTGAATTTTCACAACCCGATATTTTAGTTCATTTAATTAATCTTTCTAAAAATTCAGTAGCGCCCTTGCCCTTCTGCACTTTTAAACTATCAACTTACCCCTAATAATTATTCGCCGAGCAAAACGAGCATATTATGAGCCTCTTGTTAATTTATTACCAAAGGGGGTTCTCCAAAGTATAAAACTTGAATTTCTCTTTTTTTTTTTGTGGTTGCATAAAATTTAAGCACAAAATATAATGATATTTTCTCCACATGTAGATTTTTTGCCATGACTGTTAGAAAATCACCCACTATTTCTTTGGCAAATGCCTAAGTAACGAAATATTGAATCCTCTAATTTGAACAATAATTGAAGAATTAATACTCATAACAGCAATGTATTTCCTAAATTGTGAAAAATTAAGTAGTGCGATGATTTTGTACATTTCAGCAGGGTATATAACAATAAATCAATTTGAATATTCAAGACATTTATTTGCGACTCCTGAGAGCACCTGAGCAGAATAACTAATGGCTTCTGTTTAAGACATTGCACAAAGCTTTGCAAGTAAAATTAGGGTATTTGTCCACGAAATCCATAAGTCAAGTGGATGGAACTAAAAATAAAATTAGCTTGACATTAGTAAATTGGTTTTAGAGTGAAATACGACACCTTTGAGAAATCAGGATCTAAAAGCAACGACAAATATATTTTTAAAACATTTTGAAAGCCCTGCCACTATTGTCCATGCATTTCAAAAGCACTGTTATACGTAGCTGTGGGCACATTCCATTCTCTAAGCAAGGTAAACAGTTTCGAAAATTATGCACCGTTTAACAATAAAGCCCCAAAAGCAAACTTCTACGTTTAAACTTCACATTTCCTAGTTCTAAACCCGGATCTTTCGAGAAGTTAAGAGCCATGAATTAACCATTCTTTAGTCAAAGTAACGATGGCCCTTGAATAACAATTTTAACGGTATACGCATCCTTATACGGGGTATTTGCTAATCTATTCGCCAATGCAAAATTATTATTAACTTACTTAGTGAGTACCTACGATTGAGGTAAGTACTCAAATATTTGGTTTAATGTTTGCTTGAGTGTAAGTTCAATTTGATAACTCGATTTGTTTAAACGTGGTTTATGGATAATTGCATGCACCAATTAAGTAGGCATACTTTTCCATGAGAAATGAATGGTAGGTTATACTAATTCCTTGATGCCGATTACTGTTATTTTTTTTCAATGAAGTTATCTAAGCTGAAGCAATAGCTGAAAAAGAAATTAATTGAATGGTTGCTAACGACCATGGAAATAAACTATATTAGGTATCGACGTTAATTAATTACTTACAGTACCTCCCTATATACGGAAAATAATTGGAAAAAAATACATTTCTGTTGATCAACCGATAGGCCCCCGTGCATGGTGTTTTCAATATATCTTTACATGCAAATTTCAAAGTCAAAATTCAATACAAATCCTTCGGATTGCTAATGGCTATGCATAGTTTTTTGCTCATCTTTACTATAATTATAGTAATAATTCGATCGCATCGGTCCGATTTATAGGCAATTGAAATACTTTGCATGGAAGCAACACTCATTAACTCGTTCGATCAGATAATGAACTAATTATTTGTTTTTTTTTGCATGCTTAAAGTAGGTATTTAAATAGGCCCGAATACCATCAGGCGGCTTCAATTAAAAAAAGTTGTTCTGTTTTTAATTGCGTGTAGATTATGGCCTATTATTTTAATTGATTCCACGAATAATTTATTTCATATTGATATTATTCCTTAATTTGATTTAAGAAGCAGTGATAGGTATGCCTATGGTATGTATCAAGTTAAATTTGTTGGTTCTGAAAATATCTGTTTGGTTGTTGAGATTATTTCTAAAACAATGATTTATTTATTCACACTACAATTCTTTTGACTGTTTAATGTCCATCCTGAATACCTAATAGAAAATAATCAAAAAATTACATAAGAATCGAACTGTGTATGATTTGTATGAAAGGAGTCGGTAAAGTCAGTGTGAGGCAGTCAATATACCTATTCGCCTACAATGATGCGGTTAGTTGAACAGAGTGATAGTTTCGTGAGGACTACAGAAGAGTAGTCTCACTTTTCCGCTCACCCGAATACGTAAAATTATTTTCCATGCACACTTTATCAGGGTTGACCAATCAAGGATAACTTTCTGGAATCTGAAACGTCAAATGGTCAAGCTTTGTTACGTTAGATCCTGAAATAGTAAGTGATATTAGTAATTTGGGCATGGATAACTTGTTGGATCACAAACTCGTCAGTCGTCAGCCTTCAAATTAAATTGTGTCAAAAAAACAGAGATAATCTACCTTTGTTATCGTGACTTCTCTAAATTTGATTATAATAGTTTCATGCGGGACCTGTATCTGGTCAACTGGGACTTCTTGTATTCCTTATATAATGTAGAAGACATGTTGCTTTTTTTTTGTGATAATGTTTCAAAAATCTTTGATGTGCATGCACCCTTCAGGACTTCTTGCCTAACTATGGCCTCAGTATCGTGGTTGACTCCCAACTTGAAATTGATGATGAACCTACATAGAAAGGCTCTCTCCAAGTATAAAAATAAATAAAACAGGAGCAGCGTGGAATTACTACAAAGCCTTAAGAAACCATGCGAATATTGCTGTACGGGCCGAGAAAAGGGCATACCTGCAGTGCACCTTCAAACGAGAATACTAGCTCTAATTCAAAAGAGTGTAACTTTGTTTTAGATTGTGATACTGCAGGCGATTTCAACAAGTTTTTCTTGAACCCACTTCCATCCATCGCTAATGATAATACTAACTTCGTCAATAACACTTACACTAATAAATCTGTTGGGCCTCGCAACCGCTTCGAATTCCCTACTGTTGAGCCTAACGATGTCGAAAAAATCATCATAGGCTTAAAAACTAATGCAACGGGACAAGATGGCATTAATTGGGAAATGTTAGCTTTTATCGTGCCTCACCTGACGGACCACATAACTTTCATTATTACCTCTCTCTTGGTGTGTTTCCGTCGATGTGGAAAACTGGCAATGTAGTTCCTGTTATCGCGCCCTACCCAGTTGGCTGATTTCTGACCAATCAGTGTATTGCCTACGATGTCAAAGATCCTTGAAAGAGTTGTCGTTGACCAACTTTCAGCGTTTCTTTCAAGTAATAACTTAGCCCCAACGAAATTTTACAGTATACAATTATGTATATATTTGAAACAGGAAAAAATCAGGGTAAGATGCTATCATAGGAAGCAATTATTGTATGTACAGAATCTTTATCAGATGTGATAATGTGCATGAAGTCGGAAGGTGTAAATAAATGCTGTTTCAACGAGATTGTGAGATTTAAACAGTTTGTCAAAACACCTTATTATCATTTAGAGAAAATGTGTGTAATACCTAACTCCCAAAATGTTTCTTCTTGTTCAACTCTAGTATAATCTGAACATTAATTCAATTACTTTTGATATACGTAATTGATATAATAAATGGGAGCACAGCGAAGAAGAATGACCGGGTTCTGCTGTCGACAATACTTTCAATCATCGGCATCTAATCTTCCTTTCTACTCAAGCATCAAACTTCATCAATCCCTTAATTTTCCGTATCCTCTCTTCCTAGGTTTTCACAAAGAAAAGCTTCATCGGCTGATTCCTTCTTCTGTTCGTCATCTGGGTGACTTCTGCGACTTTGTAGTTGACTACTCTCTGCTCTTCTGCGATTCCTGCAATTGGCATCTTGAGGTAATTTTTGGACTACCGCATGATGCTTCTTCTCCTGTGGTGTTAGGAAAGATCCTGATATTTTTCCTCACTAGATTGGCATGATCGAATTGGATCTTCAATTTGTCACTGTGTTCAATTCTGAAAGTAAATGGTTGACAGTTGGTGGCTTCTTTAGAGCAGCAGCAAATGATGCCTTGAGAGCTGCTTGGCGAATGCGGAGTCTTTCTGTCAGTCCTACTTCCTGCATTTTCAGGTTAAGTGCATCCAGGTTCATCCTCTCTTTAGCTTTCAAGTACGCGTGCCTATAATCTATCGAGAGTGTATGTGCACTCACGCTTTCTTAACGTTATTTGACCACACTTTGCAGATGCTGCTGGCTAATCCCTGCATCATCAGTTTATGATTTTTACTATTGCATGACGCCTTGTCTCAGCTTTTCTATGATGTCGTACAGGTCATTGATCTCCTCTCGCTCTCTGCTTTCATTTCAGCAATCCTGTTTTGGAGCTTATCCATTTTCTTCTTGCCCATAGCGTCAGCTGCAGGGGCTTCTATCCAATGACATATTAACACAGATAGACATTACAGTAAACAAAATATTGTGTTGCCAACATCTTGATGCCAAATTTTTACGGATTGATATTTTATCCTGTTATGATTTTGCTTCAAAAAATTAGAGGTTCAAGACTTCAAACGACTACTGGCAACACCGATTCTATAAAACAAGCGGAAGACACCTGCAATCGATTGGCATGTTAACGCACCTATCAAACTTATATCATATGAGTTAGAGGAAGACAGAGTTGCACCCGTGCGTATTTCTTTAATATTTTGGTCAAGTGGATGACGGGTTCAGAGGGCAATACGGGTCTTGTTTACACCACTGATGCATCCCTACCATGATCCCCCTCGAGCAGCCCACCTGTCCTGGCCCATGGGGGGTATTGTCATCACAGTAAACATCAGTTTATGAATGAGATGTGGTGTCTTGCTGTGTTAACATGTCATTGATTCTACCGCCTCACACTCTATCAGCATTGGTCAAAATGCAAATTAATTTCGAGGACTTTGGTTCAGGACAGTAAAATACCCAATAAATATTGAATGACCTTGACAAAAACGGTAACAGTTGAAATTATGCACTTTTTAATGATTTGCTTCATTACTACTTATCATAGATGTGATCCCAAATGGATAGTGGGCCCCCTCTTCCTATAAATCACCTGTTTAAGCAAATTGTATCTACCGATTCACAGTGTATTTTTTTGACAAATCGGACTAATATATTTTTGAATGAAGTTTTGTCGGTTACAACAACCGAAAAGCGTGGAATTGAAAATGAAGAGAAAGTTAAGGAAAGTTGGAGGGTTAAAAATGTTGGTCCTTGGCGAGATTCGAACCCGCGTCCTCAGCATTGCTCAACTCAACTTAAATTCTTTATTTAAATAATTAAATTCTGACAATTTATATGCATGGGGGTTAGGCCCTCCTCAAACTACAAATAAACAGATAAGTTAAAACTAGGACAGGACTACTTAAAACTACACACTCAGCATGGCGCAGCATGCTGCTGCCACATGCGCGCCTAGCGCGCTTTGTGGCATGGCGTTGTTTGCCGATGTTCTGGCAATAGAGCCCCGTTTCCATCTTGGCTTGAAACTATTCTCGATGTTTCCGGGTTGCCCTCACACATCGTTCAAATGGCTCAAGTCACTGGTAAATACCACGAATGGCTGACATTGGGCCGATACATCGGCCTGCTCGAAAATTTGGGGGTGCTCGGAGTTGGGGTTGCTAAGCGCACAGCGCCCGTTCTACAGGGAAAAGCTTGAAGAACCCCGTTTTTAATTAACTTGCATTGCTGGTGCTAGGCTCTAACTAACTAAGCCACCATCATGACCCTACAGATTTTTTTATTATTATTGTCAGAGGAAGTTGTGTAGTTCTCCGCTCATTGCCAAACTTCTCAAATCCCAAATCAAAAAGACCTGTAGGGTCATGGTGGCTTAGTTGGTTAGAGCGTAGCACCGGCAATGCTGAGGAAGCGGGTCAGAATCCAGCTCAGGACCAAAATTTTAAATCCTAAAATTTTCCTTAACTTTCCCTTGATTTTCAATTTCCACGCTTTTCGGTTGTTGTAACCGACAAAACTACATTCCTTTTTAACATTGCATATTCAAGCATCGCATACATCAAGTTTCAACAGACATGGATGAAACCTATATAGTAATAAGTAGCTTATTCGAGTTGGACCCGATGCCATAAATGTGTGGGTTTATTGAGAAGTTTGGCAATGAGCGCAACTTCTTCGAACAACACCAATTAAAAAATCAAAAAGGTCTGTAGGGTCATGGTGGCTTGGTTAGAGCGTAACACCGGCAACGCTGAGGACGCAAGTTCGAATCCCGCCCAGGTCCAACGTTTTTTAACCTCCAATTTTCCTTAATAACACAGAACGGGCGCTGCGCGCTCTGCAACTCCAACTCAGAGCATCCACCCACCATCCTTGAGTAAGCCAGTGTAATCGCCCAGTGTTTGCCATCCGTGGAAAATACCAGCGAATGCAGGGTCATATAAACGACGTGTTAGGGCAACCGGGTAACGTCGTAAAAAATTATAAGAAGAATGGGACTAAGGGCTTGATAGATCAGAACATCGACCGCCAACTGGCCAAAACACCACACAGCGCGTTAGGCGCGCAGTGGTGTACAGTGTGCTGCGCACACTGAGCGTTAGTTTGTAAGTCTATGTCGTAGTTTTAAGTAAATTATTGTTATTTGTAGTTAGAGGGAAGACTAGCCCCCCCGCCTGTAAATGTACAATAGGTTGAATTAATTAAAATAAAGAATTTTTAGTTTGAGTTAACAATGAGTTAAGTTCACAAGTCCTTACTATAAGGTTGAATCACTTCTAAGACACTGCTAGATTGTACCCAGTAAAATATTGGAAAGGAATATTGTTTCCGTGCAATCAATGTCGCTAGCTACAGACCGATTCCGAACCTATTAGCTGGCAGTATCGGCACTAAATCTGACATCTTATTCTTCTTTTTGCTATATTTCTACATATAACTACAAAAACGAACAAAATATAGAAAATTACAAATTTAATGGTTCATTGAAATGAAACTTTCTCTTCTTTATCGAAACCAGCACTGTGAGCAGAACTATGAGCCTCAGCACTGGATCTACTTCTCATACTCCCCTCCGCCGAGCTAGTAGTTTGGGATTTACGATTTTTGCTTGACAAAAAATCCGATATTTTAGATTTGATATCTTCACACTCTGGAGTATTTTGGCCTTCTAAAATCACACGCCTCAATCCTTTTCCATTGCCGAAAGTTTCTGTTTGCTCCACGAGTGATTTGAGAACTAAATCTAAGCTTGAACTTGTCAGGTTGTTGTGAGATATGTTCAAGCTGATGAGGGTGTAATTCCCCATGCAGAAAATTTCACCTAGATAAATTAAAAGTATTTAATTTCACTTGATTTATACCAATTAAATATGTACATGCTAACCTTCCGCTGCAAATGATTCATGATTAGTAAACGGATATCGATTGATTTTATTTTCCAATAAAATAAATTCTGGTTCGTCCTTATCCACGTTGACTTTTTGAAGCTGTTTTAAATATTCTAGTCGAATGGTTCTGCGTTTATAAACTTCTTCAAAATTCAATGCGAATTTATTGAAACAAGAAATAAGCGTAGCGCAGCCCACATCAGTGATTTTGCAATCGATTAAGCTTATGGATTGTAAAGTTCTATCGCATTTTAGAATTGTTGCGATATATTTGCAGCCTTCATCAAAAATCATATTGCTAGATAAATCCAAATGAATTAAAGTGGCAAAATCGGAATCGTGATTTAAAAATTCTCGGGCTATTTTCTTCAATCCTCTATCAGTAATTTCACAAAATCTCAGTATCAACGATTTCAGGCCACAATAAATAAGACGATAGTAACTTTGCTCTTTTATCGGATTTCCAACTAAACTTAATTCAGTTATGATGTTTTTTGTCTTCAAACTGTCTTGAAGAATAATAATATGATCCGCACCGATATTGCAGAATTCTAATTTCAAGCATGTCATGCTAGAATAATTTAATAGTGTTTGGTTAAGTGCAAAGAACATTCTGGTATCAATAACATGAGGGCATTTGCACACTGTTTTCCTTATGTTCATTTCTCTATTGGTGTAAGTGTAAATAACCAACTTATTTTCGGTCGTCTTGTAATCCATATTGCTTAAAGGATAATCTATTTGTATAAATTGTCCATCGTCCCGTTCTAAAAAATTATAAACTTTCGGATACATCGGGCATAGCCTAGCTTCGCAATATTTTTGAAACAAAACTGGGAATTGTTTCCAATCATCTCTCAGATCAGGAGTTTTTATGTCGGAAGTGGTTCTTCGAGACTTTTTTCTTGCGCTATGCACACTTACGGTTCTTTCTTTCCCCGACGGAATCGACATATTGATTCAATGATTCAATCGATGAAAATACCTTTGAATTGAATACTGGCTAATTGTCAATGTCAACTAGTGTCAGTGATATTCCTTCAGAAATATTGCTATGTCTCTAATAGTGATGCCCATTACACGCGAAAGGTATACAGGTAATTAAACCTAAACGACTCCTGAAGAAAATAAAGAATAATTGCTTTTACAAGGAGGTTTAGAAAACGAAAAGCTTGTGTCGGAAGACTGAACAAATCTCGGGTAGACAAAACTTCAGAGTCAACATATGGTCGCTAGTGCATGTCAAACAGTAGACCTATACGGGGTCAGAAAACCTCTTTCGCCACTTACTTACAAACTGGTTTTTCCTTTTTACTACTGCGCTGGACACATCACATACATCCTTTCGCTATTACTCAAGTTGTTGGTCGTTTAAACGAGCTATTTATGCGCCCGTTAGTTAAATACCTGAGAGCAGGGCATATGAGAGAAGTTCAAACAATACCATATTGTTTATTGGCAAATAAATTTCAAGTATTTGATTTTTACTATAACAAATTAATAGCACCAGACTTGAAGTGTTGTCTAGAAGCTAACGATCGTTTTATTTGCTTTATTTTAGCAAAGAATGTCATCATAAGCATAGGACAACGAATACTTTTCCTTGATAACAGGGCCTATCAAGAAAAGGTTGATCAACGGAACATGATTAGACAAGAAGGAAGAAATGGACAGCCTGCATGGAGAAGAAAATGTGAACTCAGAAAAAGGCTGGATGAAAAACAAAATAGATGTGAACCCAAGTATGCCCTTAAAAATATAAAAAATATTTTCAAATTGGTAGACACTTGGTGCTTAAATAAAGCAAAGATTAATAACATTTAGATGTGGAGCTGTTGGTTGGTGATAGGTGAGTGAAACAGCTTAGGGAATCAAATTTTTTGTATGGATCAACGTTTCGTCCAATATATGGTCATCCTCAGGATCCTAAAGACAAGTTGTTACAAACAATAAAATAGTACAAAAAGATTTTGTGATAAAATATTGAAAGTGACATAAATTAAGAGTAAGACAGGTATAGGTTTCATGTAAAAAAAAAAATAGTTAAAATTGTTGTATGTACATAAAATGATTTCTGTTATTATCTAAGACCGATCACCAACCAACAATTCCGCATCTAAATTCATTGTAAGGTCGCAAAAAAAAACCATCCGGAAGATTAATGACATTGTTGTGTGAGTACGAAGATTTTTCGGTCCAAAATTTAACACAGTTGGGGTTTACTAATGGGTCCGGATGTAAAATAGAAACCACAATGGAACAGCCCATAACTTATCGGCCGCAGATTGCGCAATTCTGAGAGAAGGAAGATGATTATAGATTCAAGCTTAAATAGGGTACTTGCATGGAAAATTAAATTGCTTATTTCATCTATTTCATCTATATATATAAAAATCAAAGCTCACGGGGTATCCGGATATGCGCTCCAAAACCACTTATCCGATTACGATGAAATTTTGGTAGGTTGTTATGGCCATCCCAAGGAAGGTTTGTGGATAGGTTACGCATCTCGGAAAAAGAAATTAATTTTGAATTAATTATTAATTTAATTGTAAACAAACTCATTCACATTACATAACAACATAACCCAACTTTTTTTGACAGCATGAAATAACGTTGCTATATTTCATTTATTTAGGCTTGCATTCAACCGGCGTAACTTTATTATTTTCTGAATTCAAGAATGGCTGGACCGATCTTGAATTAATACCACGTATCTCTATATAAGGTGAATTCGATTGACCCAGATTAGATCGATTTGGGTTCAATTTAAGTGAACTTCTTCTGATCTAGATCATTTTTTTGTTGATGAGGGTGCACTGATCCAGCTTGAATCGAAAACAGTGTGGTTCACTTAAATTGAATCAGATCGATCTAATCCGGTCAATCGAATCGGAGAGTGATATAGGCTATTTTTTATCCCGAAAAAAAAAGTTTGGTTGCGTAAAACTCTGATACACTGGAACGCCTATAAACAGCCCGGGGCGCTCTAGAGCAGCTCTGGAGTGCTTAAAATGCGTCACTGAACTCACTGGCAAGCGACTATGATATCGGATTAAAAAAAAAATAAAAAATTAAATAGAAAATCAACAACAAAATTTGAAAAGAAGTGTATTATTTCAAAATGTATTTACATGCTGGCAACGCAGCGGGTCATTAGCTAGTTCATTATAAAATAGACCCATCAAACAACGTCATTTTTTGAATGAATTTTTTTTAAATAAGTGATTATTTCACAAGACCTTGTTTATCAGCGATTAAATTTTTGTTTACCTTTTTTGACAGAATTTTGATAGAAATATTCTGACATTTTATAATAAATAGAACTTTTTTGATAGGATTGACGCCAACAATTCAATCCTAATTATTCAGGAAATAATCTAGCCGTATACCACTCGACCTATAAATTTAAATATTTTTTGCATAATTTTGCTTTTTGGCAAATAGTTTCATGCACAATAACTTTTAAATATCAATCATCAAGTTATTGTGCATTCAACTATTTTCCAAGCAAAATCATGCTCAAAATATGTTGGATAGTTTAATCGATTAAATTTAAAGCTCTTGTGATATAATATATGATTATTTTTTATTGCAAACTGTAGGAAATCGAAAAAAAAAATCGTTACTTTTTTTTAATTTCGCCCAAATATGATTATTCCGGAAGTTATACAAATATTAAGTTTTGTATATATAGATATACTAAGCATGTGCAACGTCACTAATTTATATGATAAGCGACGTCATAGGCATATTTCATAGCGTTGTATCTCCGTCAATTTTTGACTAAGAAGAAAAAGAAAAAACTCGTGTTGACGTATTTTTCATGGACTATCGAAATCAGCAATAAAAAAATTTGATGCAAGGTGCCTATTCAAGATTGTGTCTAGAAAACAGGGTTCTAAACAAAAAAATTAGAAAAATGGAACTTCCAAAGTAGGTATACTTGAAGACCAACTAGATTTGAGCTAGAAGTGAATGTTATCAAATACCACTTGAAAAGACCAAAATAAATAATGCCTTTATAACAAGTCATGGATGGACCAATATTTAAAAATAGTATAATCTTTTTTCATTGAAGGTTATAGGTTATAGAAACCGCTTGCCTGAATACAAGGAATCTTACATTGTAGTAGAACGACCATAAATTTGAAGATCTACTGGGAATGCAAAACACTAAAACATTTTATAGCAGTAGTAGCGTCGCTTCAGTGGATGCACTAAAATTATACAGCTTAATTGATTTTGAAAGATCCAGGATGCAGGAGAGTAATAATAAAACTTGACTCAAAAAAAAAAAATATCAGGAATAATTATAAAAAATTCTGACGAAAAAATATTTTGGGTTTAATAACCCTAGCCGTTTAGTCATCTGTATTTTTCACACTTGTTGTCGGATCCAACTTCATATTAATATGTCGCTTAACACCTGTTCTACGAATGTTCTTTTTAAATTAAAACGTTGTTACGACTTAAAAATATGCGATGACGTAAGTTTTTGAACCCGTGAGAGGAATGTCTTCTGCTATAGCATATTTGTGAAAGTTTGTTGTAGAAAGGAAAAGTAGTAATAATAATTAATTTTTCAAATGTCACAACTGATACAGGGTGTTCCGAAATTGATGTACCAAATTTTTATGGCGTATTCTACGTCGAAAACGAGCCTAGTTTCCTATATAAACATGTCCGGAAACGCATCCTTTCCGAGATACAGGGTGTTGAAATTCTAAGGAAAAAACTTTTTTATCATAATTTTCAAACCACTCTAGATATATCATTGAAATTTCGTGCACTGCTTTCAAGCAGCAGAGGATATTTTTTGATGTGAAATATTTGAAAACAAAATTACCAGTGACGTCACAAGAATAATTTGAAACTTGTTAACATTTGTATAATAATTTTGGCAATTTCGCCATGCATCAAAATGTTTTTTTATTTTTTTACTTGTAGTCGTAGCGGTATACGGAAAAACGTTTCAAATCGTGATAGAAGCAAACCGCTTGACAGAAAGTTTCCTTAAATATATAGCTGAGTCAATCTGGGGGGTCAGGGTGCAACAAATTAGCAACAAGCTGATTCCAGCGGGAATGTTTAGTAAGTGACCTCTTATTTAACCTCCTAAAAGTCCCATTCAGTCTTAGGGGTGGAAGGTTGCAAAAAATGGCCGCCATCTTGGATTTTTTTGATTTTTTTCAAATATCTCAGTTTCTATTAGTTTTTTCAAGAAAACTCAAGAAACCTTTTTTGTGAAGAATTTAATTCTCTATAAAAAGTGTCCTTGTACTTTTTTTTTGTAACATAAAGGATAACGGAGATACAGAGCTTTTTATAGTAAATATTTCAAACATTTCTTTACTTTTATCCCTTTCGAAATGTTTAGAAAAAGTCTAAGGTTGAATAGAGAACGAAAACGATTTTCCCTGTTCCACTTCCAGTAAAAAGCGCTGGGAATGCTAGAGGTGGAACAGAGGAAATCATTTTCGTTCTCTATTCAACCTTAGACTTTCTCTAGACATTTCATTTTATCGCATTAAAATTGATATGCAAGATGTTTACTTGCCAGGCGTGTATAGGACTTGGACATGAATGCAACAAGTTCCTTATTAGAATCCAGAATGGCTTTGCAGGTGCCTTCCAGCCCATTCCGTTTTTAATACCATCTATAGTGAGCTGGCCAATAGTTGTACTCCTTTCAAGAGTTTGAAACACTCGAGCTACTGGCTACGGTGTTCAGTCGTCCCCGATTTGCAGATAAACAGATGCGTGGTGCAACAAACACTTTTCGAAAGGAATAAGCGCGTGAAGCCCTAGAGCTGTTCCGGAGCTCCTCCTAGATATGGAAGGAATAGAACTATTGGCAGGAATAGGAGAAAACCCTCTATCTAATTTTGCTACATCATCCTCGATAACACACAATTCTGATTGAATAGCACAACTCTTTGGTTGGTTTTGAGCTTTTCCATATCTGCTTCGAATGCGTGAAGTCTTGAGCTCAACCCCGGCAGTGCTTGGAAACAGCACTCCATACAGCTTGGACAAAAATATCTCAGGCAGCGTACTTTCACTATGAGAACTCGAATCTCAGAGCTCCTTACTCCAGAGCAATTTCTGCATAGAACCTTGCGACAAATGTCACATGGCCAAAAAGCTAATTTTTGTCTTCCTTTTGGAAGCAGGCCTTATCACAGGTAGATTCATATCAGGATTGATTATGGTAGGAATAAAATTTAATACAGAATGTTTATTTGGCTTAGGCCCGGTTTATTCATCTTCACATAAACTTGCTGGTAACTATCTGCAAGATAAATTTATTATTCTATTATTCTATTGGTTGGCGGATAACTGGCCGACCAATGAGATTGCAAATTTTTGTGCTGCTAATAAGTAATACGATTTATCTTTTTTTTCTATTCGTATTTGAATCCCAGTAATTAAACTGGATTTGTTGGCTCACCAAGAATGAAATCTAGAAAAAAATTTACATGGTTGAAAAGATCAAAATTTCACAAACAAAATGACTCCACACACGATCAATATGACCAATAGAGACCCTAAAAAGTTGCAATTTATACGGAGTGAATATACTACTTACTTTGGTGGATCACTTTTTTGGATCTTCAACAAAAGTGAAAAATTTATAAATCAAATTCTAAAAAAAAAAACAATATCTCTGTTATCCTTCATGTTACAAAAAAAAACGTAGAGAAACTTTTTATAGAAAATCAAATTCTCCACAAAAAAGGTTTCTTGAGTTTTCTTGAAAAAACTAATAGAAACTGAGATATTTGACAAAAACAAAAAATCCAATATGGCAGCCATTTTTTTGCAACCTTCCACCCCTAGGACTGAATGGGACTTTTGGGAGGTTAAATAGGAGGTTGGTTACTAAACAATTCCGCTGAAATCAGCTTGTTGCTAATATGTTGCACCCCCACCTATGTTATGCAGCTACGTTTATCCTACTAATAATACTTTAATTTGACCCGCAGCACCCTATCAGAAGTGGCGTTATATTCAAGATGGCGGATTTTTTCAAAATGGCGCTACTCAAGTTTTTTCTTATAGGACTAAAGGGCCAATTTCATAATCAACTTAAAGTAAACTTTAAATTTAAAGTTTTATTTGAAGTTGAAAAATCCTATCCTAAAAGTCTATTTAGCTAAAGTAACTTTTAATTCTCTATTATGAAATTGGCCGTGATGGGATTAAAATCAAATAAAAACCAAATTAGTACCTTAATGATGTAAAATAAAAGCACATTTCAAAATAAAATCACAATTTCGGGTGACTATTCAAAATGGCGGTGTAGCTAAGTTCATGAAAGCATAGAACATAGAAATAATTGAAAGGATAGAAGGTATTCCTAGTCTTCCGAATTTTCCATACTACAAAACAAAATAACAATGGTTAAGAATTGGTTTTAATTCAAAATGAAAATATTTGAAAGTACTAACTTTTCAGTTATCTTGTTGGTGCACCATGTCTTTGCAGTAAGTGCAGAGTACATGAAAGGCCACTTCTTCTGCAGTTACAGCGATTACTGCTGCATCCTATTTTACAAGAGCATCTAGCTAGCTCTTGACAAGTCTGCCAAATACTTGAAAGAACAGACCATGGAGGTGTCCACATTGTGCCCTTTTCATGACACCCCCATGCCAAGGTTTCTTATGACCTTTTCCGGAATGTAAGCCAGTGGGCATGAAATTGCTTTTATTTTCAACCACATATGTAATGTTGACATTGCAGGTTTTTCAAAATCTTGAAAGTGTCACATTTCTGGACTTTGACATTTATCGGGACGGTAATGCATATGCCTGCCTAGGACGGAAAAGCATTTTCCGTCCGGGACGGCAAATGCTTTTCCGTCCCCATTTCCCTGCTCGTTCCAAATTGATAATTTTCATACAGCTCTCACATATAATAATAAAACCACATGTATTACATGGAACTAATTAAATCTATTCACTTATTTACATTAATTGTTAAATTAGCATTGTTGTTTATAATGGAAATCTTGAGACCATCCTGTTGGAATTGTGTTTCGTTTGGAACTATTATCTCTTGCGCTTGCGGATGAGTTTCCGCATGTGATGTACTTGTGGATGCACTGGACAACTGAATACCTTTGGAAGTAGAGGATAGCATCAGAGCAGTCTTACTTTTGTTCTCCAAAGATGCCTCTATGTAGCCTTCAGCAACCGTGCTCGATTTCCACCCTCCCAGTCTTTTGAGTTGCAATAGATCGGCCCCGTTGTCAACCAATAAGGTTGCGGAAGTACGACGAAAAGCATGCCCTGTAAAAGTTTCAATTTTTGGAAGCTTCAAAAAAGCAGCTATTTTATGTGGAAATTTTGAGATTGAATGATAGCCAATTGCTTGGTTATGTAATTTCCCATTTCGCCATTGAACAAATAACCTGTCATTTTTCAAATTTTTCCGCAAAGTGAGGTATTTGTGGAAAATAGCAACCCAATCTGGATCGCTTATGATAAACGATCGACTTGTGTAAGTTTTTGTGTGTGGAATTTCTATAGCGATCTTTCCTTCCAAAACGTTGACGTGCTCCATTTTCATCTTGACTAGTTCATCGCTCCTACATGCACCCGACACACCAACAATTAGCGCTACCTGAAACCAGATAAAAATAAAATGGGTAACCTAGCTATAGCATACAGAAAATCATTTTGATTTTCGCATTTTTATCTTCTTTATATATTTTTTGAAAACCTACCTTGATGCTAATGAATTCTTCAGCTGCCTTCGTGAGGAACTCGTTAATGTTTTCTCTGGAAAAAACGCTCGACTTTTTCGGCTGAAAGCCCAGATTTTGCCGCTTCAAAAAAGCTATAAGTTTTGCGTAATTGGAGATATCAACTTTCTCTTTCAATTTAATCATGGTTTTCAACATACTGTAAGTCGACCATAAAGTCGAAGGCTTCTTTTCCTTAGATAATTCGCCAAAATACGCCAACAAAACGGTCTCCGAGGCAGTATTTCTCGTTCCTTTCTGGCTACACCATGCTTCGAATATTTGAAAAGCCTTTTCGTACCGAAATTTGCTTTTTGCTGGAAGCAAACTCTCTCCAATCCTGTCTGCTGCTTCTTTTAATTCAGGTGGGGTACAATCCATCGCTTCATCTTCACTTTCCGAAATCATTTCTTTGGGGAGAACGGGGAGAAATCTAGTGAAAATCTATTATTTCCGCAAAAATACTGAGCGAAAACTACCGTCGTTAAGGCGTTGTTGATCTTATCTATGGTTGTTGATTTTGCGGTTTCCTGTGGTTTCGTCTTTTGTTTTGGCCTTTACAGGGCCTTTGAGATCGTCAAAATTGATGACATTGACAAAAAAAGTGAAATATTTTTTTCTAAGGCCAGTTTTACACTATATGAAAATTTCGTATAACAGAATCTTTAGTTTTTGCATCAGAAAATTAAGGGTTGAAAATAAAAAAGTATACAAACCTCGACGGAAAACTTCATTTCTGTCTCGAGGTTGAGTTTATCTCGACGCTTCGCGTCTCGATAAACTATAATAACCTCTCGACCAGCAATGAAGTATTTTCCGTCTCGGATTGTAATATACTATAAATGCTTTAGTTATTGCATTATTGCTTTGAGAATTCCATGTTTTCCATGCCGACTTTTTTCCTTTGTCAGAAAAGAAAGGCACTGTATCAGACCCTGTAAAAGCATGTAATCCCGGAAGAGCACTAGCCTTATCGCCAAGAATATCTAAGATATGAATTTATTTAAGTTAGTGTTGAGGAAAACCACCTATTTAAAATATTATTTCTCCAAATCTTAACTTTTTAAGAATCGGTTACTGAATAAAAGTAAATATTGCAACCATGTACTGCGCCACAGAGTTTAGGTTTAAGGGACAACGGGGGTACCAAACCGAACGGGAGGTAAAGAGGAAGCGATTAGGCATTAGAATGGAGAACAAGCTGGGACTGGTCCCTTAGAAGCGTGTCGCGTGTCTGTAATTATTCATTATTCAAAATTTATTTTTATTTTGTATTAAACTAATTGTTCAATCCAATTTGTTATTAGTGTGTGTGTCAAGGAGCGATCACCAGGTCAGTTAAATAATTATTATTTTGTTTTTGACAGTTCAATTTACGCAAGTATTTTTTTTTTTTTCAATTTTTATATTTTTTTGTTTGTTTATAACAATTTTTTATAACATGTGCATTGTTTATGTATTTAACCTTAACCAAAATCGTTTCATGCTGTAAATAACACAGATGAAGAGTAATTTAAAACCCAAGAATTTATGTGCTGTCTTTTTGTGCTGAGATTTTGATTTTGTGTATTCAGAACGTGCATTAGGGCCTTGTTGAATTTACTAACATTTTCCTACCCTGACGAGAGAATATCCTAGCAAATTAGGAATAATCAATCTAGATATTGGCTCAAAAACAACTATAGCTGGGTAGCATCCGTATGGGACCTCAGTACCTTCCGGCAGACCGGCTAACTAACCAAAAACTCTTCAATATTGATTATAGGTAATGTTGATTGAATTTAGTGTGTGTAATTAAAATTTTAGCACAAGAACAGGGGCGTTAACTAGTTTCAACTTTTATTGAATTAATGACTCACAATTATTATTAAGATGACACAGTATATTTCGATTTTTGAGGAATGCAGATCGAGTGTTTCTCTGCCGTTCTCTTTCCCCTCTTGAATTCCAGGTCGAGAACGGTACGATTTACTTTAATAATAAAGTAGACATTTCACAAATTTTTCGTTTCTTTTACATATCACAACTTCCCTTAAATTTCCCAACTATTTGCTATGTCGGGCGCATGTCCAGTAAGTAAATTTGAGTAAGTTTCCACAACGTAAGTCCTATTTGTTTTTCATTTCGTTTTTCAGAAGATTTGTTGTTTAAAAGGTAGTAAAAATTCTAATCGTTCAATCTTACTAAACGAACCCGGGTATGGTATACTACAGTGTATTAATGACATTTTTTTAGATTGGAGGGGAGAGCGACTTGCCTGCTATAAGGTCTACTGACAAATATCATCTCTTTAAACCTGATCCAAAGAGGAGCCATAGATTTTGGATACCAAGAGATTTGAGTCATGAGTAAAAAGCTATACATAGTACTATCACATCAGTATAAATTGTCCGCATACTACTAAATAGATTCTGAGAGCCTAGCTGCACCGTGTCCTTTGAATGTAATATTATTCTGTCATCTGCTTCCTCTTTATTACTACATTTTAGACCACTGAGTAACGAATCCACGTTTGCTGAGGGCATTTCTGGTTTTCATACTGAAATAATGCATTTAAATCGTAATCACGGAAAAGACTCGCAATGAATAGTCTGGAAAATAGCTGGTAGTCCAGTTTGAGTGACTGAATTATACATTTCATTTCAGACTTTTTCACCGTCTTTTTGGATGCAAAAATACACAGAGAATGTTTTTTAATTTTTTCATACAATGGTCAATGGAACGGTTATGCCTAAAATTCGTTCTCTTACAAAAGTATCGTATGTCTTTAAACCGTCTTTTTCAGCATTGTATAGAGTTTTCACTCATTCCTGATCAACAATAACCCTCGTGTCAATTGCAAAAAGGGACGTTTCTTGCTTTTCAAAAGGATTACCAAACTTTACAAAACTTTCTTTCAGTGCTTGACACTTCTGTACGAACTTGCTTTATATTTTGCGCGTGTAGGTATGGTAGATTATTTGATTCCAAAGTATATTTACCTATTTAGATAATTAATTAGAAAAAATTTTCCACATAAAACAAAAATAGCTTTTTATCTAAGAAGTGCGGAAAATGAATTTTTCCGCACGAGTCTGTCGTTCACCGAACGACGCATAGCAGACGTGAAGAAATAAGTATAGCTACATAATTTGTAGTAATATAGCCGTGCGGATTTTTTTTTTTTCTGCGCGCATGTTAAACAGTGCGGAAAATCGACTTTTTGCACCGAAAACATTACGGAAAATGCAATTTCCCCACGCTCATAGCAAAAACAATATTTAAAATCAAAAATTTTGGGAATCCGCCGTCATTTTGAATTTGACGCCACTTGAAATAAGGTGCTGCGGGTCAAATCGATTGTTTATGTATATTGACCAAATATAACAAGTGGTTTGCTTCTATCATTATTTGAAACGTTCTCGCTATATTTGGAGTCTGCCGCTACGACAATTAAAAAAAGTGACGACATCAAATTTGTTTCAAATTGAATGGGAATTTCAAAAATGATTTTTATTTTAGGAAAATGCAGTGGCGCACCATTTTTTTCTTAAAAAATATTCCATACAAATCTGGTACGGACATCACGGCTGATTAAAAAAAAAAAGAAAATTCACATCAAAAAATGTCTTTTACTACTTGAAAGCAATGTGCAAAGTTTCAATGAAATATCTAAAGTGGTTTGAAAATTATGATGAAAAGAATTTCAACACCCTGTATCACGGAAAAAAAGCTTTTCCGGACATTTTATATAGAAAGCTACGGCTTATTTTCGACGTTAGAATATGCCAAAAAAATTTGGTGCAATAATTTCGGAGCACCCTGTATAGTTCACATGCCCTGAAAAAGTAATAGAAATATGAATATTTTACACTTACGGCTTTTTGAAGAAAAAAATTTCAATGGTGCGAAATGTAACTGTATTCCTAACGGAAGTCATTTCGGTTTTCGGATTCAGGAACCCACGCATTACCCACAAAATTTATAATTATTTTCTTAACAAGCCAGCGACTAAGTTGATTGGGGGCAATTTACTAAAACTTCCATGATGTGATTTTAATTTGCAGTCTATTATTTCTGTGTAATCTTGCTCAAAATTGATATTCAAGATCAAACCTGCTTATTGCACTAAAAATAGTAATCCAGATACTTATAATATTATCATCCTATGGGCGGCTACCCCTCATTAAACAAGGTCAAATCCAATCTAAAAAACACAAACAAGTTCTTGTTTTGAACCGCATCAGCAGCACTTTAGCAGAGAATAAGATTACCCATCATATATGATGCTAAGCTCTTTTTGTTCGGATGGCATTATTGAGATGACTCTGCATACCCATCTGTAAAATTATATCTTGGCAATTGGCTAGCGTGCAATCTATAATTTAGGCTAATTATTTTGAGCGAGATATTTACCTCGAGTCCTTTTTTAATGCTTCATTGGCCTCGTTTTGAGTCACTTTTTTTTTTCATAACAATTTTGCTTGTTAATTTACCTATCTTATCTTTGTATCGGCTTCGACGTTGACAAGTCCCCTGGGATTCTAGTCTGAGAGATTTAAGAACACAGGTAATTATTGAATAAAAAAATATGTCACTTAGGTTGCAGTTAAACTTTGTGTTTCGTGTTATTATTGTTTTTATGCAATACACAAGTTTCACTTAATAATTTTTCATCTTTGTTCAAAGATATTTCGTCTGTCTTTGGCTTATTGCGATTCCAAAGATTTCAAGTATTTTTCTATAAACTTATGTCTAGGTTTTATTTTATTGTTTTCTCAACCTTCGTAAATATTACCATGTCTACATAACAAATTGATGGAAAAGTTATTGTTCCCATATTCCATTATCCCACTTCCGTATCTTTCCACGTTCTTCTCCGTTTCTTTCATAGATTCGTGTAGGACTAGTGTAATAGTTATTTTTTCTATCCCGTTCTTATGTATGGTATTTTTAATACCGATTTGGATAAATCCTATCCTTGTTTATCAATTACGAATCAGATGAAACAAAAAATTACCAACAAAAATGAACGTCTATTGCTAATACGTCAATTTCATGTATAAATAGGAAATTCCTCACCTATTTTTATTTGTGTGTTCAAGAAGCGACATCCGTTAAGTCACTAGAACGACTGGTACTTTCAAATAGGTATTAAAAATACTATAATTCTGAATGCCTTTTCATATTGTAGTATAACATACCCATGTTCGTTCAGCAAGATTGAACTGTTTGAATTTTTATCTCTTTTTAAATAAAAAATCTTCTGAAAATCGGAATAAAAAGCAAATAGGACCTACGTTGTCGAAACTTACTCAGTTTTACTTACTTTACATGCGCCCGACAATAGCAAAATTGGAGAAAGGATAACGCACACCTAACATGGGATTTTTGGGCTCTATGGATTTTGTACATTTTTTGATATGTTGTAGAAGATTTAATTCTGAACAACCTTTAAATGAGACGAAATCTTGTAGGTATTACGGTCTATGAGATATGAGCGTTGAAAGATTAACTTTTTTGCAACTTTTTATGTGGAGAGTATACGAAAAACTGGTGTTTATCAGTCAAAATATTGTCATGTCGACATATTTCACGTCACTAACAAATGTCAACATAGGCTAAGGCCGGGACCGCACTGGCATCAATATTGGCCCCAGTGCGGTCCCGGCCTTAACCTATGTTGACATTAATTTGTAGGTGACGTAAAATATGTCAACCTGTCAATATTTTGACTGTTAAACACCAGTAGAACCAGTACTTTGTATACTCTCCACGCAAAAAGTTGCAAAAAAAGTTTATCTTTCAACGCTCATATCTCAAAGACCGTAATACCTACAAGATTTCGTCCCATTTAAAGGTTGTTCAGAATTAAATCCTCTACAACATATCAAAAAATGGGCAAAATCCATAGAGCCCAAAAATCCCATGCTAGGTGTGCGTTATCCTTGAGGGAAGTTGTGATATGTGAAATAAACGAAAATTTTTTGAAACGTCTAATGTATTAGTAGAACATCGTACCCTTCTCGACCTGGAATTCACGAGGGGAAAGAGCACGGCAGAGGAACCCTCGATCTGACAGTTATCAAAAATCAAAACATACTGTGTCATTTTAATACATAATTGTGAGTCAATAATAATTTAAATTAGGTACCGCTCCTGTCCTTGTGCTAAAATTTTAATTCCACACACTACATTCAATCAACACAACCCATATTCAATACTGAAGAGTGTTTGACAGGAGAAAAGACAGGAAGGACAAAGACGAGGGCGAGACGAAGAAAGAAAAGTAGCTTTTTTGACAGAAGACAATAAAGAAAATGTTTTTTCTGATAAAAAATTCATTGTTGGCTCAGGTAGTACAATTTATTTTCTGAAATAATTGAAACAAAATCAAACATTATGGTGGCCAAGAAAAATGAGTCAATGATATCTGAAAGAAAAGGGAAGATCGAAAGTGAGAACTGTATTTTGAAAAATGAACTCCACTCCCGAATTAGCCAAGAATCCTAATATCAGTAAATCCAATTACTGAGAATGATGAAAAAGGTCTTTTACCAAAGAAAAAGTAGTAATCAAAGAAATATTATCAGGACAAAACGAATATGGACTTTATATAATAAATTTACAAATAGACACTGAACAAAGTTATTTAATTGGAAGAAAGGAACTAGTAGAAAATTGGCACAGAAAACTTGGACACTTAGGAATGGAAAACCTTAAGAAACTTGTAAATATGTCTACTGGCATAAATCTTGGTAAAATAGACTTTAATGAATTGGAACCTTTGTGTGAAGTTTGTGTAGAGGCAAAGCAAACAAGATTATTTTTTAAAAGCGTTCGTCAAAGAACAACAAGACCATTAGGCATCATACATACCAATGTATGTGGATCAGTGAAACCAGCTACATGGAATGGAAAAAAGGTATGTGTTAACTATTTTGGACAATTTCACACATCATTGCAGAGTTTATTCGCTAAGCAGTAAAAAAGAAGTATCCATGTACCTATCTGAAAAAATTTATAACTGAAGCTCAAGCTGACAAAAATCTGAAAGTGTCAAAAATACGTTGTGATAATGGCGGCGAGTACAGAGGTATTACTTTTCAAATTTGATGTAAAAATAAGGGCATAGTTTTGGATTATACCGTACCCTATAGTTCACAACTAAATGGTAAAGCAGAAAGGCTAAACCGAACCTTATTTGAAAAAGCTCGTGCCATGATTTTTGATTCAAAACTGGACAAGAAATTCTGGGGGGGAGCTATGTATGTGGCAGCCTATCTATTAAACAGAAGTCCTACAGAAACCATTCATGTAACACCCACTGATAAATGGACAAGCAGAAAACCAGATCTATCAAACATGCAAGTGTTTGGAGCCACAGCTTATGCAAAAATCTTGGGACACATTGAAAAGCTTGATGCAAGAAGTCAAAAATTCACATTTGTGGGTTATGCGTTTAATGTTTTTTTTTTTTACGGATATTCGCACTCGCAAGGAAATGTCCTATCACGCTCGAGAAGCGGTTATCGTTTATGGGACGAAAAAACAGGAGATATTAAAATATACAGGGATGTGATTTTTCTAGATTGTTGCGCAAAAATTAACCCTTAAACTATTTAAATAAATAAATCCTAATAGGCCTAGGTACAGTAAGACACCCTTAAAGAATGCGGCCAGCGCAACAAAGTACTCGCGGATACTCAGTGGTGTGGGAGTAGGTTCAATATTGAAAGTTAGCTTTATAGGGCGCCACTGATGGTTTACAAAATAAAATCCGCGGACTTAAACCAGAAAGTCCCTGATCTCCAAAATTCCTATAAAAATGTACCTACCCGATGTACCTAGGGGTAAAATAAGAGTCAAATCTGGAAAGAATGAGTATAAAACTATATGGGGGTATATTTAGACCTGAAATTGCATTACAAAGACCAATAGACCAATAGAAGGCAATATAATATATAAAATACCACAGTAATTATTATTAAATGTAATTGGTAAAATTACCAAAAGGTAGCAAAGACCAACTTGTAATGGTTTTATAAGTTACTCCAATAAATTCAAGATTTACCAATAAAATCTTTGACCACCTTACTCCAATGAATGTTAAAGAGAAACAATTAGGGAATAAAAGATTAATAATATTAATAAAAACCTGTGCACGCTTATACCATGGTATACCGGGGCGGGTTTGTACAAAAATATCACCCTAAATATAGTCAATTAAAAATCATTGGTGCAGTATACCCATTGTAATAATTAAGGCAGTAAAACAACGTGGAAATGTATCAAGTTAAGTATAAGAAATAATATTAATAATAATTGAAAATACTATTTAGGAAAAGGTTAATAAATTTATGGGTTCATCACCCCTGTGTGGTCCTCCCTGCAGTCTAAACATCAATTATCAATTTCCATTGCTGTCTCATGACAGTCTCACAGCCCTGATAATAGACCCCATCAACTTGTATTGAGTCTCCTTCTTAAGTAGGGTAGATTTCGGTTACAATTCAGTATTGTGGATACTCTGACACCTCACAAAAACGTCGAAAGAGGAAAACCTAATGGAAAGGTACAATCTAGTATCCCAAAAAAACCCTGGTTACAAATTGGGCTAGTTGAACAAAACGTGCTCTCTTCTCGCATCGACAACTCAACAAAATGGCGTAGACCTTTGTCTCGAGAAAATTCCGAGTGGTTGGCTTACAAATACGGGGACTTACAACCAAATCCAATAAGCTTCACCCCAAAACCAATAAAGCCAGCAACCACTTGAGTTCCCAACGCCTCCAAAATCCCACAAGAGGTGGATGTTCCAAGGAACTTAGCAAAGAGGACCGCTGGTAAAATCTGCCACTTGTTGTTTGCTCAACGTGCGAATTAAAAAGAATGACCTTATTTTCAGCGATTTATTAGGTGAGCTCAATATGAAAAATTTTCTAGATTTCCATTTTTTCCAAGATGCCCTCTGGTGCCAGATTTCCGGTCTTGACCAGGAAAACGGAACCATCAGCTTGAAACGGAACAACCCAAATCACATTGATGACAAACGAAACCCAAAGTTGTTATCAAATTTTATCCATAACACCAATTAACACTAATTAATTACTTATTAATCAACATCTACCCAGAGTATAGTACAAAACTATCAAAATGACCAGTCGTTACGTGGTCACAACTACAGTGACTCTATTACTCACAGTGGTCAAGAAACGTCGGCAACTGCGCTGCCTGAAACGAAACAACAAGTGTCACTTAACCACATTTATTCTGCGGAAAATAAAACAACCGGAAAAAGTGGAAAATAGAGGAAATAAGGGTGGAAAAACGATTTAAAGGCTGTGAAAGTGATGTATGATGTTGCAGAATTTTTAATAATGGAAAATACGTGACTCGTAAGTGTTGCCAATTGATATTTATTTGGAAGTAAACAAACCTTTTCATCGACATTTAGGGCCTTTTAGACAACTTTCGTAAGCTAAATAAAATGGATTTCGATCCTAACAGTAGGGCTTTATTATCCTGAAACTACCCTGTCATCTGAATACAAAGAATTTACTCATTATTACCTCGAAAAATATACCCTTGTTCAACAACTAGATATTTTTTCGAATCCAAACAAAAGGTAGAAAGCTAGTAAAATCCAATGAGAAACCTATCAATCACTGAAAAATATTAATCCTCAGGTATAAAGCTTTCTAAATAACCTAACAAATACCTGAAATAATTACCGAATTCATTTGAAATCTCAGTTACGTACTTAAGGCAAAATTTGAACGTAACAAGATCCAAAGGAAAAAATCAAAGAACCAAAAGTAAGGATAGAATCTATAGAAGAAGAAGAACAGGAAATTGTAATAAAAGATTACTCAGAACAGCCAGCACAATAAGAAGAAAACGAGACAGAAGAGACAGTTTTACCATTGGGAGAAGGCCAAGAAGAAGAACAAACAGTAGAAAGACAAAATGAAGAAAAGCAAACCAGAAGTAGAAGAAAAATAAAAACGCCAAAGAAATTATTAGACTACAATGTTGACTATGGCGCTGATTATGGAGAATATGCAATGATAAGTTATGAAGAAATCCTAAATAGTGCAGATAAAGACAAATGGAAGGAAGCAATTGAAGAAGAAAAGAAATTATTACAAAAGAACAACACTTGAACATTAGTAGACAGAAACGAAACAAATAACAGGAAATCACTAACAAGCAAATGGGTATTTCGAATTAAGGATGATAGAAAGTACAAGGCAAGGCTTGTAGTGAGTGGTTTCCAGCAACAATATGGCATTGACTACTAGGACACATTTAGTCCTGTATGCAACATGAGTTCTATAAGAAACAGTGGCGCAGCCAGAAATTTTGTCTGGGGGGGGGGGGGGGGGTGCCATGCAGAAAAAATTATAAGAAAAAACACAGATAAACTTTTTCTCTGATATGAGCAGTTTTCAGCTTTCGTCTACTTCATTATTTTTTCTAGTTTTCTCTAGGTGAGTTCCAAAATCCAATCTATGAGCATCCCGATGAAAATTTTGACAGTTTTGATAGTTATCACGTGTTTAATTCATTTCAAATCAATTTAAAATCACGTGACAAAATATCTATTATCTATATGCTCGCGAATGGATATTGGAACGCAAAGTCTGAAGCCTTGGGGGGGCCGGGCCCCCTGGCCCCACCCCTGGCCGCGCCACTGATAAGAGTACTTTTGGCTTTATCACTGAAAATGAATTTAAGATCTCAAAATTTGACATAAAAACTGCATTTTTATATGGCAACCTTGAAGAGGAGATTTTCATGGAAGTACCAGATTTTTACGAGGAGAAAGAAAATAAAAATAACATTTGTTTACCAAACAAGGCACTCTATGGATTAAAACAAGCACTATTGCGATGGAATGAAAGGTTCAGTACTTTTTTGAGAGAGTCTTGTTTTATTATTAAAAACAGTAAAAGTAAAACTCAAGAGTTGATACGAGTTCTATCTTTGGTTTTGACTGTAAATTGATAAACTATCTCTTATTTTTCGGATGCAGATCTCTTTTCTGGCTGGTGCCGCTCTATTCGCCGACTGATGTTAGTGATTGCTTTTGGAAATTAGTATATGCCCACATAATAGTGAAAGAACATTCATATTCTCAGAATATTCCCTCAAAGTGCTTTTTGGAATCTTCTTTTACGAATGTTTAATGAATATTCTAAGATTGTTGCGATTGAAATATTTATTTTTGGACGTTCTATTTATATACTATGAATGTTGCTTCTATGCACCTAGCTGAAAGATTGTGCTAAGAACCTACTTCTTATGACATTATTTGAATATTGTCATACGAACATTATTATAATGTACCCTAAAAAGTGTTCTTTCGGCTAATATCTCTATCAAGTAGTAAGAATATACCTGCCAAGTTGTGCTGTCAAATTTATGTAGGTAGGTAACCATGATAAGAATATTTTCATATTGTTCACCTAATTATCTAAAGTACAGGGTGATCTATTATAAATGTCACCCCTGTTAACTTTCTCATTTGACGTTTTTGACAGAAGTGTCAAATACCAAAGTTTTAAGAAATTGTCAAAAGTTTTTAACTAAGTCAGTTTTGGGCATACAGGGTGCGTCAAAAAAGTGCAGCAGTGTGAAGTTACATTTTTTTAAATAGAACACCCTGTATATTGTGAGCTTTATTGTTAGTTCCCTTTAACCTGATTTCAACGATATAAGGTTTGATATGTTTATCTCTCGGTTTATCTTCAATAGTTGTAGGGAAAAACGCGAAAATCCCTTTCTAGGTCTCTCATGTTTTTTTTTTAAATAATAATGTTAACTTTAGATATCTGGACCTATCATAATATTTCACCTTGTATATTAATGAATAAAATTTTATCAATAAACAAATAAAAAAAAATCTCTAAGCTTAAATGGTATAATTTTTCTTTTTTTAATATGAAACCTTGAAAGGGGTTTTCATGTTTTTCCCTATAACTATTGAAGATAGACATATCAAACCATATATCGTTGAAATTAGGTTAAAAGGGACTAACAAATAAAGGCACAATATACAGGGTGTTCCATTTGAAAAAATATAACTTCACTGCACTTTTTTGATACACCCTGTATGCCTGAAATTGACTTAGTTAAATACTTTCGACAATTTCTTGAAATTTTCGTATTTGACACTTTTGTCAAAAATGTCAAATGAAAAAGTTAGAATGGGGTGACATTTATAATAGATCACCCTGTACCTACTCAAAAATCTTAATTGAACAATTAAACAATAATGCCCTATCTAGACCCTACTAAAAATATTATAGGTATATTCTTTTTCTTTTGCTTTGTAGGACTTCCAAGAGAGGGAGCCACGCGCTATTAAAGATCTACATCTTGCCTAGCGTTTGAATCACCTTGGAACCTGTTTCTCTCAGTTGGTGTGCTTACCGCGACGAGAGCATAACAAGCTCGAAACCGGAGCTTTGATTAAACACTTGTGTTTTCCAGAGAAGTTTTCCAACAACTCTTTCACTGCCTTTCATATAAAAGAACTGAAAGGGGCATTATTTGGATGCGAAAATTAACATTCCAAGTATATTCCTAGAATCAAACAAGAATCTTATGTCTAGGATGCATATTGAGAATGATATAATAATATGTAGACATATTCTAACAATATTTCAAACATATTGGTATAATATTCTTTTGAGAACATAACTATAATGTCATAGAAACATTCTTTGAATGTGAGAATATACATTTCAAGAATATTTTTAGAATCAAACAGGAATATTCTTTTCAGGATGTACTGAGAATCTCATAGGTATATTCTACGAATATCTTAATGGATTTCCCAAGAAGTTCTTGAGTATTGCAAACAGTATTTCTACAATCTTTTCTCAGAACATTCTCAGGACATTCACAATGATTTTGGCGAACATTCTAGGCACATTCCTCTTAAAAAAAGAACATAGGGGTGAAGACAGATCTTATTGCAAAAGCCCGTCGAAAACCAAATTCCTTAAATTGTTTGTACGGCCGAGAATGATAAATGGCCCCCTCTAAAGCTAAACCCTAATTTCCGCGTCTCCACCGACGCTTCCTACATTAATTTATGATTTTTTTTTTGTCGCCACAGAGTTTGGAACTGACACTGTTCCAAGTTATTGGAAAAAGGGGTACGCTGACACAAGTGTTCTGAAAAGCGTATATGCTGCCTTTTTGAAGAGCAATGAAAATATGAATTTTGGAGAAATAGAAAAAAAATCATATTCCATAAATTAGCGTAGAACACGCAAAGTTTTATTGAATCGAGGGGCGCCCATCCAACCAGCCAAAACCAAAATTGTGAAGTACTTGGATTATTAGTGCTAGTACTTTCTTAGTACTATATTCTGCTACAATATTTTCATTTGTTATATCATGTAGGTACTTATGTATAAATAAATACTTCAGGAAGTAACATAATATGAAAATATGGCCGCTTAGCCTAAATAATTATTATCATTAGACACTTCATGCGAACGAACTTATATGCTCTATTGTTCGAGACATTGTGCTCTTCAGTAATGCATGAGAACGTTAGAATAACAGTTACGATAACAAATATAAGGTTCCTATTTGCCTACATGTATTAGAGGAATTTCAGCCTGAAGTGTATGCCAAGTAGCGCATTTTTTTTATTGAATACTTCAAAATGTTTCAAGGAATGCCGTATAATTTGTAAAATAGATATTTTTTTAAAAAGCAAAAGGAATGCCAATTTGTTCGATTAGAGCCGAGACACAATCGAGATCTGAACATAACTCTTTCGGTCCGACGATCCGTAATAACCCATAATAAGGAAATTGAAAGCTGCATTAAAACAAAAACCCACAATTTTCAATTCTTTTCAGATTTGCTCTGATGGCATGGCGCGCAACATGATCAGATACTTAGTGGAATGCTGTCGGGGCCGTTTTCGAGCATATTTTAAATTGCAAGTGCAAATTATGGCTTTGGATATTTCAGCCCAGAGGGCTTAATAATATTAATGAAACAAAAATGTAGGTACTTGCTATTAATAACTATGATTTCTCATCAATTATTCATATAAGTATGGTATTTATACTTATCCTTTATAAAATCATATACGGGTATTTACCACTTCATTAAATCCGTGCAAAAAAAAAATGAATACTAAATACTAAAAAACTGATTTCCTAATTACATTCTGAAGTTTATAAATATAACACAGACAATAATGTATCAAAATAGTAAGCACCCTACAATGAATTTTTGTACCAAACCCACAAATTCTATACCACGTTCCTATCCCAAGGTAACCTAGAAAAAGGTCAACAAATAATTTCCACTCGATTTTAACACAAGATCGCGGTTAGGAACCCAATGACATAATTTCCTCAGCAATATCTTAAATAAAGCCCACGTAAGTAAAGATTTGAATCTAATCAGTCGAAAAGAACGCAGCAGCTCACGCTAACGGTACCAGTGACCCACTTTAACTTAGCCGGTACCCGCGGGCGAAGAGATGAAAATTACAACAATCGTATTAAATTGACAATATTCGGCTATTACATTTTAGTGACCCGGTTAAAGGTTAATTGATGTATTGCGTTTTTGGTTTCTTTTTGTGGAATCGAATTTTGTTTATGATAACAATGATTATCCTTCTTTAATCATGAGAACCTGATGGAAATGGCAATATGAGGCTTATTACAGGACACACTATAATAACACGTTACTTAATAAATTGTAAAACGTTTATTGCAGTAATATTAGATATTATTATATTATGCTGATGCAAAATTGTTTATTGGCTAATAAATTTATCAGTCCATTATTGCTTTATTGGTAATGAGGACTCTCTGCTGTTTATATTTGCATCAGCAGTAAATTGTTTGAAATTACTAGTGATGCAGATTATGCTCCAGGCAATTTGCTTTTCAAATTTTCCATAATTTTGGCATGGATCGGAGATAATATAATATCCTTTGAATTTCATTTGGCTTTGTGTCCTCCCAACCCCTGCCTTGCCTATAGTTTTGGAAAGTAATTATATAGGTACTTAATAATTTCTTATTCAATATTGAGTTTTCGACATTGTTTATTATTATTCTTGGTGAACCAGGCAGTAGCCTGGAGCCTATTTTGTCCAGATTTCTAGTGTCGTTCATACCCGCCCCTTGGCTTCAATTATTAGTTAGTTCATTCAGAGCTAGGTCATAAATTTGACCCATTTTCAACTCCTCTGGCCCTAGCAAGTTTAAAATTTTTTTGTATTATCATTATTTTTCCTGTCTCGTTTTTTTCCTTAACTTACTCATTAATCAAGCATTTTAAGTTTTAAAAAAAGCGTGACAAAATCTGGAAAACTATATGTTACATTGTATTATTAAATGTCTCAGAAACATTCATAATTTTGTCCCGGTTTCTCTAGATCTGTCAGGCTGCTCGACGGAACTGCATTGTATTCTGAGAGGAATTTATGCGGACCTTCTTTGCCTTTTAATGTTGTTGCATTGTCAAGGAAGTTGGATTGTGAGGTTGACAGGGAAGTGTATCTGGAGATCCAAATCTTAGCCTTACATAGTTTTGGTAGTGATTACCGGTAACTTCAATGTACAAGAAAATACTTTTGAAACTCAAATGCTAGTAAACTTGCTCAGGTCTTTTGATTTAAATAGGCAATCGTGCAATGGGAATAAAGGCTGACGCATGCCTCCTTTCACGAGGAGTGCAATTTCCGTTAAAATTAAAAGAAGGACTGTCTCCAAGTGGAAGGATAATCTACCTGCCATTTACAGATCAGGGTCTCTTCCTTTCCAATGTGTATCAGCATGTTTTGAAATGTGATTGGTCTTCAAATTCAAATTCAAAATTTTATTAAAGCAATTAAAGCATTTATAACGTTATTAATTTGATAAACAATCAGGCCTATGATGTATTCATTCCTATTATTTTAACAGCTATGTTATAGCTCAACATCTCTCTATTTTGATGTATAGAATAAACAGTGACAGGCAACTTAAGGTTGCTGTTGCATTAACAGAAAATGATACATCATAGGCCTGAATGTCAACTATCATTGTAAATATAATATAAAAAAAGACAATTAATGGTCAAAATAATCGTTTCATAATGCACACTATTTAGTCACAACATTTAAGATATAATCACATAACATAAGACATAAAATATAAAAATACAAATAAATATAAAAAGATAACACACACAAACAATAACAACAATAATTTAAAACAGTTCAAGATCCTGTCTGACAATACAACCATTAAGTTAGTAGGTGTTTTTCAATATTAGATCTAAATTGGTTCAAGCTATGATTAAAAATATCAATATAATCACTTTACACAATTTACACAATCTTAATATGGGTGAGTTCAGACCGTAGTTCGTTCGGTGAAAATCAATATAAAAAAGCTGATTATTTATTCTAGAATTAATAAAAGATATGTGTAGACCAATATCTGCAAGTAATTCAGGGGTCTCCATAATATTATTTAGGATTTTATACAACAAACAGATGTCAAAAGAGTTTCTCCTACTCTCCAAATATGATAAGTTTAAAATTTTTCTAATTTCTCCACAATTAATATTTTCATAAGGAATATTTAGTTCAAATCCTATTCTTTTGAGAAATTTATTTTGTACTATTTCTAGTTTTTCATTATGTACAACATAATATGGTTGCCACACAGGACTTCCATACTTTAGGATGGATCGAACCAGAGAACAATAAACATCTCCTATTGTAAAAATAATATTAAAATCCTTAAGAGTTCTAAATACAATCCCCAATAACCTCATTGCTCTATTTGTTATTATACCTATCTATATGTTTCGAAAACAATAGGGCCCCTAGATCTACTGAATGAGAAAAACTACACTTTCCGATGTTTAAAGTCAAATTATTCAATTCACACCAAGCAGAAAATTATTTAAATCTTTCTGCAACAAAATACAATCTTCAGTGGAATTAATTATCTTGAAAATTTACAAATCATGTAACGTGTAAGTTACTTGTTCCTTTTTTCTTTCAAATTTAATTTCATATAACCCTTTTAATGTTGACAGTCTGCTGACTAGCATTAAAAATACAGGGTTCCTGCTACTTATAATATTAGCAATTATTAAATTATTACTCAAGGGGGCACGATTTTCATTCAAATTTGTAGTACCGGTTAGTACCAACCTTCTCCATTGACTATTCGAAGAGGAAGCGCTGTCAGTTCACCTTGTCCATTTCAATTCTATTTCTTTTTGAATTGTGTCGTCCAGCTGGAAAGTTGATCGGCTGAAAATGGCCATCTACTTGAGACAAGCGTGCTCGTGGAAAAATAAAGTACCTTATCGGCCTTCAGGCATTATTTTAACGAAATTCAGTTGCGTAAGGCAATAATACGATGATTGCCGAAAAAATTTGAATCAAAATTCTTGCGATTACTATTTTATTTGAGTTTGAATTTCAACCCCCCTCGTGGTATGTTTTTTAATTCTTTTAAGTAATAGCTTTCCAAGGAATGCCTCTATTACTTAGGGTCTTCAGAAGAGCCGTTCCTCTCAACAAATCTATTCCTAAAAGGCCATATTTTCCATAAGAACACCATTTCCGTGGAGTGTGGCATAGAGCTTTTGAAGGGATTCCTACAAGAATCAAGACCCTCACGAGTCGATACGTATGCTTTACATTTGACGACAATTGAGAACTTCTAGTCCCTTATCTCCCTTGATTCTAGGCTAGAATCTGCAACTTCTAGGTGCAGTTGCCCTCGTCAAATGATCGAGAATGAATGGCTACCATGCTCCATCTTGTTGGAATGGAGGCTCGTATAAAGTTTCATTCACAACCTTTATTACCTTTTCTGTAAAATTTACTTTATGGTCAATTACCATAATTGATTAAATTTTGATCGACATCACCTTTAAATTTTAAGGTTTCAATTTCATTCATGTTATTCTCGACACCTCAGTGAACTTTAAATAGTAGTTTCCGATTTTTGTTTTGCCGTAATTACTATAGATTTTTTTTATTACTTAACTTTCAGTACCGCCATATTTAAATAATGTCCTATATTTTATCAATATTAATCGATTAATAATCTGACCAGAAGTCAAGGTTGGACAACATGCTCTAAATTTAAAATTATTAAGTAAGAACCTGTATCGTCGAAAATTGAGCAATTTCTACCCTGGGTTCTATAACTTATACAGGGTGTTTGGTATGTCGATGCATATATTTTGGGAGGTGATAGAGCAAGTCATTTAGAACCTATTTAGTCAAACTTACCTCAGTACCAAATCTTACGGTTTTTAAAATATGGCCGATTTAAATTAATAATTTAAAATTTCACAAAATCTTTGTTGGGCGCTCTAATGCAATATTCAGAAAACTATCTCAAGTATTTTTGTTTTGTATCTTAACATAATGTGTATTTCTTGTGGTAAATGCATTAACAATAAAATAGGTACATAAAAAATTAAATATTAACAATAAGAGTGCTATTTCAAAGTCATATCAACTCCATTTCCAGTTAAGTTTTTTTCGGAAAAAAAAAATATGCTGAAATAAAGACAACCAGGGTTTTCAAATTAATTTGAAAAACTTCTGTTATATCATGTGCATTTTCAAATTGCACATAACATGAAAAAATTTGCAGCACAAAAATCATTTTGAACTACAGATTGCCAAAAGTGAGTAGGAAGGTATTTGGGGAAAAAACTGGATCAGCTTTTTTTTACTAACAAAATATTAGACTTTTAGACTGAAGTAAGTAAAGTTTGTCAATGTATGGCTAATTTTGGTGATAATTTGTGATGTTTTTCTGAATACATATTGCATTAAAGCTCCTAACAAGGGATTTGTTACATTTGTTCAAGAAAAAATTAAATCGGCCATATTTTGAAAACCATAAGACTTGATACTGAGATAAGTTTGACTGAATAGGTTCTAAATGACTAACTCTATCACGTCCCAAAATATATGCATCGACCTACCAAACACCTTGTATATTGGAGGATTTCTCTTGTATCTCCAGACTATTTAAATGTTATATCATAACCCAACTTTCGATTTCTTACAGGTAGACAAATTGATTTTATTGAATTTATTTTTTTGCAGAAGTTAATCATATTTATCAATACCATTTCCAATCATTTATTTTTTTTAATTAGTTTTCTGGAAACTTAAATTTTTATATTTTCCTTTCATGATAATGGTATGGCCAGCGACTGTTAATGAATTTATATCGCACGTATATTGAGGTACATTGTATTTTTTATTTTTTTTTGAATTTGATGAAACTGCTGATTGAGTGTTAACCCATATTTATTGATTTTATTCAAATTGTTTTACCAGCAATTGATGTTATACTTTGAAATTATTCAATTCTTTCTTTTCAACCTCACTGTGAAATATATACTATTTTATCTACAAGCGTTTGGTTATGATATTTTCACATAACCATTTTTCTAGTATTTGGGTTATGTCATGAGACTGATAACAGAACAGTGGTGTCATGGACTAGGTTATGAATTCATAACACAACTAGTGGTGTTATAGACTAGGTTATGAATCCATAACACAACTATTTTTGGTGATTTGACAAATGTCAAAGTTAAACCTGTGAAGGTAAAATGAAGGTAGATAATGACTAATCAACGAAAATGAAAAACCATTCATATTTGTAGATAAAACCTTGTACATCACACGTGCATTTGAACATGGCTACAAAATTCGTGTGATTAGAACGACTCGGTCTACGACCTCGTCGTTCTGATCCTTCACACTCGTTATTGTAATCATGTTCATAAACGCACTTGTAATGTAAATAACTATTAATTTGAAACTTTCTTAATTGTTTTATTGGTTTACCTATGTCAAGATATGAGTTATGTGCCTTATTTATTTCCTTTTCAGAATTATCATTTACCCTTTGCTGATTATTTTCTAGGTGTGGTTCTGAATTTCCACCCTCCCATATTTTATGTAATTTAATTATCTTTTTTTTTTTTAATTTAGTGGCGCCCTTGCCACACTGTACCTATAAAACTGACCCATAATATTTATTCGCTGAGCAAACCGAGCATATTATGGGCCTCTTGTTAATTCATTAACAAAAGGGGTTACATTCATCAGCAAATGCAAGAAACATACTAGATTTAAATACATGTTCAACTACATTAAGAAAACAATTAAAAAGGAGTGTAGACAGGTGTCCACCCTGGGCAACACCGGAAGTAACTTCCACTTCTTAGGAGATATAATTGTTCATTTTGACAGATTGTTTTCTGCGTGTTAGATTACTCTGAAACCACCTAATTAAAATGCCATGTACACCAGCAGCCTCCAGCTTTGTTAAGAGAATGTTATGATCAACTTTATCTAAAGCCTTCGAGAATTAAATCAGTATAAATTGCATCAACTTGATACCTATTCCCGAAAGCTTCGAACAAAGCCTGCTCATAAGTTAAAAGATTTGTTATCGTGGATCTTCCCTTCATGAAAGCATGTTGTCCATTGATAATGGCATTCTTAAAATGTGGGATGATTTTATATACAGGGTGGCCAATTGAAAACGAAACAGAGGTGATTTCGGGTTCCTCAAGAGATTTAAGAAAAAACCCTCGAACCCGTCGATTTTTTATTTAAGGGGGAACCATTTTTTTGGCATTTTCACCACCTGGGGGGCAAAGCCCTAGCTAGGGTGACAAGGGCCCCCAAAATTTTAAATGGAATGAGGGGTCGAGTGATACCTTTTTTTGAAGCTATTTTTATGTAGATTATAACCCCTAAGTTTCACATCGCTACTATTTACCAAGGGCTAATTAAAGCTACAAAAACATGTTCGGATATTTTGTATTTGAAAAAATGCTTTAAAACCAAAATCAATCAAGTAAATGCTGGAAATGACCCCGGAAAAAAAATCTAACGGGCTTAAATCTGGAGAACCTGAGGGCCACTCAATAGCTCCTCTCCTTCGAATCGATTGTCCTGAAAACATTTGGTCCAAATATTGACGAACCACTGCAGCATAGTGGGGTGGAGCACCATGTTGTTGGAGTATTAGACGGTTTTCCATGTATCCGTTATCATTCTCTAGTATCTCTTCCAATTTTGCATGAATCGCATCTTCTGACCACTCTAGGTAGGTACATTTTTCCTGTTAAATTTATAGGTAAAAGAGGGGCCTATTATACGGTTACCAAAAATGATAGCCCATACACTCAAATAATCTACATCTCCATAACGCCCTAGAACGTTATTTCGCACGTATTATACCTGGAAGTACAGGGCTTTCATTTTAAAACTTGCCACCCACGTTATCTGCGTAAAGAGGCATATTTGCGGAAATCGCCAAAACACGTCAACAAATTTATTGAGGGGGAAGGTTTTTCACGTAAAACTGGACTTCGCCTCGTCAACCCCCTAAGCCCTAGGGCTACCTCCCCAAAATTTTTGAATGAAACACTAACTCGACCCCCTGTTTCATTCAAAAATTTTGGGGAGGTAGCCCTAGGGCTTAGAGGGTTGAAGGGGCGAAGTCCAGTTTTACGTAAAAACCCTTCCCCTTCAATACAGTTGACGGGTTTTGGCGATTTCTGCAAATATGCCTCTTTACGCAGATAACGTGGGTGGCAATTTTTGAAATGGAAGCCCTGTATTTCCAGGTATAATACGTGCGAAATAACGTCCTAGAGCGTTATGGAAATGTAGATTACTTGAGCGTTTGAGCTAGCATTTTTGGTAACCGTGGTCCCTCTTTTACCTATAAATTTAACAGGAGAAATGTACCCAGAGTGGTTAGAAGATGCGATTCATCCAGAATTGGTGGAGATACATGGAAAACCGTCTAATATTTCAACAAGATGGTGCGCCACCGCACTATGCTGCAGTGATTTGTCAATATTTGGACCAAACGTTTCCAGGACAATCGATTCGAAGGAGACGAGCTATTGAGTGGCCCCCACGTTCTCCAGATTTAAGCCCGTTAGATTTTTTTTCTGGGGTCATTTTCAGCATTTACTTGATTGATTTTGGTTTTAAAGCATTTTTTCAAATACAAAATATCCCAACATGTTTTTGTAGCTTTAATTAGCCCCTGTAATGGCTAGGTAAATAGTAGCGATATGAAATGTGAAGGGGTTATAATCTACATAAAAATAGCTTCAAAATAAGGTATCACTCGACCACTCATTCCATTTAAGATTTTGGGGGCCCTTGTCACCCCAGCTAGGGCTTTGCCCCCCAGGTGGTGAAAATGCCAAAAAAATGGTTCCCCCTCAAATCAAAAATCGACGGGTTCGAGGGTTTTTTCTTAAATCTCTTGAGGAGCCCAAAATCACCTCTGTTTCGTTTTCAATTGGCCACCCTGTATAACAATACCTTCAAAAACTTTGGTCAACAAGGAGACCTTTGATATTGCGCAATAATTTTCAATGTCAGATTTGTCTCCATTTATGAAGACTGGGGTAATATAGGATTTTTTCCAGGCAGCTGGATATGTACTAGTAGACAATGACAAATTAAAAATATTACACAAAATTTGAGACAGAACAATCCTGCATCCTTCTAGGAAAACAGTAGGTATGCCATCTGGACCAACACCGAGACTCTGCTTTAATTTGCAAATTCTGTCATAAACATCAAAAGGAGATAATTCAAGCTGCCCAAGATCAACCATCCTCTCCGATTCAAAAGTAGAACCCTTAGAGTTTCCATATTCCGAGTACACCGATGCAAAATGACCATTGAACATGTCAACTATATCCTGTGGATAATCACTCTCCCTTATATTGAGATTCATGCACTAAGGATATTCAGAGGAAACACTGTCTTCTTTTAATTCTAAGGCTAAAATATTCATAAAGTGGTCGCTTGCAACTCACCCTTACCGAAAAAGGCCAAAATTATTAAAAAAATTGGTACCTATCTCGGATAGAGCATTCAAAGATTCGCTGGTTCAATGATAAACTTAAGAGGACTCGAAGGCGTGAAATTGATAATTTTTCCTTGAGTAGAATCAAATTGAGTTGCGAGCAACATTTTGATGATTTTTAGTGAAAAATTTAAATGAAGATTGGGTCCAGTGACGAGAGAGCTAATGACCAACTCAACTGCATCCCTAAAATTTGAAATCGATTTCCATGTGTAAACAACTGTTTCATCAGTAATCTCGTTGTCACTCGATATATCTGTTATGATTTTCAATCAATATTATAGGTTTTTCAAAATGCGTGAAGTTTCAACGAAAAATAAAATAAAATTAATATGAAAAATACACAAATGGATAATGATTCATCCTAAATAAATTGTCATTCACCTTAACAGCTACGCAGAAGTGAAGGTACGTGCCGCTCTCGTGGCACGAATAATTTTTTGCCCAAGTTTAATTAAACCCCAGTCCATTGTTAATCAGCAAGTTTGCACGTATACATAAATTCAAGAATTTGCATAAAAGTTTCTTTCAAGCCTATTAAAAATAACGAAACTGATGGAAGATGCTCAAACAAAAAAAAAAGTAAGTAGTAACTAAGCATCGGCATCTATTAATTAGAATCAAATAAGTATGAACCTGACGTTTCAACATACGCTTTAAAACGTTATAAGTGGTATTCGCATTAGTGAATATGTACATGCGCTGGGTGTCGAATGTCTGCGATCTACAGATGTGTGACTGCTACTTTCATCCAGAAATAGTATATTCAATAGGACTAGCTACTTATTATTTATTGTTATTATCATTATTCTTAATCCAATATCATGTTGCTCTTGTGATGAGTTCAAAAAATATTATTTGCGTTTATGTATTGCAGAGAGGATTGTGGTACTAATACCCAGGATAATTGTAGATATCGCTTTTTTCAACGACTTCAAAAATCAGAGAAGGCTTAGAGAACTTTCACATAGGGAAACAGCCGCTATAGTACATTCTGGAAAGATGTTGCGGCGCAAATCTGAATGTGGTGAAAGGTTTTTCGTGAACGCAATCAAAAATTCGTATCGATAGATGGCTTATCATGGTTTACAGTCACACCTCTATTGAATGTCACGTCTTCCAAACAAAACAAAAAATTAGATATCTGCAACGTTAATTTTTATTTTTAACTTTACAGTCACGATTGTCTCAAAAAACGTCCATAATGCCAATTTCAAATGAATAACTTGATGTTTGCTGAAATATTGTTGTTTTTTGTCGGAGCCACGTTAGCTCATGCATGCTGAACAACTATTTGTGTTTTTTTTTGCTATATTTTTTCTCTCAGGTAGGCCTTCACTGTCAGTTAGTCTCGCTGTTCTATGCAATATGCAAGATGCAAGAAGAAGTAAAAATCATCCTGTTATGCATTGAAGTATTCGAAAATAAAAAGCTTTGATAAAAAGTGGATTGAAATATGTTTTGCCTTTGTCAAGTCGAGCCATTTTATTCAAAGAAAAAAATCAATTCATACAATGAGCACGAGCACCAAGAGCTAAACACGTAGACTTTAGCTGCAATCCTTCTTCTCGGTAATTGTTATAAAGATGCCAACGCAGGATGATTCACAATACATCGCCGCCATCTACTTAATCAAGAGCCACAATCTCCTTAACCTGAACCTGAAGCCGTCAAAGTGTTTGCCTGATGAAGCCAGCCCAACCCAAGGACGTCATTACTCTATGCAAATAAATCGAGATTTTTATAAACTATGGGGGCGTTTCGAGAAAAATAAATCAGAAACCTCAAGAAAAGATGCTCCGAGGGGGCTGTTCTTGAATCGTTGCACCCAATGTAACTGACCTAGGATGATGAACTTTCAAGGACGCGGGCACCGAGCGGTTATTATTAGACTTTACTTAAGAGTGGCGAGAGTTCTTTGGCACTGTTTTAATGAATATCAAACCGCATAGGCGAGATCGGACGATAGATGGTCGCAGTGGCGCAACCAATAGATTATCACGATCTGCACTGGTTTAAATTTAATTGATTAGTAGATATGCCAAATTAACATCAAACTTCTTGGTTGTGCGAATTATTCTCAGTCGAATAGAAATGAATTACGTATTAAGTGCTCCATGCTGTGAACAACAATAAAGAACGTAACTTGGATTAACACAAGTACATTATTAAGGCCTATTCTTATCGCATCTGCTGCTCGACGTCAGATCGAAACCACACATGTGACAATTAGTTATTATTACCTATTAAAATGGGTTTTCCAGTCGTCCATTATCATTCTGCAACCATGAGTCTTGCTTGCTAAATCATCGGATGCAGATACTACGTGAGAACCCATGATGATGATAATATGCTGATTGAATTAGTCCGTGAAAATGGTAAATAATATGATTGTATTCAGACACAATCCACAAATCAAATACCGACTTGTCAAAATGGAAAAATACAAGATGTTGATCAATGGTGATAGTATATCAGGTAACACAACATTTGGTAAGAATCATTTACGAGATTCGGGAAAAATTTAGAAAATGCGATGCGAAGTCTAACTTTTTTCTTCTAGAATTTTCACATATAAAAGCTGATCCAATTTCTTTGAATATATGAATTGAAATCTTTAAAAAATTACTCAATTTTACTTAAATTGATGTTGTATTCAACATTTTGAATTTGAATTCTTTTTACTTGTGGCAGTGTAATGGTGAAAAAGGTCCTGGACCTCCTTTTTCTTTGATGCGGTCGGTGAACTTAGCTTTTCTCTGGATGATGATGCTTTCTTTGCCAAATAATAGTCAGAGTTTGCATTGGGATTTGTTCCAAGGATGTCCTAAACTGATATTTGATGCAAATTGGATTCGCTTATAATTCTTGATGGAAATTCGATGCACCAATGATTTAGTTTAATTTTACTTTTAATATCTCCTCATAACTAATTCACTCGTGAGGCCGATATTTTCTTCTTCTATTTTCAAATTTAACCTTAATTTTAATTTTTTATTTAACTAACTTCAAATCAATTAATCAATTTTGTTATCACTTCTACTGAATTTTGGTTTGTTTCAACTTTTTAAATTTGGGGTTCGTTCCCTAAATACCTACTCAATTTTGTGTAAGTTGAAATGAAGACCCTTTGGTATATTTTTAATTTTCTGGTATATTTGAATGAAATGTGATATCATCTGCGCCCATTAATAATTCGGCCTTTATTCACCTTTTAATTTAAGTTCATATCGAATCCTTGACATGCAACTTGCAACTTGTGTAGATTTGTCTAAACTGGTACCTATCTGTCTTCTTCAGTTTATTCAGTTTCTTTGAAGTTCATTTCAGAACAATTTTTTACATTGCGTTCTGTATTGAGAACCAAAGGATAAATTTTATGTTACAAACTCTATCCTAGTAAATGGTAGAAATCACTGTGTTGAGTTAGATTTGCCTAAATAACTCTCTTTTCTTCTGCCGTTTTTTTAGTTTCTGTTACATTTTAAAACAATTCATTTACATTGCTTTCTGGCATTTAAAAGTTTTGTTGCGCAAAAATTAACCCTTAAACTGTTTAAATAATAAATTTGAATAAATAAATCCTAATAGGCCTAGGTACAGTAAGACACCCTTAAGGAATGCGGCCAGCGCAACAAAGTGCTCGCGGCTACTCAGTGGTGTGGGAGTAGGTTCAATATTTAAAGTTAGCTTCATTGGGCGCCACTGGTTTAAAAAATAAAATCCGCGGATTTGAACCAGAAAGTCCCTGATCTCCAAAATTCCTATAAAAATGTCAAATCTAAAAACAATGATTATAAATCTATTTAATAAGGGGTATGTTTAGAATTGCAAAGGCCAATATAAGATAATATGTAAAATACAACAGTAATTATTTTTCAATGTAATTGGTAAAATTACCAGAAGGTATAGCAAGGACCAATTTGTATTGGTCTTAAATAAGACACTCCAATAAATTCAAAATTTACCAATAAATGTTTGACTACCTTACTCCAATGACAGTGCAAGAGAACAATTAAGGAATAAAAAGATTAATAATATTAATTAATACTTGTGCACGCTTATACTATGGTATACCGGGGTGGGCTTGTACAAAAATGTCATCTTAAATATAGTCAATTGAATATCATTGGTGTAGTACACCCATTGTAATAATTAAAGCAGTAAAACAAGCTTGAAAATGTACGAAATTAAGTATAAGAAATACCAATAATAATAATTAAAAATAATAATTAAGAAACGTTAATAAATTTACGGGTACATCACCCCTTTGTGGTCCTCCCTGCAGTCTAAATATCATTTATCAATTTCCATTGCTGCCTCATGATAGCCTCACAGCCCTGATAATAGACCCTATTAACTTTTATTGACTTTCCTTCTTAATATTAGATTTCAAGTCAGTATTTTGGGTACTTTGACACCTCAACTTCGAGACTAGCAAACCGGCGAAAAGAAAGAACCCAATGGTAAGGTAAAATCTAAAGTCCTAAGACCCAAAACCCTGGTTACTATTTGGGCTAATTGAACAAAACGTGCTCTCTCAACAAAATGGCGTAGATTCTCGTCTCCAGAAAATTCTGAGTGGTTGGCTTACAAATACGGGGCCTTACGATCAAAACCAAGTTTCACCCCAAAACCAATTAAGCCAGCAACCACTTGAGTTTCCAACGCCTCTAAAATCCCACAGGATGTTCCCAGGAACGCAGCAATAGGAGCGTTGGTAAAATCTGGCACTTGCTGTTTACTCAACGTGCGAATTTAAAAAGAACGACCTTATTTTCAGCGATTTATTACGTGAGCTCAATATGAAAAATTTACCAGAATTCCATTTTTTTTTCCAAGATGCTCTCTGGTGCCAGATTTCCGGTCTTGACCAGGAAAACGGAACAATCAGCTTGGAACGGAACAACCCAGACCATATTGATGACAAACGAAACCCAAAATCGTTATACAATTTTCTCCCCTAACACTAATTATTTAATTAGTAAGTTATTAATCAGCATCTACCCAGTCTTTAGTCTAAAAACTATCAAAATGACCAGTCGTTCAGTGGTCACAACTACAGTGACTCTCTACCCACAGTGGTCAAGAAACCTCGACAACAGCGCTGCCTGAAACGGATCCACAAGTGTCCCTTAACCACACTTATTTTGCGGAAATAAATAACCGGGAAAATGTGAAAAATAGTGGAAATAAGGGTGGAAAAGCGATTTAAAGGCTGTGAAAGTGATGTGTGATGTTGCAGAATTTTTAATAATGGAAAATACGTGACTCGTAAGTGTTGCCAATTGATATTTATTTGGAACTAAACAAACCTTTTCATCAACATTTAGGGCCTTTTAGACAACTTTCGTAAGCTAAATAAAATAGATTTCGATCCTAACAGTAGGGCTTTATTATCCTAAAACTAACCTGTCATCTGAATACAAAGAATTTACTCATTATTACCTCGAAAAATATACCCTTGTTCAACAACTAGATATTGTTTCGCATCCAATCAGAGAGGTAGAAATCTAGTAAAATCCAATTAAAAACCTATCAATCACTGAAAAATATTAATCCTCAGGTATAAAGCTTCATAAATACCCTCACAAATACCTGAATTAATTACCGAATTCATTCGAAATCTTCAGTTACGTATTAAGGCAAAATTTGAACGTAACAGTTTGAAAAAGGTAATTATCGATAACTGCTCATTAACATATTTTGTAATAACAAGCACAAGCTGAACCTTTTCTGAAAATTTGTGGTGCCAATATTTAATATAATTTAATAAGCAAGAACAACAATAAATTGAGAGGATGAATAACATTGATATTCGAAAATTTATCTATCCAATTAGGAGTTTTTTTTTTGAAAGAATATCCCAGGATATCCTCTCAAGAAATCCAAAAGATTTTTTAAGAAATTGCTGAACTAATTTTCAAAAGTGAGTTTTCAGTAACAAATTAGTGAGAAAAAGATTTCCGCAAAAGAAAAAGTACCCTTTTAGCTCCAGTGAATTTTCTTCATCCCACGACATCTCCAAATTATATTAAAAAATAATTAGGAGACATCTGATAATAGTTCCTATAAATTATTAGAATTTTATATTATTTTTTACCAATTAGGTATATCCGAGGAAGAATTTCAATTAATCTTCTGAAAGTACCCCTAAAACCAACAATATACCATGGTGTAATCAGCGTTTTCTAATTTATATCCTATAAATGTTACAGAGTTTAGTCATCATCATCATTTTGTTGGATACATTGTATCCGGCACTAAAGCTACTTTTTTTCACTAGTTTTACTTCCATAATAATATGCAATGTTTACGACTACTAAAAAGTACCTAACTGCTACTTCCTGCTATGGTTGAAAATCAACTAAACTTGAGCTAGGCATACCTGAATTGATTTACTGACGCTTATCTCATCCGAACATACCTGAAACAAAAAGAATAAATTAGCTAAATGGATTTTTAACAAGAAATATACAAGTTAGTGCCATTCATTTACGGACATCACCATATAAGATAATAAGAAACAATAAGACCAAATAGGCTATTTATTTAAATGGAAATGAAGCTCGAAGTGAAAAATATGCAAGTTATCTTGCCAGCCACGTTACGCTTGAATAGAGCATGCTCGACTTAGAGATATCTTCTGACAGGCGGTAAGAAAACAACACGTAAGTTACTTTTTTAAATTTATTTGTATTGCAACTTCGACTTTTATATTTTTTTTTATCTCCAGGAAGTTATATGCATGATTAATGCAAATACTAAATGAACCTTTTAATCAAGAAGTTTGTTGTTTTTACATTAGAAGTAAAGTTTCAGTTGGTATAGAAGATGCTGAAGTTTAAGTTCGTTCAAGTATATTGATTTTTAGATAAAATTTACCTTTCTGTGAGTTGAAACTTTTATCATTTACTCGAATAATTGATTTACATTTCGTGAAGTTTTGAATTTAACAATATTTAATACAGAGAAAAAGTTTTGAAATTTGTTGATTGAGGAAGTACAAGGATAAGCTAATAACTACAAAGAATATACAGCTGATATCCTGGATCACCTACTACTCTATTTTGATTGTGTTTCAAATTTACAGCATGTGTATTTTCCCATTGTTAAAAAGAGCCTACTGACAAAGTTAACAAAAAGTGCAATATTTTTTTTATCTATTTCATTACTTTATGCAAGTTCATCTTATGAGAAATTCCTTAATCTAGGCTCTAAGATGCCATTGGTGGGCCAGCGGGAGCCGTAAGTAGGAACAGTTACCCTATTATGTCTGGTATACCAATTTTCTATTGTATGTTAATCGGTACCTGAACAGGTACCGCAAACGCAAACTTGATGATGGTTATAAAAAGAAATGTTAACCTCCTTCACATCACTGGGCTGTGGTATATATGTGTGAGATACTGAAAAAAAGTTTCGTTTGTTTGAACCGGTTGTTTGTTTGGTATGCGTTAATGATAGTGTACTACTGGTCTTTTGTGTGATTAAAATGATTAAGGAGTTTATCGCTGTTAGAATAATTTAATGAGACACTTCTTGAGATAGATATAAATAAAGAAATAAAAATAGAATAGAGTCACTGAAATATTCAACATGCGTTGCAATTGGTGGATTCGTTAGACAAGTTCGAGAACTATAAATATAGAAAATAGATGTTTGGTATAAACACACTAACTTCACACAACCTCAACAAACTTCAAATGAAAATTAATATATTTTTTTTTTGGAGCATTATTGGCAGAATTATTTTTATAGATTTGATCTAATTATCATGTTAAGTTGCTAAAGATCTACAAAGAAAGTTCATATGGAATGGGTTTGAACTTCACCACCTTGCATTCGAGTCAGAAATGCAACGGGACATTTTTATTGGAAAATGAGCAACCTATAGCTTTTGCAAATCGAGCTTCGACTGATACAGAGAAAGGGTTGGCTTGCTTTGAGAGAACATTCGGAGCAATTTCATTTGCAAGTGAGAGGTTTAATTTTTATGTTTATTTTAAAGAAAATGTTCAGGTTTTCGTCATAATCTTGTAAGCATATTATGGTGGGCCTAGTTGGTAATTCTATATTTTCTTTGCATCTTGTATTTCTTGCATAACCTCATTGTATGCAAGAATTTATCTTTCCCTATGAAACTGTCTAGATAAAAGAGTTTCTGGATAATTTTATATATGTTGTTTTTTGCAATAATATTATAAATAGATGATTTGTATTGTTTAAATTATTATTGCTATTTTTTTCTTCTGTTACAAATGTACTTAACAACTAATAAGAAAAGAATCAACGCCTATTGCTCTGTAATCTGGACAGCTTGAGGGCAACTCAAAAAAAAAAATTAATAAATTATAAAAACTTAAAATTATCACAATTCTTATGATGATGATATAATAAAAATGCCAATACCAGGTTGAACAGGAAATATTGAAGCTCACCCCTTAATTTTCTAAATTGCTGATGTTTTACCAGATATAAAAAAGCCCCTTTCTTTTGAAGAATGCCTATACACTTTAAATGCTAGAGTATCGCTTTATAATGGGCGCTTTAATGTTCCTTTTTATTCTTTTCCATCATAAAACGTTCACCGCAGCGATTTCAATTAAAATCGAATAAAAGAACACTTTTTTTTCCTCTTGTCTGTGAATGTCGGTACTTTATAGCCTTTGTGGCTAAATGGATTCGAAACAGCAGTTTTGGCCATCTACCTAATTTTGCCAACGGTAAAACACTACCACAGAATTAGTTACAACCACATTTTTTGTTTGATCGTTTTTCATCCCAAATTATTATCAATATTTGATATCTTCAAACTGTTACGATAAATTTATTATTTTCGTAACATGTTCCATTTCTTCTATGTTTCATGATAAACTTGTATTTTCGCCATTTCAGAATCAGCAAAATATTAATTGTTTAAAATTTGAGTAATTTGAAAAGTATCTACTAGACTTAATTAATTATATTATCAGTATGGCCATCTATTCATGATAAAATGAGCATAAAAATGCAAATATCTGTTAGGTACTAATAGAAGTACTAACGTACCGCCATCTAGTACCTAATAAATTTATTTTAAAATTGTGGTAGGTTTCTTTAACTATTTTTATTATTCCTCATTGATATTTTCATTTGAAGAAATTTTGTTTATCCTGCTCCCAGAAAATAAATATGTTTCTGTCTTTCTCTAACTTCTGATTCTGAAATGATTATTTTTAACTTGATGACCTAATTAATTAGTGGTTTTGTGTTTCTAACATAACCTCAATTTAAATCATTATAATTTGGAAACAATTAAAATAATTCTAGTGTGTTTTTATCTATTCCCATTTAATCAGCTTGGCGTTTCATTAATAAAGTGAACACAGTATCTTTTGTGTGTGTTGTCTTCTGATTGGCCGGATGGTCACATTGCAGTTAAGTATAAAAAACACAAGACTAATTTTTCTTAAAAGAAAGAGGTTTCTAGAAGACTTCTTCTCTGGTAGACTGTTGAACAGGCAAGTCGATTTTCATTTTCTAATTTTTTTTTTAATTTATAAATTTTCCCTTAATATTTCTCGATTTAATTCACCATCAGTGTCTACTATCTCTGTTGGGTTTCTATTACCTGATATCTTATCTTATCTACCTTTAAAATAAAAATATTATATTTTAATTTTTTATACCACACAAAATGGAGGTTCACAATACCTCCATTTTGTGTGGTACCACATTTTTCTGAGGAGAGTCAGCTTAAAGTTTTGGCTGATAAATAGGTATTGCTGCTTTGGTATTTGGATTTAATTGTTAGTGTGGGATTATTGGACCATTACCTCTAGAAAGATTAGGTATAAATCAAATTTGTGTGTCCATCCCTAACAACACGTAACTGAATCCAGGCAGAAACCTATATAGCCATTTATTGTTTGACTGCCTCATTATCTTTTCAAGATGGAGAGTGCTGAAAGGGTGAAGTGTTTTAAGATAAAAATCCGCATAGGTCAGAAATTCATTTAAAAAGTTCAAATTAAAACATCTCAAAAATTTTGAAGGTTCCTTGGAATTAATTTATTTTCACATTTTATTTTTATCATCTTGTTCAATTTTGCCTATTTTTTTTATAATTTTTGTCTGTTCAGCGCGGCAGCTCAAGAAGCAGCATTATGCTCAATTATAACGAGCATCTATTTTCATCTTTGATCTTGCTGTACTTACCTACTCTTAACTAATACTTTAATTTATACTTTTTTAATTATTTAATTGTTTTTCTATAAAAGTATTTTTCCAATTTACGATAGTTGCTCATACCTGATCCTGTTCGAAAAGAGTGTTTGTACAACAAGAGTTATATAATAAACTAATTTCACATTAATTTTTTTTCTTTGCAAGACACTCACTTTTTAGCAGAATTCGGGATTTAAATATTCCAAATTTTTGGTCAACCTGATACTGATAAATTCTTTTCTGGGTACCTATTTCACAAGATTATCATTTGGAGTCTGGATCAGCTGGAGTGACGTCACACCAGCAATCTATCCTCTTTCCTGAATATAGGAAACAACCTGAAGACCTCCAAACTTTCAACTTTCAAATTTTAAGAGTAACTTGTTACTTGCATTGTTATTTAATATTGTTTACAGTAGTAAAATTATTGTTTGTTGGAATTTGAGTGGTTTCATTTGCACATAAAGGGGCTACATGTAATATTTATTTTTGAATTCCACGACCCTTTAGGTCTCTTACTCCAAATTCCAAATTAATTAAAACTAATTTGTAACAAAACATCAATTATTATGTATGTATTTTTCAACTAAAATCAATCTACATCACAGATGAGTCCCTGAGAACGTTAAAAATATAAGAAAAAGACAGACAGTTTTCTTAAATTGGCGCCAATAATACTGCGTCCTATTTCCTTCAAATGCTGGTTCATCATCGTAAAAACAATATCCTGGCTCAGATTGCATACGTCTTCATTCCTTATAACGCTACCTCTTGATTAATGAAAAGAAACAACTTCCTGTATGATGATGATCTATTTAAGTGCCATTTTCAAATAGGCTGTATTGCCTTTTTCCTAGGCGGCATCCTTTACTATGTGAAATATATGCAATTAGAAAAAATATAATACTTGTTCAAATGAAAATTTTGATGTTATATAAAATAAAAAAATGGATAATATTTTCTCACGTGAGCTAATCATACTTTGTAACAAAATCTTTGGCGCCGAGGCGTTCAATAAGATCATTACTCTTCACTTGGAGGCTCTTCAACTGTAATTATTATAAAATGGAAAATGGTTTAATTGGATAACATAATTCGTTACGCCACATTACTCCTTACTTCTAATAATTGCTTGTTGGTCTCGTTTATTTTTTATGAGATCCTTTCACCTATACTATCTATAACCCAGTGAGCCAATAATGCAAATAAACAAAAACTAATAATTGCATGTTGCCAAAGCCGACGTACATAACTTGAGGCCCTGTCTTCGCCGCTTACGCTCCACATTCCAAAACATGACCAGAACATGATAAAATATGGCCGGAGCCTTGAAAAATAAATCAAAGCTCAAAATAAAAAAAATTTAATGCACGATAATTATTTTAATCGGCAGTAAATCTATCTCTCGTTCGAATGGGGAGCAAGTTTCGAACTTGTTTTGTTTGGCAGGCGAAGATGTTCGGGATCAACTATGTGCATATTTTATGCGCAACATATTTTTAGATAAAAGATGTGGTTGGTTGGGTTCTTAGAACCGAATTACCTTGGATAAAACGGTGTAACTTCAAGTAAGTGCATACCTTCCTTGAAATATTTTTATACTGACTTTTGATTTATTGCCTAAGGACCATTTGATCATTAAAATACCGAGAGAGTCAAAGTACACCAAGTCAGCTTGTCATGACCTCCGCCTCTGTGAGATGGAGGGCATTGAAAAATTCTACAGTTGATTGTCTAAAGTATTAGGAGCCTGATTATAATTTATAAATAATTACAGATTTTATGTTGTGCACAAATTCCAGTCCGCCTTCACTCAACAGACCCGCACCCAAAGTTGCAGAACTTATTGGATACAAAATGTATATCCACTATCTAGCTATTATCTTTTAACAAATTATGTGCCACAGTCTACTGGTTCATTTAATTTAATTAAATAACTTGAGCAGATAGCAGATAACAATTAGTTAATATTGAAAAGTATTGGTACTTTAGATAGCATCGTCATTCTATTTTTATGGGAACCGGCTCCCTGCTCCGGTATACCCACGTAATTAGAGACTCCGAAAGATAATGATACTCATTAGGGCTCGAGCGATGGGTAAATACGAAAATGTTAAATCATTTTGGAAGCGGGGAATTATAGTCTTTATTCAGTTCAAAATTGTATGTGAATTATAACTGCTGTAATAACCAATACCAAATAACTGATATTTTTGTATTGCTGGCTACATCATTAACAAATCTGTTCATGATCGTCTTACTTTTGGGCTATATTTACCATTGAATTCCCAATACATTAGCCATTAGTGGAATCCATAAGACTTTCATACCGTGACCAAGACACTTCCAAATCGATTCTGATAAATTACAGGTGGGAACTGCACGGATTTCTTAGAAATTGATAGAACTCCGAGTGGGTACCTACTGGTGCTTTTTGAAATACTCGCAAATTACGTATGTGCGTGCATGTTACGGCGTCTCGGCTACGATTTGCGTGCAACGGTCATCATTTATTGGCTGGCTGCATTTTGCAAGCTGATAGTGGTTATTTTACAAAGTTCAAGTACAAACGTGTTGGACTTAGTAAGTTGGTTTACTCATTAGTTTTAACCAAGTAAAATTTATATCAATTTGAATTGACATCAAACTGGGAAAAGCAAAGTAATTTCTGGTAAATACCATATCAGAGCCACTTACTTATAGATTGAATGGCATTTGCAATTTGCATATTAGTTTATTTCTATCATTAACTATTTAATTGCTTCCTGATATTTGTTTCTACCAGACGTCTCTGGTGGTTGGTGTTAATCATCTCAACTGAATGACAAAGAACGAACAAAGGTGGCTTGGAAACATCATGAGTCTGAACAGTCGCCAATTATAAGTGCGATGCTTTTCAAATTTGTTTGTAGCAAACAGTAGCTGCTATTGAATTTGATTGCAGTTTTTCAGCAATCACTTATGGTAAATAAGCACAGACGCCTTACTGAGTCGTTGAGAAATATTCAAGTAATGACTGGAAATATTTGGTAAAGATATTTCTCGAAACATGCCATTGCTCGGATGTCAAACATCAGAAAATGGTTCTGATTGTCTCCGTGCATAGAAACCAGAAAGTTAGAGCAGGGCTCAGAAAATGTGGGACAGTTCGATCATGCTTTCAGCGGAAGTAAAAGAGAATTGAGAGTAAAAAAATGAGTCTCGATAATTATACATAGAGAATGTAAGAGAAGTAATGGTTGTTCATGAAATGCCTTACTCAGGAATTTACCGGGGAGCCGTTTTTCAACGAGGAGCTGTTTTTCCGAGGAGCGTTTTTCCGGGGAGCTGTTTTTTCCGAAGAGCCGTTTCTCTCAACAAATCCATTCCTAAAAGGCCACATTTTCAAAAGAACACCATTTCTGAAGAGCGCGACATAGAGCTTTTGAAGGGAAGAAAACTGAACACCCATCCTTGATTCCAGGCTGGAGTCTGCAACTTACACTTGCAAATTCCCACGTCAAATGGTCGAGAATGGATGGCTACCGTGCTTTACCTTTTTATTGGAATGAAGGCTTGTATAAAGTTTTATTAATAACTTTTAATCTTTTTTATGAAATCAGTTCTATAGTCAATTAACAAAATATTGATATATATTTTTTTTTTTATATGAGATACATATACATTTAAAATCTCTCATTCTTGACACCGAGGTGTTGCTGGAATAAATAACTCTCGATTTATCGAATTTATTATAGTCTGCTCAACTTTTAATATTGCCATATTATTTTAGAAATGTAAATTTGGTTATTCATAAACAATGATCTTAACTGAAGTCAAGGTTGGACAACGTGTTCTAACTTTAAAATATTTGAGTAAGTACCTATAGCGTCGAAAATTGATCAATTTTTAACCCTGGGTCCTATAACCTATATATTGGAGAATTTATATTATATCTCGTTTATACCTTCATCGTTTAACCTTTGATTTCATACAAGTGCAATTTGATTATATTGATTTTATTTTCTGAATTTTTTTTTTCTAATAGCTGACCATATTTATCCATATAATATTATAAATTTTTATCATTAATTTTTTTGTTTTAAATTAATTTTCTGGAAACTTAAATCCTTCATATTTTTATTTCAAATTGATGATTGGTGGCCAGCGACTGTTAATGTGCTTATATGGCAAGTAAATAGGGCAAGTACACGATCTGACAGGTTGACACTATTGACAGTCGCCTTGAGGTAAAATAAAGATATAATTTCAGTGGTTTTTTAGATTTTTAGTTAGATTTTTTCAAATAACTACCTTTTGGACATGCCTAGAGTTTGTTTAGTTGTTAATTATGACAGTGTAGCGCAAGGGACACAATATCCTTCCATCGGTTTCCATCAATTTTAAATAACAATGGGAAGTTTGATTTGTTAGCACAAGAAAGAAGAGAAAAATTAATTTAATGTTGTAAAAGAGAATATCTGACAGAAAAAATAGATTGAATATAGAGTAACTATACTTATATATTTGTTTTTGTTACACTTGGTTTTGATATTTGTTGGAAAAAACCTGAATTTAATCCATTATAGAAAAACCTAGCAAACTTCTGGATAAAAGACCACATAGACTGGAACATAAACACTTTACTTTAACTTTTTCAAAATAAAATTACACAAAAACTTGTGAAAAAGCTGTGAAAACCGCATAAAACATAATCGGCCTAATCTACATCAATGTAAATAAATGATCTGTTTTACCTCAGGGCGACAGTCAAACTCATTCGTGACGTCACATGGACATGCCCTATTGAGGTGCATTTTTTTTTTTCGTTTTGAATTTGATGAAACTGATTGAGAGTTAACCTCTATTTTCTAATTTTATTTAAAGTGTTCCACCAATAATTGATTTTATCTTTTAAAATTTGAAGCTTGATTTTTGACTGACTGTGAAAATATACCAACAGTAATTTAATTTGAAACTTACTTATAGTCCAGGAGGTGGTGAAATTTTTTAGCACTTATTTTCCTAGTTGGTGTATATTAAATAGTTTGTTCTCTTGGTGATATAAAACAAGGATTTTTGAGTCTGGCTAAAATTTTCGGATGGGTTCACAGTACCAAAATCGTCACTGCCTCCTAGAATGTCTTATTGGTTCTACCTGTGTCACAGTGGCGGATAAAGGGGGGGGGCAGGGGGGGCAACTGCCCCCCCTCTTTAAAATAAAATAATAAAATTTAAAAAAAAGGAAACAAAACCATATTTTAACTTTTAAAAATGTTTAAAAAGCTGGAAACCTATAAAAAATCACACTTTTGTCCCAAGAACTTTAACCTCAAACAGTTAGCACTATTGTCACTAGGTACCTAAGTAGCGCTTGAGTTGATGTATTGTTTTTTTTGTTCTAATAAATAAATATTCATAGAAAATCAATAATAGTAGGTCTGTTTCTGCAGAAATCACAAACCAGTCAGACTGAATTCCATTGGTTGAAACTAGCTTTCTGACTGTTTTCAAGCAATGAAATTCGCTCTGACGACTGGTTTGTGATTTCTGCAGAAACAGATCTATCATGTACCATCGTACCAAAAGTAATTGGGAGAGCATAATATTAGCTCCTGCACTATTATATAATTTTAGATGTCAGGTATTTGTCAAACTGTGAATAATTTTAGGTTTATCTAGGTTAACTTGGAATAGTCCAGGAGTCCAGGAGATTAACATGAATTATTTTTGTCCCAGTTACTTTTGGTGACGATGGTACCTACCTATTTAAAATCACCTTATTCTTCTAAGTAGTTCCCCCATTCCCATATGTTTAAGGGCCATTCCTTGGAAAACCCGTATCTTGCACAATGCGCCGCCAAAACTAACCCAGTCTGGCTTGATTTGGTTTACTTTAAGGGGGTGTGCGCCAAAAATGTAAGTATTAGTGTAAAAAAATCTAAGAATAACTGTTCAAACCTCGTTATTCTACGACAAACCATCGCTGAGATATACCGCTTTAAAGTGTGTGTGACGTCACGAGAGCTTCGTCCAGCCGCGCTCCGCATTATTAATTTGATTGTTACCGGCACGCGTGGGTGGTTTTTGTTTAGATTATTGCAGGTGACACAGGCAAAACATATGTAATTTCAATTTACTTCACTTTCTCGTACGTCGCTTGAGCTTTCGTGACGTCATATGGTGAGATGCGGCACCTTCATGGAGCCATATCTTCGGTATTATTTGTCATAAAGAAGTGCGGTTTTCACTGTTATTCTTAGATTTTTTTTCTCTTTTTTTTTAGATGAAGTTGTTTTTTTGGCGCACACCCCCTTTAACTTAATCTGCCCCCCCCCTTTCGGAAGGCCTGTATCCGCCCCTGCTGTGTCAGGATTTGGTTGAGTTATATGCTTTATTTATTTCCTTTTCAGAGTTATCAATTACCGTCTGTAGATTTTTTTTTTCAGGTGTGTTTCTGAATTTTCAACCTTTCATATTTTATGTAATTTAATTATTATTTTTTTTTTTTTAATTCAGTGGCGCCCTTGCCATTCTGTACTTATTTAAACTATCAACCCACCCCTACTAATTATTTGCTGAGCAAACCGAGTATATTATGGGCCTCTTGTTAATTCATTAACAAAAGGTGTTACAAGACGAAACTGGAGGAAAGAAGGTGATAAGGAAATGAGAGTCACAGGCTTGGAATGTCTGGAATAACATGGATCATTGGTCGGAAGACGTAGAATATTATCGACCAATACATATGTATGTAGAACAAATTTTTTACAGAAAAAGAGTAGCATGGTCTTTGATTGGTAAGGTTGAATTAGATCCAGTTACAAAATCAAATAGTCCCTAGTGCATCGACCCTAAAATTTTGAAGCTCATCTACTCGCCAAACTTCCTGAGCGGCTTCATAACACAAGTCGGACAACTTTGTTGATATCTTCAACTTGGGCGATGGGACATTGTCGCGCTAGGGGGTGTCGGACCCCCCCAATGCAACGAGATTTTTGTCCGACAAATATGATATCGTTAATGTAACATAAAAAACAGTCGATTAGAACTAAAACTAAGTAGACGTACATATATCACTTGGCGTGTACTTACATGAGTTACAAAATTTTGATGTCGATATACTGGGAACTAAAATTATCCCACCATTCCAATTATTTCAAAGAGCTGGATCATGAATCCAAAAATGTAAAGCCAAATTCGAAGCTAATAGTTGATATTGAAGTCATTGTTTTATATATCAGTCCCCACAACTGAGAAAAACGTACCTCCAGGAAAAAACCAAAACTTACAACCCTCATGCCCTTTATCTCTGCATCATCTTTTTCTTCACCAATAACATTAAATCGGTTTACTTCTTCTTTCTAACACACGTAAATCCAATTACCATTACAAAAAATTATTGCATGGAAATTGCTCTTCCTACGATTGCTCTAACCAATAAAACTAAACACAAAACAATTTAATTCTCAGCTCGAGGCCTTCTTCCTATTCCTTCGCCTACGCCACTGTTCATATGCAATATATAAACACTTTATGTTTATACATACCAACCGTGCAAAGATAAAATAAATTCCATTGTCGTGCAATTACGCCGAGACTGTTTACCTTTTCTTTAAAGCCCTGGCGTGCGTTCCCCAGCAAGACATGGACAGCGAATTATGCATAATAAAACCTCTCGAGTAGTTTACATTTTATAACCCCCGTCTTTCGCGGTTTGTGCGTACTCGGCATGACGAACACTTACAACTTCCCTTTTTATCAAGTCACGCAAGTTCAAGATTGACGCCAGCAGATATAAACTTGGAGAAAATAATTTGAAATTAACTCAAGAAAATTTATTTGCTTTTACCTTCTGAAACTTTTCTCGCATATAAATATAGTATTCAACATTAATTTATACGCTTTATAAACACATTTAACTATACTGCACTGCAGGCTTCAAGAATGTGCGTGCAGTCTTCTGAATTACGAGTCCATGGTTTGAGGTATTATTTAAGTACCTAACTCATAATTCTCGTAAATAAAAGTAGGTACGCTAAAAATTAATTCATAGCAATTCCGTTCACCATTATTTATGCATTAAGTCTGATTAATGTTGCTGCAAGGCCCTGCTGATTCAAATTACAAGGAACGATAATTATTGAAAATTAAAGTGTCCTATTTTCTCTTGGATCCGTTGTTATAATGTCCACAATTGCACAGAGATGAATGCATCCATTGAACGGATGTAGTTATTGTTCTATAGTTGAAAATTTTCGTTCCCGATATATTTAATGCTTCTTTTTATGTGATATTTCGAAGTTTTGAATCACATCAATCAACTGCGCATATTCGTCCTCTGGTCCTCCCCTGGTGTAATGACTCACACACAAAAGATGAGTTCGGTTACTTACAAAATTATTCTATTAATTAATCTATTCAACGTTTTGCCTTGATACAAATTTATAATCTATTGCGGGCGGCATCCTTTGAGACAGGAATTTAAATATAGAGACAAAGTAACATGTCCATATTCTTACCGAGAAAAATAATAATTAAATTTGAGAGTGTTTCCTTGAACGAATTCTAGTTTACTATAGCGGCATCCGGGCGCGAATCTTTGAAAACGAACACCTACCAATTTTGTCGGCTTTTAGATTCACAAAGGAAAGGATTTCTAAAAACATGGGACCCGATGCCAAAAATGACGCAAAAATCACGTAATAAAAAGGGCATGTCCATGCAGTTAATTAAGAGGCAGTGAGAAAAAGTCAGTAAGTCAGTTAGACAGTAAGAACGGTCAGTTAGAAGCTTGAGTTGAAAGTCGAGTAATAAGTCGGTTTCCGAAATTGTACATTTCGGTCTAACTCTAAACAAAGTTATGGTAATAGGAAATTCTTGAATCGGAGTGAGAAAATTCCTAAATCGTGAAAACCAGTTAAGTCCCAACCGGCAAATTAATAATTTTCCATTGTAATGCTCTTTTGTCGAAACAAAAGAATGCTCATAAAAGTGCTCGACTATGCTCAGTGGTTGTTTAGCTTGGGGTGGTCCTTGGTGTTGGTACAGTAGAGAGAGGGCGCCACTAGTTTGTATAAATTATTTTGATGTGATTTAAAAAGATGAATTCAAAAATCTGAAAAGGAAAAATAAATCCAATACCTATCTGACATTTAACCCCTTCAATAAAAACACAAGTTTTTGAATTCTAAAAACAATAATTTATTAACCAGATGTCGAACTTGTTGTTCATTAAAAATTTGTTGACAGGATGGCGAACTTGTTGTTCAATTATTCAAAAGAGAATATTGTTCAGTATCCAATTTTCATAAAAAATTAAGTAGCTTTCCAAAAGCAAAACCCAATTTAAATGGGTATATAAAAACATTGAAATTTAAAAACAATTAAATAGATACCTACGATGAAATTTACCTAAGTATAATTGTTGAAGACGAAGTAAAATTAACCCGTAATTTTTTGACTCAAAGTCAATCAAATCAATAAAAAACAAATCAGTGTCGGACTGGCCCACCGGGCAACCGGGCAAAATCCCGGTGGGCCAGGTGACGTTTTCGACAGGTGGGCGGTAGACCATTCGAAAATTTATAAAAATGAATTAAGATATCGCACTCCCCACGCCATTGATCATCAATTCATACGGTATTTCGCGTAATCCACCGTCCTTATTATAAAAAATCAACTATCATATCAATGTCGACTATCTTCTGCTCTGAAAAAGTTCAAGCCGAAGTCGCGTAAAAATCGCCCACCGCATATCAGTGAATTTGAATTCAACTGACGTACCCGTTGATTTTTAGAAATACATAGACAGGGAAGTGAATTTGTAAAAAAAGCCACATCCTCAAATTGGTTTTGGTTTTGATATGCTTGTTTTTATACCTCTATGTAGATATAGATATGGAACGAAAAATATTGACTCGCAAAAGTGCTTCAATAACTCTTCGTTTTTCGCAAGTAAATTACCCTGTTTTTCCAAAAATCAGGATAATCAGCAACGCTAGAATGACTTATATAGTTTTTCTGTTTGTTGATTACGATATCTTTACAAATTAACTCGTCTAAGAAAATAATATCTTTAAAAATCTCGACCTCCGCCTCCCTCGCTATTACTTTTTTTTTATTTTTATACACTCTTATAAAAAAAAGGCCCGTATTCATAGTCGATGCTCAAGGTTGCGTCTTGGCTCAAGTACGACTTGACGCCATATTTACGTTTCCAAACACCACGAAACGATGCTCACAACTGTCAAAAATTGGAGCTTGAGCCAAGCACCCGTCTATGAATACCGGGCTATGTCCGATAACGGAAAGCTAAAAAAGAGGAAGTTACATAAAACGGGTACAAGAAAAAGTGCCATCGCGAGAAAACGACAACATCCAGCCAACTGACTCATTTTTTTTTTAAATACTAAAACAAATAGAAATATGTCAACAAGTTTCGAGGATGCTTCTGCACGTTCTACTTCTACAAAGATTCTAGAAACAGAAGAACTATACCCGATTGCAAGAAATGACCCACTGTTAAAAGCAGCATCAAGCAAAAGCCCAGCAATCTGCCCTGCCTTCAATACCAGAATATCAAAAAGGGGTTCAGGGCGACTCGATGCCCGGACCATCTTCGACTCCATGGAGAAAAGAATCTGTAGAACAATCCCAAGTACATTTAGCTTCTAGCCCCAATTCTGAGATAATATACAGTGTGTCCGTAAAGTACCTAACAGATAAATTCATTTAAAATTCATATAATTTTTTTTTTTTTTTGAAAAACGCTCGGACACGTTAGTCTTAATTTGAAGTGGCGCTGTTTTTGAACTAATTTGTATTTATACAAGGTGACCCAAAAAATCACATGCCATTTCAATTTTTTAGATAGAATGCCCTGTATATTTTGATAAGTATCGATAGAGCGAGAATAATTCATCTCGATGCGCTCTATCGATATTCATGAAAATATACTGGGCATTCCATTTAAAAATTTGAAGTGTCGCGTCACGTGATATCTCCTTTTTGGGTCACCTTGTATACATTTACATATTAATACAAATTAGTTTAAAAACAGTGCCACAAAAAATTAAAACTGACGTGTCCGACCGTTTTTCCATAAAAAAAAATATGCTCAAATTTTGAATGAATTTATCCGTTACCTTACGGACACACTGTATATCCTGTTATTGTTTTTATGTTACCTACTCTCAATTTTTATGGTAATTTATATACAACTACAAACTACATACTACATAAATGCAGTAAGGTAATGCCTGGTTTATACTTCTGAATTAGGAATTAAACTAAATTGCTGTCGTTTATACCTCAAATTAAAAAATTAAATTAAACTAAATTAAATTAAAAGTTTCAACTAAGAATTAAGAATTAAGGAGATCTGCTAATGTCAATATGTTTGTTGTCACTCTAGCTGGTTTTTGTTTATTTCCATATTCCTTTCTGTCATATGCGATTACGTGAAGAGCTCGCTAATTTCAGAAAATCCTTAATTCTTAATTTAAAGTATAAACTGCATTTCTAAAGTTTAGTTTAATTTAATTTTCAATTTATTTTTTAGTTTAGTTTAATTCTTAATTTTGGAAGTATAAACCAGTCATAATAAATAATTCCTAGGGAGTTATAAATGCCAAAGACAGGCTATATGAAATCAAGGATATCGGGGAGAGCTCTACCATCTTACCTGTAATTAAAAGTTAAATTAACCTTTTAAAGGTTAATGAATCCACAATATATTATATCGATCAGTACCTACTCGATATAAAGGAAATAAATTTATAATAATTATAATAATGCATAATTATTAGATACTTAATGAATAGTGATAAGACTTATGGCCATTTGCACGGCTATCACTTAAGGGATATTTAATCTAAGTGGAGCTTTGAATGTGAATTTTGTTTTTACAAGAGTCACATTCAAAGCTCTACTTGAAATAAATATCCCTTAAGTTATAGCGGTGCAAATGGCCGTTAATGACTTAAAGATTTAATGACTCTGATAATAATTAATTAATTAACTTAATAATTAATTTTAAACGGTAGTTAGCTATTCTATCTAAAAACTACTATACGGTAAACAATTAAGTCGGTAATTGAATTTACAAAGATATTAATTAGCTAATGAAGCTAATCAATAGGGGGCGATAAAGAAAAGGTAAAAAAAAGTCAGGGTAATTAAGATTTATAAAGATATTAATTAGCTAATAAAGCTAATCGATAGGGGGCGATAAAGAAAAGGTAAAAATAAGATACGATAATTAAGATGGCACGTGTGAGACACCCATAGGTAAGTAATTATACGAGCCTGGATAGAATCCTTGTAAAGCCTCGGAAGTTCTCACAAATTTGAGCTCTGGAGGTACCAAACTGGCTGGAGACAACCAAATAATGGTCGCGGATCGACTTCTTATAGGTCACCAACATTCCTTTAAAAGGAGGCCCAGATTTACTCTGAGATGCATGACAGCATGGTCTCAAATTTGTCAATTTTCACTTGGATAAGTGCAGTCACGGATTTGTCGTCCTGCCCAAAGTGCCTGAATGAGTTGAAGGAATATAAGGACTCATTCATCAGAGAGAACAAGGGAATTTACATACCTGAACGGCCGATAGTAACCTCACTTTCCAAAATCTTCACAAAAATCAAAAATCGGTTGATTTTCCAGGAAACTTTCTAGTAGACAGTATCAAGCACTCTTTTGGCTAGTCAATTTACAAAACTATGGGCTCGATGGCCAAAAATAAAGACAAAGTTTTAAGATTTTTAAGATTAAAAATCTGGACGACCCTTTCGGTCCAAAGACAAAAGAGAAAAGGCCAAGTCAAAAGTACCCAAATTGGTTCTGTCCTTTCTTTTTTCGTCTGTCAAGCTTGTCGAAATCATAAAAATGATAGCGCTACAGGTTTCTTGGAAATAACATTAGGTTAGGAAAACTAGTCAGAAGAATCATAGATGTCGTTAGGCGTACGAAATAGTACTTTTAAATGAGTCCAAAATATATTAAAATAATTAGGAACAATAAATAATATATTGTTGTAACATTTCAAATGTTACACCATCTAAACAAAACAGTCTGAGATCATGGTCAAATAGAAATTCGTAAAATAGAGTTTTAAATCGCGAACTTGAAGTAGTTATCAGAAATCGAGCATTAAATTCGAGATTGGTAGTAAATTTATTTACGCGTCGCGACGACCAGTGAAGACATCCCTAGGAAGAGAATTGAATATTGTATACTAAAGTAAATACTTTTGTGAACTTAACTTGTGGACTTAATTTGTGGACTTTAAATATTTGAACTATAACTTATCCATTGACTATTAGTAATATGTATTCACTGCTCCAATTATTTTTATGCTGGCATATCGTAAGACTTTTAGAGAGTATAATAGCAAAGTAGCGATAAATAAAGGACTTGATTGAAATTGAAGTTAATATTTTAAGGGATAAGCTCTTAAGTCTTGGAGTAAAGAATGTTGTTCACCTCATTATATCAATAAAGAGATATTAACCATTTAAAATGCAGAGGATTTCTGTATTTATATTTCTACCCTTAGGAATTACGAACCCTACCACTGTAGCCACTCTAGTAAAAATCTGTAACAAATTGGAAACTGCTCACCAACAATCAACATCTTAAACAGTGATACTAGAGCGGGCGCTACACTGGCTTATCTATAGTTTTTGAACCTACCTACATATACCTAAGAATATTTTATAGTGTTTTCAACTATTGTTTTTTTTAGGTTATCACTGAGTTTTTGTAATTGTTTATTAGGATGCTGGGAGAATCAGACAACAGCCTGGAAAATTTTAGCTCATTCTGTCCAGATTGCTAGAAAATAGGTCTGTCCTCCCAAGATTCCCTGACAGTTTGCAAACTGTCAAAACCAATCGCTCAGCTAAGTTACCGATTTATCTTGGAACGACGCCATTTGAAATATGCATGGGCGATACTTTCTGACAGTTTTCTAACTGAAAGAAACTCTTGTGAGAGAAGACCTGATAACTACCCGCCCCACTTGACTCTCCTGGGCCTAACAGCATTGATTTTTTTTTAAAATAATATTCTTCTTTCCCTCATTTTCACTTTATCTTATCTATTTTCTTTTCAATTTAATTTAGTGTATTATTCACCCATGCCTGAAGTGCCACCTCAAGACGCTCATTATTATAAATTGCTTCTCATGTCCTGACGGAAAAGCTTCTAATTCTGAAAAGCCCAAGCTAGCTTCCAACATTTTATTAGAAACGGTGTACTTAACTATTACTTTTGGAAAGTAAGTACTGATTTAGGTACAGAATTACAAATGGTGCACACAGAATAACTATATAGAATTAACGAAAACGGATATCCAATCCGGCATGCGGTCACACGAACCTAGAAGCATACATCTGCATATTGCCTCTTTTATTTATGTTCCTACGTGCAATCCAACAACTGGTTGCCTAGACTCGTTGCGTGCAATCACATATTTCAAAAAGGTTTATTATCAAAACGATCGTAAATTTTCTCGAACTTCCTTACCATTATAAAGGAGAGGAATAATGAGTTATGTGCTATTGTGGGATGGTAACTACATATTTTGTATATATTGTGTCGACGGTTTGAAACAAAATTTAAACATCATGAATACTAATTTTCCCGACAACAAAAAAAAATCAAATGAACTGTACCTATTATAAAGCAATCAAAATGAAATTTAACTTGATATGTTTTTCCTAAATATTCAAATAAATCATAATTATATACTATAAATGACTTAAGCATCATTTATAGTTCTTGCAAAAGCAACATAAGTTCTCACGGAAGCATCTTGCGGTTTGAGAGTCAACAAAGCTCATTTCCTTTGGCAATTTGAAAAAATAAGATTCATAAAATCATAATGCTAATAAATAAAACAAATAAGGCAAGTAGGTGCTTTATTTATCCTTAAAAAGAAAGTCTATTATAGTCTAAGCAAATTAATAATATAAATTTATCAATAATGTAATTATAATGTATCACAGATGCTAATGTGAAAAATACACAATATAGCGACTACGTTACCTCATTCTCACAATAAAGACTCAATCAATATTCTCTTTAACGCCAACATTTTAATTAGGAACTTACTGAGAACATCCTAGATATTTATTTATTCGAAACGAGAACACCTCGCATGATTCAACCGTTTGAAATTGATTCCTACAGAAAAGCAATAAATTCAAAAATATCGGTTATAATTATTAATTTATTTAATATTGCAAACCAGTAAAATCTAGTGATTTATAAAAGAGGAATCTTGCAGTAATTAATTAGCATCTGGTACCTACAACTGCAAATCCTACAGTATATTTTACCATTAATTTACATCGTTTGGTTGTAAATTTCCTTCCTTTGGCTTGATTATCCTAATGTGTGGGTATTTAAATAAATTGAATGACCGATTTTTGGTTGTAACTGTTTTGCGAACAGTTAAATAACCCTGAGCTAAATATTTGATTGCTGTGTTCACGGTTGACGGTATTTCAATATTTTTAATGAAAAATCATGTTTAAAAATAGAAATAACCGTACCGAACTGCATAAAGTTTCAAACCATTTTTTTTTTGTATAGCTAACTTCATATTTTTGTCTTTGGTTATTCGGAAAACGCTTCTATATTCCGAAGTATAAAAAATATCCGAGAACAAGAATCTTCAATCAGTCAAAAAATGGCTGAAGCTCAAGCATGGACCTTTACAAAGGGAAATATAGAAAAAATATCTACAACAAAAAGGAAACCCGAGTAGCACATACGTGTCCCTGCGACTACGTATTAACCAAATACAACGTCCCCACAGAGCTGGGCAAAGCCCTCAGTAAAAGGGCTTGAAGCACTAAGCCCTAAGCCCTCTATCAAAGTGCTTCAATTTCAAGCACAAATTCCTTTTTATTTTCAAAAGTGCTTCACAAGCACAAAGCCCTCAAAGTGCTTTGGGCTTGACAAGCACAAAGCCCTCAAAGTGATTTGAAAAGTGCTTGAAGCACATCAAAAGTGCTGGGGTGCCTTGAAAAGGGCTTCAAGCTCTTTAAATGTGCTTCAAGCTCTTTAAATGTGCTTCAAGCTCTTTAAATGTGCTTCAAGCTCTTTAAATGTGCCTAGAGCACTTTGAATTTGTAATAAAATTCTCAAAGTGGCATAAGCTACCGCGTACACTCATCACACAGAATTGGTATAGTAGAGACGAACTTTACATTTCACAGAGTAGTAGTATCTAGTATGTTTTTTTTTTAGATGCAGTTCTGGGGTACTTGAGGTACTACATGGTAATTCAATTTTAAGGTTTTCAAAATGTTCAATGGGGAAAAGTGGAAAAAATCCAGTGATAAAGTTAAATAGGGTACCAATATCAATTAATTATTTATTTGAATAATAAGTTCATTCATTTTTTTTCTAAATTCCATTCTAAGATCAAACCCAAAACCTCCATTGTTAAGAGAGAAAAGACATGAGACGGTTCAAGTTCAAATAATAGAAAAAAAAAATTAAGGGACAAAACATGATCGAAATTTTTTAAGTGGGGGATAGGTTGAATGATGGTCAATTCAAATTCCTTTCAAAGTGCTTCAAGCCCTTTTAAAGTGCTTCAAGCCCTTTTAAAGTGCTTCAAGCCCTTTCAAAGTGCTTCAAGCTCCCAAAAGTGCTTCAAGCCCTCTTAAAGTGCTTCAAGCCCTTTCAAAGGGCTTCAAGCTCCCAAAAGTGCTTCAAGCCCTCTAAAAGTATTTGAAGCTCATTGAAAGGGCTTGAATTACTTTTTTCAATTACAAATTACCAAGCACTTTTCTTAAGTAATTGACTTTGCAATCCCCAATTACAAATCTATAAAAGGGCTTGAAGCACAGGGCTTTCAAGCCTTCAAAGTGCTTCAAGCACTTTCGCAAGCACAAAGCACTCAAGCCCTGCCCAGCTCTGCGTCGCCAGCACCCCAGCAGTGCAAATAGGTGACTATCAATGATTTTTTGTTAAACTTACGTCGTGCCGTCGTGCTTAATACGTGGTCAAGAAATCGGACCTTTACCTTAATTTTGACGTGATATATGAAAACCAGTTTCAACGTTAAATTGATGACGTCCTCTTGCATACTTGTGACCTCTGAAACGTTTCAAAAACGTCGTCTGACACGACCAATCAGCAGGTCAGATAGAAGTCTTAGGAAAACGTCCAGCGTCCAACGTTAAAATTGGACATAGGTAAAATTTGGTGTAGTATTTTATACATTTTGCGTCGTTCGTTAATAAACTGTCATCAGTCAAATAAAAACATAAACAAAAATAGATATATTGAGTATATGGGACCAAACAGGAGCTTCAAATACTCATCCACATATTACAGAAGAAGGAACAGATATATTATGATGGTGTACGCACTGTTGCCACATGGCACGGCATTTCGTTTCGACAGCTAGCAGAGTTGTCAGATTTACTGAAGAAATTTAGTAATCATTTTTGGCGTTTTCAAATTAAATTAAATACAGAATCTAATAGTTTATCATAAACCACGTTAAGTGACCAAATTTTATTCAATTCCGATGTTTAGATTTTGAACATTTACAGTTTCCTATGAAATTTCAAATAAATGAGAGCGTTGAAGCAATCATTCTACACATAAAAAGAATGATAAAAAGCGACTACAGAACTGGTTACGATAGGTTACCACATGGGACCTATACTCTATAGTCAATCTAGGTTTATGTTTGTACTATTTTATTGACTATGGTCCTATATTTATATAGAATAAGTCCATTTTCATGACGAAAACACGCAATAGGATAAGGTGCAGATCATTAACTCGGCCATTTTATATATCCCATGGTCTCACCTTAATGTCCGCAATTGCTGCACGTTTAATAAAAATAAAATAATATCTGAAAAATCAATCCTTAATAAATAATTGATCCATCGGAACTATGAAAATATGTAAATTACGCATTTAGTGTTTTTTTTAGAAAATATTAAAAATGCAGAAGCCCGTTTATTTTGTATGCATTTCATAATTATATTTGACAGAAAAGTTGACTTCGTTTGAAATTTTTGTGTCTATAGGAGCTAAATATTTTGTTTCAGGTATGTTATTGTTGACAAGGCCAGGCGCCATTATTATTTTATAACCCCAATATTCCTATAAATACATTTTCATTTCGAAATACAATGTGATGGTGATGAGTATTGGTAAATAAAATAATACCAATAATAAACCAAAAGTGCGAATTTGGTGCAATATATTAAACCTGGAACGTTTTTTATTTAGTTTTGTATTTGTTTTTCGGTCAGTCATGGTTTACGACGTTTAGTAAACGCAAATCTGGTTGTACATGCTGACGTATATAAGTTAAAAATTGGTAAAGCCTCGCGACCTCCACGGCGTTACAACCATGAAATTATTCTTCATTTGGGTGAAAATAAGGGTTGTAAAGTCATCTATTTGACGTTGCGCCTCAAAGTCAAGACATCAATGACGACATTGTTAGGACGTAAAAGCGCTGCTTGGGAAGGCAAATATTGACTATAGGCATACCTTGAGATAGATGGAATGAAATGATTACACATTGGATTGGAGAAAATATACTCGAGAAATAGGAAGACAACCAATGCGGATGATTTCTAGAAATACGCTTGATGAATGCAGATCAGACACGACAGTGAATCATGTGAGAATTGAGTGGAGTCCTATGTGTACAGATACTGATTAGATAATATACATATAAATACATTTTCAATGAATGCGATGACTTTGTTTGTGAAAGTCCTTTTGATCGTTCTTTTTACCGAAATGTGCAGTTTTTAAGTCCTTTATATTAAATTCCTATCTTGAAAATCAATTAATATATTTGAGTAATTTTGTGAAATAGTTTTCGCACGGCTCACGGATATAACCTTCATGAAGCTACTTATCAATAGGGAAACCGAGAAGAAACATCAAATATTCCTAGACAATTCACCTTTTCTAGGAACATGGTAGAGTTGCTCTGCTGTGAATTCCTTTTTATAGTTGTGTGCCAAGATGTTTACACAAAATTGCTGATGATAGCTTATGATTAGCTTATAATATGGCATGAACTAAATATATAATTTTTGTGAAACTTTTCAACCAAAAACCCTGAAGCTTCCTTTTTCAATCTACATAGGTATATTTTTGCTCTGTTTATCCCTGAAACATATAATGAATTGCTTTGCTTCAAATTTGTGCAAGTTATATTTTCGGATTCCTCAGAATTGTTCTTACGTTTTTAGTCGCCGCCCGTCAATTGGGTTCTTCTACGTACTGATTTTTTCTGTTTGGTTTAATTTGCCCTTCTTGTGCCCGAACAAAATTTTCGAGATTTTCTGCGAACAGCTCTTCCATTATCCAAACCAGTCCTGGTTATTTTCTAAGTTGTTTTTGCAAAATGCGTTCAATATCATTTGCAAAGCGGAATTGCTTCAGGTATCGGCCGTGTATTTTATCATTATAATCTTTGTAGTCCCAGTTCAACGAAAGTTTGGGAGAGGATCCTTACCGTTCAATCCTATCAACCGCTATCCTGTCCTTGAGCTCTGCTGCAACATTTAGTGTTAGCGTGTAAAGTGCCAAAATTGCCTTTAACTATTTCACACCTATTTTCAGTTTTCCATTCAAAATTCCTATATTTATTTAATTTTTCCCTGATTTTATTAGACTTTGTTTACATTTTTCCTTTATAAAAATTCAACAATAATTCCAGTAGTTGCAGATCCTGAACATTTTCTTATTTTTATTATTTAAATTCTATTTTCACTTTTGACTAGTTCTTGTGACGACTAATAATTTTTCTCGATTTTAATCAATATTTTAATTCCATCTTCCAATAATAAATCCTCATGTATAAACGAATCAATTATTTCTTGGGTTGGGTTTTCCAGATAGTGGTCCATTCACGTAGTATGTACCGCATGCTGCTCGTACTCTGTTCGCTTGCTGAACTCAGTACCAAATTAATTTCTGCATCCGGTTCCATCATTGGTTTCATAAACCACCGGTTTGCTCTCTATTTTATAGTGATACTTAAGTCATGTCACTCATGATTTGTGTGCTAGCTGACGGCAGAAATGTCATTCATTTTTGTCAATTGGCCCTTCGAAGTAATGTTTTTGGGATCATCGATTTCTTTGTAAGCGTTTACGTTTTGCAGCACGAGTTGCTTATTCATTGTCGTATTCTTCAAATTATGATTGTTCTAGTAGTTAATTACTTGTTGTTGTTATCATTAGTCGTCAGCAGTTGTTATTTTTCTCTGAATATATTGTTGTATGTAATTTTCACTTTGCCTCATCTCTATTCTTCAAATCTAGGACAGCTAATTAATTCCCTATGGTGCTTCTTTCCTTCACGTCTGGTGGTTCCGAGAAAAAGGTCTTTCTGGAGAAGTTAAATTTTGTCTTCGCCTTTGAGGGATTTTGACACTTTTTTGGTTTTTGGTTGTAAAAATCCAAAATCGTCGGCGAAATTATGACACTTTACGCAAACGTCATGCAACGTAAGGCAACTCAATGTACCATAAATTCAATAACTGATAATATACCATCAGTTCGGTAAGTTTTGCTTTGCACGTTTTTCCCACAGTGGTTCTGACCTCTATTTAATCATTAGTGAAAAGCTGCCCTAAGGAGTAAATACTGTAATATATAATAGAAACTATTAGATTTTGCAGAACAATATTTTTATATTCTATTTGATATTCAAATTGACAACAACTAATTATATGTCATACCAGTTGTTGGTACAACAAATATATCAAACATACCTACAGAGTGTTTGGTAGGTCGTTGCATATATTTTGAGGGGTGATAGATAGAGCAAGTCATTTAGAACCTATTCAGTCCAATTTACCTCAGTACCAAGTCATACGGTTTTTAAATTATGGCCGATTTAAATTAACTGTGGAACATACTTGTTCCACAATGAGACAAAAATCGCGTTTGGAAAAAATTACCCCATTCATTTTTTGAATCGATATAATAATAATCTAATTGCGTTAAATTATGAGAAATTTGTCAATCTATGAGCATGCAACATCGAAATTACAAAATTCAATCATACCTTCTGGGAATTTATCGAAACGCAATTTTTGTCTCATTGTGGACCACTTTCCCTAGATCTTTTCTCGATTTCCTACAGTTTGCGATAAACAGTTATCAATTTAATTTTTCATGGAAGGTCCCTATTGCACATAACACGAAAAAATTACATTTTTTTTTTTTTTTTCGGATTGCAGCACAAAAATCATTTTTTCTACTACCGTGCGTAAGGTACTCACTTTACGCACTATTCAGAAGACGTAAAATTTACGTTCACGCACTAGTGCGTAAAGTAATTCACTTCACACACTAGTGCGTAAAGTGTAATGTCAATGACAGATGTCGACATTTTCAATTTGGCATTTTTCTGGTAAATGACTTCACGTACTAGTGCGTAAAGTGAAAATTCTTTACGCACCAGTGCGTAAAGTATTTGTCTAAATTTATTTTTTTACACATATTTGATTGGTAGTAGAAAAAAATTTGTATGCAATTCGTGCGTAAAGCACCTTTTTTCACTCATGTAATTGTCGTATCACTTGTTGCATAAATAACTATTTTCTACAACTGTCAAAAAATGATGATGTTTGCACAGTGATGACAATTGCGAAGTGACACTTTTTTTCCCAAGTAGATTCTTTTTCTCATGACGTCGTGCGCGAAATGATTCTTCAGTATGCGAAATGCCTTCACCAAAGTAGGTATTTGCCTTTCAGATATTATTGGCCTAGCATCATCCTTGGAAATTTGGCAGGTTGACCCACGTATAATAATGACAGTATATGTCAAATTCCAGACGGTTTTAAGTGTGTATTACATAATTTCGTAAGTGTCGCGGTATTAAAATTATCTGGCTACTTGAGCGCAATGAACTATAAACTACACGTACCTGGAATGGCCCGGCCTATCTCTAAAATGCGGCAAATTGAGATGGAGAATGTAGGGGATTCCTATCTCTATTTACCTTATGGGTCACTTATGAAAATCTTTCCTTGTCAAAAAAATATTAAATTTGAGGTTAGGAATATACACCAAATGTAACAGCAATGAAATAGAGAGAGAAAGGGATCCCCCACTATATAGCTTTCTTTGGACGCTCTAAGAGAGATGACAAATGCCATGGATTGATTTACATTATCAACATGATATATTTTTTTACTTTCAATCAACCTCAAATCTATTGCTCCCGAAAGACTTAAAATAGATTGAGATATATTCGAATCAAGAATATAAAAAGAAAAATTTTTGGTTATGTTATTAATTTCACATTTTAAATTCACACAGCCAAAAATTGGTATTTTTTGATCAGAATATGACTTTAAAATAACTATACTTTGTTCTTGTTCTCTGCAATAACTAATAGAAATAAAATCAGTAAAGTTTAAAATATTTACTTCACTACCGGTGTCAACTTTAAGTTTGATATAGTATGTCAATTCATTTGTATATTTGGACACTATCAACATTTATATTAAACACAGACCATACAAAATTTGTATAATCATCTGAATCATTGTCAATTTTTATTTGAATTTCATTTACTTGTCTTATTTTCGAACAAAATTTCAGAAAATGTCCCTTTTGACCACATTTGTTACACATTTTATAAAATGCAGGACAACGATAACGTACATGAGTATTACCACAATTCAGACAATTGATTTAAATTGACAAGACTGTATATTGGACCTTTTCATACTTTTCGGCCTGGCGAATGTGTCAAAAATTGAACAAATACTGGCACAAATTGTTTTTTTTAACCCTTCAAAACGAACCAAAATGATCAAATTAAATGTTTGTTTGGTTGGTTACACCCTAATTACGCCCTTGGTACCTACATAATAGCTATTTATGTACCAAGGGGCTTATGTAGATTATAATGCCCGAAGGCGAAACTAGCCCGAGGGCCTCTGGCCCGAGGGACATATTTCGCCTGAAGAGCAATATAATCTAAAAATCTCCGTGGTGCATACAATGCTCTATTTTCTACTCAACACAATGTTCTTTCATCAATTTAGTATCAAACAAAATCAGTTAACTTGGGTGACAGAATATTTTTTCGTATTTTGACATGTACCTGTACCTAGAAACGAAACAATTTAATATATCTATGAACATCTCATAAGGCAAAGCAACGGTGGTCGTGTGGGTTAACGCATTCGACTACATGTGAAACGTTGATGGTAGACCGGGTTCGAATCCTGGCTAGACCGAAAATTATTTTCGGTCGGACATTTAGTGGCTGCTTAGGGTAAAGTGCATGCAAATTAATAAAACAACAACTACAAAAACACCTCACGGTATTATAAGCGGGCGCTATAGATCATAACGCCCGCTGGGCTTACAATGCCCTCAGTTGGTTATAGGTATGTTAACGTATTTCGTTTCCTAGGTATTATGGTTCTATAATAGTTAAGTAGAAAATAAAATTATTTTCGGTCGGACATTTAGTGGCTGCATAGGGGAAAGTACGCAAATTAATAAAACAACAACAAAAACACCTCAGGGTATTATAAGCGGGCGTTATAGATCATAACGCCCGCTGGGCTTATAATGCCCTCAGGTTGTTATAGGTATGTTAACGTTTTTCATTTCCTAGGTAGTATGGATCTATAATAGTTAAGTAGAAAATAAATAACTATTTGGTAGGTACCGAAACCTGGTAAGATGTGTGTAATGAGAAGCTTCTTGCAAATTAAAGTTATTCGTGTATTTAATAATTGGTTTTACAGAGTAAAATTTGCGTCTAATTTTCATTTTATCAAATGTTTCTGGTAGGGTCTCACGTTCGGGCCTATTTTCGTTGCTATTTCTTTTTGGAAACTGCAACTTTTAAGTATTGAGCTTATAATTTATGGCTGATTAGTGCTTTTGGCGGGGTGATATGGCAATTAATTGGATAAAGCAAAAAGAGCGTAGTTTGTTCAAAATTTATTTTTTCGAAAATTTTTTGTTAATTTAATGGAAAAATTACAATCTGAAACTCGCGTGGAATTCAAAATTCTACACTCATGTGAACTTTTGCTCACTTCGCACTTATATAGAATATACTATTCCAACTTCTGCTCAGAAAACTCTAGCCTTCATTTGAACTTGTCAATTTAACCCATTGCTATCAGAAATATGCCAAATCTTTTTGAAAGCAACTCATTTTGAATAGAACTGAGCCAATATTTGAACTTATTTAAAAGAAAAAAAATCCGATTATTCCAGTATTTGTTACGTTAACTCACCACAATATTCACTTCGGTATAACTAATTAATTCATTATATTCTCCTTAGAAGACCACTATTCTATACCTAATTACCGAACCAACAAGCAGTGTTGAAAAAGTCAAGTTGAGTCTTCTTACCCCACAAGATCTCACCGCTTGCCGAACCAGTCGACTAGAAAAACATGGTACTCGGCTAAGAAAAACAAGAGATATCCCTTGACAGGCAAAAAGAGTAAAAGCACTTCTTTGTTGGAGGAAGAGCTCGCAGCACAAAATTCCTTTTATTTTATCTCTATTTTCCCTCATTTTCTTTTATTCAGCGAACCAGAGAGATCGATTTACGTTGCGTCTAAGAAATCGGTGCAGCAATTGTATTGAGTAAATTGCACGGTTGGTTTTGCAACGTAGGGGAGATGAAGACAATGTTTATCCCTGAGATTCTTTTTCTTATTTCAAATTTTCGAAGTCATTTTAAATTAATAGATTTTGAAAGGAAACAAAAAAGGTTTTAGATTTCCCTTGTTGTTTCTTTTTATTTGTAATGGATTTCTATCAAAATATACTATTTTCAATTGGTGAATATCTTCTTGATATTATTTTGACAAATTGACACAAAATGTCTAGTGGAATTTAGGAGATTGACAATAATCACACTACAAAGAAATCGACATTAAGATGCTGCTTAGTTAGATCCTAGATACTAAGATACCGATACCTACATGGTCTGATGCCGCTGATAGTTTTATTTACGCTATTTTCCCAAGTTTTATATTCAGAGATTTCTTTTTACCGGATAATGGAATAAAAATAGGTTTGACTAGGAGACCCACGGTTCTTAAAGAGATTGGAAATCGTATATACGAAATCTCAAAACTGCCCTTTTTTCAAGATTAAACTGTACCTATTTAGGTAGCCTACCAATTACCATCATGTTGACGCTTTTTGAACTAAATAGTTTGCAATACCTTTGACACTTTCCAAATTCAAGTTTGTATGTTTGAAATAAGAAAGACGCGTAAGGTATCAAACGGATTTGCTCCAATCTCCCCTATAGTAAGTGAAGGCGCTGTGCGTCGAAGGCGCTGTGTAATTTAAGCAGGATGTTGAACTTCTTCTGTGCCATTGCCAAGGCCCTTTCCGACGATAGATAGCGGCGCGTAATTATAGTAGTTTAGCAGTTTACGCGAACAGAAAAGATCAAAACGTAATAAATCGCCTTGCAGATGGAATACTATCCACGCAACTTTTATTATTACGGTCCTGATTGCCACCGACCACCGACCGGTCATAAAATTATTTGCGGCTGATTTATACTTTTGGGTTTATTTAATAAGGATTCTTGGAAATTTTATATGATCTGTGACCGATTTATTATGACCAATTATAAAAGTAATCATACATAACTGGGTATAGTTTACAGTCATTATTGCTTTATGATACGTTTCGAATTACATGCATATCGGAGGATATTAAATTTTTATTTTATTTTTCTTGGTGCCTACTTGAATTACAAGCTGTAACATAAATCATAATTTTGCTTTAATTAAAACACGTTTTTATGCCATTCTGACACAATGTAATTTAATACTCCACTGGACGCCTTCGTGTTCGCAACAAGCGATCTTATGACACACGAAATGTATTAACTTTTTCATAATCTAGATTAGGTGTCCACTTTATAAATCAATATGTTGCCAACATGACGCGCGGGGCGTCAGCTTTTTTAATTTCATAAAACCTGTCCCTCATTCAAATTTTTTCATATTTTTCAAAGTACCTACCACTTTGAAAACAAGCATGTACCTGTCGGTTCGAGTAATTTGATTAATTTATCTCAGCTCAATCGGAAAACCCATTGGGGTGCCTGCATGCTTTTTAATTACACGGTGCGCCTATTTACATAGGGTTGTCTACTGACTCAGTGTGATGGATGAATTTTGATTGGCATTGTGTTGATGTGGGAAGAGGAGATTGAGTTTGGGTTTTGTATCGACTATATTTAATATTTGCCTAGGAACATTTTATTATGAATTTGAGAACAGCTTTAAAAAAAAAACTTTTCCTCATAATTTAGAGTAGGTAACTATATATGCCTATACGACGGTATAGTGGATGAATTGAGTAGTTAACCAGCATCATGGGCGGTTCCAAGCCCCTGATGGATTCTTGGGCTACAAGAAGCTTAACTAAATCAAACTTACCCAATTGGGAAAAAGTAACCTATACAGTATCCCCAATGTTCGCTACATATGAGAAAATGTTTTATTTGTAGGATATGGAATTTTTTCTTATGTGTGATCGATCCTGCATGTCCGATAACGTACATTCTGCCGTCAGTCACGTGATTACTGTTGGGGCGACAAATTCATGAGCATAGCCTTTCCTATTTCCTATTCCCACATAACAAAATTGCATCCTTAGAATGTAATGGGAATGTTCTTTTTTTAGGAGGAATGTGCCTAGAATGTTCGCCAAAACCATTGCGAATGTCCTGAGAATGTTCTGAGAAAAGATTGTAGAAATACTGTTTGCAATACCCAAGAACTTCCTGGGAAATCCATTAGGATATTCCCAGAATATACCTCTGAGATTCTCAGTACATCCTGAAAAGAATATTCCTGTTTGATTCTAAAAATATGCTTGAAATGTATATTCTCACATTCAAAGAATGTTTATATGACATTATGGTTATGTTCTCAAAAGAATATTATACCAATATGTTTGAAATATTCTTAGAATATATCTACATACCTATATCATTCTCAATATGCATCCTAGACATAACATTCATGTTTGATTCTAGGGATATACTTGGAATGTTAATTTTCGCATCCAAATAATGCTCCTTTCAGTCCTTTTATATTAAAGGCAGTGAAAGAGTTGTTGGAAAACTTCTCTGGAAAACACAAGTGTTTAACCAAAGCTCCGGCTTCGAGTTTGTTATGCTCTCGTCGCGGTAAGCACGCCAACTGAGAGAAACAGGTTCCAAGGAGATTCAAACGCTAGGCAAGATGTAGATCTTTAATAGCGCGTGGCTCCCTCTTGGAATTACTACAAAACAAAAAAAAAAAGGAATATACCTATAATATTCTTAGTAGATTCTAGATAGAGCAATATTGTTTAATTGTTCAATTAAGGTTTTTGAGTAGGTACTTTAGATAATTAGGTGAACAATATAAAAAATATTTTTATCATGGTTACCTACCCACATAAATTTCTCAGCACAACTTGGTAGGTATATTCTTAATACTTGATAGAGATATTAGCCGAAAGAACATTTTTTAGGGTAAATTATAATAATGTTCGTATGACAATATTCAAATAATGTTATATAAAGTAGGTTCTTAGCACAATCTTTCAGGTAGGTGCATAGAAGCAACATTCCTAGTACATAAATAGAACGTTCAAAAATGAATATTTCAATCGAAATAATCTTAGAATATTCATTAAGCATTCCTAAAAGAACATTCCAAAAAGCACTTTGAGGGAATATTCTGAGAATATGAATGTTCTTTCACTGTTATGTGGGTTTTTTGTTGCTTTTGCTTCCAATTTCGCAGACAGCCCTGAAACATTGTTCTAATAAATATTTTCACATAACTTTTTCCGATATTCCACCATCTTAGTAGCGAACATTATGGGGGACACTGAATAATTATCCCAATCTTACAATACCGAGAGGGCCTCGGAATTGGACCGATTCAAGATTGAGGAACTATGCGAGAGTAATCATAGTTAACGAAATGGAAAATTACATTTAAAATGATTATTTTGGATAACCATGTCCTGGACAGCAAAGGTGCAAGAAATTGTTAATTAGTGAGTTCATTATCAAATAATGATAAATGATAACCTACAGTCCATCGATTTTGATCTGATACTTCAAAGGAATGTGGGCTGGTGGCTCCCTACGTTAGAATGCCAATGGTCACCTGATGTCACACCTGTTTTTGCCATATACTTCACCCCCTCGCTCCTCATATGGAAAGTGTCAGTATAAAAACGACGGACAATATATGGGTCGTCAGTAAAACTAAAAACAAGAAAGGAAAAGTTCGAAATTACCAAATACCTAGATCTTGATATATAGCAAAGTTTCACGCGAATAAAGAGGACATTCCAAAGTTGTTCTACCCATACAGAAAAAATTTAAACATAATACTAATGTAGAAAATAATCAATACATGAACGACGGAAAATTACACGTTCAGAGTTACAGCGAAGACCGGATAACGTAACTATACATGCAAGAGGCAGGTTAATTCGACCATTGAGGCCTGGAAGAGATTTGGTCAATCAATAATGTTCTAAGGATGTGCCTATTTGCCCCAGTGTACTCTGGCGCACTAATGAAATGGTATACCGGGTGACAACGAAGTCGTTATACAAGGCGTCATTCAGTTGTCTTTGAAGTGAAAATTTTGAAAACGGAACGGGTAAGTAATTGAGACGGATATTTTTCATAAAAAAAACAATTGAATATCACTTCCGGTTACTCCGGAAATGGACCCATGCCAAGACATTTTTATGGAACCCTGTATATTTTTTTACACAGTTTGATAGACCTTAAAATTCCCTTTTCAATGACATATCACAAGTTGCATTTGTTTTCAAGGTGGCGCATGGCGGCGTAAGAAGGTACTCTCTTAAATTCAATATGGCGGCAATATGACGTAATCGATAAATGAATATGCATTCTGGTAGAAATTTTTCGATAGGCCATTGGACACACTTTAATTCTAGGATTTAATAAGTACCTCTTCCTATTCAATATTTTTAGAAAATTTTAAACAAAAATTTGCATTTAAAAGAAATTTTAAAATGTCCTTGATTTTGAGGAAACCATTTTTTTTTCATTCGATCTAGAATCATTCTAAATTCAAAACATATGAATTGTTCGAACTGTTTATATAACAGGAACGTTATCGGTTACGTCAGAATGCCGCCATATTGAATTTAATGAAATAGTTATTTTCCTAACAAGTGCGCAAAGTGATATTTTCCCGCACGAAAAAGCAATTAGAATAAGTTTTGAGTGTGGGAAAGACACTTTGCGCAAGTGTTAGGAACAATACTTTTTCTCCGAGTGTTCGAAGATTTGCATAGCATCCAGAGAGGAGCGGTACCTAATCTTCTTAAATGTTTCCAGATGCTCAAAACTAGTAATTTTCTCTCCTAGTTCAATGTATTGTGTTTTCAATTTTTTCTTCAGTGATCAGCATTACTTTATTTGCAACATTGATTGTGCTAGCGAGGTTTACTTAATTAAAATTTGAACAAGTCGTTAGGTTTGTTTTTCCTGCCAAATTGAGACTTAATTTACCACGACGATATTTGTTCATGTGACTTGTTAAATAAGTTTTACGTAGCCACAAGTACAGCATCTTCCCAAAATATATTATTCATTTTTGCTTGCATTATCATAGATCTTGATTTGTCTATTGGTCTGATTCATTCTTTTCGCAGCACCATTAAGTTGGGTAGTATATGGAGGTGTAAAACTTACAGTCCAACTTTTATAATCTGATACTCTAAGGGAATGTGAGTTGACTCCCCATGTCAACGGTCATCTGACCTCACATCTATTTTTGCTGGATTTTTCCTCCCCTCGCTCCTTATATGGAAAGTAGCAAATTAAAAATGCTAAACATTACCTGAATACCTTTCTTAGAATGGAACAAAAATAACATCAGGCCCTTCTTTCTGAATATAAGTTGAGTGCGCAAAGTAAGTAGAAAATAGTTATTTTCCTAACAAGTGCGCAAAGTGATACTTTCCCGTACGAAAAACAGTTAGAAGAACGACGCGAAGCGGAGTTCGAATTAGCTTTGAGTGCGGGAAAGACACTTTGCGCAAGTGTTAGGAACAATACTTTTTCTACGAGTGTTTAGGATTTGCATCCAGAAGAGCTGTATACCCAGTATCGGACGCCCGCCGGGCAAAATCCCGTTGGGCCAGGTGACGTCTTCGACAGGTGGGCCATTCAAATATTTTAAAAAAATACGATATCTTCACCAATTAACTCTTTTAAAACAATATCATTTAAAAATATCGACCTCCGCCTCCCACCTATTACTATTTTTTTATTTTTATACACTCTAAATGTCCGAGAACGAAAAGGTAAAAAAGAGGAAGTTACATAAAACAAGTACAGAAAAAGGAGAGATCGCGAGAAAACGACAATTATCAGAAGCTGCAGCATCCATCCAACAACTGACTTCATTTTTTTTTTAATATTAAAACAAATACAAATCCGTCAACCGAGGGAAGTTTCGAGGATGCTTCTGCATGTTCTACTTCTACAGAAATTCTAGAAACAGAGGAACTATCCCCGATTGCAAGAAATGACTCACTGCTCAAAGCAGCATCAAGCAGTAGCCAGCAATCTGCCCTGCCTTCAATACCAGAAACTCAAAAAGGGATTCAGGAAGACTCAATGCCCGGATTGCCCGGATCATCTTCGACTTCGTGTAGAAGAGAATATGCTGTAAAACATTCCGAGGAAGATTTAGCCTCTAGCCCCAATCCTGAGATAACATATATCCTGTTGTTTTTTTTTTTAATGTTATCTACTCTTAATTTTCATGGTAAATTATATACAACTAGAAACTACATACTAAATCGGTAAAAATAACAACAGCAGGAAAGCAGGTGGAGTAAACCTTAAGGAGATACCTAGGTTCCTATTTTTTTAATGCCTATAATACAACTAGGTATCAGAATCAACATAGTTATTATCCTAACAAGTGCAGAAAGTTATACTTTCCCACACGCGACTGCCGTTGACCCGAACGACGCGGAGCGGAGTTCGGGTAAGCATTTCAACAAACTGGTAATATTACTACTGCTGAGATGAGTGTTCGACGCCATTGCCAAGTCGAATATAGCCATAGGTGAAGTCACCGGAGACGAGGGTTCTGATCTCAGATCTGGTACGATTTGCAAATGACTGCTTGAAGATGGAGATTTTATGTCAATTGTCAGAATTTTGTTATACAAATTTCTCTTTCAAAAGTTACTTTCCCACACAGTGATACTTTCTGAACTAAAGTGAATGCGGGAAAGTGGGCAAAATCTCACGGTCGTAGAAAAAATGATTATCAGAATTGTTTTTATTGAATGGGGTTTGGGTTGGGTGGGCCACTTCATCATTTGCCCGGTGGGCCAAATGACCCCCAGTCCGACCTGTGTATACCTAATCTAAATTCGTGATTTTTTCTCCTAGTTCAATGTGTTGTGTTTTCAATTTTTTTTTTCAGTGATCAGCTTGATTTTATTTGGAACATTGGTTGTGCTAACGAGGTTTACTTAAAATTTGAACAAGTCGTTAAGTTTGTTTTTTCTGCTAAATTTTGGTATGGAGGAGTTTAATTTATATTTCAACTTTTATGATCTGATACTCCAAAGGAATGTGAGTTGGTGGCTCTCCATGCCAATGGTCACCTGACCTCACATCTGTTTCTGCTGAATTTTGCCTCTCCTCGCTCCTCATACGGAAAGTGTCAAATTAACAAACCTAAACATTACCTGAATGCCTTTATTGGAACAAAAATAACATCAGGTTTTCTTTCTGACAAAAATGAGTGCGCAAAGAGTTTCCGTGCGCAAAGTTCAACTTTGCGCACCAAAATGAGTGTGCAAAGTAATAACTTTGCGGACGCTCGTAGAAAAACATACTAAAAGTCCCTGTCGCTGTGATTGGTGGAACATCCCCAAATTCAGTCCGCCATCTTGATTTTTCGTCCTTTTATTAAATTTCACTAATATCTCGGACACTGTAAGATTTATCAAAAATTATCAGAAGCCAAAAAAGTTTCTAAATATGTTTTTTTCTGTAAGAGCGATGAAATATAACAACATTAAAAAACTGTGGTAGTCTCTGCAGACCTCCAAATATTGAAAATACTATACTTACCTATGCCGTTTCGGCTAACTATTTTTGTTAATATTTTATGTATTTACCCAAAATTGTTTGAGAGAAGTAGGTGGCCTGATAACTTTATGACGTCATCTGGGGTGCCTCAGCATAATGCAAATCTCCATAAGGTACCCCCAGATGCGTGATCAAGTTACCCAGTTACCAGATTACCAGACAACCTATTAACTTTAGGAACCTTGGTATTTACTTATGTCTTTTCGTAAACTGGGCAAATATCATCCACCTATGCAGAGATTTTTGAGCAATATAAAAAGTTCATCCAGTTTCATTATGGTTCAAATTGTACAGTGGTTTTTGATGGTTTACCTAGTACTAAATCTTTGGAACAAATGCGGAGAACTGATAAATTATCTTGTGCTGATATTGTGATATCTGACTCAGTAGTTGCAAAAGTAAATCAACAAATTTCAGATAAAAACGTTTTTATGTTACAGCCCGGAAACCGAAGTCAAGCAATCAAAATTACCGAGATTTTACTTTTACAAGAAGCTTTGGGCTTTAGGGCCAGTAGTATGTGAAATTTTATTTATTCATGCAATTGGCGGTTGTGATACCACATCTGCAATGTACAAACAAGAAAAATTGAAGCCTATTGAAGTTCTAGAAGGCAATAAAACTATTCACTCATTTATTTCTGTTTTTCAGAATAAGCAGATAAGGAAGAAATACTTGTATGGCAAAACTAAAATATCTAAGACGTTTTTAATGACTTAAGAATTCATAAATACACTGCATCACCTACCGCCCGTCAAAATTTAAAATAAAACTTTGAACTTGCTACTAGAATTTGGTTGGGAAAGATTCGGCGAAATTCTTTGACCTAAAACAATGGATTCTCCTGTTGCTCCCGAATTTATACTGAAGATGATCTATTGCAACTGTGCGAGTGGGTGCAAAAAATCTTCCACTTGCAAAAAATCGAACATCTTTTGCTCAAATTTGTGTGGTCAAATATTCCTAGTATTATCAAAATATTCCTAGTATTATTCTTGACGAAACGAATGATTCTGATTTAGAATATATGTATAGCTACTACACTTTTCACGAATACAGATAAAATCAAAATTAGTTAGCTAGTCATAACTTTTTTTTGTTACATAATAATATTCGTATCATACTTCAAATAAAGTTATGAATATGAAAGAGTTGATCATTTTGTTCCAGAATTAATTTTACAGTCTCTTGTTTCTGACTTTTTCGTAATTTATTTCGTTTTTAAGTTTTCTGTTCAAAATATTTCAATACTAAAAATGCAAGTTCGCGGGCTAGTTTTCGAAGAGTTAAACCCTGGAAATAAGAATTTTTCTGGGTATCTAACATTTCAGCTCATCTGAAATTTTTAGGGAACCAGGATTGTGTCGAGCACTGAACATTTTCAAATTCTATTTGTTCCTAAGACATTAAAACAAACTAGGAAAAAGTGCAAAAAATCAAGATAGCGGACCAGATTTAGAAATATTCCACCAATCACAGCAATGGGGACTTCTAGTATGCTCATAGGGAACCTAAAAGCTATCGAATAATGGTGGTGGCAACTTTAAGCTAATTTGTTTACCCCCGACCCCTAATTGCTCTGGACTAATTTCGATAATCGCAGAGCAAGAATTCAGTTCTATATGAAAGGGAACCATAAAAGCAAATTTCTATGTAGAAAATATCTTATAGTAGCTATATGCATGTCGGTCACCCGGTGCCAGAGGGGTACCGGACTTCTTTCGATTGGTGAATGTTCAAACTAAACTAAGAAGTATCAACTTAGAAGGGCAGGTCTAGCCAGAAATAGAGCTTCAAGAAGCATGTCAATATACCAGGAGATTTATTAGATAAATCAGCTCACATATTGCTAATAACCATAAGGATCGTATTGGGCAAATTGCTACAGGGTATGGGAAAGACAACGCAGCGTCGTCATTAAAGACAGGCCAAGCTTTTCTGGAAAAGCGAACCTATTCTAAATATTCTTTTTGGACATCCAGAAATGTGGATACATTTGACCGCCTAACATAATTTTGAGAAATATAATGCAACTAGGGACAAAAATCTCAAGGAATACGAATTTTCTAATATATGCTCTGTACCATGCATCTAATACCTCAATAATAGCCATAGATAGAAGGGGTTTCCTGCAAAATTTCATTGTTTTGTTTGCATTCGAAACAATCATGTGGTGATTTTCAATCCTAAATCAGATGAAAATTGTTCATTTAATTCAAGATAATGCGAGAACAAACTAATTGACACCGTTAATGAAGATTTTTTTCCAGAAAGGTGGGCCATCTGGCTGTTTGTTTTCACACAAATTAAAGTTTTAGAACCAGCCAAAAAGCTAAATATTCACATTATTAGATTGGAAAGAGAATTTATTATCTCCGCTTTTACTTGGTTTCATTTTCTCTCAGTATACTAAGCTGGGCTAGTGGAAGCATTGTCCAAAGCCAAAAACAATGCTTACTAAAGGCGGCTACTCACTACGTGATACCTACTTGGCAAGTAACTTGACTGTAGTAGTTTGGCTAATACTTGTAAGTACAAGTGAAATTAAACTATACACACTATGTGCCGAGTAGCCAATACTGTATGGAATTCGAGAAGTTCAAGTCGTGGTGTTAACAGTTTCTAAATATTGCCATTAACGATTTTTTTTTCTTTAAATCCGCAATAGGAATTTCTTCAGAAAACTCCGCTTGAACACGTTTCCAGGCATCATGGAATTCGTTTATATTTTTGTACAAGGCAAAACATAAGTAGCTTCCCAAATAACAGGATCCTTTGCATAAATATACAGAAAAAGCAAAACCCATGAAAAAACTCTAGAGGCTGTTGAAGTTTAGTCAACAACCTGAAAATAAGCTGATTTAATAAACCATTAGGTAATGATCTCAAAATTATTTTCAACATTTTTGAATTTTAAGTTGTCTCTTCATTATCAATATACAATTATGGTGTGGCCAAAGTGTAAACTTTTTGGCATCAAGGCATTACAATTAAACTATTATTTTTTGAACTTGGGATGTACAACCGGACCTTAATGACTATGTTTTTTTTTTTAAATTTCAATTTTCAAAACTTAGGTGTTACTTGTGTTTCTATTCATAAAGGACATTACTTTCTTCAAACTATTAGTATCTAGGTACCTAACTATTCATCCTAATTTTTTTTTGAGAAATGAGATGAGCTGAGTAATAACTGTGTACTCCAGTTAATTGAATTGATATACCATTTGGTTGATAATGTATTGCCAACTGACTGTCGGTGTAACTCTGCATTTAGAAAACAAGCTTCACGTCCAACTTCGCTAACCATTGTTAAGTGTACGGACTGTTGGAAGCTTTCAAAAAGTAAAGTTGACTATATGATGGGGTAGCTAAAATAGTCCAACAACATAGACAAATGAAAAGGATGACCTATTTAACCAAATCACTCCAAAATGTTAATTAGCGAAAATGATCTACATAAATCTACAAAACTAATATCTGAGGACTTTAAAATACAGCAACATCATATAACCTTACAAGGGCCATTTTTTTAACCAATTTATGATGTGTAGTAAAGTAAGCCCTACCACCAATGACTTCAAATTTTCAAAGAATAGGTAATTTCTTAGATTAACCTATTCTTTTTATCGTCGGCGCTGGTCTATTGATTAATTAGATGATTCAACTTAATCTTTTGTGTATTAGTAGTTTTATTTACTAACCTCATCTGACCCTTCCATATATTGTAGAGACTAATTTTGAACTTGTTTGTACCTTTTATGGTTTGAAAAAATGCAGATAGATCCACGAAACATTACCGGCTGGAAATTGTGTTAATTTTTGTAGTCATGGGAAGACCCACGTTAAACCAATATCACAAGTCAAGTTCATTTGATTTTTTCAAAATCTTATTACCACCATTGACTACTCCTTTTGTATGCATCCCATCCTTTCCAGCATAGAAACACATGTATACTTACTTAGTAAATATGCACATCGAACCAAATAATGCTGTGGTTCAATTCTCGTGGTAAATAATTTGTATGTAAGACCATCATTGGTATGAGACGACAAACCTCAGAAACCGATGAAGAAATTGATCAAGATTTGATAGTAAAAACCAGATATTTACTCTAACGATGGGTCCAATTTAGATCATTATCTCGAAACCACATCTCGTATGCATCTCATCCCTTCGAGCATAGGCGACTTTCATAGCTGATATGCAAATCGATACCCAACTTTACTAACGAAACACCCCGTGGGTCCGATTTTCCATTCCGGTAAGTGAGTAATTTGTATGTAAGGCCATCGGTGTGGTACCTCCCAGACACGCATCCCTGGGTTCCGAGAATGGATTATTCTGCTTGCCTTGTTGTTGGTTGCATCTCTTAAATTATAATTGTTTTTTTTTTTCCAATTTCTAATGTCCTTTCATTGGCATCCGGTGTGAAAATCACTATAAGTGGAAGTAAGTTTATTTATAGCGATGAATTAAGTTGGATATATTGATGTTTCACGGCTTGTATAATCAAGGATATTGTAAAAAGTAGTACTACATGTTATTGAGTACATATTTCCATTTCTATTTTACTGAAACCAGATTATGATTGAAAAATCTTCATAACATTATTTTCCAAAGCTTAATGGCATGCCTATGTTTTCCGTGTTTTAATCACACATTCTAATTTAATAGCCAACCAGATTAATTAGAAATTCATCTGCAGCTTAATATGTAGATGTCTTAACATGCTGTTTTACGATTTGAATTTCAAACCAGCTTGTAGGTACCTGAAGTGCTCAGTTAAATTAATGAATTTTCTACGGTAAATTTAGTAAATCAACAGAAAACTGATCTCATATTTTCTTCTTTTTTTTCAAACTAGTATGCGTGAACTTAATTTTAATATATATTTTACTACATTATAACGGCTTATCAAAATTATTATACGTACTGAGATTTATATAATAGATAAAATGTGGAAATTTTTCATTAATTTAATTTGTTAGGTAATTACTCTTAGAGAAAGATGCAATATGGCAATTTATCAACAATGCCAGGCCATGAAAACTCAACTATCAAAAAAAATCTTTGTTATTTCAGATGATACCTGAAAGAAAGATAAACCACTATAATCTCACGGTGAGTTCACTATTTATTATCAAATTACACACTTTGCTTAACGCCTATCGCCAACCGATCCAGTTCGTGAGCGAAAGGCGTTTTAGTAGACATACAAACTGAAAGTTAAGCCAGTTAAAAAAAGTGCTGACTAGAAAACAACGCTACGCCACAGCATGACGAATTCTGAAGATTCAGAGGCGTTAAAAATTGGTCTATTGTTCGTCAAGGATTTTATTTGAAAAAAAACATTGAATTTCACAGTTCTTTGAACTTTACTAGTTGTCGATTATTATTTTTCGCCACGTAGGTACCGCTCGTTTTGGGGAATAAAATGTTTTACAGTTTTCTGTGAAATGTTTAGGTACCTAACGCTTACCATCAGCTTGGTGAACTATTGTCTGCTCGAGAAGCTATCCAAAAAAAAATGTCCATGCTTTCTAGGTGATTTGGTTTCTTCAGCTTGTTATTTGATCGTGATATTTTCTAAACTTATTATTTAAAAGATGGTCTTCTTCGTTGAGGTAAGTTGCATACGTCATTTTTTTTTTTCAAAAATCAAGTTTAATGTTCTTTACCTGACCAGTGTATAATTTTGACAAGTATCACAGAGAATAAACGGCGACCTTAGTCTAGGCCATTCGTTTTTGATTTATTATGATGTTACCTATTTGTTTTGAGACTTGCTACACAAACTATTATTTCAGAGCCTTCTTCTGCAATACGAGGACACTATCCATACCATGATGTTAGTTTTGCTAGCATTGGAAACTTTTCGGCTAGATACACACCTGTTCCAGCCATTTCGGATGGTATCAGGATTCTAAGTATCTAAGAATCAAGTTTATGCCAGAAAATATTATTGTCTCATCAGCAAATTGAATAACTTTGAACGTCCAAATAATTTAGATCAGTTAAATATATCAAGAACAGTATATGTACCTACAGGGTCTTTCCCGATATATTGACCCCCCTTCCACTACAGGGGTTATGTAAAGAGATATCACCTTGAGAAAGACCCTGTACCTAAGGGATATGATTCGGGAAGTGAGTCTGAGTCAGATAGTACAACCTGCTGGCGACGATCGCAAATATATAATTAGAACCATGCCACAACGATGTCCTTAAAACCGTAACATTCAAGTTCAGAAAGTAATATCAAATTGTTCACATAATCGAATATTGGGACGAATTGCCAAATGCCGCTCCAGCTGATATGTTTTTGTTTAGAAATTCGTAAAGATTCCGTAAGACCTTGAAATGGCATCATCATAAGTTTTTGTTGAAGGTTGAAGTTTGGCTAATATAGATACAATTCGAAAGTTCCACGATACCTACATCTAGATTGTCCCTTTATGCAATGGAATGTTAGTAGCCTTCTCAAGGCAGTCGAGAAAGACCTCTCCGAAAATTACCTAATCATTTATTGCAGATGACTTCAAGTTCAGGAAAATTCTTGCAGGAAGATCATTATCATCGGAAACATGCTGGCAGATAGTTCATCATCACGCTGAAGCCTTCAAAAGTTTCCGCCTATCAGTAGAGGCAAATAATGATAGTATCGAAAATCTAGCGTTGTTGTGGTAGATCAGTGAATCGCTTTTCGAAGCTTAATCACAAGTAAGCGAGGAGAAAATATGTCAAAAAAGCATCATTAAAAAACAACCTTAAGAGCTCAATTTATTTATTTTGAACCAGTCAATTATTTTATTCTTTTTCTTTGGCCGCCTTGATGAGTCAGTCTATTTTGCATAGAAACGCAATCTATAATCCTATTTGTCGCCGCACACTAATTTCGAGTAATTTTGTTGTAGAGATTCATCAGTAAGTTTACCGAAAAATCAATAAACCGGAGGTAAGTAGGTAATATTATTTATTGCAGGGGAAGCCATTTTGACGGCATCCAGCAGAACAACCTAAAATGAAAAAAAATAGCGTCAGGAGAGTGCACCATGGTCCGCCGCTAATTGATACATCAAAACTTCTGCTGTCAAATATTCAACAACGTCGAAATTTTTGGAAAGAGTTTACGATATCATCCAGAAAAGTTCAGCAAATTGCTTCACGATCAGATATTTCTGATGCAAAAGTTTTGAAATACATGCCAGATAAGTTTGGACACAGTAGGTAATCCAAAATATTTCAAAATGTAGGTCTAATCCGAGTGGAATAGTTTATTTGCATGTCCAAACCATAAGACGGCAACAGACTCGAGAGGACAATAGGCAACCGTGATATCAGTATATCAAGGCTATAAAGAAATTGGATGATATCCTAAATACATATTATGAATAAATTAATAGGTCTGCAAACACATACAGGAAACAATTCTTCAAGCAATGAAACAAATCTACTCTCATTTGTGAATAAATTGACATCCAGAGATGATCTTTTTGCTAGAATGACGGCGCCGCCATATGATGAATTTCTTCTACAATAAAATGATATATCATCAGAAATAATAAAGGATTCGCTCTGTCAACCAAATATTGCCATAAACTTGCAAGAATCAAGTCAGTCTGTGATTGCAGATTTAAAGAAAAAAAAGAAAATTATTCTAGATTGCAGAATCAGCATTGACATCTATGACATGGATTTCTTCATTTCATCAGAGAGTGAACAATTATTTTAATAAATTTATTGACCTCACTATAACTACTGAAATTAATAAATATTTTGAACCTATTTTCATATTTAAGCACCCCAAAATCCACCATCACAAGATAACGTTCTGAAATTTGCTCTTTGAGATTTTAGTTTTTTTTAATAGGTGCAGACAAAACTAATAACATAATGATCATTTACTTTATAGGACAGTCTACGCAGTAACAACTTATCTCAACTAGCAAAAAAAAAAGTATTTTAGACCTAAGCTGGTAAATGTAATATTTTCCAAACTCAAATTTCAAATTACACCATTGATTATTTATTAACTCATCTCTAAATTCAATAAACATACGGATGAATTAATAATTTTACCTTTTGCATTTACTAACCAAAACGGGCAATAACTTTTGAATATTACAGTTTCTTCTAGGATCTCACTAAACAGAGCGTGAAAAAGATTTTACGCATTTCCACTAGCTGTAATCAAAGACTAATAAAAAAATAGCCCATGTCAGAAGTTCAAGTTCATAGGATTTCAACTTTTCCTAATTTCCTATCTTATAATCTTGTAGTATCTCCTAATTTTATGAGTTATATTTTTTTTTTTTAAGAATAAATATCGTTTAATAAAAAAATAGATAAGTTCCTCTTCTTACCTTGATATTAAGTGTAGGATTACCCCAATTTCACTGTGCGCCTAAGTCAGATGTAATAACAGTCCTCGCCGCGAACGTTGAACTTTTCACACACTTCAAAACACCATTCACAATGTCAATGCCGACCACGTATTGGTTTAATTTACCACAAAACCGTTTAAAAGAAAAAATACCGGTAAATCAACAAGTAAAAAAAAAATGAGAAGAAACGGAATGATTCGTATAATACGAAAATTCGGAGTAAGATCCAGCCGGTAGCTGGCTTGATGGATGGTTTGGGTCTATGGTGGGCCCTATGTGCCTTCCGCTATAGAAGTAAGCCGCAGAAGAGTGTGTCGTGGTTTTTACGCGAAGAAGAAGAAGACCAAAAGGCCGTCTCGGCTAGAATCGGCTTTAACAGTTAGATGCGCTTAAGAAGTTGAGGACGCCTCGGCAACTGGTTGCTTGCATTTCACTCCAAGTCTAGTTTTAAGTAATGATTTTATGGGAATTATTATGTATATTTTGGTACTAAAGTTTACTCTTGATATGTGAGGAGCTATCCAGGGGCTTCCTGGATCATCAAATTAACTTTTATGATAACTTTTTCTAGAGCTAAATTCGCACCTGTCAAATCTGATTATTCATTATATAAAATATGATTGTTGGTGGGAAGGTAATTTTGAGTTCGAAATTGAATAACATATTATTCAAAAAAATGAATTCGCATTTGACAGATCTTTTTCTTTTGAAATATTATCGACTTTCCTGCAGTTTTGTATCAAAATTCTTAAAAGAGCGGATCAATTGAAATTTGGTTTGCCCAGAACCATCGCTTAGCTGTCGGTATTTTTTTTTTTTTCTCAAAGTCTTCTCTGGTAATGGCCACGTCACCATAAGTATCAGTTTTGGTTTTAAAAAATCTAGAATCTCTGGCGTTTAGCTTTCTTTCCTGCCTCTTGAAATATTTGCAAGGTTCCTAAATACAAGGTCTACATACATTGGCTATCAACGTTAGCATGACTTGCGATATTTGCTTTTGAAGTCATAACCATAGACATGTCGTAACTCTCTTATTTGTCTTACTAATACGTGGTTTGATTTTAGTGAGTTTTTAAAGTTTAGCAGCCACTACAAGGCATAATGATTAGTTTTACCTAGGAAAGAATTAGAAAATAAAGGAACAAACTAGAGCAGGGGGTAAATTCTGGTTAAAACTCTCTTCAAATACGACAGGACTTCGTCAAAAGTGCCAACCATGACATCATCCAAGCAGGTGTCCGAAGTGAGTCCTCGCAAAACCAATTTCATTGGTGATCCAGAAGTAGCAGTGCCCATGGAAACTTCCTAAGTGTGAAGGTGAAAACTCCTCGAAACTTGATAGGGTATTAAGGGTATCCTCAACCGAAGTGTCTAATTTTTTTTTTTTTTTCGTGACAGTATTCGCTATATAATCTACAGAGAACCTTGTCCACTAGTGCGATCATAGTGCGATCATTTGCGAATGGAAGTCTTCATGGTAATTGGTGAATAGGTGTGGCATTTCCTATGTTGTTTAACACAACTGCTAAGCATATTTTCATACACACCTGAGTCTGTTCATAACAATAAAGAATGAACTGTTATGCAATAAAATCTACACTTGAAGTGGTATAGTTGGTATCATGTTGTAAATATATGCACCCCAATAAGAGAAATAAGATTTAAAAAATTCAGTACGATGGTATTTCAAGAGTGTCTATGTTCCTTCTTGACCTGGTGTAAATGTCACCAAGTCTTACCAATAGTTCGGAGACACATTTTGGGCAATTTTAATCAATAATATTTTGTATCAAAACAGCATAATGTAAAAATCTTTTTTTTTTATCTTGAGAATTTTACTGTTTATGTAAGGAGTACTTAACATGTTCTAGTCTACCTCTGTTAGATATTGTAAAAAATGTGTTTAAACAGGGAGTTATTTAATTGACTCACTCAGCCTCACCTGTGAGTCATGGCAAAGCGAATTCATTTTTCATCTCGGGCGTGTAGTGTTACATGAAAATATGGAATAAAACGATTACTGTTCTGATAAACAATTAATAAAAAATACAATTACTCACCGGAAAGTTTTACCGTCCCTTGGTACTTCTGTCAAAACATTCTTAAACATTCCTGGTCAAAAATATAATTGAAATAGCAGGATTAATCTCCATTTGTATCTTCTTTCTTCGACGACTAGTTAGTGTCCCCTAAAATAAATTAGGCATCCCTGAACGCCCAACTGTCGTTAAACAGTTAGCATTCCAACAACTGGGTAAAAGTATCAATCATAACTGTGACACCTTAACTCAATTGCGTGAATCGAGCCGCAAGCATGGGGGAAAAGTGCTTTCCTTACAAACTTCGGTAAAGTCAGACTATTGCCCAAGGCATTGCGGGAGGTCCCCCTACTTGCCATTATAGGGGGTTGTATCAAACAACCAAAACTATCTTTAGCTGAGATTCTCAGCAATCATCAAACATCAACAATATAGCAACAAAAATATTAATATAGCAGTAATATGTATTTACGTCCGTACCGGTTGTATCTACCAATGACCTTGCACAACCCAGTAGTATACTGTCCTTTGTTTCCTCTATTTCCTCGGCATAGCATTCTAAAGGATATCTCTTACTTTAAAGTTTCTCTTTTTATGGTATAAATGACGTCAAAGCGAGTAATGTACCAAAAGAAATATTATTTATTAGATTAATCAAGATAATCATGTTATGTACTAATAATTACTAAACTAAACTAAGTATATTTCACACTCGGCCTATTCTGTCAGATGTTGCGTCCTCGCAACTGAGTTATCAGACGTTTCTGATAATGGTAGATCATCATCGCCATCACTGCCGCTTAAAGTGTCGTCTGACACACCTCCAGTTATCATCCATGGTTTAAAGCGGTCGATGGCGATATTTTTTTCTAGCCCTGCGTGATGAATTTGGCATGTCTTGCACCCTGAACCTGTCATTTGGAAGTATTTCACAACCATTAGTCCAGAATATTTAGGAGTTAACTTCTTACTTTGACTATCTGCATTCTCATTCATTAAAATTAACACAAGATCGCCAATTTTATAAAGTTTTGCAGGTTTTCTTTACTTATCAAATCTTTTTTTCTGCTTGATTTGATCTTGTCTGATTCTTTGTGTAGCTTCGTTTCTGAGATGAGCCTCAATATCCGTATCTATTGGTGGTAAGTAAAGTTATCTCCGGTGTCGGTTGGTGTTGCGAGAGCTGCCAACACAGTACGATTGAGTCGTTCGACTTGCCTATTCGCTCTTGGCGTAGCCACAGCATTGTGAAACAAATATATGTTGTACTTAGAGCAAAATTGTTTGAAGGACTCCGAAGTCAAAGCTGAACCTCTGTCTGAAATTAAACGATTAGGAACTCCGTAGGTATTGAACTTTTTTTCCAAAAATTGTGTCGCGAAAGTCTGGCGGAAGCGCCATGGTGTACAGAATTGGACAGCTGATTCGAGATTTTACGTTGATGTTCGGGAACAAGGTCGATCCCGGTTATTCCGGAATTTGCAAGAATAGATTAGGGATATATAAAGGCCGGTATTGGTTTGTAGTTTTTAAGTTTTAGTTTGGCTGTTATATGATTTAGATAGTGATTATTGTTGAGAATTATAAAGAGTTTAGTTGGTTGAGCTAATTAGTGAAGTAATTAGTGTCGGAGTATAAAGTAACGTGAAATCAATTATTGTTGTGTTAATTGGACTCTGATTTTGAAATAAACGAACCCAAAATTTCTGTCACGCACGCCAGAGCCATGACATTGGTGTCAGAAGTGAGATATAATTCGAGGGCTGCAAAGTGAGATCCGATTGCAGAATAGTGTGCGGACATTAGTGTGAACACCATAGTGAACACTGGGACAGTTAGTAAGTGTAAGTAGTGACAATCACCAGACTATTCAGAAACCAAAGAAGATATTAAATTTCTGACCTCGTATTCGATACATCAATCGTCATTCAGAAATAGTTATTTACATTCCAAGCTGCGAAAGTGTACCTACTTTTAGCGCAGCCGAGGCTATTTGAATACCTTCGAGCACCTAAAAGGACTTTTGTAGCGTGTAATGTATTAAATTCATTCTTCCCTCTCAAAAATCGTGAATAGGCATGCAAAAGTGAAACATGCTAGTAGCGAAAGTGAAAGTAACTACTAGCATGTTTCACTTTCGCTTTCGCTCGCCTATGTTAGATAAAAAAATATACTTCCGTAGTGGGGAGAAAAAGAATTTCGAGGAGTTTCGGGAAAATTCTAGAACATTCTATTCGAGAATAAAGCAAGTTATCCAATTTGTGACTTCACCAACGTGTTTGGAACTTCAATCAAAGACCAAGGAAGATATCTGAAGAGAGTTTGAGGGAAATTCCAGAACATTCTGTATATGCCTATTGCGAGTCAACAAGCAAAAATGGAAGAACAAAAAGTTGAAGAACTTCTGCGGAAAATGTTGGAAAGACGATAGATGCCTTTTGAAAAACAAGAAGAAGCTAAACCACAACAAGAAAAACAAGACGAAGAGGCCAGACGACAAAAGGAAAACAACAAGAAGAAGCTTAACGACAATAAGAAAAGCAAGACGGAGAGGCCAGGCGACAAAAAGAAAAACAAGAAGAAGATTAAGCTAGACGACAACAAGAAAAACAAGACGAAAAGTCCAGGCGACAAAAAGAAAAACCAGAAGAAGAAGAGGCTAGGCGACAACAAGAACGGCAGGAAGACCTTGGAAAACTACAGAAAACATTTCAAACTATGCAAGGAACTGTCGCTAAACTAGAACAAAAGATTGTGGAAGTAAAAGATAATGTTCAAGAAGTTAAAGACGATATGCAAGTAGTTAAAAACGACGCGACGTTCAGGAAGTAAAAGCTGAGGTCAAAACCGGTGTCCAGCAATTAAGACAAGAAGTTGAGGACCAAGTTCAAGCACTCGAAGATAAGATGAATAAATTAAAAATACAGTACATCAACCCAGGTAGTGTTGGAGCATCATTCTCTAGTATGAAGATCAACTTTTGACGGCTCTACGTCCTGGACCATGTATATTCGACAATTTGAAGCTGCTACAAATACCAACGGATGGAACGATCAAGAAAAAGCAACAGCACTGATAGGGGCGCTACGAGGACCTGCCTTAGATCTTCTTCAGTCCATTCCTCCAATCTACCAACAGAATTGCCAGCATCTAAGTCAGACATTAGAATTGCGCTTCGGAGACCATTACAGACAAGAAGTATTTAGAACTCAAGTTGAATCAAGAGTTCAAAAACCCGGCGAGAGTTTACAAGAATTCGAATCCACTTAGAGCCAACTGGTTATTCCAAAAGATCGAGTAGAAAATGTAATAAGAAATACATGTTAGAGTTAACAAGACTTTGGACATAATTCGGAAACGTTTTTACTGGGTTCACTATCATGAAGACGTTAAAAACTGGTGCCGAAAATGCGACATCTGTGCTACCAGTAAAGACCCTAAAATAAGATCTCGGGAGCCCATGAAACAGTACAAGGTCGGTCTCCTATTTGAAAGAATAGCGATAGATTTTGCCAGACTCTTTCCTGAGTCAGAGCGTGATAACAAATACATATTGGTTATCATGGATTACTTCAGTAAATAGCCAGAAGTTTTCGCTATTCCCAATCAAGAAGCCATCACTATTGCTCAGGTGCTAGTGGACGAAGTTTTGATGTACTACTGGATTAGATTAGACGAATCTTTGCATCTGACAGTTGAGCAGATAGAATCCAATCCGAAAAATGAAGTCTCTTTCAGGTGGTTGTTGAGAGTAACTCGGATTTCGACTTAGAGCATCGACGTGTTGCATCCGTTTTCCAGGAAGACATTTTACAGTGAAAGTATACTCTTGCAACTGCAGCCACCAGCGCGCGACTCTAGGTATTAAGTCCCTTTTGCTGCTTGCTATTTTCAGAGCATTGCAATCTGTTACTATTTTAAAATCCAGCCCTAACAAATAAACTCTGAACTTCAATAATGTTTCTACAATGGCCAAGGTCTCCAGTGCGTAGGAATGGTATTTCTTTTCTGCCTTGTTGGTGTGTCGGCTATAATAGGCCCCTGGTCTAAGTTGGGAATCACGTTTATGTAGTAATATTCCGGATCTACCCTAATGACTAGCACCTGTATGTACTTCGGTCTTCAACTTTGGGTCATATAAATTACAAGGAGGAGCCGTTCAATAAGCTTCTACTTAAGATTTTCAAATGTCATCTGTTCTGATTCGCCCTAATTTCATTCGATGTTTTTCCGCGTGAGTGATGTTAGAGGTCTAACTAGAGCAGCATAATCTTCAACAAATTGTCGGAAGTATCCAGTTAATCCCAAAAATTGACGCGCTTGCTTGACAGTTTTGGGAGTTGTAATTTTCATACGGCATCGATTTTTGCTGCACCAGGTCGCACACATTGTTCATCTATTTCAAAGCCTAAGTAATTCATGGAGAAGGCGAGGAAGACACATTTTAATGTTTGGTGTTAAGTTCTCATACTTTTGAAAACATCTAGTATTTTCCGAATACTTTCTAAGTTTTCTTCAGAAATTGTACTGGGTAAAATGACATAATCTATACTAATACTACATGTATCTGGGTAAGCAACTTCTTCTTCCAATATTTCCATATAGGCGTTCTTTCACTTGAAAAAGTAAACAGATAATTTACCCTGTTTGTATTTAAAAAGAAAAAACCGAGGAAAAAACAGTGGAAGGTCAACTTTATTCTAAAAAAAATTGTACATTCCAAATGAGAATTGTTTCAACTTTGAAGCAAAATATAGAAATTTAAATAGGCACTTACATAGGTTCTATTCAAATATTGAAATCAAATAGATTAGGCCATTATTAGCATTTACAGTTAAATTGCATTCGAGCAATATACCATTGATCACTTCTTAAACACCCGTAATACTTATGCAAACATATTTATCTATCCAAATACGATTGACATAATTAACTAAATATGTAATGCAATTAATAAACCAATCAAAAACTAGCAATGACCATTTGCCAGAGTTAATCAGCATATTATTATTGAAACCCCATAATTATTATTTTACTGTTACTAGTTCCTCATTAACACTTGGTCCCACTCACAACGACTAATATTTTATAGAGTGAACGCTATAGCTTATAACGACGCTGACATTATTAAATATTACCATATTGTAGAAAAACAAAGTTAATTGGGCCTTAAGATCAATGCACATTCATACTGAGCTCGAGATAACTTTCATGGAGGAATAAATTCACCGTTAAAATGTGTATAGACTTTTTGGTATCATGCACCTACCATACAAGGATATATGCTTTATGTTTGAAGAAGTTAGTAAAAAAAAAACTATTAATGGTATTATCTTGGCGTAGAATCTCACTCCAACTTTTGATCTTGAAAATGTTTGAATTTGATAACGAAATAGAGAATGTCTGTATGCCAGAGGAGTAAGTACGTGTATTGAATTTATTAAGATACTATATTATGAAGTTCAATAAAGCCTAAGGAGTACGGAAGAAATTAAACCAAAACGCTTTTCATTGTAAAATACGGAAACAAAACTATAGGTACGCATGTACACTGCAACAATAAAATTATGAGGTCCGATATAAATAGCGCCGCGCGTGGAAAAGCAAAAATCATCAAGGCATGATTGTGTGTGCGCTCTTGAATTCCTGCAATATCCTTTATGTAACGGTAATTCATTGACTTCCATATACGGTATTATTTAAGTATAATTCATGTCTTGTCTTGTACTGTACTAATAAGATTCGTTAGTGGATGGAATATACGTAAGTATCCTATAGAAAATAGAGCCCACGGTGTGTTTATATTTGAAAGAACAATGTTTGGTTTATGGTAATTTGCCAAAGATATACGTTCCGGATGCTGTTTGGGTACTCTAGATTTGCCAAGAGGTAATGGAAGAAACCAGTCGAGTTTATTTATTTAACTGTTATAGATTCAGGAAACTTTTACGTACCTACCTATGTTTAATTATTAGGCAAATTATACCTAATTTGATGGTTTAAATTATGGACAAATAGATTATTGGCTTAGAACGTAGGACCTTAATCAGAAGTTCAGGTTGGATCTCTTTTAATCCATCCCATAGGTAGTTATCATACAGGGTGTATCAGGTACGACTACAAAACTTTTAACACGTGAAAATATGGCCCATTTTGAGCAAAAAAAGTTTATAACATGGGGTCCAAACTCAAGCATTTTTAAGAAAAAGGCCTTTGAGGTTTTGATATTTTTTGACGAATATTTGGATCATTATGAGATTTAAAAAAATTAATTTCATTTAATTATTAGGTAATTAGGTATACATTTTAGTCAAAAACAATACTTGAAAATTGAAAAATAACATGACGATGTTACTCGTAATTAGACATGCAACCTATCACAAGAAAGAATTCGTGATTCAGGTATTTGAACCGATAATATTTGATTCTTGATTTGTCAGCTACTTGAAGTATTGGAAACAAGCGTAATTTATTATTTTTTGAAAACAAAATGTTTACAAACGTCGAATATGCAGATAGGTTACTTGTTTACGGAGAATCTTCACCTAATGCTCATTTAGTCGCCAGAATTTACAGGGATTTCCCAATGGAACGGCACTGAATGAAAGGACATTTGTGACCCATTTGCAAAGATTGCGTGATACGGGAAGTGTAAGTGTGCAAAATATTAATCGGGCACCTGCAAGGAAAATGACATCGGCCGATGAAGAAATGATTTTAGCAATAGTGGAATTAAATTATCATAACACTCACTCAAGAAAATCCACATAGCATTCAACAAAGCCGATTTCAAAAAATATTTTCGATAAATATTTTAAGACGAATTTTTGAAAACAGTTTGATTGCTACTTTCAAACTCCCATCACGATTAAAGGGCGTGGTATATCGAGCTTTTCTATGTGATAATTTTCCCCCGTTATTGGAAACTATCCCCTTAGAACAGCGGGCTAACATGTGTTATCTTCATGACATCGCCCCTGCTCACATTTAAGCAACTGTTGTTCAACACCTAATGCCGGGTTTCCACTAAACGGACTGTTGAGTTTTTGTTTTAAAACATGTTTTAAAACAAAAACAAAACTGAAGTAAACACAAAACTCTTGTTTCCATCAAGCGGACTACGTTATGTTTTCTCGGCGAAACAAAACTCCAACTGTTTCAAATACGCTAGTCTTGAAAATGTTTGGGAAAAGTTTGAGTTTGGGTTTTGTTTTTGTTTTGTCTGTTTGGTGGAAAACCGGCATAAGAGATATATTCGATGGCGATCGTTGGATATAGGGCGAAGTACGCCAGAGCCTCTAAAATGGCCTGCTAGGTCACCATCTAAATGCCCTTGATTTCCATTTTTGGGGTATCATGAAATCTCTAGTTAGCAATGGACGTAAATTCAAGACGAAAATGACCTCCGAAATCGTATTTTCGCTGCAGCAGATAAATTTGGCAACCAAACCTTTTTCAGACAGTTTGTGAAAACTGGATTCGTCGTTGTCGAGGGTGCACACTTTGAACATTTACCTTAGATTACAGTGTATTCTGTCTTCAATGGGGAAATTTTTTTTATTTATTTTTTGTTTCTAATTCTAGAACACAAACTAAGCATATTAACACTATTTTGAGAAACATTTGAGTTGCCGTTAATTTTTGATAAAAATATAAATTCAGCAGCATTTCAACCGCTGCAGAAAACCCGCCAAATATGACGTCATTCGCTACAACTAGTAATAATTTACTGCAAATTAGTACGTTGTCAGATTGTCATTGCCATTATTGATTTCCAAAATTACCTTAGAAACGTTTTTATCCTTGTTAATATAATGTTTTGTGTTGTATTTTTTGGACTACAGTTATGAAATTAATGTATTTTTTTTAATTGTTAGTAGATACGTTCAGTTGTACAACAGTTTTTGTAGTGTTGAGAAAGGATCTATGCTCTGACTTCATTTTAGTTTTAAGAAATGACGACAGTCAGTTTGGCAATGTCGCATTGTCTAATATCTGCTGATAATTACAGAATTTAAATTAACAATTGAGGCATGGCTAACAACAATAACTAGAAATGTTATACAAACCTGGATTCCATAAAATTACAAGAGTAAAAAAAATTATAGGAACACTACCCGATTTTGACACTATGCTCACGAATATGAAAACTTACCCCCTATTATGACACCCAACCCTCAATATTGACAACGAACCCTTGATTATGACACTTACTCTTGAATATGTCAGTTTACCCGGCCGATGTTTTTCCAAAAGTTATCAGAATTCAGTGGCCATTAGAAGAGAAGTACCTACCTATATCTGAGTCTCGAAATCTCTGAATATTGTTTATTGGTCGGTGGTGGTTTTCATTTGTCAATTTTAAGTGGTTCAAGATATAATCATAAAGATTCGCTTAAAAGAGGTAAATTATTATTTCATAGGCAAACAAGCTTCTCAAAGCTTTAAACTGTCTGAAATATTTATTTGCGGCTCCTGAATAGGAAATCCACAGGTATTTAACTTTTGTACAAATGGAAATGCTGAAAATAATAGTTATATACATTACAATGCGTTGCTAATCACACGAGTTTTGTAGTCATGTTTAAACGCACGTTTGATGTACAACATTTTATCTACAAAGCAAAAAATAGGAATGCTTTTTCAATTACTTTTTTTTATTAGTAGTTAGTTATCTACCTTCATTTTACCTTTACAGGTTTAACTTTGACATTTGTCAAATCATCAAAAATAGTTATGTTATGGATTCATAACCTAGTCCATAAAACCACTAGTTGTATTATGAGTCTCATGACATAACTCAAATACTAGAAAAATGGTTATGTAAAAACGTCATAACCAAACGCTCGTAGATAATAGTTATTTACATTACAAGTGCGTTTATAAACATGATTACAATAACGAGTGTGAAAGATTGGAAAGACGAGGTCGCAGACCGAGTCGTTCTAATTACACGAGTTTCGTAGCCATGTTCAAACGCACATGTGATGTACAACGTTTTATCAAAGCAAAAAATAGGAATGCTGTTTCAACCATTTACGTTTATTATACGTTGTCTACCTTCATTTTACCTTTACAGGTTCAACTTTGACATTTGCCAAATCACCAAAAATAGTTGTGTTATGAATTCATAACCTAGTCCATGATACCACTAGTTGTGTTATGAATTCATAACATAGTCCATAACACCACTATTCTGTTATGAGTCTCATGACATAACTAAAATTCTAAAAACGTCATAACCAAACGCTTGTAAAGTCTGTTTTTTTTTTTAAAGATAAAAGTCAAAATGACATTATGTTGGCAGTACAATGTAAAATTGTCAATGCTTTCAACTTTTTTATGTAGAATAGGCTTGTGTTGCCAACATAGTTACTAAATTTTTGACTTGGGGAATTATCTTTAAAAAAAAAACAGATTTTAGATAATAGTTATTTATATTACTATTACTAGTACGGTATGAGCTTCATTACGGTAACGAGTGGGGAATGGACAAGACGAGGTCGTAGACCGAGTCGTGGTAATCACATAAGTTATATAATGAGCGTTACCGTACGTGTGATGTACAACATTTTATCTACAAGCGTTTGGTTATGACGTTTTCACATAACCATTTTTCCACGTGTATAAGTTATGTCCTGAGACTCATAACATAACTAGTTGTGTTATAGCCTAGATTATGAATTCATAGCACAACTAGTGGTGTTATGGACTAGGTTATGAATCTATAACACAGCTATTTCTGGTGATTTGACAAATGTCAAAGGTAAACCTGTAAAGTTGAAATGAAGGTAGACAACTACTAATAGATGGAAATAATTGAAAAAAACATTTTTATTTTTCGCTTTATAGATAAAACGTTGTACATCACGCCACACGTGCGTTTAAATATAACTACAAGATGGAAAAAAACTCTAAATATGAAAAATGTAGGGTTTTATATCTATTATCTTTTGCGAATGTCAAAACAGGCAAATGACATGTGCCAACTGTCACAATGACAAACATTTGCACTTTTCAAATGGAACACCCTGTATATTTTTGGCTAGAATGATAGCTTTTTTTCTTCTGATTCCAAATATACCATATGTGTTGATATTTGGTTCAGTTGTTTTTGCGGTTTTTAATTTTAAAATTGCATTGAGCAAGCTTCATCATTGATATATAAGAAACCAGGACAGATTAAATTAAGGGTAATGTAAATGCATTTTTAAACTTGAATAGCGTAGAAACAGCTGAACCAAATATCAACATATATGGTATATTTGGAATCAAAAGAAAAAAATCTCTATCATTCTAGCTAAAAATATACAGGGTGTTCCATTTGAAAAATGCAAGTGTTTGTCATTGTGACAGTTGGCACCTGTCATTTGCCCATTTTGACATTCGCAAAAGATAATAGACATAAAAACCTACAACTTTCATATTTGAAGTTTTTTTCCACCTTGTATAACTAAAGCACCTGCACCTAACAAAAATTAGTATTTTCATAATCAAGAATTGGCAAGTAGCTAGGTAAGTATTATTTAATTTTTCTCTTGAATGTTTAGTGCAATTTACAAAACCTAATAAAATCGACACATTTTTTTATTTTTACTAAAAAACTGATAAAAATTCAAATTAATATACACATTATTCCAAAGCGAATAATAAACCAAAACGAAAACAGGCGAGAATAAGAATAAATATCTGTACAATGTTATCACAATGTTAACCTTTTCTAAATTTAAATTCTGCGATAACTCCGAAAATACCAAGAATTGACCCATGGTTAATATTGTTAATAACAGTTTAGTTTAAGCTTGAAATGAGCCATATTCTCATGTTAAAATATTTGTACTCAAACCTGATACACCCTGTATTCATAGGCGCCGGAATTTCAAAATTACTATGGGGGCTTGGGCTCCAAAAATGAACATAAGTAGAATTAATTAGACCAGGACTAGGCTACTAGACTCATAGACTTAAATGGGACCAGTTGACAGATACCCATTTCACTGCAGGATCGCCACGCTAGATCATTGATCGTCCTCGCAGGTTCCTTCATATTATTGAAATTTTTGCATCTTCGGCAGCTCGGCTATACTCGGCTTCGAAAGCACATCAACACACTTCCTCGCTATGATACCTCGCTTTCATTCAAAATAAATTGAAAAAAACTCAACTTATGGCACGAAACAAACTTATATAAATAAGCTAATGGCATGGCCAAAAAATGAACTACTTATATACAGGTTTGGCAGGTCAGCAACACAATGCAATAGAATGAAATGTCTAAGGTTGAATAGAGAACGGAAGATAACGATTTCCCCTGTTCCACCTCCAGCATGCCCAGCGCTTTTTGAACACCTTATTGTTGTATCCCTTCGCTTCGCGACGGGAGGCAGACACATCTCGCTCAAAAATCTAATACTTTTTTCCTTTGTATAATGAATAACTATTATTGATGGGATGTCCCATGTTCCGGTGTTAAAGTTGCTCAATATATTGGGATATAGAATATCATCCATATGTCTTTGGAATGTAGCTAGTGCGTTCTTCAAACCAGAGGGCATGTGCAAGAACTTAGAATGCCCGTTTTCTGTGCTGAATGCGGTTTTTTCGATGTCGTTGTTCAGATCTGGTGGAAGCCGCTAGCTTAATCTAAGGCAGTGAAATACTGGCAGCGTCCCAGCTTCTTTAAGAGATCCGTTATGTTGGGTAATGGGTATCGGTCAAACTGTTTGTCAAAGTGGTTATAGCAAAAACAACAAAAACATAAAACACACAAGTTTGATATAAAAATAAAAAGTTAGGAATGTTAGGATCAGGAACTCAATATTTTTGTACCTACTCACTACACCCACTACATACAATGCCAAAATCACTCACTATGGGGGCTCAAGCCCCCATTGCCCCCATGGTTCCGGCGCCTATGCCTGTATTGAATTGTTCCAAACACGAATTCCAATAATCATTATCTCGAGTAGAGTGTACCTAAATACCCAGAGTTATTAATGCTTCTTCTAAATTCCTATAATGTGAACTTGTTCTGCTAGTGATCTGAGCCAGCGTGGATTTATTAAAGATAAACTTTTGAATTTTCTATTGAGCAGATCCAAAGTGAATTTGAATTTTGTTCATAAAGTGATAAGCTCTTCGTTTGTCAATTTTTTTCTAAGACTTTCCTTTAGGAATTTTCCATCTGGTCAGAAAAATTTGTTAAATTTCAAATGTTACCCCTAATGCGTGCTTTTTGTTCGGGGAGCTTTTTTTTTCCATGCTGGTACTGACTCCATCGCTTTTCGCGAAAAACTTGTCCAGGTAATTTGTGTTTTCTTCATTTACCTATATCAGGATTTTTTTGAAAATAATTGGTAGTATTGCAGGTTCTTGGTTTTCTTTTATCTCTTCTATTCCGTTATGTGAATCCTCACAAAATGTACTTTTTTTGCTATTCCAAGGGTGCGTTCGAAATCACCCTGGGCGTCACATCGAGTGCACACACTATTCATGGCTGGTGTGCACTAGGTGTGACGTCCAGGGTGATTTCGAACGCACTTCAGAGGTATATTAAAGTTCCGCTACGAACGATCGTAACTATACTCCTTGTCTTCACACCTTCGTGATTCGAGAAGCCATACTCCTTTTTTGCTGCAGGTATTGTTTGTCTTGTCATTTCTTCATTATCCTTCTCGTTGACAATGGAAGCAACATCGCTGTCACGAGTTAATTGAGATATTCTTAAATATTAGTCAGGCTTTTCCTTGAATCACGCTTTATCAGGTATTGTAGTTTTAGCTGGATCTAATATGAATCTTATTCAGCCATCAAATAACTCACAATATAATGATGATGTCAAGTTATAATACTCGTTAGAAAGCCTACGATAATGATAATATACATCTGGACTTTATACATGAATCTGACAACATAGTGCGATCTATATTGAACTAAATGTCTGGATACTTAGATGCTCAATTATTGCTGGGCTGGGACTCTGTAACGAATAGAGATATTTTCTCTATCTCTATTAACGTCTTCTCTCTATTGATTTCGACAAGAGAGAAGAAGACAGCAAGTGCCATAGCGATAGGGATAACGATCTCTATCTGTTACAGAGTTCCAGCCCTGATTTTTATGCTAGGATTAATATGTTGGTCGTTGCTTATAAATACTGTCACGGCTCTGAGGTGCGTGACAGAAATCTGGGGTTCGTTTATTCCAAAATAAAAGTCCAATTAACACAATAATAATTTATCCCACGTTACTACACACTCTGACACTAATTACTTCACTAGTTAACTCATGCAACTTAACTGTTAACAAGTCTTAGAAAATTCACTATCTAAAACGTATCGCAGCCAATCTTAAACTAAAAACTACTAACTAATACCGTCGTTTACAGGGTTTTCATTCTAAAACTTACCACCCCTATTATCTCGGACCCTATCTGTAATCCATTCTTGTAAAATCCAGAAAAAACGCGATTATCTCTTTGCTCGAATAAGGCTAGATTTAGATTTCAAGTTAGTTTCTGTTAGAGATTTAGTTAGATCTAGATTTCAAGTTAGTTTCTGTACATCATGGCGGAAAGCGGCACTGCCCTCCTCCTACGTTTGATCGTCCCCATCAACTTCACGCCCATGATATTTCGCCAATCTGTCCAGATGTACAACTTTCATCTTTTCCTGGTGTCGCGCTGAACTCGATAAACCAAATCATTGATCCTCTTGATTATTCTGTAGGGTTCTTTCCATGCCGAAGAAAATTTCGGCGACACACCTTTTTTTCTTGTTGGATTATACAGCCACACCAAATCACCTTTTTGAAATCTCGCTGAATTGGCTTTCAAGTCGTATCTGGTCCTCATTCGGTCACTGGTCAGCTGGATATGCTCCCGACCAAAATCATGTATCTACAGAAGTCGTGCCCTTACTTCCTCGGCATAATCTCGAATTTCTTTTCGTTCTACTTCAGGTATGCCAAACATCAGATCGCAAGATAACCTGAGTTCCCTTCCAAAAACGATTCTAGCTGGACTTTCACCTGTTGACTCGTGAACAACTGCTCTGTAAGCCATCAAAAATAGAAGCAAGTGTTTCTCCCAATCTCGCTGGTTCTTTGCGACCACTTTTGTCCGGTATCCCTCGATGGTCTTATTAAATCGTTCTATCATGCCATCAGACTGTGGATGTAAAGGTGTTGTCTTTGTCTTACGAATACCAATGATCTCACAAATTTTCTCAAAGATGGCAGATTCGAAGTTTCGTCCCTGATCTGAATGCAACTGTAGTGGCACAGCCAATCTCAAACTAAAAACTACTAACTAATGCCGTCCTTTATATATCTGTAATCCATTCTTGTAAAATCCAGAATAAACGCGATTATCTCTTTGCCCGAACAAGGCAGTATTTTCTAGATTTCAAGTTAGATTCTGTACACCATGGCGAAAGCGCTCCGCTACAATACTTTTTTTCTTGAATATTCTATTGCGCATTTTTTTCTTTGACGATGATCTCCGCCTCTGACCATTCGAGTTCATGTTCATTCTCATGAGTTTGGATTCCGGATTTATTTATTTCTTCTCTTTGTGTGTGTTTTGTGGCCTTTAAAGGGGGTGTGATTCTAAAAAACGACTCAAGTTACTTAAACCAAGAAAAAAAGTGTAGGATCTCTCGTGAAAAGCTCAGTCCTATATTCACATTAGTCTCTGAGAAAATTCCTTGTGAAGATAAATTATGCAGGAACCTGTGATGTCACAACCGCCAAAATCGCAGTCCTCTGTTCGTTTAGTCGTCAGTGAATCGTATCCCATACTTTGAGTGGTTGCAATTCGCTCTAGGAGATAATTGTCTTTTGTTTTGGAAAGTTCTTACACGTGTTAATACTGTCCCTGATAATCTAGTGTGTCGTCACAAACTCCAAGTTGTAACTTTAACCGCCCTAACTCCAAAACGGACCATCGTAGCAAGATGCGCTCCAAATATTTATACTTAGATTTTTTTGCACTAAAACTTTCATTTTTGGGACACATCCCTTTGAAGACTTTAAGTCTCTTCTCCAAAGGTCTTTTCGTTTCGAGGATTCACGCTTTGTCACAATCGCAAGAAGTTTCGTAAATACAGTTTTTGGTTTTGTTATAACAGTACGAGTTTTGGAAAGTTGGCTTTCAAGTATATTTCTAGATTCGACATTCGACCACAGTTGTTATACCATTATTTTGATGTAATTCGTCTGATTTTATCAAAAGTACTGCGAAGATACGAAAATAAAAGAAAGTTGGTTGCTGTCCTTTGTATCCTTGTGGCTCTAAACCTAATTGTTGGTATTTTCTTTGAATCGTTCTAGCTCCTCAGCACCAAATTATGAAGGTGTCGTCTATAGATCTAAGTTACATTTTCTATGATGGGACTTTTTGAGTAAATCGGCTAAGATATCTGAAGAAACAGAAAATTCACGACAGGTTACATTGGCAAAATGGCGGCCAGACTGCTAGACTCATGGAAACGCTGTTTCTTTTAACAAAAAGTGGTTCTATCCGGTTTCAGCGATTGATCTAAGAAAATCCTGGATGTACATTTCATATTTAAATTAAAATGTATAGAAGAAAGAAAAAGAATTATTGTAAATTCAAGGTCCAGAAACATACCCTGGCGGCTTTCCAGATGCCCTGGCTAAATTGCCATCCTAGGAGCAGAATCCTAAAACACGTCATGTCTTATTAATTAATTCACCCAATCGAAGTCCAAAATTGCAGTTGTACTATTAGTCCTTCATTGTGTACCTTAAAACTCTCATACTAAGTTCTATTTGTGGTTTCTAAATTAGACATTACACGATGCGTTTCTTAAACAGTAGTTACCACGTTCTCTATACATACGCAAATAATTACCTACTACTTTTCGTGAAAGAATGAATGAGGCCATCGCGGTTTCAGTGATAATTATTTTTGCGACTAGAAACACCGAAACACTTTATATGGTACAAATTCTCGCTCGACCAGTCGAAATGTAGGTAAATCTCAAAACAAAATGCCAGCAAGTCTAGAACGAATAACAGTGCAAATCTGATTTTTTATTCCATTCATCGTGTTCAATGGTATGTGGATAATTTGCTTAAAACTGAAAATGGAGACATTCTCAGGCAATAATCGTGAATTTTTATCTATGTAGGTGATTTGGTCGAAATTTAACTTTTTTGGTGACATCTAACTACTATCGTAAACCCAGTTTTGAAATATATTAATAATTTAGCATATGTAATTTCCTTCCTATTTAGATGCAGTGGGTAGTTAAGTTTGTAATAAAATCGGCTCTAAAATGGTAATCTGAACGGATTTTTCGTCACATAAAAAAAGCTCCTTTTTATAGTGGACATCGAGTGAAATTTGCAGAGAAAACACGCATGAGTGAAAAATTATATGTTTCATTTTAAAGCTCAAGTGGTATTTAGAGGATTATTTCACGTATGAGAATGCAAAAAATATGGAAATAAATATTTATTAAACGATTTGAACATCTTAACAATCAATACATATAAATGGTTGCTATCAAAAACCGTTTGTTTGTATCAAAAATTAGCATGACAACCATGTATACAATAACATGGGAGAATTATCGCTGTAATTCTCTCTAGTTAAACAAATGGAAGAGAGAATTTTCGCTGTAACTCTGAAAATCGTCACTTGTCTTATGGGATTTCTAACACATGAGAGGAATAATCCAATGTAATACCACAAGAGGTTTCAGGATTACCGGATAATACTTTTACCTGTCACGAAAAGCGTTACGCAGCAACACCACGATTCCGAAGGAGGAGGGGTGTTGCTGGTAACGCGTTGAGTGTCAGGTAAAAGTATTAGGTAATCTTGAAACATCGAGTGGTATTCAAAAGGTTATACAACGAACTAAACTTTAATACTTCAAAATTTAGAAAAAATTCTATAATAGAATTTGCCATAAATGCCACCAAGCGCGATAATCCCAAGGCTTATCACTTTTTAAGCCTCTCGTGTCATATGGGAATAATGTACAGTGAGTTGTATAATCTACTTAATCATTAGCTCTGGTATTTATAAAAAAATTTGCAATGTAAATTTCACTTTGAAAATGTAATTTAATTCACTAAATCAATGGCATTAAGTAATGGAAAGTGTTTTTATTTGCAACCATATAGGTAATCTTGACATTACTGACTTTTAAAAAATTTGAAAGTGTCACATTACCTCTGCTCTACTTCCCTCTTCGATTTCCCTCACCGATTTCCCTATTCGACTTTCTTAATCGATTTCCCTTACTTTAATTTATATACCTTTGCTGGCAACAATGTCAGGAAAACCACCTATTTAAAATATTATTATTTAAAATATTATTTCTTAAAATCTTAACTTTTTAAAAAAACGTTTACTGAATAAAAGTAAATATTGCAACCATGTATGCGCCCTCAAGTTTAGGATTGAACGAGCATGCCACAGGAAGGAAGGTACCGAAACCGAAGAGGATACAAGAGAAGACGCAACTAGGCTTGAGAACAAGCTGGGGCTGTTCCTTAAGACGCGTGTCTGCAATTAATCATTATTCAATTTTCTATTTTGCATTAAAATTGATTGTTCAATCCAATTTGTTATTAGTGTGTGTGTAAGGAGCGTTCACAGGTTAGTGGATTAAATGTTATTTTGTGTTTGAGAGTTCAATTTATGCAAGTTCCTATTATTTTGTTCATTTTTATGTATTTTTTGTTTGTTTATAATATTTTTTATAACATGTGTATTTTTCATGTATTCAACAAAAACAAATATCGTTTCATACTATAAACAACACAGATAAAGAAGTAAATTAGAACCTAAGAAATTATGTGCTGACTTTTTGAGCTGAGATTTTGATTTTGTGGATTTAGAGCGTGCATTAGCGCCTTGTTGAATTTACTAACATTTTCCTACCCTGACGAGGGAATATCCTAGCAAATTGAAATAATCAATCTAGAGATATTGGCTCAAAAACAACTATAACTGAGTAGCTTCCCGTATGGAACCTCAGTACCTGCTTGGAAACTGGCTAACTAACCAAAAACTCTTGAGTATTAAATACAGGTAGTGTTGATTGAATATAGTGGGTGTAATTGAAATTTTAGCACAAAGACAAAGGATGGTACCTAATTTAAACTTTTATTGACTTAAATTATTGAATTATTGACTCAAAATTATTATTAAAATGACACAGTATGTTTTTGAGGAATGTTAGATCGAGGGTTTCTCTGCCGTGCTCTTTCCCCTCGTTAGTTCCAGGATGAGAACGGTACGATTTACTTTAATAATAAAGTAGACGTTTCACAAATTTTTCGTTTCTTTTATATATCACAACTTCCCTTAAATTTCCCTAATATTTGCTATGTCGGGCGCATGTAAGTAAAATTGAGTAAGTTTCCACTACGTAGGTCCTATTTGTTTTTCATTTCGTTTTTCAGAATATTTGTTGTTTAAAGGTAAAGTCTGTTTTTTTTTAAAGATAATTCCCCAAGTCAAAAATTTAGTAACTATGTTGACAACACAAGCCATGTTTTTTTTATTTTTTTATTATTAATAAATGATAAACTAATTTTTAATTGATGGTGTGCTCTCAAATGAAATAGTATACAAACCTCGGAGGAAGGTTCTCATTTCTGTCTCGAGATTAATAGTCAATCTCTCGACAGTGATGAAACACTTCCCTACTAGGTATGTAGGTAATATACTATTGTTGAGAATCTTGGTTGGTTTTTATTTGCTTGACTCATATGTATTTACCATAACTGTTTTTTTCTTTACGGAATGTGATACACTTTTTTTAACTGAAGTTTGGGAATTTCTTTCCTCCTCCAAATTAATAAGCCTCGTCCAGAATAACACAATCGCAAACTTTTATTAGCGAATGCCAAATATCATCCCAACTCAGCCCTCTGATACATAGATAGAGATAGACAGATACAGAATCTGGAGGCGGCATCTCTGCATGAACGTCACTGCGACATATAACATCTATTTGGGATCCTCTTTGTGTCTAGAGGACATCATCTAGTTTTGTGTTTCTTATCAGACACCATAACCTCGTAAGTCTCTCCAGTGTGTAGCTTCCTTCTTCTGGTTTTATTTCACCCATTGTTTCCTGGCACTGCCTTGCGATTGCGGCGCAGTCACATAGGATGTGTTCTACTGTCTCTTCCTCCTTCTGACAGAACCTACATAAGGCTTCTTCTGTCAGTCCGAGTAGACATATGTTTTCTTAAACGACAGTGCACTGTTAGAAGACTTTGAGGAGCCTGAGGAGGTATCTTTTCACTTTGTAAGGAACATAATTGATAATTTGAACAACCAAAAAATGTAATGATATATATGGCCTGTCTGTTCGCTGATTGAAAACAGTTGAAAACGTTGTACTTGTGCCGTTGACAAAGTTGATTAATCTCTGCTTTAGAGAATGTGTGTTTCCAAAAGTATTTAAGAGAGCTTTAGTAACTCCCATTTATAAAAAGGGAGAAGTTGCTGACGTGTCGAACTATCGTCCAATCTCTTTGCTACCCGTTCTCTCAAAGGTGATTGAAAAATGCATGGCCATTAAGATAACATCTTACATTTATAAAAAGGGAGAAGTTGCTGACGTGTCGAACTATCGTCCAATCTCTTTGCTACCCGTTCTCTCAAAGGTGATTGAAAAATGCATGGCCATTAAGATAACATCTTACTTTGAAAATAACAATCTCTTCTCCAATAGTCAATATGGCTTCCGGGAGGGGAGGAGCACGGTGCATGCTGTGCTTGACTTCCTCTCAAACATAATGGATACTTTCGAGGATCGTAACCATGGTCTGGGCTTGTTCTGTCATCTCAGCAAGGCCTTTGACTTTGTCACCCACAGTCTCCTTCTTGACAAACTTAGGTACTACAACTTTACTGATAATAATAATAATAATAATAATAATAATATATTACGAAATTTTACAGATCACTTACAGTAAATTTATGTTCAATATTTTTTTACATACTTTATACTTAGAAAGTTTGAACTGCATCTAGATGACTTAACATCTGTATATGCAGGTTACATAGCTTATAGATATCATAGCTTAGGTAATATTCAAAATAAAGCTGTGACAAAACTATGTGGCAACGGTAAATTGCTACAATTTTTAACTACTAACTTACTTTAATGCAGTAGGTTTACAATTTTACAATGTACTTAAATCTAGAGAAATATCAGGAATTTTTTTAGATTTGCGATTATAAATTTTAAACAGTCTTTTTTAAACTTAAATTTATTGCTCAATAATTTAATACTCTTTGGAACCATATTAGAGAATTTAGGAGCCAAGTAGCTCACGGATCTCTTTATAAAACTGGTACTGCAGCCAGGAATAACAAGATGTCTATTTGTCCTGTTTCTCGTATTATGTGGGTGATTTACAATGGAAACAATGTCAGGGTTTTCATAGACAAACAGGCACACCGCAAGTATGTAAAGGGATCGAACATTGGGTATTTCCTCGGAGTATAAAAGAGATGTGGAATACAGTTTAGATTTGTTTTTCATAACTTTAAGGATATAGTTTTGAACAATGTTCAATTGTCTAAGTGAATTATCATACAAGCCACCCCAAACAAGCAATCCATATCTAAGCAATGACTCAACTGTCGCTTTATAGACAGTTATCAATATTTTTTTGGGCAAAATATTTCTCAAAATATAAAACTTATATATAAGTCTACGGATATTATTGCTTAGACGTTCAACATGTTTATCCCATTTAAGGTGGTTATCAATCAAGACACCCAAGTATTTAACACACTCCACCTCCCCAATGACTTTGTTACCCAACTGAAGGGTGGTAAACGGCGGGCGATTGACAGAAGTGAGGGAAAACGCCATGTAATTGGTTTTTGTAATGTTCAGAGTCAGCTTAAAGGTTTCCAACCAGTTTGCAATATTAAGGAGCCCATCTTCTGCTATTTCTTTCACGCTTTGCCAGGTGGACCCTTTGAAGAGAATTGCCGTATCATCGGCATAAGAAATTACACTACCCCTATTTAAATTAATTGAACTTAGGGAGTTTATATAAACTATGAATAGTAACGGTCCAAGTACCGTACCCTGTGGTATGCCAATCTGCACATTCAAAGTGTCACTGAAAACATTATTAATTTTTACCATCTGTTTCCTTTCATCAAGATAACTCGCGAATAAGTCCAACACGATTCCCCGCACTCCATAGGTATTTAAAACATCCAATAGAGCTACGTGGGGTACGGTGTCAAATGCCTTTGCCAGGTCTAGAAACACAGTCATACAGCATTCATCATTATCAAGACAGTTGCTTATATTCTTTGTTAGTTCATAGATTGCATCGGTTGTACTCTTTCTATTACAAAAACCAAATTGATTCTCAGTTAATATTTGATTAGATGTAAGAAATCCATTAAGCCTTGATTTGAGACATTTCTCAAATATTTTTGAAAAATTATTAATCACGCTGATAGGTCGATAGTTCGTTATATCCTTGGGATTACCCGATTTAAGAATTGGTGTGATTATTGCCAATTTGAAATAGGAAGGAACAATACCAGTCGCAAAAGAGAGGTTTATAATGTGTGCTAAGGGCTTAAGAAGATGTAAATGATATTTTTTAATTATTTTCGAATCGATGCGATCAGGACCTGGAGCACAGTTATTTTTCAAAGAGCTTATATGTTTTATTATTTCATTGTCATCTACAGGTGTTAGAAACATTGATGTTGCACAATTGTATTGAAGTTTGAATGGATTCGGTGGGTTATTAATCTTGTTAAACATTTCAGTGCCAACACCATTAAAGTATTGATTACAAAAATTTGCCATTTCCTCGTTACTTAAGAAAGACTCAGTATTATTTTTCTCAATATGTATATCGTGATTGACTTTGGATGCAACTTGATCAGTTGCCTCTGAGATAATTTTATAAATTTTTCTAGAATCATTAATATTATTTTGTATTTTATTTCTGTAATAGTCATGTTTTGTTTTTTTTATTAAAGCATTTAAACTATTTCTATACTTTTTGTATATTGAATTATCATTTGCATTATAATTTTTCAAAAGATTTCTTTTCAAAGTATCTCTAGTTTTTATGGACTTTATAAGGCCATTTGTAACCCACGGCTTATTTTTGTTTATGCTTCCAATATTATACACCCTCCGTTCAAGAGAATTTCTAAAAATATCCTTCATTATTTTTGCGAATTTATTTGTAGCCATTTCCACGTCCATGGTCTCAACCACATCCCGCCAATCAGTATTTTTTATCAAATTTCCAAAGGTATTTATATTAACTCTCTCGAAGGTCTTTGCATTTATACTATTTTTAGGGTGGCTTTTATTTTTGTTGTTATTATTTTCAGTGTTGAAGTTGATCAAAACAGGAAAATGATCAGTAATAGCCAGATCCAATATAAATGCATTTTCATTACACTGATTTTTAATTCTGTTTCTGACAAAGATATGGTCTATACATGTCATAGAAGTTGGGGTCACGCGAGTATAGCCATTTATCATGGATTCAAATCCATATGAGTTCAGAAGCGATATATACAAGTTAGAATTATTGTTGTCATTTCTATTCAAAATGTCTATATTGATATCACCTACTAATAGTTCAATTTGAGTAAATGTATTTCTTTGTAAGTATTCTTCCAAGTCAACTAAAAAGTTTTGAAGTTTACTGGATGGTGGTCTATATACACATATAATACCGAAAGATATATTATTTAATGAAAGACATAATTTAGAAAGCGAAACTTGTGACGTTGGCAATTTAGTTTCCTCAATATTTACAATAAGCGTATTCCTCATAAAGATAACAACACCATCGTTCTGATTAAAATTACCCTTATTATAATAAATGGCATAACCAGGAATACAAAAGGAATTTTCATCTAAAATTTTCCAACTCTCACTCAAAACAATAACATCATACAAACAAGAATCATATGCCTGAAGGGTCACTAAGAGATTGTCAAAGTTTTTTTGAATACTTCTTATATTTAAATGTAGAATGTTCAATAGTTTAGAAGAATTATTTTTAAGATTTGATACCTTGTTAAGATCTATCCTGTTCTGTATCGGTTTCTCTAGCACATCAAGGTCATTCAATATAATAATCTCATTTGAGACACTATCCATAAATTCCAGAGTAATCAATCTTACTTCGTATCACTTTGATGTGGTGTTGATAACTTGAACAGGTAATATCAGTTGCTTCGTGATTGGTTGCATACTCATGTCCATATTTGGTGTTAGCTCTCTCGCAATTCACACATTTCTTTCCGATTTTTTCGCATTCGTGGAATTCATGCCTATCACCACAAAAACCGCATCTTAGATCATTAGGACAGTTATTGCTTTTGTGAAAATATTCCTGGCACTTGAAACAACGTTGCACTTCAATATTTTCGAATACAGAATACCGCTCCCACTGCAAAAATATTTTTTTGTGTGCCATAAGTCTTTGGAACAAAACAGCGCTACAGTTTCCATAAATAGTGTGTGTTCGGTTCCTTTTGTTTAGCTTCATGAATGTTATTGAAAGCGTATCTGATTCATTAATGATGGAGTTCTGATCACGTAGACATTTTTCAATCTCCTCCAGGTTAAGGTTAAAGTCTCCTTTGTATCCCACAATCTTGAATTGGGGTTTTCGCATTTTAGACATCTGAACTTGATATCCATTTAATTTAGCCTCAGCTTCATGCTTAAGTTTCTCAATATCTTGTTTAGAGTGACACTTAATTATTACGCCACCATTTGCCATATCTTTAGTATTTTTAATCCCTACCTTCAAATCAGCAGGTTTAACATGTTGATGTAGATCTTGCTTAGTGATTCTGGAATTTTGTACATTATTTGGAATAATCATCAAACTTGGTATGTTATTTTGCATAGTCACTGAATCTTGTAACATATTCTTTTGAACCGCATTACTATATGATATTTGTGGTGCATTCTGTAAACTCTCGCCTTCCAAATCAGAAATTTTCTTTTTTAGTAGGTTAATAATTTCATCTTTACTGGTGATTATATTGTTTTTATCTTCAATGGTGTTTTTCAATAAAATGCTCGTCTCGAACTGAAGGCATTTCAAGCAAAAAAATTTCATTGTTCTGCTACTCTTTAGCTCTAGAACTTTAATTTCTGAAGATGTTAGCTTGGCACATTTTGCACAATTTTGGGATGGGCAACCATCACACTGGAAAATTTTTAGATCTTTTTTACGACAAACGTCGCATTCCATTTTTGTGGATTAATTAAATCGCTCTCATCGGAGGCGGCAACAGCGCATCCACTCTGTCAGTAAAACATGAAAACAAATCAAGTTTCTGTAATGATTTTCATAAAATTTCGCACTAAATTTTATCACCAGATGAAAAAACGATTGTAATGGCACTGATTAACACATTTTGCACTTTATATTTTGGGTATTTTCACTATTTATTTGTCAATAAACAACCGCAAACCACACAACGTTGCCGTAATGTTAATAGAATAATAGCGTAAGACTAATTAAATCTTATCTTTCCGGTCGTAGCCAGATTGTGAGGGTCGGCTCAGTATCATCAGCGGAAAGGGAGATTGATGTGGGAGTGCCACAGGGTTCTGTTTTGGGCCCTGCCCTTTTTCTCATTTTTATAAATGATTTACCACCCACCGAGGGTGCGATCAGATACACCCTTTTTGCTGATGACACCACCATTTTTCTAGGGGGCGACAGATTGGAGGATATTGAGGAGGGGGCTATGGTTGCTCAGACGAGGGCTGAAGATTGGTTTAATGCCAACAGACTTATGCTGAATCGGAGCAAGACCCATAAGATGATATTTTTGCTGAGGGATACAGTCCCAATTCAACTGAGGTGAAATTTTTGGAAATCTATCTGGATCCTAAGTTAAGATGGGATGTCCAGGTTGAGACGGTGTCGGGTAGGTTGAGTACCATTGTCTTTCTGCTTCGTAACCTTTATGGCTGTGTGTCGAAACAGACCCTCAAGACTGACGCGCTGTTTCATTCACTGATGTCATATGGCATTATTTCTTGGGGCAGTGCGCCTTTGGCTACTAGAGTTTTCGGACTTCAGCGTAAAGCTGTAAGGGTGCTTGCGGAATTGGGGTATAGGGCTGACTACAGGTTGGTTTTCGGTAATGAAGGGATTCTGACTTTCCCAACAGTATTTGTTCTTGAGTCCATTGTCTATTACTACGAGAGTCCGTGACACAAAATCCTCAGTCATCTGTTAGAAGGCCGTTTTTTGGTACGAATAAATAATATGGATCTACTGAGGCCTGAACAGGAACGGTTGGCGGGCCTTCCCCCTCCCTTCACCATATCCACCGCGTTTTAAGAAGGTTCGCAAGGGAAGGTCCTCCCCACAAGTCAGAGGAACAAAAAAAAGGGGAAATTAAACATTTCCGCTTCCTCTACCTTTCTGTGCTGGGTTGGCAGCCGGTTGGCGCTCTATTAGTTATTTAAACATATGTTTTTGCGAATTTGAAGTTGTTTTTTTCCTCGTTATAATTTGAAGACATAGTGGGGGTTTTTACATGAATAGCTACTAAATACTAAAACTACATTTTAAGGCAACGGCTATTAAACGTCATATTTAATCAGATTCTTTTCCAATTTGAGCCAATTCTGATGTTTTTTTTTTCCTCCATACCCCAAAATATTTAGTAACTATGCAACCTGCGGATGAAATCGCATATATCAATCAATAAACGTGTGTATTATTATATTGATTCATGTAAAAATCTAGCGAGGGAGAAAGCAACTTCAATTTCGCGAAAACATATGTTTAAATAAACAATAGAGCGCCAACCAGCTGCCAACCCAGCGCAGAAAGGACGAGGAAGTGGAAATGTATAATTTCCACTTTTTTTCGTCCATCTGACTTGTGGGGTAGGACCTTCCTTTGCGAACCTTACTTAAAACGTGGTGGACATGATGAAGGGAGGGGGAAGACCCGCCAACCGCTGCTGTTCAGGCCTCAGTAGGTCCATATTATTCCTGCGCACCAAAAACCGACCTTCTAACAGATGACTGAGGCTTTTGTGTCACGGGCTCTCGTAGTAATAGACAATGGACTATATGTAAAGATGGACGGGGCGTACGTCATATCTCACTCCGACCTTCATGACCATCAAACAAGAAATCGTAATGACCTGATTCCGACTCAGTGTCGTCTGGGAAGGTGTCAGAATCGCCCTGAATTTCTAGCAGTTAAGATTTTCAACAGTTTACCCAGTGACATAAGAGCTTTGCCATTGAAATGTCTTAAATCTAGGGTCAAATCATTTCTTTTTGAACAAGCTTTTTATAGCATCCAGGAGTTCCTTGACTGTGATATCATTTTTAGTAATTTATATTCATGTATTATTTTATTTTTTAATTTTTTTTTTTAATGTGATTTAAATGTAATGTATGGTTGTAAACATTTTGTAGATCTATTTTTTAATTGTCTCCTTTGTTGTTTCATATACACCTTTTTGTAGCCGTATTTTTTTAATATGTATAACTTCTTTTTCCGCTTTTGCATACTGTTCTCAAGACAAAATGCGTGTTCACATTCTGACAACACCGCATCACGTGGGAATATTCCCCTGGCATAACCGCATGGTACGAGAATAGAGCCGCAGCATCTTGAGAGAACGATCGGGGGCGGTGGGAACGCACTCGCTTCTCTCGAGGGAATATTCCTTTCTCTCGAGGATGAGAATAGCCTCCCTGGAGAGACTTATCGTTCCTACTTAGTATTTTTGAATTTCTGAACAGGATTTATTCTTGCCCCCATACCCCCAGAATTGATATCGAACCTTAAGTGCCTATGATCAGAGCAGAATGTTACGTTCAAATTTTGCCTTAATACCTAACTGAGATTTCGAATGAATTCGGTAATTTATTCAGGTATTTGTGAGGATATTTAGAAAGCTTTATACCTGAGGATTAATATTTTTCAGTGATTGATAGGTTTTTCATTGGATTTTACTAGATTTCCACCTTTTTATTTGGATTCGAAACAATATCTAGTTGTTGAACAAGGGTATATTTTTCGAGGTAATAATTAGTAAATTCTTTGTATTTAAATGACAGGGTAGTTTTACGATAATAAAGCCCTACTGTTAGGATCGAAATCTATTTTATTTAGCTCACGAAAGTTGTCTAAATGTCGATGAAAAGGTTTGTTTACTTCCAAATAAATATCAATTGGCAACACTTACGAGTCACGTATTTTCCATTATTAAAAATTCTGCAATATCACACATCACTTTCACAGCCTTTAAATCGCTTTTCCACTATTTTTCACATTTTCCCAGTTATTTACTTTCGCCGAATAAGTGTGGTTATGGGACATTTGTTGCTTCGTTCCAGGCAGCGCTGTTGTCGAGGTTTCTTGACCACTGTGGGTAATAGAGTCACGGTAGTTGTGACCACTGAATGACTGGTCATTTTGATAGTTTTTGTACTAAAGACTGGGTAGATGTTGATTAATAGGTAATTAATTAATGTTAATTGGTGTGAGGGGAGAAAATTTGATAACAACTTTGAGTTTTGTTGGTCATCAATGTGTTAGGTCGTTCTTTTTAAATTCGCACGTTGAGCAAACAACAAGTGGCAGATTTTACCATCGGTCCTTTTGCTGCGTTCCTGGGAACATCTATCTTTTGTGGGATTTTAGAGGCGTCGGAAACTCAAGTGGTTGCTGGCTTAATTGGTTTTGGGGTGAAACTTGGTTTTGGTCGTAGGTCCCCGTATTTGTAAGCCAACCACTCAGAATTTTCTGGAGACGAGAATCTACGCCATTTTGTTGAGTTATCGATGCGAAAAGAGAGCACGTTTTGTTCAACTAGCCCAAATAGTAACCAGGTAAATTTAAACGTTTTTATCTTTCAGAATTTACCTTTTTCGTTATCAATATTTAGATTAGCATATCAGTAGTTTTTGTAAATATTTAGGATTCTATAAAAAATGGCAATTTGACCTGCACGAGGGGCCATTTGTCAGTAAAAAAAAAACTCATTAGTCACTTCCAAAAGGGGCATTAATGGGCTAATTAACTAAGGGGAATTGTTTTCAAAAGCAAACTTACAGGTTTAAGGGGATTTTCCTATATTAATTTTATAATGGATGTATTAATATGTATTATAAGTATGAAGGAGTTCTAAAAATTTATACTCTTTCAGGGTTTTAGGTTTCAGAACTTTAGATTTTACCTTACCATGGGGTTCTTCCTTTTTGACGGTTTGTTAGTCTCGAAGTTGAGGTGTCAGAGTACCCAAAATACTGACTTGAACCCGAAATTTACCATTTTTAAGAAGGAAAGTCAATGGAAGTTGATGGGGTCTATTATCAGGGCTGTGAGGCTGTCATGAGAGAGTAATGGAAATTGATATTTGATGTTTAGACTGCATGGAGAACCACAAGGGGGTGACATACCCGTTAACTTATTATTATTAACGTTTCTTTAATTGTTTTAATTTATGTCACCTTGTCATGGGTACCAGGCCACAAGGAATCCAGGGGAATGAAATTGCGGACCAACTTGCAAGACAATAAGCTGCAACACCATTCCTTGGAGTTTGGACCAGAACCTTTCCTTGGCATTACAAAAAGCCATACAATAGGCGAAGTCCAAAATTGGATAAAGGCTCAACAAGCCTCCCGCTAGAACACGCTTAATCTGGGAACCTACTAGATATAAGGAGAAGCACAATAGATCTAAGCAGGTCGCAGTGCGGAGAGGTCCATAACCTAAACACCCCACCATAACAATCTACAATCATCCATGTGGCTCCCACGAGTAGCTAGAGAAAGGGGTGATCATCGCCTGATCAGAGGGCTGAAATAGGGAGGCCTGTTGTTCCTAGGGGAGTATTTAAAACCGTACTCATCCCGGCGGCCACTGAGCTCTCGGTACGTTACCTTACACCTTGGCTTGGGTAAGTTGGTTCGTGGCTCGTTTTCGCCAATGGCTTTTGAGGTAGGGGTTTTACTTCCTCTCATCCTACTTATAACCAGATTACAAGCGCCTTTCTCCGATCCCCCACCTTGAGGACGCGTCTCTAGGGCACGATATATAAATAAATGTTTCTCCTATAAAATATTTTTAGATAATCACAATTTTGCTGAATTGAAATAAAATTTAAGAGCCTAGCTGACAGACAGACCTGGGCAGACATTCCGTTCACTTATCTTCATGACGTAATTTATCTCACATGTCATTTCTAAAATATCTTCATGCAAGTAAGTAACAAGCTCACAAGAATGTAAATACGGACCAAATTAGAATCAAGTTCTCGAGATTCTTTACAACGAAAACATATGTCTATAAATATAGGACAGTTAGAATAGTTGTTATTATCGGATACTGGGAATTTCCTATTAGGCAGCATTTTAAATATTACAGGGATTTTTATTGATACAATCTGCAAATGGCAATTTACGCAAGTCAAAACATTGATCATTATTACGTCGAGCTTTACAAATTTGTCTAATTTTAAAATTTTCTTCTAATGTTGTCGCATTTAAAATACCTTGAATAGTGATTCTAATACAACTAATCAGGGAAATGACAAACCTATCGTAATTTGAAATTAGCGAATAACTACAGCAAATATATATTTTTTTTTTAAATTCGGTATGTTTTTAAATGCAGAACCGTTAGTTATAATTTATACAGGCAAACATAATTAAAGTGTTTTAAATAAACACTCATTGGCCAGTTCAAATTGACTCGTGTATGGTTTTTCGCTTATTGGTAATTAGTCCAGTATTGTTTATTGTTTGAACCGTTAGTGATTCGTAATTTATTCGTTCCAACTGCAAATTTATTTATTTTAGAAATATGTAGTTAGAGTTTTTTTGGTTGTGATTTCAGATTCATTTTCCTACAAAAATTGGAAATCACGGTTACAAAGACAAAGAAATAAGGATGAACGCAAACTGAATTGAACATGAACTAATGCCTGCAACAAAATATCTCATTTAGAAAAGGATATTAAATTTAGCTGACGTTCTGGCTCCAGCGAACGATAGTTTCCATTTTAATGCCATTACTGGTTGGGAGGATTATTTCAATTTATTCAATACGCCAAAGTGTTGTTTCTCAACAAGAATTTCAAACTGCCGTATGTGCATGTCAAAAGGGCGGAACACTGATGTTCATTTTCATGAAATATTTCATCAAAAAAAAAAAATCTTTCATCATAATCAACCATGTCAGATTCTGGCATTGCCAACTAAAGAATGATAATGCAAAATAAATACCTAGTGAGTTTATAAGAAATCACGTTCAAACACTATCTTCTATGACAAAATTCTAGCTCTTCCTGCTGTATGTTGTTTGGCAGCGAAGAAAATAATTATGAATTGAGTTATTAAAATACCAGCATATTCAAATTCTTGTCACCAAATCTGCCATCACAGTTAGTTTATGTCCCAAGAGATCACTTTTGTACAGTTCAAAACTCTCGCCCGTACAAAACGTTATACTTTCCTGACAGTTTCAACTTATCTAATCGAAATAATCTACTACCGAAACTGTTACTTTAAAACACTACATCATAATTTCTTTCTAATTATGTCCAGATATAGATCAATTATTCGGCTCTACGATGATGAGTCAATTAGCCAAATTGATAGTTTGATAATAATTATACCTTGTGCTATAACATTTGCTTTATTAATTACGGAAGACCTGGTTAGAAAAAATCGCTTAGCAGTAATAATTATATTATCTGTAATAATCGGCCGATTTTAATGATTTGACCGCATTATTTGTAGTGCAATACTCCATTCAGTGGGTCAGAGCTGTTAATAAAATTTAATTACACTTGGCAAATTGAAAGGCGACATTTGATGCATGCAGTTAAATAACTAGACAAAAATCCAACTTTGATTATTTTAATTTACATTTCTGAAATGTGGAAAAAAAAGGTACCGGGCAAATAAAATTAGAATCAACCTCTCTAAAAGTTTCTTTCAAAAGGATTTATTGATCACGAATAAACATTTCATTACCACTTTTCTTCTTAGACCCACGTCAGAGAAAATCAGTGGGTAATTTTTCGCATAAATTAATCAGATTTATTCGAAACAATTTTCTACAGGTAAATTGCCCCTGTTTCTTTAGTACCACTCTCGCTAATACATTTCTTTATCACGGATGTAACGATATAATGCAATTTCAAGCTTGTTTTTTTTTCAAAGTAAAACCACGTAAAACGTTTTCAATAAGGCTTAAAAGGTTTTTGAATTTGAGATAGTACTTATATTTTTACCTTTATTTCATTGCTGCAGCAAATCTTATTATAATCAGCTGAACATATTTATGAAAAAGTAAACATTCCTTGCAAGTGGCAAAGGCCATACGTGCAACTATATCAATGTATAGGAATAGGAATGCACTTGTATGTACCTATGCTTGTACAATAGAATAGTACGTCCTAAATCAATAAGTTTTAAGTGTAAATAACAGTATACGAGCTTGTACTGATGACATATTAATGCTTTGTGTGAATTTTAAATTATATGTATCTTGTGTCTATTCAAGATAAGTATAAGTAGAACCTGTAATAGGATCTAGGATCCAACTTAAACCAATATCAAAATAACCTGTTATAAGTTATTTCTCTAAATAGTTCGAAAATAAATTAATTAATCAATATTCGTTTGCCAAAAGTATCGTTTATTGCACAAAGGTAACAATTTAACTAGCTCTCACACCCCTTTTCCCACCATCTTATACAGCCCTTCCCTCAAAAGGATCCTCTCCGTGACTCACGACAGTGCCTGACCTCTGAATATTTTACATCCTGAAAGTGGATAATAACAAAGTCTAATAATGCGGGTTTGCGGCAATAAACTGTGTAAAGGGTTAACTTCTGTAGGTAGCTGTAGTATCCTTTTTTTGAATATCACATTCGGCCAACCTGACCAAGTAGTTGTCCTCGACTACATGAATGGATTACCTGAATTGTAAGCAAATCCTTATACATACTTTATATAATTCCAACTTATAAACTCTGGATTTACTCCTTACCATTTAAAATTATATCATTTCAAATCTTCACTTTTGAATACCTGAATTCGTCGAATATTAAACTATAATTGAATAAAATAGATGGAGGTACAAATCAAATCAGACTCATGGAGCCACAACTCAATAACTAACCTAAAACTTTTTCATACTGATTGTTCAGACAGTGCGACAACGCTAGCTCTCATCACACCAATTAAACTACCTTATCTTACGGAGCTACAACTCCATGTATCAGAATCTACTTTTCCAAATATATTCTGAGATAGAACTTCTACTCTTTTTTGTAGGAGACTATATCTCCAATCATTTTCCCACTGGAGCTGTAATTTCCTAAATAAAACATAATAAAGTTCCAATCTTACCATAACTCATAGAAACTACAATTTCCAATCACTCATTTCTTCATTGCAGCTCCAATTTCTACGAAAAAAAAAACATCATAAAGCTACAACTTTACTATAAATCAAGGAAACTACAATTTTCCAATCACTCATTTTTACTTCGGAACTACAATTTCTACGAAAACATAACAAGGCTTAAACCTAGTTCATGAAAACAACAATTTCCAATCACTAATCTTTATATTGGAGCTATAACTCCGAACTACGTCATGGCTACAACCATTCCAAATCTTATAGCTAATCACTCTCCACAACATGCTTGAACATATTTTAATATTGGACTGTAATCCAGGGTCGGGAGCAACAAGTCCTTTTGGAATTAGTGCGAGCCACTCTCAAGTCTTCCACTTCATATCGGTCATTGATTAATACATTTGAAACCTTGAAAGGTCCCTTAAATTTTAGGTTTAACTTTTTACTGCAACCTCCATTGGTTTCGCTCGTAATTGACACCAATACTAAATCTCCCTCCTTGTATTTTTCCCATTCTTTTCTGTTTTTATCATATCTCTCTTTCTGTCGTCGCCGATCTTCAGTAATATGTTCCTCAACATCTTCTCTCAACTCTTTTATATTTATTCTATCCAGATCCATCTGAATGGCATTTATTAGTTTGATCGTACCGTTCTCATCCTGGAACTAACGAGGGGAAAGAGCACGGCAGAGAAACCCTCGATCTAACATTCCTCAAAAATCGAAACATACTGTGTCATTTTTATGATAATTGTGAGTCAATAAATAATTCAATAATTTAAGTCAATAAAAGTTTAAATTAGGTACCATCCTTTGTCTTTGTGCTAAAATTTTAATTACACTCACAACATTCAATCAACACTACCTATATTTGATACTAAAGAGTTTTTGGTCAGTTAGCCCATCTGTGGCAGGTACTGAGGTCCCTGGTTACGGTAACTCACAGCTATAGTTGTTTTTAGGCCAATATCTCTAGATTGCTTATTTCAATTAGTTAGGATATTCTCTCGTCAGGGTAGGAAAATGTTAGTAAGTTCAACAAGGCCCTAATACACGCTCTGAATACACAACATCAAAATATCAGCACAAAAAGACAGCACATAATTTCTAATAGGTTTTAATTTACTTCTTTATCGGTGTTGTTTACAGCATGAAACTATTTTTGTTAAATACATGAACAATGCACATGTTATAAAAAAATTTAGAAACAAACAAAAAAATTACATAAAAATGGAAAAAATGATACTTGTATAAATTTTTTTTTTTACGGATATGCGCACTCGCAAGGAAATGTCCTATCACGCTCGAGAAGCGGCGAGTGCGCGGAAATGTCGGTGTATGTTGGTCTTGAAACGGTTCAGGTTGTAACCTGCAGGAAAAACCGTCGCAGGGAGTTTATTCCACAGCGATGCTGTTCTCCAGATATATGAATTCTGATATAATGAGGTTCTTGGTGCCTCTAGTTTGATAGTAAATTCATGGTTACCGTCTGTTTGACGGGTTCGCCTGGTAGGCGCTACTCTCGGTGGAATCATACGTGCCAAATTGAACTCTCACAAACAAAATAATAATTATCTAACTGACCTGGTGATCGCTGCTTGACAGACACACTAATAACAAAATGGATTAAACAATCAGTTTATTGCAAAATAAAAATAAAAATTGAATAATGAATAATTACAGACACGCGACACGCGTCTAAGGGACCAGTCCCAGCTTGTTCTCTAGTCTAATTTCATATTCCCTATTATTATTATTTATTTAATTTCACCCTTTCGAGCCCTTACTCTACACTGCAGCCTTTATAGGCTTTTTGTATTTCATTCGTATGGGCTCTACTCCTTCTCATTCATGCTTCTCATTCATACTTGGAGATCCGATGATTGGCGGCTACCGTCCCGTACTACTGCGGTCACCTATCCAATCTCCATCCCGACACCACGTTGCTTGGCTTGAGTAGGCCGTCTCTCACGTCCTTGATCAAGAACCCACGTGCCGGTTTCCATATTCCCTATCTCCCCTTCGTACGCTTTTTTTTGTAGTGCCTCTAGGTTCGTCCCTACTTGACGGCGTATTACATGGTTGCAACATTTATTTTATTCAGTAAACGTTTTTTTGAAAAGTTAAGATTCAAAGAAATAATATTTTAAATAGGTGGTTTTCCTCAGCACTGAAAATATTTCACGTTTTATTGTTCGGTTGTACATTTGATATTGACCATTGGCTCTTGTACACGCTACTGCATTTAATACATGCTTTATCGAGTAGGATGCAATTTACCTCGATTCTGTGAGCATGCATGCAGCCACGTATTTTGGAACAAACCGTCGCATTTTGGCGAACCAATAATTATTCCTGATTCGATTGATGGTTTGCTCTATTCCTGTTTCCTGTAAACTTTCCCTTGTCTTAACTCATATTCTTCAAAATATTTTTTTGTACTAGAATCCATTCTATTAATACTCAATATTTCTCGGACTCTTGTTAATTGTTCATCCCGGAGTTGCGCAGCTACAATCCAGTCACCTTCAGTCAAATCGACGCTATTAATTTCCTTAATTGGGTACCTGCTCAAAGCGTCTACATGAGGCATGCACTTTCCAGGTCGGTATCTGATTTCAAAGGTATACTCTTGGGTATCAAGCTACCATCAAGCTACCCTTGGTATCTTCTATTTTGAAAAGTTGTACGTGAAGAGTTACAGTCAGTGACCACAGTAAACTGCAATCCAAGTGAATAAGTTCGAAAATGTGCTATCGGTAGTACGACAGTCAACGTTTCAAGTTCATAGGGACGATATTGTTTTTGGGCTACCGTCGTTTGTCTGCTGTAATAAGCAACTGGGTGAGTCTCACCGTTCTTAACTTGGATCAATTTAGCCCCAAATCCTAATGAGCATGCGTCTGTATGTAGCTCTGTTAACAAGTTAGGATCAAATATGGTTAAAAGGAGTCTGGATACTAATATGTTTTTGATTGTTTCAAACGCAATATGTTGCTCATTACACAATTGCCAATTCTTTGCGTGTTAAACGTGAAATGGGTTCGGAAATCCTGGCAAAATCTTCACAAAATCTCCTGAATTAAATAGCTAACTCTAGAAATTGGCGTACTTGTTTGATAGTGGTTGACGGTTGCATCTGAAGTACTGCATTAATTTTGTCTGAACCTGGTCGAACTCCGTCTGCTGATATTTACCTTCCAATGTAGGAAATTTGGGTTTGAAAAAAGGAACATTTCTTAAGGTTAAGAATAAGGTTTGTTACAAATAAAATAATTGTTTGTTACTTTAAGACAAGATAACCTATGGTCGAAGAATTCAAAAAAATTAAGATAACGTATAGCCCCTTTATGTGTAAATGAAACCACTCAAAATCCAACAAACAATAATTTTATTTTGTTAACAATGGTATGTTGTAACATGTAACAGTCAATGTTACTCTCTGTAAAATTTTAGTGTTGACAGCTTGGTTTTTTTCCGGTGAATCTGATACCATGTACCTTTTCCAACCCGGAGCTCTTCGTATTGTTTCCTGTATCCAGGAAAGAGGATAGATTACTGGGGTGACGTCACTCCAGCTGATCCAGACTCCAAACAGTGATCTTTATGTCGAGTAGGTACCCAGAAAAGAATAAGGCAGTATCAGGTTCACCAATATTTGGAATATTAAATCCCTGAATTCTGTCAAAAAGTGTCTTGTAAAGGAAATTGAAATTGAAATTTAATATAAAACTATTGTTGTACAGACAAATTTCTTCCAACAGAATCAGGTACGAACAGCTATTGCAAATTAAAAAAAAAAGATATTTTAATATAAAAAAAAATAATAGTAACATTAAAATAATAACGGCAAGATTAAATAAAAATGCTCGTTATGGTTTAGCAAAATGCTGCTTTTCTGACAGTAGCACTAGCAGGCAAAAATATGAACAAAATAAGATAAAGCAATGAGAAATTAAATCTATGGACTCTCCCCCAAATAGACGAAATTTTCCTTTTAAATTACGGTAGCTAGTATAGATACTACAAGATAAACTTGACGGTGAAATCAATCAAATCCAGAATATGTCAAAATTCTTGAGATGTTTTAATTAAAACTTTTTAATTGAATTTTTGACCTGTCTGGATTTCTATTTAAAAAATTACACCCTTTAGTCGAAATAATAATTGATGGAGTCAAACAGGAAATGGCTATTCAGGCCTCTGCCTGGATTCAATAAAGAGTTGATAGGGATGGACACACAAATTTGGTTTTCACCGACTCTATCTAGAGCAAATGGTCCAATATTCCCACACTAACAATTGATTCTGAAAACCAGAGCAGTAGTACCTATTTATTAGTCCAAAAATGTGAATTGACTTACCTCAGATAAACGTGGCACTACCGATCGCACAAAATCGAAGCACAAAATTAGAATTTAAAAAATATATATAATATTTATATTTCAAGAACAGATAAGACAAGATTTATCAGATAAAAACTTAACAATGATATGATAATATGCATTGATTAGCAAAATATATTGAAAAATCTATGAGGGAGAATCCAAAAAATATAGAGCAAACATTATTAAAAATAAAAAGGACCAACCTGCTAGACTACTGTCGAGAAAAGAGAACATCTTAGACACCAAACCCCACAGGAAAACGATCCTGTGTTTTTTTATACTTAACCTCATTTTAACCAGTTCAACCAATCAGACGAATACACCCAAAATATCATATTCACTTTACAATGCAATCACAATGAAAAACCACGTGGAATAAAAAAGAATAAATAAAAATCCACTAGAATTATTTTAATTGTTTAAAAATTATAATAGGTAATTTTAATTAAGGTTATGCCAATAATAAGAAACTGTTAATTAATTAGGTCATTAAAATAAAGAATTATTATTTGAGAATCAGAAGTTAGAGAAAGATAGAAATATATCCATTTACTAAAAGTGAGATAAATATAATTTCTTTCAATGAAAATACAAATAACTGTCAAATGCGAAATAATTAAAATCATACTTTGAAAAATAAATCCATCAGGTACTAGATGGCAGTACCTTCATTTAATAGATATTTGCATTTTACGCACATGATGGATAGATGGCAGCACTTGTATTATTTTAAATTTTGTGGATATTTTTAGAATATAAGGAATTATTATTTTGCTGATTCTGAAATGGAAAAAAATACAACTTTATAATAAAAATAAGAAGAGATGGAACATGTTAAGTAAATGATAAATTTATTGTAACAGGTTATGATCTCTTAGAACTTGCAAAACCAAACGTAGATTTTCCAATCCTTGTTCTTTGTTTTTGAAGGAATTATGATGTCATCAATGTAAGAAAATGCCACCTTATTTTTAAGTTTTCCCAAAACATTATTCATCAAACATTGAAATACGGTAGGAGAGTTGCTTAAACCAAATGGCATGCGCAAAAAATCACAGTGGGAGTCCGGAATCACAAAAGTCAGTTTTTGTAATAGAATTTCCGTCCATTGGCACCTGATAAAATCCCGAAGATATCTAGAGCAGTAAAATAATTCTGTCCTGCTAACTTATCAATCTGTTCATCGATCAGAGATAATGGGTATTTATCTTTCACTATAATAGCATTTAGGCGTCGAAAATCTATACACATGCGCATCTCTCCTGTCTTTTTCTTTACTAGTAGGACGGGACTAGCATAAGGTGCTTGGGGACTCCCTAATAATGATATTATGTGCTCATCGATCAGGACGATTTTTTCAGAATAAGGACATTCGGAGGATTATAGACAATAGATTCATTCAATAAGCAATTTAATGTCATTTTTGTTGCGCTTGTTTTGCCTAAAGTTTCCATTGATAAAGCAATCCTATCAGAAAAATTTAGTAGCAATTTCGGTTAATTTTCAAGTTTATTTGAAATCAAGGCTCCTCCATTTTGGTCAGAGTTTTCAGCTGCGCATATTTTGAGACAGGTCAACTCTTTTTATATTTTCATGTGACTTAATTTTCTTATTGCAAAACCTTTATCAGACTTATAAAAGACTATATGAGGTAAATTTGGGAAGTCACAGCCAATAATGCAGTCTTGTCTCATTTGTTCATCATTTAGAACAGTGGTTCCCAAACTGGGGGGCGCGCCCCTCTGGGGGGGCGTGAAGCAACATTAAGGGGGGCGTAAGTCTTCTAAAAAATTAATGAAAATTTTAAGCCTTATAAATAAAAAATCAGTCAAAATTTAGAAAAAGATGTCTAAAATCCGGTAACAGCGCATACCTTAGCCAAAGCAGCTTTGCCATGCGATCCAGCGCTGCCACCTCTACCGATTTATCGGTAGATCTACCGATTTTCAAATGAGTCTACCGATCTCCCGATTTTTAACCATTTTCTCACGATTTTTCTGTAATTTATTGATAATGCAATGTGTAGATATATTTCATTTAAAATAAAAAATAAATTTTTTTTACATGCCGCAAGAAAATCTAAAAACTAATGACATCTGACATCGTGTCTCCTGTGTTACGTCACTGATGATCACTTATGAAAACGCTATCGAAATTGAAAGTCACTACAAATAATAGGCAATTTTTCGAGAGAATAACCAAGCATACTCGATGATGCTCAGATGTTATGTGTCAATTGTGTCATACTCCCCAAGTCCCCCACTATCAAATTCTGGGATACTCGAGGATCAAGAACACTCAACTTCTTCTGTGAGAACAAACCGAAAATCAACTTTTGTACATTTAGGCCGAAGTTATCCAATTCCTCAATTCTTAATTTTTGTTCTCAATTGAAGCTATTAGTGCATGAAGGTGTTAACTCAATTTTTAGCTGAAATCCCGAAAAATGGTATGTATGAAGGTGTTAATTCATTCTTTGCGTTAGTAAAGACTTTGGATCATAGATGTCACCTGGTACCTTAAAAACTGAAGTTTAAATCGCGTTAACTCAAGTTTTGTCGAACTTATTTGGAGCAAGAAGGTGTTAACTCTCTATAATTGTGCAAGAAGGGGTTAACTACTGATTTAAAAATGAAAAAAAAAAAACATAAAAAATGAAAAAAGTTGACCGTAATATTAAATTTACATTTCTTATTTGTGTTTTGACGCATCTTGATTTTGATTTTAGTTTAAACAGAAAAAGCTCCAACAATTTCACTTTAACCCTAAATATTTCAAAATTGTTAAAAAGTGACTTAACACGTTCATGCTCTAATAGCTTCAATTCTTAATCTTTAAAAACCCCAATGTTAAATAAATTGAACTTTTTAAGAATTAAGAATCAAGGACAAATATTAGGAATTAAGGAATTGGGTAACTCCGGCCTTATAATCGACGAAAAAATTAACTCACTAACTAGCACAGCCTGAATCTGCATTCCATCGCGGTCTGCAGGTGACATCATCACTATAAGCTGCTGGTAGTGACGTCACTCGCAGGCCAGGAATTGGATGGGGAGGGAGTTAGGGGAGTGACACAATTGACACATAACATCTGAGAAAATCAGTGTTTGAATATGCTCGCGAAAAATTGAAATAGGAATCACATTGCACAATAAAATTATGACTAAATTTATTGACTGGTTTTATATACCTAAGTAAATTGTGGCGGAATGACGTCATATGACGCAACCGCCTAGCTACCGATTTTTAAAGGGAAACCACCGATTATTTCTCCAAGAATTTACCCTACCGACTTCATTCCGTCAGAAGTGGCAGCACTGATGCGATCATTGCTACAGCGTACGCTAGCTGCCCACTGTCATGCCCATTCCTCCTCTTCCAAAGTCCAGTTCAGAAGAGTTACAGTGAGTAAAAAAAATGTTTTTGTATAATGGGGAAAGAAAGGGGGGCGCGACCACTTCTCGATTTCAGAAAGGGGGCGCAAAAGAAAAAAGTTTGGGAACCACTGATTTAGAACAATTATTTCTAGCTAAGCCATAGCATTACCAACCCGTAATTTAATTGTTACAGAACTTGAACTGAATAAAATTTTCAGAAAACCCTCTCAATGCTACTTTATTAGAATCCGCGACAAGAGTTGAAATGCGTAATTTATCAAGAACACTTTTTTCTAATTGAAGTGCGATTACTTCCTGTGTCTACCAAACATTTATATTTGAAACAATTCAAAATAAACAGGTATTATATATATGGATTCAAATCTCCAACATTTTCTATTTCATTCACTAGTTCTCTTCTATTATTTTTTGTACATATTTTTTGTGGACAACTGCTCTGTTTGTGTCGTAATTTTTCACAATAAAAATATTCTATCTTGGGTTGAACGTTTATTAAATGAAACTGAGGTACTTGGTTGATTACTAATCATTGTTTCATGTTCCATTTTATTAGCACTAGGAAAATCTTGTAATGTGCTCAAATAAGAGTAGAGTTCGCCAGTGTTGCTGAAATTTGACGACCTAGCTGCTCGAACTATATTTTAATTTTTAATTCCATTTATTATAGCATCAACCAAATACGGTATCCGCCAAAATAAACAGTAGGTACCGAAACCTAGAGCTCTGAGTAATTGCGCACGCAAGTTCCATTCACCATATTTCGCTCACCTGGCATCAGTTATGAGGTTGACTTTAAGTTAAGGTTGAAATCTTCAGGCAATGTCGCCTCAGTTGGGTACCCCAGTTTGGTCTGTCAAACAGGTACCAATCAATTTCGGATGGGAGAATGATGCCGTCACAACAACTTTGGTAGGTGTTTTGGTCTGTTAAATGCTTTACCGCGGTTTACTGCGATTTGTAACTGGGTGCTGGGGGTATGGTATCTTTCTGTCTCTTTCTGTCCCATGTCTAAATAAACATGTCAAAGTCAAAGTGTACCAAACGCCCTACCCATTCGGATGAAATTGTTGAGCTACGTCACTCACGTACCAATTGTTTAACCATTCGCCTACCAAACAACAGATGAAAATCTGGGGCGAAATCGCCTTTCGTCATTATGCATCTGATGAAACAGTTTTCTTAGTGGAGCACTATTTCCGGTTATACGGAGTTGAAAGGAATAAAGGCTCAGAAAAATTTCAGCAACCACTCTTAATAAATATTTTTAATGATTTGCAGAATCGTTATGAAGCTTTTTTGCGTTGCTATAATGCATTTTTTGAACATATTATAGGTACGCATGATACAAATTAATAAATAATATAATTTGTATGTTCGGTACTGTTCATTTTGGCGGATACTGTACTTTTGAGGAATATCAATTTTCAATGCTTCTAATCTATCAAGTTTGTTGAAACAGTACTGACTCAGATTGGACCAGGTTATGCTATATAATTAGCAGCTTCGTGTAATAATTTCCCAAACGGCAGAGGCTTTTTAAATTGTTGCACAAGCAAAATCTTAAATTTTCTCGATTTAGGATAAAGTTGGTCCTGCGTGTCATACCATCTTCTCGCCATCCCCCTCAATCTATTGACAATCAATTTGCCAGTAGTCACATCACTCCATCCATAATACTTTCGTCAACTCTAGTTACCTACTTCTCAATGTACTGGTCGGTGTCCTGCGGGTCGGAAATCGGAATAATGTTTTCGTCATTCGAATGTCTCGCATTTTTCACATACCGTTCCAATCGTTTCAATCTTTTTAGTTTCTCCAGCACATTTGTCTCATCAGAGGAATCATTTCGCAACAGTTTTCGCGATTTTCGTGCCTTTCGTTGCACCCTAGCACCCGACGATGAGTCACTTGACGAACTCGCGGATGACTCCCGACACCGATTCACGTGAAGACCAAGTAAACTAACTCTTATTTCTCGTTTTTGGCCCCATAATTTTCAGCTATGAGTAATCCCACTTCTGAAATATAAGCTATATATTATGTTCGAAAATAAATCAATCAACATTCGTTTGCCAAAAGTCTCGTTTATTGTACAGAGGTTACAATCTAACTAACTCTCACATCCCTTTTTCCTCCATCTTACAGCCCTTCCCTTAGAAGGATCCTCTCCGTGACCCAGGACAGAACCTGACCCCTGACTGAATATTTTACACCCTAAAAGTGGATAATAATGCGGGTTTGCGGCAACAAATTTTGTAAAGGGTCAACTACTGTAGTGAGGAAAACCACCTATTTTAAATATTATTTCTTCAAATCTTAACTTTTTAAAAAAACGTTTACTGAATAAAAATAAATGTTGCAACCATGTATGCGCCCTCAAGTTTACGATTGAACGAGCGCACCACGGAAAATGAAGGTACCGAAACCGAAGAGAATACAAGAGAATACACAACTAGACTACAGAACTAGCTGGGCTGGTCCCTTAGAAAACGTGTCGCGTGTCTGTAATTATTCATTATTCAATTTTCATTTTTATTTTGCATTAAAATTGATTGTTCAATCCAATTTGTTATTAGTGTGTGTGTAAGAAGCGTTCACAGATTAGTTGATTAAATGTTATTTTGGTTTTGAGAGTTCAATTATTTATACAAGTATCATTTTTCCATTTTTATGTTTTTTTTTAATTTGTTTATAACATGTGCATTGTTCATGTATTTAACAAAAATCGTTTCATGCTGTAAACAACACAGATAAAGAAGTAAATTAGAACCTAAGAAATTATGTGCTGAGATTTTGATTTTGTGTATTCAGAGCGTTAATTAGAGCCTTGTTGAATTTACTAACATTTTCCTATCCTGACGAGAGAATATCCTAACAAATTGAAATAATCAATTTAGAGATATTGGCTCAAAAACAACTATAGCTGAGTTGCTTCCCGTATGAGACCTCAGTACCTGCTGGGAAACTGGCTAACTAACCAAAAAAACTCTTCAGTATTGAATATAGGTAGTGTTGATTGAATGTAGTGTGAGTAATTGAAATTTAGCATAAGAACAGGGGCGGTACCTAATTTAAACTTCAATTGACTTAAATTATTGAATTAATGACTCACAATTATTATAAAAATGACACAGTATGTTTCGATTTTTGATGAATGTTAGATCGAGGGTTTCTCTGCCGTGCTCTTTCCCCTCGTTAGTTCCAGGATGAGAACGGTACGATTTACTTTAATAATAAAGTAGACGTTTCACAATTTCCCCTAAATTTCCCTAATATTTGCTATGTCAGGCGCATGTCCAGTAAGTAAAATTGAGTAAGTTTCCACAACGTAGGTCCTATTTGTTTTTCATTTCGTTTTTCAGAATATTTGTTGTTTAAAAGGTAGGTAATAAAAATTCTCATCGTTCAACCTTACTGAACGAACCCGGGTATGTTATACTACAGTAGCTATCTGGAGTAAGTATTCTTTTTTTGAATCTTACACTGTTAACGGTAATAAAGTTTTAGGCACTTATTTATCTTTTTTTTTTTTAATGAATCGACTCTCATCGATCTCTAATTACACTTCTTCAAAAGATATCCGAAGATAAAACCTAAAGGTAACGCAGAAAATGCAACGCCACACCGATTTTATTAGATATCATTTATCCATGTCTTAAATTACACAGAAGCGAAATTTTAAAAATCCCCACGACATCAACCACGGAGCTAAATAAAAAGAAGAAGAAAATACCACCGTGGTCATCATCACCGGCCATCAGCAGACGGTTTATAGCTTATAGTCCTGCTCGTCGGGCACAAAAGAATTCATGGTGTCGTAGGTCAGTTCGATTGCAGTTTTACAGGTTGCACCGGCCGGTGACTGCAATTTTTTCCCCGACTTGGCTGGTGGCTGGGGTCAAGAATGTGGATAGCGACTTTAGTGTCACATTAATGCAGTAGTTTATGAATGTGCCAATTTTCACACGGTATCGGCTTGGGTCAGTAGCGTGGGCATTAGTTTCAATATAATCGATAAGCAATGTTTCTGAAATGGAAAAGATTTTGCGTTTATAAATCGATTCGTAACTACCGCGTTAACAAAAACTTCCTTGAAAGTAAGTCATTAAAAGTTTGTAATGCAATTTGCGAATAGGTGCTGTTTTTATCGGTCTGTACCTTCTCATCTCTCAAGATTTATTTTCCATTGAATTTTCATTTATTGTTAGAAAAAATGTGTTGCTTGGTAGTAAATTTCACAGAAAGTGAAGTATACGTAAGTACTTGGAAGAGAGCATAAAGATCCACTTCCCGAACTAAAACATCCAATAACAATATTATTCACTAGATATCACTATATTATACCTTCCTAATACAATGTTTGAGCTGAATCTATATCAATATATTAGGTACTTATATCCATAATAATAGGCCGCAATTAAAAGTCAATAATAATAAATAGTCTCTCATTATTCAATGTCACATAATTGTTACATATGCTCAATAGAAAGACAATTTACATGGCATAGAGCCACATGAACGCGGACATTAACTATTTGCATAATATCAATAAATACGAAGTATTTCCGCAAATTGTAAATCGATGATTATGCGATGGCGAAGCGAATTGCATTTGCGGCAGCCTCCACTGGTTGAATAATGCTGAATTATTGCTGGATTATACACAAATAAAGATGGAGGAGAGATATTTTTAGGAATCAGCCGACAAAGCAGTTTGTCCGTCGAAGATGTTATAAATGGGATAAGTCCGTAATGGTTTTGAATGCTTATTAATGTTACTAAACATTTTGTGAAGACATCTAATCTTTATTTAAAGTATAATTTTATCCGTTAAATGCACACAAGGTCGATTTATTTCCGGATTTACTTCTTAAGTCGGAACAATAGTAGCATTACCATGAAATCTGAAGTATTGCCGAATTTCGTGGGTCATTATTCCATTTCTAATTTTGCCATTCAACACTGTATTGAAAAATGTTTCTGTCAGCTGCAGGCATTGGATGGGTCTTTTGTGGGTGATGGTCTTAGTTTGTTCTTGTGGAGAGGGTCAAAGTCTTCTATAGGTTGCCATTCTGAGACCTTCCTTATTTATTTTCTATTGGTACCATAGATGGTTAACTATTTTTGTAATTACATGCATTTGTCTCCGCGAATGCAACATATAGGAAATAAAGTGTTGAAGGAAGAACCCTAACCAAGCTTGGGAGTCCATTCTAAATTATTGATGTCTCCGAAAATCAGCAAAACTTCTCAATCCCTAAATAAATAAAACGTCCAAAATAAATTTCAGCATGCTCAAACCGTATTCTAAATAAAAGTCTCCTGTAGACTCTACGGGCTGCTTACAGTGGTCCTCTACCAGTTCTCCATAACTCCCATAAATAATGCAATCAGGATTTTCCTCCATAAGGCAGAATTCATAAAATTTTCAAATCCATATGGACGTTGCTACTCGAGCTACTACTGTATAAAGAACTTCTCTCAATTGAATATGCAACTACGACAAACTACAAGATTTGGAATAGCCTTCTAGTTATATTTGTTGATGTCAGAAAAGTTTCAAGTCGTTATAATTTCATTTAAAAGCGAAGTACAGTTGGTACTGATTCTGTCTACCTCAAATACAAAGAAATCAGGTCAGAAACATAATCATAATAATAATGTAATGCTTTCATAGAAAGGACCAGATTAGGTACACGCCAAATGCCTTATCGACAAAAATATTCTGATAGAGATTTCATTCTAATGCTCTCAACACGATCCAGAAAAATATTGGATTCCATATAGAAATCCTTCAAAACTAAACAAAATTAACATAGATGACTTAAACATAGCTCAACGCAAGCTGAATCAGTATACCTATCCTATGGTTTACCATTCTGAGTATAACCAATTGTTGCACTTGTTGCTCTATATTCTTTTTAAATCTAGACACAGAAGACTAGCAATGGCTACCCTTAGAGGCCACAGTAAGGACAGGCTCCTGCACCTCAACAACGTAAACTAAAAAAGAAGATTGAACTTCCTACCCAGAACGAGAATGGGTATTCGTGCTGATGATAAATCCGACGGATAAGTTGAACTTCGAGTCCATGGTTGAAAAGTTGTTGCAAGGTACCAACTTTTGAATAAAATGTAGACTTCTTTATTCAAATATGTGACCTAAATTATTGCCCAAGCTGCATCATCCCACTAAGTTAAACGATATTTTGTCAGCGAATTAGCATTACCTTGAAAACGATGCTGACTACGTAATCTTAGATAGTGATGGCTAGATAAAACTAACTGTATCCGAATAAGTACCTTAAGTCTTGAGTCTCTAGATTTGATCTAGTACATCAAGATTTAACATATTTATTATGCCGTAGGTGTAGATCAAATATAGGTGCGGTCTCATTGCCGATCTTTGAGGTACACTTGCTTCTAGCCTTTTCGTTTTCGACCCATAATAACCGAATAAGTTGAGCCAGCCAGGTAGTTTTATATCATCATGCAATTATTTGTTTAGTTCCCGGCTCAAATCACTTTATGTATCAGCCCAATTACTTTATGTAGGTATCAGCCCATCATTGCACCATACTCTATACTCTGTCGAAAATTTGATTTCAACTGAATTCATATTCGGTATGTTCTAAAATTATCAGTGCTTCTAGCGTAGTGAAGTGTCTAAAGCCAAATCCTTCGTCATTGATCAATTCAAGATCAATTTCTCTTGTTGACGTGACTTGGTACCTTGGTTAGAAGCGTCAAGAGACTGATGGGACGATAGTTCTGCAGGAAGGATTTTTTATTTTGTGCTTTCATAAACATGATCACCTCCGCTTAAGTGACCCATTCTCAGAATACAGTTTGTGATTATTGGTTAGTCAGTATTGTCATCACTCTGTCCCTCGGCATCTCGTTAATCATCTTGTTATAAACTGAATCACAACATAGCTTTCTCATGGCTTTAAGGCCTCTGATGATCATCTAGAGTTTTTGAGAAACTGCTGTCATAATGTTGGTTTGTTTCCTGTTCGCTTTCATCAGCTGATCGATCAATCTCGTCTTCGTGATTGTCATCATCTTCTGGATGTTCACTGAGGTAGCATTCTCGCTCTAATGTATCTGCGAAAACTACCTATCTCTATTGGATAAGTTATGGTTCTTTCCATAGAGAAGTTCTCTCTTCTCTCAAATACTTCTGCAGTTGAAATGTCAATTATGTTGAGCTTTTGATTCTTTTGATCCAATCTGTTATTCTTGATTTTAAATTGAAAAAGTAGTGCATGACTCAAAGTGGAGTTGAAATTTGATTTCTTGGAATCAAAAAGCCCTACCAGTTTCGAAACTAGAAAGTTTCATCTTCAGGGGCAAAAAAAAAATAAATAAATAAATAAATGAATAATTTAAATTAGCTCAGATAGTCAAAAAATGTGCATAGTCAAATAAACCGCCGGAGTTAGCTGTAAGGAAAGAAAGAAAACTACACTTTAGAAAAAAATTAAATAAATGAAAAATTAATAAAAATTTGTAAAAAACAACGGCCAGATATTGAAGTTTAGAGGAGTGTAAAATCAAAGACTTACCATTGTATGGAGAATTTTTTTTCAAAAAGTTGAAAAGTAATTGAAAAGATTTTTGAATAAATAAATTAAACATAAAACAAAAATTGTAAAAAATTCTAAAAAAATTGTAAAAAACCTTACTTAGAAACAGAACAAATAAAACATTAAAATAAAATGAAGAAAAATTGAAATTTTCTTTTTCTCTAAAAATTGTCAAGTCATGTTCTTAAGTACTAATGCAAGTTAAAAGGGATTAAAATTCCAACGGTTTTAACAAAAAAAAATCCACTTAAAATTCTAGAAAAATTTGAAAACCTTAAGTAGCGACATCCAGCGGTTTTTACAAAATTAATAATAGCAATAACAAAAAAAGGGATCTGTAAACAAGGAGCAGATAACTACACTGAACAGAGTACCAAAAGGAATACAATATACCTTAACCTAGAAACGATATAATATAATATAATAATATGAATATAATAAAATTTCACCCTAAAAATTCAATGAACTGAAGAAAGAAGTGGAGTTGTGGTGAATTTGATGATTGAGACATAATACATCACTATTTTTAAAGGCATAATTCAGGGGCGGCTGGTGCATAAAGGCTGCAGAGCTGCAGAACCCTCAAAATTTTCATAATTACTTGACTAATTTTTTAATTCTTTATTATTTTTTCAATTAAAAGTAAAACCGACTAAAATTATTGAAACAGTATATTTTCGGCCGAGCATGTTAGTATAGTAAGCCTTCGATCCACGCTGCCTGGAATATTTTTCATCTTTGAGCGAAACGGGCGCCTCCGAACGCTACAGTCGGCCAACCATGGCAAGTTAATAATACGGGTTTCGCGTACAACATAACATAGCTGGGCCACTTTCGAGTTCTGTGCTCGCCTGTGTACCCTTCCCATTGCCTCGCGCCGCACTTGGTCCTGGGTTTAGATAGCGAAATTTAGGCGGAAATTGTGCTGCAAGATTTCCAGCTCCTAATCCAACTTGGGTCGCATGTCCGCGTATTTCATGCAATTTTATTGTTTTTGCGAGAAGACGGACAAGCGAGAAAAGGTTCTGTTGAAACTGTCGGTCATATTTGTTGTGTGCGTTGTTTTTCTAATTATGTTTTTTTGAAAAAAATACGATCGGATCTTTTTTCTTTTTTAGTTAATTCTACGGGTTTCTTTATTTGATCAAGAAATAGACACCAGATCTCTCTATGAAGGGTATTGGAACCTTGGAATTGATAACAAACGTACGTAAAGAGTGCGAAGTCTTGAAAGCAACTCCAAAATCATGCTGCCTAAGTAAGTTTTTAATTTTTAGGGAGAGGGAGCATAAGTATGGTAAAGGAACAAACTTTTGATCGTCAAATGAAACAGTAAGGAGGTTGAAATTCAGAAATCTCTTCATATGTTTGAAGTAAATTTTATTGACAAGGGCAATTGGATAGCAATTATTAATCCCAACTTGTTTAATGAAATTTAACTCATTGTTAAAATCAACACGATTCATTGGAACAGCGAAAAGTAAACTATGAAAAGTAGCAAATTTATGTGAATATGGATGATTGGAATTAAAACGTATTATGTTATCTGTGCTAGTGGATTGATGGTATATAGAAAAATAAATTTATTGTCTATTTTAGTGAGTTTTAAATCTAGAAAGGGTAAAGAATTATTTACTTCGAGTTCCATTGTAAAAGAAAGTGACGGATGAATAGTATTGAGGAAAGCTAAAAAGTTGGATAAGTATCTATCAGAATCATTGAATACCGAAACTGAAACATTAGAAAAAGGAACACTGTTTTCGACCAAAGACTCTATTTTTGACATAAAAATTTCAGCTAAAAGAGGTGATAGACTGGAACCCATTGCTAGGCCGTTATTTTGTGTGTAAATTTTATTATTAAATTGGAAGATATTTTGATCTGTGACTAGTTTAACCATAATATGCAAAGATTATCAATATGATTAAGAGGCAAATTCGAATGATTAATTAGTAAATCCCTAACCAGGGAAATGCATTCTGTAGGAGGGATACTAGGAAGCAGGTTAGCCACATCAAAAGAAACCAGTTTAGCAGTGTTCGGTATATTTAAATCATCAATGAGTTGCACAGAGTTTTTAATAGCAAATTTACTTTTGAACTTAGGGATGGAATTATACTGTTCAACCAAGATGCCAATTTATAACAAGGCGCATTTATGTAGCTTACAACGGGTCTGATAGGAATATTTGTTTTATGAATTTTAGGAAGACGATGAAGTCTAGGAGTATAAGGGTTAATAGGTAGAATAAAATTCTTATAGGTATCAAAATATTTCAAATTATCATCCATATTCCTTAGAGAGGTGTTCAAACTGTTCATGAATTTAGAGCAAGGGTTAAATGCTAATTGCAAAAAATCACCTAAGGTTAGAAAATCTTCAATCTTCCCAATATATTGTTCATTAGTTAGGATAACCAGACAATAGGGTACTTGCATCAATTTTTTTTATTGCTGATTTCGTTAGTCCATTAAAAATAAGTCAACACGTGTTTTTTCTTTTTCTTCTTAATCAAAAATTGACGGAGATACAACGCTATGAAATATGCCTATGACGTCATTTATCATATAAATTAGTGACGTTGCACATGCTCAGTATATCTATATATACAAAACTTAATATTTGTATAACTTCCGGAATAATCATATTTGGGCAAAATTAAAAAAAAAAAATAACGATTTTTTTTTGATTTCCTGAAAACTGAGTTTTAGATTTATTCTTTAAAGATTTAAGAGTTTTAAAATTTGAATCTTTACTAGATGTATTGTTGGCATGAAAACTGTTTAAACAGGTTGAAATTTGAGCTCTGAGATGTTAGAAGATAACGTTATCAGACCATCCTATAGCCCCTGGTCATCCCCTGTGTGGATAGTACCTACCTAAGAAAGAAGATGCCGCAAGCATACAAAAATGGAGAATAGTCATTGATTATCGAAGGATAAATGAAAAAACTATTAATTTTCAAAGAAAAACACACAAGTCTTCCTCCACAAATAAACTTTAATTATTTTATAGAGCCCTACATGTTTCGGAACTAGAAAGTTCCATCATCATCATCCATAAGTGCTCTTAACACATCATCATTAGATAAATTTTAGATGAGGTCGCTGGATTAGCAAACAATAGAGGAAAATCAAAAAAGGGGTCAAAAATTCAAAAAAAAACACATTAAAATACAAAAAGAATTTAAAAAATAAAACATATACTGAGTAAAACTATTTAGGAACCTTTAATTTGTTTTGTTTTTCAGTCTTATTTTAATTTAAATTTATGAAGAGGCATAATGTAAAGGCTAGGGCTCTGCTCTCCATAACACCCAATACCAAAGACGGTGAAGGAAATAGAATCATTTTTAGGATTAGTAGGTTATTACCGAAAATTCATAAAGAATTTTGACAAATTGACCAAACCAATGACATCTTGTTTGGAAAAAGACAAAAAAATAATACATAATGCAGAATTTCTAAATAGCTTTGAAACGTGTAAAAATGTATCTATTAATTAATGACTCTATATTACAACGTTCTGACTTTAAGAAACCTCTGAAATTAGATGAATCAATGCGTTTACAGTCCCGCGGCTCTTAATTTCGAAGATAAATCGAAATTCAACATCAAACGAACAGCTACTTTAGTGCTATCCTATTCCTCCCGTTTCTTCAAGCTCCATATTTCTTACCAAATATATTTTCCGTGACCAAGGTTCTAACTTCTTCCAAAAGTTCGCTGTTTTTCCTCTTTGGCATTGGTCCGTTTATTATGCACTCCTGATGTGATGCTTCCAGATGCTGCACCTCTATTATATCTCCAATACCTACTAGTCTATGACCATCACAAACAAAACGGCAGCTTATTGTTGAAACTTCTCCCATTCCTTAAATATAAAAAAACACCTGATTCTAATTGTTGCTTCATCATTATTAAGCAAGTTTTTAAGTTTTGGCAATCAGATGCAAGCTTCCGGTCATTATATCTTGGTCGCAGAGAGAATTTGCTTTGGTTTAATACTAAACGCTTCAAAAAATAATTAAAAGCAGTTTTTTTTAAAGAAGCTTTACAGCTAAGTAAGGTCATTGCTTGAAGGGAACCATTTTCATGGACCGTGTCGAATGTCCAAAAGAGCAAAAAACTTCATACACATCTATTCCTATTAAATATGTTTTGCAACGTCCATCAGAGCAAGTCCAACTTTGGTAATTTTTTACGACAAAAAAAAACGAAATTCTCTACTATTCTGTGGCTACCTCGATAAAACGTTGTTGGTATGAATATCGTGTATTAAAAACAAATTAGTTTTTCTTTCATCTCGTGCTAACGTTTTGTCTATTATCCCGTAAAATTGGCCTATCAAATTGAATAATGTCGTTTATTTATTGCAAATAGACAACGAAGTGTAGCTGATACCTCGGTGAAATCCACAAGGTCGTTTAGTCAATGACCGGCAATGGCACTTCCTTGAACTCGAAAAAGAGAGCAAAATAGCTCTCGCCCGGTATCGCGTTAATGATCTAGAAAGAGACAAGCTGCTATTTTGCTGCTGCTGCTGGTTACTGCAACCCAACGCAGTCATGCACAATGGGTTAGAATAAAGAATCTTGTCTACCAAATATAGAAAAATAAATTTGTAAATTTGAAATTCTAGCCACTTATTGGTAATAATTTTAACGGTAAACAGAATGTTTCAATCGAAATGGTTAACTTTGGGCCTACAGCTCAGGAAAGCAAGTCATGGCAATTTTATTTAAGGCATCCATATTGCAGATTTCACACCATCGTACAGCATTTAGTTGCAACGCTCTAATAGTTTTCTTTTTTAGCTTCGTTTCGGGTAGTAATTAGATTAAGTAGCAGCAGGTATAGAGGAAGAGACGAGTAGAGGAAGGCTACCAAACTGCTCTCCGCATGGTATGAATATTAAATAATAATATTTAAGCTGGAGGAATCTGTTTCAGATCGTTTGGTAAATATCACGCGGTACTAATAATAATTATTATTGCGGAAATTTGGTAGCGGTTGGTTTTGGATTTGTTAAGGAAATACCTAACTAGATTTTATTGCTCATTATAGTTTATTCATTTTAGAACATAAAGTAAGACACCGATGACAATAAAACATTTCTGAGAAAACTCCTTCCAAGTCTGAAACAGCTCAGAACCAAATTTTTGGAATGAAAATAGGCCCAATTCATCTTTTTTTTTATCGTATCTTCAATCAAAGAGAAAAAGAAAATTACAACAATAAAGTCCTTAAAGAACAATGGATTAATTTTACTGAAAGAAGCAAAGGATCCTGCAATTACAGTTTTATCATTATTTAGAGCTGAAACATTAAATGAAATACCTAATAGATCACAGACATATAGTGCAGAGGGAAGTTTCCTGTTTGCGATCTTACACAGGATTTCAATAAATTATTATTTATAAATATGCCTACCTTCAGAAATACAATAAACGTCCAATTATTTCAATAACAATAATTATTTTCTATAATTGGTTAGGTATGTAACCAAATATTTCAACAATAATATCCACACACACGGCAAAGTGCCATTTTTTAAACATCAAAGCTTCCAAGCCCTAAATTAACTCGTGTAATTGGAATTTCAGTTTTCTATCGGCTTGGGCTGCGTTCCGTACCAGTAAGTTAGTCACAAGCAAAACCGAATCTTCAAAAAAAAAAACGCCATTAAGAATTTGATACGATCTGTGATGACATAAGAAATAAAAACTTGCGTTATTAAACGGTATTAGCGAAGCAAGTTATGTTCCGCTAGAAATGATGATAGTAGTGCGTCATCGTAGTCAAGATGCGTGTAAAGACAATTTAAGAACAAGTCACGTTTATTTTGTGATTTTTACAAAATTTAAACAGCTACTTTGGAGCACTTATACAGGTATATCTGAAGTATTAGGGCCATAGTGTTTAAACTACCGTTTATCTTATGGAATTTTGATGAATGGCAGTTTTCTTTTTACACTACAACAGTAGGAATCATCATCATCATGTCATGATAACTGATGATCAGAAACTATAAACGTCAGACTCTCTACAACATTTTCCTGTGTTTTAATTGTGGTAGGATCGGAAAAAAAACACTTTGTTTTCTTTAGAATTGTCTTCACGATCCTACCCCAATCAAAACAAAGGAACATAATAATTTCTGGATCGACATCGCTTAAATTGGACTCTCTACAACTATCTGCATCAAATCAGTATTTGAATTCTAACTCAAACCAGTACCAATGAAATCTACTACACATAACATAAATCGATTTTATATATTTAGTTAGGGGGCCTATTGTACCCCGTGGCACTTTTGATGATGGAATAAGCAAGAGACTATTTTTTAATATTATATTAGTAGGTAATCGTATGGTATGATATATGTTAACACTCCAGAAAATTGTGCAAAAGTTTGTGGGGGGGGGGAGCTCCAAATCTTGTTGTTTTACGTAAAATAAATATTAACTTATACATAGATGCGCTTTTTCTGATAAAATAAATCGATACCAGGGTTAGTCAACAATTGCTATTTAATATTTAAACCATTTTGCATCGTTATTAGGCAGACTTCCTAGTATAACCGCTGAGAGCAAGCAAATATTCAATTTAAAGCGGTACATTATAATTATTAAGAGCAACGAATTAATTTATCGAAGAGTCCATCTCTAGTGGTCTTCCCTGTTCCATGTCCATTCCTAGTTAAATTATTGGAAGTATTCGCTGTATGTCTCCAAATGGCCTATATAGGTCGGTTAGCTTTGGAATAAATGGAGCAATATCCAAGGGGGCGTTCTCTCGCCCTCACTGTGAGAGCTAGTGATAGATAGCATCCTAACCAAGCTGAGCAGATCTGTATTAAATGATCCTATGTTATGCGGATGATCCTGATCATAATAACCAAAGGCTAGCACAAAGGCATTATCACCAACCCAACGCAAACTACCTTTTAAACATCATTAAGCACTGGAGCCAGGATGAGGAGCTATTTCTAAACCTTAGCAAAACGATTTTAGTACCGTTTATGAGAAGGAGAAAGCTACCGAGCACCTCTACCCTTAAGAGAACGTTAACATTTTCCAATAAGGTGAAATACGCAGCGCTTACATTGGATCACAAACTCTGGAACAGCCATCTAGATAGAAATATCTCTTGAGCGGTAGTGGCTATCTGGACATGCCGCAAACTTGCTGGCAATACATGGAAGCTCAAACTTAGAGTGGTATACTGGATCTGAAGAGTTGGCACGTATGATTCCACCGAGAGTAGCACCTACCAGGCGAACCCGTCAAACAGACGGTAACCATGAATTTACTGTCAAACTAGACGCACCAAGAACCTCATTATATCAGAACTCATATCTCTGGAGAACAGCATCGCTGTAGAATAAACTCCCTGCGACGGTTTTCCCTGCAGGTTACAACCTGAACCGTTTCAAAACCAACATACACCGACATTTCCGCGCAGTTGCCGCTTCTCGAGCGTGATAGGACATTTCCTTGCGAGTGCGCATATCCGTAAAAAAAAAAAATCTACCAGACAGTAATAAAAGCCCATGGTCACATATATCTCATCGGTATAGTGGCCAAAAACTGGGTAGATCACTGCTCAGATCAAACTAAAGAAGGTGCAAAGGCTAATCCGTCTAGCAATAACAAGGGCAATGCTAAGCTGCCCTACCGCAGCCTTAGAGACGTCGAACCTCGAACATGCTTCCACTTCATCTAAGTGTGAAAAAAAGGGCATGCAATCACTAATAGGTTATTCCAAACAAATAAAGTTTATGGAAATTAAATTCAATGAAAATTGAGAAATTGGAGTTGTTAGTGGGAAGCTCTACCAACTGAGCCAACCAACCCACCTGGCAAATTTACGGCAAACCTTGATGTCGGTACAGGTCACGAGAAAACACAGCCAGCCTCGCAAATAAGGTGCCAAAACACCATTTTGCGGCCTAATGAAGAGCCACGTAACAAGCGAACTATATAAATGGGAGAAGGACCAATTGTCTACATACTGGAGATCAACTCCAGGGCAGAGCAAGTCCTATCTACACCTACACATGAACAGAAATAATATCAGATTGATGGTCGAAGTGCTTACCAGACAGTGCAGATACTGTCTGTACCCAAAATAGGGAAAACAAGTTGCTTGTGGGTGGGTTTTCCCAACAAACTGATTTTTGGTCGGCCTATTAGACGGTCAGTACTTCTACAGCAAAATTGTTGTTTAGTTCTGAATCCTAGTCTTACGACCTAAATTCGCTCTTCGTACAACTTCTACTTTGCCTACAGGCACTAAACTTGGGTTTAGTGGTGCCGCGAGACGAGACTTAGGGTTGGTCTCGTCTCGTCTCGGCATCTCGAGACGAGACCATCGGGCCTATTCTCTACGAACAGCAACTACATAGCAACCAGCAACCGGTTGCAAGTTTGCATTTTTTGAATAGAAAACCATTAGAAAACTCGCGTTTGACAGCGACTGGACAGCGACAATTGCGCAATTCTCTCGGTCGCAAGTTACAGAATAAGGCTGCGTGACTTTGTCTCAGTCTCGAGTACCAAAGTCTCGTCTCGTCTCGAGTGGTCTCATCTGGTCTCGAGGTATACAGGGTGTCCAAAAAATAGCGTAGAAACTCTTCCCTACGTGGTGGAGGACCCTAGAAGGAACCCCAGAAAAATACTTTGAAAAATCTAGTGGCATTCTTAAGAAAGTTGTTTGCATTTTAATATTTATTAAAATTGGTTACACTGAAAATAACCCGTGGACAAAATGTCAGAGAATGAAATTAAATACCCATGTAATTACCTGAAGAATTCGAAGGTGAATTTTCACATCGACCTCTTTGGTAATAACCAAGAATAATGCTGGAGAAGGATTTTTTTAATTTCATTATTTTTCTAGGGTTTCTCAACGGGTCCCCCACTACGTGGAGAGCTTTTACGCTATTTTCGGACACCCCGTATCTATGGTTCTATATTATAACGGAAGTCCAAACTGCCACAGTGAAAAAGCAATTACTGAAAACTCACAGTAAAGAGTAACCGTGATGTTTAATTTACTGATTTTATATTCAAATAGCCCAGAATAGTCCAATAATAAAACTATGAAAACAAATTTTTAAGTGTAATATCGAGACTCGAGACTACACGAGACTCTCGCCGGGTCTGGTCTCGTCGAGACTTCACGAGACGAGACCAAAAGCTAGTCTCGTCTCGAAAAGTCGAGACCAGACGAGACGAGACGAGACCAGTCTCGAGTCTCGCGGCATCACTACTTGGGTTGGGTTTCTTTGCTTTCCTAGCTACACTGATGAGATCTAATAGATCGAAATGCGTCTGTGGATGGAAAAGCGAAGAAAATTAACCCACAATTTTCAGGTTAATTATAATATTTTAATTAGTCATATGTCCAGTAAAACACAAAATATAGGTAACACACTTTTTATTTTGATATTAAAAAAAAAAAAAATGATGGAGAACATAGAATGGAAAATCAATTAGGTGCTAGCTGACAGCACACACATAACCTCAATGACATGTTTGTCCCCCTGTTGAAAGTCACATTGTGTCATTGGTGACAAGCTAGCGCCAGTGTGTTAAATAGACCTTTCAAACGCTTTGTTTGTCCCCCCAACGGAAGTGAGGTTATGTGTGTGATGTCAGCTAGTGCCTAATTCTGCCTTGCAGAAAAAAAAGACCAACTATATTTCTGTACCAGAGAGGTAAACAGTCGTAACTCCACTTTTAATCAATATTGAGTTAATATCATTTTCAAAGTGCCCGCTTTCAATTTGTTATTGTGGCAAAAAATCGTAAGTCCCGCTTTGTTGGTTGCCTGTATTTTTAGTTATGAAAAGACAGTAACTCCATATATAAGTGGGGTAAAGAATAGTATGTCCTTTATATACTATTCTGTTAATGTTTACCTACCATCAAAATTCTTAGTGGTAAACAGTAGTAACTCCACGGAACGGCGTGGTGCTGATTTTTTCAAGTATTTCTAGTGTTTTGAAATGAGGAAAGGTGATAAAAGACATAATATGTTGATTAGGTTGAAAAATATTGTTGTAAAACAAAAGGTCAAGATAGTTCCGATGAACAAGACAGCGAATAAATTTTGCCTTGTACAAATCATAATTTTTTTTGTCTAGGACATCTTCTTCAAGAGAATTAATTTTTTTTAAGTATTTTGTGCTCATTAATCATGTTAGCGATAAGCATTAAAACTGGTTTTGAACTATAAGACTCGAGATAAGACTTCTATTTTAATGATTACCTGTTTTTTCAAATTGAGGTAAAAAGTCGTAAATCCAAAATCAAGATACAGGTAAGTATAGCTGAAATAATGGTATTGGTTATCGAAATTGCTAATTAAGTTAAGTAGCATACCATAATAACAGCTTGGTACCGTGTATAAAAATAAGTCAAATTTTAAAGTGAGTTAGCATTACAACTTGTTTTCTTCTTTACTGAACTTTTTTATTTATGGACATACCATTGTTTACCTCTCTGCTACAGATTTTAAATTAAACAATACAAAACCAAGTATTACGTAGGTACTACACTCAAAATTAGGCATTCCAACGACCTGTCGAATCTATTCCAAAACGGCGACCGGGGCGGCAATTCATTATTCCGTATATGGCAGTACAGAATTTAGAGCTTTTTAAATTGCATTGTGTGGTTGTTTTGAGACTAAACCCTATTTATTTTTTTATTTTATTGACTTCATAAGGCTTTTTTCTAATTAAAAATGCCACAAAGGTGTCTTGTAGTTGATTTTAGAAGGCGTTTCAACAAGAATGATGTCAGGTTGTTTTCAGTGCCCAACCTTTCAAAGTTTTCCAATTGAAACGTAGAAATTATTCAGTACCACTATTCCTGCATCTAAAAAAAAGCCATACTCGAAATACTTGTAAGAATATAAGCTTTTGTAGGCCTTCATTTGCTCATTGCAGTAAAATTCTGGGTCAAAATGTAAACAAATGTCAAATAGACATTTTTTGAAACTTATCGTTCGCCCACATCCCGATTTTCCTGCATTTAAGTCTTTAAGTATTCATTCTGCATCTCGAAAAGTATATTATAATAAAGTAAACTGTAATAAGCTTGAAAATATTCCAAATTAACTCAAGATAAACAAACAAACGTCAAATTTGCCACAGTCGCCATATTGAAAAATCACTTGGTTTGGAGAGCCTAATTGTTTTTGACAAATATCAAAAAAAAAAAAATACAACTTGAATCAAACCAATTTCACTGAAATTGAAAAATTCACATTGTAACTTTGTTCAGAGAGACACTACTGTGGGTGCGTTTAATTACCATATGCATGAACTAAAGCTACTAGACACTAGACGTCTGTAGCTGTTGCAATTTTAGTTTTACAGCTGTAAATAGCCGTGATGGGATATGATATACCCCATAACACTAACGAAGGGTCGAACAATTTTTCTCTTTTTCTTATATCTACCCCCTTTTTCGACGCCACTGCACTAAATTTTCGAGTGTTAACATACCTATATAAAGTTTTTATATTTAATTTGTGCCACGGCAGAAGAAAAATTACCAAAGGTCCGCCGGCTAATTCTATAAAAGAGGATTTAGTGGCTATTAGTCCAAAATTTACTATTATTTATAACTTAAGGATTGATACAATCAGTTTTGAACTAATCCAATAAACTCTCTTTGGACTGATAACAGTAAATTTGGATAGAAGCCTTTTACCGATTTAATATTACATTAGATAAGTTCTACAATGTTTTTGGATAAATCCAGTGAAATCAATAATTGATTTTATCTTTCAATTTATTGAATCTATAATGGGTTTTATAGATTCAACAATTTATTATATACACCAGAGACGGAATTCTGTAACGGATAGAGATCGTTATCCCTATCGCTATGGTACTTGCTGTCTTTCTCTTCGAAATCATAGAGAGGGAACCTCAATAGAGATAGCGAAAATATCTCTATTTGTTACAGCAAAATCCCAGCCCAGATCTAAAGTTTTAGCGAGTTTTTGATAAATTGATAAATTTCTAGATAGTTATTTTTTATACATGACGATAAAATGGTAGTTTATCGTTGACCGGAAAAGTTAATTCACGAGCGGAATCGCGAGTGAATTAATTCTGGGAGACGATAATGGCATTTTATTGTTGTGTGTAAAATTACCATTTCTTTTGAATAAAAATATAAGGTAACGATGTGACAGTTTCAGTCAAATAAGCGATTGATTTTAGTAAAGCAATTGATAAATATCACCTAATAACTGATAACCTGGATCATATAAGTGATATAGATATCACCTAATAAAAGATAAATTTCAACAGCAATTTATTAGTGTTTGTGATAGATTTCATCAAATAAATGATAGTTTAGTAAAAAAAGTTATATATGTCATCTAAAAATTTTATTAAAAACAATAATGGCCGTTTGCACCGACCATTTTAAGGAAGCCTTAGCGATAAGTATTCCTTTAAGTGACATTTCTCCATGTAGAAATTTCATTTTAAGGATCATCTTGATAGGTTTGATGTTTGATCAAAAAATTGATAAAAACCATAAAGTTATTTATTATTGTCAGTAACAAAAGTTATAGAATCAATATGTCGAGTTTCATAGTATTGATCCAAGTAGGACTGAATTTATTCAATAATTATAACTTCAGAAAATAAATCAAATCAATAAGTAACATTGATAAAATATCGGACTAGTGCTATATGCATACGATTTTAGATAAAATTAATCCTTATAGGACAAATGATATCAAAAAATTCTCTTTGTGAAACTAGATTCTAGAAGAATCAACTTATCATTGACCCGAAAAGAGAACTAGTAAAAATCAAAATAAAAGAACACAGTACGAGATTCACTAGGCTCTATTGCAAAACTCGTTTCCCAGCAATTCAAAACTGAAATTGAACTCGAAGAGAAAAACCCTGAAATACAGAGGACGGCGCATATTCACTGGGATTTCATCTTTATCTAATACACAGAAAAGTCCCATTGGACTAAAAACCATAATTTATACAGGAGACTTCCTAGGCATCGTTGGCGACAATTACTCTGAAGCAAAGAAACTTGCTTCGAGCAAATCCTTCCGATAGTGATTTACGTAGTATGGCTCTCGAAATCAATCACATTGAAGTTCAAGGACTCTTTTGCACGATGGCAATGAAAATGGAAAAATGGGACGTATCGATTTTCCCATAAATTCTAACACGATATCCTAAAATAGTCTGGAAGCGGACCGCGTTTTTCCTTCTCCGATCGAGTTATGTGTCAACACTATTATCAATATATCGTATTATGTGCATCTATCAACCGCTATTCCTGCCTGAGAGCAAATGCTGCCGGAAATATCGTTTAACAAATTATTACCAAATTGAAAAAAACGTAACAGTATATCCCCATGCCGCGTTAATGGCCGCCATATTTAAATTTAGTTTTTGAAAATGACGACTGCGCCACTCGAAAACATACGGTTCAATATTTTATTTTTTGTCCAAAACAAAATCTGTTTGTCGGTGAAATACTTAGTGAAAGAGAAAGACATATATACAATTATGATGCTCCCAATGTAGCTTTTTTGCCGTGGCGCCATCTACTTGAAATTGCTTGAACTGTTTTCACCTTAAAAATTCGTTTTGAAGTCTTCTCAAAAAATCCACAATAATTTCCAAAATCCTTTGGCATAAACATTATTTGATATATTATCTACAATCTCTACAATTAGTTTTTGTTTAGTTTTTCATGGTAATCAATAAAATATGCTTTTCACGAATCCAAGCTTGATAAACATGCAAATATGCAACCACCAACACATTTAGTTGTTTTGGTGGTTGCGAACATGATTTTTGAATTTAAAAAAAAAGGCTGAATCTCGAAAAACCAAAATAAGAAATTGTAGATAATCGATCAAATAATGTTCATGCTAAATTTGAGCCATTTCTGATGGCCGTTTTTTGAAAGACCTTAAAACAAGTTTCAAAAAATCAACCAATCAGAGCACTGCATTCTCATCGTTGTTGCGGCCTCAATAAGAAAATACATGTCACGCGTTCGCGTAGGGGACAGTGCGGAGGAGTATCGGAATATGCGTTTCTGCCTCGTCCAACCCTGCCACGTAACCCTGGCAAGGGTGCAATAAGGGGGTTGTTTGACGTCGACGTTATGACAATTTATTATTCTGACAGTTCACATACTTTCGAACATGTGGGAACCATTGAACAATATTGGTATACTGAACCACTGTGAACCCAACCTGCTGTCGCAGGAGATGACAAGGCGTCAGCAGCCAAGGGAGAAACAATGGTTATCAGTCGTTATGGTTATACAATCTTGTTGATTATTATAATTATAATTGTTATTATGATTACCATCTAAACTATATTAAACAGAGCTCTTTGATTGAGCAGTGAAGTTAATTATTATCCTATTTAACCAGGATCTTCCCTTACATCAGAAGTGCGATAAGAATTAGTTTTTTTTTTTTTGTGTTTGTGCGTGTCGTGCGTGTATATTGCAGGAAATTATGCCGCGTAACAAAGGAAAACGTTCATCCACATTGCCCTCATCTACGATGGATTTGGATTCATATCTAGTTCAAGCAGTAAAAATCATAGAAGCCGTCATAAGTCCAAGAGAAGCCACAAAAAAAGATAAAAATAAGAAAATTCGAAACAAAAGTAGCCATGTAGCAGGGGTAAGTGAGGCAGTTCCACTGAGTTCACTTTCTATGACCCAACAGCAAATGAGTGTATCAACTTTACCGGAATTTAATCCATTGAAGGACGATATTTTGCACTGGATTCAGGTTATCGACCATAATGCACATATTTACCGATAAGTGAGTTAAAGCGTACGGCGCAAATTTGGTACCACAGTTTAATACCGAATGACCCTATAATTGGGCCCAGTATTCATGGGACACGTGGCATGAAAAACTATTAAGGCCGCGTTAATGGCCGCCATGTTTAAATTTAGTTTTTGAAAATGACGACTGCGTCACTCTACACATAGGGTTCAATATTTTATTATTTGTTCAAAACAAAATCTGTTTGTCGGTGAAACACTTAGTGACAGAGAAAGACAAATATACAATTATGATGCTCCCAATGTACCTAGCTTTTTTGCCGTGGCGCCATCTACTTGAAATTGCTTGAACTGTTTTCACCTTCAAAATTCGTTTTAAGGTCATCTCAGAAAATCCGCAATAATTTCCAAAATCCTTTGGCATAAACATTATTTGATATATTATCTACAATCTCTACAATTAGCTTTTTATAGTTTTTCGTGGTTATCAATAAAATATGCTTTTGACGGATCCAAGCTTGACAAATATGCAAATATGCAACCACCAACACATTAAGTTGTTTTGGTGGTTGTGAACATGATTTTTGAATTTAAAAAAAAGGCTGAATATCGAAAAATCAAAATAAGGAATTGTAGATAATCGATCAAATTATGTTTATGCCAAATTTGAGCCAATTCTGAAGTGCCGTTTTTTTAAAGACCTTAAAACAAGTTTCGAAAAATTAAACAATCACAGTTTAAACATGGCGGCCATTAACGCGGCCTTAAAAACTTCCCAAAGGAAGCGAGATTTTTATTCATTGTAGTAATCGCTTGGATTTCCAAAACAACTTCAGGGATAATTAAAATAAAAGTATTTTTAAACCCGAAATTCGTGGCAATTCTAATTCTTGTGATAAGCCACGGTTACGGGAACATTGTCTCCATAAACGCAATGTCTGCAACTACTGCAAAACATTAGGACACATTGAAACAGTTTGTAGAAAAAAGAATTCACAAAAAAATACGAAGTTTTATAACACAAAAACTGAAAATATAAAAATAATCAAAGACAACTCATCAAATAAATTTCATAAATCTATAAAAATTATTAATGATAAAGAAATTGAAGCATTTTTAGATTTGGGGAGTAATTGCTCAGTAATAAATCGTGATTTGGCATTAAAATTAAAATTACCCATCAAAAAATTAGATCACAATGTTCCTCTCGAGATTTACAAGCCAGCGAGTCCAGGTTCATGAATGTGTCACTGCCAAAGTTTTAATAAATAATTGTTGCCTTGATATACAGATTTATGTTATTATTCAGTTAAATAAAGATACCGATCTGATAATTGGTCGTAACTTCACTGAAAATGAAAGCATTTGCTATAGCAAAAACGAGATAATTTTTCTTTCCAAAATCCCTCTTTAACACTAATAGGGCCTGGAGCCTGCGCCGGAAACTACGTGCCATCTTGATATACGCCATGAGGACCTAACTGATACCGATAAAAACAAATTGTACGAGATAATTAACAAGTTCGAATCATGCATGTACGTTTCAATGGACAAACTGGGAAAAACACATCCTGCTTTACTTAAAATAGAACTTAGAGATACGAAACCTGTATGCTTACGCTCTTATAGACTTTCAGAAAGTGGCAAGGGAATTTCGAGAGAGCAAATTCAAGAATTATTGTCAGCAGGTATTATTCAAAAAAGTAGGTCAGGATATGCAAGTCCCGCCTTGTTTGTGAAAAGAAAGATGGTCATATATATATATATATATATATATATATATATATATATATATATATATATATATATATATATATATAAATGGAAGATATATATATATATATATATATATATATATATATAGACTATAGAGCCCTTAAAAAAATAACAGAAAAACAAATAAAATTCTCTCTGCCCTTAATTGAAGATCTTATTGATTCAATACGAAAATATAAGTATTTTTCAACACTTGACCTTGCAGCAGGATACCACCAAATTCCTGTAAGTCCAGAATTAACTCATAAAACGGCAATTATCACACCCGAAAAACTCTATGAATACCTAAGGGTTCCGTTTGGCTTGAGTAATGCACCAGCTATTTTTCAAAAAATGATGACTGAAATATTTGAGACGTTACCGGAATTTTTTGTAGTCCTATATTTAGATGACATCATCATGCCGTCGAATTCAATACAGGAAGGTTTGGAACTGTTAGAAAAAGTCCTACAAATTATCCAAAAGTACGATTTAACCATTAAGCTGTCAAAATCTATATTTTTGAAAGAACAAATTTCATACTTGGGAAATATCATTTCCAAAGGAAATATGAGTGTAAATAATGACAAAATCGAAGCAGATCAACATTTTCCTAAAACAGTACCTACATCAATTGCGACAATTTTTAGGTCTTGTGCATTATTTTCGCAAATTTATACCCAACTATGGTTCCGAAACAGGATGGCTTACATCACTATTAAAAAATGATTGTAAATGGAAGTGGGCAGAAATTCATACTGATATCGTTAATGATCTAAAACAAGTTATTAGCTCAAAACTAATCTTAAGAATTTTTGATCCATTACCGAACTCTTTATAAGGACGCGTGTTAGGATAGTATAGGGGGTATACTTATGCAAAATACAAAACATGGTGAAAAACCAGTAGCATGCTTTAGTAAACAGACTACACCCGATAAAAAAAATACCACCGGTTTGAGTTAGAGTTACTTGCAATTGTAAAGTCTGTACAAAAATTTCGACATTATTTGTTAGATATGCAATTCACCATGATAATGGACTGTAGTGCGGTGGAAAATGCTATGTCAAAAAACCAATAATTCCGACAGTATCAAGAGAGATGTTGAGCTTGCAAGAGTTTAATTTTAATATACAACACAGAGCAGACACACAAATGCAACACGTCCTCGCATTACGTCGTAAAACCGTTATCTAACCCTTCTGATTTATAAGTTCTCAAAAATGCAATTTTTGTATTTTCTAACAGAACCTGTTGAAAACGGTCACGGTCAATCAATAAGTATATTCTGTAAAAATTACAAGTAAGTTAGGTACTCCGACTTTCTATTCTAAAATGTTCTTCACTGCATATATTATTTCAAACTAATACCTACCTAATAATAAAAATAATGTTGAAAACCGTTAGATGCATTAATCCAAAAACCAGTCCATAAATATTAAAATCTCCGAACGTATAATTAAATTTACTACCAAACCAAATGCCTTTGCCATATGTCACTGACGGAATGTGATCTTCCTTGCCATAAACAACCCAGCATTGTAAGTATGAGTTTTGATTAATTGTTTTTTGGTCGGTATGTTCCTGAGACCAAAAAAGTTTGTCGAGATTCGATGATATAATCGAAAAACTATTATTTGACGCTAATTGAACGTCGAATTTACAGTTACTGAAGATAGATAGTTGTTAGCATATTTTATATCTTGAACGCATAACCATTAGATGCGGCATTGTTTTAAGAAGTTGAATGGCTATTGGACGGGACGGGCGTTATCGTGTTTTAGGTCTTAAGTATTATAATATTGAAAAAGAAGGAAATTCAAAATGGTATGCGACGATAACTTGAGGCGTTATAAAATTGCAAAGATGCACGAAAGATCGTGTTCGGATTGTCCTTGTAGATATAACAAAAACCACAAACGTGTCAAATCAAAATTGCAAAAAAAAACCGGTAGAGTAGGTGGGTACTTTAAAGATTATCTATGCTTTCTCATTGAACGCCATTACTGATCGACTATATGCAAAGTCAACACTAAAGCACCCAGTACAAGGTTTCTTGCGTTTGCTCAAGGCTCGTAGAGATAAATCGAGAGAACGGGCGCTCTAAAAGCTTATCCTGAACATAATGGGTCTTATCCGAACATTCTCATGCACTTTCGTTCTTAAATATGTTCCCTACGTCGACTCGGCTCTTTTACAAGATATTCCAGATTTGCAGGATCCCTTTGAAAAGCAGATGGATGTTGTATGGCGGTTTTATAGGGGGGCTCTTTGTATTCATTGATTGTTTGGATTTGACTTGCTTGTATTTTGTTGCCCTCGTATTATTTTTGACTCCTATGGTTATAAATGGACGCTTTTTGATAATATAATAATTACATTCAATGAGTAGACGAAAGGCATTTGCGAATGATGTCAGCTACATTTATGCATAAGTATTATGCGAAATTATTTTTTTAAATATTTTTTTAAATCTGAGGATCGTATTAGACTTTGATCGTATTACTCGTAGTATTCCTTAACGTGGAAATCTGTATAGCGGTAGCTGTTTGAGGATCTCGACCTCGTGAATCTGCAGTCGTATTCCAAAAATCTTTTTGTTCCGGGTCTTTTCGCTAGTTGAAGTTTTTTTCTCTCCACTTTATTGGGATCTATCTCCGGTTTTTTCTATTTTAAAAAATTATTTAATATCGGTTTCTTCTATTTAATCACTATAAGCTGTACGAAAGTCCATTTTTGATCCGTTTCAAATCTAAGGCCTCTAAACTCTGAAATATCCGCTTTTTCCGCAGCAGTAATATTCAGAGCCCGCTTTCCAGTTCCATTATTTGCTATGGTGGTGCAGGTAAAGCTGAGATATTTCCTGACCTCAAGTCACATTTTAACTTTTCAATTCTCACCTCAAAAGAATCTATTTCTTGGATAAAAGTTCTAACTTTCTTACGAACATGTCAAACTTCTTGATGAACAGTTTTAACTTCTTGAAGAAGACTCCCAAGTATTTATTATCTTGTCCTTTGTGAATTTTCTACAGTAGGTTTGTAGATTAGAGATTATAGTTCCGATTCCTTCTGATCTCCGTTGTTTTTGTAATAGTGCTGCTGCTTGTTTTTGTTTTTCTGCCTAGCTTCATTAATTTTATAACTGTAGTCCAAAAAATACAACAAAGAAACAAACAACAAGGATAAAAACCATAGGTTTCTAAAGGTTATCTTGGAAATCATCAATGGACAATCTAACAACGTATTAATTTGCAGTGTATTCTTGCTAGTTGTAGCGAATGACGTCATATTTCGCGGGTTTTGTGCAACTTTTGTAATGCTGCTAAATTCATATTTTTATTTAAAGTTAACGAAAACTCAAATGTTTCCTAAAATAGTATTAATATACTTACTTAGTTTGTGTTCTAGAACTGAAAAAAAAAATCTCCCCATTATTCTACTACTGACACCAAATTTCCACAGAATCCGCGGGTCAATTGAAACTTCTTTCAACAATAACTTTTATTGAACTATGTAACTGACTTCACAGATATACACAAAATAGCTAATAATTTTCATTTTTTTTATAATTGAATCATGTATGAAGAACAAACAATTTTAATGAGCAGTACCCATCGAAAAAGACTAGGATTAAATCAGTGGAAAGCGATCTTGAAAATCCGAAGAAGCTCAAAATTCAAATTCATAAATAATTTATCCAAGACCATTGTATCACAAGAAATAAAACTATTTATTTGATAATTAATGGACTCTGGATCATATTATAACTCTGCCACTAGAAAAATGGGCGACAGCAAACAAGAATCTTTATACCTACACGTAAATTGTGTTGACAATTTTAACCTGCTTTCAATCAACGACCATTGAAAGCTCCAGAGTCACATGCGAAAGTGCAAGAAATTCAATTGATAACTGAAACAAAATTCCTCAGGCAAAACCGTCAATTCAAGTATAAAGATAAAGCATGCCAGAAAGCACTTAAAGTCGCTTCTATGTTAAAAAATCGTAAAGTAGGTAGCTTGAGAGTAAAAGTTTTGGGGCAGAGTGACTTGAAATAGGAAAAGTTGACTTGTATTTATTGCTCTTCGATAGTTTTAGTTCTAAAGCGAGCATTTGGAAACTTGCTCGAAGCCAATCGATTGTGTCTGATAGGTAAATAAATGTTTCAAATGCAAAAACACAGTTCGTTTTGTAAAATGGCCAAGAAGGCTGATTTTTTTGAAGTCTTTGTATCTATTATTTATTCACAATCCGATGTCCGAATAAGGTAAAGGTAAAATTTATTACCTTTCAGTGCTATTTGATAGGGAAATGTGATAAATTTACCTTTACCTTTGGACCACGGATTGTGAATAGGATATACTCCTCAGACTTTGATATTTTGTTCTAAATACAAAATGCAATTTTCTGATGTTGAGCTAATAATAAAGCATTTTAATATTTATTTCTCTTAGATAAGTGGTTTTCTTCAAGTTAGATTAAGGGCCGATACTTTTGCTCTCGATTAACGAATTTGATACGTCGTCAATGTTTTGCATGGGCCAAGGTTTATAATATAACTGCTGCCAAATGAGTGCAAAAGTACCGGCACTAAAAATGTTTAAACTGCGCACCTCTTAACAACATGAAGTTAAATTAAACTAAATAAAGATGGTTTTGCGGCTTAAAATAATAAAGCTCTGCCCAATAGGCATCTAAACTTTGTTTCACGAGGGTTCACACTCTGTTGACTGAAACAAATCAATGACGTCAATAACGTTCGTCGGTTCTAAAACCAGAAGTCATTCATTCTAATTTGTCAAAATAATTGAATGTGTCAAATGAATTATTCTACGACAACCCTGTTTTTTCAAGTTATGACGTCTTCGATGTCAAAAGTATGAACCCTCGTGAAACGATCTGTATTTGTAAATTTTTGTATAATAAAAGTGTAGGTAAATAAAGTAGTGTAAAAGTGGTAATAAAAGTAGTGTACAAAGAAGTTGATGTGCTTTTACTTGGTTTATTACAATATCGTCCCCCATTGCCTCCGTCCACCTCCACCTCCAAAATAATAAATTCATGAACGCCATGTAGAGTCCGCGTCAAGAGTAAAGAGTACGGTGACGTCAAATGCGCACAAACCCAATTTTGAAGACTAACCGAACTATCGTATTGTTCGGTGCTGCTGCCGAACGCCAAGCACGTGGTTCATTGTCGTACGGCCAGCAGGCATATTTATTTAGTTTATTTTCTATCCAAGTTTTGTCTAAAAAGATACCTCGCTGCTGGTTTCAGCTCACGGCCGAGGTCACGGCAGACAGCGAGAGATAGACGAGGGAGAGAGATCCGACCCGCTTCGCGCAGCTTTCCGTGTCGTCACCGTACTCTTTACTGCTGACGCGGACTCTAGCGATACCTTATTATGCAAAAGTAAACTTTCTTTTGTAAGCTGTTTTTCCAATTTAAAATCAACGTCATTCCTGATATTATGCGATTTTGATTTTAATATAAAATTATACAATCAGTAGATATGTATTTAGAATAAAATTCAGGACTCATAAAATTCCGAACAATCTGACAACTCTGTAAGTTAACATAAACACAGGTTATTTTATGTAACTAAGCATGCTCAGACAGGTAGACAAGAGAAAGTTAAATTAATATACGGATTCGACCAAGCTCTTGTTTAAATGGCACGTGCGCATATTGATATTTTGCATTTACCGTGAAAATATTAATCAATCCTGTGTAAGTGTTACCGTTACCACATATGTTAAATTAATAAATACTGTAGAGAGAATAGGTAAGAAAACATAATAAACACAATACAATGTAACAACTTTGGAAGTGTAGAATATAAATCGATTTCATAGAACTGCCCAGAATATAATCGTCAATTACAGATAAGACAATACATGTCCCTCATGGGCATCGTTTGGGGGGGGCAAGGGGGGGCATTTGCCCCCCCCTAGAAATAGTCTTTTGAACAAGAAAACAGTAAAAGAGAGTTCGTATTCGTATTGCTTTTCTCCATTTTTTCAAAATTTTTTAGGTACAGTAGACTCGTGCTAGTGTGAACACACGCTTCTGTGAACCTCCCAGTATGAACAGCCAGAATGAATACATTATACATATTCTGTAGTGTGAACTTTTGAGAATATTGGTAGTATGAACAATGTATTTGACTACGAATTTAACCGTTTTCTGTTTACTTGTTGTTTTCATCGATTGTTTCTATCCAATTATGAAGTTGGTTTTGAGACAAGGAACGCACAGATATATTGAGTTACTGCATTCACTCTAATGTGGAATACGCAAGTGGCAGCGCGTCAAGAGCACGTTCAAAATTCTATAAATCTTCAGTTCGTTGTTTGTTGTGGTTAATCAGTCTTGTAAAAATGGCGAAAAACACAATTTTTCCAACTCTCTATGGGTCTCTTCTCACAAGAGTTGCAAACTGTCAGAATGCATCGCCCATGCATGTTTTCAATGCCGTCATTCCAAGATAACTCAGTATCTTAGCTGAGCGATTGTTACTGACAGTTTGCAAATTGTCAGGGACTTTTGTGAGAACAGACCTTATGAGAAGTCAAAAATTCTAGAAGATTGCCAGCAAGGCAATAGCATATATTCGCGCTTATGACACAGAAAGCCTAAGAAACTTTAAGACAAAGTAGGCAGCCATCCAATGCTCAGGTAGAACCATTTAGACAAAAATTACATCTCACTTTAATCAATAAACTGGGAAAATTTACTTAATGGATTTTGCAAGTACCTATGGTATTAATTTTTCTTGAATTTTAAGTTTCGAGACCATTGCTGACAATATTTTGCATTTTTAGGTAGACCTGCGATGGTGTGTGTGAACGTCTCGATAATATGAACACGTCCGGTTTTTTTGTGTTCACACTAGCGCGAGTCTACTGTACTTTGAAAAATTGGCTGACATTTTCATTATATTCAACACTGAACCGATGGTAGAGTTTCAAGTTCATACCTTCGGTTGCATCCTATCAATTTGCATGGAGTCAACCGAAGGTTGAAACTCAATCATCGATTCAGTGCTTTATAATACCGGCCATTGGAAAATTACCTTAACAAATGATACGGACAGTGAATTTGTTGCGGAAAAAAATACCATCATTTTTGACAAATATCGATATCGAATAAGTACGTTAAAATGCTCAAAAAGGGGCGTGGCACCGAAAAAAATTAGCCTACGGCGGTTGCCTGCGGCGCTAATGGAAATGGTCTTATTATAATAGTGCCCCCCCTGTGAAACCTCGTAACGACGCCCATGATGTCCCTAGATAGTATCTCATAGTTAGAAGCTAGTGATATGATACTAATGGTACCAAAGATAAATAGAGAAGGATTCTCGCCTAAACCAAATGACTTCCATTAAAAAAACCGATATAAAGAATCAGAAATCCCAGGTTTCACAAAAATCAGCAAAAATAGACAGATATTCCAAGATAGGCAGAAAAGACAAACCATGGAAAGCAGACCTGCTTATAGCAGCAATGTGTCTATTTTAAACAAAAAAAAAAAATTATCTCCGTCAGTAAAACATATAAACGTGAATGATCTAAAAAATTGTCTTTTTCCCCAAACAACGAGGACACCAACTACATCAATAAGTTTCTCACAAGAACTACTAGATACGCAGAAAAACCACGAAGACTCATCCCCGAAACCATCAGGGGATGACGATATCAGGAAGAGATTAATAGCAAAGATTAAAAACATGTCATTCACAGATTTAAACTTAACAAATACCTACATAAAAGATTTAACTGAAGATATATCCATTGGGGAAATCCAATGGAGCAGGATGAATAGTGAAAACCAGAAAAACACAACAAATCAAAAACCCCATGAATAACATACCAGATAGAGTAATGCAAATTCTACAATGGAATATAAAATCAATCAATTCAAACATAGACAAATTGAAAATTTTAATACAAGAACAAAAAGCTGAATTTATAACTTTGAATGAAACATGACTGAAAAAACATTACAATTTAAAGATTGGACTTTACAAAATTTGTAGACAAGATAGACAAGATGGTAAGGGAGGTATTGCATGTTTGATAAAGGACCCCATAGAATATAAGGAGTATGACCTGCCAAATTAACCTTCAAGTGCAGGCAATAAAAATCATAAAGCCAAACCTTTCAATCCTCACCGGTAAGTCTTTTTTTGAAACTTTAATTTGCAAATTATCATGTTTTTTTTGGCTGATTTTCACGATTTCTCTGCTACATAGCGGCAAATTGAACCAACGACACCATCTGGAGAGCTACGAGGTTTCCCTGGAGACTTTGGGCTAACGCCTTCTTACCGAACACTCTCCTTTTCTACCCTCGGAAGCCCATTGAGAACATGAGATCGATCTGACAGGAAAGCCTCTATCGTGTGCAGCTTCGTTGGACTCCGTTACTCTCCTATAAGGTCAGATTATTTCATACCCTCTTTTGTTGATGCCCCAAATTCCAACTAATCGATATTTTGGTGGCTTATAAAAATGCCATTTTACATATTTTATTAAATTGAACTAATTAATCGCCAAAGTAATACCCATTTTTAAGTCATATTTTGTTACCATATTTTAGTAAACTAAACGCTTGTAAACTCCCTATATGCATATATGCGGTACCTGTTGGTCAAACCAAGCCTTTCATGATGTGTAAAATAATCGCATATATTATTATAATGATTATTATGATTTGGTTTTAAGTTTTCCACTGATAACTTTGACTTTTATATTCCCTCTTTAATGTTTACTAATATATCTGCCTTATTCTTTGAAAGGTTGCCCTTTGTTTTCTCATTTATTACAGACTTCTTGAGGTTCTTTCCCGTTTTTATATTTATATCATAGCTACCTGACTGTTGGGGAAAAACGGGTGGCGCTATTAATTTTACAGTCTTTCATCCACGACCACTCTCCGCTACTGAGTCGGCAAGGAGGGCACTCATACCCCTAACAGGTAATGCTGTTTGAACCGTTCTGTCTTTAGATGAAAAACATAATTTATTTTTCTCAGGCCTACTTTTGACTTTTAAGAGGGAACCATCTATTTTATTGTTATTTTCCCACCCCCAAAAACGTAACCCTTTTACAAATTTGGCGCCCAACGTGGGGCCTAATTTTGAGATGAGATTGATATCAACAAACAGGATATAGATATTAGAGGAACATTTGCGAAAATAATAGATGAGAAGTTTAACGATTAATGCAAGTTGGAAAAAAGCACAAATGAAGCAGGGTTTAGCGTTTACTGCTCACAGGCAGATTACGCATTCTCGTCCTACTACCCAATTTTACTCAGATCTGTACTGCGGAAACAGTAGCAATAGAAAAAACTGTGGCTGTGTGTTTGGGGGAAAACATAAAAAGGAGCTTAATTTTGACAGACTTACAAAGCGCGGTGAAAGCATTGGATTGTACAAATTACAAAAATCTAGATCACATAATAGCAATGACTAAACAACAAATGACGGAAGTAAATGAAAATGGTTTTAACATAAAAATACTTTTGATCGCAGGATACTCAAACATCAGAGATAACACGATAGCAGACCAATTAGCTAATGTAGGTAGAAAGCTTATAGGCTAGTCAAAATGGGTGGTTGGGGTAGAAAAAATTAGTAACAAAGTGATCTCTGCGGAAATGAGTAGTCAATAGAGTCCTAATTAATCCCTCAAAAATCGCACTTTATCGCATTGGTGGATGTTGGGAAAAAAATGGCCACCATCTTGATTTTTTTGGTTTATTGAATATTTCGTAAAGTATGCATTATATCATAAAAACTCACGAGAACTTTTTTGTGGAGAATAAAAAGTTACCTATATCCTATTCACAATCTGTAGTCAAAAAGTACAGGTAAATTTATCACCTTTCCCTATCAGATAGCATTGAAAGGTGATAAATTTTACCTGTACCTTTGGACATCGGATTGTGAATAGATAATATATTCATATACAGGGTGTTCCTAAATATCATGTACAAACGAAAGGGGGTGATTCTTTCGGTTATTTTATGACTAAAATTTCTAATAAACATAGGTCCGCAAACGCTTCGTTACGGATCTACAGGGTGTTGAAATTTTAATCTTTTTTCAGTTTTTTCTTTATAGCTCCTTCAATTTTTGAGGGATTTAGCTCAACTTTGGAATATAGGTTACGCTATAGGAGTTGAATGATTACACATACCAAACGTTTGCCAGAATATACGGGTGATATTTTTTCAGGGGTCATGCCCTCTTTTCTGCCCCTGAACTTTTTCGCAGTGCGCTGCTGGTCGATTCTAAGACACAAAATAATTTTTCTACCTTATTTAGAAACTTTTTGTTTTCTTGTAGTTTTTTCGTATCATCGACCCTTATCGAGAAAAAAATTGAAAAACTAGATGAAACTAAAGTGACTCAATAAACCTTCTAAACCTACAGTAATGACAATAGAAGTCCCGCAGCCATATTCTTGTTCATTTTCAACAGGAATCTAGAAGTAAGATACCCCTCGCCGCCATATTCTTGCTAATTGTCAATATGAATACATTACAATTTCAACACCCTGTATATCGGTAACGAAGCGCTTGCGGACCTATGTTTATTAGAAATTTTAGTCATAAAATAAACCAAAGAATCAACAGCTTCCGTTTGTACATGATTTTTAGGAACATCCTGTATAATACCATAAGAGAAAACATTTTGTTGGCAAAATTTTCGACTGGTATGAAAGTTTGTTGCTTGGCAATCAGGCGAGTGGTTTTGTCAAAAATATCATGAGCGAAATTACCAAAAAGCAACAAACTTGAATAAAACCAAGAGAATAATTTTGCCTATATAATTTTTTCTTGAGTGGTATTCGGCTGGACTATTTCACGAGAAAAACGAGCCAAATTTTCATTTGGAAAATTTATTTTCTTTAGGTGACACTTGTGTCAAATTCGATAGTTTTTTACCTTAACCACACAAAATTTTGTCGCTGAAAAACCATCATCTTGGTTTTGCCCAGGCAGGAACAGGTAGAAGTTTTGTCAGTAGGAAACCGGCCGTTCCTATGACATTTTGCCAGTGTAAAACACTCTAGTGAAATAGTCAATGAAATTTCAAGACCATTAGCTGAAAAACGGAAAAGTTATTGACATCTATTTCATTTTTCAACATGGAATTTTTCAAAACATCTGATAAAAACTCAAATAAGTTTTTTTTTTTTGTGGTGCAGAAAAAAAAAAACTATATTTAATGGATGAAAAATTCAATACATTTAATAATCTAAATATTTTTGTTGGGAGGGAGCAAAAACACATAATATGACAAGAAAAACATTTGGACAGGAAACTACCCAGACTCAGACAGCATTAATGGCCGTTTGAACCGACCATTTTAAGGAAGCTTTAGCGATAAAGTGACAGAAGCCTCTTGGCTAAATATGGAAAACCGTAGGAAACACCACCTCGCCAACTTTGTCCATTGTGTTCTAACAACGGATAGCTCATCTAAAATTCTAAAAAATAAATTTATTCCTCGGTCCACTCTTCATAATGTAAACATCAGACACAAAAAGCAGTATCAGGTCCCTCGTTTCAAAACTTGTGTGTATCAAAGAAGCTGCATTTACAATGCCATTAAATTGTATAATGAGACTCTAGATGAATTAAAACAACTAAATGTACATCAATTTAAGATTAAATACCGGCAGTTTCTGTTTTCTATTCAATCCCATAATAATAGATAAGGAAAAAGATAGATTGGAGTGATAGTGAAATGTTGTGCTGTGGGATGGTCGATGCATGGAAGAGCAAGAAAAACAACTAATAAAACAACAAAAAATGGAATTTTTTTAATTGGTGCGGTACCATTTGGGAACACCTGTTTTATTTTACATAAAGTAATGGGCCTACTTTGTGGTTGAGTAAAAATAGCTCCTGGTGCTAGACTTCGCCACGGGGTAGCAACCCGTTCTTTATACCAACCTTACTTAAAATTATGTATTCAACTTATTGTATCTGTATTTTTTTTCAATTTTTTCATAAAGTCCTTTTATTATTATTATTATTATTATTATACGTATTCCTTAAAATGACATTTTTACATGGAGGAACGTCACTTTGAGGAATACTTATCGCTAAGGCTTCCTTAAAATGGTCGGTGCAAACGCCTAACAAAGTCTCAGAGACGTCTTTTTTAAGTCTGCATTCTGCATTACATCTGAACGTCTGAAGACCAAAAAAAAAAACGTCTAAAAACTTCTATAATAAGATGTCCTAAATTCACATCTTAAGGACAACTAACTACTGAGCCACACTATTTCGTACAGCCAGGCCTTAAAGTGAATAATGGTTCATGTATTCAAAAGAGATTCAAAGACTTCTTCCAAAAATTTTGTTGAAGCCGTCTTTAGAATGCCTTAGTTCTATAGGCGTCTTTATAGGCAGACGTCTGGAAGGGGGTTTTGTAACATACGACGTCTTCAAGATGTCCTCTTTTGACATCTTTAGGGCGTCTCACCTAACGATTTCCCACTCCCACAGAATTCGTTTTTCATTCAATTTTAGAAGTTACTTGAAACTATTTACAATGCTATAGAACAATTTAGAACTTTAATAAGCCTTTTCGAAAGTTCAAAATACTTGAAATTCAATTCATAATTTCCAAAAGCATTAAGTAGCGCTTCAAAACATATTGGTAACTTCAAAACCATTACTAGAATGGAGCATTTTGGAACAATTTAGAAACTTCAGAAATATTTTAGAACAATTACGATTCAATTTAGAACTGGAAACCTTTTAGAATGCTTTCAAACCAATTCAACTTCACTTTGGAACTTTAATTGAGCTCTAAAATAGTAAAATCCTTCAAAGGAGCGGATTTCCCAATTTAGAAATTACTGAAAAGCCAAGTTGGAACACTTTAGGCAAACCTCAAAATTATTTGAGAGAGCCTGACGCCTGGAATAGATAAAAATTGGAAGTTATAAAATGAGTAATAAATAATAAGGAAATAATAACAGGAAAATGTTCTTTCAACTCAAATTCTTTAATTTTTATAATTTTTTCTATTCCAGCCTCTTGATTTTTCCTTACTTCTTTATACTAAATTCTTAATCTTCTTTTGGAAGTTGATTTTTTTTTTTTCGATGTTCTTGAATTCTCATTATTCCTGTATATTAGAATTTCAGGCTCTGGATTTGTTTTTTAATTTTCAGTCCTGTCTCTTCAAATGGTTTTCTTCCAAAATGAATTTTTCATGTTTTCCTTTAAAAAAATCAAGAATTTAAGATCCTAGTGTTTGGAATAGACAAAAATTGAAAGTTATAAAATGAGTAATAATAATAAAATATCAGTCCTGAAGACGTCTTTAGGCAGATGTTTGGAAGATGTTGGGTTTTGTAACATACGAGGTATTTAAGATGTCTTTAAGATACCTTGAAGACGTAAACAGACTTCTAAAAGACGTCTTGAATGTCGTTTGTGGACATCTTAGGGACGTCTATGTACTGTCTGAATAGTAGTATATGGTTGTATTAGGAGTAGAAGCTTCACTTTTTTGTGCTGAAGCAGTAGGTTTGCGAGCCGAACGTAGTGAGGCTTGCAATACTGCTGAAGCACAAAAAAGTGCTTCTACTCCGTATGCAACACACTGTTTTTTCTCCAAACGAATGGGGTGAGCTCAGGGGTAGCTGGATGGTTGAGCGGCAGTAAAAGTACAAGCGGCACTAAAAGTACTTTTGCTGCCGCTGGGGTTGCCAAGCAGCATAGAAATTAAATTTCTACCACCTCGACAGGTATTAACCTGCTGGAATTGCCTACCAGCATAGAAATTAAATTTCTGACATCTTGACAGACGTTAACAAAGTGACGTTTTTTTGACGTTTGGAGAAAAATTAAATTCTATACTTTAGGGTTTATAAAAAAATCACTAAACCTTCTCAGTAGTGGAAGAGAAAGACTGGAAACTTGAGACCATGCTTTAAGTTTTTGACACCAAACTTTCTGATAATTACTGATGTTTTTTTTTATATCTCAATATAGGTATCTTTAATCTTCTACTAAAAGTCATTCTTAAGTTTTATTAGGAAAAACCCTGCATTTCGCGATTTTACCCAAAGTTAAAAAATTTACCGATTTTTAAATAAATTAAATTCCAATAACTTTTTTATTTTCCAGCTAATAGTTATTAAATTTCTTTCATTATAGGTAACTTTTGATTCTCCACAAAAAAGTTTTCTTGAGTTTTTTTGATATAATGCATACTTTACGAAATATTCAATAAATTCCAAAAAAATCAAGATGGCAGCCATTTTTTTCCATGTTTCACCAATGCGACAAAGTGCGATTTTTGAGGGATTTATAAGAACCCTATTGACTGCTCATTTCCGCAGAGATCACTTTGCTACTAATTTTTTTTACCTCACCCGCATAAACCTGTCTAGATTGACTACACTATTAGGGTCCCATATCCAATACAATTGGATGTAAAAGAATATATACCTAAAATTAAGAAACACCATAAAGAACTTTGGAATAATATGTGGAAGGAATTACTAAGCAAAAAAGGAGTAAAATACAAGGGGGTTTATCAGACTGTCCCAAAGGAACCTCGGTTCACTAATATGGAATACATAAATAGAAGCCACGTAACTGCGATAATTAAGATGAGAACTGGACACTGTCTAACTGGTCAACACCTAAAGAGGCTGGGTATCAAGGACAGCTCAGCATCTGAGTGTGGGGAGGGGAAGAGGACAATCTAGTACATAAGTTATTGGAATGCCGTAACCTACAACCTAACCTATATGATATTTTTGTTGCTAATAATATGCAAACGCCTATCTCACTTGACTCCATTCTATTCAATCCCCAACTCAAAGCAAATAAACTAATATTGTACTTCCTAAAAAATAAAAAATTAGATTTATAACTCTCTATAGTATTTAAATTATCTTGATATTTCAGAACAGTCCCTCTTAATCCGAGACGACATTTCTTTGTGTGATAAAGCTCCCCAGTCGTCCGGGAGCGAGAAGAGTCTATCCTTTGTTGTGCTATCAAAAACAAATCGTAGTAAAACTTGAGAAAACTGAGAAAAATTGAGAAGTAAAGACAAAAGAATAAGCAGAAGAACCTAAGACAAAATAAACTAATGAATCTGAAAGCTATATATTAGAATTCACTACAGGATGAGTAAGGGAGCGAGACGAACCGGAAATCTCTTTCAACCACAATTAGTTTTGGCTAGATACCCCAGACGGTGAAGCCATAATAGGGTAGTCATTCCCTGGAAAGAAAAAAAAAATAAAAAAAAAATAATACACTTATTAAGGTTATGAAAAAAATAAACAGAAAAACGTAAGATAATAATATTCCTTATAAGATTGCCGTATCCATTCAAGAGAATAGATAATAATATTTCTTCATTTGATTTTAAGAACTATGGCGAGGTGCGAGTTGCTTAAAGAGACAAAAGAGTTAAATGAAACCAGGAAAATCTTATCAATTAGTACAACATGCCTATAGGATTTTACAAAAACAAATAATTTTTAGTTTAAAATTTCACACATGCACCTTGTCGGGGGTAAAAATTTAATTGCCAACATAAAAATAATGCACAAAATTCTGTTATATTCGTACATTTTGCAACAAGATCACGATGACACACTTACGCCTTACAAAATTATGTATAACTGTTGATACTTCATCATTCCAATTGGCCATTAACAAATTTTATTACGCCTGCAACATTAAATCATAAAAGTTTTAATGCAAAATATATTATTTTTAATTCGCATATTGCTCTGCTTACACACGCCAGGTTTTAATGGTGCCGACGGTACCGTTTTTTTTCCTCAGAATTTGGGTTACGAATAAATCAGAACTGTCTCACAAAAAAAGTGACGCCTGATGGGCGGCCAATTATTGTTATTAGGCTTCAGCCGTTTTAACATCGTAACACCGTAATTAAATTATCATTATAGGGTATTGTTTTTGAGAGTTTGGCCCAATTTTTTTAAAAGTTTTGTGGCTTACTTCACACCCACATGCTCTGTCCCGGCAATTATTTACAAAACAATTTCAAATTCACAACAAACCTGTTACAAACTCTTTGTATATAATAATACAGTACCACAATAATTGGTTTCTAATTATTTACTTTTATGAGTTCAAATAAATTTGATCCATCAGACAAGTTCTCTGCGATAGGTCATCATTCAAAACCTCAAATAAATCCGTCCCATAGGAATTCTTTTGTTCATTAGAGGATGAACTTTCCCAATTAAATTATATTATTTGTCTTGTCCTTGGATTTCAATGTGTTCCGTCCAAGTAAGTAGAGTGTCCTCTGTTCCGAGTAATTCCTATGTCTTAAGCTTTGGCCCTCCAATTGCCTTTGCCTGCAAAGTCTTACTACCTATCTTATCCTCGAAAAGACACGGCGGCTGCTTCATAAACCAATAAAAGATGGGTTTTCGCACTTATACCATAGGTACCTTAAATTTGAAATTGTACACCTTTTTATTTAGGAGTCGAGCTTCAAACAACGCCTCGCCACTCCTGATAATAGTGAGAATTTCATACATCTTTCCAAACTGGTATTCGAACAATAAACTGACATGTTTTGATTGTTGATTTGAACTAATCAGATTAGAATTACGCGATAATTTGCACTACACCTTTTCCACATGTAATTGCGAATATAGCAATTTATATTGCGAATTCATCAATTGATTTTGCGAATAGTCAAGTGATATTGCGATTATATTAAATACACCTTTTCCAATTGTAATTCAGAAATCGTCACTTGTAATTGAGAATAGTCAAATGTAATTGAGAAAGCGTTACATGTAATTGAGAATAGTTAAATGTTATTCAGAATTCGTTAACTGTAATTGAGAATAGTCAAATGTTATTGAGAAACCGTCAAATGTTATTGAGAATAGTTAAATGTAATTGAGAATTCCTTAATTGTATTTGAGAATAGTGAAATGTAATTGAAAAACAGTCAAATGTTATTGAGAAAACGTTAAATGTAATTCAGAAAGCATCAAATGAGATTCAGTATAGGTCAAATGAAATTGAGATAATGAAAATGCGGTTGAATAATAATTAATAATATCAGAACCTATATTATTGAAATGAAAGTAACATAAAATCTTAAATAAAAAACAAACAGTTCTCAAAACTAGCGTCCAACAAGCATTGGTTCCATAGCTAAAGCAGCCTCATAGAACGTCGTCGAATGTTGCGCAGCGCGGGCACAGTCACCATAGTTGGTTTCAGCATGGTCCACTATCTCTTCTAAATAAGCCAATCACTGTTCAATTACTCCAGGCCCATTCACTTTTGGTACTCGTAAATTACGTTTAACATAAGTTTTATTTTGGACCAAATGTTCTCGATGGGATTCAGCATTGGCGAATAAGGAGGTATAGCCTTAAAATTGTGGCGCCTGATCCAGACATCTCATTCACTGAATGATTTGTCTAAAGCGTAGTTCCTATAGATGCGAATCACGAATTGCGAATGCTTACACACTATACAGTTTCGAATCTTGCATGATCTCATTTTCATTTGATCTATTCTGAATCTCATTTGATGCTTTCTGAAATACAATTAACGCATTCGCAATTACATTTAGCTATTCTCAATTACATCTGACGGTTTCTCAATTACATTTGTCTATTCTCAATTACAATTAACGCATTCTCAATAACATTTGACTTTTCTCAATTACATTTGACGCTTCCTCAATTACATTTAACTATTCTCAATTACAATTAACGCATTCTGAATAACATTTTACTATTCTCAATTACATTTGACGGTTTCTGAAATACATGTAACTGTTTCTGAATTACAATTGGAAAAGGTGTAGTAATTGGAAAAAGTTAAATGTAATTGCGAATATATCAAATGTAATTGAGGAAAGTTAAGTGTAATTGGGAATATTTCAGATGCAATTGAGAATAATCAAATGAAATTTGGAATATATCAAATGTAATTGCGAATTGATCAAATATAATCAAGACATTATCAAATATTTTCTCTGTCGACTCTTTCTCGTCATCTTTGATCTGCATATATCACAATTATTGCGAAATTTCATTTTTGTGTCGCCTTTCTTTTACACAGATCTACCTATATGTATGTAAATAAAAGCTTTCTTCAACAACAGACCTATGTAGTTATTTTAGTAACAACACAGATGTTGATTGGAAAATTAAATGGCTCAATTACATCTGATTTATTACTAATTTTATTTGATAATCCCCAATTACATATGATATATTCGCAATTACACTTAAGTATTCTCAATTGCATTTGATGTGTTCGCAATTATATTTAACTTTTCACAATTACATTTGATATATTCGCAATATCAAGTGACTATTCTCAATTAGATTTGATTTATTCGTAATATTGTTTTACTATTCCTAAAATTAAGTGATATATTCGCAATTACACATGGAAAAGGTGTAGTGCAAATTATCAGATAATTGCATAGTAACTGGTGCGAAAACTGGTGTTTTGACATGTTTTGACAAAAAAATTAAATTTTTGATTTATGAAATTCTCTCAATAAATACAACTCGTGCAATGGAAATATATTTATAATTTTTGACAAATTTGCACACATGCATTTTTAACTGAAAAAGGCACTCGTGCACTATGCATTCGGGCAAATTTCCCAAAAATTAGCAATAATTTCCATTGCATTAGTGATATTTAATAATTGATATTGATAATACTACATTATAACGTACTTATTTTGGCAATTGCCTAATTATACTGCAAACGGCTAGTCAGCATCAGTCCGGAGGCCATGGGTCTATGGGTTCCTTGTATACATCTTACCTTTGGGCGCCACCAAGTTAATTGTGACTTAACTAGGAAGATAACCTAATGATGTTTAAACAAAACCTGTGCAATTGGAGAGCTTATCAATAAAACAACTAATTAGGTACAATAATGTATCTGGCTTCTTTATTAAAAAATAATAACAATAATGAATAGGGATGGCCAGGACATCATTATGGCTTGTACCAATTTATAAATATTTGATTGTAAAAAAATTAATGTAAATAACGCATATATAAATATGAATTTTAAGTAAACATGACTAAAAACCTTTTGATATTTACACTTGTGAGTGATAAGAAAACTACAGTATGGGTTACACTTTACCAACAGGCAAATTAAACACAGAAAGATGAAAGTTATTGTTAGGGCAACCTCAGGGTAAAATTCTAGAATTTTATTTAAGGGGCACTTACCGACGTAATTCGGTGTCAGATGATTTATATAAGATTTGCCTAAATAGTGAAGGTGCAACTTACATGTATACAAGTGTATCCGTTCAACGTAGAACTCGACGTGGTTCTGCCAGAGTGGCACCAAGAGAGTTGCTGAAGAATGGCTACCAAAGCCCCAACTGAGAGCAATCTAGATCCAGTCTAGAATCTCTCTAAATACAGCTTAGCAACTGTCCAACTATAGTCTGAGACTAGGACCCTATAACGATGTTCGTATAAAAAAAACAAATCGAGCCCCAAATATTAGAAATAATCTTACCTCAAATTGAGGGATACTCTAGACCAAAGGTGAAGTCTTAAACTTCCAAATGCAGCTCGGAACAGTCCTATTAAAAAAAAAATGGAACACGTGTTGTAGGTTAATATTTCCTGAAGAAAATCTCAAACTTACCGAAACAGAATCCAAAAATGACCAAGGGACGACTCTAGACAATTATCAGCAAGAAATTAGTCTACTTGAGCTCCCTGGCACAAAATTCCAAAAAGTCTCGCCCCAAAAATAATTAGGGCCGAGGCCCTAGACCGGACGACTACTCAGCGTGAGGTCGCAGATCAAAAGGGCGGATTCTTCATTTCGAATTTAGATTTCGGAAGAAGACTTTCATCTGTCAAACTTCTAATTTTCACATTGAAGAAAATTATAGAAAAGGACGTGTTCAGTTTCACCACAAAAGTACGAACTGAGAATCGGTTGTGTAAAAAATGACTGGTGAATGTTGAAAAGTGCCTATAGGACATATATCAAAAGGTAGAAGAGGTCTAAAGAAAACGCCTAGACAAAACAGCTGTTCAATGACATGATGGAAATGAAAAGTCAAAGATTAAACAACAATTATTATCATAACCTCAGATTACTGATTGGATTTGCAAACAGAGATGATGATGGTACTACCTCCTTTTCCTAAGATTCTAATCAATAACAGCGGGCCCTGCCATACTGAATCAAACCTTCCTAGATCAATCAACAAAACTTGCAAACCTGCACAAAAAAACTTTCAGTAGAAGGCAGTAATCAAGGTAACAAAATCTGGGCACAGAAAAGACAGTTGTTTATTCATTTATTTCATTGTAGTTCTATATAGAATCATATGTACTAGAGCAAAACACAGTAGCATATCAAACAAGAAATTGAAAATGCTACAACATAAGGTACCTACTGGAATTTATGATAATTGCAATGTTGGTCCAGAAATTTCCAGATAAAATGTACGCTAACCTATCCTATCAAAGAATACTTAGAAATCCCATTAATTTAAATGAGGAATAGTTAAGCTACTTAAAGTTTTCTCAAGTAAACTGAAAACTTTTATAATATAGGTTTTGCCTTTTAAAAACGTTTTAGGGAGTTTATGGTTTATTCAGGCTTTTATAATTAGCTAATGAAGTTTAAAAGTGAAGTTCTTGGGTATTTAGAAATAAAAAATAAGTGGTTTACTTTTCGAAATTTTCATTTATTAGGGCAATAGAAAATTACATTCACGTTCCTAAAATAGATTTATCCCAGTAAAAAAAAATCTCTGCACCTATTAATAAGCTTCTAAGTGCAATTAACCAATTTAGATGCAAATGTTCAGGATTCCGCTACTTAAGTAAAATAACAACTTGAAAAAATGAAGAGCAGTTCTCAGCATCGCAAGCAAAAGTTGAATGACATCAACGATGGATGCAAATTAAAGATTTTAATTTTAGTTGATTAACTGGATTTCTATTCTTCTCTATTAACTCATACTGCCTCTTATTATACTGGTCGCGGGAAAGAACATTATACATAATTCCGTAATATTTTATCGTATCTAATAATTTAATAGGACTGATGTGTTTAATCTTAACGTCAATCTTTTTATTTCGTTTATTTTTTAATGAAGTTCTCAGGAATAAAGTCAGATTAATTATTATTGTAAATGAATTATAATATTCTTCAGCTTTTAAAAGGAAACAAGATTTTTCTTCAAAAATTTTGTTAAAACAAATACCTATCTTTCTTGTGTTAACGACACCATACACCGTGCTGGTCCGTGTCCCTCAAGTAACTGTACCGTACATGAGCTCATCTGCTCGTCTGATATGGTACGGAAGCTTGTCACACACGATGCATAATGACATTTCCTGGTGTTTTCAAACTACTAGCGTAAAATTATCCTAAATTGTCTCTAATTGTTCAGAAACTGAAATTCCTATTATACTCTTTGCTGTATTTTAAAAAACGTTATAGGTACGCAATTTCTTTGCTTTTAATAGGTGTAATGTTAGATGAACAAAACGGTTCAGGTTCATAAGAAAACTGTAACTCGTGACTGGAAATTTGGAACTGTTCTCGATAATGATAGGTTGAATTGTTGAATTGATGAATCTTATTTGCATTAGATTATGCATTGTTGATAAAGATAGCGTTAGTAGTACTTGGTCGAACGAAAGAAAATTTGAAATAATGTTGAATAAAAAGAATGTGAGAACAGACTATATCTCCAAGAATGCATGAAATATTATTATAAATAGGAAGTTTAGCAGTATTTGTTTCATCCAGACAAACCCCAAGAACAAGTAACGGGCCAAAATTCCGGAAATATAAAAGTATCCACTTTTTCTGTTATTAGAAAACACTATTGCCGGGTCAAAAAAATTAAATTCACCAGAAATTGGCATGAAACATCACTAGATTTAAAAAAAAAATTCACCAGAAATCTTGAAAGTTTATTTTTCAGGCTTTGGAAACATGGTATGTATTGCAATGTCGGTATTACAGGGCGTCATATTTAAATTTAAAAATTTTGTAATGCCTACTTTGTCCCTTGTCAAACGGTGTTGCCAACTACAACTTATAACAAATATTGTGTCAATCATTGAAGCTCGAATTCAAATTAAAAAAAAGCCCAAGTAGGCCTTGCAAATTTCAAATTTTCCATATAAACGTCAGCAACACTGTTGAACAAAATGTCAAATATCATTTATGACAAGCGATAAGATTACTACTTATCAAAAACTAAGTGAACCTTAAAGCAATCCTGGACTGGGATCAACTGTAAGCAAAAAATTTATCAAATCAAGTAGGTCTTGGAAACAACCCCCATTTTAATTTAACTGTCAAAAACTACAGGGCCTACTTTGAAACGTTAAATTGCGTTAGGGCTACTACATTTTTCGACTAGGGTTGTAACGTTTTAAATTTTTCTTCCAAAACCTAATAATTTTGTGAATTTAACAAATCCTTTGCTAAAACCAGATCAGAAAAAATGTATTTCTATCTCTTTTTTATACAAACTAGTAAAAAAGGACACGAATAACTCAGTGCACACTAATGCAGTTGAAAATAATGCAAATTGAATAAAACAATTAAGCAAAAATAGAGCTTCAAATGACGTAATTTTAATGAAAAAAAAAGCAACACTTCGCAGGCCCATAGGGTCGGGATCTTTTTAATTTACGAGCCCGAAGGGCCGTGGTACCTACTTAAGTTACGAGCTCAGAGGGCCGGAGTCTTTTTAAATTACGAGTCCGTAGGGGCGAGGGTTTTTATGTGTGGTCACCTTCGTGTGTACCTGGTTTTTCAGTCTCAATTTTTCAGGACTTTTTTCATTTTCTGAATTGAGTAGGGGAGGAAACTCCAATAAGTTGAATTTTTGTTAACTGCCGGAAAAGATTATAATATTTGGGTTTGACAGTTTGACTATTAGATGAGATTGCGGCCCATAGACAAAATGTCGGATTCGAAATTCGATAATGCCATATGGTACGGGTACGGGAAAAAATGTGGCTCATCGTTGCCACATTTTGCACAATATCTTAAGAAGCTTAACAATTGGATATTGTTTTGAGAATCAAATGATTGCTTAGAGGAAATCAGGTAATCAATTGAGAATGATATAGGAATCCCCAAAAAAATGGAAAAAACTGACCAACGTGAAAATCAGGGACATAAGCGTCCCTATTTTGTTTCTGACTGGTCAACAAAGTTCTCTATCTCTCTATCGATTGGAAAAGTCAAAATTCAAAAAACCTGAAAAATAAAAATTTCGATTTTTTCAAAGGGTTAAACCCCTTTGGATTTTAATTTTAAAATTTTCAAACTCAATTTTCTCGAAACCCGTCAAAGATTTTAGATCAATTTTTTTTGAGATTGTAGCCCTTAATTAGGGCTTTAGAATGATATTTAGTTGAAGTCGCTGGCATTTACGGTTTTTGAGAAAATCGAGTTTGAAGTTTTTGACTAAATTTCAACTAAAATTCAACATTGAGGCTCAATTTCTCTAAAAGTATTTGAGTTATCAAACTCAATCTAGCACTGATTTATAGAGAATTTGATGCTCTTTCCAACCATATATAGTTTATTTTGATTTGTTTAAAATTTAATAGAAGTATTGGCCAATTGCTCCTAGCCCTGTCAGGATTCAAAAAAAATTTAAACCTAAAAATTGAGATTTTATTTTTATTTTTCTCGGTGTTGAAATCAAGATTTTGTAATGATGTTAGAGTTTTTTTTTCGACTAATTGAGACCCGCTCTATCGATTGGAAAAGTCAAAATTTAATAAATATGAACAATAAAAATTTCGAATTTTTCAAAGGGTTACTTACCACTTTAGATTTTTATTTCAAAATATTTGATCTTGGATATCTTAAAATCTATTAAAGATTTTGAATTAAAATTTTCAGGAAATGTAACTCTCGACAAGGGCTTTAAAATGGTATTTAGTTAAAATCGCTAGCTTTTATGGTTTTCGAGAAAATCGAGTTTGAAATTTTTGATAAAATTTGGACTAAAAGTTCACTTTGAGATCCAATTGCCTAGAAAGTATTCGAGTTATCAGAACCAATTTAGCATGGATTTATAGAGAATTTAATGCTCTTTCCAACCATATATAATTTGTTTTGATTTGTTCAAATTTCTTTGATTTGAAAAAAATTTCCAGAACGAAAATTGAGATTTTTTAGCTTTTTGAAATCGCCATTTTGAAAGTGATGTTAGAATTTTTTTCGATTAATTTGAATCCGCTGAATCAATTGGAAAAGTCAAAATTTCGAAAATATGAAAAATAAAAAGTTTTCGATTGGTTTGACTAAAACCCATAAGCAACGCCACTGGTTAAACAAAATACATGTTGCCAACTTGAAAAATAACCGGCCAATAGCAATAAGAGCCTGGAATAAACAGAAATTGAAATATAAAAAGGAAAACATATACAGGGTGTCCCACGGTGGATGGCGTATTAGACGTTTATGGAGAACTAAAAAGCGGATCATTTTGAAAATTTGGCAATCGGGATAAACGACCATGATCTACACTTTCAAAATATTTTTGTTTATGCGGTGTTGCCGCTTCTACTCTAAACCAGTGGCAACAGCGCTATTTTAAATGGAACACCCTGTATGTTGTTAAAAATATTCAAAATTGATGAAATTTCAAAATCACCAGATTTTTTTTTATGTATTCAAAATAGTTTAATTTTTCACAATAGATTATATTTATAATTTTTTCAAATAAATGAATTTCAAAGAGTGCTGTTTCTCCATCAAAATCAATTACCTAATGACCTCATTACATCACTAAGTACGATAATATAACTTAATACGTAACTCAAACAGGCTAAAATGAGTTACGTAATAAGCTCTTACATTGCGGGTCGTACATTAAAAAAAAATATTCATAACGCCATAAAGAGAAGCCAATAACGAGTTTGCAAAACTTTTTGATCGATGTCAAATATATTCTTCTCATACGCCAGTTCAGCAAAAATGGTCTAACCATTGTGGGACGTAACCGAGAAGCTAAATCCCAAAACCGATCGCCGAAAAATGTAAAAATCCTTCTATAGATCCAAAATGTTGTGGCTTCAATATGTGCATAGAAGACGAGATTTTATTGTTTTCGGGCTAAATCCATGACACTCGTAGAAATCGAACTCGCCTTATATAAAGCTTTGTGAAGTAACTTAAGTAGACACATTTTTGTATTTGAGAAAAAGCAAACAATATTTGAACGTTTATTTTTCACAAAATTCTAGTTTGAGGGTTTAAGTTTAAATCGATAAGCACTTTTCACAGCCAAAATCTTGAGCAAGGCTATCTTTACATTGACGCGCAATGCATAGACACTAATTTCCTTTTAACGATTTATGATCATGTCCATGTTCCCGAATCCAATTACAATAAATCGTCAATTAGGTACCGGTTCGGGAATTGATCTTTGACTTCTTTAATCCCAGACTGCACTCACTCCCAATGTCGTATCCAGCAAAGTGGCAGACATTTCCTGCGTGCTGCGATTTGCATCAAATTGATTCCGACAGCATCGGCATCGGGGACCTGTGCTGAAATAACTTTGCAGGAACGAAGGGCTTATAAACAACCTGTCGACAGATATTTTTCGTCGTTGCACTGCAAAATATGTCAGTCCGGATTTTAACGCTACAGTGTGTTCTATACGAAAAAGATTAGGTTGTAGATTTTAAGCCGCTTATTTTATTATCGTTATTGGTATTGTGAGGATGCTGTCTGAGAATCTTTCCATTTTATTGAGTATTTTTTTTTATGGACGAATAAACTTTATAGAAAATAAATTGCAGAAATTCATAAAACAAAAGTTGATACATTGCTGACAGATACCAAGAAAGGAACAAAAATAGAAGAAGGCTAAGAAAGATATAAAAATAAAGGTATTGGTCGCGGTAGCAGAACAAAATGTGGGCCCACATGTAGTAGATAGAAACCTGAAAAATAGACGACGAGAAACAATAAATTTGAGCCAGCAGTAAAAGAAACAAAAAAATAAATAAATAAAATTAGTGGTGGAGTAGAGTAAACCACCCAGTAATTCAACATGTTATATCCTTTTTTTAAATTCAAAAGTTCGTAAAAATTTTATGTTCAGCCCTAAAATCGTGAGCAAACAATAATTGAAGCGAGGCTTCAAAAAAGATACATGTTTTATTCCGAGTACCTGAAAGCTATTTCTTGTGACTGGTCGAAAAAAATATACTTGTACGCTTTATGAAAAATAATCTACCATTTTTTCATCCATCTGGAGAAAACTTTTGATTATGTCAGAATTTTAGAATAAAGTACAAATGGACACTTTCAATAAAAGAACGAACAAAATGTGTGTTGAAAAGATCAAGAGACTCACATGAAAAGACACTAGAATTAGATTTGATTAAATTAGGAAGAAACTATCAGAAGTGTGAGGCAGTTTTGAGTGTTTCCACTAGACATAGATGAGGTCATGAAACAAATGGAGAACTTTGAAGAGGTATGAAGGAAAATATTGGAACAAGGGACTACTTACTTAGTTTCTTATGTGGATGACATGGTAATATTTGCAAAGGATAGAGAAACAGTTGAAAGCAAGGTCGCGCGTTAAATATTACTTCTCTGGACATATTTTAGAACAAATTTTAATATAAATTGCGGTATGAAATGAAAATTTAATAACTTTGTTCCTGGTTTTTTCTGCGGAATTCAGGTCCGAAGCTAAATTATAGCTTCAGAATTTTCTTGAATTTGTCTACTGGTCGATTTCGTTATCGGACCGGATTTTCTATTTCCACGGCATGAAGTTTAAGACTTCCTACAAATCTCGAAGTTCCCTCGGTAGGCTCACCTCAGGTTCATCAGAGGTTCAGCTCAGGAGCCGAATCAAATTTCAACTCAGGGAATCGCTTAGGAACCGATCCAAAAATCAACTCAGGGTCTTATCGCCCCGTTTACAAACAATTCAATGACCGGAAGAAGCTGCCGGAATTAGGTATCATTTAATAATCCTCAATCACTACTACTTCACACTTAGTTGAATTACATAATATAGAACATTTGAGCTAGCGATAGGCACGTTTTATCTCATCAATCTAGAAAGGCTTTCTTCTTTCAGTCTAGTCAATGCTCAATCTGTGCAGTGAAGCTATAGGTAAAGTCCGTCGTTTTTAATTTGACACTTTCCATATGAGGAGCGAGGGGGTGTTTCATATGGCAAAACCAGGTGTGATGTCAGGTAAACATTGGCGTTCTAATGTAGGCAGCCACCAGCTCACATTCCTTTGGAGTATCAGATTAAAATCGATAAACATTAGGTAAACACTTTTTTCATTTCTGGAATGAGTGAATTTTAAATTCAAAAGTATTAAGTAGCAGATTGAACTTTCAATGGAGTACCAAAATTCAAAACTATTCCAAACTTGAATTTCAATCACAAGACATAACCCCATCAATATCCAAAAATTATATTTTCTAATAAAACGAGAGTTCCATACATATCTTATATTTCAAAGCATATTTGCAGCTCATGAGAAATTTTTTGTTGATTGTGGGCAAGGAGAATACACACTCAAAAGGCCTCGTTTTTGATAATCGCCGCTGTATTGGTGTGGCCCCATTGGCGACGTCATAACTAAGTCGTCAGCTGTTTCAACAGCCTACGTCAAGGCGAGAAATAACGTACTGCCTGCGTCACGACTGGTGTTTTGGCGGTGGGGGGGAGGGAGGAGGGGAGGGGGGGATTTGTTACACACAAGCCTTATGAGGATAGGCCATCCTGTAGTAGTAGTGTGTATCATCCTTGGGTTGTGGGTACACGAAAATGGTTAACTTAACTGGATGTTATTGTAGCTATTTAATTTCGCACAATGAACAAATTAATTCAATATAACGTGAACTAGGGAGAAAATGAAAAATTGAGTCTCTCGATATTGTAATTTTCTGACTGGTAAAATAATGTCATCATGATAGATTCTTTTTCCGTCGCTCATGGAAGGATTGCGCAGTAACCTACTGCGGTCTCTGGTAAGCGTCCAAACAAATCTATCCTGAGTAGTTCAAAGCGTTGAGATTGCACAAGTGTCTGAAGTAGTCCAGAAGGCGAAGTTTGTTGCCTTAAACTTTTGACATTCTATACATTTCTGTAGTTAGTCAGTTATCGTCTTCCGCATACCAGGCCAGAAATATATTTTTGCGATGCGCTGATATATTCGTTCGATATTACAATGTTCAGCTATCTCAGCGTCGTGGTATTATTTTGAAACATGTGGTATACGAGCACTAGCAACTACGAGTTGTGGCTCTTCTTCGTCAATATCTGAGGTATAGCGGTACAAAGATCCATTTGACAAGATGTACCCTCTTTCAACCCACTTCTTCCAAGTCAACAGAAGATTCGTTAGGGTCTTCGAGACATTTTCTCCACATCAGGGTCAGACACCTGCTCATGCCAAGTATCAACGCTAAGAGTGGAAAAGTTGCAGTGTTGCCAATATGCGGGTAATTACCCGATTTGCGGGTAATTTGACTGAGAGCGGGGTAATTTCCTAATATTTTATAAATCGGGTAATTTCGGGTAATCGCAGCTTTGTTAACTTTCACAATGTTTGGAAATGGTCATAGATGGCGCGGATAGCTGATCTGTTATAAGGTCACTGCCGGCGCCAATCCTAGTCTATCTATCTGTCAGCTATCCTTAGAGCAGGTAAAGGTAAAGGAGTAGTAACATGCAGAGGCGCCGACTTTTGAAAGTTCTCATGGGTGCAGGGTGCAGGATAATAACTTTATAAATTTGTTTATAGGGGGAGGGGGAAAGTTGCTGCAGGCTCAAATTATGTAAATTTAAATTACATGATATTACTCGCAAACTCCTGGTCTGTCAAAAATTCACCCCCAGATCGACCCAGGACGACCCACCCTCGTTCCCTGACGATTCAGTCTTCTGGACCCCATCGAACTCCATCTTGGGAGACGATAGCGCACCAGTCACCAGCGCAACCACCCCTGAACGCCTGAACCTAGCACGCCTGTAGCTAAGGATAAGGGCCCAAGCAGGACAAAGAACCAGAGTTGTGCGTCCCGAACTCCCCACCATCTCCACCCAGAAGGGACCGAGACCAAAGTCTCCCGGGGATGACTCTAATTGTCCAATCCATCGGGCATCCAAATGACATTCATAGATGACCACCCGGCACCCGGCACCCCGCACCACCTACCAACCCCCCACCTGCCTCACTGATGCCACCTCCCCTTCTGGTCATCGACCTCACCGACGGACAGGAGGGAGTGACAACTCCGAACCGAGAACCGGGAGGCATGACCAGCATTTTCAATCACGTTCTGGTGCAGCTGGCCTCCCTCCGCGGCCACCTCAACCTTAATTCGAACGACAACGGCAAACGTCATTAGGAAACTCTTCTTCAAACGACCCTGACCGGAAGTGACCAGCAATTCGATTCCGCCCTAAAAAGCTGGACTTCCGAGCGATTCGGGGTCAAATCTCGGAAAAGGGGTAGAGAAATTACCCTTCCGGCGCGGGTCCTTCAGGCGTCGCGGCTCGTAAAAAGCTCTCAAACTGCGGCAGAACTTAAACTGGTCGGGGTCCTCGCCAATCCCTCTTCGAAAAGGCGCAGGTCCTTTACACCAAGAGCCGATCCTCTCTGGCCGAAGTCATCTTAAGCGGCCGCTCACTCGACGTTTCTGCGATCACCCCAAATATCTCAGAGGTTCAAAATCTCTAAGGGCCATCCTGAGTAGTTTTCAATTTAAGTTACAAGATACCGATATTACCCCACGGAACGGAATGATCATCATATACGTTTGTACTTCCGCATTCCCCACAAGAGCTCCCATGGGTGCGGAGCACCCATGGGAGGTTGCTCATGGGTGCACCTGCCCCAATGCCCCCATGTAGTCGGTGCCAGTGGAACATGGAGTTGGAAAATGAAGCCGTTTTTTCCAGCTGCCGGATTCTATTTTACGAGTCGAGTCGTAATTCGTATCGAATTGTCAAAATAACGATTCTATTTTATGATATTTCGATACGTATTACACGGTACGTCCGGAGCTGTGGTATTCGATATCGAGACAATCCGACTCTAATCGTAAAATAGAATCTGGAGGCAGGTATTTTGGCACAAAAAAAATGGCGATAGGTATAGGCAATGCAATGAGGATGCAATTCTTTACCTGTCATTTGGTGCCAAACAACTGCCATAAAGGCAAAAACTGCGGGGGGATTGCGAAAACACGACTCAAAACGGACACTCGATACGAAAGTGAATACGCATCGACCAGTCCAGTGACTTTCGTCGAAATGCATTCGCATGGAGTGCGTTCGAAATCAAAATTTCGGTGTAACATGGCGGTTGCGGTTCGAATCGAGAGTTCGTAGTCCGCCCCCTGGCTTTACTTTCGTTTCATAGCAGAATGGCGCGTTCCTACTCCTTATGTCCGTAGAACAGCGCTTTACCTGCTCTAAGTAGCTATCCTTTAACCTGAAATAAATTTTGATGCGAAATGCGGCAACTTTGCATTAGGATTGTTCGGACTAGTTCAGAATCAGTCCTGAATTGAACTGCGCTTGCGCATTTGTTTATATATGTTCGGAATAAATAAATCCGCAAACGTTGTTCAATTCCGAACTGATTCTGAACTAACTCTAAACAAACCTAATATCGATTAGCTTGGTATGGCACGAAGCACGAGTGTATCTTTATCCTTTTTTTTTCCTATACCCTTAAAAAAAAAAATATACGTGGACCCCTAAAATACTTTTTTTTTTTGCTTAGCGTTGTTTTAAAATAAAAATATGCCCCTTTCCTCGCCTCAAAAACCTGGTAACACCATAGCAAACGCGAGTAAAGATCGGGTAATTTCGGGTAATTTCAATTAGAAACTCGGGTAATCCGACTTTACCACATTGGCAACACTGGAAAATTGGCTACAACATAGTTTATTTCTACTGATTCCTCAGTTTCTTTACGTGGTGGCCGCGAAAATGTGTCGGCAACTCCATTTTTTTTGCCAACAATGTATTCTATGGACTACAGTGGTTACAGCGTCTTCTAGGTAGCCTCGAAACTTCCTTACATCCCACACAATAAGAGCTTCGTGTTCTGTTGTACTGTAATTTTGCTCTGTGGAGGTCAAGAGTCTAGATGCGTATTCCACTGGTCTTTCATCTTCACCCCCTGGAGTAAACATGCACCGATCGCATAACCGCTCCCATCTGTGGGTAGTATATAGGAAAGTCGGCTATCGGCTTGTCTTAAAATTGGAGGTGAGCACAAAAGAGCTTTAAGTGTTTCGAATGCTTCTTTTTGCTCATGGCCCCATGTCCAATTGGCTTTTTTTTTCGTCAGGTTGCTTAAGGACTTGGAAATATGAGCAATATTCTCTATAAAACTCCTGTACCATGAAAAAGTTTGCAGGAAACTTAGAAGTTATTTCACATTATTTGGAGATGGAATGTTGAGAATGGCAGATACTTTTTCTTCATTTGGCGAAATGCCTTCGAAGGAAATGATGTAACCAAGATAGTGTACCGTTCCACATACAAATGAGCACTTTTCTCGATTCAACGTGAGTTTATATAAGATCAGTCGTTCGAAAACTTTGCGAAGGTCAAGGTAGGCCAAAATAAAAACCTCTTGCAGGCCTGATCTGAAGCGGTCGATCAAACGCTGAAAGGTAAATGGCGCATTCCGAAGACCAAAAGGCATGCGTGTATCTTTTTGGCGGCATGTAAAAGGTCATCAATTTTTGGGATTGGTTATTTGTCGGCACGTGTGACTGCATTCAAGGATCTATAGTCAACAGTGAGGCGAACTATATTACCTTTTTTAGGGACAAGAACAACTGGAGCAGCGTAATGGGACTCACACTCTTCAATATAACTACTTGCTAATAATTTGTCCAATTCTTCTCGAAGTTGTATTTTCTTGATTTCTTACATTCGATAGGGTGAAGAAGCTATCGGAAAATCATCTAGAAGTACGATAGAATGTTCTGCATAAGGAGTAGGCTCATCATCTGGCTTAAAAACCTTAATTTATTCATGCAAAAGAGTGTTAAGTGTAATTTTTTGTTCCCGCTTGAGAATAGAAGCTTCGTTATCTCCCAGTTTGATATTTTCAAATTTTACATTATTCCCAGTACAATAAGGATCTAGTTCAGTATCAAAAACAAAAATGAGTTGAGGATTTTCACCGAAATAACACTGATTGGTAGGTAAGTTCAGAATAATGTTCGGTTGTTGGATGAAATCACATTCCAACAAATTTCTACCGTTTTCTTGGTGCGGGACAGATAAAACCTGTACGAATTGTTTTATATTGTAACTTAACGTCCATTCCAAAAATAATTACATTAACGGCACGTTTCCAACCGTCAGCTAAAGTCATCAGCATCATGTCTTTATTGTGAGGTATGCTTTCTTGTAATAATAGTTTCGCGTGAGTTGATCCGGCAATACTAGCTCCGGTGTCTATAAAAGCGTAACCATTATGATCATAAATTGTGATCGGAACAAAAGGTGGTTAAATTTTCATCATTGGCTTAGGTTTACATTTTGGACAATAATTGCTTTCATAATGTATCCAGGCGTATTACAACCATAACATGAAATATTAGGCATTGTAAAACTATTATTTTTATTAGCAGGCTTGTTTTTGTCGATAGAGCCTGCTTTAGCTGCAAAAGAATCAGGCTTATTATTGGCTAACTTGCGACACTCCTCAATCACATGTCCTGTATATTTACAATACGCGCACCTAATTTTTTCCTGAGAAGAAACTTTTTGTTCATTAACAGTTTGATTTTCGGAGATATTTTCGAATGTTTCTTCGATCAACCGGGCATGAGTGAGAAGTTCACCAAAAGTTTGAATTTCATCGCGAGGAACTTTCTCTCTAATTCTGCGATTTATAAATTCATAGATCATGTCAAGTTGTGCTGATTCAGTTCATGGTAGTTGTGCTGAAATTGACCTAGCCTTACAGATAAACACGTCAGTTTTAGTTTTACTAAATAATTCACGATAGACACGATGAGGAGGTTTAATCGGGCCAAAAGTTGAATGTTGACAATAGCGGAATTCCAGTCAGTAAGACTGACTTTAACCTCCTGGTACCACGTCGCAGCAAAACCATCAAGCAACATAGGTAACCCCTTGAGAGCGTTCACGTCAGAAATACCCGTACAGTTTTTGTATACCTCGATTGCATCGATTAACGCATTAACATCGATTTCCAGAGCAACGTTAAATCGCGAATTACATTTTGCAAGGTTACCGCTTTGTACAGGGTGATCTATTATAAATGTCACCCCCTGCTAAATTTTTTATTTGACGTTTTTGACAGAAGTGTCAAATATAAAAGTTTTAAAAAATTGTGGAAAGTATTTAATTAACTCAGTTTTAGGCATTCAGGGTGCGACAAAAAAGTGCAGCAGTGTAAAGTTATATTTTTTAAATGGAACACCCTATATATTGTGCCCTTATTTATTAGTTCCATTCAACCTGATTTCAACGATATATAATTTGATATACTTATCTCTCGGTTTATCTCCAATAGTAATAGGGAAAAACGCGAAAATCCCTTCCTAGATCTCTAATGTTATTTTTTTTTCAAATAATAATAATAACTTAGATATCTGGATTTATTATAATAATGTTTTTCCCTATAACTATTAAAGATGGACATATCAAACGGTATATTTTTGAAATCAGGTTGAAAGGTACTAGCAAATAAGCGCACAATATACAGGGTGTTCCATTTAAAAAAAATGTTACTTCACACTGTTGCACTTTTTTGACGCACCCTGTATGCCTGAAACTGACTTGGTTATATATACTTTCGACAATTTCTTGAAACTTTTGTTTTTGAAACTTTTGTCAAAAATTCAAAATGAAAAAGTTAGAAGGGGGCGACGTTTATAATAGATCACCCTGTACAATTACCGCAGAAACCCCTTGTGCAGCCTTCACGCCAACAAGGCGTGTTAATAGTTCTTGAAACTGTTTGTCTGAGAGAGTAACCGACGCCATCTTTTTTCGTTGATCTCAGATTGTACGAATGTCTCAATTCCAGTTTGCAAGAGGAGGAAAAATAAAAAGAAAACTTACAGTTTGCTGCAAATAGTTCTCGGCGATGTCTCACACGCAAAACTTTCGAAAACACAAGTTTTCACACAATTTTCGTAGCCACAAGTTGGGCACCAATTTTAAGAAATTTTTTTGTTGGTTGTGGGTACACGAAAGTAGTTAACTTACCTGGATGTTGCTACATTTTTTTTCTGGTAGCAAAACGGAAATGACCGGAATGAGGGTGGTTACGCAAATGGGCTTAAGAAAAGGAACTTAGTTTCTACCTTATAGGGCTGAGAGTGCCAGCTAAACTCCAGTCGGGAGTGGTCGAGGGTTAAAACAGAAGAAAACTCTAGAAAATAGGTAAAATTTTGGACCCCACCCGTTTTCTGGCCCTAAAGTAAGGTAGAACGTTAGCTGAAAAAAAAAAACATCTAAAACGGGAAACCTAAAGGATTTCACCCAATTTGGAAATCAAACTCTGTCGTAAATAATAAAGGGGCATTTTATTCAAGTTTGCCGAGATTCATTGTAAGTACTTGATTTAGATATTTTCAGTACCTATAGGTAATTAGTATTATCAAATCGGTATTATTCAAATCAATTTAAGTAAATTAGGTGGAATTGTTGAATACTCTCTAACTAAATAAAACAGAAACAAAAAGGTACCAACGCAACGTCCTTTGCATATATGCTTCGGCTAACACGGTTGAACTATCTATAAGGAAAATTAATAACTAATTACTTAATTAAGGTAAAATATATATAACTAATTACTTGATTTATTTGATTAAGATTCAAATATAGATGATTCATGTACTAGTGATTTGGCTTTTCAGGGTGTTTAGGTCGATTCCGCGTATGTACGAAGGGCTAGAGAGAAGTTTCAACGAAACTTGAAACAAAAAAAAAATAATCTCAGATTATCCTCATCTTAGATTACCGACTACAATTTATTTATTTTAATTAATACAACTTACAACTAAGTGGTATACAAACTACCAAACTAAAAGTCATCAATGGGAGAGTCCTGAGGGTGACTCTTAAGATCTTTTGCATGCCAGGTTCCGCATTTTCGGCCAGAAAGGTTGGAAAGCTCGTATGACCAAGGTGACAGAACTTTGGATACCAAAAATGGTCCAGAGAATTTTGGCGCAAGCTTCGATGTAAAATTATTTGCAGCACTGGAGATAACATGATTTTTCCGCCAAACCTGCTGGTTCAATTGAAATCTCTCATCGCGATGTCTGAGATTATACCTGCAACGACTCCGGTCAAAACACTGTTTGAGACGCTTCTGTACGTCTACGAAAACTTTTTCCAAAACTCGTGCGCGTTCCACTGGATTGTACGTTTCTAAATCGTTATTCGAACTTGAGGTATTCGAGGAAGGAATGAACCTAGGTTCACGGCCAAACACAACAAAATTTGGGGTAAGACCAGTAACCTCGTGCTTTGCTGAACGCATCGCACAACCAGCCTTCGACAAAAAGGTGTCCCAGAGCTTATGATTATTCTCCACGTAGCCCGAGATAATAGTTTTTAGAACTCGATGAACTCGCTCAACCGGATTCGCTTGCGGATGATAATGGGCGGTAAAGCGGAGGGAAATACCGTAGCTATGAAGAACGTCTTGGAATTGTTTACTGCGGAATTGGGGCCCGTTATCTGCAATCAATTTTTCAGGAATTCCATATATGAGGATGACGTGGTCCTCCAACCATCTCAAGATGCCCTTAGTGGTTGCAGAACGCAATGGGAAAAACAAGGGATATTTGCTAAAAACATCGTATACCGACAGGACATATGAATAACCGGAGTTAGATCGTGGAAGGGGACCGACAAGATCGATACTCACGACCTGCCAAGGCCTCGTAGCGGTTGGTTGCTGACTCAACATTTGCCCTGCGGACGCCTTTTGTAGGGGCTTGGTTTTAAGACAAACCTGGCAACGATTGATGTACCTAGAAACATCCGATTTCATCTTCGGCCAATAATGTTGCTGGGCAATTCGGGACTGGGTCTTAAAGATACCCAGATGACCACAAGTAGGCGGATCGTGATGATCCCTAATAATAGCTGACCGCTGACCTCGAGGAATGACGCGCAACCAAGAATCACCACTATTCCCCAAAGCAGAATAAGGAAGTTTGGCACGCTTGAACAATTTTGCGCCATCCACCCGCCAATTCGGATATTTAGATGGCCGATTTCTGATATTGGTGATCATGCGCTCGTACCAAGGATCATTCGTGGGTGAAGAAGGAGAAACATTATCATTGGAAGACACCGCTGAATCCGTAATAGCCTGGATAACCGGTACCGAACGTGATAGGGTATCAGGCACGACATTATCTTTACCTTTACGGTGTATGATTTCGAAATCATACTGTTGTAGTCTCACTGCCCATCTGGCTATTCGACCCACAGGATCTTTGATTGAATTTAGCCATTTAAGACTATAATGATCGGTGATGACCGTAAAATGGGTGCCCTCTATATAGGGTCGCAACTTTTCAATCGCAAAAAGGACTGCCAGGCACTCTTTTTCAGTAGTGCTATATTTCCTTTCATTCTTGGTGAGGGACCGACTTAGATAACAAATAACATGTTCATGCTCAGACTGAACCTGAGTAAGAACGGCACCGACGCCGAAGTCGGAGGCGTCACACTGAATGACGAACGGCCTATTAAAATCAGGGCATGACAGAATAGGGGCCATAATGAGGTGTTCCTTGACAGAATTGAATGCCTGATCACAACTGCTATCCCACATGAATTTCACATTTTTGCGAGTTAAAGAAGTCAAAGGCGCCACCAAAGACGAAAAATTGGGCACAAACCGGCGATACCATGAGGCAAGACCGATTACTCGACGAACCTCGCTGACACTTTTAGGTGATGGAATACCCATAATCGCTTCAATTTTCTCAGGATCAACTGATAATCCAGACGAGTTGACGACATACCCAAGATATTTTAGTTCGGACTTACAGAAGTGACACTTCTCAGGGTTCAGGCTCAACCCAGCTTTTGTAATCCGGCTGATAACTTCTTGGAGAATTTTAAGATGATCTTCGAAGGTTGGGGTGCAAATAATGACATCGTCTAGATAAACAAACACGAACTGTTCCAGATCGACACCAACGACCTGATCTATCAGTCTCTGCCAAACAGCAGGGGCATTAGTCAGTCCAAAAGGCATTCTTTTGAACTGGAAGAGGCCTCTAGAGGGAACAGTGAAGGCTGTTAAAGGTCTAGACTCTTCGGATACTGGTATCTGCCAATAAGCCGATTTAATATCCAATGTGCTAAGATACCTAGCGTCCCGTAGTTTGTCCAAGGTAGCGGATACGAATGGGATCGGATAACTATCCTTAACCGTAACACGGTTCAAAACACGATAGTCCACGCAAAACCTCCAGCCGCCGCTACTTTTCCTGACCATTACTATAGGAGAAGACCACGGAGAATCCGAGGGTTCGATGATATCGTCTCTGAGCATTTGTTCCAGCTCGCTATTAACTTCCTTTTGAAGGGCACGTGAAAGAGGATAGTATCTTTGTTTTATAGGGTCGGAATTTGTTTTTATTTTCAGTTGAACTAAATTGGTACAACCCAATTTATTGCCCATTGACGAAAATATCTCGTGAACTAGAGAATCGAGTACTCCCTTTTGATCAAGAGTAAGAGATTCGGAAGGCTGTATGGCTGTAATTTGTGTCGCCTTAAGTTGATGATCTTGGAAAGACCACTCACCCGCATTGAGATCTGGAACAATGCCCATGCGGGTCCAGAAATCAACTCCCAATATAAGTGTGTGCGGCACAGATGGAACCACGAGAGCCTCAAGAAGAATAACACGATCCCTCAAAGTTATGGGTAAACGAACCACCCCAGCAATTGGGCAACTCTGTCCATTTGCCACGGTGCAATTTACAACTGAAGATGGTTGCAACTTACAAAGCTTTTTCAACAAATCCCACCCAGTAGAACCAAGAATAGTTTTAGACGCACCACTATCCAACAAGCCCAGCAGTTCCCTGCCGAAAATACTTACACTCAAAAAGGGTCGCTCATCACCCTTGACATGAGCAAGTATATAATTCAGGACAGCTGTGGTTTTGGCCATTTCTAGCGATTTTATGGGGCAAGAAAAGCGGCCTAATTTCTTGCCGGCGGCAAGTTTTTTGAGCAGTCCGGGCAAGATTTGGTGGTAACCTGCTTTTTCCCACATCTATAGCAAAAAATTATTTTGGGCTGCGTGCAATGGCGAAATCCATGACCTATTCAGTGGCGTAGCCACAGGGGGGCGAAGGGGGGCGGTCGCCCCCCCCGCCCCTCCTGACGTCGCGCCCTTTTACCACTTAAATATGGATAAAAGTTTAGGATTTCTTAAAAGAATCGCTGCCGGTTTTAGAATAAAAAAATTATTTTTAAATTTCTATTTTGTCGTCTTCCCTTTGTCGGCATTCATCAAAGAAGCGGCATGCATACGCGCATACACCGCTTCCAGCCAAAAGGGGGAATGCGAAAATTCTAGGAATAGGGAAAACGGCTTCAAGTCAATGAGGTTGACTTTTGATTTTGAGAATTTGTTTTCGGTATTCACTGGCAGATCAGATAGTCAGGTGGATGGTTTAATTTAATTTGTATTTTGTGATTTTTGATTTTATTTAACTGCGATCGAGACTGCGATAATCCGAATTATTTCGGATAACATATTACTCTTGATATTTTATTGCGTTATAAAATTACAATGTCTTTGCCAAAAAAAAAGTCAGGAGCTGCTTACAGAAAAGAGAGAATAAGAAAGCAATTATTGTGTGCAGGGGCGTCCACTAGTCAACAAAATATCCGATCGTTTTTTAAACCGGGCGACGCCAACGTTGAACAGATGAGGTAAGTGAGTATCTGTAACTTACAGACTATTGCGTATTACATTACAATTACATAATAAAGCCTTTGGACGACGTCATTTAAAATAATTATTTTTGTTTAAATACTTTAACATTTTAATAAATTTTAGTCAGGATGTTTCAACCACGCAAAATTACACTAGCTGTGACAGGGAAAATGATCGTTGTGAGGAAATTGCATTGGTTGGAACAAAATTAATTCCTGAGCCTATGTCGGAGACAGAGCCTGAGTCGGAGTCGGAGCCTGAGTCGGAGCCTGAATCTACAACTGAGGATCAAAGAGATAAAGATGAGATAGAGGACCTTAAAGAAGGTTCATTAAAAACCCAATTATTAAAAAATCTCTATTGAAATTTTGTTTTTAGAAATACCTGTTGAAATTGATAATTCGGACTTCTATCCAACTGATCCTATGTTATTCAGGGAATCTGTAATGTCGCCAGGCATAGTTAGAACCCTAATACTCGGTGGACCATGTCAACCTGGGTTGAATGATGATTTCTCAGATTTTCCTGTGGATTCCAGGAGCAGAAAATTTAAAACTTGTTGGTACTACATGGATACAGTAAATCCTAAAAAGGATATGGTTAGAAATTGGCTAATTTATTCTCCAAGATCCAACAAAATGTATTGCTTTTATTGTTGGTTAATGTTCAGTTCAAAAACACATTCTGTTTGGGGTGATATTAAAAAGGGAATGTCAAATTTCAAAAAAGGGGTTGAAAAAATAAAATTACACGAGGAAAGTGGTTTCCATCGTGAGATGCAGAATAGATACATCGTTACTAAGTTAAGACTTATTAAAGACAAAACCATTATCCATGAACAACTACGCGTTGAAATGGAGGATATTAGAAAAAATCGGGACACGTTAATGAGGATATTTGATGTAGTTCTATTTCTGGGAAAACAAAATATACCTTTGAGGGGTCATAAAGAAACAGGTGACAGCAAAAATAAAGGAAACTTTATAGAGTTTCTGGAATTTTTGAAAAAATATGATGTTATTTTAGCGGATCATATGTCCAGTGCAAAGAGGAATGCACTTTACACAAGTCCTCAGATCCAAAACGAAATTTTAAATTTATTATCACAGCACGTACTAACATCAATAATTAATGACATAATCAGGGCAAAGTATTTCACTTTAATTGTTGATTCTACTATCGATATTTCAAAAAAAGATCAAATGTCCTTGTCGATGCGTTATGTGAATGAATATGGTTTCGCAGAGGAGAGATTCCTCAAATTTGTTGATTTGCCTTCCGCATCGGCTGACACTTTTTACAAAAGCATTTTGGCTGAAATAGCCACATTTAAGATTGACATTTCCATGTGTCGGGGCCAGGCTTATGACGGGGCTAGTACTATGTCAGGACACATAAAAGGTCTACAGACAAGAATTAAGGAACATGCTCCTCAAGCAATTTATATTCATTGTGTGGCTCATAAATTGAATTTAAGTTTGGTCGATTCAGTGAACTCGTGTCCTGAAATAAAACTTTTCTTTGGGACCTTAGAACAGCTATATGTTTTTATAACTGAAAGTCTTCCAAGATTGAAAATTTTTGAAAGGATTCAAAAAGAATCTGAGGTAAAAAATATTTCTTTGAAAAAGCTTTCCACTACTCGTTGGGCTAGTCACACTAAAGCGGTGGATTCCGTTTTCCAGAATATTCAGGTTATTGTTGAAACCTTAGAAAATATTACCAATGGCGAAATAACTCTAAATGCTAGACAAATGGCAGAAGCTAACGGACTTTCAAAATACATCAATACTTTTGAATTTATATTATTGTTGCATTTTTGGAAAGAAGTTCTTTGTAAAATTTATTCATTATCAAACTATCTCCAAAAAGTTGAAATTAATTTAAATACCGTCGCTAATCTAATTAAATCCACAATAGAAGATCTAAAAAAATTAAGGAGCGACGGTGACGGTAGTTGTTTTAATAAATTTGAATCGGATGCAAAACTACTGGCAAGAAAATGCGGTATATCAGACGAATATTTTTCCAAAAGACATAAAAAAGTCAAACATTTTCACGATGAAAAAGCAGATGCTAACAACACTGGAAACTGCCCGCGCCAAAAATTTAAAAGAAATGTTTTCTACGTTGCATTGGATACTTTCATCCAAACACTATCAGAGAGATTTGAAGATTTTTTCCAAATTGCAAACAAATTTATTTGCTTGGAGGCAGACGTTATCTCTCCGTCACAAGATAATATAAAATATCTTAAGGATCTGTCAGCCTTTTATGAATCTGACGTAAATGGAAATTTATTAGTTGACGAGTATAAATCATTTTGCGCTTTGTTTCAACAATTGAAAAAGGAAGAGATTAATCTAAAAACAGATGAGATACTTCCGTATCTTATTTCAAATAAGCTCCAATGTTCATTCCCAAATTTATTTATTATTTATAAAATATACCTAACGATCGCGACGAACAGCGCCAGCGCGGAAAGATCCTTTAATCGACTAAAAAATATCAAATCATATAATCGCTCGACAATGACAGAACAACGTTTAAATGATATCGCAATATTAAACATAGAGATAGATTATATAAAAAACTTAGATCTTTCCGATGTCTTAGATAGATTCAAAAGCATCAAGACAAGGCGAATAGCAATATAAAAACAAAAAAACAAATTGTTCAAAGTTTGAATTGATTTGGACTTGTGCATGACCGTCCAGTGTCATAATATTATAGAATATTTTTTGTTTAATGTTTATAGTTTATTTATTTTCTGTTTATCGCTTACCGTTTACTTATTTTTTTATTTTTGCTATGAAAGGATTTATTTTTGGTTTTGTTTAGATAATAATAATTTAAATTAGAAGCTTTGTTTATTTAAAAAGGTAATATAATATATGTCGCAACATAAAAAACATACAATGCATTTATTCACCCAATGTCTTTTTCAGCTCAGCTGAAATTCAAATCACGCCGTTTTTCTTGGAATAATCTTGTTCTATCTATCACTCATCAATAATTTTAACAAAACAATTTGTACTCTGATCGATACCATGCCTTATTTTTTATCAATTTTTGACTAAATGCGGAATCGAAAAAAAACCTGACAAAATATATATTAAAAAATATAGGCGCCCCAAACGGACTTTGCCCCCTCCGCCCCCAAACCCTGGCTACGCCACTGGACCTATTCCGTCACAGTTCCAACAAGCTAAAGGCTTTGAAGAATTAATAGCATCAACAGAGGTCTCAGGATGCATCTCAAAAGAAGATTCGGGCGTTGAAAATTCAGAATCTACATCCAAAATAGCAGCATGGTAAATCGGTTTCCTATAAGCCAATTCAGGCTCCAATAGTTGTCGAATATTAGTAGGGGGTGGTACAAAACGTTGAACACGGGATTCTGTCTCCTCCACTGCCCTACTCAATTGGGTCAACTCCTGAATGCTAGAAATAGGGTGTGTGGCGAGCCGACTTTGAATATATGGCAATGAATTTCGTCGCATGATATTGAGTTTCGTTCCCTCAGAGGGCATTTCAGGAAGCTTACGAAACAAATTTTCCATCGCCACAATATAATTCAGAACACGCTCTTGCGCACCTTGGGTTCTTCGGCGAATTTCGTCCCACAAGGCATACTCATAGTCGTATGGCTGAAAAGACTTACGCAACTGAACCACCAAGTCATCCCAACCAGAAAACACACCAATCCTATACCACAACAACGCATCGCCAGTGAACAATTCTGGACATGAACGAAGAAGTTGTTCCTTGGGTACACCTCTGGAAAGTCTGAGTTCCTCTACCCGCTCTAAAAAATCATTCACACTAGTCTGGCCATTGTACTTTAAGTTCCAGCGACTTACGTCAACATGGGAACTGTGAGACCAACCTCGTTGCAGAGGGGAAAACTGCAACTCACGAAAGCGATTCGCTAGATCGGCCAATGGTACAGAGTCAGAAAGATTGGCTCTATGCGAATCACCCTGTGAACTGGGAGTCTGTCGAACCCGCGATGATGCTGGCTCGTGAACATGATCGGTGCCTCGTAAAATACCACCTGAATCTGAAGCTTGCCCAGGCCCTCCATGATATATTTGAGGCTGCGAAAATTCAGATAGACCTGGAATGCCCAGTCGCATGGAGGTATTGGTCGAGGACTGAAATCGGCGATCCCTTGGAAGAACAAAAGCCTCATAAGTAGGACGATTGGTAGAAAAATTATAGGACGGAATGGGACCCTTTTGTGACAAGAAAGGCTGTTCAGTGCCTCGTATTAACGGATCTGAAAATTGAACTGAAGTTCGAACATTAGGTTGGGTGGATGGTGTACAATATCGATGCGGAGGAAGCTGATCACGCTGGAATTGGTCTCGCGATAATTGATTAGGACGGAAGGAAAATGCTCCACCTGGAACATCAGCAGTCTCAACAACCTCCTCATCCGTCCCGGGTACGCTTTCATTGTCACCGTCTTGACTAGCGTTACTATTGACTTCATTCAAATTTTGATCACCGGCCTCCCCATCAAGGACTATTAGATCATGGGAAACCGCTATGTCGGTGCCAAGATTAGGTTTGGAGGAAGCTCCAGATGAGTGGACCTCGTCACCTAAGCCTGATGGCTGATCAACAACCGAACCAATATTTGGGGTAGCAACAGCCTGTGAAGCCAAGTTAAGCTGACCAATTAACCTTGCGCATTGTTGCAACAGGTTATCCTTTAAAACTTGATCCAATTCGGTTGTGGCATGAACCCTTTGTACCCGAAAAGATACGTGCATTAAGAGTGTATTTAATTTCCGAACATCGCCATCACCACTTTGAGTCCAAATGTCCCGCTGAATTGCAATCAATTTACTCCTGCATAAGCAGAGTTCGCTATCTGCATCATCAGCTGAATAAGAGGGAGTAGGAATTTTATTTTCCCTTTCTAGTCGCAATGCTTCACGCAATGCAGCGCGCTTTCGCGCAAAAGTTCCCGACAAAGGAAGGCCACGAATAAAAAGTTCATATTTTAGTTCCTCACTTCCCAAATAATTGACATCCATTTTAGTAGCTTATATAAATAAATTTAAAAGAAAATATTGAAGTATTATTACTTAAATTACCAAATAAACTAAAGCGAGGGGGAAATAGTTATTTTCCTAACAAGTGCGCAAAGTGTTACTTTTCCGCACGCAAACACAGTTATACGAACGACGCGAAGCGGAGTTCGGATACGTGTTTGCGTGCGGAAAAGACACTTTGCGCACGTGTTAGGAACAAAATTTTTCCTACGAGCTTCATATCAGGTAGGTAATAACAAAAATTTGAAAAAAAAACCGATAATTTGTTTAATTATTTTTAATTAACTTGAAGGGAACCTATGCATTTATCAAAAAATTACATAACAAAAAAAAAATAACAGAAAATCCTCGTCAGAGCTGTTCATCTTAAAGCGTTTAAATTTGATGAGAAAGTTTGTAGATTTTTGCATATAAATAGAGAACAAATCTGATGTGTCAAAGTTAATTTATAATTGGTGTTTGTATAGATGTTGGCTGATATAGAAATAGAGGAAAAATTTGTCATCATGTGTCAAAGTCGACAGGTGCACTTATTGTTGCTTGACAATTATAATTACTTTTCGGCACTCAGTGCGGATAAGGCCTGTATCCGCACTGAGTGCGGAAAAGTGTAACTTTGAGCCCGGAAATGCGTGCGGAAAAGTACTACTTTGCGCACGCTCGTAGGAAAAACAATTATTTCCTTGTGTTTGAAAAACAGCAACCTGCCCCCAACAACGCAAAGAAAAAAAAAGAAAAAAAAATAATAATAATTATGCCTACGTAACCCGACCAATAATTTGGTAGTAAATCAACCAAAAGAACATATCTTATGAGCCCAGAGGTCAAATTAAATGACCTGAGAAATTACTAGCTAAAATGTAACCTATAAAAAATACAATCCAAATAGGTAATATTATTAATTAGATATGACGAATATAACGAATAAATTAAATGATTAGGTACCTTAAGTCGCTTATCAAGTCAACAATAAACGTAAACCACTTTTTGAACAAACAATTTTTGGCACACCACTACCAACCAGTGATAAAAAATAGGATCTATCAAGGCCAATTTTTAATTTATGTAGGTATCTCCATATCGCTCAACCATACCACAATAAAAATCCACTTTTTGTAATTTGTAATTATTTTCGGTTACCAAAATAAGCTTGTTTGGAAAAAAAAAAAATACATACCTATACCTGTACCTAATGAAAATTTTCCTAAACCTAAAAATATACAACCTATCAAAGAAAAACAAAAATTTAAAAAAAAAATTGAAAAAAATACGCGAGAATCCATTTATTTAACATTTCAAAACCAGTCGGTACCATACACTGCCAAAATCACCCTTTAAATGTGTACTTGATATCAAATATATATATATTTTTTTCTCTTTTTCTTCCTTTACTAATGTAGGACAGAAAAAAAAATACGGAAAATCGAAAATGCACGATGGGCGCCAAATTTGCTACATTTTTTTTCTGGTAGCAAAACGGAAATGACCGGAATGAGGGTGGTTACGCAAATGGGCTTAAGAAAAGGAACTTAGTTTCTACCTTATAGGGCTGAGAGTGCCAGCTAAACTCCAGTCGGGAGTGGTCGAGGGTTAAAACAGAAGAAAACTCTAGAAAATAGGTAAAATTTTGGACGCCACCCGTTTTATGGCCCTAAAGTAAGGTAGAACGTTAGCTGAAAAAAAAAACATCTAAAACGGGAAACCTAAAGGATTTCACCCAATTTGGAAATCAAACTCTGTCGTAAATAATAAAGGGGCATTTTATTCAAGTTTGCCGAGATTCATTGTAAGTACTTGATTTAGATATTTTCAGTACCTATAGGTAATTAGTATTATCAAATCGGTATTATTCAAATCAATTTAAGTAAATTAGGTGGAATTGTTGAATACTCTCTAACTAAATAAAACAGAAACAAAAAGGTACCAACGCAACGTCCTTTGCATATATGCTTCGGCTAACACGGTTGAACTATCTATAAGGAAAATTAATAACTAATTACTTAATTAAGGTAAAATATATATAACTAATTACTTGATTTATTTGATTAAGATTCAAATATAGATGATTCATGTACTAGTGATTTGGCTTTTCAGGGTGTTTAGGTCGATTCCGCGTATGTACGAAGGGCTTTTCGAGCCTGGGACGGTTAAGATAAATTAGAACGAACCCACCTGGATATCCTGGAGTTGGTAGCGTCGGGTTATTTAGCTACGAGAGATATCAGGAAGGCGAGAAGGCGTGGGCTCACGCGTCGTGGAATTGTCGGCGTCGTGATTGCGTCACCGGACCAGAAGTTACGGGACATCGAATTCTCTCGAAATGGTATGCCAAACCAAACTTTGTCCAAACCATGGATTGGAAGTTTAGAGGGGGAATCAATAATGGAAGATAAAAACAACAGACAGGCCAGTGATTTCAGGCGGCCATTTTGTGTGTAAATCCAGTAAAAAAAAAGAACTCAAGGAATTTAAGTTTTAAACCCGAAACTTTGAGTAAATCAGCAAAAAGAATTGCTCGGGGTGCTAAAATAGTGAAATTAGCCACCCACAATCAAAATTCGGAATAAATTCCAACGTAAATCGGCAAAACGCCTGAGAGTACCGTACCTCAAATAACGCACACTGCAAAGGAGGCTACAGTACTGACTGCTTGAGGAATGAACATCGTAGTATTCACCTTTTTTTTTTCTTTTCTGTAATACAATTAGTTAGGTACCCCAAAAGTGTTGATTTTGGCTTGACCGTACGGACTGGTATTTTTGGTTTATTTATAGGATGGACAAAATAATTTTAAATAGCATTTAAACATTTCATTAGAATTATAATATATTTCCTAAAGAAAATTAAATTAGATATTTTCTTGGCAAATAGACCCGTAACAATGTTATTGTAATTGTAGGTATTCAATTTCGCACAATGAACAAATAAATTAAATATAACATGAACTAGGAAGAAAATAAAAGGTGAATTAGGGAGAAAATGTAAAATTGATTCTCTCGATATTGTAACTTGTAACTTTCCGCCTGCTAAAAAAAAAAAATGATTGTCAGTCAATTTCATCATAGGCGATTTCGCCTCAGATCTCCATCTGCTGTTTGGTAGGCGAATGGTTAACCAATTGGTACGTGAGTGACGTAGCTTTACAATCTCGTCCGAATTCACTGGGTAGGGCGTTTGGTACATTTTGACCTTGACATGTTTATTTAGACATAAGACAAAAAGAGACAGAAAGCTACTAAACCTCCACTACCCCAGTCAAACCGCAGTATAGCATTTGACAGACCAAGGCATCTACCAAAGTTGTCATGATGGCATCATTCTCCCATCCAAAATTGATTGGTACCTGTTTGACTAACCAAAGTGGAGTACCAAACTGAGGTGAAATCGCCTCATGATAGATTTTTTTTTTCCGTCACTGGTGGATGGATTGCTTGCGTCAATGGTGAATGCTGATACAGGGCTTTTTGGATAACTTTGAAGGCAGCAGCCTAACATGGGGTTGAGGGGATACAGGAGGTAACTCAGGAAAAGAACACTGTTATAAGCTGGATTTTGTTTGAAATCATATTGAAATATAGTTTTGAACCCACAGCAAAAACTTGGGAAAATATCAACACTAAAGGTTTTTTAAAATAATTTAATATTAAATAAAAACAGAAGCTTAATGCATTGCTACTTTTTCTTCTCCTCTCTACCTTTCTTGCTACCTTTAAGTACTTTGCGCGAAACATCTGTACATTTTTCTATTAAGACATTCCTGTTCATTTCTAGTGCCCTCTCTGAATCGTTTCTGATTTCTAAAATAAGCTTATTCTTCATCTATAGAAATGTATTGTCTCGAATTATCTACCTTTAAACCATTTTGAGAGCACCTCAAAGTTTTCCATTTGTCCCTGCAACATTCCCTCGATATCATCTTGTGTCGCCTGTTTTTCAAGTTGGTACTCCTTGAATTGACGCTCACGGTTTGCTTCATCAATTACATAATCATCTTCATTTTTAGTTTTGCTTAATAAGAATAAATAATAGGAACATCAGTCGAACAATTTAATTCTGCTTACCAAAAATCTAAATCAACTTCTTTTAATGGTTTCGTCATGTAATCGTCGAGAGGCTCATCTCTGATTACTTGTAAAGCAAAATCCTCTTTGTTATTACTCCGAAGACATTTATCGATCGATGGTGCACTTTTATGTTCTAGGTGATCTTGCAAGTAAGCGTCCCTAAATTAAAAGTCATACAAAATATATTATCTTAAATAAACACCAGCACGAAAAAGTACATCTTTCAGCAACAAAACGCATGTGGAAAAATGGCAATTTGCAAAAACATTATTTTTCGTCACACTATAATAATGGGTGTTCAAAAAAAAAGTGAATCAAAGATTGCTATGATTTTTTGAACGCATATATAGCTATAATTTTCTCTAATTTTGTAATGTCATCTCAAAAATCCTGATCAATAAAGAAACAGTAATGCGTCGTACGTTTTTGTTACGTTTTTTGAAGACCTGTTACTATAATGTGGAAATTATTCACTATCGACCTTAAAATTTTCATTCATGAATTTTATCAACGAAAAGGAAAATGCCAATATGTCGGCAAAGATTGAAATTATTTATGGATGAGTAGTTTTGCAAGTCAATAAGATGCATTTTGCAACCCACGCTTCACCTACATTGAATTTTAAGTGTTTTAGATTATATAAGGGCGAAAACATATAAAGATTTCAGTATCAGCTCCATAAGCATACAACTAAAACTATAATATCGAAACCGGAATTAATATTCAGTTATTGAAGCCCAATGATTTATCTTTTGAACTTGTATCTTGTAGCAACTTTTATACTTACTAAACAAGATGTTCCACAGAAATTTTGTGGCCCTAAACTTGAAGTTGCTTTAAGTCTACTTTGTCAGAGACAATATTATTCTGTTTCCAAAAGAGAGGGTGAGTATTCGATTTACACTGCATGAAAATTTATTACTGCTTGTCAAAAAAATAGGATGGTGTGTCATATTCAATCATTTTTCCCTTAATATACCTCAGATCGCATCATTCCGAGGACACTTATGAATATTGTGTTAGAGAACCATACAGGGTGTTTTTTAAGTTGAAGTTTTCCTTCGAAGATGACAGAACTTAAGAGAATACACGAATTTTTCAAATAACATTTTCTGGAATACTCAAAAATAAAGGAGGCCTATGATGTATCCTCTCCTGTTATTTTAACAGCTGTGTTATAGCTCAACAACATACCTGTCTCTATTTTGATGTATAGAATAAACAGTGACAGATAACTTAACGTTGCTGTTAAAATAACAGAAAATGATACATCATAGGCCTGAATATTGCCATTTTAAATAATATCGAAAATCAAATAAGTCCATGTACAGAAACTATAAATACAATAAAAAAAGATAAAATTCTAATAAAAATTGGAGAATATCTGAAAGATAATGGAAATTTTTGATATAATTTTACCTTTTTTATTGTATTAAATAAAGTTTTTGCAAATTAACTTGAAATTTGATTTTTGATATTATTTGAAATGACCCCTTTATTTTTGAGTTGGTTTTCAAGAAAATGTTATGTATTTATTTGAAAAAGGAAAACCCCAACTTCGAAAACAACCTGTATAGCAGCAATACCTATTCAATATGTTGTAAGATATTAAAAAAAAATCCTCAATAATAAATTTAAAAAAATATCTTCCGTGGAAATATTTTTGAAAAATTAATTACCATCGGACACATTAGCATTATGCTCCAGATTTTTAAAATGGAATATCAGTTCATCAATGGCTCCTGTCAATTGAATATATATTTTTTTAATATGTAATAAAACAATGCTTTTAGTGTATGGAACAGTGAAGTATCTGCCCAGCATCGATAATACCAAAAATGATGACATTTATAATGAAATAAAAAAGGAAACAGAAAATAAAAACGACGAAAGGCGACCATTTATATCTAAAAACAAGGCAATCTCGATGATTTCTCAAAGTCGAAGATTAAAAAAGCAGACTCCAGTGGAAGAATGTTGCGACAAGAAATGTACTTATGACGAACTCAAAGCCTATTGCATCTAAAGACGATGTTGAACCATTCTGAATAAAGATATTCAAATCGAAATTCAAATGCTTTTAGCACAGCTTCTTTTAAGATAAGATGGATAGAATATTCGAAGATCGATTTCGGTTACATAACATCTCTCGTAATATTAAAATTTATTTCAGCATTTACCAAGGAGGCCTTATTATGCGCAAATTATACTTATATAATCCCTATTTTTATGTTCTTGAAATGTTAATAAATCATATTTTTTTATGCAAATTTTCGAGTTTTTTGAGCAAAGTGTTAAACTCAAAGGCACAAGTCAGGATTTTTTCTGGTCCATAGAAAGCACACCAAGCCTTAAACAATATAAGCTCGAGAGTCATTCCTAGACTTAACTTACATCAAAACTTATTCATATATTATGACTTATACAGGGTGTCCCACCGCGAATTAAATCGATCTATACATGAAAAACTGTATGCAGAAAAGTTTTGAAAGCTTAAGAGTTTACTAATGTCGATGGGGGCCACCCGGCTAAAATATTTTCAAAATGGTAGCACTTCCGATTAAACCGGAAGTAGACGTCAATTTGCTTATTTTAAATAAGACACCCTATATGTGATTGCATATTTGGATTTTGCCTAAGCAGATTTCATGTGATATACCCTTTACCTAAGTTCAACTGTTTTGGAATTATTCAATTATTGACAGTTGAAAATTGACTTTTTGCAACTTCGACAGGCTGTAAAAACCGATTTCACATTCCCATCTTAGATTTTCATAAACTATCATTTGACACCAACTTTGAATTTAACCGGAGAATAAATTTAATCGGAATTTTTAATCATGGATTAAATTCAAAGTTGGTTTCAGTTTATAAAAATCTAAGATGCCTCTAAAATTCACCGTTTAGGTTTTACAGCCCGTCAAAGTTGCAAAAAGTCAATTTTCAACTGTCAATATTTCCAAATATATCACAAGAAATCTGCTCAGAATTTTTCGTAGAATTCAAATTAATATGCAATCACATACAGGGTATCTCATTTGAAATAAGCAAGTTGACGTCAATTTCTGGTATAACCAGAAGAGCCACCATCTTAAAAATATTTTAGCCGGGTTACCCCTATCGACATTAGTATACTTTCAAATTTTAAAAAATTTTCTACATACCGTTTTTCATATAGGTATAGATCGATTTGGTTCCCGGTGGGACACCCTGTATAGGCATATGCACCCACAACCGATTATGAGGATGATATGATGGAGATTCTTTACGACGACAAATGTAACCCCTTTTGTTAATGAATTAACAAGGGGCCCATAATATACTACGGTTCGCTTAGCGAATAATTATTAGGGGTGGGTTGATAGTTTAATAAGTACAGGATGGCAAGGGTGCCACTGAATTAAAAATAAATAAATAATTAAGTTACATAAAATATGGAGGGGTGAAAATTCAGGAACACACAAAAAAAAATCTGCAGACGGTAGTTGATAACTCTGACAAGGAAATAAATAAGGCACATAACTCAACCAAATCCTGACATAGGTAAGCCAATAAAACAATCAAGTAAGTTTCAAATTAAATTAGCGTATATTTCACAGTGAGCTCAAAAATCAAGTATCGAATAATTTCAAAGTATAAAATCAATTACTGTTAAAACACTTTAAATAAAATCAATAAAAAGAGGTTAACTTTCAATCAGATTCATAAAGCTCAAAAAAAAAGGATATAAAAAAAGTTCATTACCAGTCGCTGGCCATATCATCAATTTGAAATAAAAATATGAAGAATTTAAGTTTCTAAAAAATTAATTTAAAACAAAAAATGAATGAAGGAAAGGAATAATATTATGTGGATAAATATGGTCAGCTACTGCCAGAAAATAAAATCAGTAAAATCAAATTTAAAGTGAATGAAATCAAAGGTTAAACCGTTAAACGTTGAAGGGATAAAGGAGATATAACTGAAATCCTGAAGTTTATAAGTTTTATAACCCAGATGAAAATTTGATCCGTTTTTGGCGTTATAAGTACTTACCCAATAATCTCAAATTTAGAACCAATGAACTATAACCAAAAACTGGAATGCTAACACATAAGGACGAACGTGAATTCTAGTGCAGCTGCTGCGGGGGGGATACCTGTTTTTGTCGCACTCATTATGTTAAATGGCGAAAATTGCTTCCAACACGTATTCCAATCGATGAAACCTGTGAAGGGAAATATGACAAAACTTTCGAAAACGTAATATGACAGCGAGCAACAGAAAAAAACAACATTCCCCCTTGTGGCATCTGTCTTTCATGGCTTCATTTTTTTGGCAGATATGGCAATGTGTGCGCATTCCAGTTTTTAGCTATAGTTCATTGTTTAGAACATATTGTTCAACCTTGACCTCTTCAAATTATTGATTATGATTAATAAAAGATACCTAAATTTTTTTTTGTGGCACCAAAAGGGAAGTAAACATAAATCTATAACAAATAGTAGTCCGGGAGGCAGCGGCTTTTTTTTTCGAGGAATTTCATCACGGCTGAGATTAATATGGTACGTTGTAGTCACATTCCTAATGGCGAAACCGACCGTCAGCCTCAATACCATCGGTGGGTGGACGCGTGGGAGGCTGCGGAACTCGTGAAAAAAAAAAAAGTTTTCTAAAGTTATTTCATCTCAGCTGAAATTGTTTACACACATTATTCATAACAATTAGCAACAGAAAAAGACCGTCAGCCGTGCGGCAGAGGGGGGATGGTGCGTCAGTCGAGCGCGTGAACTTGACAAAAAAAATATGAATTTCAAATTATTTCATCTCGCTTGAAATTTTTACACATGATTTCATACATATATAAAAATATAATAATGACCGTCAGCTGCCTGTCTAGTGGGGGTAAGACCGTCAGTCAGGGCGAAAATGTATGAGCGCTCATGCAATTATACGACGCGCGGAATTTTCTATTCGCTGAGTGACGGCTTTTCCCCGAATAGACAATCAGCAGACGGTTATTATAATATTTTTATTTGTTGAAACTACAATACTTATCAATTTCAAATGAGCTTATTACGATTTACCCATTATACGTTTCATGTAAAATATAGTATTATATATAGTCTCCGCTATATAATATAACCAAATATATACAGGTGTTTCAGAAATGGTGTTACAAACTTCAAGGGCAGATAGTATTCATGAAAATAATTAAAAAAGTTCCTATGGATATAGGTCCAGAAACGCTTTGTTTCCAAGATACAGGGTGATACGTTTTAAAAAAAAAAAATAGTTTTTTATTAATAGTCCAAAAGAGCTTTGGCCGATTTCAATAAAATTTTCACGGTTTATTTCCACCATTATCAGACATCTACTGGACTAATTAGATTTGATCCAGAATTCCCAGGGGCGTACCCAGCGACCAAGTCGGTTGTTTTTGTGCAGAAAAAAATATCAGTCTGTAGTTTTTGTATGATTTTTATTGATTATTCAGATAGATACACTAAAAATACAACATTTTGGTCTTTTAAATTTTTCAATTATCTCGCTTTGTTTTCGCGGAAAAATTACAATACCATACCTCGGCATGTCTCTGAACTCCATAAGAAAAAATGAAAATGCTTAGGAATTGATTAAAAATTTATCGGAGTTTGTTGATTTATGAGAACAAAAAAAAAATAAGCACATGGAATTTATGTCCTTGTCGCTCAATGAATGGGTGATGTACCTTAATTCCTATGAATTTTTATCTTTCTTCATGGAGTCCAGAGACGTGCCGAGGTATGGTTTTGTAATTTTTCTGAGAAAACGAAGCGAAACTATTGAAAATTTTAGGAGACGAAAATATTGTATTTTTAGTGTGTCTGTCTGAATAATCAATAAAAATCATACAAAAACTACAGAGTGATATTTTTTTCTGTACAAAAACTACTGACTTGGTCGCTGGGTACGCCCCTGGGAATTCTGGATCAAATCTAATTGTTCCAGTAGATGTTTGATAATGGTTGAAATAAACCGTGAAAATTTTATTGAAATCGGCCAAAGCTCTTTTGGACTATTAATAAAAAACTATTTTTTTTTTTGAAAAATGTATCACCCTGTATCTTGGACACAAAGCGTTTCCGAACCTATATCCATCGGAACTTTTTAAATTATTTTCATGAATACTATCTGCCCTTGAAGTTTGTTAGACCATTTCTCAAACACCCAGTACATATATTTGGTTATATTATATAGCGGAGACTATACAGGGTGTCCCAAAAAGATACCGACAAACTTTAAGGGCTAGTAGGGGACATCAAAACAAGCATTTTTGTTTATATAAACATATGTCCGCAAATGAGCCATTTGGACCGTAGAGCAAAAAAATTGTTTGGTATCTAGTTTTATTCTTCGCAATAATTAAATCACTGTTTACTTATTAATTTTGCTTTAATAGTAAATAAATTATGGTTTACAATAATTGTTCAATTCGCGAACTCTTCGGAATATTCCGGGAATAGCTTCTACATGGGTACAACTCGCCAGTTTCCTTGCTATCAGATCTTCCTCATTACGAACAGGTGTTTCGTAGACTAAACTTTTCAGTCAATGACCCCACGATGTAATCTTTGCATTGAAGTAAATGGTCAAAATTTTGAACAATTATTCTAAACCATAATTTATTTGATAATAAAGCAAAATAATTGATAAGTAAACAGTGATTTAATTATTGCAAAGAATAAAAGTATCAAACAGTTTTTTTGCTCTACAGCCCAAATGGCTTATTTGCGGACATATGTTTATATAAACAAAAATGCTTGTTTTGATGTCCCCTACTACCCCTTAAAGTTTGCCGGTATCTTTTTGGGACACCCTGTATACAGGGTGGAATTTTTAAATGGAATAAAATTAGTATCAGAAAGCCTGTTTATTTTCTGGAAAAAAAACGGGTCCCTTAATTTTTAGTTTGGCACATTTTTTCGGCCTTTTCATTGAATTTACCCCCCTGTTTAGGGTAGAAACCACCCCCAACTTTTTTTTTTCAAATGTAAAGATATGTATTGTGATAGCTCGTTGGAATGGGCATAAAAAAAGGAATATGACCCATTATTTACTTTTGCATTTTGATGATATAGTTATTTAATTATTTTTGACATTAACGCACTGAGAATCCGAGTATCAGACATCAAATAGTGTGTTAACGTCAGAAATAATTACATAACGTTACAAATGGGGCTTATTTCGCATTAGGTTTCTACCAAGAAGAAATGCTGAAGATATTCAACAATTTTAACTGTAAAAAAATTGTTTGGAAATAGTAGTTTTCCTAATCAGCGAAGCGGAGTTCGGATAAGCTTTAAGTGCGGGAAAACTACTTTGCGCAGCGCACGTGTTAGGAACAATATTTTTTCTACGAGTGAAATAACTATACTTCCTTTCTAAATTTTTAATTTTTATAGGCATCAAAAAAAAAAATTGTTGTAACTACCTAGGTATATCTAAATCGGCAAAAAAAAATTCGGCCTCTCTCCGCGGGACTTTGCCCCCTAAAAAAGGGGGACCGCAGGGCTCTGCCCCCAAAGAAGGGGCTTCCGCGGAGCTCCACCCCCCAAATATAGGGTTCTCGCAGGGCTTCGCCCCCTAAACAGGGGCCCCCGCGAAGCTGTGCCCCTCAAGAAAGTGGCTCCCACGAGACTCCGGCCCCCAAACGTGGGGCTCTCGCAGGGCTTTGCCCACCAAATAGGGGGTCCCCAGATTTTATTATTGGTAATTTTTTTTCCCGCATAGTGTGCGCAAAGTAGTAATTTTGCGCACACTTTTGGGAAAGGGCTTCTTTGCGTACACAAAAGTGTGCGCAAAGTAGTTACTTTGCGCACACTCGTAGAAAAAATATGTTTTAATTTTTTTTTCGCTTTCTAGATCACCGAAATGCAAAAGTAAATAATGGGTCATATTTCTTTTTTTATGCCCATTCCAACGAGTTATCACAATACATATCTTTACATTTGAAAAAAAAAAGTTGAGGGTGGTTTCTACCCTAAACAGGGGGGTAAATTCAATGCAAAGGCCGAAAAAATGTGCCAAACTAAAAATTAAGGGACCCGTTTTTTTTTCCAGAAAATAAACAGGCTTTCTGATACTAATTTTATTCCATTTAAAAATTCCACCCTGTATAATACTATATTTTACATACAACGTATAATGGGTAAATCTTAATAAGCTCATTAGAAATTGATAAGTATTGTAGTTTCAACAAATAAAAATATTATAATAACCGACAGCTGATTGTCTATTGGGGGAAAAGCCGTCAGTCAGCCGATAGAAAATTCCGTGCGTCGTATAATTGCATGAGCGCGCTCATACATTTTCGCCCTGACTGACGGTCTTACCCCCACTAGACAGGCAGCTGACGGTCATTATTATATTTTTATATATGTTCGAAATCATGTGTAAAAATTTCAAGCGAGATGAAATAATTTGAAATTCATATTTTTTTCTCAAGTTCACGCGCTCGACTGACGCACCATCCCCCCTCTGCCGCACGGCTGACGGTCTTTTTCTCTTGCTAATTATTATAAATAATGTGTGTAAACAATTTCAGCTGAGATGAAATAACTTTAGAAAACTTTTTTTTTCACGAGTTCCGCGGCCTCCCACGCGCCCACCCACCGCTACTAGACTGGCTGACGGTCGGTTTCGTCATTAGGAATGTGACTACAATGCACGGTATTAATCTCAGCCGTGATGAAATTCTTTGAAAAAAAAGCCGCTGCCTCCCGGACTATAGGGTAAGTCAAAAGTTAATTATTCCACCATCACCTCGGTGTCAAGAATGAGATATTTTAAATGTGTACGTAAGTAAACATAATTAATTATGGTAATTGGTCATAGAATAGATTTCATTAAAAAAAGGTAATAAAAGTTATAATAATTGAAACTCTATACAAGCCTCAATTCCAACGAAAACGTTAGAGTACGGGAGCCATCTATTTGACTTGACGAGGGAAGTTGCAAATGGAAGTTGCAGGTTCTAGCCTAGAACCAAGGTAGATAGAGGTAGTAGAGAGCTGGAAATTCAGTTTTCTTCGTCCAATGCGGAGGTACAGGTATCGACACGTGGGGGACTCGATTCCTCCAGGAAATCATTTCAAGAGCTCTAGGCCTACGCTGCACGTAAATGGTGATCTTTAGGGCTCGTGGAAAATAGATTTCTTTAGAAAAACAACTCCTCGCAAAAACGGCTTCCCGGAAAAAAAAGCTCCCCGGTAGAACCCTAAGTAATAGAGGCATGAACAACCATTGCTTGAAAAAAAAAAAAAAAAAAAAACAAAAAAGGACTTACCACGAAAGGGTTCGAAATTCAAACTTAAATAAAACGGTAATCACGAGACTTTTTATTTAATTTTTTTCGGTAATCAATGGATTATTGCCTTATGCAACTTTATTCCGTTAAAATAATGCCTGACGGTCGATAAGTACTTTTTCCACGAGAAGGGTAATCGCATTTGAGGAAGATGGCTGGCGAGATTCAAAAAGGGACGAAGAAAACGGACAATCTCTACAGGCAGAGCTTTCTTCAAAAAAAAAAATATATAGCCAATTGAAAGCGTTGGTACTAAACTGGCACGTCAAATTTAAACGAAAATCGTTTCCTCTAATTTAATAATTGCTATTATTATTTTCGACAGAAATCTTCTTTGTTTTTAACCTTCGTCTTCCCACGTCAAAAAAAATTACGTAGATTCCCACGTGGGGTACATTCGTACCCCATGATAAAAATAATACTTTTGATAATTAAACATGATTTTATTTATATCAAACAGTTATAATGGAATCAACCTATACGGGTGTTCCGAAACTACTGTGTCAAAAATTAAGGGATGATAGATCGCGCCAAAATAAACGTTTTTTTACTCATACACACATAGGCGCATGCGCTTTGGCTATGTGATAATAGAACATTACAGGTCGCGCTGTGGTAGCCACCTTACACACGGAAAAACCTGTTTGAAGCAGAAACTGTGTTATTAAATGATGCAAAACCCAAGGAATGCTTGCAGTATTTACTAAAAACAATGATTCACAGCAAAAGATGCTCAAAGCTACGACCACCCACCTCCATACGTGCGTCACAGCGCCGTAGCATAGCCTCCTAAACACGTTGAAAAATTCATGGTGTTTCGATAATTTCAGCAGCTGCTGCAACAATCCTTCCTACTAACTTCCTCTAGCTGTTTCAACTGGAGTGTCGTATACAAGAGCTTTCCTATGTCCCCATTAAAAAAATCGCATTTTGTCAGGTCTGGTGAACGTGGAATCTATGCCCCCTTAACAATCACTCTTTCCAGTCTTTCCAGATGTTTCGTTGAGATGTTCCCTTAAGGCTAACAAGAAATGTGGTGGTGGTCTGTCGTGCTGGTACCCTATGTTTTGTCTGGCATACAGGGAAACAGTTTTGGGAAGGGTTTCCTGCACAAATCTACTTGATATTTCTACTAAAACGCTGTTACACATGCATTGAGGCGGGTGGTCGTAGTTTTGAGCATCTTTTGATGTGAATCATTATTTTAAATGAATACTGCAAGCATTCTCTGGGTTCTGTATTATTTAATAACACAGGTTCTGCTTATTCAAACACGTTTCTCCGTGTGCAAGGTGGCTACCACAGTGCGGACTGTAATGTGCTATTATTACCTAACCAAAGCGCATGCGCCTATAGGTTTATAAGTAAAAAACGTTTATTTTGACGAGTTCTATCATTCCTCAACTTTTGGCACAATAGTTTCGGAGCACCCTGTAGAGTACAGTTAGCGAAAAAAAAAAAAAAATAGTTAGGAAATGGTATTTTCGACCAATGCATGCCATCTTTCGATTTATAAATCATTTTTCCGCCTTCTACTTCCCGTAAACTTTCGTTCTCTGCCTGCTTCACAGATACTTCTTGATTAACTTTATTATCGTGATTTCTAAATTTTGCAGGTTGGAAATCTATTTCTAACCTGCAAATTTCCTGCAAGGTGACTACTTGATGGAGTAGCCATAGTTTCCCACGTGGAGTACTACAGTGGGTACATGTGCCCCACGCTATGCAAAAATTATTATTTCTAAAAAAAAAATAAATAGAAAATTTTTGATGATCACTAATTATGCGCAAAGCTCTTACTGACAAAATAAAATTAATCACAAAAAATATGCGCTTTTTGGAAAAATATGCTAGAAAAATTGTTTTCTGGGGTTACAAATGTACCCGGGAAAACGAAGGTTAATACCAGTCGCCAAACTGTCAACAATAAAAGTAGTAAGACGGTCGAAATTTGATCGTGGCGCCATCCTAGCCATACTGATGAGACCTGATAGGTCGAAACGCGTCTATGGATGGAAAAGCAAAGAAAATTAATCCAAAATTTTCTCGTCAACAATAAAGGTAATAATTTAGCTTATAAAATGTATATGTGAAAAAAAAAAAAGTAACATTTAGCATGTTACAAGTGGCTAGAGAGCGAGACAAGAAACACTTTATGATCGTCATGGGAGATCTCATCATTTCATCGACAAGCTTGGATACAGAGAGGACGACGCAGAATTTGCCATAAGAGATTCTGGACATGGAGAAGGAAACCACAGAGGAGATATGCTTTTGGATTTTCTCTTGTATCATAGACTTCACGCTGATAACTCTTTCTTTAGGAAGGGGCATCATCGCAAATGGACTCGCTGTTAAATCTGAAATGATAAATCTTCAAAATTTTTGATGAATTTTAAGGAGGAGTGTATATAAAAGGGATAGATAGATCTAATACATGGCGGATACCGGAAGTTTGAAATGTTGAATCTGAGAATATTCAAAATCATGTCAGAAATAAAAAATAATAGATCACCAGAAGATACTGGAAAGTTTTCCGGTAGCATCTAGAAAAGTCGGACTGAAAATAAATCCCGAAAACCCAATTTGTGAGTAATTAGCAAAGTTCCTCTGAATGATGAACATCTAGCACAAGAAATTGTGTGAGTCGACTGAGTCGAGATAATCAAACTGGAAAAGCTTTAAAGGAGGATAGAGTTGACTTGAGCAGCTTGTGGAATAAGATTGACCTACTAAAATGTTTGAAAAGGAAAGCCATCGATCAGTGTATTCTTGCAGAAATGAGCAGAAGAACTATTGTCGCTGATACTATCAGGATAAAAATGTCAAAATGGAACTGCACCGAACATGTTGATAGAATGACCGATGAACCAGAAAGATTCTTGCACACGCACCGCATGAGATGTATCATACATAACTGGAACAAATAGCAGAGAGCAGAAATCAGTTTCACAATTTACGAGCGGTCTATACAGTTTGTATTGGAAATTATTATTTTTTTTTGTCTGATGAAGCTATTTATTTATACTTTTATTTTTGAATGTAACATTTGTGAAAATAACCTTGATATTTATTATCTTTCAATAGTCCGTTGAAAAAGTATTTCTCAGATAACTATACAAATTGTAATATTTTATTATGATCTATATTACCTCAAATCAGTACCCCGTGTGTATCTCTCCGGATCCTCGAACCATTCCATTTTCATAGCCTTTCTCTGTTCTTTTTCAGTTACGTCTTGTTTAAATTCTATTACACTACTCGCTGGGTATACTAAATCTAATTTCCAGTATGGTTCTTCTATAGTGAGAGATAATGATTTCTTGAGCTTTTTTTGAGAGCGACTGAAAAAAAATAGACCAAAAAATCTCAAATAGATATCAATTTTGCAATTTGTTAGTCGACCAGATGTACTTGTTGAGAATGGGAAGGAGGAAAATGTGATGAGACACTTGATGACTGTAAATACAAAACTTTACAGTTGCGAAAATTGCCGCTTACTGATTGGTGACATTTCAATATAGATAACTAGATTCTTACCCAGCAACATAATTTACATAATTTTTCACTCTCGCATTTTGAACACGATTCCATTCGTCTGCTGTAAGTGGCCAACTGTCGTCAACCTGATTAGAAACGTTGGTATTTTAAAATCTTATCCTAGCTATTAAGTACAGGGCTCTTAACTGACCACTCTAGCCTCCAAGATATAAAGCGTATGAGCAAATTCTCTGATCGTATTATGAGAAGCTTTGCTGGAATTTTTGCTTGATCTCCCCAATAAAGATGCTCTATAAAATAATATGCGACTAACAATAATGAAAACTAAAATAATTTTTAAATTTACTTTGAAGCCGCCTTCATGTGACTTTTTCTAGCAGAAAGTTTCAGTTCTGAATCTGAAAGAAAAAATCAAAAATATAATAGGCTGATATTTTACCTGTGGTGAGACCCCAACAAAATATATTTGCTCTGATCGCGAAATAAACCAATTTTTCACCACTAAGTCAAACGATTTTTTGCTCTACAGTGAGGACATAAAGTCCGTCGCCCCCCTCTAACTTTTCAACCGCTTGGTATATTGCAACAAAGTTTGGAATGAGGATATGTGAGCAAATTCTTCATTTATTGAAAAATGACAGTTTTAGCTGTCAAAATTATAGCTGGGTGCTTGGTTATAAGCAATTTATTGGTGATCGATTACAAAACCCCTGGTCCCGCTTGAGAGTTTGGGAAAGCTAATTTATGCATGTCTTTGTTGCCATTACATGAACAAAAGGCTCCTTGACAATTTTTACTCTTACCATGCTTAGTCGCATTGATATCATCTACACTGTCACTGGATCGATTTTTTTTTAGACGTTTGGAGGCCTTCCCAGTATCGGCATCACCAGAAGATATTTTAGAATTATCCACGAGTTCTTAAAATACATATACGTTACAGCAAAAAATATACAAATACATTTTTACCTCGAACACCTTCATTTGGCTGTGGTTCCGAAAATTTCAGTTCCACTAGGGGAAATACCACATTTTTTATTCCACATAATTCGCGAATCTTTTTTTCATTTTTGTCCAATATTCTCAAGCAGATTTTCACATCACTACGAGATGTAGTCAAGTTTGCTGTTAAATAAGCATCGGTTCCAACTTTTACATTATAACGACATATAATATTGTTAAAATTCGGTATATATTGATCTCTCAAAGATAGCGTTGTCAATGTTGTGTTTGTTATCAATACATCTTCTCGGTATATTTTTTTAGTTGCAAAAACTAACTGCCAATTTATTTTATCAACATTCATACCATCAGGAGGAAATCCATAGGCCACAACAGTATAGCCATTATTATTAGGAGAATATTTTTCCACTAGTACATTATCGAATAATTGGTTTACCTCATTTTTATTATCATTATTAAACACCCTGACAAATTGAGTTTTCAAATTTGAGAAAAGAGTAATTTTCAGCAGAATTGGTTCATCAAAATTTATACTAAAGTCATAGCGACATATTGAAATCCATGTCAATTCATGGGTGACTAAGACGCCATTAAATATTTGAAGATCCAGAACGGATTTTGTATCTTGGAAAATATCAAATTTATTTCTAAAAGAAATCAGTTCAGATCGGTCGAAGATTTTTCTAAATAAATTTAGACATGTTACATGTTTATCACCAGAGAAAATATCTTCGTAATTTTTTTTTAAGTATCCGAAAATAGCTACAAAATTTAGAAGAGTTAGTAAATTTGAGTTATCTTTGAATATTAATTGTTATTTTTTTTTTACCAGAATTATCTTTATGACTTTTATCAAATTTCCTTAGCATTGCTCTAACATAAATTTGTTTGAAAAATGCTTGAATTATTACTGCAGCACTTTGCATTTTTTCAGCATATTCGATTTGAGCAGACAACTCAAACTTCTGGGGATCCAAGTGCGGCTCGTCCACATAGGGATTGATGTAATCGAAAGTTTTTAATTGTAAAAACAAGAGCTCAACTGCTTTGACAACATCTTGGCTGTTTGTGGCAATTTTGCAAAATTCTTCAAAGAATATCTTGTGCGTTATAGCTAGTTCCTTTTTGGTCAATGGTTGCTGAGGTCTGTAGCAGCCGTACAAGTTTTTTAAGCATTGTGAGTGGTCTGGTGTTCCAAAAGATTGGACTAATTTACCTAAGAAAACAGAAAAATTAGATATATGTTAATTTAATTTATTTTCCGGCTTACCATAGCTACTAGATAATTCTTGACACAAATTAGTTAATCGTAGAGATTCTTTTGAACATGCTATCAGGTAATCTTCCAGAGAACCGATAGTGAGTGGTTTGTCAGCAAATATTTGCAAAACGTAAGGACAATGAGATGTGAGCCATATTCTATCAAGTTGTATCAAAAATTACGCATAACTTAGCTTTTTGAACTAGAGGTATTCGGAAAACCTTAAGCTACGGCCAACATTCATACGATATCAACGTTTCCATTTGTAGCAAAAACTGAGAGCAAATGGATTCTCAACGTTCTATGGAATGTCGACAAAAAAGATCGCAAACTATACGTGTTAAAATGTTTTCGAATTATGTATTTCGAAATGTTTGCTGTATATTGAGACTTTTCAAATTAAGTTGAAAACGCTGTTAATTGTGTATCATTGTCATCCATTTGAATGAAAATAATTATTAATAAATATTTGAGGAATATTGACACGATCCTCGATCCGCTTCTCATTTTCAAGATCAGAATAATCGATATTTATCAAAGTAGAATGTTATTGGGAAATTAAATTAAAACTTTTACCACAAATGCTAACTGGACAAAAATCGAGAGGTTAGTTGTATCAGAGAAAGAAAGTAAAGTATTGAGAAAATTAATGGTAAGTAATGAAAAACTCAAATGGAAGGACTCAGAAACCTCTAGACAGTGATCACTGATCAGATATGTAAAAACGAATCACAGAGAACCAAATACCTTAGTAAATAAAATCAGTTCGAAATTTATATTTTCTGATTCCACACCCTTACAAAACAGAACGTATCATAGAAAGAACTTCTTTTCATTATCGGTCCTCCAGCCGCCAGCCGCAGTAATCCAAAGCGAGTACATAGCGTTCAAGAAGCGTCCAGTAGTGATTGATTGGTAGATTGATTTGAAAGGGGGGCCTTTACAGGCAGCACGTAGATGCGCATGTGGTCCATTGTGCTATCCCCCTATTGGTGCAGCCCTGTCTTACCTCAATTGCCCGCAACTACTAAGCCTACATTCCCTCTCATTGCTGAGTCCGATTTTGTGTAGGTAGTATTAAACCACCCAGTATCCCATCACGACGCCTGTTATGGCTCTCAGTTGGCTCTTGTTTAGTTTTAGGAGGCATTTTGCCTCTTTGCAGTTTGAAAGACCCTGTATAAAGATCCTTGATTGTCTTAGGCCTTCCTGTTCCAGTAATTCGTCTTGAAACTGGTTCTTGGACCGGTTCATAACCTTGGCTTTCACCAGGCAGGAAGCAACCCCAAGAGTAGGCTCGGGCCCAATAAAGGCGGTCTTGCTACTTTCACGACCAGTTGGTCTACCTCCTCGTTTCCTTGTATGACCCTGTGACCCGCAACCCAAACAAGGGGGACCTTGTTGAGCCCACTGAGTAGTTTAAGGGTAGTTATACAGTCAAACGTGAGCCTCGAGTTGACCTTGCCTGAGCCAAGGGCTCGGAGTGCTGCCTGGCTGTCGGTGTATATATAAATAGGATTGCCCGAGTAACCTCTCTGGAGATTCTCCTGAGTAAATGCCTGTCTGGTATACGGTTGGGTATCGATCCAGTGCAAGACTAATTCTTGCCACAGGTCTCTCCCTTTGTAAATGGTACTACCTTGGTCTTGTCCGGATCTACCGAAAGCCCGTGATTTTTCCACCATCTTTCTACCATGTTGAGAGCTCTTTGCATGATCCCTTCAATGGTACTGGGTACCCTACCAGTCACAGCAATGACAAGATAGTCTGTGTAGCCTTGAATATACATACCTTCCTCGATCCGAGTGCGGAGCTGCCCATCCAGTTCCAGGCACCACAGCAGAGGCGATAGTATACTCCCCTGCGAGCAACCTCTAGCTACGGTTGAGCTGATCTTTGCAGTACTAATCGAGCTTCTAATGATTATACTTTCCAGCATGACACAGATACATTCGACATTGGGGTTCTCTATGCCAAAGCTTTCTGCTGCATTTTTTATAGAGTCGAATGAGGTGTTATCAAATGTCCCTTCGATGTCTAGAAATACACCCAGAGTCATCTCTTTGACATCCCCCGCTCCAGCCTTGCCACAAGACTGTGGAGAGCCGTCTCAGTTGAAATGGCAGTCCTGTAGGCATGTTGATTAGGGTGCATGGGTATTGTCCCTTCCCTGATGAATGTGTCCACCAGTTTCTCCAGCGTCCAGTTTTCTGATACTACTATTGCAGCTATCAGCTATCAGCTGGCCTCGCGCCAGCTTGTGGAGCATGCATTGGTGATTCACCAGTTTGCAGTATTTCAGAACCCGGAAAGTGTGTTTCCAGGAGCCAACCAAGTGCCTCCTCTGAGGGAAGCCTTAGTGACCCCAGCTCTCGTCCTGGGTCTTTTAAGAGAATCTTTTAGAGCTTAGCGGCTGCCGGAAGCTCGTTAACGTTTCCGCAGAACATTCTCCATGATTCTTTTTTGGACCTTTTTATGAGATCTTTGTATCTGCGCTGAGACTGCTTGTGTTCCCAGTCAGCTAGTGGACCGTATGGCCTTGTTAAAAAGCCTGCGGGTTTGCGTGGCATCGCATCCGACAATCAACATAAGGTCCAGTGAGTTACAGTACTCCACCAAATCGATGAACTTTCCTGTTAGGGGATCATCTGTTGAGTCATAGGGCAGATAGGCCGAGCAAACTACTATCGATCTGCTCTGTCCCAGTCTATCCTAGAGGCACCGCTACTAGGTCTCTAGAGCAGAAGTAAGCTATTAGAGTAGACTCGATCCGTCTGTCGACATAGATGCAAGTCCTTGGGTTCAGTTGGAAGTCCTTTCTATAGAAAAGAGATCTTTCCATCCTGCCTAATATTTTTACACGACCATTGTATGCCCAAGGTTTTTTTAGGAGGTATATATGTGTCTGCCCCATAGCAATTTGACGATCTATTAAGAAGGTCGCCCCTTGCTATGCTGCAAGTTGCTTTGAAGAAATAGGGTCTCTTTATCCATGGTATGAAATAATGATTGAACCTAGTTCCAGGTTGTGGATGGCCCAGCCCATGTCCCCGGTGGAGAATCATCTATATCCACTAGAGTCATGAGCTTCCTCACCTCTTTTTTCAGCTCCTCAGAGCCATCGACTTGCTTTTCCGGGGCTGGATTGGGCGGTGAAGTTTTTTCCGAGGATGGAGTATTGCTACTTCCTTTTTCGGCTGGAGCCGTCACTTTTACGGGCGCAGCTGGAGCCTTTGCGCTCGTTCCGAAAGTGACAAGGGAGACCCCCGCGATTCTGTCTACTGAGACGCTTGAGGTTGGTGTCGTCTGGAAGTCCGTGGATTACTATGGATTACCATCTTGACAACCCTAGGAATGTATCGCATCACACGCAGCGATGCTTTCTTCCAGGGCCTTATCGCGGAGATGACCCCCTCCAACCACTCTAGAGTTTACTGGTCCCCGCAACCAACCATAATGGCCCCCTGCAGATCCCAGCGAAACTTTTCGAATCGAGGGAAGCGGTCTCCCCCCATCTGATCTATGACGGTGTTTAATGCCGCCATGATCTTTTTGCTCCGTGGCTTATCGACCATAGTGGTCGAATACGTATCCGGCACTAAGGTTACCCTGAGTCCAGCAGATGTTGCGGCACTATATATAGTCATCCCCGGACCTCCTGGTTTTACCCCAGAAGCCCTGGGTCTCTTCACCTGCTCCGAATCCCCCTTCGATCCAGGGGTGCTGCCCTCAGATCTGAGACGTTTTGTCCCGGTTTCTTGGGTCCCCCCCTGTAACAAGGTGATAGTTGAGCCTTCGCCAGAGCCCTGGCTCATGGATGGTGTCCCGAGCCTGAGCCTCCTGGCTTTGGCCTTAGCCGCACCAGCTCTGATCTTTTTTTTTAGGAGATTGGGTACCAGTGTCCAGTTGTACGCCACACCGTCCCAGAAGCCAATAGCGCCCATTTTTACTCCATAACGGTCCAGAAGATAGGTATTATTTTTAAGCGATGTTAGAAGCGTGACCTGATTGTGACTGTTGGGTAAGAGAGACTGTTTTGAGAGCTAGTGTAGGGTCAGAAATACATACGGTAGCGTGCCACTAGAGATTTACTCACTGCGATCCCACTGAGAACTGACTAGATATAGAATAGTTTGACTAACGCCTTGTAACCAGCTCGAGAGGAGTTATTGCTGATCAATATAATTCTGTTTCGTACTAAGCATAATATACCGAGACATTTATTTCAGGTAGTTATAGAAAACAAAGAATAGTGATGCAATTTTACACGTAGTCGAATGATTTAAGAAATAATGAAAGGAATACAAGAAATATATTACAGAGCTAGATACATAGTGATTAATTTAATAGTTAAGAATTAATTCTGGAATGAGAATAGTATAAGTTAAAAGAGGTACAAAATTGAATAAAGGAATATCCTCGACCTCAGGGTTGTAACGTAGAACCGGAATAAGCTGGGTGTGAAATATTGTTAGAATCCCAGTCTATAGATATTGTCAACAAGCAAAGCTATATATTATATATCAGGAATATATGACACTGTATATGATTGACCGACTTATTTATTGGCGAGTTAGCGATAAACGAATGTAAATAGTGATCGGCAACACACGAATAGGCAGACTTGAACCAGCGCAAATACCTCTTTTGGGAAAGCTCCTCTGGCCTCAAGTCTCCATCCAGTGCAATTACCTCTTTTGGGAAAGCTTCTTTGGACGGCCCTTTACTGGATTCGCTCCTAACGTCGCTTTGTAGTTTTCAGGTAGCTCCCCTGTGCCCTTATAGAAGAGGCAGTATGTATCCTAGGGCCATCTTTTGCTAATTACTATTATAACCTTCACTCTACAATATACCTTAAACTAAATACCAAGCGCGTCTCTATCCTTCTGACCCTACGCTACGTCATAACAGGATAAAGTTGTGACAATCGAGGCAGGAATCATAGATTAATGAAACGTTGCAGAAAACGGTATGACTAATAAAGTATGAAGTAATTAGGTGCAGGGCAGAGAGAAAATTAATAAGGTATTGTGGGATTGAAATCTTGCCTAAGCCGTATTGATAGGGTGAACAAAACAACGAATTTACACCAAAACGTTGTCACCAAGACTTAACGTCTTGTTAGGTGGCACCGAACAACGTTTTTGCACCAGAATTTTGTCACCAGATTGAATGAAATTAGGAGGCTCCAGGGCCTGTTTATAGTTTAAAATTGATGACGCGTTTGTAGGTTTATCAGCCACATAGCCCGAAAAAGAAACCGTTAAAAATTGGCAAACTAGTATCAATAGTGCCGATTGAGAACGATAACCCCTGACATAGTCGGCTTGAATAGGAAGTGTTTTATGAAGATATGGTGACATTTGTTCTGTGTTGTTAGAGGGTTCTTAAATAGCGAAATTGTGAAACCTGCAAAATGGCTGGTATTTTTAGAGACTTGGAAACTTGCCTGATGGCTGAAAATTTAGCGACTTATTTGACCTGTTTTAAGAGCGACTTTAAAACGCCTTAGTAGCCAGGTGGGTCTAAAGCTACTCCACATTGCTCCAGAAGCCAGTAAAAGCAATGCACCGCGAAAGCATTCCGGGCCAGAAGCCAAAAGGATCTAAGTTAACTTCAGATCGGTTCAGAAATTATTCTAAAACAACCCCGCAGCATCCCAGACGCTGGAAGAACTTAACCAAAGCGAGACCACACCGCTCCAGAAGCCATGTGAACTAATCCAAACCGAGTTCACAGGTCAGAGCGCCTTAGAAGTCACGAAGAGCGAATAGTATTCCACGGTGCTTCCGAACCCAGGAAAATTAATCCAAAGCTAATCCACAGAAGAGTACAAATTCACTCCCCAGAGCTCAAGAAGCCAAGAGAATTATTCAAAGGCGACTCCACAACGTTTCGAAGGCCATGAAAGACGAAATTCATAGCGCTACAAAAGCTAGAAACTACTAATCAGACGCCGGAATGAACAAGATGAAGAGTTTAGCTCAAGTACAAGAAATATAAGAAAAATACATTACTCAAATCTAGTCAACGGAAAAAGGGAATCAGTAATAAGAAAAATGGTGGAAGAAATATTGAAATGCCCTTTAGATGCAATAGATGAGCTCAACAAATCTTTATGTTGGGTAACGGGAGAACAGCGTTATCAGCACCAAAAGCTGTTTCATGCCATCGCATTAAAGAAGCCATAGTATAGTGCTGAAGTATTATGAAATACTCTCCAAGTCCATATCTTAAATAGAAGGCAAAAAGTCTTATACTAAAAAGGCTAGAAGCTAGTCCACTAGTAACTTGCAAAGCCACAGAAGTCAACATCAGTTAATCCCAATTATCCAGCAATTCGATCATACGAACCTGAGACGAACCAACTTAACAGAGGAAACAATATGGAATAAAATCCTACGTCACTCTTTCGCAGATAATGGCATCAGCATTCTCATCGTCGCAATGTTGCTGACGTAGATGGTATACCTATATTATGGAGACAAGCTTCCGAAAAAAAAATAAAAAATTCAACAGTGGCGACCAGTTAAACTTTCATATATTTATCTATCTAATAAACAACGCGGCCAATGGCCGCGTTCACCAGATACAAACGTTGCTAAACGGTTTGCGATTATTCTGCTGAACGCTACGTTGAATTTGTGTTAAAACCAAACATATTTTGCAAACGGTCGCCATTTTTACAAGCATAATTTCAGAGTGTTTATAATTTTCAACACTGTGTTTTGTGTGGTGACCTGTCATTCAGAAGGTGACGTTCTATCATTGAAAAGTTGAATCGTTCAGCAGAACCAAGAGTTTACCCAACATATTCTGTTGGTATTTGTGAACTGTTCACAATACGTTTTGGTTCTGGTGAACGTAGCCAATGCGCTATTAACTAACAACTGAGTTTAAAATGAGGCCATACCGGAAAGATTGAAATTCCTCATGGCTTTATCAGAAGTAGTATTTATTCAATTGTCCAGAAGGCCGGTATATGTTGAATTTCGTAGAGCGATTGAATTACTTACCTAAAAGAATATCTTCCTGGTTTCAACTCCATAATTACACTTTCTGATCCCAAAGTATTAATCGATTTTATAAATATCCCCACGCTATTGCTTTCCCAATCATATTCTTCTAATACCACATTAATTGAATGATTTTTGCTGGAAAAATTTGCACGCTCTTCCTGTTGAACCGATAGTTCTGAACTTGACGCTTCTTTTACAAACGTTTTTTTAAGTAAGATTTCTTCACATATATCAAGAGTTTCCGACTCGATACTTTCCGATAACGATTTTTCATCTAGAATTATTAAAATTTATTTAAAAACTTGATGACTTCGTGATCACCTTTTGGTATTCTCTCCAACATTTCCACGTCTCCCATTTGCGCTAAATTGATCAGCAAAAATGTATTGTCAATAGAATCCGTGAACAAGAAAAGAGGGTCGTTCTTTGTTTGCTTAGGCGCATAATGTGAAACGATTTGAGAAAAATCCGTTGTCTTGAATGAAAATAATATGTCGGATATTTTTGTTTTTGATATGAAGGAACTTGGTTGAAAGTAAACGACAATATTTGTTATGCAATTTTCTATATCGACAAAATCGATCCATTCGGATGGATCTGGTTCCAGAAGGGCAGCTTTTGTGGTAGCTTTGGAGGATTTGGTCGTTCTCAAACTTCTCTCGGATTTTTTATCTAAAAGTATTTAAAGCAAATTTCCGCCTTCTTAACTGGGAAATACTTACCATCATAAATCGAAAAGTTATCAATGGCTGTACTTCTCTTGGCAGCGAAAGGATTCACGATTCTGAGAGATTTTATGTCAAGTTTTTTCATATCTGGAGAAATGAGACCTTGTTCAACTGCCCATTTTTCGTATCGGAACTTTTTCCAAAATTCTAGTTCTAGAAGATGAATCAGTGTCAATTGGATATTTTAAGCAGAAAAATTACCCAATGTTACCTGGAGAAGGAGAAGGTTTAATCAAGGGAATGTCTCTGACTTCGCTTAAAAAAACAAATGTATTGGTTGAATTTTCATCATCTTGTGTTAAACTACAAAATTATGAAACGTGTATCATAATAAATTGTTTTAAATGCATGATGAATTCTCACTTATTGACGCAAGAAAGTGCAACAAAACGCTCCCTGTTTGGCAAAGCCTTCATTCCTAAGGGATTAGCCGCTTTAGACCCTGTAAAGGGCGTGTCAACTTCAACTTTTGATTTAGGTTTAGGGTTTTCCAACTTTTTCGTTTGTCCCGCTGCGCCATTGTCCCACTCGAAGCGCTTAACGTAGGCCATAAATACATCCCACAAGCATCCGGCGGGAATATCTGCCAAGGAATTAAATAATTTACAAATACTGATTGATTTACGTATTATAGGGTTACCAGCCTTTTGTTTTAAGACTTTGTGGCATCCATCCAGTTAGGCAACTAATTATATCAAAATCATCCGATGGTGAGCTTAAGCTTGCAATTTTTAAAAGGGCCTTGCTTATAATTATTGGCCATATTTCAATGGAAATTTTCCTTAGTACGTTTTCTGTAAAGTGAATTGGAATAATAATTATCTTGGCTACATTATATAAAGAAAAAGGCCTTACTTTCTTTTATTTTGACTTTGGCTGATGGCTTGCCTACAGCGCTAAGATCCTCTAAGCTATGCTCGACTGTTAATCTTGGTACAGCTAGAGTTGGGAGTAATATAATATTAAACGGGTCAACAGGAACAAGATCGTCTACGTAAATTTTTCGCCAAGTGCCCATCCAAAACAGACGCACCACGTATTTTCCTATGAAATGAATTCTTTATACTTAATTACTATTCCGAAAAAAAACAAAACCTTCTCATATATTGACTTTCCAAAACCTCATATAGTATTCTTAAGGACACATACAGCTGAAATTACCATATTCAATTCCCTACCGGAAGGCTCAATTTACCCTAATCTGTCCCGTTTGGCCCGAGTTGGCCGTATGGAATTTAGAGGCTGACTACATACCATTTCAATGTAAAGTTTACTATAGAGACTAGTTATTAAGAGCTAGGAGAAAGCAAAAAGGTCAGAAATCCAATTCGCAAAGATGTATCGGACCAATTATTTAGTAGGTAGAAAAAGACAAGTGGTATCGGACCGATGCCTTATTTTGTGTTATTCAAAGCAAAAATCATTGTATTTTAATGCGAAACAATTTTATTCACAAAGTATAAATAATCATTTTGAAACTCCCCAAAAACTTTCATAGTTTATTCTAACTTTCTTAAAGTGAATGAAAGAAACATGAGTCTGCAGCGTGATTGCCACACACTGCTGGTTTTATTTGAGCTTTCTTACGTATATTGAATCGAAATCGAAGAAAGTCAAAGCATACGGCATGAGCTCTGATCACAATACACAGAGAGAGAGGGGGGGCCTAACTCAAAAACATGGTATGAGTTAATGACATCGATCTACAACCCCTAGTTTAAAATTAGAAACGGAACAGGAGAAGCCTTTTAAACTGTCCAATAAGTTGAAAAAGTCCTAAGAGATTATAACAAAAAGACATGTGTCTTACCACACAAAATTATGAAAATTCACAAGGAGATCAACAAATATCGTTTTTAAAGGATCAGTTATTCCCTAATAATAAAAACAGCTACAGCGTCATTTACAAGTCTGTTGGAAATTCCGTGATCCTAAATTGGATACGTCAGGTATCTACAGTGATTTTACGATTATTTTTGGTTCTTCTTTATCAGAATCCCTAGGCCCCTTTGTTCCTAGATATTTTTGAGGCATTTTGTCTTGAGACAAAGACAATTTATTTGAAAGGATGGCTACCTACTTATTAAATGCATTCGAAGTTTTGAAACGTGTCACCGCTATGTGGTCTTGGGTTTAAGCCAGAGAATTAAACACGGTCAAAAAGCCATCCGGTAATTTGGGCTGTGGGACTGCAAGGCGAGAATGAAATTTAAAACTAACTTTTGATCCTTTGGCCTTTCTATCCTGACTTCAACCAAAACAATGATGATTAAAAAGTTGTGTCGAGCTCAAACAGCACATGCTTCCATTATTATTATTGTAGGTACCGGTAAAGGTATTTATGAATAATTTGAAAGCCTGAAGTTTTTGTTTAACAACTACCTCTCCTAAAAGCAACTTAGGCTTTTCAGGCCCCAGCCCCGAATTCAGGATAAAAAATTAAATAAAAAAGTCACCAGATTGACTTTTAAATGTGCCCTTTTTCGCAGGTCTGAAAGCAAATTGAAAATTCAACAGGCGTAGCGGCTGGGAGTTTATTGAACAGCTTTTATCCGGCTACATACTACAAAGGTCGTCTTTTTTTCCGGAAACTGTCAAAGGAAAGATGAATAAAAATACGGACGAGCCTCGGACTCCTTTGTTCCTTTTCCTATGGACTTGTCTATATTGAAATAGGAATTTGATATTCCGGAATTCAAAAACGTCCGAGGATAGTCGGATATTGCAGTACGGGTCAGTAGATGAATGGTAAAACATTTGAAATAAACAGAGCGGCTGAAAACTTGGGCACCTGAAAATTCCAAGTTTTATTTTTGTTTATTGCTAGGAATAAATATTGAACCGACTACATATTAACTCCGCGCAAAAGCAGTTTAAATACTGAAGATTACAGCGAATATTGCAATAAGGTATAAAATTTCCCATAAAGGGTGGTATTTAAGAGTTTAAAAAACAGTTGAATTGATGAAGAATCGCTAGGACGCACGATTTTGTTTTTATGTTTAATTTGCCAACAATTTGATTGTCTATTTTTCTGGCCATAAGATCCTCATCTCACACTTAACTGCCAACAATAATTCAAATATTTACCTGCGGGGTTATACATTGGAAAATGTTCTCCCTTCGTAATTTTACAATTTGAATAGATATGATACCATGGCTTCCATAGATTTTGTCCCTTTGTAGAAAATCCATTATGTTCGTATTCTTGCGGAGAAGGTCTATTGCAACCAGCATACAACAAAAATTCTATGCTCGAAACAAAATTCCTAAAAAAACCACTGACGGCGGTAAGGTGCTGGTTTGGAGTTACCAAGTCTGGATATGTGCTCATGGGGGTACATATAACACAATTTGCCTGAAAGAAAAATATTTTTTTAGCGATTGCATAAAATCCAAATTGGCACTTGATGCACATAAATGAATATTTAATATAGCATTGATTTTTCAATGTTTCTGCGATAAAATTATTTTCACATTCCGTTCCTAGAAGACATTTTGGCTTTCAGCCAAAAAATATTTTCCATTCTATTTCAAAGCTAGAAACTCTAAAAGTTTTCATATTTATTTTAAAGGCCAAATCCACGGAATATTGCATGTCGCTTACCAAAGGCTGCAGATAATATTATGAGAAAGGCAAGAGCCGACTTGTGGCATGAAAGTTAGGCCAACTTTTGTTTTAACAGATTGTAAAGTTTCGAAAATTTAGATGAATCACTTTAGGGTAACACTTTAGAATGTCATTAAAACAATGAATCGAGTGAATGGTGTGAGACTTTGAAAACATTTTTCTTAATTTATTTACCAACTATTATATGATCGTTTTTTAAGTAAATATAAAAAGTGAAACCCCTTTCCTTATTTATTCTTTTTATAGGTAAACGAAACATTAGAATTAGCTCCACGCTGCTGTAATATTTCATAATGACATTTTCCAGGAAAAGGAAACAGCTTGGAAATTTTCACATTCAAAATAAAAGTTTAAGAGTTGCAAAAGCTGCACGATAAATTGCAAAATACAAAAGTATAGTGCTGAAAAAATGTGAAGAGGTATTTCAAAAAGGGGAAAAATTCATGAACCAAATATTTTGGAATATTCACAATAAAAATAAAATAATTCTGATGAAGCAAGTCACTTCAGCACAAGTGCGGGGACATACTGGAGAAAAGAGTTGATCAGCGGATAAAAATATTCTGAAACCAGGCCAGTAAATTTTTAATTCGGGATTTTATTTTTATTTATTTATTTCTTATCTATTGTTTTGGGAAAGTAAGTATATTATATAGGTGGTGTTTTCAACTATTTTTCTTTATTTTAGTATTGAGTTTTTGCCATTGTTTCTTAGGATCCTACCAGTGGCGCCTATAGCAACCCGCCCCACTTTTCGGTTTTAAATAGTTAATCAATACATTCCAAGTTAGGGTAGGCCCAACAACTTGAAATTTCTTTTTATTACTTTTATTATTATTACTTTTTTTTCTCTCATTTTGAATTTATTTTTTTAATTACAACACTATTTCCCTTTAATCAACTAAAAAATAATCAAGCATCCTAATTTAATTTAGAAAAAAACGTGACAGTCTATGAACCAACAACATATTAACATAGGAATTGAAGGTTGCTATTTGGTGCTGAAAATGAAGTTTTTGAAATATGGTAATCTATCTGTGTTGGTTTCCTATAATATTAGGGTAGAGTATTCCAAACAATCAGGAAATACTCACAATTAATGTCGAGAAAATGAATCTGCTTGGCTTTTTCAATTTTAATGGTAAAGTATTTGGTTAATTTTATTTGATAAGTTAAAATTAGAAGACTCATCACAATCCAGGAAATATATGCATTCATCCACATATCGGATTTATCCGAACCAATTCAAGGCTTGACTATTATCATTGATAATCATAACTAATATTGGGGATGTGTAACAAAATCAATAACAAATTTATATTCTCGGTTCAAATTCATTATTCGTGGGAAAAGTTTTATTTTTATAGATAGCTAAAATGTGACTAAAACTTTAAACTAATCTCTCGACTGAACCAGACCCATGTGGTTGTAATAATTTATTCAAAGTCAAGAATAATCTCTGACCCACGTTTTATAACGAACCCAGATGTCAAGTAACCGATAGCATTGCAAATAATGATATATTATATTCGAAGCATATGTGTGTGTAGCGGAACAATAATTACATAAGCTGGATTTTTAAGATGCAATAACCAATTGTATAATAATAATATATTATCAAGGGTTGTTACTATAGTCAAATGCTTAGTTATAATTAAGATATAGATAGATTAAGATAGGAGTGATTACTCAATTATTTTATTATTATATTAGTAGAGATTTTAGTTCATTAGAGGGTGGAGATCCTCGAATCTCGCAAGCCCGGTACTGAGAGGAGCCAGTTCCTTTCGCTTATTTAAGCAGATGTAGAGGCCACATAACTTCAGTTATCGCCAATTCGCCACTAGATTTTACCACGAATAATCGCCGGAAAATTAAGTCGCAAAGTCTCAACGAGTTCTCGATCCGTTCCTCATCCGCTAGTTCATCTGCCGCCCCGGTGTTTTAGTGAAAGCTCTTCAAAGAGGTGATAGTTATTTTTTTTTTTAATTTCAATTTCCAATGAAGTCTCAGATTTTGAACTAAATCTTTTAGTTGGGAAATTATTCTCTTTTCTCTCAATTGTCTTTAATTTTTCTTCACTTAAAAATTGTTGATGGTCTATTAATTAAATAAGGTATTTTAGTTGTTTTTTTTTATATATTTTACCTTACCTTTTTTTTATCTTTAAATAATTAACTTTTCTTTTCACTCTTAAATAATTTAATTTTAATCTTTCAAAATTAGTCTTTTTTTTCTGGTTTTAAAATTCCCATTAAAACACTGATGGTGGTGTAGAAAGATTTTACGTGCCGGTTTGCGCGGTTAGATAAGGTGTTTCAAGCTTCAGCAGAAAAGTAGTTAGTGGTACTAATTTTGAGTCTCTATTAACACCTTTCAATAACCTCTCCAAGAAGAGAAGAAAGAAGATTCCGTTCAGATTGCCTCCGGTTCAGAAAACTGTTATTTACTGCTTCAGATCAAATTTACTTTTCAGCATAATTTACCACGAAATTTTAAGATGTGACAGAATTATTCACGCTGCCAAAATATCAATACATAACATCTCAATTTTGTCACAGTTGCTAGATATTGAGATGTATGGACAATCATTTTTGACTAAAAAATCACTGGAATATTTCGAAGTTTTTTTCATGGATGTCTGTTGGAAAATGATTTCGAGGAAATTGGGCACTTAGCTTTCGGAGCTATTTGCTCCTTCTTCAGAACTTTACAATTAAAAATATAGAATAATACTAACAAAGAATTTGAACAAAATAATTTTGTTGTAAAATCATTTATAGGGCTCTTGGTCAACTTTGGAAATGCAGTTAGTTTTGGTCAGGATTGGATACCGCACAGTTTATTGACATAACCGCACATTTTTCTTTAGACTGTTTTGTCACTGATTCCATCTCTGAATAATCAAAAACAGTATTATAAAGGTTTTTGACTCACTGATAAATCCCTAATGACTAGAATTTTCGAGAATGAAATTTAACCTTGATAGTATATTCTAGCCAATCACGGGGATACGACAGCAAAACGGGGAGTACGGATAAAAAAAAAAACAAAAACAACCAAAAAAAAAGTATAGGTAGGTACCCAAAATTGGGATTATAGTATATTGTTGTATTAGGAGTAGAAGCTTCTACTCCGTATACAACACGCTATTTTTTCTCCAAACAAATGGGATGAGCTCGGGGGTGACTGAATGGTTGAGTGGCAGTAAAAGTACAAGCGGCACTAAAAGTACTTTTGCTGCCGCTCCAGCCTCACTAAAAGTACTTCTACTGCCGCTGGGGTTGCCTAGCAGCATAGAAATTAAATTTCTACCACCTTGACAGGTGTTAACCTGCTGGATTTGCCTACCAGCATAGAAATTAAATTTCTGACATCTTGACAAGGGTTAACAAAGTGACGTTTTTTTGACGTTTGGAGAAAATAGTATAATGTTGTATTAGGAGTAGAAGCTTTACTTTTTTGTGCTGAAGCGGTAGGTTTGCGAGCCGAACGTAGTGAGGCTTGCAATACTGCTGAAGCACAAAAAAGTGCTTCTACTCCGTATGCAACACGCTATTTTTTCTCCAAACGAATGGGGTAAGCTTGGGGGCAAGTGGATGGTTGAGCGGCAGCACAAGTACGAGCGGCACTAAAAGTACTTCTACTGCCGCTCCAGCGGCACTAAAAGTACTTTTTCTACTGACGTTTCATAATAGCAACTTTTCGATTGTCATTTCAGTTTTGAAACGACATTCTTTTAGGCACTGAGTGCGTGAAAGTTACTTTTAGGCACTCAGTGCGTAAAAGTGACTTTTGAATGCGTAAAAGTGACTTATGAGTGCGTAAAAGTAATTTTTAAGCACTAGTGCCTAAAAGTGTCATTCATTATTCAGAAATAAAAATCACACTAAACACATATTTGAATTTTGTTTTGTATTTATTATGAATATTGAAAATGGAATTACTGAATTGAACGTTTGGGTTACTCAAAACAGAAGTTTGTGTTATTACCTACTTTCTAGGATTTTAATTATTGATGGCGAATTTTGAAAAGAAAATCGCATGAAAAGTGTCAGGTGTCAAGTAAAAGCAGGTAACAAAGATTTTGGGTGTAATCGACTTATTCACATGAAATAAAATTGTGTTTTTTTATTATAAAATGCCAGTAGAAAAAATCTTGTATACAATACGTTACGAAACGATGTCTTTTAGTCACTCGACGTGTTGTCCAACTCGGCTTTGCCTCGTTGGACAATTTTCACGTCGCGTGCCTAAAAGACGCTCATTTCGTAACTTATTGTATAAATAGCTATTTGCTGCCGCTGGGGTTGCCAAGCAGCATAGAAATTAAATTTCTACCACCTCGACAGGTGTTAACCCGCTGGCTTTGCCTAGCAGCATAGAAATCAAATTTCTGACATCTTGACAGGGGTTAACAAAGTGACGTTTTTCTGACGTTTGGAGAAAAAATTAATTTAATTTATGTCCCCACTAAGTTAGCTAACCTTAGGGGAGAACTCGATGAAAATACGTAAATAGAAAAATAGGAAAAGGCCCAACTCCACTTCAATTCACGTATACGCGTTATGATATAAAATCGTGAATTCTGCTTTTGATTGACGCAAGTTTCTGCATTGCTGAGGATAAATTGGAAGCGTGTTATAATTTAAATTGCAAATAAGTTAAATTAAATTTTAAACGAAATAATATGCATGTGTGACTTAAATAATTTTATATGCACATTGATTGATGAATAAAATATTAGTGTTGCTTAAATTGTGAAATTATGTTTTTTGAAAATATGAAAATGTGGGTTTTTTTACCTCGCTTTTCCATCCACAGAAGCGTTTCGATCTATCAGACCTCATCAGTGTGGCAAGGAAAGCAAAGAAAACCAACCCAAGTTTCGTGCCTGTAGGAAAACTAGAAGTAGTACGGTGGGGAATTTTTGGTCGTGGCGCCATCTACGACTGGTTGATAGTGGCTAATAACGCGTTTGCGAACAGGTTCGTAAATCCTGGCCGTTCGTAACTCCGTCCACACTAGTGTTTCGTTCGTTTTTCGGTTCGTTGTTATGTATGCTAAGAGGTACCTGCATGCTTCTTTTTGTATCATAGACGCTTGTTTCTCACTTCCCAACCTTGCCATTGTGCAATTATTGCACGGTGCTCATTCTCGTTCGTTGGGAACGTAAACGTGCTTCGTGCTCTTCGACTTTTCGTTTTTACGCTGTTCTGTTTGTTTTCGCCGTTTTGCTTCAGAACTGGCAAGATCTCATCTACTTTTACGTTTAGGCATTGTCTTAAATATAAATCAAATCTTTTTATCAAGAAATACACGTACACTTGAAAGGCTCCATTTTCGACACGATATGACACACACTTCTTTGATTGCTTCTTCTTAGATCCGCTAATCGCGCTATTCTATTCACAACTAACTCACGCGACGGGGTGGCTCTGCTTATATACCTCCGTCGATGGTTCCGGATATGTTCAAGATAATTTCATTGAAGAACATTCTTGAAAATTACTGTTGTCTTAAATCTAATTCATACGAGTACTGATCAATAATCAAATGTCGTGATTGGTTTTGGGCAGGATCGTAAGTCGGTCTTATATGCGTTTTAAGGGCGATCTCCCTTATTTTAAGTCCTAGGCGGTTAAGAATTCGTACTTCGAGAGCAATTCCTTGAGACCCTACATGCGGTGTTGCCAGATTGTGCGTAATTTCTTCAATAAAACTAAAATTGGCAACTTCCTGATTTGTCTTTGGAATATTCAGTCTATGTTTTGGCGAGAAATTTAATGCTGGTCATTGAAGAGTTTTGCCCATATGATTTTCTATGAAAGGGTAACTGAAAAGTATTTGTTGCTATAAGGTACAGGGTGGCCCGTTTATCTTGTCCTATCTCGGTATATGGAAATCTAGATATTTTATGACAAAAAGTTAAATACAAAAGTTGTAGGGTTTAAATCATTAATTCGTTTTTTTGTATTTGCGCATCTACAGGGGGTGTCAAGAAAGTGTGACACGTCAGATCTAATTTTTTTTATTAGAACACCCCATATATTTTTATATTTTTTTGATAGCGCTTTTAAAGACAAATATAAATACATATAGTTTAATAGGGTTGTTATGCACGGCTTCGGATTCATATACGGTTATCTTCGGGAAACGGCCACTTTTTAGATTAAGTATTGTAGAAACGTTAAAAATAAATATTTTAAAGCTGGACTTTGACCGAAGGAAAACATATATCGTCTACTTTGTCAACTAATTGTCAAAAATAAGTTCATTAAGTTTGTGTTGCGGTGTTGCTAAACTTCCAAAATTGTCGTTGTTCTTAATTTTTTTCAAATTGCACATCCTGTATATTAAATGTGGGATCAAAAGTACTCTTTGAGATAACAATACATGGACAACTTGAAAAAAATTAAAATTTGGAATAACTCAGTTATTTTTGATTTTAGGGCAATAGTGCAAGGAACCCTTATGGTGAGAAAAACATTTGCATTCAAAATAGCAAAAAATATACAGGGTTCTCCACTGAAAAAAGTGAATATTTTAAAATATCTCGAAAACGCGATGCCCAATAATTGTTTTCGGTTTTTACCATTCTATTTAGCGGAAGAAATGCTACTATAGTTTACCAATTAAACAGGTTTTTTAATTCTTATAATAAGCGAGTTAGTAAGAGTTCCGACTTAATTTCAAACACCTTGTGTAATGTCCTATACAAACAAAAAAAATTGTTTTAAGGTACTTTCCATTCCACATCTAATATACAGTGTAAGCTATTTAATAAAAACGAAAATTTTCGAAGTTTGGCAACACCGCAACACAAACTGAATGAACTTATTTTCGACAATTATTTGACAAAGACGATATGATTCCCTTTGGTTAAAGTCCTACTTTAAAATATTTATTTTTAAAGCTTCTACACAAATGTAAAAATTAGCCGTTCTCTGAAGATGACTGTAAATAAATCCGAAACCGTGCATAACAACCATATCAAACTATATATATTTATATTTGTCTTTGAAAGCGTTATCAAAAAATATAGAAATCTACAGGATGTTCCATTGAGAAAAATGAAATCCGGGGTGACACACTTTTTTGACACCCCTTGTATATGCGCAAATACAAAAAAACGAATTAATGATTCAAACCCTAAATTCTGTATTCAACTTTTTGTCATAAAATATCTAGATTTCTATATACCGAGATAGGACGAAATAAACGGGCCACCCTGTACATGAAATTGAATTCATTCCAATTCAGAACAGTTTATGAAATTTTCTGGAAAAAAACCTAATCAGGCTTATGATGTATCACTTTCTGTTATTTTAACAGCAATGTTAAGTTATCTGTTACTCTTTATTCTACACGTAAAAATAGAGACCGGTATAGTTATAATAACACAACTCTTAAAATAACAGGGGAGAATGCATCATAGGCCTGATTGTTACCTACTAAGCGTTTGCTAATACTCTGTGCATCAATCACCCTTTCTATAAGTATCCATTATTGATTGCATCTAGTTTAGCGTGCAATCAATTAAAAAGTAATGTTCCAGAATATTCCCCAACATTCGAGAGTGTTCAGGCGGAATTCTGTAACGGATAAAGATCGTTATCGATATCGCTATGGCACATGCTGTCTTCTTCTTTCTTTTTGAAATCAATAGAGAGGAGACGTCAATAGAGATAACGAAAATATCTCTATTCGTTACAGAATCCCAGCCCTGGAATGTTCCATAAAGATCTGGGATGGTCCTGAATATTCCACAACATTCCAGAATGTCGTAGAATGACTACTAGCGATATTCTGAACTGTTTTAGACGTTTCTAGAGGTCGAAACTTCCAGTCCTTCTATCTTCAAAAGCACGCCCTTTCAGTTAAAAACGGGGACCTTCTTCATGGGCGGGAGATAGAGGGTTATCACACCATATGACTCCCTTGATCGTACTAGGACTCATTGTCGAGGTTTAGCGGCACGCACATTGTACAGGGTGAGTCACTATATTTTGACACCCATCCGCAGCCGTAATTACAGGTGATAGGTGTAAAGTAAAGTAAAAAAATATGTCGATGTTCACTTTTTTCAAATAGAATGCACTTTATTTTCTTTCAAATTCTGAAAGTTCTCGTTTTCCTGATTTAGATTATATAATATCATGTTAATGTTTCTTCTAATAGTTTTGGAAATATCTGAAGTTTAGTTATTCAAAGACCTGTTAAAGTATCAGAATGTTTTGTGACGGGTGACAGGTAAATCAAGGTGAAATATATTCAAAAAATTACTGTCTTTGAATAACTAAACTACAGATATTTTCAAAACTATTGAAAAAAACTTTAACATATTGTATTGTAGTATAACATACCCGGGTTCATTCAGTGAGATTGAACGGTGAGAATTTTTATTACCTTTTAAACAACAAATCTTCTAAAAAACGAAATAAAAAACAAATAGAACCGTTGTGGAAACTTACTCAATTTTATTTACTGGACATGCGCCCGACATAGCAAATATTTGGGAAATTTAAGGGAAGTTGTGATATGTAAAAGAAACGAAAAATTTGTGGAACGTCTACTTTATTATTAAAGTAAATCGTACCGTTCTCATCCTGGAACTAACGAGGGAAAAGAGCACGGCAGAGAAACCCTCAATCTAACATTCCTCAAAAATCAGAACATACTGTGTCATTTTAATAATAAGTGTGAGTCATTAATTCAATAATTTAACTCAATAAAAGTTTAAATTAGGTACCGCCCCTGTTCTTGTGCTAAAATTTCAATTACACACACTACATTCAATCAACACTACCTATATTCAATACTAAAGAGTTTTTGGTTAGTTAGCCAGTTTACCAGCAGGTACTGAGGTCCCATACGGGAAACTACTCAGCTATAGTTGTTTTTGAGCCTGTATCTCTAGATTGATTATTTCAATTTGCAAGGATATTCTCTCGTCAGAGTAGGAAAATGTTAGCAAATTCAACAAGTCCCTAATGTACGCACTAAATCCAAAAATCAAAACCCCAGCACAAAAGAAAGCACTTAATTTTTCTAGGTTTTAATTTACTCTTTATCTATGTTGTTTACAGCATGGAACGATTTTTGTTGAATACATGAACAATGCACATGTTATAAAAAATGTTATAAACAACCAAAATTAACAAAATAATAGGTACTTGCATAAATTGAACTCCCAAAAACAAAATACCATTTAATCAACTAACCTGTGAACGGTCCTTACACAAACTAATCACCAAACACAAACTTGATTTAATTATCAATTTTAATTACAAAATAAAAAGAAATTCGAAGGCCCACAATGTCGGAACTAAGCTCTTACCTGGTTTCTCTTCTTCTGTCTTCTACCCTCTTCGGTACCTACGCTCTCTAGTGGCGGCGCGGCATTCTTGTTTTCCCAAAACCTAAACTTGAGGGCGCATTACATGGTTGCAACATTTACTTTTATTCAGTAAACGTTTTTTTAAAAAGTTAAGATTTGAAGAAATAATATTTTAAATAGGTGGTTTTCCTCAGTATATATTCTGAATCAGAAAAACAAGAACTTTGAGAATGTGAAAGAAAATAAAAGGCACTCTATTTATAAAAAGTGAACAAATTTTTCTACTTTGCGTTGCTCATTCCTTCAATCTAATTAAAAATTCTGGCGGTTCAGATAAAATGCTACAACTTGTGTATTTACACTTTTTACCTATCACCTGTAATTACGACTGCAGGTGGGTATCAAAATATGGTGACTCACCCTGTACACTTTCTTTTATAATATACATACAGAGTGTTTCACGAACATCGAAACAGAAGCGTTTTGGGGTATTTTAAGGTCGATTTAAAAAAACGCTAGGACACGTCATTTTTGTTTTCAAGGGGGAAACTGAAAAAGATGGGGTGAAAGTCACCCCACCCAGGAGGTGCATCCTAGCGAAATACCAATTTGATTGTACTTCAAATCTAGAGAAATGAGAAGTTGATTCAAATGTCTCTCAATAAAAATGATAACCTGTAATATACACTCAACAAAATAGTCTAAGGAACAAGAAATATTTGTCTTTTAATTTTGAGACAGAACAACTTTTCTCAAAAAGATAACGTGGGTATTTGTTGAACAAATCTTATCAAATTTATCATATCGGCTTTTTTAACAGGCTTTAAAAAAAAAATTCAACTTTTTCAAGAGTATATTTTCTTCAATTTATAAATGTATTCAGTTGCATCTTGTTCCCTAGACTATTTTGATGTGTGTATGACTCCTCATTTTACGTTTCTTATTCCATCGAAATTATATCCTTTAGCATCGCTACAGCCGGTTGGAAGATAAAACTATTCACCAGCTGGGAAAAAAATATCAAATTTGAGAGATGTGCCAGGATAATACGGGAAATATGATATATAAATGACACATAAATGGCGTCCTCATGAAAGTGATAGCTCTCTTTCTCTGTCACTGTCATGCAATTGAAAATGTGAGCGACAAAGATAGAACATATGTATGCCCAAGAAAAAGATACTTCCTTGGAAAGTGTACGAAAGCACAATTTTTATATTTTACACTTGAAAAGAAAATTTTCGAACTGATGGCTAGGTACTTTCATGAAAATTTCTTAGGGAAAGGAAACAGCTTGGCGAATATTACATTTCAATGGGCTCTTTCACTAATTTTTGAAATTGGCATATTTGGATATAGCAACTAGAAACAGAAATTTCTGTATTTTTACTTTTGAAAAATTCAAAGTCCTTCTTGAGAAAACAGAAAACAAAGAAATACCTCCAAATAAAAACCCAGAACTTATTTCTATGACGTCGTAGCTCGCAATTTGACCGTGTTGCCACTAATTGTCAACATTGAAAATTTGTAATAGATTTAATTCTGAAATGTTGGCAAAATCTCATGAAAAGTAGTTAAATTAATTAGTTATAGATTCAAGATTTTATAACATTTTTTTAAAAATTATGCTTAAACACAATTTAATACAAATTTTTGTGTTTAGTTTTATTTATTTATTTTACGCTGCACTACATTTAGTCACAGCCGACAACAGCGCATTCCAACCTTTACGTATCTTTATAGAGCGCAAACACAGCCGAGCCGGTCCTCCTTGCAACAACATAAGCGAAATGAAGAATATTTATGTGACGTCGGCAAATCGGCGCGTTTAGAATTAATTTGAATTTCGTCAGATTCATGTGCCTGTGAAAAACTTATTGAACCTTGTAGAACATTTTTTTTTGGTATATATGCCTAAAATAGTCCCTTCTTCGAGATTTTATACTTAAATTACGTATTTAAATTTTAGTGAAAGAGCCCATTGAAATGAAAGTTAAAGACTTGGAAAGGAGACATAATAAATTTAAAGTATCTCAACGTTCTATAAGCAATACAGATTGAGAATTATAATATGCGGAGAGGATTTTTTGGCATTGTGTCTTATATCTTCTGGATTCTTAGTGATTAAAAATAATAGTTTACCTACTTCAAAACATCGAATTTATTCAGGCGTAAAGCAGTGAGGTATAAAACATAATGTAATAGAGAAAGCATATACAATCCATTATAAGAAATTCTGTCATAGAACAAATAAAAATCTTTATAAGCAAGTTTATTTATAAATTCTTTTTCCTTGTCAGTTTGTAAAATGGGTAAACTGAAAATAGCAATCAATCGAGGATTACCAATTTTTTTTTTTTAAATTGCGAACGTGAAATTAATGAAACCTTTCAGTAGGTACATACAACAAATGCGCGTTTCACTTAACTGGATGATTTGTTACGAAAAATATCTAATAACAACTGTGTTATAAAAATAATATCTGCCAGTTTTCCAACGATAATACATTCTAATAAATGTTGACTTCTATTACAATACGCTAGCAAATATTTTCTTTGCCTAGCAACCTAGAAGAAAATAGATAAAAAAAAAATTTTTTCTTTAAATGTCAAACTTTTATTCGATTATTGTTTGTGAATTAAATCGACACAGAGATAGAGTTTTATGAAGAAATCAGCATTGTTAAGTACATATTCAAATCTTGAAATTATTATTCACAAAGTTCAACACGACCCAATTTTTAGCGTATTTTATAAGCATTTTCCTAGAGGGAGCTGGAGGACACTTCAAATGAGATGCGACCTGAATCAACAAATAGCACTAAAACATTATTAATAGCATTGTCTGCCAGGCACGCACGTAATGCTACAGCTCATGTTTATTAATATAAAATTAGGCCGGCGAAAACGACTATACCACGCAAAATTATCAGGCACCACAAGTTGGTTGTTTGTTATTTGACTTTCGGAGAAAATTCTTCAAGGGAAACTTTCTTATTTATGGAGTCTAGTTGATTTTAAATTGGGTTATACTTACACAATCAGCCAAAGGAAATTAGAGTTATCACGGATGAAATTGTCAGGAACTAATGGAATGAATGAATAAGTAAGGATGTATGTAGCCGTATGATATATCATAATCATACCTATGCATATATGGTCCAAGAGCCCAGAGCCGCCAGACAAAACTTATTTTCTAAAGGACAGAATATGTGGGATTGAGTAGCACTTATAGGTACTATGAACATATGTATACTCGCTAAGTTGGGTAGACGGCCAGTTGACTGTTATTTGTGAATAACGGTTTTTCCCATTATGGGAAAAACCGAATCCCATTTCTACTCTAGCCTGGAGTAGACTGTAAGTTTAAGAGGGGGAAATAGATATCTCGCTCACTCTCAAACGCATGCATAGTACCCTCGCGCTCACACTCACGGAAAAACTATTATTGCGTCTGGGGGGATGTTTGGCCGGTGCGATTGGTCTGGCTGAGCACACGTAGTTATGAAATAGTCTCCCCAATAACATGTATAAAAATGAAGCGTTAGAAAAAAAGTTAAAGTACTTCTTAAGCTTTCGCACCTGGAGTCGGTAAATTGGCCGTCTACCCAACTTAGCGGGTATACATACGTTCATAGTACATATAAGTGCTACACAATCCCACATATTCTGTCCTTTAGAAAATAAGTTGTGTCTGGCGGCTCTGGGCTCTTGGACTAATATTGCATTAAGCATTTCAAGCAGATGCCAAAGCAAATGAGAATGTAATAAAAAATACTGTGGACATGCTCAAAAAAAGTCTAGGATATATCCATATTGTCCAGGAATTTGTAGAACTTAAATTTAATATGAGAGAAATTTATGTGTATTCTGTTTGGGAGAATGATGGAGTGGATAGGAAAAGAACATCGGGGCATGTTTTCATAGCATTTGAAAACTGTACAATTTTTAGGGATTCAAAAAAGCAAAACTGAGTTTAGGTAGGTAGCTGCTTCGTCCACAGAAGCGAAATATACGATTCTCTTTCGAGTGTGTATCAGAAGCCATATCTATGGCTATGGCTGAGGTTTTTCAGTAGTAGGCGAACAACTGTATTTCATACGTTTTGCTTAATTAAATAGTTGCAACTAAATGTAATATTTTTCTCTGCATTTTATTTTTAAGTAAATACTAGTTAAGTGACAATCTAAATAAAATTGTTTATCATATAACCAGAAGATTATCTATGAAGCAGGAATATGTTCTATACCATTAAGGTCTAGTTATAACTTTAGTCTCGCTAGTCATTTTATCACATCAAAAATTTATGATCCCCGTGTGGGGATTTGTCAGTTACCTCCATCGGGTGCGTCCCTATGGGAATTAGGGGTAGCTCGCTGGATCTGTAATCCAACAGATTCAGAGGGTAATGGTAAAATAAAATACCCACCGTGAAACAAAAACTGACCTGGGCCGGTATTCTGGTCCTCGAAAACGCTCACTGCTTTTTAGTCGCTCGGCACTTCTAATGTAAATTTACATTAAAAGTGCCGAGCGACTTAAAAGCGGTGAACGTTTTCGGGAACGAGAATACCGCCCCTGGTCCTCCAGGATGGGGGTTGAGGCATTAGACTGGTTCTCTAATACTCGGAAAAATACAAAACTACCAAGAAACATTGGACGGATCCCCAAGACAACGAACACGGCAAAGAAAATGGAGTATGAATCTCGCTACGTGGAATGTGCAGGGTATTAGACTGAAAACGGATATCATTGCATCAGAAATTCAGAAATTGAACATCGATTTAGTAGCACTAACCAAAACTAAGAAAAAAGGAAATGGCACCGAAAATGTTGGAGAATATATTCACCTTTTTACTGGAGTTTCAAAGGACATGAGAGCAGCTAGAGGCGTATCCATATTGATAAGGAAAGACTGGAAAAACAAAATTAACAACTGGGAAGCTGTAGATGAAAATATCCTAACGGTCAACTTGAAACTACATGGCTGTAACATCACCATTATAGCAGCCTACGCTTCATCAGAGGACGAAAGAGTCGGAATTAAGCAGGAGTTCTTTGACAAATTGGATGAAGTCCTAGTAGATATTGGAAGAAATAGAGAAATCATAATTCTAGGGGATTTCAATGCAAAAACGGGAAGGACGAACAATCGCTCAGTTGTAGGACCTTTTGGAGATAACCTGAAAACTATTATTGACTATGTGATAAGCAGACAAAAAACAAATATAGAGATAAACGACCTAAGAGTCCTAAGAGTAATAATTTGTGGGTCAGATCAATTTTTAGTAAGAGCCAGAATAAAGTTGCAATTTAGGAAAACGAACAAAAACCCAGAGGAACAAAACACCAATGCCATACTAACGGACACAGTGGATACAACAAATTATAATTTTGACAGTTTTAGAGATGACAGCACTGTATTTCTATATCAGAGGCGACTCGATAGCAAACTATTGAACCCTGAAGAATGTACCTTCAATAAACTCTTTGAGAATATTATAAGGAGTCTAATAGAAGCCACCCAAGAAGCAATAGGAACGAAGGAAAAAAAATACCAACAAGAAATACTGGTGGAACGAGGAGATAGAGCTATTAGTCCAACAGAAGAAGCAAAAATATCTGAAATGGCTAACAACAAAAAATGAACAAGACCTTGAAGTTTATAAAGGCACAAAAAGACAACTAAGAACGTGCATCACTATAGCCAAGAACGAGTCATGGGATAAGAAATGTGAAGAAATTAACACCTACATAGGAGGAAGGAAATGTTCAGAGGAATGGAGATTTATATCAAATGTCAAAAACCCAGGAAAAGACAGAGCTGATATCCAGATTATTAAACCAGAGCAATGGGTAGAACATTACAAGGGTCTATTACAAGAATGTAGACCGGAATATATATTAGATTCTCCAAGACATAATGAAGTACATGGAGAAGTAGTTGAGATATCTGAAGAAACAGTAAAAAAGACAGTTAAGAATCTTAAGTCAGGTAAAGCTAGCGGCCCAGAAGGGATATACTCAGAAATGCTGAAATGGGGAACTGAGAAGCTCTTTAAAGGTCTCACATGTATTATCAATAAATGCCTAAATGGACCTGTTCCACAAGACTGGAAAACGGCGTTTATATCATCCATTCACAAAAAAGGGAAATAAGCTGGATTGTAACAACTATCGGGGCATATCAGTCACAAGCACACTAAGCAGACTATACGGTAGAATCCTGCGTGATCTTATTGAAGAAGATTATAAAGAGCAAGAAGAAGAAGAGCAGTGCGGCTTTAGAGCAGGAAGATCATGCGTTGGTAAAAAAAAATGGTAGAACAAGTCATAGAAAAGAGATCTGCTAGATATTTGGAAACCCACCTCACATTTGTTGACCTACAAAAAGCATATGATACAGTCCCAGTATCCAGACTATGGAAGGTATTAGAACACACAAACATCAATCACACCTACATAACGGCACTTAAAGAACTATATAAAGACTCAAAATCAAAAATTAAGATAGGTAAAAAACTCACAGATACATTTATAGTAAATAAAGGACTACGTCAAGGATGTTGTATCTCTCCTACGCTTTTTAAAATATACGTAGCAGTAGCACTGAAAAATTGGAAGAGGAAGATCCATGGAATGGGTATAGAGATAAATGATAGGTGCCTGTTTACTCTTCAGTTTGCAGATGATCAGGTCATAGTGGCCAGTGACAAAGAGGATATGCAATATATGATTAGAAAACTGATAGAAGAGTATCAAGAATGGGGCCTGAGAGTTAATATAAATAAAACAAAATATCTATGTGTTGGCAACCAGAACGGGAACTTGGAAGTGGACGACGGTCAGGAAATTCTGCATTGTCAAAAATATGAGTATCTAGGTATCACATTCGACAACACCGGAACAGACGTGAAAAAAAGCCCTTCTATATGGAGCCGAGACTTGGAGAATTACAGACAGACAAAAGAAAAAAGTGGAAGCATTTGAAATGGATGCTATTAGAAGATCCATGCGAATCTCACGAAGAGACAGAATAAGAAACGACAATATAAAACAACAAATGGGTATAGAAGGTACGAAAGACCCAGCAGGACATTGAAAAGAAACAACTTACCTAATACGGACACGTAGAACGAATGCCAAATGACAGGTGGCCCAGAAAAATGCTGCACTGGCAACCAACAGGTAGAAGAAAACGAGGAAGACCAAAACTGGAATGGCAGACCATACAAAAGTCCATGAGTGAAAGAAATCTCGCATCAGAGGATTGCGACGATAGAAGAAGATGGAAATTAGGTGTCGGACAACGAAGAAAGACGTTCTAAAACGACATGTACCATCGTCACCAAAAGTATCTGGGACAAAAATAATGCATAATAATCTCCTGGACTAATTCTACTGTCATTCATTTCAATGCATTTGATTCATAGTTTGACAAATATTTGACAATAAAATTCATATAATAGTACAAGAGCTAATATGATGCTGTCCCAGTTACTTTTGGTGACGATGGTCGGAAATTAAATTAGAAATAAATAGACCTTTGAAACGATATATCACTCGACACCGCCTTCTATTTAAAAAAACATTTCAAAACTGCGCCCAGCTGTCATTTTGACAGCGGAAGATGTCATTTGTTTTTCAAAAAATGGAGGATTAGCTCACATATCGTCATACTGAATTACGTTGCAATATACCGAGCGGTTCAAAAGTTAGAGGGAAGGCGACGAACTTTATTTCCTCACTGTATAAGGAAGAGTAGTATCCAATTTTATGACTTGTACTCTAAGCAATCGTGAAGTAGGCAAGCAGGAGGGATATCTACATCCCTTCCCAAAACCAAATGAACCGTCATAACCATGGCGATTATTTGGGACCGATAACGAAATCAACGAAAAAAAGCTCTCAGTAGGTAAATATAGGCATCAATGATAGGTTTTTCGAAACTTACATGGGTATATCCTACGAAGCTTGCAACTACAAGAGATCGATCGATCTACTAGCAGAAAACTAACATAACTCCATTTGAAGTTCTCATGAACTTGGAAAAAATGACCCAATAGAGCAAAATGCACCGAAGCATTTTTGCAGAGGGAAGAAGAATAGGAGGGAAGCATATTCACTCAAAATTGGGTAGGTAACTAAAATTGAACACAAAGGTGGCACATGGCGTTTGTGTTTAATTCTAAATGTTCCCGAAAATTTACAGTCTGCCCTAGTTTCATTTGGCGCGAGCTTTGACATCGATTCGGATTAAATATACCGGATCGACACCCCGAATCGCAATGCCAAATAAACATTATGGAAGATTGGATTTCACTAATGAACCCAATTTAATGTATCGTAATTAGTGCTTGTAGCTATATATTCATTGCTTTAACATAAATATCATTCTCAGTGGATTTAATTAGAGCTTCTGGGAATATAAAAATTATTTTATCCAATTTTAAAGTCAACCTAAATTTACTACAGCCCCCGCAACTCGAAAATGCTTTCATAACGTTAAATATACAAAAACAAATTACCTCGCTGGAAAAGCCGGTTAAATGATTAGCTTTCCGCATGCTTGCAATAAATACGGAGCTTAACGCTATTTTATTAAAAATTCCAAAGCTCTAACTATGCGTTCGTATTATTATCTATTGAAGCAGTTTTATTTTTTTAAAAAAATCTTATTTTTTTTTCTACTTACATTAGGATAAATTTCTGAGCAACGTTTCCATTGGTGCGCAGTAAAACCTGATGGTAAGTGAACTTCATGAGGATCTTCGAATAATTGTTGTTCAGTGGATGTTAATTTATCCTGTAACAAATAGATAAAATATATAATAATCTTACGCATGTGCGTTTTACTTATTGCGTAAATTTGAGGCTGTAGAGCATTTATTCTCTGGTCTTGACCTACCTCGATATTGTCCCATCTTTGCAAGTTTATATCTTGTTCTGAAAATTCAGCAAAAGGTAAAGCCTCAGCAGGTGTACCTTCGGATACCACCCGAGGATTTGATTCTTCACTAGTAAGAATTGCTTCTTTTAGCTTTGTGCTTAGCTTATTCGAACGTCTCGACATTTTCAATAGGTATGCGACAGAATTTGACAGATACAGGTGGATAACACAATATACAGTGTCCCCCATAATATACGGGAAAAAAATGTATCTGTAGGTTCGTGAATTTTTTATTATGTGCGATCGATCCTGCATCTCCGATAACCTAAAAGTATATTTTGATATCAGTCACGTGATCACTGTTGTGGCGGCATATTCATGAGCATATCCATGGCTATTTTTTGTTACTTTTGCTCCAAATTTCGCAGACAGCCCTAAAACATCTTTCTAATCAATTTTTCCGATGTTCTGCCATCTAACCCGACTTGTCGCATTTCCATATCTAAATTTTCTCATATGTAACGAACATTATGGGGGACACTGTATAATTATCATGTGGCTTAGAGACCCAGTAAAATATAGAAAAATCAATTTCACAACTTTCCTTTTTGGCGATTGGAGGCCAATATTCCTTCGTCTCTAGTCTCTATACCTGCCCATAAATCTATATTTAAGCCTCTGTTGCGAGATTCATTATCTACGCCTTCTCTCTAGCTTTTTCTGAGTATTTCCCATTTCCCTCTTACATTTGGGTTGAACTATTGGAACAGTTCTCATACTCTATCGTTTTCCATTCTTTGTGCATGCCCCTGCTACCATACCAGTTGTATTGTTTTAATGTTGTCCACTATTATACCTTCTCCAACTGTCAATATTTCCGGTATTTTCTGGTTTGTGATTATTCCCATTCAGGATTTTCCTACTTTTTATTATATTTCCATATGATTTTATCCCAGAGTATTCCATATCGCCCGTCTTTCCTTTTTCCTTCATATTTAAACGTCTAAAGTATTCATCCGAACCTAGACATTTATATTCCTCGCCGGATTGAATTTGCTTTTCTGTATTCAAAACTAGGTCCTGGTTTCTTTCTTGAATAAAGATATTGTGGCACTAGACCTAGACCTAGAACAAAAGATCGAGGAAGTGAAAGCCGAAGTTGAAGACGACGTTCAGGAAGTTAAATCTGAGGTCAAAGCCGATGTCCAGCAATTAAGACAAAAAGTTGCGGACCAAGTCCAAGCACTCAGAAATAAGATGAATAAATCAAAAATACAGGTAGTGTTGGAGCATCATTCTCTAGTATAAGGATAAAACCACAAACTTTTGACGGTTTTACGTCCTGGACCATGTTTAACCGACAATTTGAAGCCGCTGCAAACACCAACGGATGGAACGATCAAGAAAAAGCTACAGCACTGATAGTGGCGCTACGAGGATCTGCCTTCGATCTTCTTCAGTCCATTCCTTCAATCTACCAACAGAATTACCAGCATCTAAGTCAGACGTTAGAATTGCGCTTCGAAGACCATTACAGACAAGAAGTATTTGAAACTCAAGTTAAATCAAGAATTCAAAAACCCGGCGAGAATTTACAAGATTTCGAATCCGAAGTTGAAAGGCTAGTGGGTTTGACGTTTCCTGCAGCTGGGGAAGACATGCAGGAATGGATGGCAGTACTTGCGTTTATTGATGGTCTCAGAATTTCCAAGATCATGGAAAACCTGAGAATGTTCACGTTCAGGAGAAGTAGCGAAGCCCTTGTCCGAGCATAGGAACTGGAAGCAGTCTTTGGTGCCTTACGACCCAGAATACGAGCACTGTCCATTAAAGACCCAAAGGATAAACAATCGTCAAAAGAGGATGGTAGCTTCGAGAATTTAATGAGTAATTTCATGGAGAGAATGGAGAAATTATTACTAAAAGGTGGAAAAACGGGAAACGACTCCAGACAAACACCAACACCGAGAAACCGGGTAGAATGTCACCGGTACCATAAGCTTGGACATATTCAACGAGATTGTAGAGTAAGGATGTCCTCTCCATCTAGGGACCGTTACCAACGCTTTTCGAGATCTACAGACGCCAGCCCTAATAACAGACAGGGAAACGAGAACTTACCAGTATGGAGGGGCGAATGCTGGTTAGTGATGACGATGCCCCCAGGGTTGTTTGTTTACATGAGATTGTTGGGCAGTCATTATAGACTATAAAGGATTGAAATTCGGAGGACAAATTAATGAAGAATTTTGAACCATCACTTTCAATACATGTGCTGAAGTTTCTATAAATAGAAAAACATAGTCAAGTATCGGGCAATCCACCCGCTCACTAGAAACCTGTCACTACGGACAGTCACGGGCAAATCGGCACCAGTTCAAGGAGAAGCTATGGTTGAGCTTACTTTTGGATCTACCGCCTTCAGGCACAGAACAATAGTCGCCAATATAGAGGATGATTTTATTTTAGGAATGGATTTGATCGGCCAACATGGTTTCTCATTCGATCCTTCTATGAACTTCCTTAAATTTGGTAATGAAGAATTTGTCCTTACTATACAAGAAAAATCTCAAGCCGTTAAGATCCTGGCCACAAATCCGGTGAGGATTCCTGGAAATACTGAGAAGATCATTTGCAGAAAGTTAGAAACTAACCCTGGGTGCTGCGTTGGACTAACACACAATTTTATTGGAGATAAACCAGAAAAATCTCGCGTTGGAAAGACTCTAGTAAGAACAAAGGAGACATTATGATAAGAATTGCCAATGTTTCTTCTGAAACAATAAAAATAAAGGAAGGAGATATTATTCAAACTCTCGAACCAGTCAAGCAAATATCGAACTGTGACCTATCAGATAAGCGACATTTTGGAAAATCAAAATTGGATACAGACACCTTGATGCAGACTTTGGAGAAATCATGGAAACACCTCGATCTAGATATAATTCAAGAAGCCACAGATTTCATCTTGAAAGAAGCAGACGTATCACACCCAATTAGACAACCACCTCGACGTATGCCAGTAGCTAAACAACAGGAAGTGGAAAACCAAATTGATACAATGCTCCAAGAGGAAATTATTGAAGAGTCAAATAGTGGTTACAAAGAAATATGGAAGTCTTAGATTTTGTGTGGATTACCGTAAGCTGCTCTATCCCGATCAGAAAGGCCTGTTGATATTGGACACAGATGCAAGCAACATCAGTATTAAAGCTGTCCTTTCACAAATTCAAAATTCACAGGAGCATGTCGTAGAGTACTACAGCAGAACCTTATCAAAGCCAGAACGAAATTATTGTATCACTAGAAGAGACTTGCTTGCCATAGTCAAAGTAGTCGACCATTTCCATAAGTATCTCTACGAACGTAGGCCATAATGGAGGGAAATGTCGAACAAGAGTTTGAATTACAAGGCTTTGTGGGCTCAGTGGAACTCTCTGGCCGTAGAAAATGGTTTACTTAAAAGAGTTTGGGAAAGTGCCGATGGGAAATTCACTAAGAGCCAACTAGTTATTCCAAAAGATCGAGTAGAAGATGTATTAAAAGAAATACATGACGGAACTTCAGGGGCACATTTTGGAATTAATAAGACTTTGGACAAAACTCGGAAACATTTTTACTGGTTTCACTATCATGAAAAACTGGTCCCAAAAATGTGACATCTGTGCTACCAGTAAAGGCCCTAAACTAATATCTCGGGGGCCCATGAAACAGTACAACGTCGGTCTCCCATTTGCATTTGAAAGGATAGCGATGGATGTTGCCGGACCGTTCCCTGAGTCAGAGCGTAGTAACAAATACATCTTGGTTATCATGGATTACTTCAGTAAATGGCCATTTTTGACCCTTAATTACCGTTATTTCCAGAGCGTATGCTGATGCCTGGGGTTTCGAAGCTCTGAAAAGAAAGCCCCTCTTTTATAACAGGGCTATCTCCTTCATAGGGCTTAGGAATCCTGCTCCTTCAACTGTGGTAAAGGGTAAATTATCTTTAACTATGAAGTGAGCATCTGTTATTTTGGCATTCTTTGATCCACCATCTACAAGAAATTTTATTATTTATTTCATATACAATCCAAAATAGACTTTACCTGAAAAAGTAGACAGTTGGTGCATACCTTGATTAATTGTTGGTTGCCTTAAATGCCTTATTGTTACAGTTCTGGTTCCTGCATGCATATTTTTTCCGTAAGATATTTGCCAAGTGCTGGTGCTTGAGCATTGCTCTACCACTTCATTGGGTTCCGACAGTTCCGAAATCACATTTAGGACTGAAGTGGTTGATGATGATGGGGAATTTGTATTCTCTTTGTGTTGTGGACCCTAATAAAAATAAAACAAATGTTTTTTTATAATGATTTGATTAAAAAAAAATCACATGAACTATGGTTTATTCCTCTAGCTGTAGCACTACTCGAATCATACCTGATCGCTTAAATCCGAAATGGATGATACTGAATCAACCTGTGTAGGGGAAAGTACACTGAGACGGCATAGTCACTGAAATGGCATAGCGCTTGTAATTTGTGAAAATCGGATAGATATGGCAACACCGCTGTTGCTGCGCGTGAATAATGGATATGCCGTTGTACCGACGCCATTTTTGGTTTATTTCTGTTCACTTGTGAGTTGCTGCGTGGACGTTTTAAAAAACGACGTTCACAAGTTTTTTTTGATAAAATCTTTCTGTGCTTGTTATCGGACGCCAGTAGACAATATAAGGTAAGTTTCAATTTTTTTTTGTACCTTTTGGGAATACTGTTGAAACTAATCTTGGTGGTTTACTGTTTGTTTGAACTTTCTAATTTTCTTGACTATATTTCAGTTTGCACGTCGTGTATGTGGGTATGCCATCTCACCTACATCACTATCTTATATTAATTAATCTGTTTATACATTTTATCTGAAATTGTAAAAACTTCATTTTAGATATGGCTCCATATATTAGGAAATCTTCAAGGCAGTCATGGGATGAGAATCACATGAGGGAGGCCATCCATGCTGTTCAGAGCGATCGAATGGGTTGGTTATTGGCGTCCAAAACGTTTAATTTTCCGTTCACGACATTGCGGCGCCGTCCTCAAATGGGAAACAGTGCAAAAGGATATCTAGGTGGACATAAGGTGACATTTGACGCAAACTTGGAGAAAGAAATAGTCAATCATCTACAAGATTTAGAAATCAGATTCTTTGGGATGACTTCGGTCGATGTTAGAAGGTTAGCGTATCAAATAGCCGTTAAGAAGAAACTTCCTCGCACATTTTCATCTGAAAAGGAGATAGCTGGTAGAGGTTGGTTAAAAATATTCAGAATGCGGAATCCTACAATATCTCTTCGCATACCGGAAGCTAGTTCAGCTGCAAGGGCACGCGGTTTCAACCGACCACAAGTTCACGCATTTTTCCGTAACTTAAACGAAATAATTGAAAAATATAATTTCGAGCCACAGCAAATTTGGAACGTTGACGAATCAGAGTTTAGCACAGTACCAACGCAACCCGCCAAGATTTTCGCAACTAAAGGTCGAAAACAGGTTGGGGGTTTTAACAAGTGCTGAAAGAGGCCATCACTTCACTTCAGTTTGTTGTGTAAACGCTCTGAGAACATACATTCCGCACGCTTTTATATTTCCCAGAAAAAATATGAAATTGGATTCAATGGACCATGCTCCCGCGAGTTCCGTAGGATTTGCTAAGGAAAAGGGATGGATGCAACATTTTGTGAAACAAAGCAAAGTTTCAGCTCAAAACAAAGTTTTGTTGCTTTTGGATGGTCATTCTAGCCATAAAAACATAAATGTTTTAACATTTGTGAAGCAGAATGGCATCGTAATTTTCTGCTTTCCGCCACATTGCACCCACAGGCTTCAGCCGCTAGACGTTAGTTTCTTTGGGCCATTGAACACGTTTTATAATCAAGAATTGAATTTTAGGCGCAAAAGCCACCCTGGTAGAACGGTTACTCACCAACAAGTTACAGGAATATTCAATGAAGCGTATCTGCGAGCTGCAACAACAAAAAATGGTCAAAGTGGTTTCGCGTTTGCTGGAATATTCCCACTCAATGAACATATTTTTCCGAACTACATGTTTGCACCTGCGGATGTAGCTGATGTTCCAGTGCCAGTGGTACCAGAAGAGCCATATGGACTTTCAGTAACCGCCCAAGAACAACCTGGTCCTTCATCTTCAAAGGACCTAAGCATATCCGAATTTTCGCCATTGTCGAAGGCAACTGTTACAATCAGATCAAATCGGAAGAAGGGAAAATTCGGAGTTCTCAATACTACGCCAGACATTGAAGAACTGAAGTTAGAAGTGGCTATTAAGAAAGCTCCAGTTTCAAGAAAATCTGCTCGCTCGGCCAAGAGAAAAGTCCGCCTGCCTTCGTCTTCTGGGAGTGAAAAAGAAGAACCGGAGTATTCTGGATCAGAAGAGGAAGAAGAACCAGCCTGCATTTATTGCCTTGTACCATACAGTAGGTCATGAAGTAAGGAATAGTGGCTACGTTGCCAAATGTGCAAAAAATGGTGCCACGCAGAGTGTATTGGTCTACCTAGAAGCGCAAAAAATATAATTTGCGATATTTGCAAATAAAATTCATTAGTTTTAAGGTGTATGCCATCTCACCCATAGGGGTTGGGTGAGATGGTTTTTGTAAGAGTATACGTTTTTTTTTTTTTTTTTTTTAAGGTTAATAAACATCTTAATCAGTAGTTGTGAACATTTTTGTGTTAAAAATAAGTCCCATTGTTTGCACAAATTTTTGGTTTTTCTCATCTAGAAAAATTTGAATTTTTATAAACCATTTTCAAAAACCATGCCATCTCAGAGTACTTTCCCTTAGCAAACGAAGACATCTGGTTTTTTGCCTGTTGTTTTGGTTTCCTCTTTGGCCATTTCAATATCGGGAACTGCACAATACTGTGTATAGGCATAATTATGTTTTTGCACCAGATGAGATTTTAAAGTTGTATTCCAAACGTTTTCAAAATTCATGAACACATGTTGCATCTAGCCTGTTCTTTAGATATTTTGTGAAAACTTTTCCAAATAAATGATTTTGGGGGCTTTGGGGCCATGACTAGGCAGCGCCGGTTTAAGCATTAGGCGGACTAGGCAGCCGCCTAGGGCCCGGGCGCTCAATGGGGCCCGAAATTCACTCTGAAATCAAATATCTTATTTTGGCAACCTTGCACCCTGAGACACCACCCGAATTACACACACTATCGGCAACACTGTTCTGTAGCTGTGGGAATTGTGGGATTCCCAACTCAGGTAGAGTCCATCCAACCTTATGTCGTGTTGCTGATGAACATCCGTTAAACGAGTAATAGATAATAGATACGAGATGTTCCACTACCCAGACAGCACACAAAGTCTTGAAGACGTCTTTTCTAGGATCTGTATTAGTATTACACGTCTGAACGTCTGAAGATCAAAAAAAGACGCCTAGAAGACGTTGTTTTGAAGATGTTCATATAAAATGTCGTGAATTCATATCTTTTTCTTCTTCAAGCCTAAAAGTGAATATTGATTTATGTATTGAAAAGAGATTCAAAAACGTCTTTGAGACATCTCTTTGAAGATTTGAAGTAGAATGTCCTAGTGCTGAAGACATCTCTGGAAGACATTGGGCTTTGTTACATTACGTCGTCTTCAAGATGCCTTTGAGACGTAGCTAAGACGTCTTGAATGTCATTTATGGACATCTTAGGGACGTCTTTGGGAAAAATTTCCCACAGAATTCGTTTCTCATTTAATTTAGAAGTTACTGGAAACCATTTAAAATGCTACAGAACACTTAAGAACTTTAATAGACCTTTTGGAAAGTTCAAAACATTTAAAATTAAATTCAGGATTTCCAAAAGCATTCTGTAGCGCTTTAGAAAATTTTGGAAATTTCAGAACCATTTTAAAATGCCCCAAAACATTCAAACACCGATTTTCAAAAGCATGTCAGAACAACTCATAAGGTTAAAACTCCTTTTAAGGACGCTCCAAAACACTCAAACTCAGACGCTCTGGAATCCCCAGAAATATTTTGAAAAGCGCCAGAATCTTAGGATTCAGATTAAAAATTACAAAACGCCTTTCAGAAGGATTTTTAGAGCAAATTTTGATTGCGTAGAACTTTAGAACTCTTTAAAGGCATTTAAAACAGTTCAAATCTAAATCAGAATTTTCAGGAGCATTTTGGAGCAATTGAGAAACTTCTGAGTTATTTTAGAACAATTTCAAAGTTCTAAATTTAATCCTAATTTAGAACTGGAAACCTTTTAAAACTTTTTTAAACCAATTTAGAACTTTTTGGAGCTTCAATAGGGCTCTAAAATACTCAAAAATCTGTCAGAACAATTTAGAAATTACTGAAAAACTTCTAGAATGCTCCAGAACTCTTCAAGCCAAGTTAGAACACTTTAGAACTGCAAAAAGCCATTTAGAACGTTCCAAAACACTTTCCAGAAGCATTTTGAAAGGCTTTTTTTTTCAATTTGGACAAAAACAGTAAATAGTTATACTTTGGGCTAAGGCCCCATACCTTCTGCCGCCTAGGGACCGGCAGAGCCTTGAATCGGCGCTGTGACTAGGTTAAGGCAAAAATAGGATGCTAAAGGACGGTCACAACACATTCACAAATCAATATCAATCAATTATGAAATAAAATAATTAGTAATCAATTACACGTTTACATATTGTTTGCCCAGCGGATCTGAGTCTACGGAAGGAATTCGGACGTAAATGTGCCATGTTGCCACGTTTAATTATAAAAAAGCGAAAATACTAGGCATGAGGTATAGTTCATTTGAAAATTCATTTTTTAATAACAAAATATTGATAACAATAATAAAACGCTAAATATTTTAACGTGGTTGTTAGATCTATTTTTATTTTAATCCTGATTTCTTCAATTTGGTCTATTTTTAAAAATAAACATTTTCTAAAGATACCATCAGCTTTTGACTATTTGGCAAGCATCCGGCCTGGATGAACCTGATTTGTGGAGTTTTTGGCAAGATCGCCATTGCCATGGGGAACCATTTGGTTGTCAATGAGCTAACGTCACCTTACGTCTCGCTATTGGCCAGGGCTTACGTCATTTTATCCTGCCATCTTGGAATATCGATTTATATTGGAATATCCAGTGGCGGAGGTTTGGTCATTGTTAATTTTCGTTTAGAAGTTGCAATACGATAACATTTCCAAAAAGTTCCGCACGCAGCTGGTTTACAACTGCATTTCCCTCACCGTTGCCCCGTAGACACAGAGTCGCTGGGCAGACATTACGTCATGTTTTAGATAGACGTCTGAAAGACGTTATGTTTAGTAACATACGACGTCTCTGTGTCTGTAAAGTAACGAATAAATTCATTTAAAATTTAGGCATATATTGTTCGGAAAAACGCTTGGACACGTGATTCTAAATTTTTAGTGGCGCTGTTTTTGAACTTATTTGTTTTTATACAAGGTGACTCAAAAAAGAGATATCACATGACACTTCAATTTTTTAAATAAAATGCCCTTTATATTTTGATGAATACCGATAGAGCGCCATCGAGATAAGTTCTCGCACTATTGTTCAAAATATACAGGGCATTTTATTCAAAAAATTGAAGTGTCATGTGATATCTCTTTTTTGAGTCACCTTGTATAAAAACAAATTAGTTTAAAAACAGCGTCACTAAAACATAAGATTGACGTGTCCGAGCGTTTTTCCATAAAAAAAAATATGATATGAATTATAAATGAATTTATCTGTTACTTTACGGGCACATTCTGTAATGTAATATAATAGGTCTGTTTCTGCAGGAATCACAAGCCAGTCAGTCAGAGTGAATTTTATTGGTTGAAACTAGTTTTCTGACTGTTTCTGACTGTTTTCAACCAATGAAATTCGCTCTTACTGGTTTGTGATTTCTGCAGAAACAGACCCAATGATACTAATGACAGATAGGAATGACAGGATACCAAACAAATAAAAATTGAAAGGCGTTTTCAGAAATTGATCCCATCCCATCGAGTCATCAAGTTATATCTTTTGCATATTTTGCATGGGAAATAATAAGAGATAAACCACTTCATCAGATACAACATATGTCAAAAAATCAGAAATACCTCATTTCATGCAAGGCAACACCCCTTTTTTAGTACGTTTTTCATGAACTATATACTACAAACTTTATAATTTCAGGAGGGCTATGTTGTTGCTCAGGATTGATTCGCAAGAATAAGTATAATTTCAAGAAAGAAGAAAGCAATTATTGAAATCTAACCAGCGGCCAAGGAAAATGCATCATCAGGGACTTTCATCCATCTGTCATACTCCGGCCCGATTGCTCCAATCCTTTAAGGAATAAAAACTAACTCTAGGTTCGCACTAGAGCAGTTTTAAAATTCCTGAAAATATTTTTCATTGAACATTTCAAATTGCTTACTAGGCTTTAAAAATTACACCTCAATATTATGAAATTCATGATAGCGTTTGTACGTCCAGCAATTTATCTATGTGCATCGGTTATCCAGTAGAACGAAACTATAGACCATGATCATCCGACCGGAAAACTGAATTTACCGCAAAACAGCTACGGCTTGATATGTGGCTGAATATCGTGTGCATATTATTTGATAGTGTTAAGCATAAATTTGCCTTTGCTCCATACCTACCCAGGAGATGAAGAAAAACTTTTTGCTTCACGTATAATGAATAAATATTTTTTTCCATAACCCAGTCGAAATGGTACAAAAGCTATTCAGGTAGGTATAAGTATTTGTTCTTGGAAGTGGAAACGGAACATTGCCAAAAATCTCAACCTTTGAAGCATAGAGTTTGCATTCTCAAGACAAACCAAGTGAGCAAGTTGTTAAGCCCAGAAAATCAGCATATAAAGGTATTACAATGAAGTTTCGGATACGAATCAAAAACCAGTGTACCTAGTATTGGATATTACTACTTACGAGGAATATCCATCACCATTTTTCAGATAAGTTTGTAATTAGGTTTTCCTCAACTGAAAAATATTATTATTAGGTATAATAATATTATTGTTTGATGACCTTCACAAGTACACTCTAACTGTTTGATTTAAGGTTATCGCTCAGGCTTTGTTGCTTAAATGTATTTTTCACCGCTTATCCAGCATATAAATATATCAAATTAGTAACATATTGGATAAAGTGAAGATAAGATGTTTTTCGCAATAAGTAGTGCAGTAGTAATTGCCCTATTCTTAATAATTATTTTTACAAATTTAACATCCGTGAAAGAGTATATTCGCTATTGGATTTTACTAAGGCGATTACCGGATTGTACAGGAAAACAATTTCTTATTGGACATGCTGGAAAAGTCCTCGGTCTATCACCAGGTAAAAAAAAGATCGGGTAAAATGTGAATATAATTATCTTAGTTTTATTGTATGTTATTAGTGGAAGCGTGGCTTATCACCAGAGAATGGTTGGGAACTTCTCCACCAATTTATAAAGTTTTCCTGGGCCCCACTCTTGTTAATGTTGGCGTTTCAGGAGCTAAAGAACTTGAGGCACGTTACTAGGCATATCATAGACGAAAAATATGTTTTTTATTTATTAATTTAGCAACAAGATGTGGTATCACATAATATAATTTACATTCCTTCATCTTGCTTGAATCAGAAAAGTATATCTAACAAAATTCAGCTATTCCAGTCCCTAAAACTTAACTTACTACTGCCAAATTTAACAATACCCATTAAATTTTTCAGGCTGTTATTGGAAAAATGAAGAATTTAGAAAAAAGTTTTGCATATTCGTTTTTGCACAGTTGGTTAGAGCGAGGATTATTAACTAGCACAGGTTTTGTAATAATTTGAATTTTGATTGTTACGTAAACATTTGCATTTTTTTTTCAGGTAGTAAATGGCAAACGAGAAGAAAGATTTTAACGCCGGCTTTTCATTTTTCGATTCTCCTCGAATTTGTGGATATTTTTAATAGAGAGACGAAAAGTTTTCTCAAAGAGATTCAAGAAAAATATTTGGATAAACCTGTTGATATTGTACCTCTTATATCCAACTTTACCCTCTTGACAATGAGTGGTAAGATACCCTTCTTCATATTATCATAATAAAATTAACTTAATAAATCATTTTGAAATCACATTTTCATTATTCTATATGTAAATCATCGATATACAAGGTTATTGTTAAGTCGATGTAATTTATTGGTCTATAAAGTTTACCATCCTTATGAATTTCGACAGTCCACAAAGATGTTTTGCAGATGAAAACGAAAAATTCGAATTTTATGTGGTCGACTCATTTAGTATAACATACCTTAATACTATAGTCTGTGCATCCAGAGGTTACCCATAAGCTGTAAAACACAGGGCTGACAAATTAGTACAAGACCAAGTGAACGAATTTACATTTAGTTCTATAAAGTCCTTTTTCAATCTAATTTTAAAGTTTTTGAGTTACCTACGTCGGAAATCAATGTCTATAGAGTAGTTGCCTATTTAAAATTTACTGTATAAAAAAATACTACTTGACAAAATTATATTTTCAAGTAACTTTTATTTCTTCACAAAACTTCTTGACCACAAAACATTTTGAGAATTTCAGGTAGAACCCGTCCTCTCTTTATATTTCGCATGATTTATAGCCATGCCGGATTTTATGACTTAGGGGTAAACTCTCGGTGCATAGACTTTATCAACAGTCTCCCTGAACATAATTATCATTTCATTATAGAACTTTTCTTTGGGAAAAATACCTACCAGTTACTTATACTGTAGCTACCTAGAAATAGCACTGAAGATGGCTCAAGACAATGGCTACGTTCACCAGAATCAAAACGGATTGTAAACAGTTTACAAATACCAACAGAATATCTTGGGTAAACTCTTGGTTCTGCTGAACGATTCAACTTTTCAATGATAGAACGTCACCCTCTGAATGACAGGTCACCACACAAAACACAGTGCTGAAAATTATAAATACTCTCAAATTAAGCTTGCAAAAATGGCGACCGTTTGCAAAACATGTTTGGTTTCAACACAAATTCAACGTAGCGTTCAGCAGAACAATCGCAAACCGTTTACCAACGTTTGTATCTGGTGAACGCGGCCAATATTTTTCGATAAAATAGAAGCAGCTCTATTCATCATTTTCAAAAGCGCACTCTGACCTGAAGTTCATTCCACGAAGGTTTGTACTTTTTTCATCGATAATGTCATAACTTAGAAAAGAAGGTTTGTCGTAAATTGCTTCATATAAATTCAGTAGCGTCCAGATTTTGCTTTGTATTGAATGACTTCTGGTTTAAAAACGGACGAACGGTTTTGACGTCATTAATTTATTTCAGTAAATTTTTATTTGTTAAAAAAGGAAGGCAAATGTACAAACCCTCGTGAGACAAACAGTAGGTACCTACTTTTCTATTTTTTCACGTGACTCTCACCTCACAAATTTTAAAAGACTCCCGATCGCTGCGAAGAAGTATCCAACTACCTGGTTTTCTTACAATTTTTTTTTCCAGAAACTTCAATGGGCACTAAACTAGACCTAAAAACCGAAGAAGGTATGAAATACAAAAATGCAATATACCAAATAGGATCCATAATATTCCAAAGAATCATAACTCCATGGTTATGGTATCCGAAAATATTCAATCTCACTTCTCTGCGAAAAGTGGAAAAGACATCCCTGAAAGTGTTGCATAATTTTACAAACAAAATTATTCAAAGAAGAAGTGAAAATTTTAAAATTTTCGACGAACAATTCGGCGAAACGTTCACAAAAAGGAAGCATCCTTTATTAGATGTTTTACTGAATGCTAAATTTAAATATAATTCTATTGACGATATAGGGATTAGGGAAGAAGTTGATACTTTTATGTTTGAGGTATGGTAGTACAAGCACAATAAAGTTTAAATGATAATTTAAAGTTTTTTTTTCAGGGACATGACACTACATCAATTTGCTTGAATTTTACAACCATGCTTTTGGCTTGCCACAAAGATATACAGGTTTGTAAGGAAGAAATAAACAGTTTTCAAGCAATTATAATCTGATTCTAGGAAAAAGTCTATCATGAAATCATAAGCTATTTGGGAACCGATTTATCAAAGGAACCTTCATACGCCGATCTGCAACAAATGGATTTATTGGAAAGGTACAATATTGAATACTCCGAAAATAATACAATGCTTATAATATTTTTTATAACAGATGTATTAAAGAAGGTCTTCGTCTTTACCCACCAGTTCCATTAATAGGCAGAACAACCAGTGAAGAAATACCTACCGATTACGGGATAATACCCAAAGAGACTCAAGTATTTACGTATTTGTACGATCTTCATCGAAATCCAAAATATTGGTCGGATCCAGATAAATTTGATCCATCTAGACACTTACCAGAAAATTGCCGTGACAGACATCCATTTGCTTTTGTTCCTTTTAGTGCTGGACCCAGAAATTGTATAGGTAAGATTTTATAGTGAAAGAGCTACTAAAAATCGTCCCGACATAATATTTATTTCAATAAATATTTTGATTTAATGGTCTTTTTACTAAGTGTATTTATCTTTTCATTGATTTTAGGACAACGCTTTGCCATGTTGGAAATTAAATCATTTTTCTCAGGTCTACTGAGAAAATTTGTATTGGAACCAGTGGATACACCTGAAACAATCCAGTTGATACAAGATATGATATTAAGGCCAGCCAATGGAATTAAAGTTAAATTTATATTGAGGAATAAATAAATAACTTATCATACAAAATATGTTTCCAATGAATGAATATTTTCATCAATATGTAAAATGTGGTACAGAAATTTTTCAGTCATAATCACGAGCGTTGTCCTTAATCAACTAAATGCACACTGTAATCTGACTAGTTGATTATTAACGCTCAATTTGGTGTGAAGTAATCAAGTCTATGCTGTATCCGCTCTCCTGCCGTTATTTCAACAGTTGTGTTATGGCCTAATATATACCTGACTCTATTTTGGCGTAGCAAACTATTGTAATCAAAAAGATAAACTGAAAGATAAAAAGCAAGATTTCTCCTATTTTACGCGTGACTATAAACAGCATGAGACGCCTCCATTAATCTTTGAAACAAAAAAAAAAAAAAAAACAAAAACACAGGAAAGATTAACAGCAGCCTTGAGAGATGAGCTATTGTTTTCTGCGGCATTTCGAGTTTGAAAATTAAAAGCCCCTACTTATACGAGGCGGCTGCAGCGCAATTTTGTCTGACTTGGTAACCCTTAAAATTCAATCTTTAAAAATCTAATTTAGGTCAAGTTTATGATAATATAAGATAATATTAAACAAGAAAACTAGATTATAAGCATACAATATTTTCAGGAATATAATAGCTATTTATGTACCAAGGGGATTATGTAGATTATAATGCCCGAAGGCGAAACTAGCCCGAGGGCCTATGACCCGAGGGATATATTTCGCCTGAAGGGCATTATAATCTTAAAATCCCCGTGGTGCATACAATGCTTTATTTTCTACTCAACACAATGTTTTTTCATCAATTTATTATTAACAAAATCAGTTAAACTTGAGTGACAGAATATTGTTTTGTATTTTGACATGTACCTGTACCTGTGACCTGCGACCTGTGCCTAGAAACGAAATAATAGTTATTTATACACGAAGTGAGTTAAATGAATATTTATTCATGAGAAGAAATTTGAACCCACGAGCCTTAGCGAGTGGGTTAATTTTCTCCGAATGAATAAACATTTTAACTCACGTGATGTAACAAAATTTTATCCCATTTTGTGGAAATTCAAGAAAATTAGTACAAGGAAAATTGCCGGGAGTGAGTTAAAAATATTTTAAATCACTGAGGCTTTAGATTTTTAGTTGGGCAGAGTGACTTAAAATGCCGAGAGTGAGTTAAAATGTTTTTAAGTCACTGAGGTGATAAACGTCTACTTACCTTTACTGTTATGCGTTCGATAATGTCATTTTTAAACGTCAAAATGGGATAAATTAATATATCTATAAAAATCTCATAAGGCAAGGCAACGGTGGTGGTCCTGTGGGTTAACGCGCTGGACTACATGGGAAACGTTGATGGTAGACCGGGTTCGAATCCTGGCTAGACCGAAAATTATTTTCGGTCAGACATTTAGTGGCTGTCTAGGCTAAAGTGCAAATTAATAGAAAAACAACAACAAAAACACCTTAGGGTATTATAAGCGGGCGTTATAGATCATAACGCCCGCAAAAGCGGGCGTTATAGGTGTGTTGACGTATTTCGTTTCCTAGGTAGTATGGATCTATAATGGTAAAGTAGAAAATAAAATAATATACGTGTGTATTATAGTTATATCAAAATATGACGTAATGATAATTTCGATCTCTTAACAAGACCATGAATCAAACTGAATAAGACAGTCAGTTTACGGTGTCTCTCAATACTTCTACAAGTTACTATGCTCAAGCCTCCTTGGCCATAGCAGAGAGTGAGGCTGCTCTCTGACTGTAAATATACTACAAAATCCTTACCGTCCCGCTGTTTAACTCATGCCGTAGTTAAGCAAGTGTAATCTTCAGGCACACAGCCTGAACATTGGTCCTTCGAGCGAAGAAATTTTTACCAGGCGACAGGCAAGCTAACAGGCAGATGAGCTATCCGTCCGTCAGGCCAAACCTCCGTCAGTCGACACCACAGTTCGTCCACATATTTATCCAAACAGAATCCGTCCGCCTGTTCGTTCAGTGAAAAAGTTCATCCACACTTTAGAGCTACCAGTCACGTCAGTTATGTCAGTGGAAAAAATACTCAATCAAGAAGCCAATGAGCAACATAATTTGGGAATGCAAATCATCCAGTTTTTCAGCAATGCCAAGAAACATACATTGACGAAGGCACTGATACACTAGAGAAAATATTAAAAAAAAAATAAAAATGAAGAAATCAGGAAAAGTAGAATTCCAGACCACACTTACTTCAGCAAGAACTACTTTCAATAGTTGAAGGATAAATATGAAGATGCAAAGAACAACTTAAAAAACTGTACAAAAGCTACAGCCACTAAACCACCTTCTGGTGATACTTCAACAACCACCATTCAAGATCAACGTTTAAAAAAACAGAACATTAAACTGCAACAGCTAGAGGGAGATTTAAACACCAAATCGAATTCGAGTTAATCAAAGAGAAGTCGAAGTCTCGCTTCCACCTACAGCTGGAAAAAATTAAAAAACAATAGAGCGCCATCCAAGACCTACATGAAGAAATAATGATATCTGAAGATATATTTCAGAATGAATATTCCACTTAAAATCCATATAATGAAATGCAGCAGCAGTACAAAGATATAACTGAAAATCTAACAATCAAAATACAAGAAGACGCACTTACTCCAGTTCCTCAAGTAATGATAAATCAACAGCATCAACATCTAGCAAAGATTCCGATTCCATCTTTCGATGGAGGATACGAGAATGGGTCCCACTTTACGATCTTTTCAGAAAAGTAATCCATGAGAGTCAGGTGCTGACCAAAGCCGAAAAAATGCCGTACTTAGAAACGCACGTGAGGAGAAGCAAGCAAACTGATCTAACATCTAGAAGCAATCAAAGTTAATTACGATTTAGCATGGGAACTTTTACAGAAACGATTTAAAAACAAACTACAGACTACTCATCTTCAAGCTTTTGGATAAATTATTGGACTTGCCAACCATTCCGGAAGAAAATGCAATGAAGCTGAAACAATTATACGACGTCACTAGCGAGTGCCTGCAAGCCTTGAAGAACCTTGAGATAGAGTAATCCATGGGGGCCAATGGTGATTCGCATAATCATCCGGAGGTGGGACTCTCAGACCAATCGCCTTTATGTACAGAGTCTTCAAGAACCACATGACGTACCAGATTTCAAAGAATTCATGAATTCCTTAGAAAGGAGATTTAAATCATTAGAAACAGTCTGAACTACAGAAAACAAATCCAGTGAGTCAAAGCGGTTGTACTATGTCACGATCAAAATCATATCCGTTCTTCATAAAAAATAACCAATCAAAGATTGCTATGGTTTTTTAAACGTATGTCTTAGCAATATTTTTCTTTAATTTTTTCAATGAACGTTAATGTCAAAATGTCATGTCAAAAATTCTGACCAATAAACAAACAATAATGCGACGTACGTATTAGTAATTAGAGTAGTCTTTGATTCTTTTTTTTTCTTTTTTTGAAGACCCGATATGACCTACCACAGCCAAACAAAATGTAATATTTGTTCCCGTCAACATCACACACTTTTGTTTGTTGACCCAAATCAACAAAATCAGCAACGAACAAACGATTAACAACAAAGAAATTTCGCTTCGAATGGCAATAGTCAAAATAGAACCTCACAGAATACGTAACAAAGAAGAACAGGCGAGCAATTCCAACAGCAACGAAACACTACGACAAATCATGCAAGTCAAGATGAAGAAAATGTAATACTAGCAATAGCCCTCGTACAAGTCCAAACTCAAAGTTTGCCACAGCCTTTGAGAATCTTGATTGACCAAGGATCACAATCATTTTTCATCACCAAAGATGCAGCACAACGCTTAGGGCTTCCACAACGTCATATTAGAGCTGAGATATCTGGCGTGGAAGATGGAGAGCCCAAGATAAAATGGTCAATAAGTACCTATATTACACCACAATTCAAAAGTACATTCTAAATGGAGGTAGGCATGATAGTTCTTTCAAGGTTAACCCAGTCCATGCCAAGGCAACCTCTACACATAAAAAGCATCAATACATGAAAAAGATGAAGTTCTAGCAGATCCTACGTTTATGAAACCTGGATCTGAAGATGGGATTCTCGGAGCAAAAGACTATGCCACAAAAATTTTGAATAATCCTCGGAAAACTCAAGACGGTCTCTTGAAACAAAATACCGAGCTAGGAAGGATTATATCTGGACCAGAATTTTCAACGTCCTAGAGCATTGAAGTCGTCAGCATGATCGCTCAATATGAAGAAGACAAACTGTTGATGAAATTCTGGGAGATCGATAAGAAGTTACTCCAACTCATCAATTTACGGAAGAAGAGCAAGCTTGTGAAGAATTTTACGATCAAACGACAAACAGAGACAGGAATGGTAGATTTACAGTTCGCATTCCATTCAAAATATCTCCAGAATCATTGGGATACTCAAAGCCAAAGTTACGAGTAGGCACCATGGTCCTACTGAAAGAAGAAAACGTGAATTCGAATCAATGGCCGCTGACGCGAATCGTGAAACCCACCGAGGAAATGATGGTGCAGTTCGAGTAGTTACAATAAAGAAAGCAAGAGGCACCATGACAGAAAGGCTGATTCATAAATTAATTCCACTTCCAACAGAAAAAGACGAAAACCTCACAGCTTCAAAAATTGCAAACTACTCAGCAAGAAGTGATCTAACGCCAATAACTAGAAACACTAGAACCCAGACAGCCTTCCATACTGCCAATCGTACCTATTGGACTCTGAACATTTCAGATGGATATACATTGTGATTGATTACAATACTCAAGTAGATCTACTTTGAACTCCAAGAACGCGATTTGTAGCAATGCATTCAGTCACATGATCACCAACTTATCCGCTCTCCAGTTTCAGTCAGAAACATAGAGACAAATTCGTCATGCAACATTGACGCAATTTATGAACGACCAGAACCAAGACATTGCAATATTCAAATGCATAATATTCAAAACATCGTAATGAATGAGCGTTGCGTACCCAAAACATGGACGTTCTAGCATTAAAGTTTTTTCCGGGCTAAAATGCCATGGTCGAGTAATATTTCTACCTAACGTTTCGTTTACTGCTGCGATAGACATCTTCAGAGAAGGTGTGATAGAGGACGAAGTGTTCTCTTCCGTGTTCCTCCGTTGACTGGATTCGACGTTGTTGGACCTGCGTTATTTATATGCAGGTTTGTGGGCGTTTCTGTATCTCTATGGCTTCTCTGTAAAGTCTGGTGTGAAAATGTGTGGTTCTATCCAATGCTTGAGTCTGGTCGGAACGGATGACATAGTTTGTTTGTGTCAACACCTGTTCGGCGATTGCTGATCTATCTATTTGTCCCTGCTGACAGTTTCTTTTGTGCTCTTTGATCCTCTTTGAGCGTTTGGTTGCTCATACATAGACAGATCCACAAGAGCAGGGAATTCTATAGACGCCAGCCATTTCAAAAAGTGCCTTAGGATCCTCTGCTAAATTATTCTCGTGGGCTTGTAGATGGGCTTAATGTTGTGATTTTCTAGCGTTTGGCCTATGCGATCTGTGAAATTTTTTATGTAGGGAAGAAAGGCTCTCCCTGCCACCTGCATTTCCTTCAGGTGCTGATTTTAGGTGTTGCATCTCGTCCTGAAGGTATCTGGGTTCACAAATCCGGATTGCCCTGTCACAGACAGAGTTTAAATGACTCCTCTCTTTTGCCTGATTGTGATTGGATTCCTTGTTGAGGTATCTGTCCATATGTGTCGGCTTTCTATATGCTCTGAATCCCAGTTTACCTGAGGGTAATGCAGTATAACATACCCGGGTTCGTTCAGCAAGATTGAACGGTTAAGATTTTTATTATCTCTTCTTTTAACAAATCTTCTAAAAAATGAGATAAAAAACAAATAGGACCTACGTTGTCGATATTTACTCAATTTTACTTACTTGAAATGCGTCCGACATATTAAGGAAATTTAAGGGAAAATGTGATATGTAAAATAAGCGAAAAATTTGTAAAACGTCTAATTTATTATTAGAAAATCGTACCGTTCTCGACCTGGAACTCACGAGGGGAAAGAGCAGGGCAGAGAAACCCTCGATCTAACATTCCTCAAAAATCAAAACATACTGTGTCATTTTAATAAATAATTGTGAGTCAATAATCAATTATTTAAATTAGGTACCGCTACTATCCTTGTGCTAAAATTTTAATTCCACACACTACATTCAATGAACACTACTTATATTCAATACTGAAGAGTTTTTGGTTAGTTAACCAGTTTCACCAGCAGGTACTGAGGTCCCTGGTTACGGGAGGCTACTTAGCTATAGTTGTTATTTTGAGCCAATCTCGAGATTGATTTTTCAATTTGTATGCTAGGATTCTGCTCGTCAGGGTAGGAAAGTGTTAGTAGTAGATTTAACAAGGCCCTAATTCACGCTCTGAATACCAAAAATTAAAATACCAGCACAAAAGACAGTACATAATTTTTCTAGGTTTTAATTTACTTTTTTTATCTACGTTTTTCACAGCACAAAACGATTTTTGTTAAATACATGAACAATGCACATGACCACACAACTGACCTGTGAATGCTCCTTATGACACACAAACTAATCACAAATTGGATTGAAGAATCAGTTTAATACAAAATAAAAATTGAATATTGAACAATGGCAGACAACCTCTTCCCTGGTCTCTCATTTTCTGTCTGTCTACCCTTTCGGTGGCGGCCTCGTTCTCCCCAAAATTTCACCGCGCACAGTAAACCTTTTTTTTTTAATTTAGGATTTGAAGAAATAATATTTTAAATAGGTGGTTTTCCTCAATAATCTTCCTAAGAGGACTTCGAGGAATGCATTTTTTTTGTCCTCAATTTCCATCGTAAACTGTATCCTGGGTTCTGTTGAGTTTAGATGATTAGGAAAGTTTTCGAGCTCTGTCGGTTCATGGTTCATGGTTACATGGATGTTCATTACGGATTCCAACAACCATATCTGTCATTTGTGATGGTATGCGGAAAGATGTTGCAATAAATACAACAGGCATTATTCAAATATCTCAGGAGTGCATCATCAAAACAAAACAGATTATTCTAACTCCTAAACGAAGCACCAACATTTCAGTTCTGGGCAGCTACTCCAAAAAAGTCCCTATAGTAATAAATAGGACAGTCAAAGTTAAGCACCCTCAGAATCCACCCTTCGAGTCAATTCTCAGGCTTACTTACAACCCGAAAGAGTTGGAAGACGACCAGAAGAATTTGAATGTAGAGTTGGATAGCACATTATGGCGGAGTATTCATCATCATTCCCTAGCCATTAGCAGCATCACTATCATTGGAATAATCAGCATTGTCATAGAATTCATTATCAAGAGAACCTGTGGGACCAAAATATCAACAAAACTAGAATATACAAAAACCATGATCAAAAGCATAGTCACATATAGTTTAGAGGTCCGGCCCCTAAAGAACAAAACCGCAAAAATTCTGGAAGCAGTTGGAATGGATTTTCGGAGGATAGCGTCAGGCAGATCAAAAATGGAAAGAATAACAAATCTGAGAATTAGGTAAATTATGGATGTAAGATACAAAATAGTAGATGATATAAGGGACATACAACTGATTTGGTTCGGACATGCCCTGCTTAATTCTGCAAAAAGACTGAAATATAACTTGAAGGAGTACGGCTAAAGGCGGCATTACACGGCGTGTGGAGTGGCACGCCAGGTGCGTGGAATGTGAACTGTCAAGCTCAGCGTGTGGAGTGTGGTCACAGTCAAGACGGTGCGAAATTTGCCGCGCCAGACCCTTCACACGGCGTGTGGTGTGCCAGTTCACGCGCCACTCCACACGCCGTGTAATGCCGCCTTAACATCATAAGAGGAAAGCTTTCGAAATCTGTAAAATGTTTTCTAACAATTATCAATATCCTTGGGTTATTACTACTGAGAATAGCCCTAGGGTTGTTTTCACTGCCTGGGGCCTTATTCTGTAAAAAACAAACCGTTCGATTCGGTAGAATTTCTTCGATTATGACGTCATTTTCGGTTTGGTAGCGCGAAAACCAAACCAAAAATGACGTCACAATCGAAGAAATTCTACCGAATCGAACGGTTCGTTCTTACAGAATAAGGCCCCTGGCCTACACACCTACGGCGTCGATCTGTTTCCAAGCAACAAGCTTTACGCCCAATTTATAAACTCATCGTCGAGATTCCGTTTGCGTTTGCGTTTGCGTCGAGCCAATTGAATATTAGAAATCCCATAAAATCATTTATACTCGCGGTCGACCTCACAGTTCGCCGTCAGCATAAGAGACTACGGTAACCAGCGAGGCGGACGCATACGCAGACCAAAACGGAATCCCGACGTCAAGTTTTTAAATTGAGCTTTAGAAATATGTTGTAAAAAATTTTTGAACAATTATCAATGTCTTTGGGTTATCACTACTGATAACAGATCATGAATGGGATCAACACTTGAAAAAATTACTAACAGAGGAACGCGTAAAGTTTCAAAAAGAAGATTCCTCCGATGCTATCAAAACCATTCACTTCTCGATATCGCTGACACTTCCTGAGGTTGAAAAAGTATTGGACCAACCGCGTCTTCCAACTTGCTTTTAGCTAAACGGAAACAATGAAGTTGACAACGACCAACGACATGGAGCTCTTGATTCAATAAGGGAATACACTGCTCATTTTTAAAAAAGTTCTTCGGAAGTTGTGGGTCGTTTCAGTTTTTTTGAAATTCGCCCAATCGGAAATGATACCAAAACAAATCCTAGAGCTCAGACGGAAGAAGAAAACGAAATTCGCAACAGAGGCCTAGATGGAGATTAGTGGGCAGATAGAAACGAATAAAGATTGGAAATCGGAAGACAGGAAACGTTTGTCATGTAGGTGACATAATATTCACTATCGATAATAGAAAAACAAATTTCGCAAAAAAAAAAAGAGAAGAATAGGTAATGAGGGATAAACCAGGAAGAATGCAGTCAGCAGCGGATCTTCAATATAAGCAAGATTTCTAAAAATTCCTTCTTTATTATTCTAAAAAGAGTACATAATCACATACATTTCTAGTTATTTCTATATCTAATATGTATCTAGTAAATTTGGAAATTTAATCAAATATTTCATTCACCAATTATACATAGAGACCAATTATTAAAATATTTCAGTTCTAACTAGAACTACGTGATATCTCAATATGTAATTATTGTTCATTTCTTGAAACAAACTTTACTCTAACTCCGTCCTTGGATTTCAAAATTAAATGCTGAATTAGCTTTATTGTTTCCGGTGTATCGACTGGTTCCAATTTGAATTTTCTTAGTACTCCGCAGAAAAACGCTTTCATCTCTAACATCGCAAAACGTTGTCCTAAAAATAAATATCAATAATAATTTATGTAAAATCACCGCGGCAAAAAAAGGCACATAAGCACATATAATTTTTACAAAGAAGAATCCAAGTGAAAAATATCTAAATTCATTAGGTTATGATGCGAGTTATTATTTTACTTAAAAAAAAAACCTGGATAAACAGAAAATAAAAGCCCAGTCATGCTTTCAATATTCTCCTTGGCATCCCTACTGCATTTGTTACAAATCATTAGGTACCTATACAATTTCTGGGTCCAGCGCTGAAAGGTATATAAGCGAATGGATGTCTGCCACTTGAGTTTTCTGGTAAATGCCTTGATGGATCAAATTTATCAGGGTCGGGCCAATATTTAGGATTTCTATGAAGGTCGTATATGAAAGTTACCAATAAAGCTCCTTTTGGTATTATACCACATTTGGTTGTAATTTCTTCACTGCTAGTCCTTCCCACAACATGAACTGATGGATAAAGCCGAAGACTTTCCTTAATGCATCTAAAATATTTTTCTGTAAATTTAGTTGAGATAAGATTTTTTTACCTTTCTAATAACGGCATTTGTTGTAAATCATTATAAGTTGGTTCTCTGGATGTTCCCAAATTATTGATAATTTCTTGATACACTTGTTCCTGAAAGTATGAATAAATTATTGAAATTATGCCTTAATTTATTACCTGTATTTCCGGATGGTTTGCTAAAAGCATTGTAGTGAAGCTTAAGCTTGCAGCAGTAGTATCATGCCCCTAAAATTTTAATTCATATTTGAACTTATTAATTATCAAAGTAAAATTTATTCTACCTCGAACATAAACGTATCAACTTCTTCTCTAATTCCCCTATCATCAATAGAATTATTTTTGAATTTAGCATTCAATAATACATCTAACAATGGATATTTTCTTTTAGTATAGCTATTCTCGAAGTCTTCATCAAAAGTTTGAAAATTTTCACTTCTTTTCCTTATAATCTTGTCGGTAAACTTGTGTAATACTTTCAACGATCGATATTCCACATTACGAAGCGACGAGAAATCGAAAATTCTAGGATACCACAGCCATGGTGCTATGATTCTTTCGTATACCACATTACCAATTTCGTGGACTGCGTTTTTGTAATTTCTACCTTCTTGGGTTTGTAGGTCGAGTTTTGTACCCATAGATGTCTCTAGAAGAAAAATAGTATTAACATTTTAGTTCATTGTTAATTCGAGGAAGGATATCATGAAAGTTTCAAGGCATCAACGTTCCGGATTCAAGTTCTCTTGGAAAACAGCAGAGCCGGAATGACGCAGAAATTGAATTTCCTTTTGTTGTTCCTAGTTGCGCTGACGAGACTTCTCACAGGTCGAAGCATGCCCATGGATATTTTATCACCAGAATAAAAAATCGTTTAGTCGAAGCTATGATTTAAAGATTACAGAATAAAAATTTTTCGATAAATCGTATCTACACCATTTCAACCTCAATTTCGGAAAAAGTAGCTTTTATTTAGGAAAATATAAAGTCATTTTCGGAAAAAGTCAAATCAATTTCAGAAAAAGTAAAGTTAATTTCGGAAAAAGTAAATTCAAATTCGGAAAAAGTTAATTTAAATTCGGAAAAAATACATTCAATTACGTAATTAAGAAATGTTATTTTTTATAGACTAATTTGAATTGATTGAGTCATATATCTAATCAGAAAATCAATTTTTTTTTCCATATTTCTCAGAGAGACCTGATTTTTGAACAATAAAACAAAGAAAAGAATTACCAAGTCTACAGATTGTTTATTATTTTATTCACTTAATAGTGACATATGTGTTTCGCTCATATGAGCATCATCAGACCTACAAAATAATAAAGAACCAATATATGTAGAACCTAATTAAAGTACACTGATTGGAATTGAACCCGTCACGGTACGTGTTCGACTGGAGTTTATAGTCACTGCTAAATTTACTTTTTATCAATTCGAATTATTATTCGAAATATAACATTACTTTGTCCGTAATCGAATGTAGTTTTTCCGAATTTGAATTGACTTTTTCCGAATTTGAATTTACTTTTTCCGAATTTGAATTTACTTTTTCCAAAATTAACTTTACCTTTTCTGAAATTGATTTGACTTTTTCCGAAAATGACTTTACATTTTCCTAAATAAAAGTTACTTTTTCCGAAATTGAGGTTGAAATGGTGTAGTAGCTGTCCGAGAATGCAAAATCTACAAGTAGTAATTTTTATAATGTCCACTAGTATTTCGAAGAGAAATCTAATTTCAGTACAAAGTGTCGCTAGTTACAGACTGGTTTTGGACTGGTTGTATGACAACTAGATTTTTCTATATTATTGTCTTGAGGACGGAATCAATCGTATAGTATAATTTAAAATTATCTAGAAGCTAATTTTTTGCTAATACCCATATTCCCAAAATATTTTCATAATTCCGAAACTTAGTTCTTATACAGGGTGACTCAGAGTAAATTTCCCTTTTCGAACGCGCCCTGTATATCCAACCTAATATTTGTGGAGAGGTTAGCGCTGGCAATATGCGGCGACTGCGTGCGAATTATCAGTAAACATGGAGCAGTGGTCGAACGAGCAACGCGCATTTATGGTCGAAGCGTTTTCTAAATCGAATGATTCTTATGTGGCGGCACGGCCACGTTTTTGTAACCGTAACCATATCCGCCGTATACGTGACGCTACGTCAAAAGATGTATTGAAATCGTGGGTTCAAAGATTCAAAGTGGTACAGTGACAATTCGCAAATCAGAAGCATCCCGCCATGTTTTCGAAATGAGCGCCTCGGATTTTCAGTCGCAGCACGTCGCACAATCCCAATGTTCTCTGGCGTTCTGATGAATTTTTGTTGTGTTGACCGGGGCGCTTCGGATTTGTCATTGGACCACTTTGTCCAAGACTTTGTCTGAATCTTTGAACTCTTGTTTGAACCCATAATTTCAATAAATTTTTTGACGGAGTATCACGTATACGCCGAATACTGTAACGGTTACAAAAACGTCGCCGTGCCGCGACATAGGAATCGTTTGATTTAAAAAACGCTTCGACCATAAACGCGCGTTGCTTGTTCGACCACTGCTCCATGTTTACTGATAATCCGCACGCAGTCGCCGCAAATTGCCAGCGCTAACCCCTCAACAAATATTAAGTTGGATGTACAGGACGCGTTTGAAAAGGGAAATTTACTCTGAGTCATCCTGTACATTTCGCAGTAATTCCTGTAACTTCTGTTAGTTTTTTCGACTTCATTCTAATTCCTCTAGTTCATCAATAATTCCTGAACGTCTACACCAAAATTCATCTGCGACTACTCCTCGACTTTCAACTGATTTTCACATCGTATACCTAGTCTACTAGGTATCATCACGTGCATCACTTCGAAAATAATCCAGTAGGTTTTTATTGCGAAATTTTGTCCCAGAAAAATTATATAGATAATAGTGTCATGTGGTGGCAATACCCAAACCAAGATCTTTTCATGAATCTACTTTTCACTCGCCTTGTAGTTTGCCTGTTATACATGTTCTCTTTTCTTTTCTCGCAAAGCCCTAAGTATGGATTAAATAATTGCAAAACGCAGATAACTGGTTTCCCCTCTCTAGGGGAATCTTGACCTTGACGTGGTGAGAGGGCTGAGTAACCTTTATCCAGGGAGCGATGTCGGCGGTAGCCTAGCTACCGGCAGGGCCACCCATGCCCATATACTCTCGAAGAGATGAAGGTGAAACGAAGAAGATTCCCACGCAGCGTCCGACCCAGAGTGGGCGGCTGCAAAAAAAAACTCCAGGTTAGGAGCCGCTGATACAAAAACTCACCAAGACGCCCGGCGAGCGTGGTGTTTTAATTTCCAAAACCTTTCACCAACAAATATGTCGACTTCAAAACGAAAAAAAGTACCCCAGGTGAGTAGAGGTACTTCACAATCCCACACCGATACCTCGGTCAGCCTTATGGATTCTGGGAGAGGCACAAGTTCGACATCCATAAAGAAAAAACAAAATAAAAATGGACCTTGCAAAACTACAACAAATTGCTTATTAAACATTGCAACTTACAACACAAGATTAATCGGAACTAGGGAACGTCTGGTTGAATTAGAGTATGAATTGGAGAAAATAAACTGGGACATTGTAGGACTAGCCGAAACAAGGAGAAAAGGAGAACAATACCTCCATCTGGATTCCGAGAATACTATGCTCTACAGGGGAAAGGATAATGATAATAATGGAGGAGTTGGAATATTAATAAATAATAAGAGAGAACCGAACGACGCACACTATTCTAGGAGGAGACTTTAATGCAAAAATAGGCAGAGGAGCAGAACCAACGGAAACACACATAGGACAGTTCGGACTCGGCATCAGAAATTAAAGGGAAAGAATGTTAGCAAACTTCCTAGAAAGAGAAAGACTCTATCTGATGAACACTTTCTTCCAAAAGAAAGAGAAACGTAAATGGACATGGAATAGCCCAGATGGACAAACCAAAAATGAGATTGACTTTATAATCTCCCGCCATAAATACATAATCCAAGACGTAGATGTAGTTAATCAATTCAACACCGCCAGTGATCACAGGATGGTAAGATGCAAACTGCCCATAAACACAAAAATGGAAAGAAAAAGAAAAATGGAAAAAACAACGAAGAGAGGAAGTAGAGGAAAACATACAAACAAAGGCTGAAAGAAAACTTTTCCAACAATCCAGGAGTCATTAGATGATAACAATAGGAGAATAACAAAAATTATAACAGAAACAGCAGAACAGATAATAGGCCTCCTAGGGAAAACGCCGGACAAACTGTCGATAGAAATGAAACAGCTACTAGAGAAAAGGAGAAAACTGATAACCGAGGGTAAAACAGACACTATTGGATACACAGAAACCAACAAAACAGCAAGAAAAATGGCGAAACAGGATATACTAAAACATCAAACGAAACAAGTGCAATCCATATTAGAACAGAACAAAGGACTAAATATATTTAAAAAACTTAACACACCTAAAAAATAAATAACAAAAATAAAAGATGCAAAAAACAACATAGTAGAAGACAGACAACAGATACTAAAAGTTGTGGAATCTTTCTATAGAGATCTGTACGAATCTAAAATAGCAAACACAAGGACAAGAGAAGACAAAATACGAATAGTAAATGCAAACTCAGAAGAAATACCTGACATAAATATGGAAGAACTGGAGAAAGGGTTATCCCTAGGGATGCAAAATGACGGTCATTTATTTTTTGTGATAGGTGTTTTTTGGTCATTTTTGTCATTTATTGTCATTTATGGTCATTTAGCTCCAATATAGAACATAACATAAGTTAAATCAATAATCAGATATCTGATTGGTTGACTTAAGTTCTTCCCTTCGGTTTCACAGTCATCAACATCAAAGTCATTTACTGAGTTAGAAAGTACAGCTTCCATCTCCTTTATTAGATTGATAGTAAAAATCGAAAGACATCTGATATTTTTGTCACAGTCTCATATATTTCAATAATGGTCATATATTTTAATGACAGTCAGTTATTATTTTGACGGTCAGAAAATGTACGGGTCAATTCTGTACACATCTGTGAGCAAATCTATAACTTTCTATATGCCTTTAGCTCTCTATAGACAATATGCAGTTCTACACTTCCCTCTAGCTTACAGAAAATCTTATAAAATCGTAAATATTTCCGATTTGGTAATCGATGCATTTTGCAGTGTCTATAAGCTTATAGAAAGTTATAGATTTGTTTACAAATGTGCACAGAATTGACCTGTAAATCAATAAAAAAATAAATGACAAGAGTGTCATAAAAATAAATGACGTGACTGTCATTTTCATTTTGACTGTGACAGGACATTGTCAGAAAAATTGACTCACATCCCTAGTTATCCCAGATGAAAAATGGTAAAGCGGCAGGAGAAGACAACATTCTGCCTGAAATGCTCAAGGATGCTAAGACGAGACAAAGAACTAGTGAAACTATTCAATAAGTGCCTAACAGAAGAACATATACACAAAGAATGGGAGAATGCTGTAGTTGTTCTGATCTACAAGAAAGGTGACCCGACTGATCTCGAAAACTACCGGCCGATAAGCTAACTATCACAAATATATAAATTATTCACCAGAATAATCACCAACATATTAGAGCGAAAACTCGAAGTTTACCAACCAAAGGAACAGGCTGGATTCCGAAGCCATTATAGCATGACAGAACATCTACACACAGTAAGGCAGATGATCGAGAAAGCTACAGAATATAATATAAACCTATGGATTACTTTTGTCGATTTCCGAAAAGCCTTCGACACAGTAGAAATCTGGGCAATAATAAAATCCTTGAGAAATGCCAGAGTGGATCAACGTTATAAAAACCTCATTGAAAATATCTATAGGACTTCGACAATGTCGATTAGACTTCATGAATCATATGACAGAATAAACGCCAAAAGAAAAGTTCGGCAAGGGGACGTAATATCTCCAAAACGATTCCCTTTAGTGCTCGAGGATATTTTTAATAAGCTACAATGGGAAAACAAAAACAATATCGATCCATGACAGCACAATAAAAAAGACAGAAACATACATATACCTTGGCCAAGCTATAACACCGGGCAAACAAAATCAAGAAATTGATAGGAGAATTAGACTGAGATGGGCGGTTTACGGCAAATTAAAGTACATCTTCAGCATGAATATTCCAATGACTTTGAAATCAAAAGTCTATAACGAGTGTATACTGCCTATTGTTACGCATGGTTGCGAGACCTGGGTGATAACCAGAAAAATTAAACACAAATTGGAAGTACATCAGAGAGCCATTGAAAGACGAATTTCAAGAATTTCCCTGAGAGACCACAAAACAAATACATGGATAAGGGAAAGAACCAAAGTCTCCGACATAATAAAAAGAATTGGTTCCCTAAAATGGCAATGGGCAGGACACGTGGCCAGACATACAGAAAACTGGAGCGGGTATATCATTAGATGGAGACCTTGGGAAGAGAGGAGAAGTGTTGGAAGACCCCAACAAAGATGGTACGACGAGATAAAGAAGGTTGCAGGATTAAATTGGTACCGAGTTGCGCAAAACCGAAGACAATGGTCAAATTTGAAAGAGGCCTATATCCTAAGGATAGAAAACGGCTGAAAATGGAAAATGGAAAAACGGACATGTTCTCTTTTCTTTTCTCGCAAAGCCCTAAGTATGGATTAAATAATTGCAAAACGCAGATAATTGGTTTCTTTCAACTTTAACCAACCCTTATCCTCAAGCCAAAATAAATAAAAATCTTTATCATGGCGAATTCAATAACATGTTTTGGTCAGTCTTGATAAAGTAGGTAGGTATTTATTTTAAAACGGAGCATCCAATCAGTATGATAACCTGATGTTTCATTCCTCCTAATTAAAGAGTTCACTTTAATGACACGAACTACCAATCAAAAATGTGTATTGTGTTATTACTATTTATAGTAGGTTGGTACATATAGGTGCTAAAGGAAAGTAGGTAATTATTTTGGAAATAATATTTGTAATCTATAGGTAATTAAATATTTGATATTCAAATAAATAACGACGTTATCCTGTGATAGTAAGCACTGTCATTAATATTGTTATTATCAATTAGAAGTGTAATAATTAATATTCTTACTAATCGAGTATATTTGAAGCAATGACTTGAACAGTTGAATTTGAGATCACGCATAGAATGATTTTTTCAATTTAATAACAATCTAAATCTGCAGAAATTACAACTACTTACCACTAATGGTTAGTAAAGTGTAATCAGATATTAGAGGTGTGACATCAACGGACTGGTTCAAGGAATTTCTCTGAACATTTTTCACAAAATTATGTACTCCCTTGTTGAAAAGGTCAATAAAGTCCAAAAGAATTGAGAAATGAAAAGCTGGTGTTAAAATTTTTCTTCTTTTTTGCCATTTAGATCCTGGAAAATAGAGTACCTAGTTAAATCTTCTTGAAAAGTGTGGTAAGACTCAAACCTGCGCTCGTTAACAATCCTTCTTCTAACCAGCGATTCATAAACAAATACACTTCGCATTTTTCCAAATTTTTCACTGAACCGATAACAGCCTACAAAAGAAGTAAAGATTTCCAAAATGCCCTTAAACCTTCTAGGGCACGCAATAAGCTATTAGTGCAATTTGAATTTCACCTCAATTTCTTCAGGTCCCATGACACATACAGCCGCTATAAAAGGTCCCATATAACAGGTAACAATCGATTCAGATGCTTCTTGTAACACCTTTCTTGCCAGATGCCATCCTTGCTCTAAATTAAAAATAATTAAAAACACATTTCCATAAAATGGTTTTTCTTTCTCACCTGGTGACAGTCCAATAAATATACCCGCATGTCCGATGAGGAATCGCTTATTAGCAATTGTAGGCAATCGACCAATCAAATTCCAATATCGAATATACTGTTTTATGGCATCACGATTCACATAAAGAATCAATATAACCAAAAGCAGTACTAAAACACTGACTACAAGAAACATTTCTTTGGCACTGATGGCGGCAACTGTTCTACCACCTACCTATACATGATTTTACTTTTAATTTATTTTTGTCTCATTATTAATAAAATTTCTGATAGTGCTTATTATTAATGTGATTTGAAAAAAATAAATAAATAAAAAAACAGTGGTGTAGTTCTTTTATCGTTACTGTATTACATTAAACTATATATTTTCACCCAATATGAAAAAAAAAAAAATAAATTTGAATCAAATAAGTATTTAGAAAATGGAAAATTATAATTTTTTCTACAACCGTGCTATTTTGCCCAATTTCCCGCACTCATTTTAGTTCAGAAAGTATCACTTTCCCGAGGTAACTTTTGGAAGAAAAATTTATTGGTGTAACAAAAATTTGTCAATTGGCACAAAATCTCCATCTTCAAGCAGTCATTTGCAAATGGTACCAGATTTCTGAGGTCAGAACCCTCGTCTCCAGTGACTTCACCTGCAACCGACTTGGTAATGGCGTCGAACACTCATCCCAGAAGTAATAATATTATTAGTTTGTTTTGAAAAATCAGCAATAATTATTGTTGGCGATTAATTCACAAAATGCATACAATTGTACTTTCATAATCAGTACCTATCTATAATAATAAATAAATGTGGATTATTCAAATATGTATGTACAATATATGTTTCATAAAAAAACTCGTATTTTCTTTGTGCCCTACTTTGCTAAGGTCGTATAAAATGTTGATCCTAACTTATGCATCTGCGTCGTTGGGGTCAACGGCAGTCACGTGCGGGAGGGTATAACTTTCTGCACTTGTTAGGATAATAACTATATTTTTTTTTAAACCTGTTCAATTTAGAAACTAATCAATCGATTTGAAATTTCCTTGGAGGGAGAATAGTATTAAAAATTTGTTTGAGATACAACGAGTAGGGATAGAGGTTATTGTAAATTTGAAAGTAACTGTGAGGGGCTCAATCAATCATTTACTTGCACCCGGAACAAGGAAAAAAAGCTACTTCCAGTTCCTGGCAGTGGCGTAACTAAGGGCCCGCAGTTGCCGGGTGCCTCGTGACTTAGGGGCCCCGCAGGGCCCCAGACCAGGCGACAAGAAAGTACTAAACTGGCGACAAGAATATTACTAAACTAAAAGAAAATACTTAAACCTAACCTTTGAATCTCATCCTCGTTGTGAATTTGCTATAGTGATTTTGGCATTGTATGTAGTGGGTGTAGTGAGTAGGGACAAAAATATTGAGTTCCTGATCCTAACATGCCTGACTATTTTTTTTTATATCAAACTTGTGTGTTTTATGTTTTTGTTGTTTTTGCTATAACCACTTTGACAAACAGTTTAACAGATACCCATCACTCAACATAACGAATATCTTGAAGAAGCTGGGACGTTGGCAGTATTTCACTGCCTTAGATTTAGCTAGCGGCTTCCACCAAATCTAGACAACGACATCGAAAAAACCGCATTCAGCCCAGAAAACGGGCATTATAAGTTCTTACGCATGCCCTTTGGTTTGAAGAACGCGCCGGCTACATTCCAAAGAGTTATGGATGATATTCTATATTCCAATATATTGAGCAACTTTAACACCAAAAGATGGAACATTCCATCAATAATAGTTATTCATTATACAAGGGAAACAAGTATTAGATTTTAGAGCGAGATGTGGTCTGCCTCCCGTCGCGAAGCGGAGGGAGACAACAACAAGGTGGCTAAAAAGCACTGGGAATGCTGGAGGTGGAACAGGTGTGAAGATAACAAAATATTCATTAAATAAGTTTAATTTTTTTTACATTTTCCCTTATATCTCGGAAACAAATAAAATCTTGGCAACCCTGTGTACTTACCTTCAATGGATACTAAAATCTACCACTTTTATCTAATTTAACCTACTTCGTCCCTCTTACCGGCTTGGAAATAGCAATAGTCGTATGTGGTATCACTTAAAACGGACACCCTGTATAAAGCAAAATTAGAAAGAAAAAAAAATCATAAAAGATGGGCCCCGGGAAAATCCTTGCGGGGGGGCCCCGGATTTGAAGTTACGCCACTGGTTCCAGGTTCTATTAAATTACGAATTCTGCTGAATATCTCGATGATATTGAAAAGAATGGTCCATATGCTTAAACAGCACAAGGAAACATCATGATTGGTTTAATGATAACAGCCAGAACTTCGAACGTCATACATTAGAAGAAGATAATTAAACCCATAATATCTGACAAAACGACCAAAATTCAGCTAACAAAAAAAAACAAACTTCAAGCATAGCCTGAAGAACAAAGAAGAAAAAAATCAAAAATGAATCGTGGATGGTGATAAACAAAGTCACTCGAATTGGAACACATGTCAGTTTCCAATATCAACCGAGCCTCCTTCAACGTCAGAAAAGCAACCCATGGCCAATCTACAAAAGATCCAAATCCCCTAAGATCTAGGAATAGGACTTAGATATAGTAGTAGTAGTAGTAGTAGTAGTAGTAGTAGTAGTAGTAGTAGTAGTAGTAGTAGTAGTAGTAGTAGTAGTAGCAGCAGTAGTAGTAGTAGTAACCTCTACAGATAGGAGCAGAGAGTTCCACGTAGATGATGACGTCTTCAAAAAAGATCACGAACATGTTCATCCCTTCGAGGCAAATTCAAGAAAAATTGAAAGAACGCAGATAAATTCTGTATTTGGCATTTATGGACCTTGTTGAAGCAGATTACAACATTTCATTGAATATTTCAAGGAAAAATTTGCACATAACTTCACGATTCCTAATTGAAATAACCTTGGTAATATGTAACTACATTTTAGGATGCGAATGCCCAGGTGGATTAACTTCATACAAATTTACAGCTTCACTACAGTCTTTCATTTCGAATATGATCACTGAGGGAGATGAATGAGGTGGTAGTTTACTGCGTGAAGTACAATAAAATATAGCAGGAATAAGTTGTTTAGTTAGACGAAAAATTTTACTATCTTTCAGAAGTATGAGATGTTGTGGTATGAGCGTGGGGATACCTGTCAATCCTGGTATGTTATTAGGTGACAGGTATGTGAATGCATATAAAATGTGTGAATTTCTTGGACATTAAACCAGCTGTATCTTGAAAACTAGTCAGAGGATCAAGTTGTGGCTATGAACACTTTGAATCAGAATGTTGAGAGGAGCATCATATCAAATTTTCAGAAAGATTGACCGAATCCCAAAATCCCATAAGAAGTGTGCGGGGTCCTTTGAGAATTCTAGCTCATTATTACTTGAGCTACGTTAGAATGGCGTGGAAAGACATATAAATTCTATTAGCAAATTATAGGTATATGCAGATTTATCACTTGATTCGACACAATGTTTCCGCCTGCAAACAATATGTCTATTATGTATGGAGACAGTCAATCTGTATAACAGGAGCAATGAGATCACGCCCAACCACGGCACTAGAAGTCATTCTAGACCTCACACCACTCCATATAATAGTGAAGCGGGTTGCCAGTGGATCATGTCTTAAGATTGGAGAAGATAGGTTTACAAAGGGAAACGCAACTTGGCAGAACTTTTCCTCTCCCGAACTGTGCACACCTCATGGATCTACCAAAAGACGTGATTGTTGATCAATTCAGTTTCGAGAAAAACTTTTCCATCGAACTAAGTACAAAAAACAGATGGAACATGGAATCTATCCAATCCCTTAAAGCAAACGCCATCAAATGGTACACAGACGATTCCAAAACTGCCGAGGGAACTGTAGCCGGAGTATTCGGGCCACTGGCCAGATACTCGGAGCCAATGGAAAAAGTACCACCAAGCAGAACTTCATATGATCGGAAGATGCGTGCAGTTCAACCTGAGCAGAAGTTATCGGAAACGAGAGATTGTAATAATGTCTGACAGCCACGCAGCTATCAAAGCATTGAGATCCCCGGTCATCAATTCTAAGGCAGTATGAGAATGTCTACAGAAACTAAATGAGCTGGGAAAACAAAATGAAGTAACCTTCCTCTGGGTGCCCGGACACATAGGTATCGAGGGCAACCAATGCGCAGACTCGCAAAAATGGGAGCGTCTACTCCCTTCACTGGGCCAGAACCGTTTTGCGGCATCGGAAATGTGCACCTCAAAGAAATCCTCAAAAAAGAAGAGAATCGGCTAAGGAACAAACAATGGCTAAAACAGCCAGGACTACGACAGGCCAAATATCTATTGGGCAACTCCAACCAAAAAAGATCAGAACTGCTGGTCAACCTTAGCAAAAAAAGTCTCGAGACTCTAACCGGGTTTCTCTCGGGACATTGCAGACTTAAGAAACACCTACAGAAGTTGGGGTTAGCAGAAGGTGGCACCTGCAGATTCTGTGAAGACGGAGAGGAAACACCTCACCATCTTCTACTGAACTGTGATGCCGTTAATCGCTCAAGGATGAAGAACCTGAGGAGTGCCCTTACACAGTTGGAAGATATTCCCGCCCTAGATATCCTAAAATTCCTTAAGGACCTAAGACTGGAGAGGCTGCTTTGAGCAGGAAACCCGAACTTAGCAACAAGGAGGGGTACAATAGATCAACCTTGATCGCGATGCAACACCTCCATCACACACATATTCATACACACATACACATGGAGACAGTCAGGAAAACAGGCCATATTTCACCCACATCTTTGAAACAATTCATCAACTAAAAGATCGAATTGAGGAATGTTGGGCAGAGTTCTGACAAGACGCAATAATTTTGGTAGTATTCTTTCCTTGTAATGTTATTGCTGCTTAATTGCCTCTAAACCTCTCTTTCATATTATTTTTTAAAAATCAAAGAATTTGCGTTGTTGCATTTATTTCATTTCTATTTCAGCATGTGTATTTCCAGTAGTTTAACTACCGAGAAAACCTATCAGCTCATTTGAGCGAAACGACGTTAAATGCAGATTTTTGGAAAAAGTCCGGTCCTGTCTTAAATAGTTCAATCAAAACTTGATACCCAGAGCAATTTTTCTCTCTTGAGAACGCTATTCTCCGGTTACGAGAATACGGGCCCTGCCTGATATCCAGTTATTGCCCCATACTTACCAAAAAACTTTACCCGGAACGCCACAATACAGTTGCAGCACACCTGCGCTGGAACATGTGCAGAGAATATGGAATAAAAGGTAATGACAAATGGGACAAACATATCCCGAACCCTGTCGACACCTCCGATGTTACCATCATATGGGAAACCTACTCGCACTGAAACTGGTCGAAAAATAATAGGTAGCAAATGAGCCGGACATAATCAAAAACAAGAAACTGAGAACATCTTTACTTGTGGATGGATCAACTATCAATATCATCAGATTAGAAAATTACTCAGAAAGAGACTGAAAAAACACTAAAATACAAAGATCTCCAGATTGAAATCGAACGACTATGGCAAATATTAAGAATAAATCAGGTACGTAATTGGATGATCACAATTTGAAAAGAATAAATCTCTGATCTAGATACTCGATATGTAAATATTTTTGAGGTTAGGCATCTAAAGATGTTCAGATTTTGTGCGCATCCAAGTATTATAACGCACATCGTGCGAAAATAGAAAAAAGGAATCCGATAAAAATTAGCGAAATAAAGGAAGAAATCCGATATTTTAAATATTTTGTTTCAATCCATATCTAAAGTAGTAACTAAGAACTAATAGACAAAATAAATTTATAAAATTTCATGAACTCGATCTCGCGACCCTATTTGTTTAAGAGTTTAAGGGCGAGAATGTGAGAATAAGAATAAACTCTACTCTAAATGAAAACAACTATTAAAGTTGTTGTAGCACTACGACGACAATCATACCAGTATAGTAGGTTATGAGATTCAACAGAAATAATAAAAATAAAAACATCTAATAGTTATTTATGTATCAAGGGTACTAAGTAGATGATTATGCCCCGAGAGCGACAGTCTTACAAAGCCGAGGGCCTCTGGCCCGAGGGTTCGTAAGTTGCCCGAGGGTATATATCTATTAGTACCCGTGGTGCATACAAACTTTTATGTCATGCCTGCGCGGGCCATAATGTGTACTTTATGCCCGCGCGGGCCATAATGTGTACTTTATGCCCGCACGGGCATAAAGTAATGAATTATATAGATGGTATCTAAGGTATAAAAACACAATAATGTACTGGTATGATATAAAAAAAATAAATCATTTTTATTGGTAATTACATTTCAATTCATATCAGACCGACATGATAATTCAATTAATTATTGTTTAGATTTCTTAGAACAAATTTCACCTTAACACCATCCTTGGCTTTCAAAATAATATGCTGAATTAATACTATTGTTTCGGGTGTATCGACTGGTTCCAATTTGAATTTTCTTAGTACTCCACAGAAAAACGCTTTCATCTCTAACATCGCAAAACGTTGTCCTAAAAATAGAAGTTCTTTAAAAACGACACCTCGGCTAGACAAAAAAACACAAAGTTCCAACAATTAATTATCCTAGTGAAAAACAACAGCAAAGTACCTAAAAAATTATCTCACTAGGATCATAATATGAGCCATCATTATTAATATAAAACAACCTTGATACAGGGAGAATAGAATCCCAGACATATTTTTCCAAGCCTTGGATCTTCCATCCTAATAACGCAAAATAATAACTTCGCATCAATTTTCATATTAAATTACTCCTAATAAAACTCCTATTTCTTGACAGCTACCTACCTATACAATTCCTGGGACCAGCACTGAATGGTATATAAACGAATGGATGTCTGCCAATTGAGTTTTCTGGCAAATGTCTGGATGGATTAAATTTTTCAGGATCGGGCCAATATTTGGGATTTCTATGAAGGTCGTATATGAAAGTTACTAATAAAGCTCTTTTAGGTATTATACCATATTTGGTAGTAATTTCTTCACTGCTGGTTCTTCCCACAATATGAACTGGTGGATAAAGCCGGAGACTTTCTTTGATACATCTAAAATTATTTTTTCTTAAACTTCAGTCAAAATAATATTTCTTCTACCTTTCCAAAAGCGACATTTGTTGTAAATCAGCATAAGTTGGTTTTGTTGATAAATCAGTTCCCAATGTATTAATAATTTCTTGATACACTTGCTCCTGAAAATATGGCTATAAAATTGAAATTATTAACCTTAACTTATTACCTGTATTTCCGAGTGGTTAGCTAGAAGCATTGTGGTAAAATTTAAACTTGCGGCAGTGGTATCATGCCCCTAAAACATTAATTCAAATATGAAATTATTATTTATTAGGATGAAATTAATTTTACCTCAAACATAAACGTATCCACTTCTTCTCTAATTCCCCTATCATCAATAGATTTATGTTTAAATTTAGTATTCAATAATATATCTAACAAAGGATATTTTCTTTTGGTATAACTATTTTCGAAGTCTTCATCAAAAGTTTTGAAATTTTCACTTCTTTTCTTTATAATATTGTCCGTGAAACTGTGTAAAATTTTCAAGGATCTATATTCCACTTTACGAAACGATGACAAGTCGAAAATTCTAGGATACCACAACCATGGTGCAACAATTCTTTCATATACCACATTACCAATATCGTCGACTGCTTGTTTGTAATTTCTACCTTCTTGGGTTTGTAGGTCGAGCTTTGTACCCATGGATGTTTCTGGAAGAAGATGGTATTGCAATTTTAGCTTTAATTATGTTCATCAGTAACTATACTGTCGTCCGTAAAGCTGTATAATATGGGGCTTCTTGTCACATTTAACAAATCATTTATAAAATTGAGAGACAGTGTTGAGGACTGAATTGAGCCTTGGGGAACGACGGCATTCATGGGCAGTGTATCAGACACCATCGACCACAATATGCAGTGACCTGCCTTACAAAAAGCTCCACAGCCAATGGCAAAATTCATCCATTAGACACTACACGATGGTAGTTTGCTGAGGAGACCTTTGCGTTACACCTGATCAAAAGCTTTGGAGATGTCCAATGCTACAATTCTGGATTCGCCACGTTTTTCGAGCGTCGAGTTCCAAATATGTCTGACGTACGCCAGCAGATCCCCTGTTAGTTAGTCTTTAAGAACGAAATTTGAAAAAGTGGCCCTAAATGGCTTTACCAGTCAGGATAATTTGAATCCACACCAACAGCCAGAAGAATTATTCTGAAGGGACTCGATATTTATTGTGGTGCTATGCAAAGTGATTACAATTATTAGTGAATAAAAATAGTTCGAAATTGATAATTGCTGACTCCCCTTTCTTGAGAGATTGCATCATAGAAAGAGAAAGAAGCTCCTTCTTGTTACCAGGAGAGTCGCGACAGGGGGGGGGGGGGGTAATGGGGGTAATTACCTCCCCAGGATCGAATTTTCGACAGAAAAATCACGATGCCCAGAAGAAAAAAGACAAATATAATGAAGAAAATATATTTTTTTTTAATGTTTTATTTTCTGATGGAATAATTGTTTTGCAAAAGTGAATGACCTTGAAATTTGCAAAAAAAAACTCGAGTTTGCGGGGGACTCCCCCTAAACCCCACGTACCATTTACCCCCCCACCCAGACTGCTTGTCGCGCGTCGCCACTGCTTGTTATGTTCAAATTTTGCCTTAAGTACATACGTAACTGAGATTTCGAATGAATTCGGTAATTAATTCAGGTATTTGTTAGGGTATTTAGAAAGCTTTATACCTGAGGATTAATATTTTTCAGTGATTGATAGGTTTCTCATTGGATTTTACTAGATTTCTACCTTTTTGTTTGGATTCGAAACAATATCTAGTTGTTGAACAAGGGTATATTTTTCGAGGTGATAATGAGTAAATTCTTTGTATTTAGATGACAGGGTAGTTTTAGGATAATAAAGCCCTACTGTTAGGATGGAAATCTATTTTATTTAGCTTACGAAAGTTGTCTAAAAAGCCCTAAATGTCGATGAAAAGGTTTGTTTACTTCCAAATAAATATCAATTGGCAACACTTACGAGTCACGTATTTTCCATTATTAAAAATTCTGCAACATCACACATCACTTTCACAGCCTTTAAATCGCTCTTTCACCCTTATTCCGATTTCATATAGATTTTCCCGGTTATTTATTTCCGCCGAATAAGTGTGGTTAAGTGACACTTGTTGTTTCGTTTCAGGCAGACCACTGAAACGACTGGCCATTTTGATAGTTTTCGTACTAAAGACTGGTTAGATGTTGATTAATGAGTAATTAATTAGTGTTAATTGGTGTTAGGGGAGAAAATTTGATAAAAACTTTGAGTTTTGTCGGTCATCAATGTGATTTGGGTTGTTCCGTTTCAAGCTGATTGTTCCGTTTTCCTGATCAAGACCGGAAATCTGGCATCAGAGGGCATCTTGGAAAAAAATGGAATTCTAGAAAATTTTTCATATTGAGCTCACCTAATAAATTGCGGAAAATAAGGTCGCTCTTTTAAATTCGCACGTTGAGCAAACAACAAGTGGCAGATTTTACCAGCGGTCCTCTTTGCTAAGTTCCTTGGAACATCCATCATTTGTGGGATTTTGGAGGCGTTGGAAACTCAAGTGGTTGCTGGCTTAATTATTGGTTTTGGGGTGGAACTTGGTTTTGGTCGTAAGTCCCCGTATTTGTAAGCCAACCACTCGGAATTTTCTGGCGACAAAGGTCTACTCCATTTTGTTGAGTTGTCGATGCGAGCCCAATTTGTAACCAGGGTTTTAAGTTTTACATTCTATCTTACTATTGGGTTCTTCCTTTTGACGGTTTGCTAGTCTCAAAGTCTCAAAATACTGAACTTGAAACCGAAACATACCATTTTTAAGAAGGGAAGTCAATAGAAGTTGATGGGGTCTGTTATCAGGGCTGCGAGGCTGTCAGGAGGCAGTAATGTATATGGATGTTTTAGAATGCAGACAGGACTACAAGGGGGTGATGTACCTGTCATTCATTAACGTTTCTTAATAATTTTTTTTTTTTAATTATTATTAATAGTATTTCTTATATTTAACTTGATACAATTCCATATTGTTTTACTGCCTTAATTATTACAATGGGTGAACTGCACCAATTATTTTTGATTGACTATATTAAAGGTGACGTTTTTGTACAAACCCGCCCCGGTATACCATGGTATAAGCGTGTACAGGTTTTAATTAATATTATTAATCTTTTATTCCTTAATTGTTTCTCTTTGCCATTCATTGGAGTAAGGTGGTCAAACGTTATATTGGCAAATCTTGAATTTATTGGAGTAACTTATAAAACCATTACAAGTTGGTCTTTGCTACCTTTTGGTAATTTTACCAATTACATTTAATAATAATTACTGTGGTATTTTATATATTATATTGCCTTCTATTGGTCTTTGTAATGCAATTTCAGGTCTAAATATACCCCCTTTCTGGGGACTTTCTGGTTTAAGTCCGCGGATTTTATTTTGTAAAGTACTAGAATTTAAAAACAATCTACTATCGGAGGTGACCGATCTAGGTATGTAATTTTCATAATAATCAATTTCATTATACAACGCTGACGCCAGGAAATTCAAACTTCAATAATAGAGAGATATCGGTTATCCAAATAGCATCATGCGGTATTAGCGCCCGCGTTATTTTGACATTAAACGTATGCGCGATTCGATTTTTAACACTACGTACTGAAATAACGTTACCGCATTACGTAATTTACCCAACATTTACGTTAAGCGCTATTTCGAATAACGCCTAAAAAATGCTTAAATAGGCATGCGCAGGTTTTTGACAACGGGCTGGTTGAATATTATAGGTTATATTATGTTAAACTTATGTTCAAAAAATAATGGAAAGGCATTGAAAATTCAAATCCTGTGACCCTTGACTCTAAACAACAGAATCAAAATTGACAAATCAGAACAAAGTACAAGTTGGGTTAAGATTATAAAATAACGGATACGAATAAGCAAATTTTACATTAAACTGTTTTCCGATAACTGTAATTTAAAAGTATGATAAAAAAAATAACTCCTGACGTTAATACCGTTCGTACGCGCTATCTTTTTCACCGATATCTCTCTAATATACCTACCATTGAGATATTAGGTACATTCGATATTGAACCATTACCTAAGTTTTTCAAAATTACCTAGACCCATTGTTAGTTCACTCCTCACTCTGCTGAAGTTCACAAATTCCGAATAAAAATGTTATTGGCCTGGCATGATAATTGCTATAGTAAATTACAATAATAGTGTAATTACGTGAGGTAAATTGAACAAAACAACACACACACAAAATATCTTATAAACAGATTAAAATTAGATTATTAATGTAATCTGTTCAAAATTATTAAATAATGATATCCAAAACAATCAGAGAAAAATGTCGATTAATTCAATTAAAATATTAAATAATAAACCCAATGATCGCCTATGTTACGTTATTTCAAACAAAAATTTACGCGAGTCAATCACAAATTAAAATAATGACAGAAACTATTAGAAATTTCAATAAATAATATGGGTATTCTAATTGCTAATATTAGAGATTCAATTAACTAATAAATAGTGGGGATACGGCTAATTTTAATTTTTTATATTTTCAAAATCTCTTTTTTGGTAAAAGTTTTCGCAATTATTTAATTGCTTCCTCAGTTACAACTAAAAAATATAATATACATTAATTTAATTATTTAATTAAATATAATTAACCACACAGCTTGAGACAAATTCCAGTCCTGATAAGTAGATATTTATTTTCAAGCGAAACATCGATCAAGTTACACTCTGGCCCTGGATATCTCACTTCTCCTAATTATTAAACCGAAGATCACTTCGAGAATACAAATTGCCTTTCAAAAATTACGAATCATTACAACTTACCACTAATTGTAAGTAAAGTGTAATCAGATATTAATGGTGTGACATCAACGGGTTGATCCAAGTGGTTTGCCTCAATTCGATTCACAAAATTATCCATCTCCTTATTGAAAAGGTCGATAAAGTCCAACAGAATTGAAAAATGGAAAGCTGGGGTCAAGATTTTTCTTCTTTTTTGCCATTTAGGTCCTATAAAAAAGTTTGCTCTAGGTAGTCAATTCTTTTTGAAAATTGCGGCGAACACAAACCTGCACTTGTTAACAATCCTTGTTCTAGCCATCGTTTCATAAAGAAATAGACCTCGCATTTTTCCAAATTTTTCATTGAACCTATAGCAGCCTGTAAGAAAATGAGAACCGTATAAATACCCTCCTACAATCTTTCAAAGTAAGCAAGCCAAATCAGTCAAAGTACTCCAGAATTCATAAACCAATTACTGAAATTTAGAACTTACCTCCAGTTCTTGAGGACCCATGACACACACAGCCACTAAAAAAGGTCCTACATAACAGGTGAGTATTGGTGTAGTTGCTTTTTTCAGCACTCTTCTTGCCAAAGACCAGGCTTGCTCTAAATTGAAGTTAAATAAAAATAAGTTTTCCCAAAATGGTCTTGTTTTCTTACCTGGCGTCAGTCCAATAAATATACCCGCATGTCCAAGAAGGAATCGCCTATTAACAATTGTGGGCAAACGACCCATCAAAATCCAATACCGGATGTGCTCTTTTATGGTTTTAAGATACACAAAAATTAATAATATGCCCAAAAGCAATGTTATGATACTGAGTTCCAGAAACATTTTTGGATACTGTTTAGGTGGCAACTATCCTACAGCCTAGGTATAAAGCATTCTCAATTTATATCTACTGATTTATGTAATTGTTAAGTTTCAATACTTAGCAAATTAAAATCTTTGTTTAACTTTGTATTATTCAAAAACTAATCGACCTATTCAAATTTTCTAGGAAAATTGAGTACCTAGCGATGTATATCAATTTGAGGTATTATAATGAGAAGGGATATTACGTCCTTTGAAATTTTGAAGTAAAAGAAAAGGGGCTGTAGGTGTTCACTTGCACCCTGGCATACACTCATCAAAATAAAACGGTCTAGGGGACAAGAAATATTTGTCTTCTAATTTCAGGATAAAACAGCTTTTTTAAAGAAAACATGTGGATATATGTGTTGAACAAATCTTATCAAATTTACCGTATCGGCTTTTCATGCAGGCAGGGCCAATCTTTATATACAGGGTGGAGCACGAAAAACTTCCCACCCAGAGTTTCGCAGGTGTTAGTTATTTAATCAAAAATCGCCCAGACACGTCAATTTTTGTTTTTCGGGACACATATTTTATTTGTATTTTCACCCCCAACCTGTCAACTCCTAAGTGGGGGTGACAGGTACATCCAATATTTCAAACGGAAAGAGGGGTCGAGTAATATGTCATTTGGTAGCTATTTTTATTAGGATTATATCCCCAAAGTTTTAAGTTGCTACTATTCACCCTGCCGAAATGGCGGCTTGTCAAAATTAGGAAAAATGCTTTTTTTTGAGTATCTGGACTGTGTGGTTTTTATCACATAACTAGCTGACCCGGCGAACTTCGTACCTCCTCTGAACTATCAAATGTTGTGTTAACGTATCTATTAACTGAATTAAATTCAGTTTTTTTCGATGGTGAATTTGGCTTTGGTTGATAGAATTAATTTTTACTCTATGGATCAGAAGTCACCTAAAATTAAAATTTTACATCATCCCTTTTTAGGCATCTTGTGGGCATTATTCTTATAAAGTGTACCACCAAATAAATAAACTCAGGCACAGGAATGTTCAAAAAATGCAAAGAAAACAAAAAAAATCTCCAGCCCTGTTTCATTTTATCTACACTGCATGCACTACAATACTCCATCTGTTCTACTGTATCTGCACTAGTCCATCTGATCTACTCTTTCTGCACCACTTTATTTTATCGGAATAGTGGAATAGTTCTGTTCGGAATAGCTCCAGTTCCTTAGCAGTATTCTGTTCTACTGTATCTGCAATGAAATTACCGCGCAACGGCGAGCTTCGTTCTAGGTACATATCATATATGGCGCCGTATACAAAATGGTTATGGCGGACTCATAACCTCTCTGCCACTCGACACCAGCCGGACGGAGCACTCCGAACAGTCGGCACGGAACACGGCTGTCAAGGGATGCCTAAGAGGAGAAATGGAACTTAGCCACAGAACGTCAATGGTCAAGCGTCAAGAAATGACAGGGAGACCAGTTCGCGCTCTTTCGGAATGAACGAACCAACAACAAAATAAAATACACAATTAAAACATTGTCATTCTATTTATTTTTGGACATTTTTACTGTGAAGAACAATTAAAAATAAAGTGCTTTCCTCAAATTGTTTTTGTGCAAAGTGTGTGACAATAAAATCCACATGATTTGCAATGAAAGTGTGACGGTAAACTTGGTATCGGTTATAAGAGATGGCGCCGGATGTGGGCTTAGTGAGTTTTTTTCATAAATAAGTAAAATAGATAATCTTTTTTTTTGGATTTTTCCGATTTATTATGTTAGGATGGACAAAGACAAATCCAATAAGGCAAAAATCATAAAAATCAGTCCAGCCGTTCTCGAGTTATAAGTGCTCACACACCAACACAACTGTGTTTTATATATTATTTAGATAACAAAACATCAGATTTTTTAAGGGTACCTATCCATAGTTATAAAATAACAATGGCATTTAATTTAAATATTTGTCATTCAACAGTTCAGTTTAAAATGGTTCATGTTTAATCACTTGAAAGATCTGCTGTTTTGTTATTATATGAGGTAAAAATTACACAACTTTGACAAGCCGCCACTTCGACAGGTTAAGTAGTAGCAACTTGAAACTTTGAGGATATTATCCTTATAAAAATAGCTATCAAATGACGTATCACTAGACCTCCCTTTTTATTTGAAATTATGGGGTTACCTGTCACCCCCACTTAGGGGTTGACAGGTAGGGGGTGAAAATACCAATAAAATGTGTTCCCCAAAAGTTAGGAAATTCAAAGACAATGACTTTAAAACGATTCGAAGATTAAGAACGGCGGTTCAACAAAAACGAAAATTTGAAAGAACAATATACAGATTTTATGAGCGAATATAGAAACCTAGGTCACATGACATTTAAATGTAATCTCGACAATAATAATTCAAACGAAAATAAGTTATTCTTTTTACCACACTTTACAGTGTTAAGAGATTCTGTTACAAAGAAATGTAGAGTGTAGTTTTCGACGCGGACGAATTAATTTATAAAGTTAAGAATACCAGGATTGGGGATAACGGCTGAATTTTTTACGTTTTCTTCTTTAGATAGCGGGTAAAGCAGCCAAACAAGTTTATTTTTCTAAAATAATTCTTTATTACTAACCAAGCTTTCGATACTTTTTTGTATCTTCTTCAGGGCTAAAATTATATAAGTTAAAATTTTAAAATTACAAAATTGTGACTTACTTGTAAATGAATTATTTAAAATAAAAACTGCATAGATAGGTATAAAATTTGTATAAGGACTATAAAGTTAGAATTGTAAAGTTTTTTTGAAAAATTTTTTGTTGTTAACTATTAAAAAAACCAGAAATGAAAAACTAAAAATTAAACATAGATAGCACAAAATTTACCTATAACAAAAGACTTTGTTTTAACAACAAAAAATTTTTCAAAAAACTTTACAATTCTAACTTTATAGTCCTTATACAAATTTTATACCTATCTATGCAGTTTTTATTTTAAATAATTCATTTATTTACAAGTAAGTCACAATTTTGTAATTTTATAATTTTAACTTATATAATTTTAGCCCTGTAGAAGATACAAAAAAGTATCGAAAGCTTGGTTAGTAATAAAGAATTATTTTAGAAAAATAAACTTGTTTGGCTGCTTTACCCGCTATCTAAAGAAGAAAATGTTAAGAATACCCTCAACATAGATATTTCCAAAATTCTGTACTTCACGAACTCGACGATCGGCTCAAAATTGAACCATGTAAACTAAAAACATTCGTAGCAAATCGAATTTCAAAAATTATAGAATTATCAAATATTGAAAATTGGAAACATGTAAAAAGTATTGACAACCCTTCAGACGTAATATCACAAGGATCAAACTCCAAGGAATTATTATTAGAATGTGATATATGTTTTAACGGACCTGAATTATTAAAATCTAACGCAGAAAATAACGGTGATTCGGACGATCAAAATTTTAATAAATCTTGACACAATTCCAGAATTTAAATCTCACGATAATAATTATGAATTTAACAAAAAAATCTGAAACCGAAGAATTTGACATTTTTAAAAAAATATTCAAATTTAACTTAACTACAGAGAGTAGTAGCATATATACTTAGATTTAAAATTTGACTTTGAAAAAGATTTCATTCGATTCGAACACATTAACATTCAAAGAATTAGACACAGCCCCTTTTAATTCTAATTCGTCTAGCACAACAGAAATCGTTCAAAGATGAGATTGCAGATATCACGAAATCAAAAAATGTTAGCACGAACAGTAAAATTTTAAATTTGCATCCCTTCTTAGATTCGGACAATTTTATGATAGTAGGAGGTCGATTAACAAACTCTGAAATTGATTTTAAAACCAACGACATCAGATAATCTTGCCTTATAAACATAAATTAACAAATTTGATAATTTTAGATGCTCGCATTTGAAATATTTGCACGCGAGAACGCAAAACTTACTTTCTATTATACGATTAAAATATTGACCAATTCACGGCAGAAACGCGATTAAACAAATTAATGATAAAATCATGTTTTGTTTGTTTTCGTGTAAATCCTAAATCTATCAAATTTTTAATTGATTCTTTACCACGTTCCAAAGGTACCCCAAGCCGACCGTTTTCCAATTGTGGCGTTGACTATGCTGGACCTATTTATGTAAAAGAAGGTACACTTCGTAGGAGTAAGTTAATTAAGACGTATATATGCATTCCTGTATGTTTTGCTACGCGAGCAGTACATATAGAACTGGCCACAAACTTAACAACAAACAGTTTTTTAAACGCATTTAAACAATTTATTTCCCGACGAGGTAAACCGAGTGATATTTATTTGGACAACGGTTTGAATTTTGTTGGAGCGAATAATCACTTTTTAGAATCATATAATCTTGATAACGACAAAACACATAGGTAATGATAGTGTTTATTTATTTTTGGCTAAGGCCCAGATAATGTGGCATTTTATACCAGCACGTGTTGGAGGTCCATGGGAAGCAGCGGTAAAAAGCACTGCGAGTGATTTAAGAAAACTTTTTAAACTAAAAAACATATAAAATTATAAGAATATTTATTTCCGTCTCCAACGGGTTCTTGGTAATGCATCTCTAACATTTGAATAAATGTACACATTGCTTATTCAAATTGAAGTCTTGTTGAATTCACGACCCCTACACCTATTTCTAACGATGCTAATGACTACTTATTCTTGACACCATTCCTTTTTCTTATTAGCGACTCACTAGCTATTCCCCCAGAAGCAGATGTAAAAGACATTAAAATTTTCCGCTTATCAAGATATCAACGACAGCAACAAATTAATGCAGCAGTTTTGAAATCGCCACGCGACGCGAAGCGGCGCGGCGTTCGGATAAGCTTTGAGTGCGGGAAAGACACTTTGCGCAAGTCTTAGGAACAATACTTTTTCTACGAGTGTTTGAAGATTTGCATCCAGAGGAGCTGTACCTAATCTTCTTAAATGTTTCCAGATGCTCAAAATTGATAATTTTCTCTCCTAGTTCAGGCTCATATGAATAAAACAGAAGCAAATGGCAAATGCTTGCACTTAATTTTTTTGTGATAAACATATTCAGTTTTAATGCAGCAAAAAGAAACGGAGGTAGAGTAAAAGCATTTCTGACTTTTTAAAAATTTGGAAGTGACACTTTACCTGTGTCACTTCCCTCTTCAATTTCCCTCACCAATTTCCCTATTCAACTTCCCTCACCGATTTCCCTCACTCTAATTTATCTACCTTTGCTGGCAACAATAAGAACATGTCAGGTAAAAAGTCAAAGCAGTGAATGACACATTTTGGCATGTTTGTTTTGAAGAAAAGGCAAACTTAGTGTAAAGGTGTATAATTTTTATTGAGTATTAACCGAGCGCTTTCGGCCTAGTGAAGGGCCATCATCAGGGTCGGTCCTGAAAACATTTTGTTCTTATATATGTAAAAGAGTTATTTTAGACTTACTCGTCAGGTACGTATAGTGGAAACAGAGTTACAGAACATGTTTTTGGTGTAAAATGCCAAGTTAATAGAATAAAAGACACACAACACAAGTAAAGGTGACAAACTAACTAACTAACATCCAGGCGCGCTCAGCAACTACCACCTCCATAATACATTCAGGCTTTTTCCAGAAATCTTTCAGGGCTGATTCCTCAGTTGTTTTCCTAATATTTTTTGATTTTGCTTTTCTTTTTAATTTAGATTTTGGAAAATGTGCCCTGTCATGAAAACAATGCCCACATAGCAATGAAAGAACATTCATATTCTCAGAATATTCCCTCAAAGTGCTTTTTGAAATGTTCTTTTAGGAATGTTTAATGAATATTCTAAGATTGTTTCGATTGAATTATTCATTTTTGAACGTTCTATTTATGTACTAGGAATGTTGCTTCTATGCACCTACCTGAAAGATTGTGCTAAGAACCTACTTTATATAACAAACTTTGAATATTGTCATACGAACATTATTATAATGTACCCTAAAAAATGTTCTTTCGGCTAATATCTCTATCAAGTATTAAGAATATACCTACCAAGTTGTGCTGAGAAGTTCATGTAGGTAGGTTACCATGATAAGAATATTTTCATATTGTTCACCTAATTATCTGAAGTAACCTACTCAAAAATCATAATTTAACAATTGACCTTTTCAATTTAAAAGCTTCTCTCTCTGGCGTCAAACTGTCAGACGCCAAAAGAGTAATGGTGCATTTACATTCACTTCGAAGTCCAATTTGTCATGAAATTGACGCGCTTGGCATATGGCGGCAGCACAGATCCATTTACATTGAAATAAATTTGAAGTTTACTTCGAAGTGCACTTTAAATTTGGGCGAGCTGCTTGCCGAGGGCAAGCAGAAGTTTGTAAAATGTCAAATTTTTAGGTTATTCATCATGATTTTCATTAAATTCTGACGTTTTGACTTGACATTTTTGTTTTGCAATATAAATGATAAATATCAAACGTCAAATTTAACTTAAAGTTGGAAGTGAATGTAAATGCTCCTTATGAAAACAACGGTTGACAGCCGCTGGCAGTGGTTTGTTGACAAGACTTTTGTACATGTGGAAACTGGAAACTATTATTTCCTCGGTTTTTTCAAAGTTTTTTCCTAACAATGGTGATTGTGTAGTGTGCCTTTTTGTAAAAATAATTCCTATTTACCGGCGGACGTGTATTTCCATAAGTTTCCATCAAATCCTACATTTGTCAAATTTTGGATACATAAAATCAGAAAGAATGCTCGCAAAAAAAAAGGGAATCCACGGCCCATCAAGTATACAAAGTAATCCACGTTCAAGTTTAGTTTGCGGGAGCTGTTTGCTTCCAAAATAATTCACCGCTTTCTCCATAGCGAAGTTCTGCAAATGAAGTAGTAACTTTTCCCACAATTTCTTTCAAAACACCCAATACACACTGGCATTGACAAGCAAGCAAATGTTGGACTTTATTATCCATCTCTTTTAATTGAAAACGTCAATTAAACAATAATGCTCTATCTAGAACCTACTAAGAATATTATAGGTATATTCTTTTCCTTTTGCTTTGTAGGACTTCCAGGAGAGGGAGCCACGTGCTATTAAAGATATACATCTTACCTCGCGTTTGAATCACCTTGGAACCTGTTTCTCTCAGTTGGCGTGCTTCGACGAGAGCATAACAAGCTCGAAACCGGAGCTTTGGTTAAATACTTGTGTTTTCCAGAGAAGGTTTCCAACAACTCTTTCACTTCCTTTAATATAAAAGGGCTGAAAGGAGCATTATTTGGAAAATTAACATTCCAAGTATATCCTTAGGATCAACCAAGAATGTTATGTCTAAAATGCATATTGAGAATGATATATGTAGATATATTCTAAGAATATTTCAAGCATATTGGTATAATATTCTTTTGAGAACATAACTATAATGTCATAGAAACATTCTTTGAATGTGAGAATACCTATACATATCGAGCATATTTTTAGAATCAAACAAGAATATTCTATTCAGGATGTACTGAGAATCTCATAGGTATATTCTAGGAATATCCTAATGGATTTCTCAGGAAGTTCTTGGGTATTGCAAACAGTATTTCTACAATCTTTTCTCAGAACATTCTCAGGACATTCGCAATGGTTTTGGCGAACATTCTAGGCACATTCCTCCTGAAAAAAAAATATTCTTGATACATTCTAAGGATGCAATTTTGTTATGTGGGTGAGAACAATATAGGTTGACATAAGCATATGGTTTGACTTTGACAAATAGTAAATATGACATAACGAAACCAGTGCGGTACCAAACTGGCAAAGATGCAGACTAAAGTGTGTTACTGTGGCGCCATCTATGGGTGACCTAAGTTGACTACCTGATCAGAAAACGTGACAAATTACAGCGAAAACTGCTTTCTATGAGAGATAATTAACAAAATTTATCAAAAAACACTTCCAGTTTATTTATTCTCAGTATCTCACCTCCCTCTCTCTGCTCTCACCTGAAAATCGTCGGGAAACAAAAAACAAGAACAGGAGTGTAGCTTAGGGGTTGGACCATCCGAGCTATGGGGATGAAGCAACCCAACGGTCTCGCACAAACAGCCCACTGCACGACCAAACCGGGAGAAAACCCAGCGGCGGCGCATTCGCCAAAATGACAGGTTCACTAAGGAAAACCGTCAGTTCAGGGAACAAACTTACAGTCCAACCTTTATAATATGATACTCCAAAGGAATGTGAGTTGGTGGCTCTCCATGCCAATGGTCACCTCACATCTGTTTTTGCTGGATTTTTTTCCCCTCGCTCCTCATACAGAAAGTGTCAAATTGAAAAAGCTAAACATTACCTGAATGCCTTTCTGGGAACAAAAATAACATCGGGCCCTTCTTTCTGAATATAAGTTATCCAGAAACCCACCAAACATTGAAAAATCGAGTCTAAATACGGTAACTATGCGTAACAAAAAAATGAGTGCGCAAAAAGTTTCCGTGCGCAGGCAATTGAGTGTGCAAAGTAATAACTTTGCGCACGCAAATAGAAAAAAGTTTTCTCAGGTAGTTGTTGATAGTAGCGAAAATGAAAATTAAAATTTGTCACAATAATTTGTCAGTTTTCATCTTTGTATTCAGAGCTGCAAGCTCGCAGAAAACTTAAATCTTTTTTTTGATTTAAATCATTATAATGACTTAAGTCATTTGATTTTAAGTCATTTCTTGGAAGCTGACTTAAGACTTAAAATTTAAGTCATATTCAAAATGATTTGTGACTTAAATGTTTTTTTTCCGAAAAAGAAAAAACTTAAGCCATTTTTTAAAAGACTTAAATCAGTACATAAGATTTAAGTCATCTACATAGAAACGATTTAAATAGATTTAGGTCTTTATGAAAGGCTACAGTCTATATATTATTAAAGTAATTTATAAAGTATTTAAGTATTTTTAGAAAAGATTTAAATCAGATTTTTCATATATTTTATCAAATTTAATCAAAAATTGGAATTACTTTGGAAAGAGGTACTTAAATTGAATTCTCGTTGTCTTGACTTAAATCAAATTTTTTGATTTCAGTCAGCTCATTATAATTTAAATCAAAAATACTCATAGACTTAAGTCATTAAAATGACTTACTGGAGGATTTGAGTCATAAAATGACTTAAACCACATTATACTGACTTAAGTTATTACGGAAATGACTTGACTTGAGAGAAAATACTTCAAGTCAATGACTTAAGACTTAAATAATTAGAACTTTATGTTAGAATTGACTTAAGATTTAAATCATTTTGATTTAAGAAATGACTTAAGACTTAAGATTTAAGTCTTTTTAAAACTGACTTGTTGCAACTCTGTTTGTAGTCCTTACAAAAAAAAAATTAAGTTAGAAAAAGCATAGCTTCCATATGTCACTGCCATCAGGGTGGTCCTTCGTTTCGAAAAGAACAGAAATCAAGAAGAGAAATCCACGAATCGTAACAAGCAGTATGTCATTTTAGGCTTATACTAGGGTAAAATGACATAGGTAGTCTTTCTACAGAAAAGGTTGAAAATAAAGAAAGGAAGAAGCATCACAAGAGTTTCATTCTGAAAAAAGTAGAAGGAAAGTCACAGAAAGTACCTAAACAAAAGTAAAAGTTAAAATTCACCAACCATATTTTCTGAAATGGACATTGGTCATGGTGTGTCATTCTACCCCAACAGTGTGTAGGTATGTCATTTTACCCAGAACAATTATTTCCTAGAGATGGCCTCAAAAAATATTTAATAAAAAAATAAAACAAAGGTTTAATTACATTAAGGACTGGTTTATTCATCTTCTGATAAACTGTCAGGTATACAATCTGACGGATAGAAACGCAATATCTAATCCTATTGGTAGGCCAGTTATCCGACGACCAATAGAATTATAGAACGGTAAATTTATCTTGCTGATAGTTATCAACAAGTTTATCTGAAGATGAATAAACCGGGCCTAGAATAAAAAAAATAGTATATTGTTGTATTAGGAGTAGGAGCACAAAAAAGTGCTTACTCCGTATGCAACACGCTATTTTTTCTCCAAACGAATGGGGTAAGCTCGGGGGCAACTGAATGGTTAAGCGGCAGTAAAAGTACGAGCGGCACTAAAAGTACTTCTACTGCCGCTGCGGTTGCCTAGCAGCATAGAAATCAAATTTCTACCACCTCGACAGGTGTTAACCCGCTGGATTTGCCTACCAGCATAGAAATTAAATTTCTAACATCTCGACAGGTGCTGACAAAGTGACGTTTTTCTGACGTTTTGAGAAAAAAGTCTATCAGCTGTATGCAACATCCTCTTTCAACTTAAAAACGCTTTTTAAAACTGGTCACTTTTCTGAACCATACAAATTTTTGAGGCCGCGTTAATGGCCGCCATGTTTAAACTGTGATTGGTTGATTTTTAGAAACTTGTTTTAAGGTCTTTAAAAAAACGGCACATCAGAATTGGTTCAAATTTGGCAAAAACATTATTTGATCGATTATCTCCAATTCCTTATTTTGGTTTTTCGATATTCAGCCTTTTTTTTTTAATTCAAAAATCTTGTTGGCAACCACCAAAACAATTAAATGTGTTGGTGGTTGCATATTTGCATGTTTATCAAACTTGGATCCGTGAAAAGCATATTTTATTGATAACCACGAAAAACAAAAAAAGCGAATTGTAGAGATTGTAGATAATATCAAATAATGTTTATGCCAAAAGGATTTTGGAAATTATTGCGGATTTTTTGAGATGATCTTAAAACGAATTTTGAAGGTGAAAACAGTTCAAGCAATTTCATGTAGATGGCGCCACGGCAAAAAAGCTACATTGGGAGCATCATAATTGTATATTTGTCTTTCTCTGTCACTAAGTGTTTCACCGACAAACAGGTTTTGCTTTGGACAAATAATAAAATATTGAACCCTATGTGTAGAGTGACGCAGTTGTCATTTTCAAAAACTAAATTTAAACATGGCGGCCATTAACACGGCCTTAAAGGTACCAGTTTTAAAAAGCATAGGCGCCGGAACCATGGGGGCAATGGGGGCTTGAGCCCCCATAGTGAATTTTCTATGGAGGCAGAGCCCCCATAGTGATTTAGGTATTACATGTAGTGGGCTGTGGTAATGAGTAGGTAGAAAAATATTGAGTTCTTAACTGTTAATTTTTATATCAAATTTGTGTCCTATGTTTTCGTTGTTTTTGCTATACCTACATTAAGGCGGATCGTCCTTTGGACGCGTTTTTGGTCCGAACTGCATTCGTCAGAAATTGGACGAAAAAGTGCGAACGATCCCATTTCAGTGAAACCCAATGACGGTCGTACATTGTACCCGATATTATTCGTGCGAATTCGGACGAAAAAATGCGATTGCGAAAAAAATGGGACTTTTCGCAGAAGTTCTCGATTTGTGTGTGTTAACTGGGTTATTGAGAAGATAGAGAGATGGATATCGAAAAATTGATTAATTTGATATGGAAAAAAAAAAATCTTTGTGGGATATGACTATCAAATCATATCACATGAGAGACATGCATGACAGTTTGAATATTTTGTTGTGTAGTATTAAACCTGTATTTTCAATAAGTCGTTGGATTATTATTTCCTTTCCGTTTGTTTTCATGATGTTTACATCACATGATTTTACCATGATGTACCTACCTACCTACCAATACACTGTTTTTTTTTTACCTAAGCTTATCATGGAAAAAAATTCAAAAATCCATTGAGGGCGAATCGGTAATAGGATCACCGATTCGCCTGAAATTTGGTACGAATCTAGTGGAAAGTACGAGCTTTATCGGAAAAAATATATATATATATATATATATATATATATATTTTTTGCTGATTCGGATGAAATTCAGATTATAGGTGAAAGGAGTCCAGAAAAGTTGATATTCCAAGTTTCAGCCCTCTCCGACCTACCGGAGGAGTTTTAGCTTCTATCCCCCAATTTTGGAAAAGGGCGTGTAATGGTGCATACACTCCCTACATTTACTTTTTCAAATTTTGAGAAATAGAAAATACCGGATAGAGGAGCCAAAAATACGTCGAAAATATTTTTTGGTGTTTTTTGCTCCGACGCTTCGTAAGCCCGGAAAAAAATAAAAAAGATTTTGATCCTGGAAGATTTTGGCGACCCGACACTTTTTCGGCTATAACTCCGGTAATTTCGAACCGATTGTCTCGAATCTGGTTTCCTTCGAAAAGAGCAATAAATTACCTACAATTTTCTTTTTATTGATATTCCAGGCTGTTTCTGTCTCCGAGATATAAGCCGTCAAAGTTGAAATTTCTCTGAAAATGTATTGAAAGTTATGAAGTCGATTTTCTCAAAAACGGTGCCTCGTGGAAGGGTAACTCTAACAAGCTTTTTTGTAGTTCTCAATGAGATCTACAGGTTTTGTATCTAAGGTTTTTCTCCCAAGCTCGCTATTTTCCAGCTAGGATGCTTTGAAATTTAAAAAAAATAAAAATGAAGGCTGTTTTGTATTTTTTTTTGTCATGACGGTCTAAGGGGGATCCCAAATATCTCCTAAATGGGTTCAGTTTATTTTTTTCTCTCGTTTTTTCGATTTTTTTTTTTAATATATGTTTTTGTCTTGATATAATATGATTTTATAATAAAAGTAATGTTCTACTATAAATTCTTATCAAAATTTGGGAAAATGGCCGCATCCCCGCTTGCCCTCACCATTAGGAGTCCTGAAAATACCGTAAAGATACCAAAATTTTGCGCCTGCGGCGGAGCTCCAAGGATTTATCCATAGGAATTTGCCCCCTCTCCTCAAGACAAAATCCTGGCTACTCCAATGGTGCTGCCGAAGTAGAATATTCGAATATAGCCGAGCTGCCGAAAATCCACGAATTTTAATAATATGCAGGGACGATCAATCATCCAGAGTAGCGATCCTGCAGTGAAATTGTTATCTGTCAACTGCTTCCATTTAAGCCTATGTGTGTGTATAGTAGTCTAGTCCTGTCTGTATAATTAATTCTACTTCTGATAATTTTTGGAGCCCGAGCCCCCATAGTAATTTTGAAATTCCGGCGCCTATGGTTAAAAGAGTATGTTGCATACAGCTGTATTTGTTTAACTGTACTAAGCCAACTTGGGATTATTAGTCCTCATCAATACCTACTTACATCCGAACTAGCTCAACGCACGAGTATTGTTTTCAACCCATCAAAAAAACGATTTTTCGATATTTCGTCAAGATGCGTAGGTACCGCCTGCCAAGATAAATATTCTTGACTGAAGTCACAGATGAAAAACAATTACAATTGGATATTTAGGGCGGCGTTGTTGCATCTTAAAGTAGCAAAGTGGTCGATGTGACATTTTACCCGGCGAGTATGTCATTTTAGGCTAGTTTCCCCTAACTATGCTACCCCATCACATGCAACATGTGAAGCTATAAAAAATCTATCTGGATACCACCACCTGATCTGCAAGCAAAAGGCAGTTGTGTTGGGCACCGTCCATATAGTACGAAAAGTATTTTAACAAGGTGCACGGTGCACGGTGTGCACCTTAGGTGTGCACCCGGCGCCTCTCCGACAACAACCATACTACCTACTATGGTTGTTATGAGATGCAACAGAAATAATAATAATAAAAACATCTAAAAAAAATTAGCCATTTTTATTGGTAATTACATTTCAATTCATATCATGATACCTCAATTAATTATTGTTTATTTCTCAGAACAAATTTCACCTTAACACCATCCTTGGCTTTCAAAATAATATGCTGAATTAATACTATTGTTTCCGGTGTATCGACTGGTTCCAATTTGAATTTTCTTAGTACTCCGCAGAAAAACGCTTTCATCTCTAACATCGCAAAACGTTGTCCTAAAAATAAAAGTTCTTAAAAAGTGACACTTCGGCTAGACTTAAAAACACATACCTAGTTCTAACAATTAATAATCCTAGTGAAAAAAAAAAAAAAACAACAAAGTACCTTAAACATTATCTCACTAGGATCATAATATGAGCCATTATTATTAATATACCGAGTGGGGCACGAAAAACTTTCCACCCAGATTTTCTCAGGTTTTAGGTGTTTAATCAAAAATCGCTCAGACACGTCAATTTTTGTTTTTTGGGGGACACATTTTATTGGTATTTTCACCCCCTACCTGTGAACCTCTAAGTGGGGATAACAGAGACCCTCAAAATTTCAAATAGAAAGAGTGGTCGAGTGATATGTCATTTGGTAGCTATTTTCATTGAGATTATATCCCCGAAGTTTTAAGTTGCTACTATTAACCCTGCCGAAATGGCGGCATGTCAAAGTTAGGCTAAATGCTTTTTTTCGATAATCTAAACTGTATAGTTTTTACCTGTCACACCTATGCGTAGGTAACAGGTAAAAACCACACAGCATTTTTCCATTGATTTTTCCTAACTTTGATAAGCCGCCATTTCGACAGGGTAAATAGTAGCAACTTGAAACTTCGGGGATATAATCTTAATGAAAATAGCTATCAAATGACTTATCACTCGACCCCCCTTTTCATTTAAAATTTTGTGAGTACTGGGTGTTTGTTTATAACTGGAACACTCAGTAACTTTCTTATTATTGAAAATAAAGGAAATGTTTAAGTTGGAAAATTTCTTGGTAAATTGCAACTTTAAGCGCTATAATGATATTTTTTTGTGGTTATAGGTATACAGGGTGCGCCAAAAAGGTATTTTTTTGAAATGGAGCGCTCTATATATTTTTGTTATCCAAAAAGTGTTTGATATTTTTGTGAAGCTACTTTTCTAAGAATTTCAAAAATACAAAAATATACAGGGCATTCCATTTAAAAAAATGACTTTTTTGGCGCACCCTGTATACCTTTGGCGACAAAAAAATATAGTTGTAGCGATTAAGATTGTTGCAATTTACCAACAAACTTTCCAATTTAAACATGCCCTTTATTTTCAATAATAAAAAAGTTACTGAGTGTTCCAGTTATAAACAAACACCCTGTACCTGTCACCCCCACTTAGGGGTTCACAGGTAGGGGGTGAAAATACCAATAAAATGTGTCCCCCAAAAAACAAAAATTGACTTGTCTGAGCTATTTTTGATTAAACACCTAATACCTAAGAAAACCTGGGTGGAAAGTTTTTCGTGCCCCACCCGGTATGAAACAACCTTGATACATGGAGAATGGAATCCCAGACATATTTTTCCAAGTCTTGGATCTTCCATCCTAATAACGCAAAATAAAATCGTCGCATCAATTTTCATATTGATATGCTTCCGTTAATAGAGAATGTGTTGGATCTATTTTTTAAAAATTTCTCACAAATCTGAAATAAGCTACCTACCTATACAATTCCTAGGTCCAGCACTGAATGGTATATAAACGAATGGATGCCTGCCAACTGAGTTTTCTGGCAAATGTCTGGATGGATCAAATTTTTCAGGATCGGGCCAATATTTGGGATTTCTATGAAGGTCGTATATGAAAGTTACCAATAAAGCTCCTTTGGGTATTATACCATATTTGGTTGTAATTTCTTCACTGCTGGTCCTTCCTACAATATGAACTGGTGGATAAAGCCGGAGACTTTCTTTGATACATCTAAAATATTTTTTTCTTAAATCAGTCAAAATAATATTTCTTCTACCTTTCCAAGAGCGACATTTGTTGTAAATCAGCATAAGTTGGTTTAGTTGATAAATCAGTTCCCAATATATTAATAATTTCTTGATACACTTGCTCCTGAAAATATGGCTATAAAATTGAAATTATTAACCTTAACTTATTACCTGTATTTCCGCGTGGTTAGCTAGAAGCATTGTGGTGAAATTTAAACTTGCGGCAGTGGTATCATGCCCCTAAAACATTAATTCAAATATGAAATTATTATTTATTAAGATAAAATTAATTTTACCTCAAACATAAACGTATCCACTTCTTCTCTAATTCCCCTATCATCAATAGAATTATGTTTAAATTTAGTATTCAATAATATATCTAACAAAGGATATTTTCTTTTGGTATAACTATTTTCGAAGTCTTCATCAAAAGTTTTAAAATTTTCACTTCTTTTCTTTATAATGTTGTCCGTGAAACTGTGTAAAATTTTCAAGGATCTATATTCCACTTTACGAAACGATGATAAATCGAAAATTCTAGGATACCACAACCATGGTGCAACAATTCTTTCATATACCACTTTACCAATATCGTCGACTGCTTTTTTGTAATTTCTACCTTCTTGGGTTTGTAGGTCGAGCTTTGTACCCATGGATGTTTCTGGAAAAAGATGGTATTGAAATTTTGGCATTAATTGTGTTCATTAATAACTACTGTCGTCCGTAAAGCTCTACATGGGATTTCTTGTCACATTTAAAAAATCATTTACAAAATTGAGAAACGGTGTTAGGGACAGAATTGAGCCTTGGGGAACGCCAGCATTTTTGGGCAGTGTATCAGACACCATCGACCACAACATGCAGTGACCTGCCTAACAAAAAGCTCCCCAGCTATTGTCAAAATTCATTCAGTAGACACTATACGATGGTAGTTTGCTGAGGAGATCTTTGCGTCACACCTAATCAAAAGCTTTGGAGATGTTCAATGCTATACAATTCTGAATTCGCCATGCTTTTCGAGCGTCGAGTTCCAAATATGACTGACGCAGATCCCCTGTTAGTGTTTTAGAACTAAATTGGACTAAGTGACCATAAATAGCTTTACCAGTCAGGAGAATTCGAATGCACTCCAGCAGCCAGAAGAATTATTCTAAAGGGACTCGATATTTAATGTGGTGCTATGCAAAGTGACTATAATTATTAATGAATAAAAATATTTAGTTTGAAATTGATAATTTCTGACTCCACTCATTCTTTCCTTGAGAGATTGCATCATAGAAAGAGAACGAAGCTCCTTCTTTTTCTGTAATCATTGTAGTTATTATTTTTTTAAATATCCTCAGATGAAAGACCAGAATTTAAAAAAAAAAAAATCTACTATCGGAGGTGACCGATCTAGGTATGTAATTTTCATAATAATCAATTTCATAATACGACGCTGATGCCAGGGAATCCAAACTTCAATAATACAATTAAAATATTAGGTACATTCGATATTGAACCATTACCTAAGTCATCCAAAATTACCTAGACCCATTGTTAGCTCACTCCTCACTCTGCTTACGTTCAGAAATTCCTAATAAAAATGTTATTGGCTTGGCATGATAATTCCTATAGTAAATTACAATAATAGTGTAATTACGTGAGGCAAATTGAACAATTTCAAAATATCTCATAAACACATTAAAATTAGATTATTAATGTAATAGGCCAGAGGAGATAAATTAACAGCAAACTATCGATGCAGTATTGTTAAGGATCATTTCTAGATGCTAAAAACCAAAAATGCAACATCTAATTACTTTTAGGGGATTTTATAAACAATATTTAGTGCAAAAATAGGTCTTTTTTTTGTTTATTTCACTGTATTTCGAAAACTAATGATCGGATGGTTTTGCTACTATGACAATAGTTTTAGAGCATTGAACAAGCTTTAAAATGAGCCATCTTACAACCCTGTAGGTCCTTTAGTCTTCGAGAAATGATTTTTTTCCCTCCAAAAAAGAGATTTTCGTAAAAAATTCCTAACTTTTTTAATTTTCATGCTAGACAATTAATTTTTTACACATACATAGTAGATGAGGCAGGCTTTATTGAGCCCAAATTTGGGCCCGGTCCGATGGGTCGTTTCGGCATAATACCCTTGTCAAGCAAAATGGGGATGTTTCTAAAGGAGTCTGTCGAATTGAGGATAATTTTTTTATATTTATTTTGAAAAGTCCACTGATAAGTCGAAATGCCCAAATAGTCAGTTTTGAATTGTACAAATATCATATTCCGTGTGCAACTTAGTGAAGCAATATCATGCGATACCTCAAAATTTCCAGGAAAATGTGAAGATTACAAATTTTAATAGGGCGTATCTCGCAATCGCGGCAGAAGGCTGAGAACCACCCTTACGCAGTAGGGTGGTACTGCGCGTATTATCCCTAATTATAATCATATCTCCCTAATTATAATTGGATTTCATAGTATACACCACTTCAGGTAAGGTCGATGAGATCTTTATAAATATTACGAAACCATCCCCTTATCGGGGGTGATTTCATCACAGCTTCTTAGGCATCTAGTAAATTAACTGTTAGAACAATTCTCAAGCACCACACAAATATTGTAATGAAGTAATATGTAGCTATGAAATCATGGCCCATCAGGCGTCTGTGAGCCGTGGTACAGGAATTGCTCTTTTCTGAACACAACCCCGAGTATCCGTATTATTTACCATTTTTGTTTAGGCAGAAGTGCTATTTTTGAAGTGAAACTTCATAGGCGGCGGTCTGATATTTGGACGAGAATGTTGAGTGTTTTGAAAGAAGTGTTACGTTTGGGCCCATTTCGTTCAAGCTACATCTGAAACATAAGCCTCCGTTGCGATACAGAGCAGCGAGATTTAATGTTCAGAGCAGGAAAAAGAGAGCCATAGCTGGTGTATATCTAATACACAGTTTCGGCTATCCGCATCTCCCTTTTGTGCGGTTCTTCGTCTTTAATCCCCACTCGTGTGCTTAGGCCAAAGTCTCAGTTGCTCGAAGGAGAAATAGTTTCGGAAGCATTATACAAGCAAGAGAGAGCCACGGAATACTAGGCAATGGAAGAGAAGAGAAAAAAGAATAGAGTGCGACGCGCATACGCGCAGTGCAACTCTGATGCCGCGGGAGTGGAGTAAGAGAGAGCGACGTATACACTCAATACGAAGCGATAGAAGTTTCACTTCTACCATATATGTACGCCGGTGTACATGTTTTTTTGTGTTCAGATTACGTCACAGCACAGCAATAATTAAAAAAGGAAGCTATTAAGAAACTAAGTGTTGAAAAAACTCTAAGTAGTGATAAGTGTTGCTTGTGTACTCCAAAAACTTATAAAGGATTCATGAAAACTCCATATTATTGGCACTTTCCATAAGAATCTAATGTGTTAGAGCGAGACAGAGAAGAAAACTTTGGTAGTGAATTACCATTGAAATAATTACTAAAAAATGAAAAAATAACTATTTTTTTCGAATAAATGCAATATGTCATAGGTTTTGAGACATCAAAATCTCTTAAAATCTCACATAATAGCTATTTATGTACCAAGGGGATTATATAGATTATAATGCCCGAAGGCGAAACTAGCCCGAGGGCCTATGGCCCGAGGGATATATTTCGCCTAAAGGGCATTATAATCTTGAAATCCCCGTGGTGCATACAATGCTTTATTTTCTACTCAACACAATGTTTTTTCATCAATTTGTTATTAACAAAATCAGTTAAACTTGTGTGACAGAATATTGTTTTGTATTTTGACATGAACCTGTACGAAATAAATTAATATATCTATAAACATCTCATAAGGCAAGGCAACGGTGGTGGTCCTGTGGGTTAACGCGCTGGACTACATGGGAAACATTGATGGTAGAACGGGTTCGAATCCTGGCTAGACCGAAAATTATTTTCAGTCAGACATTTAGTGGCTGCCTAGGGTAAAGTGCAAATTAATAGAACAACAACAACAAAAACACCTTAAGGTATTATAAGCGGGCGTTATAGATCATAACGCCCGCAAAAGCGGGCGTTATGGATCAGGTTGTTATAGGTGTGTTAACGTATTTCGTTTCCTAGGTATTATGGATCTATAATAGTAAAGTAGAAAATAAAAAAATCAAGGATCATATTTGAAAAAATGAGGTTAGTGATCGTGGTCCAAAGACGAAATGTCAGATTTTGAATTTGAAAATGTCATCTTGCAGAGTAAAAAAAGTTGTTACGATGAACTGACATTTATTTTGGAATAAATAGGCTCAGAAAAACATAAAAATCGATGTTGCAAAATTTAGGGTTTTTTTGGATATTTCCGAAAGTGTTCGGAATTTTCCAAATGTCATACCATTTCATTTCATTGTTTAATTGCGCAACTTTTTTCTAGGTTAACCAACATTGTAACTCCAACCGTTCTCCAGATCCTATTGCTATCCCATCCTTATCTTGGACAAACTGTATATAAATACCAAAATAGGCTATTATTCGATATTTTTTGAACTTGGCTTTGTAACACATAAAATCATAATACGTTTTTCTTTTTAACAATTTATAACTATGAATATAAAAAACTTTTTGGAAGCTTTTTCTACTATCTTTTCATAGCTCAAATACATATTTTTTTTTACGCAGGGGTGATTTAGAGGTATTTTTTTCCCTTCTGCCACCCTTACAGGTCACGCCCCAAAGATATTCGTAATTTACACCTTTTTCCGAAAATTTTGATGTATAGCATTATATTGCTTCACAAAGTTGCATACGGATTACTAATTTAAAACTGACTAAAACTATCGATCCTCTATCTCAGATTTTCCATTTAATTTTTTTATCGCAAGTAAAACGGCTCCAAACATCACTGAAAATGGAAAAAAAAAAATAATTTGCGTAGGCGGGGGGGAGCTCGCTGTCACTCCGTTTGAATTCCCGTCAATTTTTTCCATTTTCAGTCATGTTCGAAGTTCGAAGCCGTTTTACTTGCGATAAAAAAATTAAATGGAAAATCTGAGATAGAGGATCGATAGTTTGGCATTTCGACTTATCAGTGGACTTTTCAAAATAAATATAAAAAAATTATCCTCAATTCGTCAGACTGCTTTAGAAACATCCAAATTTTGCTTGACAAGGGTATTATGCCGAAAGGACCCATCGGACCGGGCCCAAATTTGGGCTCAATAAAGCCTGCCTCATCTACTATGTATGTGTAAAAAATTAATTATCTAGCATGAAAATTAAAAAAGTTAGGAATTTTTCACGAAATAGTTATTTATGCAACAAGTGTGTAAAGTGAACCTTTTTTTCACGAATGTGAGTTTTGACGCACGAGCCGAAGGCGAGTGCGACAATCACATGAGTGAAAAAAGGTGCTTTACGCACGTATTGCATACAACATTTTTTCTACTACCAATCAAATATGTGTGAAAAAATAGATTTGGACAAATACTTTACGAACTAGTGCGTGAGGTATTTTCAGTTTACGCACTAGTACGTGAAGTAATTTACCAGAAAAATACTAGTGACAGTGTCAATATCTGTCATTGACATTATACTTTACGCACCAGTGTGTGAAGTAAATTACTTTACGCACTAGTGCGTGAAGTGGAAATTTACGTCTGCTGAATAGTGTGTAAAGTGAGTACTTTACGCACGGTAGTAGAAAAATCTTTTTATTTGGGGGAAAAAAATCATTTCTCGAAGACTAAAAGACCTACAGGGTTGTAAAGCTTGTTCAATGCTCTAAAACTAATGACACAGTAGCAAAACCAGCCGATCCTTAATTTTTGGAAATACAGTGAAATAAACAAAAAAAAAAGCCCTGTTTTTGCACTAAATATTGTTTATAAAATCCCCTAAAAGTAATTAGATGTTGCATTTTTGGTTTTTAGCATCTATAAATGATCCTTAACAATATTGTATCGATAGCTTGCTGTTGAATTTTATGTTAAAATATGGCTGTTATTTCGCTAAGTGCCTTGGCCTATAACATGAAAAATATTAATGAAACATAAATCAGAGAAAAATGTTGAATAAGTCAATTAAAATATTAAATAATAGGTCTGTTTCTGCAGAAATCACAACCCAGAGTGAATTTCATTGGTTGAAACTAGTTTTCTGACTGTTTTCAACCAATGAAATTCGCTCTGAGTGGTTTGTGATTTCTGCAGAAACAGACGACCTAAAAAAACCCAATGATCACCTGTTGTGTTACCTTATTTCAAACAAAAATTAATGAAATTAACGCGAATCAATCAAAATAATGATCGAAATTATTCGAAATTTCATCAAATAATATGGGTATTTTAAGTGCTAATATTAGAGATTTAATTTACTAGTAAATAGCAGGGATACGGCCAATTTTTATTTTTTATACTTATTTTGAAAATCTCTTTTTTCGTAATTATTTAATTGCTTCCTCAGTAACAGCTAAAAAATATAATATACAGGGTGGCCCACGACGTTTTTCCCAGGTGATAACTTCGGAACGCGTCATCCAATATAATTGAAATTTTGACGATCTGGGTAACTTTTTGTGTCGCTTCTACCCTTGTCATCCAATTTCACCATTTTTGCTTCAATTTCGGTCAAGTGACGTCAACTTTCGAACTTTAAATGTAACATTTTTCGTTAGAAAATTAAATTACAAAATCGGCTATGCCATATTTGTTGAGAATTTGTTAAAGGATATGACAGAAAATTATACAGTGGAACATAGGAGAATGCGTTTCAAAATTATCATTTTGGAAAAACCTCGTGGAACACCCTGTATATTAATTCAATTAATTAATTAAATTTGATTAAGCGCAAAGCTTGAAATAAATGCCAGTCCTGATGAAGTAGATAATTATTTTCAAGCGAAACATCGATTAAGTCAAACTCTATATATCTCAATTCACCTTATTATTAAACCGACGGCAAGAGATCACTTCGAGGATACAAATGGGCCATTCAAAAATTACGAATCATTACAACTTACCACTAATTGTTAGTAAAGTGTAATCAGATATTAACGGTGTGACATCAACGGGTTGATCCAAGTGGTTTGCCTCAACTCCATTCACAAAATTATCCACCTCCTTATTGAAAAGGTCGATAAAGTCCAACAGAATTGAAAAATGGAAAGCTGGGGTCAAGATTTTTCTTCTTTTTTGCCATTTAGGTCCTTTAAAAAAGTTTGCTGTAAGTAGTTAATTCTTCTTAAAAATTGCGGCAAACACAAACCTGCACTTGTTAACAATCCTTGTTCTAGCCATCGTTTCAAAAAGAAATAGACCTCGCATTTTTCCAAATTTTTCATTGAACCTATAGCAGCCTGTAAGAAAATGAAAATCGAATAAATACCCTCCTACAATCTTCTAAAGTAGGTAAGCCAAATCAGTCAAAGCACCCCAGACTTCATAAACCAATTAGTTAAATCTAAAACTTACCTCCAGTTCTTCAGGACCCATGACACACACAGCCACTAAAAAAGGTCCAACATAACAGGTGAGTATTGGTGTAGTTGCCTTTTTCAGCACTCTTCTTGCCAAAGACCAGCCTTGCTCTAAATTAAAGATAATTAAAAATAACTTTGCCCAAAATGGTCTTGTTTTCTCACCTGGCGTCAGTCCAATAAATATACCCGCATGTCCAAGAAGGAATCGCTTATTAACAATTGTGGGCAAACGACCCATCAAAGTCCAATATCGTATGTGCTCTTTTATGGTTTTAAGATACACAAAAACGAATAATATGCCCAAAAGCAATGTTATGATACTGAGTTCCAGAAACATTTTTTGGATACTGTTTAGGCGGCAACTATCCTACAGCCTATAGAGCATTTTCAATTTATACTGATTTATAAAATTGTTTAGTTTCAATACTTGACAAATTAAAATCTTTGTTTAACCTTGTTTATTTAAAAACTAATCGACCGATTCAAACTTTTCTTGGCAAATTTATAGTAATTTGAGATATTATAATGAGGAGGGATATTGAAATTTTAAAGTGAAAGTAAGGGGCTGTAGGTGTTCACTTACACCCGGGTATACACTCATCAAAATAAAATGGTCTAGGGGACAATAAATATTTTTCTTCAATTAGAGGATAAGACAGCTTTTTCTAGAGATAACATGTGGATATATTTGTTGAACATATCTTATCAAATTAACCATATCGGCTTTTTATGCAGGCTGGTAGTTTAAATATTTTATATGTAGAATTGGCAAAAAAAATCTGATATATTATCCCCTAGACCATTTTGATGTGTGTATAACAGTTCGAGTTCCCCTATGTAAATATATTAATTTTATCCAAAGCTTTAAAGCTACATCTAACACTGATTTGGATACATATTATAATATCTTTATTTACGACTGACATATAATGTAAGTATTATATTTGTGATTTTGGCAGTTTAATGACATCTATTATTCCCGCAGGGATTAATGGTCATTATTCCCGCTTGTACAACAATCACAAAGTTTCTCAAATTAAATAAGTAGGTAGTACCATGGAAACAGTATAGAACCAATTCAGTGTCAGTGTCAAACGCGTAGTGCTTGTGTATTTGTATTGAGATGGATCAACAAAGAGCGTTTTTGGAAAGAAACTTTCAAATAAATTAATTTGTCGTAAATAAAACTCGCAATAATGGCTATTATTCCCTCGGAATGTTACTCCCTCGCCGCTAACGCGGCTCAGTTCGTAAATATACCTCGGGAGTAATAGCTATCATTATTGACTCGTGGTATAATTTACTATTAAAGAATAATTCATAGTGATATATTTGGCATTATTACCTGCCTCAACAATAATACATTTGCTTTCAGGGTCAGCTTTGAAATAAAATATACCAATCCACAACGATCCGTCACTCGTTCAAACTAAATAAGCGTTGAAAAAAAAATAAAATTCTAAATGGAAAACACTATTTTTTTCACAAAAAGAAGCAATATACAAAACACCAAAAATATGTTAGTCAGAACTGCCATCCATAGTTTGATGGATCATTGTCGAGACTGGATGTTGTGAGGTGGAGAAATTGGGTCTAGTTTGACCATATTGATGGGTTTTTCTTATTGGGTATGTAAAAACATCAGGTGAAAATAAGTTAAAGTTATTTTACCTCGAAACAAATGGTAATTACATATTCCTAAAATAACTTTTCTGCAATTAGAAAATTAAAAGTAAAAAAACAATGTTTTTGATAGGAAATTATAGCCAATTATTGAAACACCTTTTTTCGTTCGAAGGTATAGCCTATTAGTAAAGCATTTTTATTTGAAAAAAAAAAAAAAAAACAAATACCGATTACAAGGCCACGAAGACAAATACCTCTCATTGAATAACACCAAACAGGAAACTTCAGCCTACGTCTTTCTAGTGAGGTTTTCGGACTGCCTAGTAGTTTGAATTGTACCCACAGCATGGTGATTCATTAAACAGAAACTACAATGTCTCTGCTTCCGTGTTGACTAAATTAGATTAGCTAGTGGGATATATGGATTATCGACCTCACAAATCCGTGGCCAGGGCATCGAAGATTCCCATATTAGAGCTTCGGGAATGTAGCCTATTTTTATCCTGTGGAGTATTTTTGTCGGCTGGCAACCATAAAATTTTCTGTATGTGAGGGAGGCTTCTTCATCAAGATCTTATTCAGTCTTGCCCAACTTTTACACGTGGTAACGAATTGGTAATCGACATGTTAGAAATAGCGCTTCGCGAGACCACAAGACTAGTCTTGGTCTTGTCTTGGTCTTGGTAGCAAGACCAAGACCAAGACCAAGACCAAGACCTGTTAAATCTTCTCAAGACCAAGGCTTGACGTTCAAGACCAAGACCAAGACTCTCTCTCAAGACTCTCGTCTTGGTCTTGGTCTTGAAAAAAAAAATCGACTCAATATTTATAAAAATATGCAAATTTCTATATTTTCTTTTAATGTCTTTTAATTAAATCAATTCATCAAATTTATTATTTTTTCTGCGATTGACATGAAATGTCAGCATTTTTGACCGGTTGACAGGTCGCAAAACCCAATATTCTGGTATTTCAATTATGTTTCAATAGTTGCTAAGGAATCAATTGAATAACAATACGGGAAACACTTTTCCGGCCTAGGCCGGGAAAGTGATTCTCGTATTGCTGAATAATTGGAACTAAAAGACAAAAATTTAACAGGTATTTAACCGAATCGCAGAAAAAAATAGTATGTGTATTTCGGTGGAAAAGCACATTCTCGGCCTTCGGTGTTTGCCGGCCTCGGCTACGCCTCGCCCGTCAACTTACACCGTCGGCCGAGAATGTGTCACTTTTCCACCTAAATACACAATATACTATTTTGAAATCCACGAGAAGGTATTATAGGTTTTAAAAATACATACGTACAACGTAGTGTAGGTAACATTCATTCACACAGAACGCATCGATATTTTCCTATCCCTACATAATACAATACCTAATTATTGGAATTTCCAAAGATAATTCTTAACTAACTAACTAACCCAAACTAACACAAACCCAACATCTCACCCAAACTAAACTAACCCCAATCTAATTATTGTGAATAGGTCAATAAAATTCAAATGAGGTATGTGAATATGTGAAGGTTTTCGAAAACCTTTTTCTGGCCTGAATGCTCAGGTAGGTAAGGTAGGTTTAATGTATGGTTTAAAATAGTTATTTCTTTTTTTCCTTGGTACAGAATGGCAATTTCATGATGTGTTTGTCGACTTTCCTGTTCCGTTAATAAAAATTATAATTTAAGAATTGATGTTTGTTTGTTCCTCTGGTGTTGTGGAATGCTTTATGCAGTATTTTTTTGACATGAAACGCTCTTGGTGGTAAAAATAGCCTGTGAAGAAGACCAAATGCATGGTCGAAACGTCGGCATAATTTTTTCAGAAAGGGAGGCTTATTTTTTATTTTTGAAGTCCTAAACCCATTATCTCTGCTCTGTCGTTGGATGTTATGTGTATTTTAAAAATTTGGTATGAATTTTTTTCAAGACTATCAAGACCAAGACCAAGACCAATACCAAGACCGCATTTATTTTTCGAGACCAAGACTGGCCAGTCTTGGTCTTGGTCTTGGTCTTGCGAAGCCCTAGTTAAAAATGCTTGTTAGCTAAGTAAGTTAGCTTAGTTCGATAAGTTTTTTTGTCTTTCGAGACGATAGCAAAATGATTTTCTCCGCAATCGTCATCATAAGTTCCGGCCTCCATGTAAACGACATCTGGTAAGCCGAACACCAAGTCACAGGGTAAACGAAGCTCTCTTTGAAACCACACCTTGGCTGGTGTAACTTCTGTTACAGCCGTCCCGTGTGCTACCAGAAATAGAGGACTATGCTCGTCCCAATCGTCCTCATGCTTGTCCAGTGATTAAGTGATTATCCTTAATCGTGTTATTAAACCTGTCAAACATGCCATCTGATTGTGGATGCCTAGCAGTTCACAAAGTTTCTGAAATAATAATTGTCGAAGTCGAAGTTGCGCCCTTGATCCGGATGCAACTGCATCCAATGAGATTCCAAATCTAGTAAGTATCGTTGACGAGGGCTCTTACAACTTGGTTTGGAATAGCGACCACTTCAGAATAGTTAAACCATTAAAATCGGTCACAAATCTTGTTCAAGGTCTTGTTAACTCCCAAGTGAACTCAGGATGTGCCATTACGAACGTCTAAAACTAGAACAACTTTTGTTCTGGGCACCACTAGTAGCGTTCGTTTATCTTACTATCTGCGCTCTCCCAGGTTCGTTTCAGTAAACCATTTTAGACCGACAGTGATTTCCATTGAGCCCACAGCGTCTTGTTAAGCCTTTAATTGGTCACTTCCAACATGCAGAACTCTATTTTATGATCAATTTCAAATTGAAAGATTCTGAGGCACTGCATTGAACGGAAAATAGTCGCCTAGATAAAGGCATCTGCGCTGTTATTCAGCTTACCAGAACCATATATTTACTAGTAAATTTCGTGGTTACCTTCAAACATATCAAACGAATTATTCCTAAGTATTCTTCAGTTCCTTAAAGGAAAGATTTTTCGAATTGTCCTGAAAAGTTGCTAAGTGATTTATTTAATTTTTTCCCTTGATATTCTTCAGCTTCCACTGTGAACGCCCTTAAAGTGTCGGACAGGGGCCCATTTGGCCCACCGAACAAAAATAATAATCGTCCCAGAGACCAAAGAGAAGCAAAAACCACGAAGGTTATGCGCTAAACATTTTTCTGAACCACGCCCTAATTTTGTCAAAATGAATCAAGATGAATCCATTCAATATAGGTACATATACAGGGTGGCGCAAAATGAACGTTATGATTTGAATGCTTTATAACTTTTTTATTTTTGAGTGTATTGTTAATAGTATTTTTTTTAAAAACACAGTTTATGAATGAAGAAAATTTTTGACTCGAATGTGAAAAATGACATCTCGCAAGTGTCTGCCATTTTCTGCTTCGCAAAGTCGTGCTCTTTCCGATATATGTTGCATGACTTTTTGCAAAATTTCAGGTGTTATGGCACGGATTTCATAACGTGATCTTCTGGCACCACTGAGGTTCCTTACTGAACCTTGTTGCTAAAAATTTGCAACAATATGATTTATTGTTGGCACGGAGGGTCCAACACGCACATTGAAATACCGACAATATGCACGCTATCTATGCGTAAGAACAATTGAATTTCCATTCGCAAAGTAAAATTCAATGATTTTTGTTCATTGTTGTATCGTGTATTGTTCCATTTTAAATTCCTCAAGTCTTCCTTACAAAATTCTGAATCGAAAGAGAAATTAAAACTTTTAATAAAAAAGTTATAAAACATTCAAATCATAACGTTCATTTTTCGCCACCCTGTATAAAATTTGCAGCATACTGAGAAAAATCACCTATTTAAAATATTATTTCTTCAAATCCTAACTCAAAAAAAAAAAAAAAAAAACGTTTACTGAATAAATGGTAAATTTTGCAACCATGTATGCGCCATCAAGTAGGGGCGAACGCTGACACGCCAGAGAAAAGTGAAAGTACCGAAACGAAGGGTAGAGAAGAGAATAAGTGATTAGGCTAGAGAAGAAGGGGGGCTCTGGACTGGTCCCTTAAGACGTTTGTCCGCCATTGTTCATTATTCAATTTTTATTTTTAATTTAAATTAAACTGATTGTTCAATTCAATTTGTGATTAGTGTGTGTGTCAAAAGGAGCATCCACAGGTCAGTTGAATAATTGTTATTTTGTTTTTGAGAGTTCAATTATTTATATAAGTATCATTTTTTCATTTTCATTTTTTTTTTTTTTTGTTTATAACATTTTTTAACTAAGAGGTATTTTTTGACATTTGGCTTTTTAAAAATACCATAACACTCCCTACTTTTGCTGTTAACCTATAGACTATCCAAGATGCTGTCAAACTTAAATGAAAATGTCTGCCAAGAGGCACACAACAACTCTTTGTTTAGGTGTTATCAAATGGTGTTATGAGTTGCTAATTGTGAATTATCTACGTTGTTATATTTAAAACTGTTGCATTTATGTTAGAAATAGCGTATTTAAATAGTGTATGTGAATAGTAGTTCGTGTTCCTTCTGCCGGCCGTATTTTGCTTGTCAAAGTTACGTGTTTTGGATAGGCTAATTCTTTTTTGTATTTTGTGGCTGTTTATTGAGTTTATCCATTGAGTTTATCAAGTATTATTTAGTCTATTCTGTTGGTATAGATCTTGAAATAAATTTTGTGCACCTAATCGTTGGGATTTCCTTGAACGTCCTTGTTTTTTATAACGTTAACTAACAATCATGGTTTGTGGAGGGTTTGTGTCTGCTGAACAAAAGAAAGATTTGATTAGCTTTATGGAGGAACATCCAAAACTAAAAATCAGGAAAATTCAGCTTTCAAGAGATAAAAAAAAATAGAAACATTGGAGCAAAGTAAGCACATCAACCAAAATTCTTCGAGGGCATTAATAACATTTCTTTCAATTAAATAATCCGATCCAGCCATTCAAAAAGCTGTCTTTTAATAAAGCAGGATAATTTAATCCGCAAATTAATTGGAAACGAATGGAAAGTCAAAAGGAGAACGAACATCGAACACAATTTTCAATTTGCACAACATATTTAGGTAGGTACATAAACAACAAATATAACGTATATAAACAAAATAATTAGCACTTCAAAATTCCAAACAATGCGCAGAATCAAGTAAAATCGTATGCGAAATGTGACATTCGACTGGTAGAGACCCACTCGAGTAAACGTACACGAACCAAATCGTGTACGGACCGTTCGAAAGTGATTCGAAAATACGGAACCTCAATTTTCATGCGAATTTCGCCTTATTTCGTATACGAACGGCATTCGAATGGTTTCGAAAATACGACCCCAGAGCGTGCATTAGGGCCTTGTTCAATTTACTAAAATTTTCCTACCCTAACGAGCGAATATCCTAGCAAACAAATATAAGTAATCAATCTACAGATATTGGCTCGAAAACAACTATAGCTGAGTAGCTTCCCGTATGGGACCTCAGTACCTGCTGGTGAGACTGGCTAAGTAACAAAAACTCTTCAGTAATGAATATAGGTAGTGTTGATTGAATGCTAGTGTGTGGAATTAAAATTTTAGCACAAGAACAGGGACGGTACCTAATTTAAACTTTCATTCACTCAAATTATTGAATAAATGACTCACAATTATCATAAAAATGACACAGTATGTTCCGATTTTTGAGGAATGTTCGATCGAGGCTTTCTCTGCCTTTTCTCTTTCCCCTCGTTAGTTCCAGGTCGAGAACGGTACGATTTGCTTTAGTATTAAAATAGACGTTTCACAAATTTTTCGTTTCTTTTCAGAAGATTTGTTGCTTAAAAGGTAAAGTCTGTTTTTTTTTTTAAGATAAAAGTGAAAATGACAATATGTTGGCATTACAATGTAAAATTATCAATGTTTTCAATTTTTTTATGTGAAAAGGCTTGTGTTGCCAACATAGTTACTAAATTTTTGACTTGGGAAATTATCTTTAAAAAAAAAACACACTTCAATAAAAATTCACACCGTTCAATCTCACTGACCGAACCCGGGTAGGTACTACAATACCTATAATTATTAAAGTCAATAAGGTGAAGCGAAACAATTTCGAAAAATTGCACGAAACGGCAGGTATGATCGCAGTATGTCTTATTAGGATGTGGGTTCAGGCCCTTAGAGTAGGGCCTCCTTGTTCAGAGAATTCAGCAGGAATGCCGTCAGTACCAGTTGACTATTCTTTAGTTGTTTGATTGTTTTTTCAACCTCAGTTGACAGTTCTTATTGTATTGATTTCTGTGAATTTTCTTGAAGATATCATTATTGTGATTCTCTGTTAAGTAGATCCTGAAAGTGTTCCTTTCAATGAGAATTAATGGAAGAACGGTCTTCAAGTAGTCTTGTGTCACCTTTGGATACTAAGGTACGGAGTCCTTGAGTGGTTGGTCCGTGTTCCATCTTGGTAGTCTGGAAGAAGGCCCTGGTGCTGTTGGATTCAGCTTTCCTATCTATAAGGTCTTGAATTTCAGTGTCGCTCTCCTCATACTAATCTTGAGGTTTCTTTTGTATGTAGCCGACCGTTTCTTCCGATGCAGATGTTATTGCGGTCTTCGCTATGGTGAGATCCGCAAGTTCATTCTGGCTCGTATCAGCCGATGGTCAGTCCGGTCATCCTCACTTATTAGAGCCCTCGTAATGCATGCGTACCTAATGTTTAAAAACAACCCAAAAACAAAGTTTAAACTAAAATTAAAGCTATATAATATCTATACAGGGTGAGTCCGGAATAAGTACGCATTGTGTTATGATAGAGTATAATAGGACAATCACTTTTTGCATAAGTGCATGTGTCCGCAAAAGTCTCGTTAAGATAATACAGTGTTGAAATTTTCGGAAAATTTAAAAAGATGCTTGAGATCATCACAAACACTCTGAAAATTTGAACAAAATCGCTCAAGGCATTTTGAATCTAAAAGCAAAAAGTCAAAATTTTCCGAAAATTTCACCACTCTGTAGGTTTTTAACGAGACGTTTGCGGACACATGTACCATCGTCACCAACAGTATCTGGGACACAAATAATGCATAATAATCTCCTGGACTAATTCTACTGTCAGTCATTTCAATGCATTTAAATCATAGTTTGACAAATATTTGACAATAAAATTTATATAATAGGACAAGAGCTAATGTGATGCTGTTCCAGTTACTTTTGGTGACGATGGTACCTGTGCAAAAAGTGATCGTCCTACTGTACTCTATCATAATAAAGTGCGCACTTATTTCGGACTCACCCTGTACATGTATAGAAAGAAAATATCAACTTAAAGTATTTGAAGTTGAAATCTTTAGAAGGCGCAGAAAGAATTTGTACTGAAAAACTGAGATAATCGGGAAACAAAATTCTGGAAAGAAAATACCTATTCAATAATCAAATAACTGCTGCTATAGATGAGATTTTAAGGTAGGTACTTAAATCCATTGGACGAATTTGATTCTCATTTCCTGAACGAATAAAAGTATGTATAATAAAATGGTTAGAATCAAGGAGATGGTAGTTCTAGGTAGATTCATATTTTGCCGCGTGGGTGGTTTAATCTTATTTTTTCTTCTTTCTGTCAAAAACACTGGTAGGAAAATGAAGACGCAACAAAAGTTTTGTCATTTCGGTCTGACGTAGACATTTCAACATTTAGTAATTGGTTGTTATACCTATACCACCCGATGTAAACAGTAATTATTTTCAAATTCCAACAAGCATAGCAGTAATTGCATTTGAAACTTTTGAATAAGTGTCGGGACATTTATCAGAAGTTGTACTATTAATCCGAACAAGAAAGCCAACAACATTAAAAACCCAAATTATGAGACATTAAGAGAAAAGTTTATAGAGATACAATAAAAAAGAAATTGCCTAAGTTTCAAAAACCGGAAATATTTCATGCACTAGTTATATTACTACTGGAAATTCAACGTTGTCTTAGACAATTTGATATTATCAGTAGTAATATAACAGGTGTATTAGAAATTATTGATATTTTTTTAAGAAATTTGCACGAATGCATGTTAAGTTGCAAAAAAAGCACAAGTCCGCAAAGTGCACGAGTACTTTTTCAGTTAAACATACACTAGTAAAATTTTGTCAAGAATTATCAATGCATTTTTAATGCGCGATTTACATTTTATCAGAAAATTTCATGAATTTTATAGGTAAATTTGTGATGGCATAAATAATAAGAAAAAGGTGAAAAAATCCCCGAGAAAAAAATTATCAGCAATTTCACACACATGTGCAAATTAGGTATAGATAATTTTAAAATTATCGCTGTTTTTTAGATGCAGCTAAATTATCAGGCAATTATTATATTCTGTTTAATTATGTGCTCACCTTACTATTTTTTGGGATTTCAACAAAAATAATTGAGGCGACTCCTTTAATTTTTTTTTAATAACTGAATAGTTTGGTTTTTATTAAAGTTTGTTAAGTTTTTTATACCTACTACATTGTATATTATACTTACCTATTATTTGCATTAACAAATTTAAATTTCATTTTATTTCACAATTTTTATGAAATTCGTTAAATATTCTCCCTAAATAGGTACCATTCGTGCTTAAAAATCAACCAGACAATTTTCATTCAAGCTTGTACAAATTATAATATACAAATATAAAAACCAAGCTTTCATGAAAATTATCGGTAATTTTGTTTTGTCAATATTTTTGCTTTACAAGACAATTATTTATTACAATTATCGAAAAGGTGACGAACCAGTAATCGCGTCCTCAAAGCCGCGGGACAGATTGCAAGTTCAAGTCAACGTTAATAATGTGAGGATAACTATACATTTTAATGTCTCCAGTATTTTTTTTGAAGGCACACTGATATAGGTTATTGAAATTAAAATTATCAATTTTGAACTTAACTGCTTGCTGTTTTTGGTACTATAGTCGCCGAAGTAGATAACAATATAATTTAGAATCGACTACCAAGTTATCAAAAATACATACACATTTAAATGCATATTAATCAGATTTGGTTTGAAAAATATTGTTCAGGCACTAATAAAGTTACACCCAAGGTAATTATAGAGCATAATTTATTTCCACATTGTGATTCAGTGCGATGATACATTGCATTGATATTGGCACTAACTATACTGGCATTAATATCAACATACTTATTATTCATTTTAGTGCTAATTGGCAACAAAAAATAGGTAGGTTGGTAGGTTATATGGATTTATCAAATTATATTATAGATTGTTATTTGATGAAAATCCCTATCGAACTTGAAAAATGGAAAGTAATAGGTTTGTAATGTTTCCTTCATTCATTTTATGTTACATAACATGTTCCGTAGTAGATAGGTACTGCTAATTTGCCGGAAAATTTTCTGTACTGCTTACAACTTGTTTAACAGATATCGTCCTTAGATGTACCCAATTTATTTTAATTGTCTGATGTAAACTGAAAAGGAAAAACCTCTAATTCTGTGAAATGAGGTATGGGTCATAATTAAGCCTATGTTTCATAACATAATAAATAATAGAAAACAATAGATTGATGGAAAAGCCTAACTTTAATATTATATTATAAACACGGTGCCGGCAGTAGTCACTTGCGACCAAAAATATTGTACTCGGTAGTCCACTTGCATCCGCTGTTGGCAAATAGGTAGTTCTTACCTTCCTCCAAAGGCATTCACCTAAACGAAATACATTCATTATGATAAAGTAAATTGCGAACATTTCGGCTATATTTCTTGTAGATTTCTTGACTTCTGTTTTCAGTTTCATTCATTGGGTCTAGGAAGATCTACCAACAACAATTATTCCTTTAACAAAAAATTCTCGATCGAAATGTTTTCAAACGATGAAATTTCTCGAAAAACAATTACAAAGAATAGAAATTTCCCTGCCAATAATAAAATTCACGCTTAGCCTCGGCTTAATTCAAAAGATTTTCATTTGAAAGACCCAAATGATAAACGAATTACAGATCATCCAGTTCGATTCAAAACGGACTTGATAAAGTGCACTTCTACCAAAAAATTTCCCATAAATGGTGGTTGTATTTTTCACAGAGCTTCTAAATTCTAGCAATTTCTAAGATAAGGAAACTGCATTCGAACTAAAGTAACTGCCAGCCGATCTACTTGAAACCTGTTGGCGATTTGCAGCCTTGTAAATGAGTGGACTGTATTATTTTCTTGCCCTAGATTTCTGGAATGCCCTAGCTTGACAGGCTATTGAAACATTGACCTGCATTGACCTCCAAGCTGCTCAATCTTTTCATTCATGTATAGAATTGATCAGTTGAATAATTGAATTATTATGTCTTATCTCTTGGCGACCCTTATTGAGCCCAGACCTAGCCGTCTTAGTTTTTCAATAGGGGTTGTTCATGAATTTATATATAGTGTCACAATCTAAAGTTCAGGCTACATTATAAATAGAAATTTCTAACAAACCCCTCATGAGACGACAAACCCTACTCGAAACTCAAGAAAGATAGGTAGTCAAAAAGAATTAGTGGAAAAGAAACGAACCAACTTTCAAATACTAATACCTACTAGACTTCTTTCTATACGTTAGCTGAAGTAAAGCACTAATGAAAGTTTGTCAATATTGGAAAATTCATTGTATTGTTTCTCTTCATGGCGAGTTTCCAAGAATTATCTAAAAATATTGAAAAATAGAAGTTTCGTAGTACCGAGAAAAGTAAAATTACACCATCAACTAACAAAATTGTGTACGACCTTCAATGCCATGCCAATTTAACCCACAAAATAGATGATATTAGACGAATTAATCCGTTGGCCGTATAGTAGCATGAGTAAATTACCGTATTTTCTGTCGTTTTCCAGCTTATTAACTGTTAATTTGGTTAACATCCTAGTTGTTGAATGAACAATTAAAAAAGTAAGAATTACTACTTGTGAAGTTGATGGGATTGTTATTAGGTTAATGAGTGAAACAATCAATTACAGTTGGTTAAGCGAGCAAATCTTGCATTTTCAAAACCTAGCATAGGTATTGTAATTTTGTAGAAAGGTGTAGGTTTCGTTTATATCAAATATTTCTTCTTCGTTTTCATTTTTCTAGGTGTATTTTGTATCTCATGAACTTTTTTTGTAAACAAACAGACCGATTGTTGCAAATCTAACAACAACAATAGATCCTTTCTTTGTCAGAGAATTTACCACCCAGCAAGTCATCGGCCACCTCCTTAGCTATACTTGAAGGACTCTCGTTGTTTATTTGGGTTCCAATGATTTCAACGTTGCAAGCATATTTCTTGGTTTCAAATTTTTGAATTATTTTTTCCAAGATGTTGATCTTCCTGTTCAATCGATCTTTTTCCCCCTTGGCCTCTTTCAGCTCCTCCAGGACCTTTTTTATTTTCAGCAGCAAGAATATCAAATTTCTCACTCATAAAAGACACTGATTCCTCTAGTTTTGTTATCATGTCATCATATTTCCCTTTTTATTTGAGGCCTCATGGGATAATTGAGAAGCATTAACCTCGCTTTTAGGGCAATTCGAACATTTCACTAAAGTGCCTCGAGAAGCACCACACTTTTTTGCTCAACTATCGTGGTAATAAACAACCCCACATACACTGCATTTTACATAATCTACGACCTTTTTCTTGTAATAAAAACATATTTTGTCTGGAGTGCATATTATATGATGTTTACATTCAAGCAACCTAACCTTAATTAAAACAAATCAAATCAAAGCTTGACTACTTGCTTTCGACCAGTGAGGTACAACTTAGATATAGAAGCCTCGCATCATTCTCAAATACCAGATAGTGAAGTTTGCCTAAGAGAAGATCATGAGAGCCGTCAAATCGCCATGATCCGAAGCTTTCCGAATGTCATCCGTCACCTTTAAGAGCGCCGTTGCGCAGCTGCAATTCTTGCGGAATCCAGATTGAGCAGAGGGTAATATTTGATGATGGACCAAATATTCCCTCATTTATCACTCAAGCAGTTTCCCGACAATCTTAGAGAGAGTAGGCACTATGTTTATCGGCCTTAAGTTCTTTAGCTGGCTTGGGGAAGGCACCTTCATATTGTGTCTCGATACAAAAATCAACCATATTGATAATCACTGGTATGACATGCGGACAACAGTGAAGTAACATTGACAGACTAATGCCGTCACAACCAACGGCCGCCGACTTTATGGAAGATGGGTCCTTCACAATTTTCTCGGTCGTTGCCAGCCTAAAGGTAAAGTTGTCACCATTGTCTATTGTTGAGATAGAAGTTCAGCGTCTCGGGAATCGGATCGCCAGACTGAGCGGCATCTGCAAAAAAAATTATTGATATCATCAGATTTGCCCAAGATTTCAGGAACTACTCGAATAAATATCAAGTTCCCTCAATAGTTTCCAGTTCTCATTTGGCCTATTGTTTTGAATAGGTATTTCTTTCAAGATATGACCTTCTTCCCCTATCAATAAATAGCTATATAAACTGTATTTCTTAGATGTCTATAAGTCTCCCAGGCAGTAGTAGTTTTGTTTCTTTTATACTTTGTTAAAGCTCTATCTCGAAGAGACATAAGATATAGGCTTTTTACGTTATATTTAGGATGACGTCACATTTAGTAAATTTCTGCTGCCAACCTAACAAAACTAAAAGTACTTTTCAAACCATTTAAAGTAGGGCAATTTCAGATGTTTTTGGTTGGCAACGGCGCGCGACGTTGGATGATTTATATCGATTTATATAAACATTTTCAAATAATGCGTGTCAATTGATTTCGTTATTTTAAGCTGTCAGTCGTCTTAATAATTTATTATTAACTATTTCGTATAATTCTAATTAAGTGTCAAAAATACGTTACAGTTATGGTGAGTTTATAAAAAACATTTAACATTTAATTTAACATTTAGTATTTAACATTTAATATTTAAAAAAAGTTCGGCTACACAAAGTAATGTAGCGGTTCATAAAACCCATTTAACATTTAACATTTAGCATTTATCATCTAAGAGTTGGCCAACTTTTTTCTTTCTTAAATTAAATGTTAAATGTTAAATGAAAACGCAAGTGCGCATGTGCAACAGGATCACCTTTTTCACCTCAAACGTCATCCATTATTTATTTCTATTTGTTGATTGATTCTGTGCGATAAACAAGGAGTATTTCTGTTGATTTTTGAAAATTAATAAATTATGGATGTACACAAGTGTAATAATTCAGCTTTCATTATGGGATCTATGTTGTTCCTGATGGCTAGGGCCATGTGATGTGGAAAAACCAGAGGGCTAGTACTAGGGGTGCAATTTGGAAACCTCGTCGTCGTCGTTTATAAAGTTAGGCCCCTCAATAAACACCAGAAGACACAGTCAGTATCATTTTCTTGTACAGTTGATGACAGAAAGACCATGAACAATTTTTTAAATATACGAGGATGTCTGCGGAAAAATTTATTTTTTATTCTTTTATAAACGGGGTCTAAATTTTTAAATGTTAAATTTTAAATGTAAAATGTTAAATATTAAATGCTAAATGTTAAATGTTTTTTATAAACTCACCATTAGGAAAAAAGTACTTTCAAGAATTCAGTACTTCTTCGTAGCGTAAACTTAGTCAGAAAATGCCAGCAGGTTTGTCGGAGTCGGCCTCAGGAAATGGTAGTATAGTTAATAACGTATTTCCAGCAGGAATGCGACCATTTTTGCTTCTTACTGCTGTGAGGCATGTAAGTAAATTACCTATTTTCCGTCAGTTTTCCGTTTCGTTTGACAGAAAAGACCTATCTATTTTTACCTGGTATGCGAGCGCAACATGAGCCAAGTCTTTTTATTAGCTAACTAGTACAGGTGTGAAGACTTCACAGTGAAGTCTTCGTTTTGCACGCTGGACATCTCCTTGTCCTTGTTCATTGCTCGTGGTGTGACCAAAATAAAAGTACGGTTGATATTCAACTTGACATAGCTTGACAAGTGACACTCAAAAGTAGTTTGAAATTTTCATTGATAAATACGTTGCAAAACACGCGGTTTTTCTTCTTCTCTTTTTATCCCGTGCAAATAAGGAGGATGGATTGCCATACGTAAGTTTAACAAAATTTGGTACATTTTGCCTCGTCTTGCGCAATGAGCGTTCTGTGTCTTGTTTTATCTAATGAAGTTTTCGTATTATCACCTCTTTGGTTGGTAAAATAGATAGATCTACTGTCACGTGACATTCTGATAAATTATAAGAAAAAAAAAAGACATTGACAACATTGTCTCTTTTTGTTCTATGACGTCATCCTAAATAAAACGTAAAAAACCTATGTGAAGTCATTATAGTTAACCACGGAGCCCTATTTTTGGTTATTCAGGGGATTTTTATTGGTGCACGCAAATAGTTCTAAAAGTCAAAAATTAAAAGCATTCACTTTTAAATCGATATTAGGCAAATAATAATTATCCTCGAACAGTAGTAGTATACTTTGGATCCCTACAGAAAGCCGTAAGATCAAAATTCCTATAATCCCGATAAGTCGCAAGGGAGTGCTGCAGCTCAAAATTCTCAAGTTTCAGTTGAGTTATTAGGAAGTGATCGGAGCCATCAAAAGTGAGATCAACCCCAGAACCCTGAACCAGGTTCATATTCGAACATAAGAATAGATCAATGAGCGTAGCACTATTCGCTCCTCGTCTTATAGACTCATTAACAACCTTAGTTAAGTTATGATATGCTGTCAATAGCATCAGATAATCCAATGACGTAGAGGTGAAGAAAAATTCGACCATGGATGGATTATGGATTGCTGAGTTTTGTGCGTACTGGTTTCTTCGTAACATTTGCAATAGTTTGGATAGGCTAAATGTTAACGCAAACGCATCTGCGTTGTTATGCAGTTGACTTGATCCAGGTTTACTTTTAAAATTGTACTGAAATAATTTCACTATCTTCTGATTTTTACTTTTAGCTATTTTATTTCTCTTAACCGTTCCATTCAGGAGTTCCTAGTCGTATAAAATATTTGTGGAAGTTATCGACAGTTATCAAAATTTCTTTTTTAGAGAAAGAAATTCTTTCCTACTTATAATACATGACACAGCTCCAATTCCCATGTTACGCGCGTCTGTGTCCAGTATAAATATTCCATGTTGTTGTGGATATATCAGCGGTCTTTTCCTGAAATTCTTTCTTGTGGCGGCCAGTTTCAATAAAACTTTAGAGTGTATTTTCCAAGAATGGAACGTCCGACAATATCACACGTCCTCTAACAGATAAAAATATTTTAGAAGCAAAGACTCGCAAGAGATACTCGGACCAAGTTGGAGGATACAATACCTGGGAACGTTGATAGTCCGAACCTGGGAAGAATTAGAAAAAAATCGAAGCTGATTGAACAGACCACTTGACTTGTAGCTTTAAGTTCCATTATGAAATAATAAGAATCAGATGATCAAAATTATGCAAAATAAAACGTATCAAGTATAGTATAGGTATTTAAATTATAAGAATGCTTATGAATTTAAATAAATAAACATAATAGTTATTTTTGCAAGTTTTTATTGAAAACTGCAAACACATAATTAGTTCTTTCTTCTTGCAAGTCCCGAAATTGCACGGCATCTACATGTTCTTTTAAAACAACGTCCGGCAATGCCTGATGTTTCCGAGCAATAAACCAGACATGGCCTAGTTGTGCCCATCTTGCATGCCTTGTCTGCAGCTTTCCATACTAAAACAAAGTATATGTCATAATTCCGCAATAGTGAATATAAAAAAACAGAGGGTTGTTTCAATAATTTATTTTTTAGGCGACTGTCACAAAAAGGTTAGTTTTACGGATTCAATATCATCCCTAAAGTATATCTTTTTTGGCCGCATTTACTTTACGGCCGCATTTACTTCACGGCCGCATTTACTTCACGGCCGCATTTCCTTTATTACTTTACGGTCGCTTTTACTTTACGGCCGCTACTTTGGTAAAAATAAACTCGTTAGAAAAATAGCTATTTTCTATTTTTAAAAAATGAGTAGGTATTTGAGTATAATCAGCGATTATTTCAGATGATTGGATAACTATATATATTTTGTAGGCATAAAATCTCCCTATAATCAAATACATTTTTTCACATAAACTTACATTTTTTTCCTTTCTCATCTTGAGGCATTTCTGAAGGATCGCTGCATGCTGTAAATCGAAAATGTCAATAACAATAATAAATTACCTATACTTTAAACAGTAGGTACACATATTTACTTTATTCATTATTTACGTACCTGCAAGATCATAAGTTAGCAGACTAATCACAAAAATTATGAAAATGGCTTTAGAATTCATATTTTCCACTCTAAAATTGGTGACTATAAAAAAAACCTTTATATATATTTTTTTTTTAATCATAAAACGAAAATACAATAACTATAAAAAAAACTTATTAAAATTTCATTCAATTTCAAAATAATATTCCGTGCTTTGATAATTTCAATAATAATTGTAATCTTGATGTAATTTACGACCTTATGGTTGGGAAATTTGCGGCGATGGTAAACTGGTCGACAAAATATCATACCTGTAGTTTAGAAAACGTTCTTTTATCCGGTAAACTGGGCGAAATAAAGTGAACGAAATTTGGTATGGAACATGGCCTGAATAATGCACACTCAATTCTTCAGGCTAGAGTTTCAAAGTTGAACAAAGGTAAATCTGAACTCGATTATATGATTGCGATTGCCGAGAATTACCTATATGGTAGAAGTCGGAAAGGGAACTTTGAAAAATGAGCTTTGATTTCCACCAGGGACACAAACAAATTTCGTTGATGATTGTGACATGGATTTGTTGAGACGTGAGCTGAGAACGAAATAAAAATATATAGTAATTGTTTACCGCTAAAAGAAAGTTGAGCTCTACATGCCCAAAATTGAATCAAAAACAATAAATTATGCATCGAATAATCTTCTATACTTTATTTTTTCCCAAGATAGATTTTGACATTGAAAACTCTGAAACATAAACAATAACGCTTGACCCTGATTGGTCGCAAAATGAGGAGTTTCTGCAGGTTGACATCAGTTTTACAATAGCGACCAATAAGCGGCATTAGCGGCACTGTTTATGTTTCAAAGTTGACAATTCCAAAATCTATCTTGGAAAAAAATAAACCATAGCTACATTTTATTTTACCTGTAAGAAACGGTTTTCGTTTGGGATTAATCTATCAAAATATTTATTTGTCCAGCTATGCCAGGTACCTCCTTGAACGCAACATAATTTATATCTACATAATTCATGTATTCTTTGGAAATAATTGCCTATGGGTTATGACATACATCCTGAAAACTTTTTTTCCTACGACAACATACGAAAATGACAAAATCCGCACTATACTTAGGCCACCGAACCGAGATATAGTCGGGCCACCGAACAGAGATAGTAATAAAACGATTACCTGGTAACTGGCCCCCATAAATAATCTCGACACCCTCTTCAAAGCAGACATTTTCATAGTGGAGTGCATTTGAAACTGATGTTATTTGTCTTTCATTTACCTATTTATTTTAACTCAAAATAATGTAGTAATTGGAATGTAAATGTCAAATGAAACCCTTTATGCATATTGCCTTATAAAATATGAATTCATGAATTTAATAAATTTTATTTATTATAAGAAGGTATAAATTGGGTATAAATCCTCTCCTCTATTGCCTGTCAAGCCCCTCAGAGGTTGAATGCTCGGTTTTATTACTATCTCTGTTCGGTGGCCCAACTATAGTAATAAAACCGAGCATTCAACCTAAGGCAATACTGGCAATAGACGCCAGGATTTATACCCAATTGATAATTGACGTTTTCAATTAAAAGAGATGGACAATAAAGTATGAAAACAATCATTTTCCCGCCAACATTTGCTTGCTTGTCAATGCTAGTGTGTATTGGGTATTTTGAAAGAAATTCTGGGAAAAGTTACTACTTCATTTGCAGAACTCCGCAAACTAAACTTCAACGTGGATTACTTTGTATACTTGATGGGCCGTGGATTCCCTTTTTTTTGCGAGCATTCTTTCTGATTTTATGTATCCAAAATTTGACAAATGTAGGATTTGATAGGAACTTATAGAAAGACACGTCCGCCGGTAAATAGGAATTATTTTTACAAAAAAGCACACTACACAATCAGCATTGTTAGGAAAAAACTTTGAAAAAACCGAGGAAATAATAGTTTCCAGTTTCCACAGGTACAAAAGTCTTGTCAACAAACCACTGTCAGCGGCTGTCAACCGTTGTTTTCATACCCCTAGTTTTAATTCTCATCGGTGACTTCACCGATGAGTAAGCTATCTTTGTTTAGTGAATGGAAAATGACAATGACGGCCATAGAATGGTGGATCCATCGGTAAAATTTGATGAGAATTGGCGTCTGACAGTTTGACGCCAGAGAGAGAAGCTTTTAAATTGAAAAGGTCAATTTCTTTTAATAATTAAAATTTCATAAATGCATGAATTCATATTTTATGAGGTAAAATGCATAATAAATACACTGCCGAGCATAAAATTAGGGTCACCCATAATTCACAATTATTTTTGAAATGTCAAGTTTTTTAGATTTTTTGGTGGGTGTAGCATAGTTTACTACTCTATGCGATGATTTTATAGTTGTTGTTTGAATTTAAAAAAAGTTGTTTTTATTTTGTTTAAAGTTTGATAAAAAAAGGGTCCCTCGCCGATATTCCTCAAAAGCATTATCAGCATATTTGTGTATTCCATGCATGGTATCTCTCATGACGTATCTCTCGATAACAATAAAGTTAGTAAACTGTACACCTGAAAAAAAAATTCGCATAAACTAAAAATTTCAAAAATAATTGCAAAGTATGGAGTGACCCTAATTTTATGCTCGGCAGTGTATATATTTTATTAGGAGTATAAGTAATATTTATGTGATGCGCATGGAAGTTTAAACGCCGAGCGCAGCGAGGCGAATCAAATCCATACAAGTCACATTGAGGAATACATACTCTGAATGAAATATGTTTGGGGTAGATCTTAATTCTCTCACCAACATAGAGGGTGATAGAACGCTTGTGTTATGTCAAAGCAATTACCTATTAATGAATGAGAATAAAAAGTCAAATCTCACAATTCCAAAAAGAGAAATTTATTTTTCAAAAATCTCTCAATTAGACTACCATGGCACAGATCACCTAATACAGATGCGTAAGTACGTATACTTGCTGTCGACGATATTCTGTGACGAAGCCGGGCCGCCAGCGGCCCCACGCATAGATAAAGATCGCCCGCGTCAGGACAATTAACGTGGCCGAGTGCGTGAGAATGTTCCAGCCTGTGTGTTTACATATTTTTGCGGGTAGAAAAAAATATTTTTTGCTGTTTGTGAACTAATTAAAGAAATAATATTATATTATTGAGCTTCCGCATTTATATAATAAATATGTTCAAAATACATTGATGTGGCATTGGTGCGGCCAGCCTATGTCTATCAATTTTATCTTGAACCACGAATTCGCCGCTCTTTCGCATCTGTATGTAAGTAATCTGTGACCATGGTTTCAGGGTCCAAAACTTACACCCCATCATCAGGTCAAAGGGCTACAAAGAATAATAAGAATAATATTCTAAAAAAATTTTCCTTAAAGTGTACTTACAATTCAGGTTACAAAGTCATGTATAAAAAGTGTAAAAAGTGTAAAAAAATTGTAAAAAAAGTTGTATAAAAAGGTGTAAAAAAGTGCAACAACATACAAAAAACAGTTACGGGATGAATGGCCATAGAACAAGACGAAAACTAACATTTAATAGGTAGTATTTTTCGTTTTTTCATGATAAAATTTTTAAAAAAAAATTTTAAAATTTTCTTTTCAAGGCACATGGTAACAGCCCCATTCTAACCTATTATAAGTCAAAAAACAACCTGAATCTGGACCAATCTGTCAAGTCAACTTCAACCATAAATTAACAAACTAACCAGCAACGCCATCTATGTTAACAACAACCAAACTATGTAAATTAAAGAAATCTAACATGAATACAATAAAAAGAAGTAGAAAATATCCATTAAAAATTGAGGACGGACCCGTGGTGTTGGAAATAACATGCAGGTTTTACTACGTTATTAAATTATTGAAGTGAAAATAGGGTGATAGTTTAAATTTATCTGAGAGTTAAGAGTTAAAGTATTGTTATTTTTAAAGGGCTTATGGATTTCCAAAAGTTCCAAATTATTAAGTTTGTATCCCTTATTAGCAAAGTGCAATACTCTAAAATTGTTCTTAAGTTCAAATTCATGATTACTATCTAAAAGGTGTTGTGCAAGGTGAGAAAAACCTCTTGTATTACTATTCAAACATCTCAAGTGTTCTTTCAATCTTACATTAAAACTCCTAAAGGTGCCTCACCAAAAATTACTGAACGTATTGGAAAAATATGGAGTTAGGGGCATTGCACTGAGCCTTTTTGAAAGCTATCTTTCAGATAGACAACAATTTCTTAAAATAAATTCAACACTTAGTGCTCCGATGAACATAAAAATTGGGGTTCCCCAAGGAACAATCCTGGGGCCGATCCATTTCATAACATATATTAATTCATTGCTGAAACTTAATATTCATGGGAAAATGATTTCTTATGCAGACGATACTGTTTTGTTGTTTGAAGGGGATACATGGGAGGAAGTTAAGAATAAATTGGTTGATGGCTTCAACGCAGTCAAAAACTGGTTGGACTCTTATAAACTGTCACTAAACCTAACAAAAACCAAATATATGGCATTTTCCTTGACCCGCGCAAATAGACCAGCATTTAATCACATCACAACTAACAGTGAAAGCAATACAACGATAGCGGAAGTATCGGAAATAAAATATCTTGGTCTCATAATTGACCAGCATCTCAAATGGAATGGGCATGTATCGTACCTTACTAAAAAAAATCCGCACGCTTATTTATAAATTCTACATTTTAAGAGAATTCCTATCCTCAAAACTAATATTAATGATTTATAAATCACTGGTTGAATCCTTGCTCCGATATGGACTAATAATTTGGGGGGGCACATACAAGAGCAATCTACTTCCTCTCATGACAATACAAAATTACATTCTAAAGGTCATCTTTAAAAAAAAAAAGATCTTTCCCAACCAATTTGCTGTATGATGCGACAATATGCAATATTAGATGTCTATATATACATTCCATTTGTCTATTTACATTTAAAAATAAAACCATGAAAAAATTTATTGCACATGACCACCAGACTAGATCAAATGTAAATAAACACCTGATGATACCAATGAATAGCAAGACTTTAAACTTGAAATTTATAGATTATTTGGCACCAAAAGTTTATAACTTGTTACCAACGGAAATAAAAAACCTATCTAGAATAAAATTGTTTAATAAAAAATGTAAAATATATATTGTTAAAAATAGTGATAGTTTTATGGCTATCCTTGATTAGATATAAGGTATGTACTTTGAAAGTGAAATAAAAATATTGTTGTAAATTCATGGAATTGGTCAATGTTGATGGGGTACGGGGGTAGGGGGGCTTTGGGGTAGGCGTAAGTAGTTAGCACAACAATTATAACAATTGTTGATTTTTATTTCTCTTATTTTATGTTTCATGATTTTACTATTCAATTACCAGTAAGCTGGAAACATATCGGGCACATACAGGTGATTTGCTCACTTAGGTGCCGCTAAATAGATGTAGAAGTAATATTATTTGTGTATGTTAGTTAAAACAGTTGATTGTAATTGTGTTTGAATAAATTTATTATTATTTATTATTATTCTCTCCCTCCTTTCTAACGTCTCTTACTCTCGTTTTATTTCTTATCCACTCGTTCCTCTTTTTATCTATCAGTTTCACATACACACATTTGTCTTTCCATTGATCTTTGTGCTTTTATTTTATTCATGTTTGACTTTGTAAGTGTCCATGTTTGGGATCCATAGGTGAGAACAGGAAGTATACTATGATTATAAACTTTGATTTTGAGGTATTGTGGATATTTTCTATTTTTCAAGATGTAGCTTAATTTGCCGAATACTGCCCAAGCTAATCTAACTCGTCTCTTGATTTCTGCTGTTTGGTTTTCTTTGTTGAGTTTGATAATCTGTCCATGATATATATATATATATATATATATATATATATATATATATATATATATATATATATATATATATATATATATTCGTCGACTTGTTCTATTTTTTCCTGTCCTATTCTGATTGTGATGTCATCGTCTGTGTTCGTTATTGTTTAGTTTTAGCGTTATTCATATTGAGACCTATGTTTTTAGCTGCTGTGTCAAGTTCTTCCAGCATTTTCGTCAGTTCTTCTTTCTTATCAGTTATTAGGGCGATATCATCCGTGTATCTTAAGTTGCTCAAGTGTTGTCCGCATATTTTTATACCTTTTTCTTCCCAGTCTAGTTTTTTAAAAACATCTTCCAGGGCATGGTTGAAAAGTTTGGGTGATATTGTGTCGCCCTGTCTGCACCTCTTCCTATGGGTATTGGTTTTGTTCCCACATGGATTTTAATAGTTGTTGTTGCTTCGCTATATATGTTGGTTATTAGGTCTGTATATCTGTAGTCTATTCTGCTATTGATCAATGAGCTCTTTAGTGCCCAGTGTTCAACACTATCAAAAGCCTTTTCGAAGTCGATGATTGCAATATATAGTGGGATGTGATATTCGTTGGCTCGTTCTATTAGCATTTTCATTGTTAATAGGTAGTCACTTGTACTGAAACCCTTTCTGAAGCCGGCCTGCCTGCTCTTTCGATTGGTAACCATCGAACTTTATTGTGAACAGCTTATAGATTGTAACATTTGAAATGTCACAACAATATAATTATTGTTCTTAATTATTTCTATATACAAGGTGTCCCAGGGAAAACAGTCCACCCCGATTTATTGGATTTGGGATGATAATCTTGAAAAACGCTCGGACACGTCGATTTTTGATTTGAGGGGGAACTATTTTTCAGTTTTTTTCATCCCTGTAGCTTCATTCCCCTAGCTAGGAGGAAAACAGCCTCCCAAATTTGAATAGGGGATAGGGGTCGTGTCATATCTCTGTTTAAAGGTCTTATGGAGTTTTTTATGGTCCTAGAATTTCATCTCATTATTTCTATCCGTAACGAAATGACAGCTTGTCAAAATCTTGGAAATAGACTGTTGTGTGAAGTGTTTTAGTAGGAGTAAAAGCGATACTTACCTCCCTTAATAAAAATACTTGAAATTGAAGTTTTTTATTATTATTATTAATGATGTGTATACGAGAATTGTAAATTCTAGGTATTTTTAATCGAATTTTTATAAAGGGAGGTAAGTACCTCTTTCACTCCTACTAAAACAATAGTCTATTTCCAAGATTTTGACCAGCTGTCATTTCGTTACGGATGAAAATAATAAGACGAAATTCTAGGGCAATAAAGAACTCGATGAGACCTTTAAAAAGAGGTATGACACGATCCCTATCCCCTATTCAAATTGGGGGGGTTGTTCTCCCCTTAGCTAGGGGATTGAAGCTATGGGGATGAAAAAAACTGAAAAATAGTTCCCCCTCAAATCAAAAATCGACGTGTCCAAGCGTTTTTCCAGATTCTCATCCCAAATCCAATAAATCGGGTTGGACTGTTTTCCCTGGGACACCCTGTATATTGGATTCATTTAAACAATGTTTAGGAGTACTATTTCGTACACCTAGCGACATCTGTGATTCTTTTGACTAGTTTCCCAACCTAATACCGAAAATTATGTTATTAAGAGGTGGTTTCGGCTTGCTCACTCCGTACACTCCGAGTGACTCCATTCGCACTCCAGCCGTCCGGGTCAAGGTTCGGATATTGCTTTTTACCGTATTAGGGGTGACTCCATTAGCCCTATTCACTCCACTCCAACTTCACGCTGAATAGCTGAATCCAGCTAAGGTCATTTTTAAGAGGACCTGTAGCGCTGTGATTTTTATAGTTTCGACAGGCTTGACAGATCAAGAAACAAAGGACTGTACCATCTGGGTACTTTTGACTTGTTTTTTTCTCTCTTTTGTCGTAGGACCGAAAAGGTCGTCCAAATTTTGAATTTTAAAAAATCTTAAAATTCTGGCTTTATTTTTGGCCATCGAGCCTAGAGTTTTATAAATGAACTAGCCAGAAGAGTGAGTAATCATGTCAGCTGGAACGTTTCTTGGAAAATCAACAGATTGTTGATTTTTATAAAAATTTTGAAAAGTGAGGTTAATATCGGCCGTTCAGGCAATTTTGGGACTGGACCATGATGTACTGAATTTCCAAAGCAAATCTGGGCCCCCTCTACAAGGAAAGTTGTGTCCTGTAAGAGATTGATCCCCGACCATCGTTTGATTGCCTCCAGTCAATTTGGTGCTTCTAGATCTCAAATTTGCGAAAGCCTCCAAGGATTCCGTCCAGGCTTGTATAATTATTTACCTATGGGTCCCGTAAATGTGCCTTATTAATTACCGATACTTATTATTATCTCTTTTCCATCGCTCCCTATCGTTTAGCTTTATTAGGTAATTAATACCTTTATCTACAAGCGTTGGGTTATGACGTTTTTACATAACTATTTTTCTAGTATTTGAGTTGTGTCATGAGACTCATAACACAACTAGTGGTGTTATAGACTAGGTTATGAATTCATAACACAACTAGTGGTGTTAAGGACGAGGTTATGAATCTATAACACAACTATTTTTGGTGATTTGACAAATGTCAAAGGTAAACCTGTAAAGGTAAAATGAAGGTAGACAGCTACTAATAAACAAAAATAATTGAAAAAACATTCTTATTTTTCGCTTTGTAGATAAAACGTTGTACATCACACGTGCGTTTAAACATGACTACAAAACTCGTGTAATTAGAACGACTCGGTCTACGACCTCGTCGTTCTAACCTTTCACACTCGTTATTGTAATCATGTTCATAAACGCACTTGTAATGTAAATAACTATTATAAATATTGATTACTGTTAATTATTATTACCTTTTTTTTTATCGCCCACTATCGATTAGCTTAATTGGCTAATTATTATCTTAATAAAATCAATTACCGACTTGTTTATCGTATAGTAGTATTTGGCTACAAAAGCTAACTACTGTTTAATATAATTATTAATTTAATTAAGTTATTATCATAATCCGATAATTACCTTTATTATCGTTTTCGTTATTATTATCTAATATCCAATAATTATGGATTATTATAATTATTACAAATTTATTTCTTTTATATCGAATACTGATCGATATAATATATTGAGGATTCATTAACTTTTAGAGGTTAATATAAATTTAACCTTTAGTTTCAAATCAATAAGGTGGTAATTCTACAAGGTAAACCAATGTAAAATCTTTAGGTAGTTAAGTTCAGTTTTAACTTTACATAATATGTTGAATTTTAATCACAGGTAAGACGGTAGAGCTCTCCCCGACACCCTTGATTATAGGTTTTTGACAATTTTGACTCCCTAGGGATTATTTATCACCTTTCTGCATTTATGAATTTGTTTCTATTGATTTGATTGACTTTGAGTCAAAAATTAAAGGTTAATGGTATTATAACTTTATCATTTATACTTAGGTAAATTTCATCGTAGATATCTATTAATTGTTTTTGAATTTCAATCCTATTATTCTTATTTAAATTAAGTTTTGCTTTTAGAAAGCTGCTTATTATTATTTTTTTTTTAACTTGGATACTAGACAATATTTTTGTTGGAACCATTGAAAAACAGTTCGCCATCTTGTCACAAATTTTTATTGAAATTTAATTAATAAATTATTGTGTTTAGAATTCCAAAGCTTGTGTTTTTGTTGAATGGGTTAAATGTCAGATAGCTATTGGATTTTGGATTTATTTTCCTTTTCAGTTTTTTGCATTTATCTTTTTAAACAATAACTAATTATTGGAATAGTGACTAGTTTGGCTATTCATTGGTAATCAAAATAATTTATACAAACTAGTGGCGCCCTCTCTCTACTGTACCAACACCAAGGAACACCCCAAATTAAACAACCACTGAGCATAGTCGAGGACAGATTATGAGCATTCTTTTGGTTCGACAAAAGAGCGTTACAAGATTACAATAAGGAGTGTTATAGGTCGATAGTTTTTCAAGTGTATTCTATCACCTTTCTTATGAAGGATAATTGTTATGGATTCATTCCAGTTGTTTGAGATTTTCTTTTCATTCAGTATTTTATTTAGGAGGGTATGTAGAGTATTGATAACCGTTTTTCCACCGTATTTTAGCATTTTTGCCGTGACTCTGTCTTTTCCAGGTGCTTTGCTGTTTTTCATTTCTTTCAGAGCCATCTTTATTTTCGATTTGCTTATTTCGGGTTGTAGTTCTGAGTTTACATTCTTTATTTTAGTTTGTATTAGTTTTAATAGGTATACCTTCTATTCGCACATCAAAGTAGTGCGATTTTGCAGTACTTTTTTAGCGCTTCACCGATCACTCAAATTTAAATACGAAATCGTCGCATTTCTCTAGTGCTTTTAATATACTTTTGGTTTTGGTTTCTGTTATTATACGTACTTTAAACTAAAGTCGGCCGGGAGTTTCCAGCACATTGACGCACATCGTGTAATTTGGGAATACATGCCAAGTAACAGATGACTTTATCTTTGATTTTTTAAATTATTTTTTTAAATTCGTCTGTTTTTGAAATATTGAAGTAAAAAATTGAAAGTTTTGAGCTTTTGAACGATAATTATAATCCCTCAAATATTTCAAAAATTCACTAAGCTGTATTCATTAAATTTATAACCTATCAATATGAAACACTGTTAATCTTTCATAGGGTCCAATACTCTGCCTGAATTTTGTATTCTGTTTAGTTAGTGGTACATTTAAAATTTCTATTAGTTGATTAAATTTTTCTGGTGTCATTTTATAAAATTTCACATCTTCCTCTTGTAATCTTCGAAAAAGAGTATGGAATTTTCCTTATAATCTGCATCTAAATATGTAGTGTACCCACACTCTGCGACTTTTTTCATATTCGTGATACATAAGGTCTGTTCCAACACGTCAAAAAACCGTCCCATGAACGGTTTCTAAACCACTCAGTACACGAATTTTGGGTTCTACGCACAAATCTTGAGTTCTGCGCAGAGAGATGACGGTACATTGTACGGTTTTCTGGTGTGTTGGAACAAAGCTATTACTAACGCAAATACATCATCATCGGTGCTCGATGAAGAACTAGATATTTCAGATAAAATACCTTAACATCTCGAAAGCGAACTTTCAACTGCGGACTGCCTTGAAAAAGCTTGTAGTATTGTGTAACTGTCGCTGGTTGTCGCCTATATGGGAATACCCTACTGGCGTACACTTTGCAGCGAGGCGTCACCTTGATATTTGAAAAAATATGAACGTCAAATTGAAAAAATTATCGGACAGAACAGTTTTTGGAAAAAGAATCACCCTGTATTTTATTTTTGTTAAGTACCTAATGGGATGCTTTCTACATAGGTACTTTATCTTCAGAAATAACTTCCAGTTTAGCCGAAAGTGCTTATACTTTGGGCATTTTTTAAAATTGAACTCACTACTGGCTAAACCGAAAGTGGAGTTTGAGAATTGAGTAGGTACAGTGTGTCCCGCTTAAGGACTGACCACCCTTCTGAATTTTTTATTTCTCAACCGATTTAATTCATTTTTTTTTTGTCTTATTTGTCTCAAATCTGGCACTTATTTAACTCATAATTTTATTTCTGCGGCTGTACTGGTGTACATGGTGTCCACATTTATAGGCTCAAATCTCAATAAGTACTATTAGGATTTTTTTTAGAAAAAATCTGATAACAGATTCTTGTTTAAAATGGTCTAAAACCCAAATGTACTAATTTTTGTTCTGATTTGATACAGGGTGAACACAACAAATTTTCAAAATTTAATGGACCAAACCGGAAAAATGTCACATTTTTTGGCCTTGAGAACAACAAAACTTAACACAACATAGTTTTAGAATATTCTTAACCAAAATTTGTAGTAAGCTTGCAAACTATAACATTTTTGCGGTTTGATTTATAGTAAAAATTTGTTGTCATTACCGTGTATCGTATTGAAACAAAAATTAATACATTTGAGTTTTAAATCATTCTAAACAAGAATCTGCTATCAGATTTTTTCTAAAAAAATCGCTAAAGTACTTATTGAAATTTGAGCTTATAAATATGGACACCCTGTACACCAGTACAGCCGCAGAAATAAAATTAGGGGCCAAATAAGCGCCAAATTCGAGTAGATATAAGACAAAAAATAGGAAATTGAATCGGTTGAAAAAAAATAAAAAAATAAGAAGGGTGGTCAGTCCTTAAGCGGGAGATACTGTATATGTATAAATCATCCCATTAAGTGTTAGTTTTCAAATTCACTGATTTCATATTCAAATAGCCCAGAATATTCCAATAATAAAGCTATGAAAAAAAAAAAATTAATTGTAAACTCGAGACTACACGAGACTCTCGCCGAAACTGGTCTCGTCTCGTCGAGAGTTCACGAGATGAGATTAAAAGCCAGTCTCGTCTCGAAAAGTCGAGACGAAGTCTCGTGCTGTCACTACTCGCAAGAGATACTCGGACCAAGTTGGAGGATACAATACCTGAGAACGTTGATAGTCCGAAACTGGGAAGAACTTAAAAAAAAGAAAAAAACGAAGCTGATTGATCTCGGTATAGCTCTAAGTTTCATTATGAAATAATAAAAATCAGATGATCAAAATTATGCGGAAGAAAGTTCACCGAGTATAGTATAGGCATTTAATTTATACGAATGCTTATGAATTTAAATCAATAAACATAATAGTTATTTTTGCAAGCTTTTATTGAAAACTGCAAACACATAATAAGTACCACTTTTTTTCTATGATCCCGAGTACTTTTTTATTTTTTTCCCGAAATTTTTATTGCATCTACACTGACTTTGTGGATTTGGTGGAAAAAAATCTGAACAACGTCCGCCCATGTCAAATGTCTCCCAGCAATAAAGCACACATGATTTCATTCTGAAGTGCTTGCATCCCCTGTCTGCAGCTACCCATACTAAAACAAAGTATATATCATAATTTTACAATCATTATAAAAATGAACAAAGGGTAGTTTCAATAATTTATTGTAGAGAGAGCCTCTCTTAATTATAAGGTTTTATATATTTCATGGAAAATATTTTCACAAAACTGCTGCTGATTGATTTCGTTAAATTCAATTGCTCGAATTTGATGAATTAATGGATGAATATATTATGTAGAAGAACTCAAGGGAACTGAATATTTTGGTGCAATCTTTTGAAGCTTTTCGTTCATCAATTATTTTTTAGAAAAAATTCGAATATTCTGGTATTTTATGGAACTTATGAATAAAGAACGGAAAGAAATTCTTACTAGTCAATATTATATTTTGAAAAATAAGTATTCGAGTATAATCAGCGATTATCTCAGACGATTGGACAACTATGGATATATTTTTTTTGTAGGCATAAAATCTTTCTGATCAAATACATTTTTTCACATAAACTTACATTCTTTTCCTTTCTCATCAGTAGGCATTTCCATTCCCATATAAGTAGGCGATTCCTTGGGCATTGCTGAAGAATCGCCGCATGCTGTAAATCCAAAATGTCAATAACAAAAATAAATGACCTATACTTAAAACATTACACATGTACTTTTTCATTATTTACGTACTTGCAAGATTATAAGTTAGCAAACTAATCACAAAAATAATGGAAATAGCTTTAAAATTCATATTTTCCACTCTGATATTGGTGACTATAAAAAAAAACCTTTACTTATATATATTTTTTTAAATCATAAAACGAGAATACAATAGGTACCTATACCTAGTAAGAAATTCCTTATCAAATTTCAATTAATTTCAAAATAATATTCCGGGATTTGATAATTTCAGTAATTGTGATAGTCTAAGAGCCAGCGCTGAAAAAATTCTCTGAATTTACTAAAGCTAGTTTTTGGACAGTTGATTACAATAGCTATGTACAGGGTGAGTCACCATATTTTGACACTCACTTGGAGCCGTAATTACAGGTGATGCCTCTGCTGAGGACTTTCGAAGGACCACCCTTTATTATAGGTCAAAGGGAACCCAAACACATTAACGAGAATTAATATTTTAATCTACGTCGGTGTCATTATGACACATTTAGCATTGTCATTTGAATGTCATTAGGTCCTTCATAATAGCACTAGTGCGTTTAAGAATTCATAATAACACCCAAATTTTGAAATGAAAAATATACAAAAAGAAAGTTAGTTGCCAGAAGAACCTTTTCAATAATGCTGTCTCTATATTCGAAGAGACACTTTCGAACTCAGATTCACCAATAATAATATTATTTTTCACCATAAAATTGAATTTATGGCTCAAAAATGGACTCCAATATTGAAGCTGCCAAAGTCAAAATTCTAAAAACCAACAAGCAGGTTCTCGACTTGTACGGGCACCTGCTAAATTTCAAATTTTAATTTGAAAAGTTTTTGCTATTTCAAGGCAAATCAAATCTATTTGAACCATTGTAGATTAAATTTTGAATGATACACGTTCGATATGAACTTTATTAATGAAACTTGTGTAACTAACGTTACACGCGTTTCATTATGGCGTTCATATCGAACTTGTATCATTAATAACTATAATTGATTCACCATTTATTGCGGTACCAAACGAATTTTTTAATTGATAATTAGTAAAACAACAACAACGTGATGTCGTGACATGCTCTCGAATTCGTTCCTCCTTATTGGTCGCGCCGAGCGATCCTATTGGTCGCGCCTAGCGATCCTATTGGTCGCTTGCCGTTCTTCTTGCAGCTGTTCTTGCGCGTTGCCAGATCCTTTTGAGTTGCTAGGTTTATTACGGCGTTGCCATGTTTAAGAATGTTGCTACACTTTTGTTCAATATAACAGTCTGATAAAAGAAATTTGATTGTTCAAATAGATTTGAATGTCCAAACATATCGCCCCCGTTGAAAAGTTTTAAGTTTTCGAAATGAAAATTTAGCACTTGACACTTGAAATGTTTGCAACATTGCTGACAGTTAAATAGTTTATATTAGTCTTTATTCTGTTGGTAAAAGGCATATCTTCTTCAACGACCTTTTCGTAACCGCTCCGCTTGGTAGGCGAACTGACACTCTGAGGACACTACTCTGGTAATGTGATCGGTACCAGGGTGAAGCTGCACCGCACGTGCCATTGACCACTTGAGGGGAGGCAAGTTGTCCTCTACTAGGACAACCATCGATCCGATTTTTATTTCATCGACTGTCTCTTTTTTCCATTTGGATCGATTTTGTAGAGTGGACAAATATTCCGAAGACCATCGGTCCCAGAAGTGCTGGAATATTTGCTTTAATCGTTGGTATCGGGTCAAACGGTTCATTTTTATGTCTCTGACGTCTTCATCAGGTGGTAGTAAGAGAGAGCTCCCGATGAGGAAGTGAGAAGGACAAAGAGGTTGGAATCGTTTAAGTCATTGGACAATGGGGTGAGAGGACGAGAGTTTAGGACTTATAATATCTGCAGAGTTTTCTTTAGATCGTACGTGTCTCCATTGGTTATAATTTGAGATTTCCAAAATTTTTGAAACTCGATTGGCAACGAAAGTTTTTAGTTTTGAGGGTTCAATTTTTAGCCACGAAAGAACGATCGTTGAATCAGTGAAATAAAGTGATCTATAAATGTTGATATTTAATGTGTTTTTAATTTTTGAAACTAACTTTGCGAGAAGATAAGCTGCTGAAAGCTCAAGTCTGGGTAATGTTTCTTTTTTGAGTGGCGCAACTTTGGATTTTGCAGTTAATAACTGAACAATTTTGCTACCGTCAACGTTGTATGAAGCTAAATACACTACACACCCATAAGCTTTTTCAGAGCTGTCATTGAATCCATAAATCTCTACACTTATTTTCTCGAATATAGTAGAATAGTTCTTTAGATTCTAGGATATTCGACCATTCTTGACAGCCTGGCGGACGCCGTTATTGTAACAATATGGAACTCTAAGCGCGCAATGTTATGACATAGAGTTTCCAAAGATTAGCTGTAAGTTCCAAGGAGGTAAACAAACAATTTTGTCGACCTCAATACTGACTATAGGTTTAAAGTTATAAAATTATGAAGACTCAGGAACCCGCAAATATGTTGGATATTTTCTAAATAGTACACAATATTGATAACACACTATATAAAATTAAATGTTCGATAGTAACGTAATATTATTCCCAAAATAGGTTCCCCAAAGACGTTGATACACTTATCTGGCAATCTGGAGAATCCACAGATTGTATTAACGTCCGGATTGTATAATAGGCGATCCAAAGGGCCTTATTAATCGTGAGAATAACAGGCTAACGAGAGCTGGACATTGAGTAGCTGCTTTACTGCTCTTTAAGGTATAACTACGTACACTCTTGGTACAACCTTGCTACCCTAAAATGTGACATAAAAAAACCTAATGAAATATAGCTATAGAAAACTACGATTTTCTATGAATTATTGTGCAATAAAAAAAATGTCCTGATAAATATTTTGAAGAGCAAACTGTTTGAATTCAATTTGCCAAAATTATTGCACAACCTTCATTGATTTTTCGTTCAAATAAAAAAGCACATTAAGTACTGCTACTTACACACTGGGATGTAAAGTGTGGATTTTCAGCTTCAATAATTGAAGTTTGTCGATTTTCCAAGAACGGATGATCTTACAATTTTCGATAGCAAAAGAAAACACGTCACAAATAAGCCCCCACACTTAGCAATATACTAAGAAAAGGTAATTAAAAAATAGGAAAACTCACCAATAGAATTGAGTAATATTCAGCTTTGAGGCGATCACTTTAATCCGACATAAGTCGATGAGTGAGTACAACAACTCCACAAGAGAACCAAATTCACTTAGGGTGCTAAATAATGGATATAGATCCCTTCAAAAGGAACGTGCTACAATCTGACGTCTTTTCAAAATTTCCATTAATAGCTGTGATCGGATCAAATGACCACTAAATCACCTTTTCACCCATTCGATAGGAACCAATTGGTGCATCGTAGCGAAAGCGGGGTACGAGCAGGGGTACCTAACGCGTTGTGTGGGAAACGAATAGACGCATTAATATATTCTCAGGAATTTCTCAAGTCCTACAATTATGATACTTATGTACATTTTCTATACAGAATCCTAAAAATAATCGAGACCGGTACAAATGGGAGAAAGACCAACTGTCATCATACTGAAGGCACACACCGGGACTCAGACAGTCTAAAAGGTTTATTACCCTTTCAGCAAAAAGAGCTGAACAACTCCTAAGCATGAACAGACCAGACATCAGATTAGTGGTGGGACTGCTCACAGGACACTGCCCAGTAAAATACTATTTAAGGTTAATGGGCAGAGCGGAAGACGATCTCTGCAGATTCTGCTCAGACGCAATAGAGACCGCAGAGCACCTGCTCTGCGAATATCCCAATTCTGCAAGAGGCTCAAATTCCTCGAGGGGGCAACACTTTCACCAGAAGAAGTGGGCCAACTGACACCCAGGAAAATAGCTTCCTTCGGCAGAAGTCTACGCTTCCTGGAGACAATTTGAGATGTAGAGTCATGTAAAAAATATCTGCAAAGGTAGCAGTGCTGAGCGGCTGAAAAGCCGAAACGACTCCCCCGTAATCTACAATCTACAAGTTGGAGGATACAATATACCTGAGAACGTTGAGAGTAGGAAACTGGGAAGAAATTAGAAAAAAAAAAAAACGAAGCTGATTGAACACACTTGGCTTATAGCTTTAAATTTCATTATGAAATAATAAAAATCAGATGATCAAAATTATGCGAAAGAAAGTTTACCAAGTATAGTATATGCATTTAATTTATACGAATGCTTATGAATTTAAATCAATAAACATAATATGTAGTTATTTTTGCAAGCTTTTATTGAAAACTGCAAATACATAATTAGTACGGCCTATTATCTATGAGCCCGAAATTCCTACTGCATCTACAACGTCTTCTTAGACTATTAAAACAACGTCCGGCAATGCCAAGTGTTATCCAGCAATAAAGCAGACATGGCCTCATTCTGCCTATCTTGCATTCCCTTTCTGCAGGTTCCCATACTAAAACAAAGTATATATCATAATTTTACAATGATTATAAAAAAAAGGGTAGTTTCAATAATTTATTATAGAGAGATTTCAGCTTCTTTTAATTACAAGGTTTTATAAACTTTTATGTCATACCAGTACATTATTGTGTTTTTATACCTTAGATACCATCTACATAATTCATTACTTTATGCCCGTGCGGGCATAAAGTGCACATTATGGCCCGCGCGGGCATAAAGTAAACATTCTGGTCCGCGCGGCAATAAGACGCAAAAAACAGTTTTCGATTAACTTATTCTTTATTTACAAAAATATATATTTTTTATTCAAAACCAACTGGTATGACATAAAAGTTTGTATGCACCACGGGTACTAATAGATATATACCCTCGGGCGACTTACGAACCCTCGGGCCAGAGGCCCTCGGCTTTGTAAGACTGTCGCCCTCAGGGCATAATCCTCTATTTAGTACCCTTGATACATAAATAACTATTGTTGCAATCTTTTCAAGCTTTTCGTTCATCAATTATTTTTTAGAAAAAATTCGAATATTCTGCTATTTTATGGAGTTTATGAATAAGGAACGGAAAGAAATTCTTACTAGTCAATATTATATTTTTGAAAAATAAGTATTTGAGTATAATCAGCGATTATCTCAGACGATTGGACGTCTCCCTGATCAAATACATTTTTTCATATAAACTTACATGATATTCCTCTCCCATCAGTAGGCGTTCCCGTGGGCTTTTCTAGAGGCGTTCCCGTGGGCTTTTCTGGAGAATCGTCGCATACTGTAAATCCAAAATGTCAATAACAAAAATAAATGACCTATAATAATTAAAACATTACACATGTACTTTATTCATTATTTAAGTACCTGCAAGATCATAAGTTAGCAAACTAATCACAAAAATTATGAAAATAGCTTTAAAATTCATATTTTCTACTCTGATATTGGTGACTGTAAAAAAAACCATCACTTATATATTTTTTCGAATCATAAAACGAGAATACAATAACTAATAAAAAATTCCTAATTAAATTTAATTTAATTTCAGAATAATAATCCGTGTTTTGATAATTTCAATAATTGCAATCTAACAAATGTCTGTATGTTTGAGGTGGATTTATAATATTACCTTGCATTTTTTGGGACTTACACCTCAATTGAAATTAATACCAGAAGTTTCTTGATTTTGATACGAATTACTACAAGCTCTCTGATTAGAGCAATTTTACCTATCAGATTATTTTTATAAAATAAATTACTCGAGTCGACTTTTTATAAACGAATCGAGTTTTAATATTTTAATAAAATAATACTTCATTAGGCTCGGTGGTATGAGTTCTGGATTTTTTGCTGACGTTTCGGTACCAAATCTGCTACCGTTGTCGAAGCTTGGGGGATTGGAAACCTAAAAAATAAAAAATGCAGAAAATTGTTCGGTTTTTTCGTAAATTTGTTTGAATACTCGAATTTGAGTTATCAAGCAAAAATTACAAATTTGACTAATGTCGTGTCAAACTTTTGACAATAATCATATCAAAAGTTCATAAGGATTTCGGAGTACAAAATTTGAATTCTTCAATAGTTAGTCTTACTAAAGATTTATTAAATTTATCATGTAATAATACTCCTATTGATGATTATGACGCCGAAATTAATTTTTTACGTGCTTCTAATTTAGATGAGTGCTCTAAAAATCCTGAAGTTTCTTCAAATAAAATTGAATGTTCTCTGTGTGGGAAGTTTTTTCTGGGAGAAAGAGGACTAAAGCAACACAAATCAATCAAACATTTATCAGAAGAAATTACCGACAATTTTCTTTTAAATAGCGAAGAAATCACTGAATATTTAACAGGTCTTAGATCTGTTGTCACAGTAATTCGTCGTATTCCAAAAGGTACTCGTTCCTGTATAGCCGAAGAACTTTCAAACCTTTTGGTTAAATGCATTTCTGAAAATTCTCCCCGTTCCTGGTTTAATTTGTTCCTGTTTCCATACGCTGTTCTAAAACTTCCAGAAAAAACAAGACAAAATAAGAAACAATCACTAACCACTTTAGTTAAACAAAATTTATCAATATGGAAAAAACAAAAATTACTTTCCCACAAATTAATTGAAGATTTTTACAAGCCTTCTTTTTCAAAATCAATAACAAAACCAAAGAAATCCAAATTGAACTATTTAAAATCCAGGATAAATGCAAAATTATCCGAAAATGACATCAAAGGTTCCATAAGATTACTTTGCTCCGAAGATACTATAGCAGATGCTGATTCTAACACCTTTGAAAAACTAAAAGAAAAACATCCTCCACCTCTTGTCAATGACGTCTTCCCGAACTCACCTGAACGTGAATATTCTTTTGACATATCAGTTTTAGACATTAAAAATTTAATTATTTCTTTCAGGCCAGGTTCTTCAGGAGGTCTCGACGCTCTGCGACCGCAACATTTGAAAGACCTAATTCAAGATGAGCTTGGTGAAACTTCCCATAATCTTCTTCTGTCAATTTGTTCCTTTATTAATTTTATTTTGAGTGATTCGCTTCCAAATTCTATCCGACCAATTTTCTTTGGTGCCTCATTGTGTGCTTTAAACAAAAAAGACAGTGGGATACGCCCTATAGCTGTTGGTATGTGTTTTCGTAGGCTGGCAGCAAAAGTTGTTTGTTCTAGGGTCTATTCACCCCTTGGTGACTATTTCCGTCCTCATCAATTTGGTTTTGCAACCAAATCCGGTTGTGAAGCCACTGTTCATGCAGTTCGAAAGTATTCATCTTTTCCTCATAATTCGCCTAAAATCCTGATAAAAATTGATTTCCTAAATGCCTTCAATATGATTAATAGGGGGGATCTTTTACATAAAGTAAAAGAATTAATTCCTGATTTCTACAACTTCATTTCTTCTTGTTATAGAGAGAAATCGTTTTTATCTTTTGGTAAGGATTTAATTTTTTCCCAACGAGGAGTACAACAAGGAGACCCTTTAGGCCCTCTTCTTTTTTGTCTATCAATTCATTCTATAATTCTTTCTTTGAAATCTGAAATAAATTTGTGGTACCTTGATGATGGTATCATTGCTGGGGAGCCGGAAGTCGTATTAGAAGATTTTAAAAAAATTCTTGAAGGATGTATTTCAACTGGCCTGGAAGTGAATTTGAGAAAATGTGAGTTATCTATCTTATCTGCAGACCTTAATTTTGATTTTGACAATTTTATCGAGAAAAATCCTGAACTATCCACTGTATCAAAAATAGATAAAAAAGACCTTACACTTCTTGGTAGTCCCTTCTCCGCTCAATCTATTTACACATGTTTTCAAAAAAAGATCGATATTTTCAATAAAATGTCAAATAAATTATCTTTAATTGATTCTCACCCGGCATATTTCCTTTTAAGACATTCATTTGCAGTACCACGTATTTCGTATTTACTTCGCTGTGCTCCTTGTTGGAAAGCTCCAAATCTTCTACATGAGTTTGATCATCTTTTAAAAACATCTTTGGAAAAAATTACTAATTGCCATATTAGTGACACCGCTTGGTCTCTATGCAATATTCCTGTTAAAATGGGAGGTCTTGGCATTCGTGATGCTTCAAGTCTTTGTTTTTCTGCTTTTCTCGGATCAGTTAGCGATGTATCAAATCTTCTTAAAGATATTTTATCATCCGAAATTTTTATTTATCCAGACAATTTTTTTGAAGAAGCCTTTGATATATGGTCTTCTTTTTCAAATATGAGTGATTCATCTTCCAACAATTTCAATCACCAAAAATTTTTTGATGAGGCAATTTGTCGTTCAAAATTTATTTCAATACTGAATTCATCAGAAAATCCAAGCGATCAAGCTAGACTTCTAGCTCTTCAAGAACCAGAGAGCAGTGCTTGGCTTCAGGCTCTGCCATCCTCTGCACTAGGGAATCTTCTAGAAGACACCACCTTCCGCATCTCCATCTCCTTGCGATTGGGTCAACCCTTATGTGAGACACACGACTGCACTTGCGGCAAAACTGTAGACATTTTTGGGCATCACGCCTTAAGCTGCTACAAAAGTGCCGGTCGTTTGTCTCGTCATGGGCTAATTAACAATATTATTAAAAGGGCTCTGGCATCTGCGGGTATTCCCTCAGTGCTGGAACCTCCTGGATTATGTCGCGGAGATGGGAAGCGAGTTGATGGGCTCTCCTTATTTCCTTGGTGCAGAGGTAAGTCTTTGATATGGGACGCCACGTGCAGGGATACTTTTGCAGCATCTTATTTGGCAAAAACCTGCAAAAAATCGGGAGAAGCTGCACGTGGTGGTGAAATGCAAAAAACAAAAAAATATGAAGAGCTTGAAGCCAGTGGGTACATCTTCGTTCCATTCAGTGTTGAGACAATGGGCCCTTGGGGAGAAGAAGCAAAATCTCTTATAAATAAAATAGCCAAATTAATAAACAACAAAAATGCTCGCTGTTACATTACTCAACAGATTAGTATTGCAATTCAACGTGGTAACGCAGCTTCAATACTTGGGACCATTCCTGAAGATTCTGGCTTGAAAGAAATTTTTTACATCTAGCGTTATTTTTTTTGAGCTTTGACCTCTATATTATGTTTTTTATATTATTATCTTTTATTTAGTATGTAGGTGATTAACTTGTTACCCTATTTAAGTTGATCATATCTAGGAAATGGTGGTATTTTCTAAAGGTGAGATTTTTAATTAATTTTCAATTTACCTTGGTTTACTTCTGATTCAAGTAAATTTTATTAATTATTATTTTATTAAAATAATAAAACTCGATTCGTTTATAAAAAGTCGACTCGAGTAATTTATTTTATAAAAATAATCTGATAGGTAAAATTGCTCTAATCAGAGGAGCTTGTAGTAATTCGTATCAAAATCAAGAAACTTCTGGTATTAATTTCAATTGAGGTGTAAGTCCCAAAAAATGCAAGGTAATATTATAAATCCACCTCAAACATACAGACATTTGTTACAAAACAGGTATGGGCCTTTTATCTGTTCTACGTTTAGACATTCAGAAACACTGTATGATAAATTTCAACACTCAGAAAATAGCTTAACATTCTTATGTAAATGTAGACAACATAACATTATACCTAAATCGTTACGCCTAAAAACATCTTACAATAACAATAGAACACAAAAAATTTTAGATAGAGCTAACAAATCATTACTTAGAGAGAGAATACAATTTCATAGATATAACAAATTAAAACTGTTTAGTCTCGTACATCAAAGAATTTAATAAGCAACTCGAACAAGAAGGCACCTCATCGTCGAACACGAACAACGAAAATATAAATGCCAACGAAGATAACTTAGACCTAATTTCAACAATGGCACAACCCGACCTTGACCCACCAGCAGATGAAGACGACAATGAAACCATACATACAAATAACGAACAAGATCCTATAGTAGGAATCCCTATTATAGAATCAGCAGTTAATCACGGGGCTCATCAAGTGATTATTACGAGCGTTTTGCACTCGCCTGCAAAAACAAAACGCTTGATATTATTCGAGAAGAAAAGAAGATTTCTAGTCCAATTATCGGAAAATAATTTTGAGAATGACGGCGTGCAATTTGTGAAAGAAAATTTAGTACCCGAAAAGTTATATTCCATTTATTTCGAAAACCCAGATATTTACGAACCTTTCTGCGAAATAATAAGGACAAACTTTAAATGGCCTTCAATTAAATTTAAAAGATGCTTGATAAAATTAATTGATGTCGTCAACAAAACAGAAATAGCAGAGGTAATTCAAAATTACCATAAGAGCAAGACAAATCACCGAGGAATCGAAGAAACCGAGCGACGAATTAAAAAAAAAAAATATTGGCCCAACCTGAAAGAATCCATTCAATCATTTATCAATGAATATGAAATTTGCCAAGGTAGCAAATATGAACGTCACCCAATAAATATGGAAATGAACATCACGCCTTCTGCAACAAAACCATTTGACATCATCCACCTGGATACATATACTCTAGATAAGGTTAAATTTCTTACTATAATAGACAGTTTTTCTAAATATGCCCAAGCTTATGCCCTTAGACATCTTTATCCGCTACCGAAATATGTGATAATCTCATATCCTTCTTTTCACATCATGGCATTCCATCAAAGATAATCACAGACAATGGAACTGAGTTCAAAAATACTGTTCTTACTGAACTACTTCAACTTCACAAAGTAAAAATACATTTTTGTTCTCCTGAACATCCCCAATCTAATGGCGTAATAAAGAGATTTCACTCAACCTTATCTGAACACATAAGAATTTTCAACAATCAAGGATTCCTAAAAACGCCAATTACCCAAAAAATTAAATATGCAATCTTAGCATACAATCATACGATACATTCTGTAACCAAACACAAGCCCATTGACATAATCACAGGACACATAAGTCCCAATGACCCATTCGATCTTAAGTTAGATCAACTCCTAATTACAGATTACGTCAACGAGCACAAAAATAAAACAAAACTTTTGTATTTTAACATAAATGAGCGTCTTATGGATACAAAAAATAAAATAATTGGCAAAATCAATGAAAATCGTGATAAGCCAACATTATATAGGTAGACCAGAACAGAAAATATATGTAAAGAAATATACACGCCAAAAATTAGGAGGCAAATTTCGACCAGCCACACAAATAGAGACCGTTGACCCCACACGGAAAACAATAACAACGGACACTCTAGGCAAACTGCATATGGACAATACTAAACGTCCTCTAAGAAACAAATATAGTTTCGATACTTAAGTTAATTTTAATAAATAGGTAATAAGTGTAATAATATTGGTACTAATAAATATGAATATGATAACCTCATGCTTACGCTTACTAATCTTTATTTCAGCTTTATAACCCACGCATTAGGAAACCAAGAGCAAATCTCCATAAGAAAATTGGACGATAATCCTGGAATTATCCCACTGAAACTTGGAAATGCAAAAATTAGAAACTACACCTACACATTAATACACTACTATGACCTAAATCCCATGCTAATCGAAATTAACAAACTACACTCTAAATCCAATAATATCACTAACATGCTTAATGGACACAAAGAGTATTCTGAAGATATTAGTAATTATATCAAATTAATTCAACTAATACAAATTAGAGTAGATAAAAAAATTAAAGAAATAATTCCCCAGCCACAAAGAACAAAAATAGGCTTGATTAACGGCCTAGGGTCAATTTTCAAATCCGTAACCGGAAACCTCGACGCTGACGATGGCGAACGTTATGAAAAGCTTATAAGAGAATTGCAAGGAAATCAAAAGAATTTGCAAGCAAATATTTTGAAACAAAATTCACTTTCTTTAACTGTTATTGAAAAATTCAATACGACTATAAAACAAATAAATTATAATGAGAAGCTCTTAGAATCAAAAATCAATCAAATCGCACACATAGTAGAGAAATCTGCTTATAGGGAAAATTCTCTTTATATTAAAGACATAATTAATCAAATTATTAATGTCTATGAAATAATAGATTCAATATTACAGGATGTCGAAAACTCTTTAACTTTTTCCAAGTTAAAAATTATGTATCCTAGCATAATGAGAACTGAAGATCTCTGTACAGAACTAATCAAATTACAAAAACAACTAAGTAATGAACAAATGCCTTTAGCAGTTAATGTTGAGAACATTCTTTTGTATGAAAAAATCATCAAATTAGAATCTTTTGTTCTTAACAATAAAATAACTTATTTGGTCCATATACCTATAATGTATCCTGAATCTTTCGATTATTTCCACCTATTATCAATACCAATCAAAAGCCAGAGTCAGTTTAAGGTAGTCCTTCCACAAAATAAATATCTTCTAAAAAACGGATTGCACTACGCACATTATGGCCAAGAATGCCAGGAAATCCTTCCTGAATTCACATATGCGAAAAAGAAGAACTCCACGAACTTCAAGACAGCAGTCCATGTGAAGTAAAGCTACTGAACTCCGAAAAAGACACTTCTACTTGCAAGCCAACTGAAGTCAAAATCACACAACCAATAATCAATCGATTGGACAAATAATCAATGGGTATTTGTACTTCCGGCTAAAGTACCTATCAAACTCAAGTGCTTTGGACAAGAAGAAATCAGAAAAGTTATTGGAACCTTTCTAGTTCGTATACCAACCAGTTGCCAAATAACTATCTCTTCGAGACTGATTATCAACGAAAAGAAGCCTCTGAAATCAGATGCACAACCTATACTATTTCCTGACGTTCCAAATGTACCTGAATTAATGCATTCCCTGAATTTAGGTACACACTTGAAAACCATGAAACTAGACAATCTCCACCAACCGCATGAATTATTGTCTAGGAAATTTAAAAATAACGACCGGAATTTTTTCGTCGGGATCAAATTATATAACGATAACTGATAATTAATTTGACCTGACGATTGTGATAACTATTGAACTAAAAAAAAAGAAATTATTTTAAAAGGACCGACATATTTTGCGCCAGTGCCACGGGCCCTTGGCCCCTTAGGGCGAGCCGTCACTGCTTTCTGCCCTGATAAATTGTTCTTTCACACCTAAACACAAATCCGGGTGACATGTTTGTATTTAGAAGTGGATGTCACATGTGTTTATGTTGTTGAAATTTCATAAGATGTCAATGTCAGTGTCAGACTGTCAGTCGAAATTCCTATTTTGTCATATTTTTATCCAATTTTTTCCATATTCAGGGTGTTCATTTTAAAACTTACCACTCCGATTATCTCCGAGTTGAAAATTTTCAGGAAAATCCCTGAAACACGTCAACTAAATATAATTTGAAGGAGGATGAGTTTTTATGCAAAATTCACCTCCCCCCTCTCAACCCCCTAGCCACCAGAACCACCCCCTAGAAAATCTTAAATAGGTGAAGTGATACATTATTTTGGAGGGTTTTCGATTCCATACAATTTGATACTAAATTTTAATCCCTAAGTTCAACGGTTTTGGAAATATTGACAGTTCATAATTGAGTTTTTTGCTACTTTGACAGCCTGTAAAACCTAAACGGTTATTTTTAGAGGAAAACCAATCTTACATTCTTGTCTTAGATTTTTCATTTGACAGCAACTTTGAATTTAATTCATAATCAAAAATTCCGGTTAATAATTTAATCTCCAGTTAAATTGAAAGTTGATGTCAATTAGGAATTAAAATTTAGTACCAAAATGTATGGAATTAAAAACCCTCCAAAATGATGTATCACTTGACCCCCCCTTCCCATTTAGGATTTTCTAGGGAGTGGATCTGGGAGGTTGAGAGATGACCAACTCTTATCTTCTCTTACGTTGCGTTTCCGATGACATATTTGACTGAAATAAATCTAATGTGCGCATGCTTAAGGTACGGTTTGTTAGGATAGTACGCGACGCACAACTGACAACGTAAACGTCGTCATTGGTTCAGGTATGACGTACACCCGTTACCTGACGTCAGCGTCAGCGTCAGAAAACGGGTGTACGTCATACCTGAACCAATGACGACGTTTACGTTGTCTGTTGTGCGTCGCGGACTATCCTAACAAACCGTACCTTTATGTTTCGTCTTGACGGTTACGTTACGTCCATTGTAAAATGGTCTTACTCTACTGCGACCCAATAAGCCGGGTGAAATAGTTAATTCCGTGTGAAGTAAGGGAAAATTAACTATTTCCGCGTTACATAACGCAGAAATAATGTTGAGAAAATAAAAAAATATATACGTGTCCCTTCTACGCCTTCGTAGTTTTCAGTATAATTTTGACATGTTTAGGTAGATTTGTGTTACATGAAAATAAATAATAGTATATTACATGCGGAGGTGGAAAGTGTTTCATTATTGTCGACAGATACAATGGTTGACCGAGGTGCGAAGCGCCGAGGACAACCAATTCTTGAGACAATAATGTGAAAACTTTCCACGGAATTATGTATACTATTTTATTTTGAATCATTAATTATTGAAAAAAATAAGGTAAAAATATGACCAAAAAGAAATTTCGACTGACAGTCTGACAGCGACATTGACATCTTATGAAATTTCAACAATATAAACACATTATGTGACATCCACTTTTACATACCAACATTGCACCTAGATTTGTGATTAGGTGTGAAAGAACAATTTATCAGGGCCGAAAGTGGGATCTCCAGGCCGAAAGTGACAGGAGAACAGTCACTTTCGGCCTGCTTTGAAGTAAGCAAAAGTGAAGTGACATTTTCGAACCTTCAAACCAGTAAGAAATGTGAAAATTACATATATGGTTTAAAATAAAAATAAAATAACTGGCTGTAAGAACTGTCAATTTTTTTTGTATGGAACAGTAATTAAGACTCACAAGCTGACTGACTACTGACATACTTTTAACAACTGGTGCTATAACAATAATAAATAATGAACTAATAACTATATAGATCTACGTACTATAACATGATGAAATATATCACATTAAGAAATTCTCTTTAATACTAATAATAATAATATTCACAAATAATAATAATATACTGTCTCTTTATTTACAAATGTACTGTCACAGCTCTAGCGTGCGTGACAGAAATCTTATTAGGTCTTCAAAAATCAAAGTCCAATTAACACAACAGTAATTTATTCAACGTTACTATAACACTCAACAGCCAATCTTAAAACTAAAAACTAATAACTAATCCCGTCCACGTATTGGCATTGTCTCCTATGGTACGAAGCATCCCTAGAAAAATGTATGCTTGAAGGGGGTGTGCGCCAAGAAAACAACTTCATCACAAAAAAAAGAGAAAAAAAAATCTAAAAATAACAGTCAAAACCGCACCCCTCTATGACAAATAATACCGAAGATATGGCTCTATGAAGGTACTGCATCTCACCCTATGACGTCACGAGAGCTCAAGCGACGCACGTGATAGTGAAGTAAATTGAATTTACATGTTTTTTCCGTGTCACCTGCAATAATCTAAACAAAAACCACTGACGCGTGCCGGGAACAATCGAATTAACAATGCGGAGCGCGACTGGACGAAGCTCTCGTGACAGTTATTCTTAGATTTTTTTACACTAAAACTTTAATTTTTGGCGCACACCCCCTTTAATCACGGAAGATGTCCCACGATTTGCAAAGAATAAGCGCGTCATATTCTCCTGCGTTAGGACGCTAGGTGCTGAATGTTGGAAGGTTTGAATGCAGTAGATTTTTTCACGAAAATTTTATGGATTACTATCTAATATATAAAATTCTCATGTCACAGTTACCTTCGTCCTCCGAAACGGCTTTTTCGATTTTTAAGAAATTTTATATGTTTATTCATTAGGTCTGAGAATAGGTTTTAAGCTAGCAGCGCGCTCTCTATTTGGGCGGTGACGTCACAGATCTCCGGGGTGCGTTCAAGGACGGCAATGCTAATGCCAAAACCTACTTTTCCCCCTCCAACGGTAATGCTGAACCACGTAGTTTGGAGCCGAACTCGAACGCAAAATGCCAATTTTGGCTTGGCTGTAGCCAATCCTGAACGCAGCCCCGGGGAAGTGCTCCGAGAGCAATTATGATTCAAGCGAGGGCACCCTATTTGAAATCAATAGCCGAACGTACTTTAATTGTTTTGTTTTGATCAATCATTGATCTATCGAATTTGACGGAGCAAGGAATAGCGCTCCGTGCGAAATTTGAGAGCGTTTATTGCTCAAGTCGAGAACGTGAATCCGTTCGCTCTTTGATCAATCGGGAGCAGTTTTGAGACAAAAGTCCAAAGCGCTATTATTATTTATGTATATCTTCTATCGTCAAATTGCGCGGTCCTTTTCTATCATTACATACCATTCACAGTGGCGACAATTGCTGTCTTATTTTTGATTGGTTCTTTAAAGTCCTATAAATTCATAAGGAAAACGCCGCCATTTTGTGCCCTACCTCTTGCTACTTTTAAATATGAATAATATAGGATATAAATGGACATCCATCATAAAAAATTGAAAACAACTTATTTGATGACTATTATGAGGTACATCAAATACGTTGTTTTCAAATTTTTTATGTCCATTTTATGTATATTCATATTTAAAAGTAGCAAGAGGTAGGGCACAAAATGGCGGCGGGAGCTCTATTCTCGCCACTATAGATAAGGCTTATTTAGTCACTGTTGTAATACAATTTGTACTGTAATACCATTCCGTATATGACATGATTTTACAAAATATGGCCAGTATCAATATTGATCCGGAATTTTCAATGGTCCCCCCTGATGATGTCAACAATATTAAGTTGTTTTCCCTGCAAGAAATGGAATCTGCCTTAAGGAACAAAAAACTATCAGCACCAGGCTTGGATGACATCATCTACCTGATGTTCAGGAATTTACCCTTAAGAGGAAAATAGATTCTTTTAAACTTGTTCAACAAAAACCTAATGGGAGAAAAGATCCCACAATCCTGGAAAAAGAATAATGTTATCAGCTTTTTGAAGCCAAATAAGGATCCAGCATTGGTTGAGAATTATAGGCTTTCACCTTGTGGGGGTAAAATATTGGAAATTATGATTAAAAACAGACTAGATTGGCAACTAGAAAATAAACAAAAATTTAATAATAATCATTTGGGTTTTAGGAAGGGAAGAGGAATTTATGAAAATATAGCCTATTTATCTACATACATATTCGATGCTTTTCTTTCTTCAAAAACAGCGGTGGCAGTTTTTTTAGACATCAAGGCCGCATATGATAATGTAAACATATATAAACTTTATAATAAACTCCAAACATTGGACATACCACCGGAAATCAACAATCTTATTCATTTATTTCTTAGGACGAGCTACTATATAGCAAAACGAACATGGGCACATTATTGGGTCCTTTTCTGGCAACTAGGGGCCTACCTCAGGGCTCTCCATTAAGTACTATTCTTTTTAACGTATACGTTGCAGAACTCTTTAAATTGGATCTGGGAAATGTCTCCCTGATTGGATATGCAGATGATTTGGTGATTTGCATAAAGGGTACTTGTTTGGAGGAGATGCTTGTAGAAATAAGTTTTGCTTTGGAAAAGATAGATGACTGGCTAAGGGAAAACAACCTATCCCTGACACCAAACAAGTGTGAAGCGATGTGGTTCACAAAAGGTAGAAGAAAAACAATCCTTCCACCCATAATATTCAATAATCAATCCATTGTTTTTCGACAGCAAGTTAAATATTTGGGAGTGATGTTTCAGAACCATCTCAAGTGTTTTGAAAGCTATCTGTAGAGTCTGGTGGGGAGCAGATCCCTGTACTATATGTTAACAGCTTTTCATGCGTTGGTTAGATCCCACTTGGATTTTTGGTGCAATTTTTATTAAACCAGGTAGTCTGAGAAATTTGGATAAGATTGACAAAATATTTTATGAAGGTTGAGAATATGTTTAGGATGCATGAGATCATCACCTAGATTAGCAATCCTTTCTGAAGCGGCAATAGTAGAACCAGAACAAAGGAGAAAAATGCTGTCAATTAAATTTACAATGAAATTATTGGCCATTCGAAATCATCCGACTGTCAAATTAATGTTGGAATGTCGTAGGCAGCTTATTCATGGTCGTGATTTTTATGAGAATGACAACATACCATATTTAGTCCTAACTTTGCACCATTTTTTGCCTTTCTTGAATAAAATTTATAATGGTGTTAATTTTCCGTGCTATGAGGTAGAATATGAAATTCTAACGTCCCCGTTGAAAACTATTGACTGTAAGATAAAGAAGGACGATATAGCAGCAAAGGCGAGATTTGCTGCGGTAAAAAATGAATATTCTAACATTTTTTTGTTTATTTATTCAGACGCTTCAAAGAAAGATGACAGGTTGGGTTACGGAATTTATATACCACATATAGACCATAGATTCTCTTGCAGACTACCAGACAATATTAGTATCTGTGAGGCAGAAATCATAGCAATTCATGATGCAGTAAAGACGGCCATTCAAAAACATTTAAAAAACGCTATTATCTTCTCGGATTCTCTTTCCGCTATTCAGAAAATAAACAGTAATCTCCATAATGCGGTAGCCTATTATTGGACACTAAGAACAAAGAAGCTTATCCTTTCATCCAGTAAAAATGGTTTTGATTTCAGACTGGCCTGGATTCCTGGACATTCGGGTATTTAGGAAAATGAGACTGTGGACAAACTTGCTAATATTGGCAGAATTTTAAACGTTCCAAAACAAATGCTGTTGGATATTAAAGATGTATATAATAGCATTAAACAAAAACTCTACACTGAGTATAAAGATCAGTGAAGAATTTCGGCAAAAAATAAAAATCACCAATACTGTGAATGAATACACAATGAATGAAAAGACAGGAATCCGTAGTACGAGACCTAAGCAACGTTGTCGGTTCGCACTTTTGTTTTTTAATGACTAGTATTTTAAATACGAAATAATTTAAAAACCAAAAAATTATACTTAATTCTAGGCTTTATCACCTTAAACTTCGTTTATTTTGATTTTAATTAATTTATTTTACGAGGAAATAATTAAATTCTGGTAATTTAACTGGACAGCAACTGCCTAGTCGCCTTAAATAATCAGCCAACTAGTAAAATTTGGCAACGGTAAATTTTAGCAATCTAATGCTTGATTTCAGTAAAATGTAAATAATCCCGTCTCTTCTCGTTTTTAATGTCTTTGGTTGGAGTCAGCTGTCCTTTAGAGGCATTTTGAGCAGCGTTGCCAGATGGTCAGAGGCTCGAATACTATTGGCCGCCGCTGTGGCGCTAAATTCAAATTACAGTTTGTTTTTCTCTGACTAATTGTATAGACACTAAAAATAATTTAGTATCCCACGATATCATAACCATTTAGCCTATAGAATAATGTCGAGCAGTTTTTTTACTGATTTTCATACATAGTATACTACCCCATTGACCCGTAACTCTTCGACTTAAGTAAAATTGGCATGGCATTTGGCTCATGAAGACAATGTGCATTGTTTGTCATTATTATTTTGATATTTTTCTATTCCTCCTGGACTTAAAAGAAGCATTTCCAGTAACGTAGCATAGAGTTCACAAACAGTTATTTATTCCAGTTAACTTTTCGAACAATCAAAAATTTATAAAATAACATCCATTTTAATTAAAAAAAAAAACATTTCTTTCCAGAAAAAGAATCATAAAAAACCCCGAATTATGTTTAAAACAAAAACACAAAAAGAATTAAATTTTTCAATTCAAACAGAGAAAAATGAGATTATTCTCTTGCTTTTAGAGACAGAGCCAAGAAATACCAGAAGCGATGAGATTTTAGACGGTTTGACTGGCGACGAAACTTATTCTATTGTTTCAAATAAATGTAATGGAAGTTTGCGCACAATTGGATTGGATTACGACTATCGGATTATATAAATTCCGATTATGGACCAGTGAGAATTGTGTCAATTTGGGAAGACTTCACGTGAAATCTTTATACGACTAAGGGCGGGTATTATAAAACTATTTTGATAGATAGCAGAAAGTTAACTTGTGGAATTACTATGGGAAGTAACGTCATTCCAGAAGTTAACTTTTAAGTTAACTGTCAAAATATTTTTATAATACCCACCCTAAGGAAAATGATTTATCGTTGTTATTCTCAGCATTGAAAAATAAATATGTTGTTCATTAAATCCGATTATTTCTGCTCACTTGTTGCTACGCTTTTTAATTAAAATGATTAATAACGCTTGGATAATCAAAAAAATATATTGAGTAAAATTTAAAAAACAACAATTAAGTAGGTGAAAGCCATATTCAAAACAAAACAAAAATGAGGATAATTGATTTCAATATTCTTAGGACGAAGAGAGCCGAGTAGTACCTGCCAAATAGCCTTGCTCTGTTAAGATCGAATAATTGATAATATCGGAGAGTAGGGCTGAGTTTATGAGGGCGCTACTAGGTCTTGCACTGAATAAGCCAGAATAGTCTAGGCTATTGTAATATTAGTTCCATGTTCAAGCTATACCTACTTGGCTCAGCCTTCAAAAATATACTTACCAATCTTATCACATAAATTACTACCTATTTTTTCTTCTGTTATAAAAAAATTAGATTAAAATAATCAACTTCAGCTAAAGATAGTCAGTCAAAGGCCAAAAGAAATACAAAATAGCAAAAAAATAAATTTTTCCTGTAAGTAAAATATCAATCAATATGTAATATAATTGGAATATTGCACACCCAATTAGATATAATTTTTTTTTTTTTTAGGGTCTGAGAGGCTTTGGCTTGACCTCATCTTTCATCATATTGGGAAATTGGTTGACAGTTCATTTTCCTATGTAAAATAGGTTTATCGTATCCCGAAACAAAAATTCATAAACTTTTTTTGATTCCGTTTTTGCGTAAGCTTTTACAAACGGCTCTACTTCCTGAGGAATAAATGTTTAAATATAAATACGTATTTACGAATTCATGACGTAAAACATCTCATCTGTCTAGGGAAATAATTCCTTTCTATCATAAAACCACCTTTGAAATAACTTTCGCCTTGAGATTTCTGATTCTGAATGGTATGTTTTCAATTACAATATAAAGCATGTTTAATAAAAAAAAAATTAAGTAATATGAAAAATCTCCCATCGTACTATATTATCTATCTATCTCAAAGTGGAAAAGTTAGAAAAACGTAATTGGTACAAATTTTATACAAGTACTTAGGGGGAACTAGAACTACCATATTTTTTGTTGCTAATGACCTTCCGGACCCCCTGCACTTCAACCCCAATATTTTGAATGGCATTACCCCTTTTCTGACACCTTAAATTAAATATTTTTTGAAAAAAATCTTGCGCAGGTGAATACTATACTCTAAAATATTTAATTTTAGGTAGTGAGGAAAAACCACCTAATTAAAATATTATTTCTTGAAATCTTAACTTTTTTTAAAAAAACGTTTACTGAATAAAAAATAAATGTTGCAACCTTGTATGCGCCGTGAAGCGTACTGAAGTTACCGAAACCGAAGAGCGAAGAGGAGACAGAGGAAGACGCAACTAGACTACAGAATGAGCTGGACTGGTCCTTTAGAAAACGTGTCGCGTGTCTGTAATTATTCATTACATATTCAATTTTCATTTCTATTTTGCATTAAAATTGATTGTTCAATCCAATTTTTTATTATTGTATGTGTAAGGAGCGTTCACAGGTTAGTGGATTAAATGTTATTTTGTTTTTGAAAGTTCAATTTATGCAAGTTCCTATTATTTTGTTCATTTTAATGTATTTTTTAACAAATGTCTGTATGTTTGAGGTGGATTTATAATATTACCTTGCATTTTTTGGGACTTACACCTCAATTGAAATTAATACCAGAAGTTTCTCGATCTTGAAACGAATTACTACAAGCTCTCTAATTAGAGCAATTTTACCTATCAGATTATTTTTATAAAATAAATTACTCGAATCGAGTTTTTATAAACGAATCGAGTTTTATTATTTTAATAAAATAATACTTGATTAGGCTCGGTGGTATGAGTTCTGGATTTTTTGCTGACGTTTCGGTACCAAATCTGCTACCGTTGTCGAAGCTTGGGGGATAGAAGACCTAAAAAATAAAAAACGCAGAAAATTGTTCGGTTTTTTCGTAATTTTGTTTGAATTGAGTTATCAAGCAAAAATTACAAATTTGTAAGTATTCAAACAAATTTATGAAAAAACCGAACAATTTTCTGCCTTTTTTATTTTTTAGGTGTTCCATCCCCCAAGCTTCGACAATGGTAGCAGATTTGGTACCGAAACGTCAGCAAAAAATCTAGAACTCATACCACCGAGCCTAATCAAGTATTATTTTATTAAAATAATAAAACTCGATTCGTTTATAAAAATTCGATTCGAGTAATTTATTTTATAAAAATAATCTGATAGGTAAAATTGTTCTAATCTGAGAGCTTGGAGTAATTCGTATCAAGATCAAGAAACTTCTGATATTAATTTCAATTGAGGTGTGGTGTAAGTCCCAAAAAATGCAAGGTAATATGTATTTTTTGTTTGTTTATAACATTTTTTATAACATGTGCATTGTTCATGTATTTAACAAAAATCGTTTCCTACTGTAAACAACACAGATAAAGAAGTAAATTAAAACCTTAGAAATTATGTGCTGTCTTTTTGTGCTGAGATTTTGATTTTGTGGATTTAGAGCGTTCACTAGAGCCTTGTTGAATTTACTAACATTTTCCTACCCTGATGAGAGAATATCCTAACAAATTGAAATAATCAATATAGAGATATTGGCTCAAAAACAACTATAGCTGAGTAGCTTCCCGTATGGGACCTCAGTATCCGCTGGGAAACTGACTAGCTAACAAAAAAAAACTCTTCAGTATTGAATATAGGTAGTGTTGATTGAATTTTGTGTTTAATTGAAATTTTAACACAAAGACAAAGGATGGTACCTAATTTAAACTTTCATTGAATTAGAATTATTGAATTAATGACTCACAATTATTATAAAAATGACACAGTATGTTTCGATTTTTGATGAATGTTAGATCGAGGGTTTCTCTGCCGTTCTCTTTCCCCTCGAGAATTCTAGGTCGAGAACGGTACGATTTACTTCAATAATAAAGTAGACGTTTCACAAATTTTTAGTTTCTTTTACATTTCACAACTTCCCTTAAATTTCCCAAATATTTGCTATGTCGGGCGCATGTCCAGTAAGTAAGACTGAGTGGGTTTCCACAACGTAGGTCCTTTTTGTTTTTCATTTCATTTTTCAGAAGATTTGTTGTTTGAAAGGTAATTAAAATTCTCATCATTCAATCTTACTGAGCAAACCCGGGTATGTTATACTACAGTAGGTATCACAAAAGGGGTGGTTCCAATCAAAATTTTGAGGTTGAGGTGCATGGGGCCCAAGGGGTCACTCACCTCATAACCAAAATATGGTGTTTCTATCGAACCAGAAACACCCTGTATAAATTTTAGTTTGGGACGGTGAAAATATTCTGGTTAGGAGAAACAAAATAACTCTGATGTGGGTGCTAGGTTTCCAAGGCATAGAGGGCAGCGAGGAGGCAGACGCTGTAACACCCTTTCAATGCTCAGAGCCTTTTGTGGAATAATGAGAAGCCACGTCTCCGAAGAAATGAACAGATGGGAAAAGGACTGCTTGCTTATTGGAGATCCATTACGGGTCTGAGGCAGGCAAAAAAGGTTCATATCCAACTCAGCAAGGAAATCTGAACAACTTCTTGCCATGAACAGAGGAGATATTAGAACAGTCGTTGGTCTGATCACTGAGCATTGCCTGGTGAAATATTACCTCAAAACAATAGGCAAAACAGACAACGACCACTGCAGATCTTGCGAACAAGCAACAAAAACTACAGAACATTAAATCAGTGACTGCTCTGCTCACTTCTTCAAAAAGCTGAAATTTCTTGAAAGGGTACCGCTAACACCACAAGAGGTGAGCTCTACCACCCAGGAAGCTGGCCTCCTTTGGGAGAATCCTACAAATCTTGGACACCAACTAGAAGCAGAGACACGCACAATATCCTAGAAACGTAGCGGTGCTTCAGCAGCTGGAACAAGCTGTAACTACTCCAATATACAATATACCGGTTGTCCGACGAAAAATAGGCCATTGACAGTTTTCGGTGGGACACCCTTATATTTTAATGAGCATAAAATTTTTTGAATGCGCCAGGATATATAATTGTCAATTTCTTGTGGCAATTTTAGTGGGAAATATCAACAAATATTAACGAGATTAACTACTATAAGAGTGAAAGAAAAAATTGAAAAAGTTAAAAAAGCGTATCTATGTAATGCACTAGGTACTTACCAAATAAGTTTGGATTGAATTTATTTTCTATCAAGATTATAAAATTTAATCAAAACATCTTACCCCTCTAACAAGATTGAACCACTTTGAAAAAAATGACGAAATATGTCAAACTTTATCAATAACTTCGCAGCCACTCCACAAAACTTTATCGCATTATTTTTTATTACCACAGTTATTAGGTTTACGCGACAAACTAAATTATTGTTGAAGTTTATGAAGGTAAATGGAGCCTTAAATTGCTAGAGTCGCCTTAGCGATTTTATTTGTTGTGTTTCAGTTAAAGAAGCTGAGGAGTAAATGTCCCGTTGACAAGATATAAAACTAGGTTTACGGCCTTTCTGGGTAATTTTGGAGGGTTGTTATTTTGTTTTTGCGCAAACAACATAAAGAAAATGAGTTTCTGTGATTCAAAAAAAGAAATTTTATGTTGAAACTTAATTTTCAAAAATCCTCGAGATGATGTTTTGTTAATTTATGTTAGAATGTAGCATATAACAAGATAATTTATTGTATAAGGCCCAGTTGGTAGCTATCTGCAAGATTGATTTACCATTTTATAATAATTCTATTGTTTGGCGCATTACTGGCCGACCAATGGAATTGCGTTTTTATCCGTCAGATTGCAAACCTGACAGTTTATCAGAAAGTGAATAAACCGGCCGTTGATGGTACAGGATTGAGATTACATACATTTAGCGTGGATACACATATTTATTACCGAATTGGTATCATCTCGAGCCAGCACCTCCTTTCGTGTTATACGAGCACAGAGCGAATACGTCGGGTTTGACCCTTCTGGTCAAAAGTTGCTCAGAGTCTGGGTCGTCAGAGGATATCTGCTCGGACAGATACGCAATCCCTATCAGTCCAGATAGCTCCCGACTTTGAGGCATGTCTTTGCACCTGCTGATACAGGAAAGCGTTGAGATACGACTGATTTGCCATAGTGTGGACAGTGACTTTTATATCCAATATTTGCTGACTATAATTAGGTCAATTAGCGTGAATGTGCTTTCATATGGGAATCTTTTATTCATCACAAGGTCTACTCCGTCTATGTGACTTTTCTCTTTGGAGTTTTTCTGGATTAGGATGTGATCGGATTTTGAGGTTGTGCATTTCTCTCCTGGCAAGAGTTTCTCGAAGACCAAGTATGTTTCATTTGATGTTGGTTAGTTCTTGTTCTAATTCTTCAAAGTCGAGGTGTTCTTCGTCATAGTCCGTATGTTGTCTGTGGTCATATGAAAATGAGATAATTTTTCTTTTGGCATTTTTTTTTCACTGTAGTTTCAGTCGAATATTTGCCTCTTCCAGAATCCGTGAGGTCGACTGATTGCTCAATGTGAGATTCTGAGTGATACTCACTGAGGTATTTTCGTATTCTCGAATTCAATAAAATTTGTAAATCTCAAGAAAAAATTAGAGCAATTCAAGATATATCGGCCTCATCCATCAAATGTCGTTAGGAATGATTCTGTGAATGTATCAAGCGTTAACTCCTTTAAAAATCCATAATGTCAAGGGCTTCGCTGAGTAGCTCTTGTAACCACATTGAAAAGGTTGATTAGGAAGGAAAAAATAATGAGAAACACCATATCCTAAATAAAACTATATTTAGGTAAGACAGAATGTGTATTAGCATAACGACATGTAGATGCGCTCCTTCGGTTTGTAGTCCCTGCTTATCCCCAGACGGAGTAGAGACGTTAAATCTCTGACCCTTATCCCCTGTAGTCTCCTGAATAGAGATTATGTTTTAATCTGGAAAAATGACTGACCCTTAAGTGTACTCGATTTTTGTGATAGATTCAATGAGTGCCTGAGGATTTTTTAAAATATTCAAGACATATAAATAAGTGACATAAATATTTCAGGAAAATGCTTTATATTAAAATTCTAATATAAATTCCATTTAAATTCTCTTGCGAAACGGCAAAGAACCCTTAGGATTTATACATATTATCGTGTCGCCAGCAAAAAGTTTAATAAAAAAAGGCGCCTGGGAGTTAGACTTACATTCGAAAGAAAGACGATTCGATGCTAAAAAAATGTTAAATATCTTGGAGCCCTTCAATGAAAAGAGAGGAGAGAGCTCTGACGTGAATTCAAATTTTGATTATTTTAAAGGTACTTAGCGGATCCTGGTTGTAAAGCAGTAATGGAGACCGACATGGGAGTTCACTAAGCAACCGAGCCAATATAATTTCAAGAATTATCCAAAAAATAATATTGAATTTATTTGTTAACTAACTAATCTCTCGACAATAATGAAACCCTTTCCACCTCGGTATGTATTATACTATTGTGGCCCTGAAATTAAATGGTCGATTTTTGTATCCAAGGTTCACATATGGAATATCAGACAATCCACCGTATCCACCATTAGGAAACATGGGTGACAACAAAGGTGACATTTAGATACAAAGTCTGACGGTATCATATCATAATCAAACACCGTGACCTGTCGAAGAACCTTCTCATTTCCATATCTCTGCCATCCAAGCTACGAATCATAACATCTCCTACACGTTATCAGATGATTATGCTCCAATCCAGTAAGAGCGAAATCGAATCGTTGCTTGATATAGGAGATGATGTAGCACCTGCCTTCGATGTCACATGAAATAACTTCATGTGCCATAGTTGGTGCTCTTTACCGTTTCAACAAGAAATATGCTCTATATGTGTTGCAAACCCTCTCATATAACAGTGTACCCAGAGATCTGAAGGTCACGCGCCAACTTATGGCTGCGCACACTCAGGGTCGCAAAGCAACTCAAAGCCAAGGTTGTGTGACGTTAGAACATTACTAGGTCACTTTTCAAGGCCAAGGTCAGGGACGTGACGTCCTAGGAGGGGGGTGATGTGCAATCGGGTTTTGGAGACTACTATTTTTGATTATCGTTATCCTGTTAATATTGCTGGAATCACAGGTTGGCTGTTCCGTCCAGGAGTTTTAAATATGCAATTTTTAACTGGTCGTCCCCTTCGTTCGCTATAGCCGTCGGGGGATGGATGAACTCTGGTACCTTTGACTTTTTTGCCGTTGAAATTGTATCACTAATTGTTATATTGGCTATTGTCCACGTTGATGTGGTAAATCTCGGTCTTTCTGGGCTAGTTTATCGCACAGGGCTTGTTCCCCGTTCTTGATTTACAACTTTTGGCGGTTGGTTGACTAGCGGCTCTTGAAGGGTAAGGTTTGAGGGATCGTCAAACACGTCCAATAGGGAATCTTTTCCAGGCGAAAGGGTGTCCTCTGTGGTTGTCTTTGTGTTGCCCGAACGATTTCTTCTCCGATTTTCGTGCTCCTGTGCTTTGGCCTGAACGGTGATGCCCCTGTGTTTGTTGATCTTAAATTATACTTCTTAATTGGCGTGAATGAAGACTGGAGCTGGCTTTGAGACAGGTCTAGAAGGGCGTTTCCCAATAAAGGTAGTTTGCACTGGGAGAAGACTCAGCTAGTGGGGCTTTTCCCAATTGAGGTACTTGAAACTAGCACCCATAACGAAAAAAGAAAAGAAAATAATGGCACGAGAGAAATTTTTACAATGAACTCATACATGAAAAACGAAGACAACAAATTCGAAACTAATACCCTACAATGAGAATTAGAGAAAGGAAAAGAAAACTATATTGCGTTGTTCTATTTAAGAACGCAAACTACTCGTTCTACCGCTAAAAACAATCTCCAAGGATCATACAATTTCGATGCATGAGAAAAAAACCTAAATGAAAGAGTCGAACCATTTTTTTCTGATCTGAAGAGCTTTTTGATTTCCAACAAATTTAAATATTTTGCATTACGGCTATGCAGTTTCTAACTTTTATTATTTTTAACTTAAAAGTAACACGTCCAAAGTAGCTCATTGTACTTTTCATATTATTGCGATCCAAGAGCCTAAAATGGCTTCTTGCACTAAAAAACATATCTTTTAAAAAAAATTCATTACTCGAAAGTGTGTAAACAAACCTTAGAATCTTCTTTGAATGATAAAAGATAGTTTTTTCAAAACTAACTACCTACTTGAAATTCAAGTAACGGTTTAATGCTTAAAGTTTCGACGAAAGCTTCTGCCAATGTGATTTCATGGACAATAAGAAGGGATACGTGCACAGAATTATTATTTCCATTCCGTCAGCTTATTTGGATGTGCCATCATGGATTTTATATTGAAAAAAAAAAAGAACCATATGGTTTATTTAATTTTCCGCTTCATAAAAGAGAAGATGTCAGCCTCGAAATTGTGTTTTCATGCGCACTGAGCTGAGCATGGAGAAAATGGTGTGAGGTGTGACAGATAGAAATAAGGCATGGAAAATATACTAAATTTAAAGAAAATCGTCCACATTTCAACATCCAAAGATAATTATGGTCATTACTGCTTTGTGAACCTAACAGCTTGTTTTTACGGACCAAGAGGAAATGTTTTTGAAGCCTAGTTCAAATTACAATTTTACAAGGAACATTGATTTGCACACTCGGAAAACTTTTGACATGCAGGACTTGTCTTTAACATTTAGGGAAATGAGGGCTCACTTTCCACCCGGGTGGAAAGTGAGCACTTTCCACCTGGGATCACTTTCCACCCGGGAGGGAAGTAAAATTCAAAAAAGTGTCACTTTCAAACTTTTGAAAAGTCAGAAATATCCACATTACGTATGTGGTTGTAAATAATAGCTATTTACCTAACAAGAGCGGAAAATGAATTTTTCCGCACGCGGCTGCCGTTCACCGAACGACGAGTAGAATTTGTCCTGGATAGAGATATTATAAATGGAAATTTATTCCGTCTCGGCGTGACAAAGTATAAGCAACTAAATAATTTTTCAAATTGGACTGAGGAAACTCTATCGAATTTATTAGGGTAATTCTAATTTGAGCTTCCTTTTTTTTTTTGAGAATAGGCTTTTGGCATTCTAGAAAAAGAATTTAAACCCAATCTCGACTTGGACAAGTAATTTAAGCCTGTTTTTGTTTCTTTCTAGGATTTCTTAAACCAAAACAGCAGTTTTTGTTTTTAGTTTATTTTTTTGTAATTTTTGGAATGTTCGCAAGCTACATTTCTAATATTCAAAGCTGTTGATATATAATTTTTTTAAATTTTTTAAACCATTTGATTAAGTAGGGTCAAGTAGGAATAGGATGTTTTCATCATCTACAAAAAGAACAGAAATGTAAAAGATATAATGATATTCAATGTTTCTACCTACAATAAAAAATAAAATATATCCAGCAGAGCCCATTGAAGGTACTGCTGCCAGGGTAATAGGCTTTTGACATCTCTTCAAGACAAACACCAAAACTCTCTTTGTTTTTGCATCCATCTCATACCATCTCGAATCGTACACATAATCGGTAACATCTAAACTCTGGAATATCACCATTAAACTTTTATTTGGAAAATTTAATGAATCACCTCGTCAATTAACCTTTGACCAGCATAACACAAGAGAAAAGATGCTGCTACATATCCTCCAATAAAACTAATTGCTTTTGGTGTAGATTCCTAAAATGAATATATGGCAAACTACTGTCATAATAGGAGTTATTATTAGTGAAAAAAATATTTGAATAAAATTATAAATCGCGTTCTAATATTAACAGTAACCCAATTGAGATTATTGTTCTTTGGCATTATTCTTCAAATTTCATGAGATAGGTAGTATTTGACCACTGGTCACATGATTTCGGTTCCGGAAGTGGATTATAAATTGCATTTGACATGTACGTGATAAATTTTGAAAAACGGATTTTACAGTTCTGAAATCCGAGAAGATTTAGACTCATCAGCGCAGCAATTCTTTGCATGAAGCGCTTCTTACTAAACCTAAACTTTAAAGAGGTATTTCTTCTGTGCTATTGTCTTTCCGTAATCCACTTCCATGCTTACTGTTTCGTGGCCGATGGTGTCAAAATGTACAGACAAATTCTCCAATCAGCCCGAATTTTAGGGCTATCAGAGGATCCTCTTGAAACTCTCTCCAAGAGAGATAACTTCCTAGTCACTGTCTTTTGCAGAAGTCGATCATATCTTTATTCAGTTTTGAGAACTCTCCAGGAAATAGCCAATTGAGAAGAATCTACTTGAGCATCCACGGTCCTTGAAACAAACAATTAGGTATGTAGATGATTATCTAACGCTCTTCCTGCAGACAAACATCCAGATCATGAAAGTAGCCTGCTTTCAACGGGCAACCAACGACTGAAAGTGTCCAAGGTAGGTAATGATATTACTGTCCTAACAACCGCCAACTACAATCTAGCTGTTAACCAGTTAATAATGTAACGAGTTTTCGAGTCAGTGCAGTGACGAGGTGCAAATCAAAACGCGTCTGTTTTTGGTTCCATAACGAACCTGGATACCAGTTTATCACGGCGCCATACTCCGCAGTCTGAATATGTCATGTAGTCGTCTAAAGTCAAATTTTCATGGCCGGACTTATAGTATACCCCAAGAAAATATAGAACACCAGCAGATACTGAAATTGCTTTTTTATAAGCTTTACCAATAAATGTTGCCAAAAATCTAACCTACTAGATATTTCTCTGTTGAATTTTCCATAAAATTTCGATGAGATTTCTTCATCCTTTTCTGTTATAATAGAATTCGTCCGTAACTATTTGGTATTGGTTTCTTTTTTTAGTGACTTCAATGCTTCTAAAGCTTCCACGTATTTCACAGGCAGTATGTGAATATTTTTTGCCTCAATTTTCTTCGAAAAAGGCTTCTATATTCTGCTCGCTATTCGAATCATGAGCCTAAGTTCCTCTTGATCTTCCTATTGTAACGAGGTTACCAAATTTTCCGTGCATCCCGCTCACTCAATTAGTTAAAAATTAGCGCGAGTTCAACCAATCGGATTTTATGAGACTCACCCCGAGATGGAAGTAGATTCTAAAAGGGGTTGCAACCCGCTGCAATTCCTCACGACCACGTGACCTCGTGTCGCCCGCGCTGGTTGAGTGGATACGAAGCGCGATCGTCACCGTACCCACACTGCTTGCGCGCGACCATCGAAGCCGGTATCAGAGTTTTCGGCTATAAATACAGCCGCCCTGCAGGAAAACAAGAATTCTGTTTCAGATTCCGTTTCCGACGCAGCTCCGACCAGACCAGCCACCAGTCAAGGACACCATCACCCGATCCGATCTCCGCCGCCTTCAGCCCGCCCCGACGCCGTCAACAATGGTAAAGGGTAAAGTAGTACGGGGCGCTATAAGGTCTGTTCCCACAGGAGTCTCTGACAGTTTGCAAACTGTCAGTAAGCATCGCCCATACATGTTTTCAATGCTGTCGTTACAAGATAAATCTGTAACTCAGCTGAGCGATTGTTTCTGACAGGTTGCAAACTGTCAGAGACTCCTGTGGGAACAGACCTATTATCTTTCCATGACGAGCCAAGAAACCGTCTGCTGCACGTATTACGGAGTATCTCTCTTGGTACCATTCCAATACTTAGGTCATGTTCTGGACTGCGGATTGAATAGCGTTGAGGCTCTATTCTCTCCGTAGAGGATTGGTGGGGACGTCTCCGACCAAACTGATACCGAGTGACGCACCCCTCTAATTTTGTCCTTCTCTTTTCTTCGAACCTGCACTTTACTCAGTTGAAAAATTCGCGCATGCGCCTATGCGCCTAGCAATAATAATCCCATGGAACTATTTACCGATACCGTTATTTTTCCGCGACCTTATTACCGTGATTCTCCGTCACGTACATAGTATTTATACATTATTCTCGTCGACTTCGTTCACTGTCCCCGCTCTTCGACTCTCCTTCGATTGCATTTTTCACTGTTCCTTTTATCTAATGTGATTGTGCAAATAAAAACTTCATTTTATAAGTTAGATTCTGTGTTTCATTTTGAGGGTGCGCATATTGACCTCTCGTTTTCCGTCTCCACTGTAACAAGCTACCTGGAGCACGTGGGCCCTTAACCACTATAATCCTAAGGGTGGCGCCCGAGTTTCCCAAAAACCCCTTAACCGTCCGGAAAACCAAAGTAGTGCTACAAATTTGACGCCCGAGCAAGGATCATTCTGCGCATGTCAATGAAGTCAGCTTATGACCGTTTGTTTTGGTGACGCCCGTAGGTCTGACCGTTACCGTACCGTTTTTTTTAATGTGAATGCCAGACCGCATAGCGCCGGAACAAATGAACCGCTCCTATTAGACCGTTCGGCGTATGCGTTTTCATCAGTCCCATGAGTTGGAGTTCTTAACCAATGCTGTCCGAGCTCTCAAAAGAGCAACATCTAGTAAACCGTTCCGAGAGATCCGACCGAGCCCTCAAAGGTGCAACATCTGAAAAGACTCACCGCCAGGCCGTAAACCTGATCACTTGGTCGCTCAAAACCCAACCGTAAACTTGATCACTTGGAGAATCTCGCTTCAACCGTCTACCTGATCCCTCAGAAAGACTTTCTAGCTCCGACCGCCGACACTCCGAATTTTAACCGTACCGTACCGCCAATTGTACCCGTAAGCCTGCTAACGATCCTGCTGTTAACTATCCGCTGGAGGCCGTTGTTATTTGAACTCTTATTTTGTATTCCTCTACCGTTGAAAGACTGTTAACGCATAGTTACAATCTAAGGTTACAATGACAGGAGGCACCAGCAACAATGGACACCCACCGGTTACCAGTACACCGCATACCACTGCCGCTACAGTCGTTACAACCAGTCCAGTAAGCCCGTCCGTTATTGTACCAATAACCACTTACTCCGTTTGGTACGATACCAACGATGGCCGTGTGAGTTGGGTTTATCTATTGAAGAAAGACGAACTGATTCCTGAACTAACAAAGTTTGGACTGGACACTACAGGTACCGCTGAAACATTGAAAAAGCGATTAGTAACATTCTATTACCAAGGAAAGGCTTCACCCGCAACGACCAGTATGGCAGGAACTTTCCGACCAGTTCCGGCACGCAAACGATGCAGGCAAATAGTACGGCTGCCCTTACTCAGACTACTGCTAATACTGGGGCACCAGGTACAACTCAGGTGCTTAATCCGCCGATACCGACTATAACCATTTACCAACCGCTGCCTTCTCCAGTCGCATACGGATCTCCGGAATGGCCCTAAAAGTACATTAATGGAATATCCATTTTAATGGACGAACCGATATGGTGACATTCATAAAGAGATTACAGGAAATTTGTGCCTTCCAGGGGATACTGATAGATCGTTTACTACCGCATATTCCTAAACTTTTACAACGCATCCCCATGGTACCGAAATAACCGAGCTCCCTGGGATACCTGGGACGTTATTTTCTGCAGGATTTTCGCAGCTTTTATTTTCCGATCAACTATGCCGCCGACTTCAACTATGCCGCCGACTTGGAGATTGGAATTAGCCGCCGGCTCCGACACCCGAACGAGCCAATTCACCGGTATATTACAGACTTGCAAACCCTCATCAGGAGGCATGGAAGCATAACTCCAGATCAGGAGCTTCAGTTGTTATATAGAAACCTTTTACCTGAATACTGGCAACATATTCGGAAGGGCGACATTACCGATGTGGTTTCATTTTCCCGCACCCTAAGGGAAATCGAAAGCCTATTGTCCGAACTGAAGGCAATCCCGTCAACATCTAGAAGCACGCACCGTCCAACGGCCGGCATTTCTGTTACCCAAAACCCGTCTATAAACCCAGCACCAGCGAGAGGCTGGCAACAGAATCGGAGAACCGAACGGCCTAATAGAACCGAATGGCCTAATAGATCCGAATCGTACCAACGGAATTCTTGACCAGACAATCCGTCCGAATCAGTGATTTGCTGGAAGTGTGGAGAAACTCGACACTGCAGAACAGAATGCCGGAGTACTGCAAAATTATTCTGTTCCCGTTGCAGAAAACCGGGTATAATGTCCCGAGACTGCCCATGTGACCGTTCCCGTTCAGCAAACTAAAAAGGTGCTCTCCTACTACTCCTACTACTCAGCCCAGCACCGTAAAATGATAACCTCAAATAGACATCCATATTTTTCGAAAGATGTAAACCCGATTCGTCAACCAGATTCCCGACCGCATGTATGCATTTACATCGAAGAGGCCCCGTTTTAAGCTTTAATCGATAACGGTGCCGCCAAGTCGTATATAGAGGATCTCGCTGCAGATATCTGCCGTCTCAGTGATTATTCCGAAGTACAACCTGAGGTCCGAAGTGCCAAAGTGGCCAATGGAGGTGTAATCGACATTTCTAGAGCTTACCAGATACCGTTACAGCTCGAAAAAATTACACTGACCGAAACCATCAGCTACTTTCCGAATTTGACTTCCTATATTGTGCTTGGGATGGATATTCTGAATCGACACAAATTTCATCTGGATTTGAGCAGTAGCGGGATTTATTTGAACAACTATCTTCTACCGTTTCCTACTTTATGTAGTCCTATTGGTCCGATAGATGTCCCGCCGAATTTGGTGTTAACGTCCGCCGAAGAGGTACTATTGAAGAAATTCTTGGATCACGAGTAGCCGAAGTTTGACCAAATCAAAGGCACTACCCCGTTAGTGGAACATTCTATTAACTTGCTTAAACCCGATCCAATTAAACAGAGGTACCGTCCTCAGAATCCCAGAATGCACGAATAACACCGAAGTACGAAAGATGTTGGATGATGGGATCATTGAAACCTCCAACAGCCCCTGGAGTTGACCCGTAGTCATTGTGAAAAAGAAGGATGGGAAACACCTTTTCTGCATTGACTTCCAAAAGGTCAATGCCGTTAGCCGAAAGGATGCTTACCCTCTCCCGTTTATTAATTCTATACTGGACAAACTAAGAAGGCGCCGATATATTTTTAGTATCGACCTTAAACAAGGAAACTGGCAGATTCTGCTTACCGGAAAAAGTAAGCCTGTTACCGCTTTCACCGTACCAGAAATGGGTTTATACCAGTTTCGAGTAATGCCTTTTGGGTTACACTCCGCTCCCGCTACATTCCAGAGGTTAATGGAGAGCATCATAGGCCCAGAATTGGATAGTTATTGCTTTGCATACTTGGATGACATTATAATCCTTGGCGAGACTTTTGAGGAACACCTGAACAATTTAACCGGAGTTTTCCAACACATTTCATGTACAATGTCTTATACCTATCTTTAACTGTTTCGGAAATATTGACAGTTGAAAATTGACATTTTTGCAACTTTGACAGCTGTAAAACCTAAAAGGTTAATTTTACAGCCAAACCGATCATACATTCCTATCTTAGTTTTTCATGAACTATCATTGACACCAACCTATAATTTAATCCATGATTAAACGTTCCGCTTAAATTATTAATCTTCTTTTAAATTCAAAGTTGGTGTCAAATGATAGCTTATGAAAATCTAAGACAAGAATGATCACTTGTAAAATCGGTTTTTCTCTAAAATTAACCGTTTAGGTTTGACAGTCTGTAAAAGATGCGAAAAAGTCAATTTCAAACTGTCAATATTCCCGAAACAGTTGAAGATAGGTATATGACATTATACATGCATGAAATATGTTTAGAATTGTCCACAAAATCCAGAAATGTCATTATATACAGGGAGAGTCATTTAAAAAAATATAACTTTGTATCACCACTACTTATTGGGCCACCCTGTATACTGGAAAATAATTTGGCAACGTAGTACTCATGTTGATCTACAAGTTTTGTATTTAGATTTTTTTTCAGTCTCTGTTAGTATAGGAGATATGGACGACCGCGCGCTTAATAACTCACCCGTTATCAAATTTTCCGTGCATCCCGGTCACTCAATCAGTTAAAAATTGAACCAATCGGATTTTATACCTACTCACTCCGGTGTGGAAGTAGATTCTGAGAGGGGTTGCAACCCGCTGTCGCCTGCGCTGGTTGAGTGGATCGTCACCGTACCCACACTGCCTGCGCGCGACCATCGAAGCCACTATCAGGGTTTTCGGCTATAAATATAGCCGCGCTGCCGACAACAGCTCCTACGAGACCAGCCACCAGCCAAGGTACGCCATCACCCGCTCCGTTCTTCCGCCTCCTTCAGTCCGCCGCGACGCCGCCAACAATGGTAAAGGGTAAAGTAGAGTAAGAGGGCAGGTATTTTCTTCTAAGGGGTATAAGGATCATATATTGTATAGTGTGCTGCCGGACCGATTACGGGGCTCTCTATTCTTTCCATGACGAGGCAAGGGGTTGTCTGCTGGACCGATTACGGGGGTGCACCCTTGCTTCTATCCTTATATTTCTGACACTTCTTTCATTGGCATATTCATTGGTAACATGGATTGCACGGGGTTGCTGCCGGACCGATTACGGAGCGCTCTAATCTTTCCATGACAAGGCAAGAGAACGTCTGCTGGACCGATTACGGGGCATCTCTCTTGGTTCTATTCCAATACTTATGTCATGTTCTGGACTGCGGATTGTATAGCGTTGAGGCTCTATTCTTTCCGTAGAATATTGGTGGGGACGTCTCCGACCGAACTGATCCGGATGTGACGCACCCCTCTAATTCTGTCCTTCTCTCTTCTTGGCACCTGCACTCTACTCAGTTGCATAGTTCGCGCATGCGCTTGGAATATGAGCTGAAGGTAGGAGTACAGCAGCTTAGCAACAATAATCCCATGAAGCTATCTATACCGATACCGTTATTTTTCCGCGATCTTATTACCGCGATTCTCCGTCACGTACATAGTATTTATACATTATTCTCGCCGACTTCGTTCACTCTCCCCGCACTTCGTCTCTCCTTCAATTGCATTTTTCACTGTTCTTTTTATCTTATGTTATTGTGCAAATAAAAACTTTATTTTATAAGTTGGATGCTGTGTTTCATTTTGAGGATGCGCATATTGACCGCTGGTCTCCACTGTAACAAGCTACCTGAAGCACGTGGGCCCTTAACCACTATAATCCTAAGGGTGGCGCCCGAGTTTTCCGAAAACCCCTTAACCGTCCGAAAAACCAAAGTAGCGCTACACTATTCTTGGTCGCCCTGGTTCCCAAAGTTGAAAAAGTCATGCGTCACGTTTATTCTCCTCTTGAGTATTCCTGTCATTGCTTGCTTGGTGAAAGATGACAACGATGAGACGATGCTATACTGTTTACAATGAAATCCGCCAAAAATAACCTCATGTGTTTTTATGGGAAGGTATAATGTCAAATACCTATCGCATTTAGTTCGAAAGGTTTTTGACTTACAGTTTGAATAGTATTGTCTACATAGAATGGATATTCTTTGAAATTTTTCAATTTTTCATACAATCTAGTGGCCTTCTCTTTAAAGCTATATCATAACTATAGGTCACGCCAAGCTAAGAAACCCTGATAAGCAAAGCTATAGGCAGATTATGGACACTTTGTTATTTCGATAACAATAGTATATTTTGTATTTAGGTGGAAAAGTGACACATTCTCAGCAGGCAATCACTGAAGGCCGAGAATGTGCTTTTCCATCGAAATACTCATACTATTTTTTCTGCGATCGTTTAAATATCTGTTAAATGTTTGTCTTTTTGTTCCAATTGTTCAGCAGTACGAGAATCACTTTCCCGGCCTAGGCCGGAAAAGTGATTCACGTATTGTTATTCATTGATGCCTTAGCAACTATTGAGGCATAATTGAAATACCAGAATATTGAGTTTTGCGACCTGTCAACCGGTCAAAAATGATGACACTTCTTGTCAATCGCAGAAAAAATACGTAACAAGTAGTGAGTATTTTTATAAATGAAATACTATGCAGTAATAGGGGTCATTTATAGATTAATTTGTTATTATCCTGCAGAAGAATTAGACAGCAAAATACATACCTTCAATACTTGACTTCCCAATGCACCTATAACAACTGCCGCTGTATAAAATACACTGCCACATGTAGCCTGAAACCAACCAGCTAGTTCATTGCAAACACTAAAAAAAAAATATATTTTTGTCTCATTATATCCAACAGAAATTTTACTTTAAAATATCCTGATGATATCGTATGCAATATTGCAATTGCTTCCACCGAACTCTCTCATCTTCCGCTTCGAAGACTTCTCTGAATAACGTTTTCAGATGATTCAGTCTTGCTACCAATATTTCAACAGCCTCAAATTGGATGATGGTTATGCAAAAAGCGGATGGTAAATAAACGAAGATCCCTATTACTTGAAAAAGGTAACATAAAATGAAAGCCATGCCTTCTTGTTGCTTTATGGGCATCCACGTTGGGTTGACCATACCGCAGGGTTCGTTTAAATTTTTAAGAGCGTTCATTTTCTGACATTGAGGTACTTGCATATAAGAAACAAAACAGTACCACAGCATGCCCGGTACTGTATAGAGGATACACATTAATGCAATAAAATTGCCTTTCTTTACAATTTCGTTGTATTCTGGTGGTTGTCCGAATTCTTTAAATTTTAACAAATTATTAAAAAAATTAGACCATTCTGCGTGGTAGAAAAGAAATGTGAGACAAACGCTCATGCAACCGACAAAACCAGTAAGATCGCCTATATCTTCACTTATTTCCAAATCGATGTGATCTTTGAAATAAATATTTTAGTAAGAACTGTTTTTTTTTTTAATAGGGCTCTTACCTTTAATTATAAGAACCAAATGAACCAAAGTTCCCAAGCCGGACAACAAAGAAATCGTACGTAGTAATGCAGACAACCCAAAAAAACATTTTGTATAGGTTTTTCCTTCATCCAGAGGGAACCATAAAAATATATTTAGAAGCGTCAACGTCCAATAAAATGGCTTATCTTTTGCTATAGCGTACATTTTTTGCTGTTACGTGAATGTATACTCTTTTCAAAATGTTAATGCCTTATATATTTCAAAATAATGGTGTAATTTATAAAGGGATTTGCCTGTACTTAAATTAAGTAGGTATAAAGCATTTTATGTAAATTAGAAAGTGTGACAAAAAGCTTTTTATTTAAAAGAGTTTTCGGAATAATATAAAATGATTTACAGATAATGTGATATAATTTGAAGCAGATAAAAAGGGTAGAAGCGGCTCCTAACGTTTAATTCTGGTTGTGCTTTCCTATAGTTTATTTAACATCGGTATTGGTATATATTAATTAGGTAATAGAATCTTTTAATTTAAATCATTCTCGTGAGATTATTGAGTGTCTACTATGTAAGGGAAAAGAAATAAAAGAGAAGAGCTTGATTAAAATTTTCATCAATTATACAAAAAATGTATAAATTCTCTACTATGGAGAAACGCTCCGCTCATGAAAAGTGACTCTTCGTTTGCCACCACATACCGGAGAGCAGATTCGTCAAAACATTTCTTTATTTTATCAGCCAGCAACAAAACTACGAACCCTAAATACAAAAATGCCTGAAAGCCGGCCAGTGCTCCCATTTATTGAGGATCACTTGTCTTGTGGTGGGTTCCTGGCTCCTACATTTCTTGGTAACACCTAAAAGTGGCTGTTTGGCACCGAATGACCCGTTTGGGATTCTGTTCTGTTTAGGAGATGCTCACTAAGAGATGATATTCGTATACCCCAAAAGAAGAGAATATACTCGAATAAAAACTACGGAGATTTATATCGCATAGCTTACGGGGAAAAAGCTCCGCCCAGGGAGGGCTAGAAAGCGAGGATTCAGATGTCAGCTCGGAAAAAAATGCAATAAAGTTCGTTGATATACGCCAACATAATGACACAACTTATCCTTGTCGTGACGGGATGCGTAGCAAAGGGACAAATTAATAGAGACTTGCTTGGTAGGTACTTAATTTAAGGCATATTGTGTGTAGAATAAAATTAGGTAGTAATTATCAAAGGATAACCCTGATTCATAGTGCCTTTTCTATAAGGGCATAGGGCTGAGCGAATAGATATGCCATAGAGATAGGGATAACGATCTCTATCCGTTACAGAGTTCAAGCCCAGGGAAGCTACCTGAAAGACACAAAGCTACTTTAGGTAAGATTCGCTGACGTGAAGGTCGTGAATTGCACTGGGTGGAGACTTGAAGCCAGAGGAGCTTGTCCAAAAGACGTTATTACATATCCGTATGTTGCCAATCACTATTTATATCCGTTTATCGCTGATTCGCCAATCAATAAGTCGGTCAAAAATATACAGTTTAATATTTTCCTAAGTAGCCTTGCTGGTTGACAATATCAAGCCTTATTAGGTAACCACTTTTGAAGTTGGATTGACTTCTATAGATGATCTAGTTGAATGCATTATTTGTTCCTCCATCAATGAGCTATACATTTAGAAAAAAGAAGAGAATGAAGATGATGACGACGTTGAATATAAATATCAAGGCACTAGCAATAAAAATGAGGATGATGGCGATGTCTAAGACCCACAACGATTGATAATTGAAGACAGTGTAACAGCCTGTGGTACGCTTACCTGATATCAACTGCTATATGCTAACCATTGCAGGTGCAACGACGTGCCGGCTTGACTAGTCTTCCTGAACTGGGCCGGTATTCTGGTTCTCAAAAACGCTCACCGCTTTCTAGTCGCTCGGCACTTTAAATGCAAATTTACATTGAAAGTGCCGAGCGACTGAAAAACGGTGAGCGTTTTCGAGAACGAGAATACCGGCCCTGGTGGTATATCTCTGGTGAGCGGATTTATAGACTTTGGTCTTTTCCTCGGAGACTGGCTCAGATATTGAGGAGCGGTTGGAGTCGTTTTCACTTTCGGAAGTTGGAGTAGCCTTCAATTTCTGGTCCACTGCTTTATGATGCGGCTGAATGATGGTTGACAGAGACCGGGTGTTGTCAGGGTATAAAAAAAAATAAAAACTTTAGAGATTGGCGGTCTTATCAACAGTTACGTAACATGATAACAGCAGCTGTTGCTCGAGAGAAAAAAGCATATTTTAATATGCAAGCTAATAGAAACTCAAAAAATTTATGGGCCTCTCTAAAATCCTTAAATCTGCTACAAAAAGAAAATAAAGTCGCCCTTCCTGAAAATCTAAGTAACGTTGAAAATATTAATAAGCATTTCATTGAATCAATACCAAAAATAACTGTTGATGACTCCCTGAGGAATTTTTACAGGAATAACATGAAAGATAACATATCAAGTGTCTTTCGTTTTAGTCCAGTGACAGAATCTGAGGTCTTGAATATTATTAAGAAAATTAAGTCAAAAGCAACAGGATTGGACGGTATAAATATTTTAACTTTAAGCCTCTGCTTACCGTTCCTTTCACCCTATTTAACGCATATTATAAACTATTGCTTGAGAGAATCCGTTTTTCCGTCCTCCTGGAAAAAAGCGAAGGTCACCCCTCTTCCAAAAATAAAAAATCCCGAATCTTTCAATAATCTCAGACCAATTAGCGTTCTACCGACGATGTCCAAGATCCTAGAAAAATCATCGAGACTCAACTGAGGACGCATATTGAAAAATATGATCTTTTACCTGTGCACCAATCAGGATTTCGGCCCAATTATAGTTGCGCAACAGCACTTACCAAAATAACAGACGATATATTTAGAGCAATCGATGAAAGCAAACTAACAGTCCTTGTACTTCTTGACTACTCAAAGGCTTTTGACACATTGAATCATCAGCTTTTGAGCTCCATTATGCATTAGATACTTGGGATTGTCCGGGAGTGCAAACAAACTGATGGATGAGTTTTTACTGGGTAGAAATCAAGCGGTTTTTTATGATAACAATCTATCCTCATTTTTGCAGGTAGCGACAGGCGTTCCTCAAGGAACAATTCTAGGTCCCCTGATGTATTCTTTGTACGTCTTTAGCTTTCCTTCTGCGTTTCTTTCTTGCTTTCATCATTTTTACTGCGATGACACTCAGTTATACTTGCCTTTTTCTATAACTGAATCCGATCAAGCTGTAGCTGCTACTAATGTACTGGATCTTTCTAAAAAACACGGTCTTCAGTTAAATACTCAAAAGTCAGGTATGATTGTCTTTGGACCAAGGAATCGCAGAGAGGAATTTGTGGCTGCGTATGGGGGGTGCATTAAACTGGGTTCTGAGCCTATCGTTGAGCACAAATCTATTAAAAACTTAGGCCTTATTATGGATCAGAATTTAAGGTTTACAGATCATGTTAACAGGTGTCTGCAGAGGGGTTATGCGAACTTAAGGACAATTTACCAGCATCGCTCGTGTTTGAACAAAAAAATCAAAACCATGCTATGTGAAAGTTTTGTTTTGTCACAAGCTAACTATTGTGACACCATTTACAGCCCGTGTTTGAGTCAAAAAATCAAAAACTGCAAAATTCTTGCTTGCGATTGGTCCATGGTATAGGTAAATTTAGTCCAATAAGCCACACTCTAATAACTAGCGAATGGCTAAATATGTTTAACAGACGATATTTACATGCAGCGACCTTTTATTTTAATATAATTAAAAACAAAGCTCCCAACTATCTGCACAATAAAATTAGATACAGATCCGATGTTCACAATATAAATATTCGGTTCAGTGGAAGGTTAACACCCCCATTACACTCTCTACAAATCTTTAAAAGATCCTTCTCATATCAGATTGTATCAGTATTTAATCAGTTCCCATCCTTATTTCTAAAAACTAATAATAAACTATCATTTAAAAAAAAAATGTTTCAAATTTTATTTGAAAAACAATTTCATTCTGCAACTTGAACGTCGATGAGTACCTATGTTTTTTCTTTTCTCCTTGTTTTTTTTTTTTTTTTTCTTTCTCTGTTTCTCTCCTTATCTGCTTACATTTTCATTTATGGTAGTAATAATTATGAACATGTTAATTATACTGCTGTGTCCTTTTATTTTTATTGTACGGGCTTTTTATTTGGTAGGTATAAACAAAATTGATATTTTTTTTTTTTTAGGGTTTTATTTTTTTTGTTTTTTATATTAAATCTATTCTAAGGATCTTTAAGTGCAATCTAACTTTTCTGTCTACAGGGTTAGGTGGAAGAACAGATACCGATTTTTTTCTAAAAATCGGTAAACTGAATCTCGCCCTTTTTTTTTATGAATATCTTGTAATTTCTTATACTTTATTTTGAAAATAAAAGACCTTTATTATTATTATTATTATTATTATTATTCCCCAGGAAATTTTGCACAAGTCATTCACCCATTTACTGATCCATAAATGTCTGGAACAGAATGGCTAACATATACATATACAGCATTTTGTATAGTTTTATGCAGTTTTTACTAACTTTTTATTGGGCAAACATAAGTTCCAAGCTTTGTAAATATGCGTTTGCAAAAATACCAAGATTTCGATTTTGATTTTTCACGGCTAAAACTTCAACTTTTAGGGAATATGTCTATTTGTACATGGATTTTTTGACGTTGTGATATACAGGGTGTTCCGTTAAAAATAGTGGAGAATTACAATGTTGAAAAACGGATTTTTTTTACTTGCCCTGTATAAGTATCAAACAATTTTGCAACCTACTAGAAAAAAACTTTAGATCAAGAGAAATCGAATGGCGCAAACCGCAGGTAGCTAGCACACCTGGTTTAAAAGTTATAATCATTTGAAATGGTTCACTATTGGCTGGGACACCCTGTAGTACAAGAGCGAGTATGATGCTGTCCCAGTTACTTTTGGTGACGATGGTACATGTATTATTTTCCGGACGAATAATAATAAAATAATAATACGGAAATTCCGGGTTAATAAAAAAAAAATTCGACCGGAAGTTCCGTAACATTATCCACACTGTAACATAAAATTAGACCAGCTTTTACCTTTTTTATATTTGACAATTTCACTTTCATGTCTACACAAAATTCTTAAAGTCTTATACTAATTTACTTAATTTTTTTTTAATTAGATCATGAATTTCCACCTAGTAGAAGCCGATTCAATAAAAATACAAAATTTCTATTAAATCACATTTGGAAGCTTCTGAAAAATACTTCAAGCAATCAAAGGAATCCCAAACTTTCAGGACTTATTGAGTAGGTTCTTTTTAACGAATAGAACAAATCGCGAATGGATCTCAGACTCAGAAATGAAATTGTGATTTCTTTCTCACTTATAGAGCCGTTTTTCACGGCAAAGTTTCTTCATGAAATTATTAACGAAATTATTACCGAAATAATTCGTAAGTTTACTATTCTTGGTTTCGCTTTTTCCTGTTTGACATGGCAAATAAAAGTCTAGCAAAAGATTCGTGAAAATATTAGTCATACGCAGGCGCAGTTACGTTTTGCCATCAATAATATCAAATCATAACCTCATACTTTGATAAACCAAAACAAATAAAACTTCCGTTTTCTATTTAATTGTTGTTGAATCTTTGTACCCTCCTGCAGATTCATAAAGTTGAATTCGTTTTTTCCTTCCATAAATAAAGTTTGTTTTTTTTTTTAATTTGCTTAGCTGTTTTTGGGTGCATTTTTTTTTTCACCGATGAGCAGTCTATCCTTATCTATTACATAAGAAATTCAATGACGCATTCATAGGCCCACGAAAAAGAAACTGCCTTTTAGTGTGCGCCGAAGCTCACGCATATTTTCGGCCACGCCCACAAAAACTATAGAACATTTTCTAAAGTTTATTCGTAAAATTCTTGTCGTGTAAAACAGGAAAAGTTGACTTACGAAATATTTTGGCAACAATTTCGTAAGTAATTTCGTGAAGAAACTTTGCCGTGTAAAACGGCTCATATGCAATAAAATCATTCAAAATTTCTATTAAATCACCTGTCGAAGCTTCTGAAAAGTACTTCAAGCAATCAGAGAGACTTCAAACTCTCAGGATTTATTCAATAGGATCTTTTTATCAAACAAAACAACGAGTGGATCTCCAGTTCAGAAATCGAATTATGAATTTTTTCTCACTTAGATAAAATAGAAATATACAAAATTTCTATTAAATCATATTTGGAGGCTTCTGAAATCGTGAATGGATCTCAGACTCAGAAATGGAATTATGATTTTTTTCTCATCTAGATGCAATAAAAACATACAAAATTTCTATTAAATCACCTTTGGAAGATTCTGAAAAATACTCCAAGCAATAAGAGGGACTTCAAACTTTCAGCATTTAATGCATAAACTCTTTCTATTAAACAAAACAAATCGCGAATGGATCTCAGGGTCAGAAATGAAATTATGATTTTTTTCTCACTTAGATGCACTAAACATAAAAAAATTCTATTAAATCACATTTGGAAACTTCTGAAAAATACTTCATGCAATCAGAGGGACTTCAAAGTTTCAGGATCTATTGAGTAGGGTCTTTTTATCAAACAGAACAAACCGCGAATCAATCTCAAACTCAGAAATAGAATTATAAATTTTTTCTCACTTATATGCAATAAAATCATTCAAATTTTTTATTAATAGTATATTACATACCGAGTAGGGAAGTGTTTCGTTACTGTCGAGCAAGGACGTATATAAGGGGGGGTTTTGGGGGTTCAAACCCCCCCCATTGAGCTGAATAAATATTTTTTTTTAAAGAAAAATAAACATTTTTGGGCGTGGAACCCGGCGGCCAGGCCAGGTTACTACCTATACATCGTCTGATCCAAAATTGAAACCCTTTTCAGCATAGACCACGAGCCGCCACCGCTCTGAAACCCCCCCCCATGCAGAAGCTATAGCTACGTCGTTGCTGTCGAGAGATTTATATAGTCAATCGAGACGCGAAGCATCGAGATTGACTATTAATCTCGAGACATAAATGAAAACTTTCCTCCGAGGTTTGTATACTATTTTATTTCCAAGCCATTGCACACCATTAATTAAAAATTAGTTATATGATTTTGTAATAATAAAAAAATAAAACAAACTTGCCAAAATGTGTCATTCACTGTTTTGACGTTTTTACCTGACATGTTCTCATTATTGCCAGCTAAGGTAAATAAATAACAGTGAGGGAAATCGGTGAGGGAAGTTGAATAGGGAAATCGGTGAGGGAAATCGAAGAGGGAAGTGACACAGGTAAAGTGACACTTCCAAATTTTTAAAAAGTCAGTAATATTAAGATTACATTTATGATTGCAAATAAAATATTGTAAGGAAACACATCTTAAAGTTAAGAACCGTTTTTAGAAAACGCCCTGTATATTTTTCCATTTTCTGACCAGCCTGTACATGCTATTTCAATAGTTTTTTCATATTTTTTATGAAGAATAACTTCTTTTCGTATAATTGATAAGAAAGTTTCCCACATGCTGCGGAACTTGAGTGGACACATTGTATATTACTGGCTTGAATCAATCAACTTCCTCAAAATATATCAAATGTAGTTAGAGCGTTGAAAGACCAGATGATAGAAGAGTCAGATGAACTGTTCAAAGGTGAAAACTCTGATGTTTTTTGTAATATTAGCAAGAAAAAAAGGTTCAAGTCAATCCAAATGCCGCATTAGAAAATAAGTTTGATACACTGATTTATCAAATGGATAAGTACTTTGAATCCAACCAGAGACACTATTTTATGTACTTTAGAGGAATTAAAAGTACCCTTTTATTCCCTGTCTCATTTAATCCTCAGGAAATGAAGTGAAAATTGAATCTGTTGGGAAATATAGTGAAATTTAATCCCGAGAATTGAAATACTCACTTTACTCCCTTAAAACAGGGATTGACAGGGTAGGTACTTTTTCACCTTAAAGTGCATAAAATACTATTTAAGGTACAATTAAAACATTTTCTACATTACAACACATTCAAATTAATTTTCAAAAATACATTAAGCACATACCTTAGAGTTTTATACGTTCACACTTGTTCACTAAATGTCGAATGCGGATCTGCTTTGTTTTGCAGGTCGATAAAAAGGATTTTTTTGATTGAGTTTGTTTATAGCCAATAATTTTAAGTATATACCGGGGCAAAGTTTACCTGGGTATTGGAAACATTAGTTTATTAAGTTAAAATAGATTTGACTCAAATTTTGTCTTTTTTATTATGTAAAGTCTGTTTTTTTTTATTATCTTTTAAGATAATTCCTCAAGTCAAAAATTTAGTGACTATGTTGGCAACACAAGCCTTTTTCATATAAAAAATTTGAAAGCATTGACAATTTTACATTGTATTGCCAACATAATGTCATTTTGACTTTTATCTTTAAAAAAAAACAAACTTATCCTTTCTTTAACAACTTTTTCTATAATTTGTGTCTTGAGTTAGAATTTTTATACCACAGATATTATTGATGAAGGCAAAAAGCCTAAAGCAAATTAACTTTGGGAGTCGACCGACGGTATCTAGCTTTCTAGTTAGAGATTGTATTGGTGCACTCGCCGATCATCTACAATAAATTATTACAATTAACGATGCGCTTGCGCCATGGTATTCAGAATACATACCAAAATTCCAGAAAAAGTCTGCTTTTTCTCGGGCATGGGATTATCGCGTGTATTCTGGATTTTACATGAATAGATTTACGGATATATAAAGGCCGGTATTAGCTAGTAGTTTCAAGTTTAAGATTGACTGTGATAGGATTTATAGTGATTATCAGAGCCAAAGCAGACCCCACTGATAATACTTACTTTTTTTTCCAAACAATGAAAAAAGTTGATTTAAATTAAATCATAATGACTCCAATATTTATATTAACAATAATTATTTTTTCTACTACCGTGCGTAAAGTACGGTACTCCACGCACTATTCAGAAGAAGTAAAATTCCATTTCACACACTAGTGCGTAAAGTAATTCACTTCACACACTAGTGCGTAGAATAATGTCAATGACACATGTTGACACTGTCAATTTATTATTTTTTTTGGTAAATTACTTCACGCACTAGTGCGTAAAGTGAAAATACTTCACGCACTAGTTCGTGAAGTATTAGTCTAAATCTATTTTTTTACACATATTTGATTGGTAGTAGAAAAAAATTTGTATGCAATACGTGTGTAAAGCACCTTTTTTCACTCATGTGATTGTCGCACTCGCCTTCGGCTCGTCTACATAGAGAATACTGAAATACATGCATTTTATTTAGGTATCTTTTCTTTTTTTCATCCTTTCAAACAGAAATATTATTGTATAGTATCTAGCTTTGCTACTGATACTGCCGACTTTGTCGAATGTTTGATATTACTTAAAATTTTTGAGTAAGTATTCAACTAAAACTTACTGATTACTGTTGATATACCTACATACCGGGTGTCCCTAGAGAGTGGCTCACCCAGGGCCGTAGCCAGGGGGGAGGGGGGGCATTGGGGGGGCATTGGGGGGCAATGCCCTATCTTTCAAATGATCATGCCCTACCTTTAAAACACAACAGCGTTAAGGTTTCTCTAAGAAATTGAGGAGTAGATAATTGAATAGGCCTGAAATCGAGTAAGTGCGAGGATATTGAGGATAAGGATAAGTATTTAGTGTTTCCGAAACCGCATAAATGTATGATGAATGTATGCAATATGCAACAGTGTTTGACGTTTACACAGAGGAACATTTTCATTTCGAAAGATTGCGAATGCAAGGATAATACACACTACTACACAGAATTGCTTATCGGCCTCGTTTGTGGAAATCGCAGCCTTCATATGGTCTACCACCATTTACGACATCATCCACTACATCGTCAGCTGTTTGCGCCAGCGGTCGTAGTTTAGAATATACAATTATGATGAAAAATGTTATTTAATTTTGATTAAAATATGGCAACATGGCCAACGATGTGCAGCAAAATTTTAGTGGTTCTAAAAGTTTTTGTAAATATTGTAAAAAAGAAGTTACAAATGTTATAAAATGTGTGAAATGTGATGATAGCTTTCATCCCAGCTGCCTTACACAATCTGCAAAGCTGAAAAATAGCGTATGTGTACATGAGGCTAGATCAACAAGTCAGGCCGCTACAAGTGAGGTTAAGACACCCGAAACTGAAAACGAATCTCCTGCTGAGGTTCAGAATAAACTGCTGCTTCGCATTATTAAGGAAATGGAAAGTAAGTTTGAGTTACTCAATGAAAATAATGTTTTATTGAAAGAAAAAATTATTTCTTTGAACGAAAAACTTGCTATTTTGGAAACCAGGGAAAAAACGAGTCAACTGGCAACTCTGCAAATTCCCACGCTGGTCGGTTCGCAGGCTGATATGACCTCGTTATCAGCCGACGGATTAGCAAATTCCAGTGCTACCAACAGTGGGAAATTTAATAACCCTGGTGGAATTAATTATAATAATAGTAAACAAAATTCGCATGATCCATCTCGTAATGCTGATAAAAATAAAAATGTTGCTAATAATAACGCGACCCAGCAAATTTTCATACAAAGATCAGTTAGAGTGGCAATTATGGAGGCTCAGACAAAGACAAAAATTGCCGAAATTCAAAAATGAGTGATGATAACATCAATACCGAGGATCACCACCATTACGTAGGTGACTGGCAGGATGTTAAAAAACCACAAAGAAAAAGACGATTTGTAGTTTGAAACAACAACGAAGCTGCAACTGAAGTGAAGACAGTTCAAAAAACAGTTGCATTACATGTAACACGATTGCATAAGGACACAAAACCTGAAACCCTTAGAAATCTTTTGGCAACCTCTTTTCCAGAGGTCAAATGTGAAAGCCATATCTCAAGGCAACCGGATTTGTACAGTTCCTTTAAGGTAACAATTTGGCAAGATAGTTTATCTAAAGCTTGGCGTAAAGAAATATGGCCAGTAGGCGCTGTGGTTTCTAATTTTTTTTTCAAGAGGAGGATGCCAACCAAGGAGCAATAGCTGGATCCTCAGGCGTCATAAATAACCTTCAAACTAATTTTGTTGTTAATAGTAGCAGCAGTGTAAAAAGTCCAAGTGTTTTGTTAGAAAAAGTCTCCAATACTGAAGATGGAAGCATTTCAAATTGTATTGAACTAGTTGTTTACTACCAAAATGTACGAGGCCTTCGTACGAAAACTCACGATTTTTACACCAGTACCTTATCAGAGGATTATGATATTATTTCTTTAACAGAAACTTGGTTAAATGAGAACTTTGGTAGTCAGGAACTGTTCGACTCTCGATATAATATCGAGGAGGATTCTTGCTTGCACTGAAAAAACATTTGGTTTTTGAACAAATTAACATAGACTGTGATGTAGAAGGGATCCTGGTGAAAGTTAAGTACAAAACTAATGTTGTTTATGTTTCTGTCGTATATTTTGTACCAAACACACCTTTAGATCAATATGAAAAGTATTTTAATTGTTTCGAGTTTTTAAATGTATCTGAGTCAAAAATACTAATATTGGGAGATTTCAACTTGCCAAATTTTATTAAAAATGATAACTCTAACTGTGATAAAGGTAATGCCTTGAATTTGTTTTTGAAAATGTATAATCTAGACCAGGTAAACTCAGTACCAAATTGTATTAATAGAATTTTAGATTTGGTTTCCTCAAACATGTTGCTCTCCCCAATGCATAAAACGGGCTGCCCATTAGTAGGTGAGGATTCGTATCATCCATCTCTCACTTTTTCTTTGTTTTTAAAAAAGCGCAAAGCGCAAAAGGGTCACAAGAAAACGCACTTGTATGCTTTTCCAAAGGCAAATTTCCTGGAACCATATCACTTATTGTCGGTCTGTGATTGGATGCCTGTTTTTCAATGCACAGATGTCGATGAATGTTTAAGAGCTTTTTATGATGTGATGTATTCATGCCTGGATATAGCGGTATCAAAATATGCTGTTTCTGAGAACTGTGATATAAAATGTAAGTATCCTTTATGGTTTTCCTATAGGCTAGTCAAAAAAATTAAGCGTAAGAATCATTTGCATAAACTAGTTAAGAAAAATAAAGTTAGTAATGAAAAATTTAATGAGTACCTTCACCTTAGGAAGCAAATTAAAAAAGATGTGAAAAAGGGATATGCTGAGCACCAAAAAAGTGTAGAAAGCAACTTAATAAATGATCCTAGTAGATTCTGGTCATTTGTTCGCAGTAAGAGAGGTCAGAATGTAATACCGGAAGAGGTCACATATGAAAACGCCATCTTTAATGAGCCAGAGGATATTGCTGAAGCCTTTGCAAATTATTTTAAATCGGTGTATGAAAATGGTTCTATGCATTCACTAGATAATCTGAATTGGGGCAATTTCGAATTTGAATGCATCTCTGAAAGTTTAGTGAAAGAAGGCATAAAGCTGCTTAAACCAAAAAGATCCACAGGTGTAGATGGTATTCCTAGCTATATATTTAAAGGGTATGCTGAACAGCTTGCACAACCGTTATCTTTCTTATTTAATTTGGCCATAAATTGCAATAAGTTTCCAGAAGAACTAAAAACTGCAGTTGCAGTCAGTGGCGGCTCGTGGTATAACATATTGGGGGTGCACATAATTTGTAATTCATAATAAATGCCGGTTGCGTTTGTTTTGCTGGCGCATTTGGCCACTAATTTTTTAAATTAATACTTTACAGGTAGATTGTTAAAATTTGAAGAATGATAAAATTAAATTTAAAGTTGTTTGATATTAATTTGGGAGTGCACGTGCACATGTGCTCTTATGGAGGAACCGCCACTGGTTGCAGTACCAATTTTTAAAAAAGGTAAAATCAGTGATGTCAATAATTATCGACCCCTAAGTTTAATTAATACACTAGCAAAATTGTTTGAGTTGATATTATACGATCAAATTAACAAATTGGTACAACCAGAAATCACAAATTTTCAGCATGGATTTCTTAAGGGACGCTCGACTACTACAAACCTGTGTGTTTTTTCCGAGTATGCTTCCATGGCAATCGAAAGTGGTAAACAACTAGATGTTATCTATACCCTAGATAAGGGATACAAAACTCTCTCGAACCTATAATATAGATGGGCAACTCAATACAAACATTTTGTTCCTGATTACAGCGCCCTCTCGCGTGTGTAGTCAGCAATTTGAGAGCGCGGGAAGCGCTCCTTTTTGAATTTTTTTTTTCTTTAGGATCCGTTTATCATTTTTCATTACCACTAGCACTAAATAGTTTAATATGTTTCTAGTGGAAATAAAATTATGGTAAACAGTCTCTTGATCACATACCGAAGAGTTACATACTAATTAATCCATGTATTAAATACAAAAATAACAATTTTGAATTACTTTATTAACTACAGTATGATATAAATCAAATCAATAATAGTTACTTACAATGAATAAGATTTTTTGATTGTAAACGTTTTGCAGGCATAAAATAACCACCTAAATAGAAAAAAAAGTTACAGTGATAAAATTACAGGAAGTAAAGTCCAAATTTCGGTATAATGTAGGGATCGAAACATACCTGCTCATCATTTTTGGGAATTCGATGCATTTTTACTCTGATCCCTCGGCTTCCACACATCACATGGCCACACAACAAGATAAAACTATTTTGCTTTGAACGGAGAAAATTTTCAATCTCTGATTCAAATTATTGATTAAAAATAAAATATGTCAAAATTTGTCAATATATGATGAAAAAGTGAAAGTGAAGCGACGCTGCCACATGTCAAAAGCATGGGATATTTATTTTGAAAAAGAAATGTAATTTCAAATCGTACTACTGGCAATTATAAGTTAGCGAGGCACACGATTTTTTCATTATTGGAAGCTTTTTAAAACAAATGGACTGTACTTTTTATGTATAAATCTGACAACAGCATTGGACGACAGCGCCTCTGCCGTCTGTAGTCGCAAGCTTTTAGCGGATCAAATTGCGCCATAAGAGTTGCACATGCATGATCTATACTGATTGCTCAAAAGCCTTTGATAAGGTGAGCCATGAAATTCTATTGCATAAGCTTGTCAATTTGGGTTTTTCCGAAAGAGCATATACATTTATCAAGTCATACTTATTACAGCGGCCACAAAAAGTTAAAATTGGTAAATATTTCTCTAAAGAATACATCAGCACATCCGGCGTACCACAGGGCAGCAACCTTGGTCCCTTGCTTTTTTTATTGCATATAAATGGCGTGACCAATGTTTTAAAAGAGTCAACAGGACTTCTTTATGCTGATGATTTAAAGATTTTCAAAACAATATCAAATGAATCTGATTGTGCTCAGTTGCAGTCTGACATTGATGCGGTATGAAATTGGCTTTATGAAAACGGTATGTACCTCAACATAGACAAATGCAATGTAATGACATATACAAGGAAAATCAATTATGTTGTATATGATTATGAAATAGAGAACAAAACACTTGACAGAAAATACAATGTTAAAGATTTAGGGGCACTTTTTTCACCAAATCTTAAATATAATGACCATTTTAGCTACGCCACTGGAAAAGCATATAAGTGTCTGGGATTTGTTACTCCTAACTCTGGAAATTTTAACACTTCAACCATAAAGTTGCTTTATAACTCACTGGTTAGGCCTCACATAGAGTATGCCTCAAATATTTGGAGCCCAACGGCAACTTCTAATATTGATTTTATCGAAAGGGTGCAAAAGCGATTTTTGAGGTATCTCTTTTACAGGGAAAATGGTACTTATCCTTACATGCTTTCATATAGGAGTATGCTCGAGGGTTTTAGTTATACAACTCTATTTGAGAGAAGGAATCAAAATGCATTTTTGTTTGTGTTTTTTATTGTAAATGACTTAAACTATAATTATTGCAAGATTATTAATTTCATTAAATTCAATGTTCCTAAACCTAATCTAAGAATCCTTAATAAAAAAACATTCTTTGTAACTCTGGGAAGTATATCTCCACTAAATAATATGCCGGCAAATTGTAATGCTTTGTCAGAGTCTAAAGATTTTGATATATTTAAAACTAATGCCAAAGAAATCAGGTTACTGTTTACTTGTTAATTATATAAGTGTTAAATGTTAAATGAGTTATGAATTGATTTTATACACACCTGGACAATTATGTTGTTTGTGATAAATTAGTGTGATATATTTTATATGTACATCATGTCCTTTTTTACCTTTTGTTTTTTAATAATTTTTAATCTAGTTCTAGTTTGTTAAGTTTTTTTTTTTTCTTTCTTTGAGACCCTAGTGTCTATTCTTTGCATATAATTACCGTTTTTCTATATGGTGTTTGTAAAGAATTGAATAAATAAAAAAAAAAAATAATAATAATATAATAGGAAAAGTTGAAGATGCAAACGAAATCTGAAAAAGCGTTGTTTCAAAGTGTTAATTAATGTACTAAAACTTAAAACCAAGTATGCATAAAGCGGAAGCCCAAGTGTGCTAGGTACAGTCGTGAGCATTAAAAGTGGGATACCCGACTGACAGGTCTTGTCATTTTTGCTATTTTGGGTAAATCAGTCTTTTCTGTACAACGGATTTTTTGTCAAATATGAGAATCCCTGTCATTGCCGACGGTGTAGCTGGTGAGCCCGTTTTACAATAGGAAAAATCGGGTGTCCCATGTTCAATGCTCACGACTGTACCTGATGTGGTGCAAACACGCTACGTCAAGGCAAGGAATGTCATGCTGCCTACGTCATCACTGGTTCTCTGGCGTGGTAGGGGGCTTGAGATTTGATCCACACAGGCCTTATGAGGATAAGCTATCCTGTAGTAGTACTTAGTAAGTATTATCCTTGGTGCCAATGGTCCAAAGCGGCGCGAGAATCAGCGCCATTTTGTTCGCCAGAGATGTTATTTATTGAAAAATTTGCCTTCGGCGCCATTACCCCCATTTTGTTTACCTATAAAAAAATTAAGGCGGGGGGGCGGGGGGGCAAGAAGTGTATGCCCTATGTTAAATTTGTCATGCCCTATCACAAATTTGACTCTAGCTACGGCCCTGGGCTCACCCCTATAACTTTTTTATTTTTCAAGATAAACAAATGAAATTTGGTATGAAGATATTTCACTCGAATACGGATTGATGAAGAGTGCAATTATTTTCTGTCACTTTCGGTTTAACTGGAAATCACTATAACTTCCTTATTTTAAATGGGTCATCCGGTATATTTTCGCTTAGTTCGATAGAAAATGACATTCCGAATACAATAACACCCCATTTTAGGCTTTTTGAGTTTTGTCCTTCAATTTATTAATTTTTATAAATTTTAATCTAGAGTGCCTTGAGCTCGTTTTAAATTTGCAAAATCGTATTTATGGTCTTAACTCCTTTTTTTCAAATGGAATGAAGATGAAGAAGGAAAAAACTCAAAAAGTCAAAAATGGGGTGTTTTTGTATTCGGAATGTCATTTTCTATCGAACTAAGCAAAAATATACAGGGTGAGCAATTTAAAATAAGGAAGTAATAGTGATTTCCTGTTAAACCGTAAGTGACAGAAAATAACTGCATACGTCAATCAATCCGTATTCGTGTGAAATATCTACATACCAAATTTCATTTGTTTATTTTGAAAAATAAAAAAGTTATACCTAGAGGTGAGCCACTCTCTAGGGACACCCGGTATATTATATGAAAAAAGTAATTATGGAACTTTTATAAACTTAGGTAAATATTCGTACCTAGCAGTAGCGGTTCGTCGTGCCTCCCCTGCCGTAAAAGATTTTCCAAATGTTTTTTTGAAGGCTTAAATAAACGTTTTTGGGCATGGCACCAGAAAAATATTTCTGCCTCCTCAAACGCCGAACCGCCCCCGTTCTAACATTAAAAGATATCCAACTAGGAAGGGGGCGGCAAATATTCAGTTGCACTCGGGCGTTGCATTTATCCTCCTGGCTGACCACAAACCCTTAGTGGAAGTTCTAGGAAGCAAACAATTAGCTGATCTATCAGCTAGAATCCAAATATTCCGAATGAGATTGATGCGATTTTCCTATGATGTACAGTATATTCCTGGTAGAAACATGATAATGCGTGACGTGTTATCCAAAGCTCCATCGAAATCCAGTGATCATGGAGCAGATATTTTATTCGTCAACGAAGTTATAGAAAAAGTGGAAATGAATCAATGCCTATCAAGGACATTCGCACAAAAAGTATCTTGGAATATTAGAATAATGATGACAAACCTCATCCTTATAGACAAAATGGTTGGCCACACATTAAGGATTTACCAACCGAAAATAAAATTTTCTACCAATATCAAGGAGAGATGATGGTAATATATATAGCTTAGTAACCTGCAACATAACAGAGTATTCATCCCGATGACATTACGCAAGGAAATATTGGACAAAATACTCGAGGGTCATTTGGGCATGACGAAATGTTTAAGCCTTGCCAAAGAACCGCTGTGGTGGCCCAAAATCTCAAAACAAATAAAAGAAATTGTAAAATAGCCAAGAATATAATTCTAGAATGCAAAGACCCAAACTTAGGACTGTTAACTTATAGAACAACAAAACTAGAGAGAACTGAAAGCTACACCATTTCAACCTCAATTTCGGAAAAAGTAACTTTTATTTAGGAAAATGTCATTTTTGGAAAAAGTCAAATTAATTTCGGAAAAAGTAAAGTTAATTTCGGAAACAGTAAATGCAATTCAAAAAAAGTAAATTCAAATTCGGGAAAAGTTAATTCAAATTCGAAAAAATTAATAAGTAAACATATTACTTAGAAAACCTAGCCGAAATCGTCATTGGATGAATTAATGCTGGAATTTGTGTCTGATCATATAACCATGTCCAGAGGCATTATCTTGCAGTTATGAGACTGGATAATTTCAATCCGGAAACACATATATTTGTATATAATTTTTAATAATGTTATTGTTCTATGTAACTAATTTTTCGTTTAAATAATACTTATCCGAATTTGGATTTACTTTTCCCGAATTTGAATTTACCGTTTCCGAAATTAACTTTACTTTTTCCGAAATAAACTCCACTTTTTCTGAAATTAATTTGACTTTTTCCGAAATTGAGGTTGAAATGGTGTAGAACTTATATTATCGCCGCAGAAAATAACGTCATCAGGCGAAACAGAAGCCAAGTTGAAGATGTAACCTCAGGAGCGATGATAAGATTAGAGCAAGGGACAGATACTCGACTAGAGATGTCCAATTGGGAACTCCCCGAAAGTTGCAATGATGAGTCAAGCTCAGATTCAGAGGGTGACGATGGAGGGGATGACACAAACACAGAATACGGTGATCATGGCTTTTATATTTTCAGTTAGCCATGGAGCATAAGGTTTGGTGATTCTGTAGGTTTTAAAAGGCGCATGAATATCCAACAGTGCCGTAATGCTGTCATTCAAAAAATCAACTTTGCTATCGACATCGCTCATGTCATATATATTTCGCCATGGAATAGACCGAAGATCATCCTCAAATTGATTAAGATTAACATTTTTGAAGTCTCGCACATTTTTGAATATTGGTTTTTTGCTTTCATATTTAAATATAGTCGTGCAAAAAATCAACTCATGATCCGACAGTCTAGCATGTAAAACCCCTGAAGAATCCACCAACGATTCATCGGATACAAGAAAATAGTCCAACAATTTATGAGAATGTTCTGTAATTCTGGTGGCATCTACAATGATCTGATAAAGACCCAAACCCCCAAAAACATCCACAGCCATTCTCGCATCAGACCGTGTTTTTACAAAATAGTCAATATTAAAATCACCCATACAGAAAACATTGTCAACAACTGGAATAATGTTGCCAGTCAAAAAAGTTTCGAAAGTGTTTAAAAATTCAACATAAGAAAAATCAGGTGGTCTGTAAACCACTCCACAAGCAATACTCGATTTATTTAGGATAATTTTTATCCAAATCTGTTCAATTTCATCTGATGAGCTCACTATTGAATACTTAATTTCTTTTTTAATATATATCGCTTCAATGACATTACAAATGTTTCGCTTAAGATCTTTTAGGCTATTTGAGCAAAGGATCACAGCATCTTTCCTTGACATAACTCTAGAGAAAAAAGTCTGGAACTCTCAAGTCAGGAGAGTAAGGTGTCCATTCTATAGGACCTCCATATACGTCTTTCCCCAAATGCCCTATCCAGTGATTTCCTTGCTATTAAAGAATAATGAGGTGGGGGCACCATCCTGCTGGAAATAGATATCATCCAAGATACCCTCCTGTCTTAACTGTGGAAAAAAAACATATCAGTGCATACAATTTCAGTTATCGTTGGTTCATTAATGGAAATGTTCTGTATTTTTCCTTAATAGAGATTGCACACCAAACTTACTTTTGGGGTATTTCTTTTGACGAGTTCCAGAGAAAATACTCAGGAACTCGTAAAATTTTCTTGGAAATTGTATTTTAACTTAATTGATATGTTACTAGACAGTAACAAAATTCTTTTTCATAGTAATATTAAGTACCTACAACATGAAGTTGCATGGGTTTGCAAAAATACCCAGATCTCGATTTTGATTTTTTACCTCTAAAACTTCAAGTTTTAGGGACGATGTCTATTGGTACATGGATACCTTGGATATTAATCTTTTTTTTGACGGTTTCATACACAGGGTGTTCCATTAAAAATAGTGGAGAATTTTGATGTTGAAAAACTGATTTTTTTCACTTGCCCTGTATTTGCAATCTACTAGAAAAAACTTTAGACCAAGAGAAATCGAATGGCGCAAACCGCAGGTAGCTAGCACACCTGGTTTAAAAGTTATAACCATCTGAAATGGTTCACTTTCGGCTGGGACACCCTGTATTGTATGAATTTTAGTGTCAAACATTTGTCAAACTATCATTTAAATTGCGTTTTTTTTAAAGATAAAAGTCAAACTGACATTAGGTTGGCAATACAATGTAAAATTGTCAATGTTATCAAATTTTTCATGTAGAAAAGGCTTGTGTTGCCAACATAGCTACTAAATTTTTGACTTGGGGAATTATCTTAAAAAAAAAAAACAGATTTTAAATACATTGAAAAGAATGCTGGTAGAATTAGTCCAGGAGATTAATATAGATTATTTTTGTCCCAGATACTTTTGGTGACGATGGTACCTCTGCAATGATACAATAATTACTCCCCATCCCCACAGGCCGCGCCGCCAATTTCGAATTTGAATTTTCTTTGGGTTAATTTGGGTTAGTTTGGGCTAGTTGATTGAAACGATCGGTTAAGAAATAGCGGAGTTATAAGCGAAAAAGTGGCCTCGTGTCGGATACCCAGTATTTTTTTCTTCCTTTTTTATTTTTTTTCGGCCTTAAGATGTGCCGCAGCCTGAAGAAAAAAGATGTTCGGCGTCGCCAGGCCGTTAGTTTTTGACATATATCGATGAAATTTTTTATTTTTGGAGCCTGGGGATCGTTTTCTGACTTTTGTTTTTCGAAAAAAAAGAAAAGATAAAATCGATAATAATTCGGAAGAAATGAAATTCAAAATTGGAGCTTGCGTGGCATAACATAACCTACGCTCAAATGTGTCATCGCACAAGTAATAGTATATTACAATCCAAGACGGGAAATGCTCCATTACTGCTCGAGAGGTTTTATAGTTTATCGAGACGCGTAGCGTCGAGATAAACTGAACCTCGAGACAGCAATGAAGTTTCCCGTCGAGGGTTGTATACTATTTTATTTTTAACCATAATTTCTTGAAAAAAAAAAAATTCGGGGCAACCAAATGAGGTCGGCAAATGAAGAGGAAAATGAGAACGGGAAATATTTCCCTGCTCCATTTTCCGTCCGTGGACGGGAAATGAGGACGGAAAAAATTTCCCGTCCTCACTTCCCGTCCTGGGACAGGTAATGGAGCAGGAAAATGAAAAGACAGAAATGTGACATTTTCAAATTTTTGAAAAGTCAGTAATGACAACATTTCATATATGGTTAAAAATAAAAAAAAATTCAGGCACACACAAGTAAAAAAACAATCCGGACGAATAATAATATAATAATAATCCGGAAATTCCGGGCTAATAAAAAAAAATATTCAACCGGAAGATCCGGGTGATTTGGGACACCCTTTATGTTAATCTAAATAGGTATTATACAATAAATGGACCCCGCAATATTTAAATGGAAATTGGTTACCCGTAATATTTGGATGAAATTTAAATATGTAATTGGGAATGCTGTAAGCAACATTTTTTACCATGGGCACAACCCTGTATATATGACAGGTGAGGCGTGGTTAGCTGTCTAATATTGGAATCTTACATCCAAAAGCAGAGTAACTATGGCAGATTTTGATGAACAAAAAATCTATTTCTACTAAGTTGACCAAGTTAAGTCGAAAACTGTCAACCATTTTGACACCTGTCAAAACCTTGTTAAACGGCACCACTCATCTTTTCCAGTTTTCAATATTTTATGATGTCATCTGACATTGTTAACTTGTATGTAAATTCTGAATTCAAAAATTGAAAAAAAAAAAATGACAGAACTGTCAAAACCTGTCATTTGTTTTAGTAGAAAAAAATACTCTAATTTGGTTCTTTCTCGATTTAAGGTAGTTTATTGGTGATAAAACATTGAACAAAGTTCATGCAGGTCACATTTTGACAGCTGTCAGAATCTGTCAATAGCAATAGAGATGTCAATTTTCATTTTAAAATACGTAGTTTTAGTATAAAGGATTTTATATACCGGCGATTTTTTTTGAGTACTTTAATGAAACCATTATAATACTCAGTACTAAAATGAAATCATTAAAGTACTCAAACATTTTGGCACTTACAAATGAAATCTACAATGATGTCATTTTGACAGTTCTGTCATTTTTTTTCCCAATTTTTGAATTCAGAATTTACATACAAGTTAAAAATGACAAATAACATCATAAAATATTGAAAACTGGGAAAGATGAATGCTGTCGTTTGGCAGGGTTTTGACAGATGTCAAAATGAATGACATTTTTCGGCTTAACTTGGTCGACTTAGTAGAAATAGATTTTTTGTTCATCAAAATCTGCCATAGTTACTCTGCTTTTGGATATAAGATTCCAATATTTGACAGCTAACCATGCATCACTTGTCATATATACAGGGTTGTGCCCATGGTAAAAAATGTTGCTGACGGCATCCCCAATAACATATTTAAATTTCATCTAAATATCACGGGTAACCAATTTCCATTTAAATATTGCGGGGTCATTTAAAAGTGGTGATTTTTTTAAATCTAATTGGTCGTTCAATAAACAGTAAAAATTTTAAGTTTGTTTATTTCTAGAGATTCGATAAGATTTAATTTTATCCCTTTGTTTTTATTATGCAACATTTGAAATTCATTATTAACATTATGATTTGATTCTATTAGGTGATTTGCATAATTTGAGTCTGTTTTCTTTTTATTGAAACTATTGTAATGTTCTTTAATTCTAGTACCAAAATGTCTACTTGTTTGTCCTATACAGGGTGGAAAATTAAAAAGGATCCACCTGGATTTTCTCGAAAATTATCAAGAAATTAAAAAAACGCCGAAATACGTCGATTTTGTTTGCAAGGGGACACTTTTTGGCTATTTCAAAATTTTCCTAGATGAATAGGGAAACTGGGTCGAGTGGTACCTTGTTTGAGAGGTATTTGAGATGACTTTACAGATCTGTAATTTTTTTCGAAATCTGACTTCTAGTTTTCAAGATATTTGAAAGAGAACGTGTTTTTCGTGAAAAAATTAAAAGTGGGTCATGTTTGAAAGGTTGTTCAAAAGGTTCAAACTAACAAAGAAACAAAGGTTCAAAATAAACAAAATTGACGTGTTTCAGGAATTTCAATTTTTTCTTGTAGAAATGTACGAAAAACACTTTCTCTTTTCGCCCCATGACAACATCCGAGGCGAAATTTTATTAAGTACCTATACTAATTTACTTAACACGTTCGCTGCGACTCAGGTTTAGAACGAGGGCGTCTAGTGCTAACAAACTTTTTTACATAAATCTGAGGTATTTCTTTCAGAAATTGCATTTACAACTGACCTGAAATGAGTTTCTACAAAAATTAGAGCCAAAAGAGCCATGGCGTCTGTGCTGACCTAGCACTGCACAAATAATTATCGATATGTTGTACTTCACAGTTTATTTACAATAATAATAATATAAACAATATAAACTATATAACGAACATAAATATAATAATAATAATATTAAACGGACTGCGTCGTGTTCGTGTTGTTGCCAACGCTATCCCCGTCACACAGCTGGTTGCCACATTCCGTCCTTTTTTTTCAGTCGTAGAGGTTTCAGGCGGTTTTCGGATGCTACTGCTGTTGGATGGTTCTCTTCGATAAATGCTTCTTCCTCCTCCATGTTGACAGCTGGTTGTTCTGGTAGTGGTTCTGGTCCTTCTTCTTCCTCCGGCTCTCCTGGTTCTCGGGCGTCTTTCAGTGATGATGATGGCATAACTAAAGTATTATGAGATGATGGAGAAGTGGTAAGTTGTTTAGGTGTGTCTGGAACTTTCTTTAAATGAGACACGTGGCGTTTTAATATTTTCCCATCTTTCATTAGAGTAGCTTCGTTGTCCCGCATGTGTATAACTTCGTATTGGCTTTTATCGAATCTGGACGTAAGTTTATGAGGTATTACCATGTTTTCTATAAACACTTTGTCGCCTGGGCAATGTTATGTTCTTTAGCTCTTCTGCTTCTATCCTCCCTCTCTTTGCCTCTTTGTTTATTTAGTATGTCGTTGTCTAACGCTTCTTCGTCCAATGTTTCTGTCATAAGGTCAGATATCGATGGAATTTTATCTCGGATATTTCTGTTAAATAGCAGTTCTGATGGGGATTTTCCCGTAGTTCCTTGAGGGGTTACATTATACATTAAAATGAACTTTTGTAATTCAGCTTTATAATTTAATTTATTTGCATGAGCTATTTTCAATCTTTTTACTAAGGACTTGTTCATATTCTCGACTAGGCCATTTGCCTGGGGCCAGTAGGGTGGAGTGTGTACTAAGCTAATGTTGTTTTCATTGCAGAATTTCTTGAATTCTTCGCTCACGAATTGTCTTCCATTGTCTGATCTTATGGATTTTGGGATTCCGAACCTTGCGAATAGTTCATTCAGATGACTAATTATTTTTTCCGATGTTGTTGTTCGTAGAAATTTTATATCTTGATATCTGGAATAATAGTCGATAACAACAAAAACTAATTCCTGATTTGGAAGAGGTCCCAGGAGATCGATCGCCAGATATTGCCAAGGGCCTTCAGGAAACTTGTGCCTGGTCATAGGTGGTTGTCTATTTGGCTGCGACACTAGAAGACAGTCGCGGCATTGTTTAACAAAGTTTTCTACTTGCCTATCTATCAGGGGCCACCAAACTTTCGCCCTTAACCTCCTTTTCATCACGGTCTCTCCTGGATGTCCTTCATGAGACAGTTCTAGAGTGTGTTTTCTTAAGGATTCGGGGATTACTATTCTGTTTCCCCGCAAGATTACTGGACCAAATGTCGATAGTTCTAGTCGAAACGGAAAGTAAATACTTTTATCTGATCCTTCCCATGAGTTGCCATTAATTTTATCGACAGCCTCTAGGATCTGGGGATCAGCCTTACTTTCTTGAATTATTTGAGATATCCGCATGGCTTTTGGTGTATGTTGTTCCACTATAGTGTAAATATGTTGTTCTTCCTCTCTGTCAAATGACGATTCATCTTGAAGCTTACACAATCTTGATACCGAGTCCGCTATGTTTAGTTTTCCAGACTGGTAAACCACTTGGAATTTGAAGGCCTGTAACCTTAACACCCATCTCTCAATTCTGGCTGGTGGCCTTGAAGTTGGTTTAAAGATGGCCTCAAGAGGTTTATGGTCGGTTACAAGTTCAAATTTTAAACCAGCTAGGTAAAAATAAAACCGTTCGACGGCCCACACGAGTGCTAAGCTCTCTTTCTCAGTTTGAGAGTAACGGCGTTCAACGTCTGACAGGCTTTTGTTTGCAAACGAAATGACTTTCGGTGTTTCATTAGTAAACTGTAAAAGAACAGCTCCTAATGCCACTGGACTGGCATCTGCTATTAGTCTTGTTCGGCGTTCTGAGTCAAAGTAGCCTAATGTGGGTGGCTTAGACAAAGCGTTTTTAAGTTCGGTGAATTTTTGCTGATGAATGTCATTCCATGTGAATTTTGCCTCCTTTTTGATCAGCTGCCTTAATGGATCCGTTAAAGTGCCTTAAATCGGGAATAAATTTGCCTACACATGTAACAAGGCCCAGGAAACTTCTTAGCTCTTCTTTTGTCGAAGGTGGTCGAAAATCAAGTATAGTCTTTATTTTCTTGTCGTTGGCGTCAATACCTTTACTTGATAATTTATGTCCCAAGAACTCCAAGTGTTGAACCTTCATAATGCATTTTTCTTTATTTAATAGGATATTATTGTCTTGAAAAATGCTTAGCACGTTTCTAAGACATCTATCGTGTTCTTCCACGGAATGCCCAAATACGACTATGTCATCAAGGTAGTTCAAACAATTTTCGCATGAAGCCAATAATCCTTCAAAGACCCGTTGAAATATTTCTAGCGCTGAATTAACGCCAAACATTAACCTCGTATAACGGAACATGCCTTTATGGGTAATAAATGTTGTTATACCTCGACTTTCTTTATCTAATTCCAATTGATGGTAAGCGTTGGTTAGATCTAATCTAGAAAAATACTGTGCATTCCTAAGTTTTGTCATAAAGCTGTCAAATGTTGGAAGGGGATAATTTTCTCTCAGGATGGCCTCATTAGCGCGTCGCATGTCGATGCATATGCGAATGTCGCCATTTGGTTTGAAAATAATAACCATAGGCGAAATCCAAGGACTCGGTTCTTCTACCCTTTCAATTATACCCGATCTTAGAGCTTCTTCAAGTTTTTGTTCTACCTTCGTTTCTACAGATATGGGAACGCGTCTTACAGGCTGTTGGACTGGTTTTACAGAGGGATCGATTGTTAGTTTTACGACGATATTTTTCATCTTCGGGAACGTAGTTATCGTGTTAATTTGATGGACATCAAGACCTAATTTTAGTACTCCTAGCCGTTTTGCTGTGTGCTTTCCTAACAAAGATATCTCTCCTTTTTCTACCACATAAAATGGTACGATTACTTCAGGCGCTCCTGGTAGATTTACAGTAGCTTCGAATTTATTTTTCACATTAATGGAACTTCCTGTGGCATATGGTTTTATTACATCTCTAACTTGGTCATCCACATTCCATATTATAGCCTTTTGATTAAGAAGTTGGTTCCAATCTGCTCCACATATTATGTTTGCTTTAGATCCAGAGTCAATTAGAAATGTGATGTTCACTCCCCCAACGTTGTATTTGACCACGTCATCACGCGTCGTTTCTGGTAGATGTAAATCACACTCTTCGATTCTGAAACACTCAAAATTTTCAATTTTATCATCAGGATTTTCAATGTCTGTGTCATCTTGAGTATCCACGAAGTTAACTCGTCTCCTTTTATTGCTTGAAAAAGTCGGTTTTGATCCATATTTCTCTGACGAAGTTTTGCAGAGAAATGCAAAGTGTCCTTTTAATCCACATTTGTTGCATTTCGATCCTCTGGCTGGACATGACTGGGAAAAACTTAAATGTCCAAATTTTCCACATCTCGTACATTTACCATGTGTTTTTCTGTTATGTATCGAAATTTTGTTCACTGGTTGATATGATGTGCTTGGGCCTGGGACTGCAGAGCTCATAGCTTTTGACTGGTCAACTATTTGTTCATGAACTTGACAAATCTCTATGGCTTCCTCCAGTGTATGCTCTTTTTCTAATAACTTCTTTTTCAACTCCACTGATGCCCAGTTATCAATGATTTTGTCCTTTATATTAATTTCCCTAGCTTCGCTAGCTGTATTTCCGAATGAGCATTTGGTAGCCTGTTGACGAATTTTTAACAAAAAGGCGTTAAAGCTTTCACTTTCTTCCGATTTAAGATTTCTAAAAATATGTCTCTCAAATGTTGAGTTTTGCCTTGGAGAAAAATAGCTAGTAAGTTTTTCAACCAATACTCTAAAAATATCATTTTCTTGTTCCGGGTCATATGCTTCTATTGCTCCAGGTTTATTGTAAGCCACTTCTTGTAGTTGTGTTCCTCCTAAGTGCAAAAGTTTATTTCTCTTTTTAATGCAATCATTGATATCTTCTGCAGCTAAATAGAGCTCTAAAGATCTTAACCACTTCTCCCATTCTACCCTTAGTAATGCCTTATCTATATTTTGACAGGAAAATGGTCTTATCCCCGAGTCCGACATCGTTGTGTTTCCTTTAAAACAAACAAAAAAAAATTGTTTCTTTTTTTTTACGGGAGCAATGTACATGTTTAACTTAATGCAATATTCTGGGGTTAAATAATTGTCAAGCAAAGCAAAAAAAATTTAAAAAAAAAATCTGTACATTTATTAATTCATTACTAAGTAGTGTTGGTTTTATGTGTTTATGTTATAAAATTTCCCATAAGTATATGTAACAAATAACCCTTTATTTTGCCAAATTATTAAAATAAAACAAACAAACTGGTTTGAAGCACAGAGTGAAAATATCTCCACCTAAAAATGTGTTTATGTAGCCAAATGCAATGAAACATGCCACAAAAAAAACTTTTTTTTCGGTATGAAATTCCATGGCCGATGACTCGGCTAACAAATTTATAATTAAGCTAGTTTTCTTATTATTGTTATTATTATTTTTTTAACATTGTTTATTTTTAAACAAATGTATACACACTGATCTTAGGCTTAGGCTCACTTTGCATTTTCGTGGCTCAATTTGATTCAATTAGGATATTTATTAATTCCTATTTTATGCATCTATGGCTCACAATATTCTGTGGCTCACATTTTCTTTTCTTATGGCTCACATTTTCCCTCTGTGGCTCACAACCTTGTGTTTTCCACGCCAAAAGAAAGCAACAATACACTATCACTTTTCCTTTAGCAAAACATCACGTGATCCGCCTTTTGCAGATTCACTTTAATTAAAAAAATTTATTTACACCTTAGTATTAGTGTTGCTTTTTTTTTTAAATATTATTAGGCATACATATCTACGCACGTATATTTTCGATAATGTAGGTACTTACTGTGATGGTTACAACCAAAGGAATCCTCGTCGCCAGTTGTGCTGACCTAGCACTGCACAAATAATTATCGATATGTTGTACTTCACAGTTTATTTACAATAATAATAATATAAACAATATAAACTATATAACGAACATAAATATAATAATAATAATATTAAACGGACTGCGTCGTGTTCGTGTTCCTCGCTCCCACGACTGCCACACCTTCCAGTGTTGCCAACGCTATCCCCGTCACACAGCTGGTTGCCACAGCGTCTAAATAGGTTACGCGCACTGAGCACCATAATGGTAACAGTGCTGATTCAAACACGTACAACCACTTTGATATAAAATGTAAAATTCACCCGAATACTGCAGAGGTACCACACCTGAACGCTCAAAACCACGTGCGCGCTATAAATAATTTATTATTCAAGGTATCAGATTCCCTCCATCTTTTTACTCCCACATCACAAACTCGACCAATGGTTGTTTTTTAATTTTCAAATACTTGCGAACACGCTCACGTGAAATCAAGTCGATTGCTGCAGTGCTAACCTTTCGTTCATGCCTTGAAAACATGTTGGACAGATGACTTATTTATAGGTCACGCGCACATGACAAATATAACGCATAACTTATTAATGAGTCATGATCAGTGAACGTGTTTTAAAAAAATTTTTATTAGAAATTTTTTACGTTCTTATTGCATCTATACAATAGACCTAACTACTCGTAGTAGTTAGGTCTATGATCTATAGCAGTGTCACTCGCAAGAGGCCTATGCAGTGAGCATTTCATGGTAAAACGGGGTTTAAAACTGACGGAAAACGGCTTGACCAAATCTGATGAAAATTTGGAAATATCTTAGAAATATAATATAGCATCGCGCTACGACGTCAAAATTTTCGAAAATTAAATATTTTTATTTACGACTAATGTGTAATGTGCGTATTATATTTGTGATTTTGGCAGTATAATGACATATGTTATTCCTCCAAGGATTAATGACGAGTAGCGGGATTAATGGTCATTATTCCACAAAAGTGTCAGTGTGAAACGTGTAGTGCTTGTGGATTTGTATTGAAAATTATGAGACGGATGAAATTTGTTTATTGAAAATCTCAAATAAATCAATTTGTCGTAAATAAAGTAGAGTATACTACTCGCAATAATAACTACCTATTATTCCCTCGGAATGTTACTCCCTCGCCGCTAACGCGGCTCAATTCATAATAATCCTCGGGAATAATAGCTATCATTATTGACTCGTGGTATAATCTACAATTTTTTTCATATTTGCTAAAAAAATATTAACAAAAACGCGATTATTTAAGGTATTTCTTTGATAATTATTTGCTAGTTGGAATCTTCATTTTTTTACAGTTTTTTCTCTACATTAAACGCCCTGATATTTGGAAAAAAATCATAATACATTAAGTTTTCGTGAACGCGTTGGCAACAGGGTATGGCCATAAGTACCTGTCGAACGCCGCCTACGCTTGCGAGATGAGGCGCCGAGACGCTGATGATAAAAAGACAGAGTCGGCTTTTAGCCGATTCTGATTAAACAATTTGTTGGTCGGTTTTAAATTATTTCAGAAGCTGCGGTTATTTTTTGTGTTTTTTTTTTTTTGTGATTGGTGATTGTGTGAAAATATTCAAATTGGAAACTATTTTACATAAACTTTATTAGGGTATTTATAAATTTTTAGCTACCAGGCAGGTTGTCGTATACAAAATGGAAAGCGCCTTTAAAAAAACATTAATTTTTTTGATAAGACATAAATGCCCCTTTAGCGTACGTAGAGAAAAGTTATCGCCGAGGAGGCAAGATAATCTCGAGGACGCTAAAAAGATTCGCGGTCATGGGTCATGGTATACACGCAATTTTTTGTGCAGCTATAAGAATTATGTGAAGCTACACAAAAATTGTTTGGATTTGACACATTTTGAACGTAAGGTGTGGCGGCCGCGAAATGGAATTTCGCTGCCTGCGTGGCGGTCGCGACAGCTCATTCCGTTGAGGGTTGCAAAAAAAAATCAATAATACAGAGGTTTCGGACTTCTCGGATATATTTTGCACATCTTTATGTTTTACAATAGCACTAATTTTTTTGTCAATGGTTTCACTTTAGTAGTACAGTTCTCTTTCACACAGTACTACAGGACCAAAATACCTCTCCAATCTTGCTTCTACCATACTATTTGGGGCAAAAGAGATAATCATTTTAGTAACTGAAAATTTTGTGTTGACCCTCATTTTTGGAGTGCAATTTGGCTATTATTTTCACCTGATGATTTGGTCCGCAATTTGACAAACCCGTTAGGCCCGAATTCACCAAAAACGCTGAAATCGTCGTTTTCGTAAACGCCGTTTATCATAAACGACAAAAATAAAACGCAGTTTTATTCTGCGGTATTCACCGATAGGTGTGATGTGTTTACCGCCTTCCAAAACTAAACGCGTTTCGGCATTTTAACAGTTGGTACCAGTGCCTGTTGTATAATACCAGACGAAATTTTGTGCCGGTATCTTGAGAAATTTGGGAGTGATCACCAGAAATACATAAATAGTGACCCCAATTAAGTATTATGTCCTCTACTCGTAAGGTTTTGCACGATTTGGTGATGTAATTTTCAAGTTTTAAAGGGGTTTCACACCACATAACCTATATTTCAAGAATCGAGAAGACATGATTTTCAGTTTTTTTAGTTATTTTTTACATTTTGTACATGTGGGGCAGATACGAACAGTACAGGGTGGGGCACATTCGGACTATCAACTTCTCATGCTGGGAATGCTCGCATAGCTAAATTTTTGAAATTCAACGTGAATTTTAGTTCTTTTTATCTAAAATCAATTCTTTTATATTTTAATAATAAAAACATGATTAATTTACGTTTTTTTGTCATTATTTATTTTTGGTATTTTTATATTATTTATTTTTGTAGGCTAGTACCAAAGTTCCTAGGTTTGTATGTTTGGAGTTCCTTCAGACTATAAGTTTTGATGTTTAGATAGATGCTGAATTATTTAAAATATACCTGTCAAAAAATAAACTGTTTATAAAGTATATGTCCGAAACTGCCCCACCGTGGGGCACCTTCGGACAATTGTCAATTTTTTTTTATTTTAATTTTCACGAAAAACGGTGCAAGTTTTTTCTGAAATTGCTATGGTATTGGCTTAAAAACATATGAAACAATATATTCGCATGTTTAGAACATTTAGTTTAGCTAAAATAAAAGTTCAGTATCACCTTAACCAAATCCGTCCGAAGCTGCCCCACTCTACCCTACTATTCACCAAAGTAGTTCCATTTTCTGTCCCGAATTACGGTAAAACGTCGTTTCAATCCACAAACGCCCGGTAAACAGCCGCTTTGCTCCTGACAGTAGTTTTAGGAACAAACTACGGATTGGGCATATGGTGAATTCCATTTGTAGTCGAAACCGCGTTTAAGATTCTAAACCAAAGTTTTACACGTTGGTGAATTTGGGCCTTAAAAGTTAGTAGGTACTAGAATAATTAAATCATGATTGTTTAGGAGCTTTTGGGAAAAAACCCTCATTAAAACCTAGTTTTGATTATTTTATTTCTTTGTATTTTCACACATAACACGCCCTTCAGATAGTGACAGATTTAGGTGCCCCATTCTCGCATACAAGCCTCGAAGAGGGTTGATAAGTTACTTCGCTGGTGAGTAGAATGGAGTGAAATTTACGAGTCGCCCCTGGGGATAAAATATGGAAAATTCGATTTTCCTTCACCGAAATAAAAGGATTCTGTTGCCAATATTTCCATGCAAGCCGTGTTCACTAAATGATTAATTATTAAAAACCTAGCTTCGGAAAAGCAACGGTTTGAGTGCTTTAGGTGGCTGAAGGGTTGAAAAAAGGGCCTTATCTTGTAAGAAAAAATCGAAATTTCGACCAATTTTTGCACACAAGCCTATCGGAAGAGGAAGTATAAAAACGTTCATCGTCACTACCCCGAAAAACATATTTGCTTGAGTGGCGGGAATGGATAAGTACATTTTGAGGTCGGAAAATTTGACCGATTTTTCTTTCGATTTTTCAGTTATTTTTCCATGAACGAAATTAATTTCAATAAAAACTTATGAATAAAAGAATCTAGAAAAAAATAATGGCTTGAGTCTAGAGCGTGGCCTACAAATTTTCAGAACATAGGAAAATTGCAGAAATTTTATGCAAACCGCCACCATTTTCTCACACAAGCCATTTGACATACATATCCCTAGAAAAAAGTGATTCTAAGACTATATATCAAAAGGCTTGAGTGTCGGACATGGAGCATATTATTTAGTTTACAAAGAGCTGAGAAAAAAAAATCTATGAAGTTCCACCATTCTTCCTTTTGGCATATGCTTGAAAAAAGTGACCCTAAAACGATACAAGAGAAAGCATGAGTAACTATTGAACATGCATAGAGCATTATTATTTATCTGAAAAAGAGCTGACAAAAAAATGTATAAATGTTTATGCAGGGATATTATTAGGTATAATTATTTTTATTACTTAGTTATTCTTCGTATCAGGTGATTGTTTATATTTTGCACCCATACCTATCTCACCTGTTTGAAGAGATAGCGAGAAAAGTCAAACGTGAAAGTTGTAAGTAATATCAGAAACTTTTCAACTCTACAGGGTGTGTCACAAAAGTGTGGTGAAGCAAATTTATACTTTTTTAAATGGAAAACCCCGTATATGATTGTCCCATTGGATTAGCCTTCAAACCTGATTCCAAATATACTACAGGTTTTTTAGGTTTATTCCTCTGAATATACCATTTTAAACAAATAATATGGATTTTTCACATGAATGATTACCTACCTTTATAATATAGGGAATTTTTCATATTTCTCAAATTATTTTTTTTAGATACTTCTTGGGATCAGATATTATATAGTTTTCTTTTTTTCCATTTTAATTTATACATTGTACGAAAATTTTTTTATTTCATTTGCAAGTTCCCTATTGACAGTTTTTTTTTTTAACCATTTATTCACAATTTTTTTTATAGTACATTCATATTACACATAATCTTAAATCAGTGTATAAAACACTGGTCTCAAGAATATAATATTAATAACAAAATGGTGATGCTAAATCTAACTAAAGTTAACAAACATTTTATTTTTTTTTTTTAATATTTCTATGAAACAAATATTATTATTAAGTTATATCAGTACCTAAGTGCATTTTGAGTTTCCTATGAAATTGACTAAAGTTTTGTAACTCTTTTAAATTAATAGGTAAATTATTATAATTCCTAGATGCAGAATGCATGGAGGAGTGAAGAACAATATTTATTCTGCTATTGCCAATATAAATATTTTTTTCTGATCTTGTGCCGTAAGTATGTATTTCATTCTGAAAAACTAGCCCTGAGTTGCATTTTTGTTGTTTATGTATAATTTTGTACATCAGTTTGCACTGCTCAAGCTGAATTAACATTTCCATTTTGTACACATTTAGTCGTGTATATAAATATTCTGTGTTAGTTAGTATATTGTAATTGAAAAGAACCTTTAAAATTTTGTTTTGTTGAACTTGAATATCATTTAAATTGGTCGAACTGCATATGCCCCATATGGGAATTAGATATATTAAATGGGAAAGAAAATATGAGTTGTATGCATTCATCTTTGTATTATATGTAAGATATTGTCGACATTTATTATAAGATCGGTACCATTGCATTTAGTTTTTCAATTACGTGATTAATGTGGGGTTTCCAGAGCCAGAGATCGTCAATTAATAGTCCTAAATATTTAATATTTTCAACTTGTTCAAGAGAGACGTTGTTTATTTTAATCTCAATATTACCAACTATTTGTATGCTTGTAGAAGAGGTAATTTTTTAAATGTTCTATTTTTTATTTGGACAATATTTATTATTTCTATTTTCTGTTGCAGATTGCACGAGATGATTCATTTTGGCGTGGAAAAATATTACCAAAGTTGCAAACATTTTACAACAACTGTTTGTTGCCTGAATTGGTAGATCCTCTTCATCCAAAGGGAATACCCATACCCTATAAAGTTGCTGATGTTGAAAAAAATTAAATAAATAATTACAAAAATTCATCACGTCTTTTATCACACCATAATTTTATTTCCCATGTTAAAATTCCCTACATCCACCTACAATAATCCATAATATTTTCAAAAACTTATAAACGAGCTAGAATTTAAATCGATAAGATTCGGTCCTGCATTGGCCCACAGCCATCCTCGGTCAAATTTCAATTTTACACGAGTTACATACGGCTCCTACATTGTATATTTTATTTAATCAGCATATTATTTTTCCTTAGTTTACATTCTGTATTCTCTTTTTGTAGCTTCTACTCGCCGAGCGTCGTCAGTCAGAGCTTTGCATTCACTTTCGACGCCTCGAAATTTAAAAAATTTTAAACGTAAAAATATTGTAATAGTTTTAAGTGAAATAAATTTGTTTTTAAAAAATCGTACATCGCGTACTGATTTGTAACTCACGGAATAAATATATTTTTATTGCATTTTTCCTTTCCCGCTTCGGCCCTAACAGGTACCGACGGTACCGTTGCCTATACTTGCGACGCTGTGCAGTAACATTGTTGCCATATTAGCCGATTTTCGTCTCCCTATGGCTCGCGGCAAAGACTGGCGGTTCGGAATCGCAATCGACGCGTCACTGAATACTCCTTTGCCGTGGCATCCGGGCGCACGCACGCGATCGCGATCTGTCAGTCGACTGGCGGACCGGCTGATGATCTGTATTAGATTAGTCATATAGGTATGTGGTTTTGTTATAAAATATATTTAAGTTATCGTTACTATTGTTATAAAATTATTCTATATAAAAAATTTAAAGTGAATTACGAATTAACGTGCAAGAATCATTTCTACATTTGGCAACGAGGATTAAACAAATCAAAGGTATGTAAATATGACGTACATTTTTTTTCAAGGCTGAATGAAATAAAATACGATAAATTTGTTTATATCGAGTAAACCGAGTTGAAACTGGTTTAAAATCATGAAAAGGCATTAAAAGTACCTATGCGATATAAAGTAGCTTAATAAACAAAATAGTCATCAGACTTATACAATAATGCATAATAGATAAGCAGCAATATGGATTTCTTTCCTGAACAAAGCATAGAAGTATGCAGTATATATAAAAAAATTCGTAAAATAATAACTAATAATAGTATATTATGCAATGATCATGTAATGATAGCCATTAATACACGAGCATGTTGTAGGATACGAAACGAGCCGCAGGCGAGTTTCGTATATAACATGCGAGTGTATTAATGGCCATTACATGAGAGTTGCATACACTATTTTTTCTACTGCCATTGATAAAACTTGATGATATTTAGATATGTCAACATTATGCTTAACTTTGAATAGGGATTTTATAATTGAGTAATGCGTCCATACAGTTGAAGGTTTCATTTTTTGTTGTAACTCTTCAAAATATACCATTTTCTGAGAAGGATGATGTAGTTTTGGTGTTTCTCCAATCCATAAATTGTCCATATAATTTTTCGTAAATTTTCTTGGACTTGTCCGGTAGTATATTATTAACTGCATTTGTCGCCCTTTCTGTAATTTCTGGAGGTGTTAGTGAAAATTCTTCGTTATCGCTCAATATTTCCATAATAATGCCTTCTCCCAAACTTTAGGTATTAACTTTTAATAACAATTTGAAGTATTTTTTTTTATAAAATTATTGTTTTTCGCTAAATTACCATGGAAAAGCTATAAACAGAGTGCTGTCAACATTCAAAAAAAACAAAAAAATTAAATTTTTTTAACTGGTGGCGCCATCTATTGACAATGTATAATAATGAAGAAAGTAAAAATTCTTCCTTATCATTCATGATTTCCATAATAATTATTCTTAGTTCCAAACTCAAGGTAACTTTTCGGATTCTTTTTTATAGTTATCAAAATAATTGTTTTACGCAAAATCACCGTTTAAAATGTTTAATATCTTAACTAGTGCTGCCATCTATCAACATTGTATAATATTAAAAATGAGTATTATAATGAAAATCTGTATCGTAATGAAGTTCATTATGATACAGATTTTCATCGTTTAATAGCGTATTATGAAATGTCAGTAGAAAAAGTATAATATTGTAATGTATGCAATATAAAGCATAATAGGTATGCATAATTAATGATTAATGGTATAATAACTTCCATAAAATAACAATACTTGACAGGAACAGTGGCGTATTTTTTTAATTTTTTTGAATTTTTTTTTCTCGATTATTTTATAATCGCTAAATGTTATTCTTCTGCTGTAATTTCCCTTATACCAACTACCCACATAACAAAATTACATCCTTAGAATGTACTGGGAAAGTTATTTTTTAGGAGGAATGTGCCTAGAATGTTGGCCAAAACCATTGCGAATGTCCTAAGAATGTTCTGAGAAAAGATTGTAGAAATACTATTTGCAATACCCAAGAACTTCCTGGAAAATCCATTATGATATTCCTAAAATACACCTATGAGATTGTCAGTATATCCTGTTTGATTCTAAAAATTTTCTCGAAATGTATATTCTCACATTCAAAGAATGTTTCTATGACATTATAGTTATGTTCTCAAAAGAATATTATACCAATATGCTTGAAATATTCTTAGAATATATCTACATACATTCTTGTTTGATTCTAGGAATTTACTTGGAACGTTAATTTTCGCATCCAAATAACGCCCCTTTCAGTCCTTTTATATGAAAGGCAGTGAAAGTGTTGTTGGAAAACTTCTCTGGAAAATACAAGTGTTTACCCATAGCTCCGGTTTCGAGTTTGTTATGCTCTCGTCGCGATAAGCACGCCAACTGAGAGAAACAGGTTTCAAGGCGATTCAAACGCTAGGCAAGATGTAGATCTTTAATAGCTCGTGGCTCCCTCTCTTGGAAGTCCTACAAAGCAAAAGAAAATGAATATACCTATAATATTTTTGGTAGGTTCTAGAGAGAGCATTATTGTTTAATTGTTCAATTAAAATTTTTAGTAGGTACTTTAGATAATTAGGTGAACAATATGAATATATTCTTATCATGGTTACCTACCTACACAAACTTATCAGCACAACTTGGTAGGTATATTCTTAATACTTGATAGAGATATTAGCCGAAAGAATATTTTTTAGGGTACATTATAATAATGTTCGTATGACAATATTCAAATAATGTTATATAAGGTAGGTTCTTAGCACAATCTTTCAGGAAGGTGCATAGAAGGAACATTCTTAGTACATAAATAGAACGTCCAAAAATGAATATTTCAATCGAAACAATCTTAGAATATTCATTAAACATTCCAAAAAGCACTTTGAGGGAATATTCTGAGAATATGAATGTTCTTTCACTGTTAAGTGGGTATGTAGTAAGTTTTCATCAAAATTCCCAGCAGATAACTATTTTTATGCACATTCCCAGAATAAACTATTTCTATTGTTGTCAAATACCATATTAAGTTTTTTTTTTAATTCCTTTTCACAAAATACCCAGTGGAAAATACCTACCTGGTTTTTACTATAATTTAAATGAATCCCTAATGTTAACAATTGTTATTTGTTAAATTGCAGAGGCAACTTGACATCAACATGGACTTAACACAGAAGGAAATAAATACATTCCAAATGCATGACGCCTGGGAAAAATGGCAACGCAGCCTGGATATCTATTTTCTGGCCAATACGATAACCGACGACCAAATGAAACGAGCAAAACTTTTTCACTATGGTGGAATTGAGCTCCAAGATTTGTTTTATGTACTGCCTGGAGCTAATGTTGAAAAAAGCCCTGATAATTAATGTATATAATATCGCTGTAGAGAAATTTAAAGAATATTTTCTTCCCAAGCGAATCACAGCTTATGAACGACACATATTTTTTGGGCTCTGCCAAAACATAGGGGAACTTGCAAGCAAATGCAATTTTAAGCATGATATAGACGAGTATATTCGGGACCAAATCACGTCGGAAACAAATAATGATAAGCTACAAGTTATCATGCCAAAGCACTTGAAGCCATTTCACCACATAAACAAGCTTTTCAAAAACCGATTGAAGGTATTTCCAAAATAGAGGCTCTTACCAAAACATTTGAATCCGAATGTTACCGTTGTAGAAAATAACGAATCACGGAACAGATGATAATTGTCTGGCATGAAAACAAAGATGCAACAAATGTAATTTGATCAGGCACCATGCTATGAAATGTCGTACCAGGAATCCAAAACGCCAATACAGCGGCCCGTCAAGAGATTATTCAATTAGAAAACGGCAAAAATTTAACCAAAAACATGAAACAATCCGAGCAATTGATGAAGGAAACAGTGATTTCTGACTAGGAACGGATACGATCCCTTGTGCAGTAGGCGGTATTGTCATTTAAATGTGCATAGACACCGGTTCAAATAAAAACATTATTGGAGATAAAACATGCATATTTTTAACCTTCGTCTTCCCGGTTGGGGTACAAATGTACCCCAGAAAACAATTTTTCTAGCATATTTTCCCATAAAGTGCATATTTTTTGTGACTAATTTTATTTTGCGTCAGTAAGGGCTTCGCACATAATTACTGATCATCAAAAATGTTCTATTTATTTATTTTTTAGAAATAATAATTTTTGCATAGCGTGGAGCATATGTTCCCAATGACGTACCCCACGTGGGAATCTGTGGCTACTCTATCAAGTAGTCACCTTGTAGGAAATTTGCAGGTTGGAAATAGATTTCCAACCTGCAAAATTTAAAAATCACGATAATAAAGCTAATCAAGAAGTATCTGTGGAGCAGGAAAAGAACGAAAGTTTACGGGAAGTAGAAGGTGAAAAAATGGTTTATAAATCGAAAGATTGGGCGAATATATCATTTCCTAACTATTTTTTTTCGCTAACTGTACTCGATGGGTTGATTTTATCGATTATAACTGTTTAGTATAAATAAAATCATGTTTAATTATCAGAAGTATCATTTTTATCATGAGGTACGAATGCACCCCACGTGGGAATCTACGTAATTTTCTTTGACGTGGGAAGACGGAGGTTAAATAAAATGAATGCAATTATCAGAGATTTTAAAAGCAACTCCGACATATCGTTTAAAGCATATGGATCAGATGTACCCTTAGAAGTGATCGGATTTTTTTCGGCCACTCTTAACACCGGCAAAACAAGTTCTGATGAAAAATTCTATACAGGGTGACATTTTAAAAACTTACAATAGCTATATCTCAGGAACCAAAAAAAATATAAAAAATCGCTGAAAACAATTTCTATAGTAGGGAGGGGGAAACAAAATTATGTAATAACCTTAGAGCAGGAAAGCGCTGTCCTGCGGACATAAGGAGTAGGAACGCGCCATTCTGCTTATGAAACTAAAGTGAAGCCAAGTTTTTGGCAGGTGTTTGGCACCAAGATACAGGTGAAGCATTGAATTGCCTATACCGCCATTTTCTTGGTGCCAAAATACCTGGAAAAAAACAGCTTCATTTTCCAAATCCAGGTTACTACTCCTCTTTACCTTTACCTGCTCTAAGGTGATAACTAACTTGTTTTCACTCACCCCCAGCTACCCCAACTTAGTAATCTTAAATGACACCCCCCCCTACCTGTGATACCTTATCTGAAAGCTCTTAAAAAATTCTTTTCAATAGTACCCTACAAGCTAGGATTCGATGTAATTATTTTCAAAATAAAACCATTGAAATGTGAATTGAATTTTTGACTAATAATTTCATAAACATTCAATAGTTAATTTTGTATCAAGGGCGCGAAATGCTACTTTGGTGATCGAGATCTGATTTTTTCAACGAAGCGCAGCCGAGTTAAAAAAAATAATCGAGATCACCAAAGTATTTCGCGCCCGAGTTGCAAACAGTATTTTTTCTACAACTCCATTTAAATATCAATTATTCGAAGCCAAAATTGCATTTTCAATCAAAGGTAGATGAATTTTAATTATTTTTGATTTCCTGACAGGTATGTGTCATCATGACACCCAGTGTGCGAACTAGCTATTTCGCGCACACGTGTGCGAAATAGCTAGTTCGCGCACGGCGTCATGGGAACGTAAAAAAACGAATACCTGGGAAAAAAAGTGCCACTTCGCAAACTGTCATGAGTGTGCGAACATCATCATTTTTTGACAGTTGTAGAAAAAAACATTTTTTTACTATCGTAGCATTAATCTTGAGGCTTAAAAATTTTAGACTTGTATTATTTTTTGTTTATTCGTTGTTTTGGGAACCTGAATAAATTGACAAGTCTAAAAAAATAAAATTTTAATTTAAATGAATGAAGTTTTATTTACCCAATAAACCAAAAACAATCACATCGAATCCTAGCTTGTAGGATACCATTGAAAAGCATTTTTTAAGGGCTTTGAGATAAGGTATCACAAGTAGGGGGGTGTCATTTAAGATTACTAAGCTGGGGTAGCTGGGGGTGAGGGGGTAAGTGAAAACAAGTTAGTTATTACAAAATTTTGTTTCCCCCTCCCTACTATAGAAATTATTTTCAGCCCAGCGATTTTTTATATTTTTTTTGGTTCCTGACATATAGCCATTGTAACTTTTTAAAATGTCACCCTGTATAATTAAAGGGGGTGAAATGTCACTTATCGGAAGAGAAACTGCACTGAGTTTAGGCATTTTAAAATATAATTAAAATATCCGGAGCATAGCTAGCGATAGGAAATTACCAAGATTAGCAGCTATAAAAGGTATAAAAGTCGATATACCCATACAGTCTATTTTTTCCCAAGATAGATTTTGACATTGAAAACTTTGAAACATAAACAATAATGCTTGGCCCTGATTGGTCGCAAAATGAGGTGTCCCTGCAGGTTGACATCAGTTTTACAATGCATGTCGTGCAAATGGCATTTTGTGACCAATAAGCGTCACTAGCGGCTTTGTTTATGTTTCAAAGTTGACAATGTCAAAATCTATCTTGGGAAAAAATAAACTTTAGATAAAAACGTCCACCCTGTAAGTAAACCACTTCGGCGAATGCCAATTCCTCTCGAAGAGGCAGTGAATAAAAAGCTCGACGAATTGTTGGATAGTGACGTAATTGAGCCTGTGAAAAATCACACGGGCTGTGTATCTCCTATGGTTACCATCTGTAAACCAAACAAAGAGATACGCATATGCATTGATATGCGATGAGCTAATAGAGCAGTACTCCGAGAAAAATACCCAATTCCCATATTTGAAGACCTACTATCCAAACTGGAAAACTGCACGATTTTTTCCAGTTTGGATATCAAGCAAGCATTTCACCAAATAATGATTAAACCCGAATCTCGACACATAACAACTTTCATCACAAGTAAGGGACTATAAAGGTATAAACGGAGATTTTTTGTGTACATCGACGATATTTTAGTTTACGCTGAAAACGAGGAACCGCACGATACGAGATTGAACCATCAGAAACAAATTATCAAAATATAACGTCGTCCTAAATGAAAATAGAAGCAAAATAAAAATACCAGAAATTGAATTTTTAGGCCACAGAATATCGAAAAATGGAGTGAAACCAACGTTAGCTAAAGTCGATGCGGTGCAACGGTTCAGGCGACCAACATCTGTAGAAGAAGTTCACAGCTTCTTGGGCCTCATAAATTATGTTTCGAGATTTATTCCCGATGTAGCCACAAAAACATATCCCCTTAGACAAATCATCAAAAATAATAAGTTTACCTGGAAAAAACCTCAAGAGTTAAAAGACTGAAAGAAATTTTGACGGACGACTCTGTTCTTGGCTTTTACTCTATAGGTGATCCGACGTTTGTTATTGCTGATGCTAGTCCCATAGGCCTCGGGGCCGTATTATGCCAAAAGTCGAAAGAGGAGCCCAGAGTTATTGCGTACGGTCACCGCAGCCTTTCCGAAAGAGAACAAAAATACCACATAACTCAAAAGGAAGTCATGGCACTGGTCTGGGCAGTGGAGCATTTCAACAAATAATTATTTGTAAAAACTTTTGACTTGATAACTGATCATAAGCCCTTAGAGTTTATTTTTTCCCCCGAGAAACACCCTATGCGCACGAGTCGAACGTTGGATTCTGCAAATACAAGCTTACGAAATCAACGTAATTTACAAACCAGGAAAGACGAACATCGCCGCTCCTTTATCTCGCCTGCCAGTGAATACGAAACATCCGACAGACCTGTTTGAAGACGCATCGAACATTTAGTGAACCAGATATCTGACACCGCGAGCACGAGCTGTAATCCCGCTGTAACCATAAACGAAGTAAACGATCAATCAAAAACTGACCCACAAATCCAGATTATTAAAACATGCCTACATAATGACAAACTATGGGAGTCTGAAAAATCCATACAAGATTATATACCGTTCAAAACGGAATATTGTTGTCGCGAAAATATACTTCTACGAGGGACTAAAATTGTGATGCCAACGGACCTGCGCCGTAAGATACTGACACTAAGCCACGAAGGACACCCAGGTACAGATAATATGAAGCGCCTTTTACGTTCTTATGCATGGTGGCCGAAAGAAGATGCTGATGTTACCGAATATGTGAAACAATGCCACAAATGTGCTTAAGTCACGGTAACAAACATACCTGTACCCCTAAAAATGAGAAGTTTACCTGCTACCCCCGGACAGAAATAGCGATTGTCTTCTGTGGACCAATGCCCAACAGTATTCATCTGCTAGTAATCATTGACTATTATAGTCGATTTAAAGAAGTGATTGCCATGGAGAAAATCACCTCGAAGGACACAATAGAACAACTCCGGAAACTATTTTCCCTTCTGGGCCTACCTCGAACTATTACTGCTGACAATGGCCGACAGTTTGTCAGTAATGAATTAAACGGTTTTTGTAAAGAACATGGAATAACACTTTATTCAACCCCTCCATACTGGCCGCTAGCCAATGGACTGGTTGAAAGACAAAACAACTCAATATTGAAAAGGCTGCGCATAAGTGCAAATACCGCAGGAAGCGATTGGCAAAAGGACCTTCAAAATTACCGATTGATAGAAACACTCCACACCCTGCAACTGGAGTAGGTAACTCCTGCGCAACTTCTTTTTGGCCGTGCAACTCGAACTAAAATACCATCCATCAGTAAACAAATTATCCAGTATCCAGACCATTGTAAAGTACTTGACAACGACACACGCAAGACATCGAATATAAATGAAGGAGATACCGTTTTAGTAAGGACAGAAAGAAAGGGAAACAAACTTGGTGCACCGTATAAGAGTGAATTGTATACAGTAAAACGAAAACACCAAGGCGATGTCGCTCTAACTTCAAACTCAACAGGAAATACAATACGGTGAAACATCGCACATTTAAAACTTTATTCTTCCAGGTTAGATCTGCCCCAGTCAATACCATCCAGCAGTGAAGGAAATGTCGAAGATAGAAGAACACCTCCTCAAAGTCCATCCACACCGTCCAGCAATGAAGCAGATGCTCAGGATGAAAGTACTTCTCCTTGAGGTCAACCTCCACCAGATGCTGCACCAAAACTAAGGATAAAACTTGGTCCAAACCCTTCGTGTACCCTTCTGGATCAATGAATCTGGAAACCAAAAGAGAGGAAGTGTCACGAACTGCAGAGGCGGCGCTGCCACGCCAGCCGTGCTGTCAGTCGACTGGCGGACCGGCTCATGATATGTATTAGTCATATGTTATATATGTGGTTCTGTTATAAAATATATTTAAGTTATCGTTACTATTGTTATACAATTATTCTATATAAATATAAGGTGAATTACGAATTAACTTGTGCAAGATTCATTTCTACAGCATCTACAGACCCTAATCAATAAATCCTGACAGTTTGAAGTCCCTCTGATTGCTCGAAGGGTTTTTCAGAAGCTTCCAAAGATGATTTAATAGAAATTTTACAAGTTCTAATTTCATTATTTATAATAACTAAACATTTGTTTGAATAAGTAAAATGCAAAAAATTGCTGTTTTTTAAATAAAAATGAGCTACCAAAGACCTTATTAAATCACTAGTGATATAATGAGCTGATTAGTCATCACATCGCTAGTACAATACAACTTATTACGTAACTTGAACACATAGGCGGTTCTAGGTGGGGGCTTGTGGGGGCTACGCCCCCTAAATCTGAAATTAGCCCCCCAAATTTTTATTTTATGTGAAATAAAACAATTATGTTACTTGTAAACAAAATTTCTTCTGTAATAATGAAACCGAGAATGAAACTTTTGTATTTTTCATAAATAAATAAAAAAAATTTTGCTAAACATTTATTAAAATATAAGGTTTTTGGGCGAGGAAACCAAAAAAAAAATTGGCGGGGCATCTAGCAGCGCCTGCGGCGAGCGACCTCGGAGCAGGGGCTGCGGCCCCTCCAACACAGATGGGCTAGAACCGCCTATGCTTGAACAGGCTAAAATGAATTGCCTACTCAATTAGCTCTTATAGAGTTGTTTGTATATGATAATAATAATGTTCTTAAATGCAGATACACAATGGAACACTTGACTCAATTCTTTTTATTCCTGATTTCATTAGTCAATGAAAAATTAGTCAACCCGGGTTTTTTTTTTCTTGTTAGACAAACATTGACAGAGATACAACGCTTTGAAATTTGCTTATTTTTCATACTTTATGACGTCACACATGCTCAGTATATCTATATATACAAAACTTAATCTTTGTATAACTTTCGGAATAATCATATTTGGACAAAATTTTAAAAAAATACGTATAGATTTCTTTTTCGATTTCCTAGAGTTTGCAATAAACAATTACATATTATCAATTTAATTTTCCAGTAAAGTTCCCTATTGTAGACAACATGCAAACGTCAACACCTCTACCAGGGCCTTCAAAACGCCGCCGTGTCAGTTTTGAGGATGTAAGTGGATGGAATTTATCACCACCACTACTGGGGACGCCCAATAATCCCAATGGTTTGCTGGATGATGTAGGTCCAAAATTATATTTAGTATGTTGGATATTATGCATAGCATAACTATCATATTAATTTCCAAGAAAAAATTCTGATAATGTATTTCGATTTAGACCATTGATGATGCTGAGCCCCAAGAAAGGAGAAAATCTGCAGCGGCAAGACGGTCCAGATTAGCTTTATCTTCAAGTGATTCGATACAAGCATTATCTGACCAAGAACTAAAAGCACAATTACAGGCTGTTTTGAAACTAGACGCAGAAAATGTAAGGCTTATTTTTATATTACATTTTTAAACAAATTCATCTTCCAGAAAATAAATTCAAAAAATGCTTGGCAACTTTGTATTATAGACTTTATAACTCAACTAGTTAGCAAAAACGATCCAGATATTTTTAAAGTTGTTGGAAGTTCTTTGGAGGTTGCATCAAAAGTTTACGCCATAAGAGTTGATACTTTACATTCAGATGGAATGAAAATGGCTGGAAATTTTGCTAGAAATTTCGCATCAGAGCGACAACATAGTGAATGTAATAGTTATTTACCTAACAAATGCGAAAAGCGATACTCTACCGCACGCAACGGCAGTTGACCGAACGACGCGAAGCGAACTTCGGTCAAGCCGTTAAGGGCGGTAAAGGCACTTTCCGCATGTGTTAGGTACAAAATTTTACCTATGAGCATCCACATTTCCAAGAAAACGCATTAATACAATTAATTAATGAATCAGATTAGGTAATTAATGAAATTGGATTAGATTTAGAAATGATCAAAAATCCATTTTCTGAAAAAGAAAAGATTTTTGATTATAAATACCAAAGTCTACTTTACCGCACACTATGCGGTAAAGTAACTTCACCACACACTTTGTAGTCCACTTCACCGCATACTATGCGGTAAAGTGGTGCTACTTTCCATTTGCAAATAAGTGCGGTAAAGTGCACTTTACTGCACGCTCGTAGGTAAATATTTCAACTTTTAAATTCATAATGATTAAGTACCTACTAATAATTTGTTTAAATAGCTAACAGTGAACTCAATGAGGAAGATCAAGCAAACCAAACGCAAAAGAAAAAGAAGAAGGAACCAAAAAAAAACAAATTTGTTTTGTCAGGAGACAAACGCACTATAAGAACTGATAAAAAAGCTTTTATAGAATCTTTGCCTAAATTAGCTTGCGCTACATTTTCTGCTAGAATAGATAATACTGTAAGTGCTACATCCAATCTTTTGACCAACAAAATTAGAATGGACCCAGCTGGATACAAGTTTATGTTTGCGTAAGTAATACAAAATTATTAATTGTGTTTTGGGTTACTTTATCTAAATTTCTATTTTTTAGGAGTAGAGAAAATGCCTGGGCATCAGGTGAAGATATATCAGCAAAACCAGAAACTTGGACCAAAGAATTCCCAATCACAGTGAAATCTGTGAAATATTATGATATTTGCACTGCATTTAAAGATCTTCGAGTGGATTTCTGGGACCTTGATCAGGAAAATAATGAGTAAGAATATGTCCCTTTACAATAATGTGAATTTACACCATCGGTACAAAAACTTTCATTTCATCGTTTGTATCCTACATAAATCCCAATTTTTATTAGCAGCTTATTATTCAGTAAAAAAGTTTTTTCCGGGCTTTAATGCCGTGGTTCATTAGTATTTCTAACTAACGTTATGTCTACTGCTGACATCTTCAGAGTCGGTGTGGTAAGGGACGAAGAGTTCTCTTCCGTATTCCTCCGATGACTGGATTCGACGTTGTTGGATCTGCGTTATTTATATCCAGAGTTGTGGGCGTGGCTTGTATTATTTTCCTTGTCTCGTTCTCAGAAAAGAAGGGTCTTTGTTATTTGGAGAACTGTTAACCAACTTTTGTTGAGGTTCATACCCTTTTCTTTTTTGTTGAAGTTGTTGTGGTGTTTCTGTATCTTTATGGCTTCTCTGTGGAGTCTGGTGTAGAAATGTTTGGTTCTATCCAATGCTTGAGTCTAGTCGAAACAAATGACATGGTTTGTTTGTGTAAGCACGTGTTCGGCGATTGCTGATCTATTTGTCCCTGCTGAAATTAACAACTCGAATTACGAGATTTAGTTTAAAAAAAAAAAAATATTTTCGAGCGTGGTTACAATACAACTGCCTTAAACCTTAGTAAAATGAATATTTATAATTATAAGCTTTGCTGACAAAGCGGTTCTCATCAAAAGCAACGGTTGGTCTAGTTCTGAAAACAGAGATAACAAAATGCTTAACTCTAAGTTTACGAGAATGTAACTTCTCCCGTGTAAGTTTAAAGCATGTACTGAAAAATAAACAAAACGTGATTTCACAAAAATATAAAAAAAAATTAAAAAATGCCTTCAACTTCATGACTTTCAATTTTTGGAAGTTTTCGAATTTTCTTAATGCATAATAATGAGATTTTGTCTTCGTTTATTTTGTTAATTAGTTTTTCTTTTGATTGTTGGGTTTTGTTAGTAATTTCATCATAAAGTACTCGAGTTTTATTTTTGTGGGTATTAAGATATTCTCTAGCATCTGTGTGTCCTAATACGAGTTCGTAAGGACTAAAATGAATAGTGCTGTTGTAAGCAATAATAGCGTATGGCATAAGTATGGTGACATCCGAATCTGGGTCTGATTCTCGCAATATTCGAATATGTTCGATTAGAGTAGAATGTAGCCTTTCGACTGGTGAATTAGATTTGTGGTGATAGGGGGTGGTAAAATATATTTTTATATTGCGGGCTTTAAGATGTCCATTGAATATTTCGTTTTTAAATTCCGAGCCATTATCAGAAATAATTTGTCTTGGTACACCGAAAAATTGGAAAAAGTGAATTAATTGATCTGCGCAGGAAACTGCATTTCCTGAATAGGGGAGTGCTTGAGCAATTTTGGAAAATTTATCTAATAACGTGAGGAATTTTTGTTTGCCTATTATGAATGATATCAAAAGGTTTACTCGGCGTTTCGCTAAGCACGAGGGGTTGGTCAGGAGGCTTACGATAGTATTTAGTTCTTTGACAAATTTCACAATTATTGATGTATTTGATAACATCTTGTTTTTAAGATTTCCAATAATAATTCGCTTTTATAAATTTGTGTGTTTCGTCAATACCGCGGTGGTTTGCTTTCCCTTCGTGTCTGTACTTAATTGTGAGTTCTCAGTCTTCTGGTTGCACGTTATTAATTAACTTCGTACATTCAATTAGTTTTAGGTTTTTAAAGTGATTTCTCATGCATTGTTGGAAATAGATTCTAAGATCTTTCGAAAAGAAATAAATGTATGTTGACTTTGTCTGCAGATATTCTTTCAGAAATTTCAAAATAGCTGGAATTTGGGTAGGTGAAGTTGCATGAATGATTTTATTACCGTCAAAATTTTTGGGTTCTATTTTAATGTAGGCATCGTAAGGAGATTTTTTAATAATAAATTGCATTGATTTATTATTAATTATTTCGTCTAGCATAGTCATATTTGAATAATTGTCTACAGCGTCTGTGCTATGTGCTGTTTGAGTTGGAAGGGACTCAATTTCATTTTGGTCTGAAGATATTATAATAGGGGCTTGATAGTTGGCTTTACTTGTGGATGGACGACTTTCGAAATTTGCTGGTTAGGCTATTGACTATGTCATTCAATAAGGAACTAAGACGTTAGTGGAATTTTATTGTTTAATATGTTCAAATGGTCCCTAGAGATGATAAAACCGCGGAGTGCTACCAGATATAGGTTTGATGCATTGAGATTTATTGTAGAGAATAAAATTTCCTATCGAAATCACGTATTTTGAAGTCCAACAACTTGTCTTTTCAACAAAATAAATCCAAAAAACAACTTGAAAAAAAAATCAAAAAATTGACTTTTTATTTTTTTCTTCAATTTTTGCCTATAACTTTTTTCTGACTTAAGCATAGTGATTGCTTCATGAAAAATGAAGCTTATGTAATTTCCGTGAAAATGGCGGCTAGTAGAAGTTCTTACGATAAGAAATGACCGAGATATAGGCATTCAAAGTTAACAACTTTTTTTCGATTTTTCAACTTTTTGCTATCGTATCGTGATATTTTATTTTTTTGCATGGTAAATTTATTTTTATTCAATTAACAAACTATTTTACAATAAATAAATGACAATAGTAGATGTATTAACTCAAATTCAAATAACGTAGGTATCCAAATTTATATTTAAGCTAATATACCTAATAATCAGTAAATAATAGGTATATATTTTTTGGAATTGCGAGATTTACTGCAGTATACAATATCCTCTTCTAACTTTTAACGCGACTTTGAAAACTGTGAATTTCAAAAATTTGTGTGGGTTACAAAAGAAGAATACAATTTTTTAAAAGTTACAAGTTTTTGAAAGCGCATTCAAGTTAAAAGAGGATGTTGTATACGGCTATTAGACATTTTGCACAGCATATATACGGCTTGAGGACGTTCCACCAACTACAACAGCAGTGGAATCAAAATGCTCTAAATACACTTGACTGGCATTGGGAAAAGTCAAACCATAGTTTGATACCAATACGGACGGTTTAGCCTCCTGCCCTGCAAACTTTGCTGGAGGAAATTGCTTGTGGATACACAAAAGGTTGCCAAGCATCCTGTGGCTGTAGAAATTAGGAATAACCTGTGTCATGTTTTGTAAAGAATGAAGCATGTATTGGTATCAATTGCGACTACATTGAAATCCCAGGCATTACCGAAGAAAACATCCATACTGGAATCGAAGCTGAAGTTGATATTGAACTCGAAAGTCTTTTTGACAGAATGATGTAACATGATATAAAATCTGTTTTTTTTTTTTAAAGATAAAAGTCGAAATGACATTATGTTGGCAATACAATGTGAAATTGTCAATGATTTCAATTTTTTTATGTAGAAAAGGCTTGTGTTGCCAACATAGTTACTAAATTTTTGACTTGGGGAATTATCTCTAAAAAAAGACAAACTTTATGTATATCGATTTTACAATGTATATAAAATAAATTCATAAAAAGTTTATTTGTACCACATTATTATTCATAAAATTAACACTAAATTATTGCAAAATAATTTGTTATTGAACGAAAATTGATCTAGCATGCTAGAATAGAAAACAACACGATTTGAAGGCAAAAAGTTGAAAAATCGAAAAAAAGTTGCTAACTTTGAATGTCTATATCTCGGCTATTTTTTATCGTATGAACTTCTACCAGCCGCCATTTTAACGGAAATTACATAAGCCTCATTTTTCATGAAGCAATCACTATGCATAAACTTCGTTTTTTATGAAATAATGCCTATGCTTAAGTCAATTCAGAAAAAAGTTATAGGCAAAAATTAAAAAAAAAAAATAAAAAATCAATTTCATGATGATTTTTGGAATTATTTTGTTAAAAAAACAAGTATTTGGACTTCAAAAGATGTCACTTCGATAGGAAATTTTATTCTCTACAAAAAACCTCAATGCATTTGTGCACCAAAAATGCGTAGTTATTGAGTTATAACGGAAAACCCAAAAAGCTGAGAAACTCACCCCGCTCTTAAAAATGCACCCCTATATCTGGTGGTAGCACTCCGCGGTTTTATCATCTTTAGGAGCCATTTGAACATATTAAACAATACAATTATTCCACTAACATCTTAGTTCCTTTTACCCCCGTTTTTTACGACATAATCCAATAGCCCGAATCTGAACCTTCGATACGATATTCACTTTAGGAACTGACGCTATTGGGATCAAAACGTGGATCAAGATTTTCGTTTAAAAATTGATTGATATCTTCATCAATGTTTCCGGGAAGATTAATGAGAGATTCGGATTCAATAGCATGTAAGGATATATGAGAAAGTGCATCGGCGTTTGCATTTTGGTTGCCTTTTTTATAAATGATCTCATAATCGTATTCCTCAAGCTTGAGGCGCCATCTTATTAGCTTGGATCCTGGCTCTTTCACGTTAAAAAGCCAGACCAGAGGTCTGTGGTCAGTATATATTTTAAATTTTCGTCGGCCCAAACAATAGCCAAAAGTTCTTTTTCTATTGTGGAATACCTTTGTTCGGTTTTATTGAGTGTTCTAGACGCAAAAGCGATTGGCTGATCGTGAGGTGGATTTCCTTGTGACAAGGACGAAATTCGAGGCGTCTGTAGAAAGTACAAAGGGTTTTTCGAAATCAGGGTATTTCAGGATAGGTGCATTTATAAGAAGTTCTTCCAAATGATTGAATGATTTTATGAAAGGTTCACTATGAATGACTTTTGCACCTTTTTTTAGGCAGGAGGTCAAGGGTTTTGTGATTTTGGCAAAATCCTTGATGAATCGGCGATTATAACCGGCTAAGCCTTAGAAAGATTTTATATCCTTTTGTGTTAGTCGGGGTTTGGTTTAACTCCATCGTTAGTGATTTTGTGTCCAACATACGCAACTTCTTTGTGCAAGAATTCAGACTTATCTAGCTGGATTTTGAAGTTTGACTGAGACGCTCAAAGACGTTACGAGGTCGTTGTATGTGTTCTGTTAGAGAAGTGCTGAAAATGATTATGTCATCGAGGTAAACTAAACAAGTTTCGTTTTATAAGCCTCGGAGAACGTTATTCATGACTCGTTGGAAGGTGGACGGAGCATTTTTGAGTCCGAAGAGCATTCGTTTGAATTCAAAGTGTCCGGTGTCAGTGGAAAAAGCAGTTTTGAAAATATCACGGGGATCAAGTTCGATTTGATGAAATCCATTGATCAAATCGAGTGTGGTGCCTTGCCTAATTTATCCAAAATATCGGAAATATTAGGCAATGGGAATTTATCCAAGATATCGGAAATATTGGGCAATGGGAATTTATCATCAATCGTTTTATCATTAAGTTACCGATAATCGATTACGATTCTCTATTTTCTTTTTCCAGTGGCGTCCCTTTTTTTCGGAACAATCAATATAGGACTACTTTAAGGTGACGTAGAATGCTGAATAATGCCGTCGTTTTGTAACATTTGGTTTATTTGGGTGCTAACTTCTTGTTTGTGGATGGCAGGGTATCGATAGGTTTTGGTAAATATAGGAGTTTCATCAGTGAGATTTATTTTATGTTTAATTTGGTTGGTTAAAGTTAAGGGCGAACCTTCACAGAAAAATATATCACGATACTGATAACAAAGGTCTCGAATGGCTTTGTATTCTTCAGTATTGCAATGAGATAATCTTACATTTTTAAGATTTTGTTTTTGCAAATTATCGAAATGGTCATTATTATTAACGTAATTGTTGACCTCAATATTTTCATAGAAATTAATCTCTGCGTCGTCAAGTAATTCAATATCTAGTGGCTTATATATGCTTATCTTCACAGGGTTTGCGCGTGGGTTTAATATGGTCGTCAATGCAAATGAGTCGCCTATATTTACTAAAGATTCTGGTATTTTAGCGGCACCAAAGTCTGTAGAAAATGGTTCAAAGTCGATTGAATTTGGGTATATTGATAGGCAAGATTGGGTTTGATAAAACTTTTTCAGTGTCGATGAGGAATTTAATTCGGGTAATATAAGAACGGGAAAATCGGAATTAGAATAATTATTTAGACTTATTAGGTCACATTGTTAGTCGGGGTCACTATTTGAAAATTTTCATCATAATCTGGGTATTCATAGTTACTAGCATTTTCGTAAATTTGGTTATAGGGATTGTTATTGTCATAGTCATTTTCTTCAAATGAAATTTGGTTATCATCAGAATCAGGATAATATTGCTGTTCGGCATATTGACTCTGAAATTGGGAATAATCAAATTGATCATTAGGGTCGATTTCGGTGTTATTTGGTAAGGGTTCGACCGATTTGTTGAAAAGTTCTTGTGAATTAAAATTGCGTTGGGGCGCTTGAGCGAATCGTCTTTGTATTGACCGATTGGCTGCAGTATTTATGGAAGTTGTATCCATTGGTTCCACTGTTTTGCGAGATACGCTAGAATTATTTTGGGGAAACCTAAAATTATTATTGAAATTTTGGAGGTTATTTGAGAAAGGTTTAAATTCGGCAGAATTTTGGGCATTTGTTCTAAATTGGTTGAAATTTGGGTTTCTTTGTGGGTTATAGTTTGGGTTAAAGTTATTATAAAAATTTGAAGTATTATTTCTTGGTATATATTATTGTTAAAATTTGGTACATTTTTCGGACGGTATGCATTAGCAGAATAATGCATTGGTCTTTTGGATTTATTCACATTTAATTGAGAATTTGTATTATCCCCAGAAGGTGTTTGCTTATGCATAAGATTAGAACTATTTTTAAATTGAAGGAAATTTTCTTCTTCTAAAGCAAATGACATAGCTTGCTCAAGAGAGTCAGGTCAACAGTCAACCCCATGAGTTTAATTCTATTCTAGAAGCAATTAAATCTGCTGCTCTACCAACTAGTTTGCTTAAAATTGTATCGAAAAGAGCAATATTAATGGCTGCGCCAGCATTAATGGGATCGCTATGAGCTGTTATCAAATTAGTACAAGCATTTATAAATCTATTAACTTGTTTTGAAGGTGAATAGCTAAGTAATAAGGTAAAAATATATAAAAAGTAAAATTAGGATTTTCCTAACTTGTGAAAAACAGTGTATAGCAATAAAAATATATAAAAAGTAAAATTAGGATTTTCCTAACTTGTGAAAAACAGTGTATAGCAATAAAACAATCAGGAAAAATAAAAAAATAGAAACTGAAAGGATTCACTTACAGTAACAGAAATACGATGATTTTCTTCATTCTTAACCTAAGCCCAATAGGAAAAGCGATGCTTCTCTTCTCCCTTGAACTACCTTATGAGCGTCTGGACGATTTTTGTTCCGTTTGCTCGCACCAATAGGAATAGGATGATTTTTGTTCCCGGTTTCCCTGGTCTGGATGAGCCTGCGTTGCACCACTTTCAAAAATTTCGTTCGATATTGCCTTAAATCGTTGGAAGGAACCGATAACTTTGTCACACGATGCGCGAAACCGTCAGCAATATCCTACCAACTGCGCCAGTTAACAACTCGAATTTTGAGAGTTATTTAAAAAAAAAAAAAAAATTCAAGCGTGGTTGCAATACAACTGCCTTAAGGCCGCGTTAATGGCTACCATGTTCAAATTTAATTTTCGAAAATGACGACTGCGTCACTCTACACATACGGTTCAATATTTTATTTTTTGTCCAAAACAAAATCTGTTTGTCGGTGAAACACTTAGTGACAGAGAAAGACAAATATAGAATTATGATGCTCCCAATGTAGCTTTTTTGCCGTGGCGCCATCGACTTGAAATTGCTTGAACTGTTTTCACCTTCAAAATTCATTTTAAGGTCATCTCAAAAAATCCGCAATAATTCCCAAAATCCTTTGGCATAAACATTATTTGATATATTATCTACAATCTCTACAATTAGCTTTTTTTAGTTTTTCGTGGTTATCAATAAAATATGCTTTTCACGGATCCAAGCTTGATGAACATAGCAAATATGCAACCACCAACACATTTAATTGTTTTGGTGGTTGCGAACATGATTTTTAAGTTAAAAAAAAGGCTGAATATCGAAAAACCGTGATAAGAAATTGACCTTTTGTTTGGACGCCATATTGCGGTGCGCGAACATAGTTGCCAAAAGAAGAAAACAAAAATTACTAGCGGGCTGTCAACATTAAAAACAAAAGTAACTGAATAATCGATCCTCGCTATCCTTTTTGTTTGTTTACTTTCTCTCTCTGATTGATGAAAGACAATGAAAGTAAATAGGTAGATATTTTATTATTTCTATTCTGCCCAATAGAAGTTAAAATTGATGACTTTTCTTTTCAAAAACATTCGTAACAGGCGGAGTGACTTTTGTTTTTAATGTTGACAGTAAGCTATTAATTTTTTTTTCTACTTTTGGCAACTATGCTCGCGCACCGCAATATGGCGTTCAAACAAAAGGTCAATTGCCATAGTTGCCAACAGTAGAAAAAAAAATTACTAGCGTTCTGTCAACTTTAAAATCCAAAGTTAGTGCATAAATTACATTTAAAATTTAAATTTGCCGCCTATTACGAATGTTTTTGGAATGAAAAGCCATCAATTTTAGCTTGTATTGGGCAGAATAGAAATAATAAAATATCTAGTTGACAGCGCCCGCTAGTAATTTTTGGTTTTCTTGCTTTGGCAACTATGTTCGCGCACCGCAATATGGCGTCCAAACAAAAGGTCAATTGTAGATAATCGATCAAATAATGTTTATGCCAAATTTGAGTCAATTCTGATGTGCCGTTTTTTTAAAGACCTTAAAACAAGTTTCGAAAAATCAACCAATCACAGTTTAAACATGGCGGCCATTAACGCGGCCTTAAACCTAAGTAAAATAAATATTTATAATTATAAGCTTTGCTGACAAAGCGGTTCCCATGAAAAGCAATAACGGTTGACGGTTGGTCTAGTTCTGAAAACAGAGATAACAAAATGCTTAAGTCTAAACTCTAAGTTTACGAGAATGTAACTCTGACAGTTTTTTTTTTGTGCTCTTTGACTCTGGCGTTTATAGAGTATTTGGTTGTTCCTACATAGACAGATCCACAAGAGCAGGGAATTCTATAGACGCCAGCCGTTTCAAGAGGTGCTTTGGGATCCTTGACCGATCTTAGACTTTGCTGAATTGTTCTCGTGAACTTGTAGATAGGCTTAACGTTGTGTCTTTCTAGCGTTCGCCCTATGCGATCTGTGACATTTTTGATATAGAGAAAAAAGGCTCTCCTTGCCACTTGTTATTTGTGCACTGTTGCTTCGGTCTTATGGCTACTCCAACCCAATGAACTAAACAAACACACTGGAACGATGGCTGCATAATGCTCCATACGCAAGGGTTTGTGCCAGGAAGCACAATAAACAAGTGGGATTTGCATCTCTCTCTGCACTATGGCAGCTATTGAGAACAGCTGTTTGAAGTGTTTTGATCAGGAATGTGCCGTAAACTATGAAATCTACTTTTCCTACAGCCGTGCGGAAAAATCGATTTTCCGCACTGATATGCGTGCGGAAAATGAGTTTTCCCGCACGGTGCGGTAAAAGTTTTTTTTTTGACATATCAGTGCGGAAAAAGTTTTTCCGCATGGCTGTCAGTGCGGAAAAAATTTTACCGCACTGATATGTCAAAAAAAAAAAAGAAAAATTTTACATTTTTTCGCCTGTAGGAAAAATATTGTACCTAACACTTGCGGAAAATATTTTTCCGCACTCGGCTGCATCACCGAACTCCGAATTAATTTTCCGCAGTTGTTAGGTAAATAGCTATTACGCGGTTTGTCTACTCGTTATCTACGTATTGTTTACATCCACTTTTTTCCATGTAGACTATGTTAATTATGTAGACAATGTAGACTATAGTGTAGACAACGGAAAATTTGGAATTTGAGTATTTTTTTTGAAATTTTGCATTGCATTAAATTTATATTGTATTCAATTAATCATTATCTGCAGTTTAATTAACTTTACAAAGCAAAAAACGAAACAAGGCATAAACAGAAACATAACCTTGAAGGCTGTCAACTGTCAAAAATTGTATACTTCACGCATTGTCTATAGTTTAAAAAATACCATTTTAAAGTCACGCGATTTTTCTCTATCCTTGTTGAATAGGTACATCTCAAACAGCGGTGATAGTAAAATTGACAAAAAAATTGCTGTCTAAATATTGTTCATAATATTCTTACCTGAAATAGAATCCGTCACTGTCATCAATTAGTTTGTCAAAGTTATTTTCGAAAATAATACAACGAACAAACACAGCTAATAATTTTGACTATATTAACCTTTTTCCAACTCGAAAAGAAGCAAATAGAAAACGGGTACCCAGTTTAAGTTCAGAATGTATTACAACAGACAGCAGATGCGACAAAAGTGAGTCTCGCAACAATTGCAAGTATTAAAATTGCCCTCTGATTGGTCAATACTACTTCAGAAACGCGTTTGTAAAATGCTAGTGGGAACATATATTAAAATTCAATAGTAATTAACCACCAGTAGCTTTTTGTAGGTGATATCAACGACATAATCAATGGACATACGTTTTTTGCCACCAGTATCACGTGACTTTAAACTGGTATTTGTCGGACTATACATATTTTACTTTTTTCTACGAGCGTGCACGCATCTTAGTTCCGAAAATGTCACTTTCCCGCACTAATGCGCGATTTTTTTTTGAATTTCAGTTCACATAAAAAAAAACATCTATTGGATGAAGTTGTTCTGGATGACAATAGATTGCCAATACCAGAAATAGACGGATCTTTCCATGATATTTTTGCGGAACAAGGTGATAATAATAGTGAGTGGTTCAGAATTGTGTTTTTTTGACTTCTCCAATTTCAAGGGAACGACGACGAAATGAGCGAAGAGATAGTGGTCAATCAACTCATGCATCGAGAGGTTGAATACATTGTTGATATCAGACCCATCGAACATAGTTTATCAGCTTCGAGCTCCAACAGTATGGATGAACTTAGCGCTGGAACACAAATCGGCCAGATTTGGGCTGGTCCTAGCCATTGGAAATTGAAACCTATCAGAAGAACCAGCCTGATTTATAGTGGTTTGTAGTTTCTAAGCAAACTAATCATATCTGGATAGAAACACATGGAAATATTAATAAATTCTAATTTTTAGGCGTGGATAAAAATGAAGAAAAACTCAACGAAAAGAAGAAGCCAGGCCGCAAAAGAAAAAGAATCGACCATCTTCCAATAGACTTTGACAGGTTAAAACCGCCAAAAGACTTGACCCATGTCACTAACAAGCCATTCAAAAAGAGAAATCTTGAAGTAGATGAAGACAAGTAAGTTATTGTTTTTTTTTTACAATTTTTGACTTTATAGGTTTTTTTCACTCAGGGTCACAATGCCAATGGAAGAGTCATCATGTGAAAATTTGAGGGACAATATTGAATACCTTATTAATATTCCTACCATGAAGCCAATTACGAAAACCAACAAAGAGATTGATAATGATAATGAGGTTGTCTATATTATTGCTACAATTTACGATGCGCTTTCGCCACGGCATCCAGATTACATGCCAAAATTCTAGAAAAGGCAAATACGATTATTGCGTTTATTAGGGATACATAAAGGCCGGTATTAGAAGTTTTTAAGTTTAAGATTGACTGTGACATGATTTAGATAGTGATTATTGTTGAGAGTTGTAAAGAGTTTAGTTAATTAGTGGAGTAATTAGTGTCAGAGTGCATAGTAACGTGGAATAAATTATTATTGTGTTAATTGGACTTTGATTTTTGAATAAACGGACCCAAGATTTTTCTCACGCATGCCAGAGCCGTGACATTGGTATCAGAAGTGAGACATAATTCGAGGACTACAAAGTGAAATCCGATTGCAGAATACTGGGCGGGCACTGTTGACACTATAGTGAACACTGCGACAGTGAGTCAGTGTAAGCAGTGACAATCACCAAAAGAGACTTAACCGATTGTGTAAATTACCCCGGAAGTGACTGTATACCCGATTGTGACTGTGATAGTGAATTTTCAAGTAAGCTCTAGAAAAGTTATTTAAAAACCAAGGGAGATATCGAATTTCTGACTTCGCCAACGTATTCAATACATCAATAGCCATTCAGAAAAAGAATTTCTAGGAATTTCGGGAAAATTCTAGAATATTCTATTTAGAAACCAAGGGAAATATTGACTTTGTGACTTCACCAACTTGTTTGCTATATCAATCGACATTCGGAAAAGACATTTCAAGAAAATTCTAGAATATTCTTTTCGAGTTTAAAGTAAGTTATTCAATTTGTGACTCCTCCAACGTGTTTGGAACTTCAATCAAAGACCAGGGAAGATATTTGAAGAGAGTTTGAGGGAAATTCCAGAACATCCTGTATATGCCTATTACGAGATAACAAGCAAAAATGGAAAAAAAAAAATTGAAGAACTTCTGCGCAAAATATTGGAACTTCAAGAGGCTAGACGACAAAAAGAAAAACAAGATGAAGAAGCTAAACGACAACAAGAAAAACAAGACGAACAGGCCAGGCGATAAAAAGAAAAACAAAAAGAAGAAGAAGCTAAACAACAAGAAAAACAAGACAAAGAGGCCAGGCGACAAAAAGAAAAACAAGAAGAAGAAGCTAAACAACAGGAAGTGGAAAACCAAATTGATAAAATGCTTCAAGAGGGATTAATTGAAGAGTCAAATAGTTCAAGGTCTACGCCAGTAGTATTCGTTACGAAGAAATATGAAAGTCTTAGGTTTTGTGTGGACTACTGTAAGCTTAATGACGTCACTAAGAAGAACAGCTACCCTCTCCCAAGGATAGACGATACATCAACAACTCTATCGGGCTCCAAATGGTTTTCCACCTTGCATCTCACAAGTGGATACTGGCAAGTGGCAATACACAAAGATGACAAAGAGAAAACTGCCTTCAGTAACGGAAGCGGGTTATACCAATTTAACGTAACGCCCTTCGGATTGTGTAATACTCCAGCTACGTTTGAGCGACATGCATCTTGTTTTGCAAGGCCTTACATGGAGAACTTGCCTGGTATATTTAAATGCTGTCATGCTCATGGAAAATTCGTTTCAAGTACCTACATTTCAATAACCTGAAAGAAGTTTTTGACCGCTTTCGGAATGCCAACTTAAAACTCAATCCAAATAAGTGTTTTCTATTTCAAAACAAAGTTCTTACGTCACGTGGTATCCGAAGATGGCATACAAGTTATGGAAGGAAAGATAGATGCTGTCAGGGATTTGCCAAAGCCACACGACAAACATGAACTAAGGAGTTTTCTGGGATTATGTTCTTACTATCGAAGATTTGTGGAAGGTTACGCCCATATAGCTGCTCCGCTTCATTGATTAACGGAAGAAAAATCAACATTCAATTGGACCCAAGAAAACGATTCCGCTTTCAGAAAATTAAAAGAAGCATTATGTACGAGCCCAGTGTTGTCCTACCCCGATTAGAAAGGTATGTTGATTTTGGCACAGATGCAAGTAAAACCAGTATTGGTGTAACTGTAATTTCGTTCCGGCTTTGATAATGTTCTGCTGTACTACTCTACATGTTCTTGTGAATTTTGGATTTGTGAAGTAATTAGTGTCAGAGTGCATAGTAACGTGGAATAAATTATTGTTGTGTTAATTGGACTTTGATTTTGAATAAACGGGCCCATGGTTTTTGTCACGCATGCTAGAGCCGTGACAATATTGTATTTTTGTCATTGTAATTGAATTAAATATCTTTATCTCAATGTTTTTAGCCTGTTAATGATCATATGGGAGAAGATCTTGGAGATGACATCTTATTAGAGAATAGTGCTGATAATGGCGATAATATGTCTAGGCATCAGCCTGAAGAAGATTTCACTGGTACAAATTTGATTGACGCACCACAGTTGGTAAATGGATTTAGATTTGCTATTTTACTGCTTATTACTGATATTTATGTTTGTTTAGATCCAGCAAAATTATATGCATTACGCAAAAAAGGCCAAAACGATGGACATGAAGAAACTGAAAAAAGCATTGTGGTGTATATTAACGCAATCTGAGGAATATGTAAGTACAGTTTTGAAGTCATTGGTTTTGCAGCAATTTCAATGTATGTGCTAACAAATTATTTCAGAACGAGGCTAATAAAGTGGTGCCAAGAAATTTCTCCATTATTTACGATGAACTTTTAAAAAGACTGCCTGAGAAAATGGCAGGTGAATTGAGTCCTCCACTTGCCATTGTGGCATTACTCCATTTATGCAACGAAAGGGGATTAACATTAAAAAAACAGGATGTCAAAGACTTTTTAATATATCAAAATAAAAATAATACATAATTTTTCTTATGTATAGCACTATTAGTATTACTTAAAATATACACCCTGTATGTATAGCATTTAGGATACCTAAGCTGTTATGTTAAAAAATCAAGAGTTTTATTTATTTTTATTGTATCAAGCCCATGTTAGATCTCTGTGTATGTTATTATTATTGTTTTTATTAAATACTTTTTATATGACTTTTCTATTTTATTCAAAATTGACAATACCCTTGACAATACTATTGGCTGGTCGGCTGGTCATTATCTTTTTATTATTAAACTTAAGATTATCTCTGAGGTAAGATTTCCTTACATTTATTTTTTTATGTCATACCAGTACATTATTGTGTTGTTATACCTTAGATACCATCTACATAATTTATTACTTTATGCCCGTACGGGCATAAAGTACACATTAGGGCCCGCGCGGGCATTAAGACGCAAAAACAGACTGTCGCCCTCCGGACATAATCATATAAGGTAGTTTGTAAATTTAATTTTCATTAACGAATTTTTGGTGGCAATATAGAGGTACGTTCTAACGAAAAATTGGACTAAGAAGGTATCTTTTCTTTCCTTGATATTTTATTGGTAATTTTGCTCTGTATAATAATGTCTTGATATCTTTGAACTTCCTGAAGCAAAATAAGTCCTTCTCCTTCAGAAAAGTTGGACGTTCTGAGGAAAACCACCTATTTAAAATATTTTTTCTTTAAATCTTAACTTTTTTAAAAAACGTTTACTGAATAAAAGCAAATATTGCAACCATGTACTGCGCCAAGAAGTTTAGGTTTAGGGGTGAACGAGAGTACCGCAGGGAAGAAGGTAGAAGGCGACGAGAACGCAGAGAAGACGCTTGGGCCCATTGCTTGGGCTGGTGCCTTAAGACCATTTGTCCGCCATTGTTCATTATTCAAAATTTATTTTTATTTTGTATTAAACTGATTGTTCAATCGAATTTGTGATTAGTTTGTGTGTCAAGGAGCATTCACAGGTCATTTGATTAATTATTACATATACTGTTTTTGAGAGTTAAATTATTTATAAAAGTATCATTTGTTTCATTTTTATGTTTTATGTGCTATCTTTTTGTGCTGACATTTTGATTTTGTGTATTCAGAGCGTACATTAATGGCCCGTATTATAAAACACTGGACCGATGGTTGAGTTTCAACCTTCGGTTGACTCCATGCAAATTGATAGGATTCAACCCAAGGTTGAAACTCAACCATCAGTTCAGTGCTTTATAATACCGGCCCTAAGTGGCGTTTCCAAAAGCATAGTATATTGGTGTCAGTGCACGTGCCAGTTTGCTGGCGTGATAATAGTGGTGCCAGTATCTATTTCCACTTAATATCAAAAACTTTTAACTGGCGCAGTAGAAAAATGAAAAATGGCGTCAACTTTAATGGTTCAAGCAGATATTATTATTGCTGTGGATATTTTGTTTCTAGAATTATTGCAGAAGACCCGAAAAAATAAGAAGAAGAGACATAAACACAAGATCTGGGTACGAAAATGGATTTCACGCAGAAAAGCTCTAGGAGCATCAAATAATTTACTGTCTGAGTTAGCGGATGAAGACCATGAAGCATTTCCAAAGCTTCCTATTTTGCTTTTAGCAGCAGTGATATCAAAACCACTTAAGAACACGAGAACTTGCACAATACATCAACACTTATCTTTCTACAAACAGGGATGCTCTTCCATAAACTTTATATGTTCAATTTTTTAGATTCACTTGACATTTTCGCATTATTTTTCTGAAAACGGGTAGTGAAAACGCAGGCCCTTCGATCTCTCATTGCCAGTTATAAACCACATAATAACTCTTTTCCGTTTTTCTAGATGTCGTTGACAACCACAGAATTGTAAAATATCAGCAAATCAAGAACACGTCCGATGTCGATAACTGACATGTCAACATAATGACAATATGCCAAAATATTCATTTGATCAAAACTAATAATTCATAATGTTTTTTGTTCGCCGGTTTTGCATTTCGTCTTTCTTTGTGTTGTCAAGTGTTCTTAAGTGATTTCAAAGTTGTTTTGTGTGTTTCAAGAAGATCTTCAAACTTTATAGATTGGAAGATCTATTTTTATCCTTGTTGATTAGATACATGACAGGTTTAATTAAACATCAATCAGAACTTTGAATAAATATGTCAAGGATACCCTTAACCATCGATAAAGAAACTGTCTTTTGATCTAATTAACAAATTATCAATTAATTTAAGCAAACATTAATGCCCCAAAGTCTAGAATAAACAAACATCTATCATAAAAAGCCCTATGTAAAGTAGGTGTCTGTAGCATCGATACAAAACCAGTAAATAGTGATTTTCCAATATGGTAGATGGCGCTGGCTTGGCTCAATTTTGTTGACAACAAAATTTATACTGAGATTCCATTCTCGACAATTTATATAGTATTTATCTCTGTGAAAACGTTTGTATTTTTTTGACAAACTGTCACACATGGCAAACTGGCGCCAAAAAGTAGACCTCAATTCTTCTTCACTGGCGCATGAATAAGTGGCGCCTGTTAATTTTTCGCGTTTCCACGTACCAGTGAAATTACGCCAGTCGACTGGCGCCAATAAACTATGCATGTGGAAACGCCGCTTTAAGCGGTATTAAAGAGTATTAAAGATGTATTAAATATTAAATATTATTAAATATTAAATATTAATTAATTATATTAATAGGTACTAATATTAAAGCGGTATTAAAGAGTGTATTCGGGCCTTGTTGAATTTACTAACATTTTACTACCCTGACAAGAGAATATCCTAGTAAATTGAAATAATCAATCTAGAGATATTGGCTCAAAAACAACTATAGCTGTGAGTCTACGTAACCAGGGACCTCAGTACCTGCCACAGATGGGCTAACTAACCAAAAACTCTTCAGTATTGATTATAAAGTCTGTTTTTTTTTTAAGATAATTCCCCAAGTCAAAAACTTAGTAACTATGTTGGCAACACAAGCCTTTTCTACATAAAAAAATTGAAAGCTTTGACAATTTTACATTGTATTGCCAACACAATATCATTTTGACTTTTATCTTTAAAAAAAAAAACAGATTTTAGGCAGTGTTGATTGAATGTAGTGCGTGTAATTAAAATTTTAGCACAAGAACAGGAGCGGTACCTAGTTTCAACTTTTATCGAATTAATGACTCACAATTATTATTAAAATGACACAGTATGTTTCGATTTTTAAGGAATGTAGATCGAGGGTTTCTCTGCTATGCTCTTTCCTCTTCTTTTGTTAGTTCTAGGATGAGAACGGTACGATTTACTTTAATAATAAAGTAGACGTTTCACACATTCTTCGTTTCTTTTACATATCACAACTTCCCTTAAATTTCCCAAATATTTGCTATGTCGAACGTAAGTTTTCACAACGTAGGTCCTATTTGTTTTTCATTTCGTTTTTCAGAAAATTTTTGTTTATGGCCGCGTTAATGGCCGCCATGTATAAACTGTGATTGGTTGATTTTTCGAAACTTGTTTTAAGGTCTTAAAAAAAACGGCACATCAGAATTGGCTCAAATTTGACATAAACATTATTTGATCGATTATCTACAATTCCTTATTTTGGTTTTTCGATATTCAGCCTTTTTTTTAATTCAAAAATCATGTTCGCAACCACCAAAACAATTAAAGGTGTTGGTGGTTGCATATTTGCATGTTTATCAAGCTTGGATCCGTGAAAAGCATATTTTATTGATAACCGCGAAAAAATAAAAAAAAACTAATTGTAGAGATTGTAGATAATATATCAGATAATGTTTATGCCAAAGGATTTTGGAAATTGTTGCGGATTTTTTGAGATGTCCTTAAAACGAATTTTGAAGGTGAAAACAGTTCAAGCAATTTCAAGTAGATGGCGCCACGGCAAAAAAGCTACATTGGTAGCATCATAATTGTATATTTGTCTTTCTCTGTCACTAAGTGTTTTACCGACAAACAGATTTTGTTTTGTACAAATAATAAAATATTGAACCCTATGTGTAGAGTGACGCATTCGTCATTTTCGAAAACTAAATTTAAACATGGCGGCCATTAACGCGGCCTTAAAGGTAATAAAAATTCACACCGTTCAATCTTACTGAACGAACCCGAGTATGTTATACTACAGTTCTATTCCTTTTCTGTGTGGCAATTTTCGATGTTTTATGAATGGGTCTATTAATATAAATAAAACGATACTCACTAAAATAATGACAAAAATTCTTTCTCTTCGCTCATTTTAAGTAAAAATATAATTAAAACTGAATTATTTCAACTCAAAAACTGAAAAATTAAACTCAAAATGCTGTGCACGGCGCAAACGTTAAATATCTACATTTCAGTGTTGCCAACAAACATACAGGGTGGGCCAATGGAAACTTTCCACCCCGATTTTTTCGATTTGAAATGAAAATCTGGAAAAACGCTCGGACACATCGATTTTTAATTTGAGGGGGAAATATTTTCCAGTTTTTTTCGTCTCCACAGCTTCAATCCTTTAGATGGAGGGAGAACAACCCCCCAAATTTGAATAGGGGATACGGGTCCTGTTATACCTATTTTTGAAGATCTCATCGAGTTCTTTATGACTCTATCTCATTATTTTTATCCGCAACGAAATGACTGGCCAAAATATTGGAAAAAGACTATTGTTCTAGTACTTAAGAGTAAAAGCATAAAAGCGATACTTACCTCCCTTGATAAAAATACTTACAATTTACAATTCACGTGTACATCTAATCAATAATAGTAGGCATAGGCGTATCCAGGCTAGTCTAGACTTTTTTTTTCAGCGTATATTATGTGACATGTACATTTTTTTGTATAAAAAAAAATAGAAATAAAATTCATTTCTTTCTATAATAATGTTTTTCTATGGCGGGCGCCTAATGCAGCAAGGGAATCGGTGCTTCATCTTAATTATCCTGCTTGTCCGAAATACTTCCTTCCTCAGGGGCTCGATTCTCGTTTCAGAGAGTAGAGCAGTAGAGCTTCTCGATAGAACGCATGTTTTATCCTTGCCAACGTAACCGAAAAGTAAAAGAGAATGATAAAGACGAAAAATTTGTTCTCTCGGGGAGCTCTACTGCCTGAGACGAGAATCGAACCCCAGAGATGGGACTCTTTAACGAATAGAGATATTTTCTCTATCTCTATTGGCGTTTCTATTGATTTCGGAAACAGGAGAAGAAGACAGCAAGTGCCTTAGCGATAGGGATAACGATCTTTATCCGGTACAGAGTGCCAGCTCAGGGTACCTATTCTTGAAACAAAGGACCAGCGTTCTCGTGAGAACGATTTCTCTGTCTTTCTCAATGACATGCGAAAGATAATATCATTATGAGTAACACAGACGGAAAAGCTATTCTCATGGGAATGCTGCTCCCCTGTTTCAAGAATAAGGGCCCAAGAGAGAAGGTGCTCAGTGAACAAAATTTCTTCTCCTTACCAAAAAAAAGCGAATAACTGGCCCGATGCCGAAATTTTTTTCGCCTTGCAAAAAAAATGGCGCGTAACATTTACGTATTACATTACAGGTGAATTCCTGACAAAAATAGGCAACTTTCACATTTTTAAACTATTCTGTTAGTCATTCATCAAACGAATTTCCAAACTGCTGCTAAAATGCCGGATAGGAAAGGGACGTCACTTTCCCAAACATGCAAGGATGCCAAAATTCTCATTAGTAAAACATTCCAAAATATGGCTGATAAGAAACCTGGCTACCTAGTAACATGATCCTAAAATATTTCGTCATTTCTAATGTGGCAACATGCGTATGAATGCTTTAGTCAATGAGAGGCCCGTGAAAACGGACTATTGTGCGCAGCTTTTTTTTTTTTTGGTTAACACTTTTTGTTACTAGAGCCCCCCCCCCAAACACCAAAATCCTGGATACGCCAATGATAGTAGGTCTGTTTCTGCAGAAATCACAAACTAGTCAGACTGAATTTCATTGGTTGAAACTAGTTTTCTGACTGTTTTCAACCAATGAAATTCGCTCTGACTGGTTTGTGATTTCTGCAGAAATAGACCTAATATTAACAGAAATTAAATTTTAAGTATTTTTATCGATGGAGGTAAGTATCGCTTTTACTCCTACTTAAACAATAGTCTATTTCCGCTCTAAGCTATTTCCAATATTTTGACAAGCTGTCATTCCGTTGTGGATAAAAATAATAAGACGAAATTCTAGGGTTCTAAAGTACTCGATGAGACCAATGACCTATAGGGCAAGTACACGATCTGACAGTTGTTACAAATAATATTGGAATTTGTATACTTTAAGAAAAGATAACCTAGGGTCGTGAATTCAAAGAAAAATTAAGATAACGTGTAGCCCCTTTGTGTGCAAATGAAACCACTCAAAATCCAACAAACAATAATTTTATTTAGTGTACAATGTTCTATGTAAAATTTTACCGTTGACAGCTTGGTTATTCTGGTGAATCTGACACCATATACCTTTTCAATCTGGAGCTTTTCAATGGGTGTTGGGGTTTCACTTCTGTGAACTGGAGCTCTTGGTGTTGTTTCCTGTATCCAGGAAGAGGATAGATTGCTGGGGTGACGTCACTCCAGCTGATCCAGACTCCAAACAGTGATCTTTATGTAGAATAGGTACCCAGAAAAGAATAAGGCAGTATCAGGTTCACCAATATTTGGAACATTAAATTCCTGAATTCTGTCAAAAAGTGAGTGTCTTGCACAGGAAATTGAAATTGAAATTTAGTACAAAACGATTGTTATACAGACACTCCTTTCAACAGAATCAGGTATAAAAACTATTGCAAGTAGAAAAATTGATATTTTAATATAAAAAAAAAAAATGAATAATTAAGAATAAGATAAGATAATGATAGTAGTAAAATTAAATAATAACAAGATGTAATTATAATGATTATAATGCTCGTTATAATTGAGCAAAATGCTGCTTCCTTGAAAAACAGTTCTGGCAGGCAAAAATACGAGCAAAAATATGAGCAAAAATAAGGTAAGTAAAAAAAAATAAGAAATTAAATCTCTGGATTCCTCCCCAAGTAGACAAAATTCTCCCCTCGAATTAAGGTAGCTACCACAGATACTAGATAAACCTGGGGTTGAAATTAATCAAATCCAGAATGTGTCAAAATTCTTGAAATGTTTTAATTAAAACTTTTTAACTGAATTTTTTTTTTACCTGTCTGGATTTCTATTAAAAAAATACACTCTTTTAGTTAAGATAATAATAATTAGGGAGTCAAACAGAAAATGGTTGTTCAGGCCTCTGCCTGGATTCAATAAAGAATTAATGGGGATGGACTCACAAATTTGGTTCTCACCGACTCTATTTAGAGCAAATGGTCCAATTTTCCCACACTAAAAATTGATTCTGAAAGCCAGAGCAGCAGTACCTATCTAAAATCCAAAGATGTGTGTGGACTTACCTCTTATAACAAAACGTGGAACTCCAATAAGCAATTCACACAAAAATGGAAGCCAACAATTAGATAAAAAAAACTTAAAATATAATATTTATATTTCAAAAACAGATAAGATAAGATTTATCAGGTAAAAACTTAATAAAGATACGATAATTTGAATATTGAAAAATCTATAGGGGAGGATCCAGAAATTCAAAGCACAAAATTATTTTAAAAATAGAGGACTTGCCTGGCCAGAGTGTTCTTCAAGAAGAGATCGTTTTAGAAAACCAAGCTAGCAGGAAAACGATCCTGTGTTTTTTTTATACTTACTGCATTCCAACCACTTTTAACCAATCAGACGACTACACCCAAAAGACCATATTCACTTCAAAATGAAAAAACAATGAAAGACCGCATGGAATAAAATAGAATGGATAAAAATCCACTAAAACTATTTTAATTGTTTACAAATTATAATAATTTAAATTAGGGTTATGTCAAAAATAAAAGACTGTTAATTGACCTTTTATTTCAATGCCATATTGCGGTGCGCGAACATAGTTGCCAAAACAAGAAAACCAAAAATTATTAGCAGGCTGTCAACTAGATATTTTATTATTTCTATTCTGCTCAATTAAAGCTAAAATTGATGGCTTTTCTTTCCAAAAACATTCGTAATAGGCGGCAAATTTAAATTTTAAATGTAATTTATTCACTAACTTTGGATTTTAAAGTTGACAGAACGCTAGTAATTTTTTTTTCTACTGTTGGCAACTATGTTCGCGCACCGCAATATGGCGTCCAAACAAAAGGTCAATTAATTAGATCATTAAGCCAATAATGATTATTTCAGAATCAGAAGTTAGAAAAGGACAGAAATATATCCATTTGCTAAAAGTGAGATGAATATAATTTCTTTCAATGAAAATATAAATAAATGTCAAATGCGAATTTTAAAAATCATACTTTGAAATATAGATCATCGGGCACTAGATGGCAGTACTGAAAAATCAATTCTCGATACTTGCATTTTACGCAAATGTGGATAGATAGCAGCACTTGTATTATTTGAATTTGAATTTGAATTTTGTGGATATTATTTGGCTGATTCTAAAATGGAAAAAATACGACTTTATAATGAAAATAAGAAGAGATGGAACATGTTACGTAAATGATAAATTTATCGAAACACAGTTTGACACTATTGACAGTCGCCTTGAGGTAAAACAAAGATATAATTTACAGGGTTTTTTAAGTGTTTAGTTAGATTTTTTTAAATAAATACCTTTTGTGTGATCCAGAAGTTTCTTGGACATCCTAGAGATTGTTTAGTTGTTAATTGTGGCAGTATAGCGCAAGGGATACAATACCCTTCCATAAGTTTCCATCAATTTTAAATAACAATGGGAAGTTTGAGTTGTTAGCTCAAGAAACAAGAGAAAAATTGATTAACGTTGTTAAAAGAGAAGATCAGGTAGAAAAATGGATTGAATATAGAGTATATACTTATATATTTGTTCTTGTGACACTTGGTTTAGATATTTGTTGGAAAAGAACTCAATTTAATCCATTATAGAAAAACCTAGCAAACTTCTGGATAAAAGACCACATAGACTGGAACATAAACACTTTAGTTTAACTTTTTTAAAACAAAAAAACAAAAAAACTTGTAAAAAAAGCTGTGAAAACCGCATAAAACATAACCGGCCTAATCTACACGCATGTAAATAAATGATTTGTTTTACCTCAGGGCGACTGTCAAAACTCATTTGTGACGTCACATAGACATGCCCTATTATTACAGATAGACAGTAATATAGGTTGACTACATCCTAGGAACCGCATCTCTCCCCACTAATTATTAATCCTTGTGTTATTTTTTATCTTCTTCTATCACGTGGAAAGTAATTACTTTCCAATGAAAATTAGCAACGCTGCGAAAAAATAAATTCCACCTCGAATTCCACCTTTCCACCAATCAGCGGCTACTATTCGATTGTCATGTCAAAATGCGACCTTCCTGTATTTTATTGCCATTTCCATTTGTCAATCAGTTCGCACTATAAGGATAAGGATACACTTTTGTAGCACTGATTCTGGTTTCATTTTCAGAGTTGCCAAGTATGCGATAGTAAAGTAGGGGCGGAATTAGCGGAAGCATTTGATACCATAGTCCTAGCCGCTTTCACAGCTCACCCCCGCTTGCCCATAAACATGTAGTCAACCAAAATAAAACTATTTTATCAATGGGATATTCTGTCTATCTGTGTTAATAGGTCATTGGATGAGACCTTTAGAGAGAAGTATAACACGACCCCTATCCGAATTTGGGGGGTTGTTTTCCCCCCAGCTAGTGGGTTGAAGCAACGGGGATGAAAAAAACTAAAAAATAGTTCCCCTTTAAATCAAAAATCGACGTGTCCCAACGTTTTTCTAAATTTTCATTTCAAATCTAAAAAATCGGGGTGGAAAGTTTCCATTGGCCCACCTTATGATTTAGATTTTGGAAAACTTTGAAAGGCCCTAACTTTTTTCTATTATAGATAGTTGATTAGTTCAGCTGAACTCTTAAAAGAGTCCACTTTCACTTTCATATTTAAGTCATGTTGACACTTGAGAAAGTAATTTTCCATACTTTCAGGTTGCACTAAAAATGGCTACGGTCGGAAGCGCTTTGCACTAATATTAATTGAATGAATTTTCGGGGATAATACCACGAGAGCTTCAAAATTACCGATAATTTTTCACGATTGCCTGTTTTCTTTAATTTCACGAGTCCGTATAGGCCGAGAAAACACGCATGAGTGAAAAATTATCTGGTTCATTTTAAAGCTGAAGTGGTATTTAGAGGATTATTTCACGTATCAGAATGCAAAAAATATGGAAATAAATATGTATTAAACGATTTGAACATCTTAAACACAAATAAATGGTTGCTATCAGGAACCGTTTGTTTGTATCAAAAATTAGCATGACAACCATGTATACAATAACATGGGAGAATTATCGCTGTAATTCTCTCTAGTTAAACAAATGGAAAAGAGAATTTTCGCTGTAATTCTAAAAATAGTCACTTGTCTTATGGAATTTCTAACACATGAGTGAAATAATCCACAGAATACATATATTTTTACTCAATAACTTCCTCATCGTCACACAGTCCTACACTTCAATTAAAATCATAAGCGACAGACGTAAGTACAGTGTTTGCCAGCGATTAGTTTTGCCAATATTATTGAGAAGAAACGAACTATAGCACGTTTAAATGAAGACTATTTATTGTTCTACGAAGTATCGGCCAAGTCGTATGAACCAAACAAGGAATCAAATTATTGTTCCAGTTCTTACGGAGCTAAAGTTAGAATAGAAGAGTCCGCAAAATGGTACGTCACGGCATTTGAAGTGTTGATTTGGTACTTACATTGGTACCTACATAATTGTTTGTTTGAAATTAGCTCTTTTTTTTCAACCATAAAACTTATAATTATTTTTAGAAACAAAAGTAACATATTATTTATTCAGAGAACCACCTATAAGCTCTTCAGATGCAATTCATGTAGTTACCTAAAGTATTTTCATTTTAACTATTGTAATATAAGCGAACAAAAAAAAAAATATGAATGTTCACTTAAAATTTCAGTGAAAATTGAATTTAAGATTTAAATAATGTTCATATAGAAGCCAAGAAAATATCAATTTTCAATAGAGTTTTTGAGTGATTCATTTTAACATAAATCCTGAATTTTATTAAACTTTATCTTTATCCATTTACGTATTTGATTTTTTTTCACACAATGATAAAATTTCTGAGCTGCTGCCAATCATGATGCTTAACTTCGCTTTCCAGCTGAAAATTTCATGCCTAAAAAACAACGTGATTTTCGTCAAAGTTATTGAAACTTTTATTACGTTCCTCTTCGCATTCTTTCCTTCCAAGCCTATTTTCGACAACAGCGCCTAAACTCCGCGCCAAATCCGAGTTGAAGAAAGTTTGCAAATCTTCTTGCCCGAAAAGTATCTCACTCTAGAGATTTCAAGTTTCAATCTTGAATTGATTAGAAAGTTTATGCTATTTCTAGTCAAGAAATTTTAATAGAATAAATAAATAAATACTCTCTGGAAGAGGTCTCATCAAAGAAAAACACCGTTTTATTTTAGGTTTTATTTAAAAAAATTATTTGGTACACACAACAATTAATATCTATAACGTTAAACAGGCGTGTTTGCCAAATTTTCTTACTTATTTTAGATAATAGATTAATGACAAAAAGGTAGGAAAAGCACCATTCTAATAAAGTATTCCAAAACTTAACATAGATTTCTTTGTTTTCAGTGCGAAAAGGCAAATAATTATGAAATTTACTCATTATTTTGGAACAATTATTTTAGTGAAGTTAGGAATAAAGAACACAAAGAAATCCTATATGTATATACCTAATATACATTTCTTAATAATAATATGATGATTATTTACAAAGTAGGTTTTTTTTCATTAGAGGTAGTTTTAGCGAAATTACGATAATTTTTTAATACAAAAAGTTACACTACATATTAATTGGAAGTGTCACTATGGTAGAAGAAGTTAGTGCCCTTTAATGAAGGGAAGCGGTATCATTTGAGGTATAACCGGATCAGGAGTGTACTGATCCGGTTGCTCTTGTCAGCTATTCACGTCGATTGAAAACGTATTATGAGCGTGGGTAAGTGCACTCCAAAGTGGTGATCTGGAACAAAAATTGGAAATATATCGGTACCTATATACTTAAAAAAGTGGTATAAAAATGAAATACAAACGAAAGCTAATATATCATTGAATAAACCGCACAATCTTTTTGATGCCGTTTATTAGAATATGAGCCATTCAAATCTGCATAATTAGAACTATTACCGATTCTCGATAAATGCGCTGTGGCTTCACAGTAGAACGAGATCTAGAAATTCTATACTCGTACCTGAAATGAAGACGACTGTACTGCACGTAAAGTGCCTGCTCAGCTAAATTATACAGTAGCTGATCTCTCTGTCATACATAAATAGAAAGAGGCAGCTATATGCAACGAATGGGCAACTTGACCATTCTTGTTTTAGTTTTTGAACTGACTCCTCAAAACTTTTGAAACTGATCTGTGCAAACAAAATTTAAATATCTTCAAAATTACCAAAGTTACAGACGTAAAAACACTAATACTATGTGACGTCATTCCGTAGTATATCCATAAGCCAATGCGGGTAAAACAAAGAACATAATTTTTAAAAATTCATAAAGAATGTATTTTTGAATAGATTGGAAAAATATGGCAAAAATGTCCTCATTCACATCTGTACCTTTCATTTATTTGATATAATCTAATAATTCTTATTCCATCAAAGTTCCCTATTCGGAAGAGATGGCAGGTGCATACACTCCACTCAGACTAGAAGAAAGTGGGAGATATAAACCTAGATAAAGGTTTTTTGGTTTTCTGCTTTACCAGGAGGTGGATCAGTACACTGATTACTCCTATAAGAGTAGGCCATAAGCCAAGCTAATCGAAGATCTCTGCCAATGACTATCTACCTATTTTGTTGACAAATTTGTCGATCGAAGGAGACAGCCTAAAGACTTCGGTATAGGAGGCAGAATCTTTCAGGCAAGTCAGAAGTTTTGGAAGATACAACTTCGCAGATTCATGACACTCCTGTGTGGAGAATTTCTCATTTTCTTTTATTCCTCCAAAATTACCATTACTTTTATCTTATGCAGTGGCTTACCTTGACCTAAGTAGCCTTTGTATCAAACTTGCTCGATCAAGAGCCATCATAAAACCTTCAACCTTCACAACAATCTGCTCCAAATTTCCATGTAGAAGAATTATCTAATATCGAGGAACACGAAGACACCCAGGGCTGGAACTCTGTAACGGATAGAGATCGTTATCCCTATCGCTATGGCAGTTGCTGTCTTCTTCTCTATTATCGCAATCAATAGAGAGGAGACGCCAATAGAGATAGAGTAAATATCTCTATTCGTTACAGAGTCCCAGCCCTGGATAACTATCACTATGGTTACACCAATCTAAAAATAGACGATTTTTATGATGTAGAACCACAACAAAATGACTACCAGCAGCAAGCATACGAGCAACATTAATACACTGGAGGAAATTTTGCAGAAGCGACCGATCCAGAAACAGAACCATAATAGTATCCATCGCCAATCCACCTTTAGGGCTCCTCATAGATACCGTCGCAACGAAATCATTTATCAATCCAGATAAAGCCTTTAAATATTTCAAAGATTGCATTCACAGTGAGCCATTCATCTTTACCTGAATTTTCCAAAATCACACTCAGGACTATTCTTGTGCTCACATTCCCATGTTTCCAGAATTCATCTCAAATGAGAAGCCAAACTTTTACCTTTTCAAGTCCTACCAAACATTTGATAGCCTCATCGGACTCGATAACTTCAAGCTACTCCAAACCAAATTGGACCGGCCAGAGTCGTTACGTATCACAAAAAGCGCCATTCTCCCAATTGAATACTACGAAAAGATCTAAACCCAATTCTATTCCATCCAACTAGCGCCTAACACCGTTTCCCGAGTACGGCTTCTAGTAAAAGTGTAAAAGAAACCCAGGGTACGATCCTTCTACTAAAACAAGAACTCCAGGGCGCATAAATTACCGAAACCTCAAATCTGTTTGTTATCAACTCGCTTGGACTGAAATTGTCAACACAACCGATGAAGAACTTCAGATAGCTCTGACAAGTCCAGTCACTAGCACGCAGATGGACCTTCAGTTTCATAGCTACAACACGGATCTAATTTCTCAGGATCTCCGTCCGAAATCAGAACTAATCACCTAAATTCAGAGGAAGAAAAGGCAATACAAAATGTATGTAGGACGTATACAGACATTTTCCATTATCTAGACATGTTGCCGACCTTCACAAACCAGATCAGACACCATATTATAACAAAAGATGAAGTAGGGAAAGTAAGCGGGAAAACTATCGATGATAAATATCCAATTCCAAATATAACACACTTTCAAACAAACTTGGTAGATGCCAATACTTCACGACCTTGGATCTGGCAAGTGGTTTCCACCAAATTGAAATGTCTGAGAAAAATATATGCAAAACTGCTTTCAATGTTGGAAATGGCCATTACGAGTATATCCGGATGCCGTTTGGACTAAAAAACGCTCCAGCTACGTTCCAGAGGGTAATGAATAACGTTTTGAAGGCCTTCAGGGAGAAAATTGCTTAGTGTACATGGACGATATCATTGTGTTCAGCACATCATTTCAAGAGCACCTGGTTTATCTTTCAAAAATCTTCCAACGTCTCAGAGAAACTGGATTTAAAATTCAATTGTACAAATGCGAGTTCCTGAAAAAGGGAGTTGCTTTTCTTGGACAGTTTGTTACAACAGAAAGAATAAGACCAAATCCGGCTGAAATTCAAGCCATAGAGGTACTTGACTATCCGATACGCACGAAATAAATCCGAGGATTTCTAGGCCTCCTTGGATATTACATAAAGTTTATCAATAATTCCGCTAAAATCACTAAACCACTAACTTCCTACCTCAAAAAGGACGCTAACATAAAACTAACACCAGAATTTTGACAAAAAATTTACTGACAAATCAACTTCTTCTGCAATATCCAGACCTTCATTTAGCAAGTGTTTCAATCTAATCACTGATGCTAGCAACTATGCAATTGGAGCTGTACTATCCCAGGGATCAATCAGCAGCGATAAGCCCATGGCATACGCTTCTAGGACACTCAACGAACGGAGTTGAAACATTCCACCATTGAAAGGAAAAATTTGCCATAATCTGGACTACCAAGTACTTCAGACTCTATTTGTGTGGGAGAAAATTCAAAATACTTTCAGATCACCGTCCCCTCCAATGACTTTTTTCCATGAAAGACAATAATTCCAAAATAGATAGATGGCGCTTAAAGCTTGAAGAGTTTGATGCTTCGCAAGCGAAAATACAAAAGGTTATCAGTGAAATCCCCGATATTACAGAACCTAAACAAGCCGACCCGGAAGAAGATAAGAAAATAGACATACTGTCTCAGGAAGAACCTATATTCGGCATTCCAATCATTAGAAGGAAGCTTTGAAAAGCTTCTTAAAGAAAAAAGATACCCCAAAATACAATATTCTTTAAGGATGAAGATTCCTCTATGCAACATTCTAAAAGAAACTCAAAAATTCTGCATTGGGCTTGATCAAACTTTCTCCCAGCAGACGTCAATAGCAAAGAAAGACAAAGTGAAGTAATCAAGGAAAAGCAAATTATCGACGAATTACCGAAACTGAAGCGCAAATCCTAAGGAAATATTACTGGCCTAACCTCAAACGAGATATCGAAAATATCATAAATGTTTGCGACACCTGTCAGTCTAGCAAATACGCTAGAAATCCAACCAAACCTGAATTCATGATTACTTCAACACTGACTAGACCTTTGGAAATTATTTATCTCTAGATGCCTACCTATCAAGCCGAAGGGCAAAAGTTTTCAACTTATTATTATTGATTTCTTATCAGAATATCGACAAGCCTATCACCATGGCAATCTGGTTAAATTGCTCTCTATCTGTCGCTACTCGGAATAGTTGTTCCACTACCAGTCCGGTCCAATTTCTAATGTTTTTCGTAGCCATGACAGTTTTTTGCGACCTATCCATCTTCTGCTGATTTGGTGTCTCGCATTAAATGTCCGGAATAACTAACCTTTCTTATTTTTATGATGTTCAGAAGTACTCAGTCCTTATTCAGCTGTCTTAGTACCTCTTCATTGCTGGTATGTGCGGTCCAAGGGATTTTTAGGATTCTCTGATATAGCACCACATTTCAAACGCTTCTATTTTGTTCATGGTGTCAGCTTTAAGTGTCCATGTCTCACATCCGTACAAGAGAATGCTCCATACGTAACAGCTGAGTGTTCTTAACCACGTCTGGACTGTGACGCTTCTAATGGTGAGAGTTGGTTTTCATTTATTAAATGCCCTGCGTGCCATTTCAATCCTCGCTTTTACCTCTTCGTCGCACGTAGCTTCACTGTTTAGCCAGCTGCCCAAGTATTTGAAATGTGGAACTAGTTCAATGTTGTGTCCGTCGATTGTAATTGGAGTTGGTTCGATGTTTATTTTACCTACGGTCGTCCATTTCGTTTTCTTGATGTTTATAATAATACCCCATCTTTGGCTAGCCTCATGCACTCTATCCAGCAGTATATGCAAGTCCTCCATGTTTTCCGCAATGACGGCAGTGTCATTTGCGTATCTTACGTTGTTTATTATTTCGCCTCCTATCTTTACTCTCTCTGCCCTGTCATGTGAAGCCTCACGAAATATGTTCTCTGAATAGAGGTTGAACAACAGGGGTGACAGAACACATCCTTGCCTTACGCTGCTTTTTATTGGTATTTCATCTGTAACTCTGTCATCCAGCCCGACTACAGCTGTTTGAGTATGATACAGGTTTATCAAAAGGCGCATGTCATAATAGTCTAAAGTTATATGATTTCAGACATTGAAGAAGTTTGGTGTGTTTGACTCGATCGAATACTTTTTCGAAGTCAATATATATTATCCGTTCACAATCCGATGTCCACTGGTACCGGTAAAATTTATCACCTTTCAATGCTATTTGATAGGGAAAGGTGATAAATGTACCTGCACCTGTGGACATCGGATTGTGAACAGGATATAGATAATTTTTCGAAACTCACAGCTCTCCTGCAATAATGTCCTTATGCAGAAAAGGGCTTCACGTGTTCCCAGCCCGCTGTGGAATCCAAATTGTTCCCTGCCAATATTGTGTTCACATTTGGTGTATGTTCTATTGAGAAGTATCTTCAGGAGTATTTTTAAAGTGTGACTCATTAGGCTAATTAGTCGTAAGTCATCACGTCTATTAGCTTTGTTGGTTTTGGGTAAGGAGATTAAGATCGATTTCCGCTAGTCGTCGGAAAGTTTCCCAGTTTGGTAAACCCAGTTGTAGAATGCCGTCAAAATAGATATGCCTTCGTCATCGAGTAGTTTAATTAGTTCTATAGGAATTTTATCGGGTCCTGAAGTTTTTCTTGCTTTTAACTGGTGTATTGCCTTTTGAACTTCGGATTTGAGAATGCTTGGAACGTGCTCTGTCATATAATCAGTCAATAGACTCTCTGGTGTTTCGCGAGTGTCGTCCTTGAATAGTTGAACCCTATGCTGGAACAACGTTTCAAACGCCAAATATTGTTTTGTTAGAAATTCGAAAAAAACAAAAAATGATCGATTGCTTTATCAAATATAATGGATTTGTGCCTGATATAGATATAACTTAACTAAAAAGAACTTATCATCTTATAGGCATTGAAGGCCACATGAAGAATTGTGATTTACGAACATATTTTTCTCATTTTATTCAAACAACGTTGTATATCTATGTCGGTTACAACGTTGTTCCATGGAACTTAGGTGATTACAACGTTGTTTTAAGACTAAAAACAAACTAGGGCGAGGTTACACTTAAAACGTTGTTCCGCAAAAAGGACAAACTGGACTAATTAAAATGGCATCAACAACCCATCAAAAAAAATCCTATGCCCCCGCTATTAAGTAGGCGGATTATCCAGGGTACATACAACGCTGTTCCACGGAAATACCGTTTTTACACATATTGTCATTTGGAACGTTGTTCCAGCATAGGGTTCAGTTGTTGAATATACTGCTGCCATTCATTACCCTGATCTTCCTTTGTTTACAGTGCCTTTTCACCATCGTTATACAGCACTATTGTGGTTTTCTTTTTGTATATGCGATATCTTATCTTTTCATGTAAGTTGAAGTCATTGTGTATGGTCCGAAGCAGCTCTATTTCCTTGCAGGATTCCCGGAGCCACACTTTCTTTGCTTACCTAATTTTTTTGCGTATTATCCGATGTATTCTCTTGTACTCATTATGATTGTTGTTTTTGTGTTTTCGTCTCTTTTCCATAAGGTTCAATATTTCCTGCGTCATACATTCTTTTTTGCGTTTCTTCTCCTTTGGTTTTACCAGCTAGTTTTACCAGTTGCTGACTCTTCGACACTTTTGTTATCAAGGGGAAGGGGAAGTGATATATTTAGTTGTATATATATTACCATTTATTTTCTTGATTAGTTTTTTGATTGTTTCGGGGTCCTTTAGTATATGTTGTTGTATTTTTGAGATTTTTGATGATTGTTTCTTGTGTTCTGCGTGTGTTGGGGGGACGTCCATGTGTACAGTCTCCTGTATGGAAGATTGTACCACGTATTTGTAATCACGAATTCTTCATCTTGGCAAAACTGTGTAAGTCCTGTTCCTCTGTTGTTACGTATTCATAGGCCGTACTGTCTGGTGACATCTGCTGTTGTTTCTCTGCTCACTTTTGCATTCCAATCTCCAATAATTATAGTGTATCGTGTTTTTTTTGTCGCCTTCATTATGTCATTAATTTGGTGGTAGAACTCTTGAACTTCGTTATCATCATGTTCCGTAGTATAGGAGCCTAAACCTGGATAATGTTCACATTTACAGGTCTCATCGTCAGCTGTAGTAGCATTATTCGGTCTGACAAGGGTACAAAGTTTCGTACTGATCTGCTGAAGGATTTATTTAGTACAATAGTCAATCCGTTTCTATGAAATGCATCTCTCGTTCCGGATGTTTAAATTATATAATCTCCTGAGTCGAAATTGTTTGCATCCGGCCATTTTGTTTCACACACCCTTAGTATTTGTATATCCACTCTCCGCATTTCCAACAGTAAGTTGGTCAATCTTCCCGCATCGTAGAGTGTTTGAACATTCCATGTTCCTATTCTCAGATCGGATCTTCTTATCCGTCGACTTCTCTCACGACGTTTTCGTGTGTTTCTCCCTCCCTGCCAAATCTTGGTTTCCAATTTTCATGATTAGTAACATTTTGCAATTGAGATGTTTCCCGTTACCTTCTGTATCCTTATGCCGTTGACCATTTTGTTGGTTTATCCGCCTGCGGGGTCAATTTCTTGATCGCAGACAAGAGGGTGCCTTTCACTTGCCAACTCTTTCACCCGGAGCTGTTGGCCAGCAAGTAGTGACTGCTTATTTCGGCAGCCGCTCGGTCGTTAGACCCTCGTTAGTTATCTAGCAGGGTGCGCCGAATAACGTTATCACTTGGGCAGGTGAGGTTGAAATTTGGGTGAGCATCTAATTTTGCTTCCACCCCTTACACCCCCCACCCCAGCAGCACCTGAAAATAAACGAAGACTATCTACAGGAAATTGAATCAAAAGCTACATAAATCCAAAGAGATGTACATAGGAAAAAGAAACATAATCGGGCATAATCCACTCACCTACAAACCTAACACGAAGATCTACACCAGGAAAACTGTAAAGCGGTACAAACTACTTCCAAGATTCTCTCTCAAGACAGTAAACACTGACAATATTGTGACCATTGACACTCAAGACACGGCAATACATAAAAAAAAATATTAAAAATCTTCCAGAAAATGACTCTAGAAATGCCTCACAGATGTTCCTCAGCCGTCGCTCAGAGTCACAACCTCCTGATTCAGGACTTGAAGGACAACCCAGGAATACTTCACCTCAAATTGAGACCAGTAAGGATTCAGAGTAATACCCACGACTTTATCCACTTTTTTTACCTCTTCCCAATGATTAAAGAACTTCAGTTTCTGAAAAAACAATACGAATCAGTAAGAACAGCAATATAAAATGGACTGAGTCACCCATACTTCAAAACCCTGCAAAATTTCGATTACAATTTGCACACACCCCAACCTGACAGCCAAATTATTTGTGAATCCCCCACAGGATTATCATCTAATCTGAGCTGCATTCGATTGACCAGATTCGACCCATCCCGTTCAATTTAAGTAAACCAGACCGTGTTCGATTATTTTGGATCAGTTTTCCCTCACCAACAAAAAAATAATCTAGATCCACTCAGACCACTCATCACTAGAGGTGCTTTCTTTTCAGAACTTTGAAACCCCGAGCTTCGACGCCCTGGGGCACGTCAGCGCACGCTCTGAGAAGAACGGTAATTAGTTTACAATTTCTGTTTAAAGCCGCTAAAAAAAACTTCGTACCATCCTTTACCTATCTAATGATCCAGAAGAGGAATTTTTAATGGTCTCGGAAGTGTTGTGTTATTGAAACCATATATGGAAACCTGGACCACGAAGACGCCCAAAGGTACGACGCCGCAATCGCAATATTGCAACATAGCCAAGAGAATATCGTCTCCTAAGTGAATTAGCGGATGAGTCTCAACAACAAAATAATGGAGGAGTTCAACCACACGATCTCTTTTATAACTCACAACGAAGAAACTATAGAAAAAGAAGCGAACAAAATTGACTCCGAACTAAATAAATTCATGTTCGACATTACCCATTTTCTATAAGCTAGAAACATCTTAGATCAGTCAGGCTTGCAACAACCTCAAGGTATCTATAACATTTGCAAAAAGATACACTACTTCATTACTCCAGCATCCTTATATCTACGATTACGAAAAAGATATACCTAAGTACTATGATATTATTAGAATAGCATAGATGGATACTTCTCAAACTACACCATGCGGTCTTCAACCTGCATTTCCGCATGTTGTCACCAGACATTTTCACATATTTCCATATTTTCTCAATACCCACTACAAATCCTACCACCATGATTCCTCTTACTCTCTATTTGGCACTGAGCGAAGGATTCCTAAAAGATAACAACCAGGATTTCATAAGCCAATACTTCAACTAAGCAATAGTGAAGCAACTTGCCGGTAAATATCTATGTCAATCAACACCACGTTAATTCAAGATTTATCCGATGCTCTTTGCATAGCCATATTTCCAAGGCCTACTAAAGTATCAAGTCGTTTCCCAACGACCAAGATAATGATTCTCAAAGGAGTATTCTTAATCAGTTTACCACCAAGATGTGAATTCAGAATTTCCAGTAAAAATTTCTTGAATGATAAACCTGTAAGTCAAGAAGATCCATTAACACTTTCCAGAATACACACAAGAAACGATGATTGGTAACCCGAAGTAAAGCCTCTGAAACTCTCCCGGGTACCCCTGAACAAACTTCACAAATTAATGAGGGCAGAAGAACACCTCGCACCTATTGAAGCCGAACCGAAACGCAATCAACAAGTTACTCTCACTTCTGGATCAGACCTTTGTATATTTTAGGATTTCAAACAAGAACCTTATGGGGACACTAAAGAAGAAAATCCAACAGTTTTGTCGTCCCTTACAAATGTTACCACCGCCACCTGGTTGCGACGGTTGGGTAAGGGAGACTTTGTTTTAGCACTGGTAAAGGCCTTTTTTGTACTGCGGTAGCGTGCCACCAGGGACTGTGTTTAAAGTCCCACTGAAAATCTAGGTAACTTTGAACTGATACTTTTTAGTAATCTCATTAGATTGCCTCTTCCAGTGCGGGTTCTTGCTACCTGAGCTGTACGCAGTTAGTTGGAATGCTAGTTCGAGGTTTTCCAAAGGAAATAAAAGAATCAGTTTTTCTTACTAAACTCTAACAATGGTTTATTGAACAAATGGTAAATCTTGGTTAGGAAATGAAAGAAAAGCAAAGAATATACAGAAATGATAGAAAATACATACGGACATTTGGAATGATAGGGAGTGAAATCAATGAGCGTCCGGTATAGGGCGTTCCTTGATGGTACAAGTTACATGGAAATTTAAGGATTAAAAAATACAGAAAATAAAGTTCTTAATGGGTAAAAAGTCACGGGTGTTCTCGACAAGGGAATGACAAAACGGCCTTGTTATTCAGGGTAAGATACATGTTGGAAAAGAGGTTTAAGTTGTGAAGCTAACCCAATGGTTTTGTTCTTTACACAGGGAAGAAAATAAATAAGAGACAGAAAACAACAATCATGATGAATAAATTAAAATACTTACCTAAGGTCTCGGAAAGAGAGTCAGCAGAAAGACGTCAACACTAAACACCAGAACTTCGTTACAGAACTGAATGAATCTAGGAGACTCACAAGCTTATCTGTATTGGCAGCTTGATGACGCTTTTGGGATTCTTATCGGTCGCAAAACATGCGGTTTGTTCATGGAACCAGGAGTCATGAGTCGTATTTTAAGACACAATCAGGACACTGTTTCGGGATCCGACTGATAACCCTTGGCTCTTGACACGGTTTCGTCAGAAATTTTGCGATTAATCTCGCTGGGTAAAAAAGCCAATTGATTGTATTACGAAGCGAAAAAAAAAGGATTTTTAGGTCGTTTTGTTAAACAAAACTTTCCCCGGAAAAAGAGAAATTTCGGATCAATGACCCCATATATCCAATACCCTTGAATCTTTCATAATAGGTATATACTTTGCTTACTTTAATAAACTTTACTTATACTTATATAAAATCATAACCAGCTATTATTGTATTAGACCCAAAAATATCCTAACGTAACTGTTAGTTTCATTACTGTCAGATTTATTTTTAACAAAATTCCCATACTGACCTTTCTGTACAAGAATCCCGTTTCCTTTCCTGCTATCTTTCTTCCACCGGATTAGCATCACCATCTGGTGTCATCATTTCCACAACAGTTTGTTCGGCTTCTAGTTCGGAACGTTCTTCGACAACAGTGTCCAATTCTAGCGATGGAAATCCCCGGCTCATTGCTCGTTCAGAACGTAGGCTTATTGCTCGGGAACGTCCTGTAAAATTCAAGAGTGCTCTAGAAGAAACCTACCTTCAATATAGAAACGTTGTCGATAACAAACAAACAAACTTCTCGTGAAAGTTAATTTAGTTTGTATACCTATTAAACTTTTTAGCACTAAAGTTATTGTGTGTAGTTTGTGTTTGAATAATAAATAATTGAAAGGAAAATCTCATAATGCAACATTTGAGTAAAAAGTAGAAAAAAGCGAAACGAAGCAAAATAATAAAATAAATAGGTAATAAAATCAAGGCAAATTGGTTATTTGATAAGAACATTAGATGAAAATAAAAAAGATATCATTTAATAAAAATCAATCAAGCAGAAAAACTGACATTAAAAAAAAAAAAAAAAAAACAAGTAACAGCGGCAGATTAGTTACCTAAATAGTGTAAAGAGCTGAATCTGACAATAGAGAAAGTACCGTGATCAAAGTCCATGTTCCTGCGACGCGCTTGCTCGCGAGCCAGCTTCGCCCTTCTGCGCAGACAACATATGACCAGCAGTGCCAACAAAGGAAAGCCAAAAATACAGGAGATGATTGGGATGACTACCGTCTCGGGAGATACTGAAAATAATAAATTGTTATACTGATTTAAAAATAACTTGACATGCAATTATAGATTTGCGATTGACGCGCAGTTACGATATACAGCAAGATTTTGGGCTTTGTATGTGAAAATTTTAAAAAATACCCGGACCCGTATAATTTTGTTTCCAGGGGGACATATTTACACATTGATTACATCACAGTAACTTCAACCCCTTAGCGGGGGTGGCATTCACCTTTATTTTTTCAAATGGGAAGGGGTATGTTGTGATAAATCTTTTGAGAGGGCATTAAAGTTTCTTTAAAATGGCGCTTCGTTTTTGAAATTTGTAATATGGGTTGCCGAGAAATTTAATCAAATTAATATTGATTAGTACTTACGTGTTATCTTATTAACTGTTCAAAATGTCCGCCGTTCACCTCCATACAATAGTACAGCAACTGTTCAAAGTGTGCTCCGACATTGTGAAGAATATCAGGTGTAATTAGTCGACATTCACTGGTAATGCGGTTCCGTGAATCTTCCAAGGATTCAGGCTGGGTGGCGTAAATTTTCAATTTCAGATGTCCCCACAAAAATAAATCAAGGGGAGATAAATCGGGTGATCGCGCGGGCCATTCGATAGCACCCCTCCTTCCAATCCATCCAGGAAAGTTTTCGTTCAAAAACTCCCGTACAGCTCATGCATAATGGGTAGGAGCTCCATCTTACTGAAATATCGGATTTACTTCATGATAACGTTGGCCGTTTTCCATAATTTCGATCAGTGCTGGGTTGACGGCATGCTCCAGCAAGTCTAAGTAAGTATCTCCATCCAAATTTCCCTGTATGAAATATGGCCCAATAATGTGATCACCAAAAATACCAGCCCAAACGTTTAATTTTTGAGGATGTTGAGTACGAGCCTCATGGTGAAGCCTTGGATTCGTGTCGGACCAATAATGACAGTTATGTTGATTAACAGTACCATTGAGAAAAAATTGACATTCGTCTGAGAAGCAAACATTAAAAAGGTAGTTGCGAGTATGTGTAATTATTTCGGACATTATTTCACAAAATTGTAAACGGCGGTCATTATCATCTTCATTCAATTCGTGAAGAAGTTGAATTTTATATGGGTACCATTTATTATGTTTCAGAATTCTCTGTACAGTCGTCCGAGAAACACCTCTTACATCAGAAAGTTTTCTGGTACTCTGGTCCATAGTAACTTGACCCAGAACAGTTACTTCTACTGCCTCATTTCTCACCGGATTTTCAATATCCCGTTTTGGGTTTGTCACTGAACCAGTTTGCCGGAATTTTGCTACTAGTTCTAGGACGTAACCATGATGCACGTTTCTTTCTGCATGCCTCTCATTAAACAAAGTTGCCGTTACTCTTGCACATTGATTGTTAATAAAATACAATTCAATAATTTCCACTCTCTCCGCAATGGAATAAACCATTTTTTATCGAATGTACACCAAAGAAACTCACAGAAATATTGAACTATCCACATCAACTACTTCACCGAAGATAAAGTTGAATTGTCGACTGATATTTGTTAGTTCAAAAACGATTTTTTGTTCACGAACCTATTTGTAAATAAGAGATGCAGTAAAATGTTTGAAATTCCATTGCTCGGCGACGCGTAGCTCAAATTTAAATAACGAAGCGCCATTTTAAAGAAAATTTGATGCCCTCTCAAAAGATGTATCACAACATACCCCTTCCCATTTGAAAAAATAAGGGTGAATGCCACCCCCGCTAAGGGGTTGAAATTACTGTGATGTAATCAATGTGTAAATATGTCCCCCTAAAAGCAAAATTATACGGGTCCGAGTTTTTTTTTTTTAATTTTCACATACAAAGCCCAAAACCTTGCTGGACTGTTTTCGATGGGCCACCCTGTATTTTATGTACAGGATGTATCAGGTTTGACTACAAAAATTTCAACACGCGAAAATATGGCCCATTTGGAACAAAAAAAGTTTATACTATATGGGGTCCAAACTCAACCATTTTTAAGAAAAAGGCCTTTGAAGTTTTGACATTTTTTGACGAATATTTCAAAGATAAAGAAAATTTTAATCATTATTAGATGTAAAAAAATTTAGTTCATTCAATTATTAAGTAATTAGGCATTTTTAGTCAACAACAATAGTGAAAAATTGAAAAAAACAAAATGAAAATTTCACTCGTTAATCGGTATCTAAACATCTGGCAACATAGCACAACACACACTTGATTTGTTTTATGTCAGTTGTTAAAGCATTGGAAACGCACGTAATTCATTCTTTTTTGCAAATAAAATCTAAACAAACGTCAAATATGCAGATACTTATTAAGGCAGAATCGTTGCAAAATGCCCATTCAGCCGTCAGAATTTACAGGGAAAGATTTCCCAAGAGCACCCACCTAATGAAAGAACATTGTGCCCGTTTTACAAAGATTGCGTGATACGGGAAGTGCGAGTGTGCAAAATTTGCGTGTTGATTTGAGTGTTTTGAGAACCTTTTAACAATGAGGATTTGGCAAGTAGCTGAGTAAGTATTATTTAAATTTTTTTTTCAATGTTTACTGCAAAAATGTCATTCAGTGCAATTCATAACTTAATAAAACTGCAAATTTTTTATTTCCACTAGAAAAGTGATAAAAATGCAAGTTATTATTTACATTATTTGAAAGCCAATAACAAACCAAAACGTAAACAGATGGAAATAAATAGACTCCTTGCAAAAAAAAAACTTCAAATTTACCAGTTCCACTTACATTTATATTTTGGCAGAGATAATACCTGTACGATGTCACGTTGTTAACATTTTTCTAAATTTAAATTCTGCGATAACTCCGAAAATACTAACAATTGAACAATGGTTAATAGGACAGTTTTAGCTTGAAATCGGCCATATTATTATGTCATGGTAAAATATTTCTACTCATACCTGATACACCCTGTATAATATACAGCTGGAACTAATTCGCGAGAGCCTTCGGATAAAATATGTGGACAAAACGCAAAAACACGTCGATTAAGATTTTTTGCTTAAGATTTTTTCGCATAAATTGTTTTATACAGGGTGTTGTTTAATTTCACAACACCCCGTTTAGGTTTTAAAGCCTGTCAAAGTTGCAAAAAAGTCAATTTCAACTGTCAATATTTCCGAAACAGTTGAAAATAGGTATATGACATTGTAAATGAAATATGTCCAGAATTTTCCGCAGAATCCAGAAATGTCATTATATACAGGGGCTACGATCTAAAAAAATAAAGTTGATAACCGTACAGCTGTTCTTGGCTGTATAAAAAAGTTATTGTAAAAAATTCTTGAGCAAAAAATCTTAATCGACGTGTTTTTGCGTTTTGTTCGCATATTTTATCCAAAGGGTTTAGCGAATTAGTTCCAGTTAAAGTCCCCACCCTGTATATGTTACAGGCAATGTAAATAAATGGACATTATTCATATTGCACGGGCAATTTAAAAAGTACCCAAAGGTATTTGACAAAAAGATAAATTTTGTAGAAAATATCACACGCAGGGCCTCCGCTACCATGTGTGCAGTGTGTTCAAAACACACAGGCGGCCGATTGAAAGAGGCGGCCGATTAAAAAAAGGGTTGCCGCCGACGATCCTGATGTAAAAAAAAAAATATCATGTGCAAACGTAGTAGAAGTGAAACTTATTAAAAACCATCCCCTTCGTACAACTTTTAGACTTAGCGTATGAGTCGGGGTAAAAACGAAGGACCACGCAAAAGGGAGACGCGTATCTCTAGTGACGTCACAAGGGTATCGGCGCTTGACAATAATAGGCAATCCTCCTTGTTTATAAATCCTTGGTTTGTGTTAATCGTTCGTCGGCCTTTATTGTCATTAGCTGTTTTTTTCCGTCTCTCTACGTTATATCTTTCTTCTTTCTCGTGTAACGAAATTTCCCAAAACGTGACGTTAAGTGAAGCGTCCTTCAAATCACTCTCCATTTTGAAGAAAATATTGGCGATTTCGACTACCGATGGGGGCGCTGACATTTGTAAACAAATATGGCGGAGAACGAGTAATATTTTGACGTTCAGCATTGTATTTATATGCATTCGTTTTTCTTTCGGCTATTTTTTCGTTGTTCTCGTAGTTTTTTCGGTGGTTTTTTACTATATTTTATAAATTTTGAACGTTGTGACTTTTTTTTGTGCATTTCGTATCCATACAACACAAAATATGGAAAATGGAGGCCTGTTTTTGAGTTTGGCCACAGTTTTATCCTCAGTTTTATCCTACCTGCAGGCTGGCGTAGAAAGCACGATCACTATTTTTCTTAGGAAAATAATGGAAATTAATAGTTCTGGTCTGCACCTTTTCGGGAATGGCATTCGTATACACAGCAGTTTGTGTTATGCTTGGACCGCTTGGACTTGGAGATGTGGAGATGCCATTGAATTCCGGTAATAGTACCACCTCACAGAATCACAATAAAAGCTTTCCCATTATTATTTCCCACTTTTCGACACAAAACACGTAATTTAAATTAGGAACGAACAGAAAACATCGAAAAAGCAAGAAAATATTCTAATACGGCATGTAAACAAACGATCTATTACTCTTTAAGTTAGTTCCAAATATTTCCGCCAGGTGCCGCATTGATTTTTGAAATCGCCAATACCGCCGCCTAAAGAAAATTCACTTTAAAATAAATCATAGGTAGCCATCGACTTTTATCGAAAATAAATTACTCGAACAAATAAACCATCATCAAGCTTTAATAACGAAAATAAACTGAAAGTACTTCTTCACAAATTTGTATTAGGTACAGTCATGAACATAAAAAGTGGGACAGCCTACTGACAGGTCTTGTCATTTTTCGCTATTTTGCGTAAATCAGTATTATCTCTACAATCGATTTTTTGTCAAATATGACAATCCCTGTCATTGCCGTAGGTATAAGGTCTGTTCCCACAGGAGTCTCTGACAGTTCGCAAACTGTCAGTAAGCATCGCCCAGACATGTTTTCAATCCTGTCGTTACAAGATAAATCTCTAAATCTGCTGAGCGATTGTTTCTGACAGGTTGCAAACTGACAGAGACTCCTGTGGGAACAGACCTATAGACTATCCAAGATGCTGTCAAACTTGAATTAAAATGGCCGCCAAGAGGCACACAAATCCTTTGTTTATGTGTCATTCAATGTGTCATCAAAATTAAAAAATAAATAAATAGTGCTCATTGTTCATTTCCGTTTTGATACTCAAAACTGTTGTTTTTACTCGTATTTTTTTAAATGTTAGAATTAGTGTATTCAAGTAGTCCGCCAACACATCAACAGCAGAGTCGGGAAAATTCAAGATATCCTAACTGAGATATCGTCCCATCCAGAAGATTTTCTATTTTTTATACTCAGTTCCTGAGCAATGGTACAGTAGTATGAATTAATATTATCTGCTTTCAAATTGGAAGCACATATGTATATTTCTTAATTTTTTTTTTCGCGTAGGTCGTTACTCTTTTTGTTTATTGGATGCGGATGCCAACCTTTCATTGTAATAAATCTTCCTTGCCTGTTTCATCGTCTTTCTGTAGATGCTCCTGTATCCATTATTTAAAGTAGGTCATAAAAAATATATTATCAATATCGAGCCCAAACTTGCTTAAGGAATGAGGACACCTAAATTTTCTAGAAGCATTTCTTAAACCTTTTGTGATGCAAGGCTTTTCCTTTTTCGATTTTAACTTGACTAACGAAAATGCATAGTTAAAAATTTCAATATTCTCACAATGAAATGAATGCAGAGCATTTGCCTTCAGCAAAATCGTTCTCTAATCAAATCTAGAGCAAACTTGTGAAAAAACAAGACAAATCAAAGCACAACACTGGACGGTGGAGTTGCAACAAATAAATATTTTCACATTTTAAGGGTAGGTCCTGGGTGTCCAAGTGAAATGGAGGTAAAGTCCATTCCAAAATATTTCGTTGACTTCACGGCTATAAAACCCTACCATAAATTAGATAGCTATTAGCCTGTATTGTGTAGGTACCAGGTTCTTTTATGTAGGTACCGGGTTCCTTAATACCCACTCAAAGGTTTACAGGTACGGATTTTGTGCCCATTATAATGAAAACGAAAAAGGCGTTTCATAATATTATTTATTTATGTTATAATCTTATACTATCTTAATAATTACCAAAACTTAATATCTAATACAATATAATACAATACACAATTCAACCAAACCTAATCTATATTTAGTTCCGTTTCACTGTCACTGTCATCTTCATCTATGCCTAAATTAATTATTAATGGATTAACATTAATACCTATTAAATTATAGGTTTCTTCAACTTTTATAACGTGATTGACAGAATTTTTCCAGCTGTGAACTGGAATATTATCTACACATTTTCTAATTAAATCTATTACAGCAGTACTAAGTGTAGGAGAGGTGTTTCCTCTCCTAACCATTGCCTTCAATTCATGCCAGATATGTTCTATTGGATTGAAAATACAATAATATGGAGGAAGACGAATCTATTGTAGGTATTATTTGTTTACTGTACAAATCATAAATTTTCCTACGAATCAACTCTTTATCCGCTTCTTCAACCTTTTTTGACTTGCCGCTGTCACACCGTTGCTTCCTTGGCTGGATGCGTTTGGCTACGATATCTTTAACCGTAGATAATGGAGTTTTGGTTAAAACGGATGATTCACTCACGCTTTGATTATGATTATAGCCTCTCTGCAGAAGGGTTAAATAAACGTTCCTCACAATTTCCTTGGCATCTAGCGATAAATGTTTTTTTTTTTTAAATACCACTTCCGGTTGCAATACTACCATCATTTGCCCATGGACGCCAGATTTTTTTTGTCAATATAACAGCTCTAGTTCTGCACAAAGACTAAATAATTTAACTAAAACATTCACCCACATTTACATGTACATCTCACCTAGGCAGGTATAATAAATAAAATCAACCCGGACCTGCTCACAGGTAGTCGAAGTTTGTGGTTGAGGGTATCATCAACATTTTATTGATACTTGAAGAGTCAACGAATTATTTTGGAATGGACTTTAGAGCAATCTTGCCCAAACAATAGGGATTCCGTAATTGGGTAGAAACGGCCAAAAATTGAGACGCACACAATAGAAAATGAGTATTTGATTATGATCATTAATGACATAACCTAATGACGTTATGGTTTGTGTTTGTGTCAAATGTTTGTGTGCCTCTTGCCCGCCATATTTGTGTCACGTGTTTTGGATAGTCTAGTCCCACTTTTTGTGCTCACGACTGTACATTCCTACCTAATATCATAATACAAGCAAATAAACACTTGAGTTTTCAAATTTTATTCCTTATTGGGATATCAAATGCAAATCTCGGCGACAGACGCACTCGGACATTACAGCGGAACAAACTAATAAGGTTTTTGGAGTGAAACTTCTTAACCCTTTGACGCCTAACGGGACTTATATGTCCCAGCAAGAGTCTAAAAAATTCTGCTGGGCTTATTACAGCTCTTAAATGTATAGTATGGGATCCCAGCAGTAGTTTATGGACTCATTCAAATATTTTGGCGAATGCGGTAGGAAATCTCACAACACTTTTTCGCGGAAGACTTCAGTCGTTTGTTTACCTCGTTCGCCGCCACATGTTCGTTGTTTATTTTCGAATTTTTGAGTGGTTTTCGTCACTATTTTGTGCAATAAATGAAAATTAATAGTGGTAAAGGTAAGTACCAACCAGAGCTGGGCAGTATTTGCAATTCTAAATACTTTTTAGTATTTAAATACTTTAAAGTATTTAAATACCTAGTATTTAAATACTTTTCTAAAACTGGTATTTGTATTTATGAATCCAAATACTTTTTGAAATATTTGGTATTTAAATACTTTGAAGTATTTTAAATACTTTCAAAAGTAGTTGAATACTTTCAAGTATTTAACTACTATCAAAATTATTTAAATACTTTCGAAAGTATTTATATACTTTTTCTTCTGCAAAAAGAAGAAAGAAGATAATGTTTATTTTTGTTGTATTTATATTAATCAAATAAATAATTTTTTGTTCGATTTGATTATTTTCAATATTTGCCGACTATGTTTTCACGTCGGTCTGTCGTATTTATTGTTTGGCAAGGAATGGTAAGTAAGCAAGCAAGTTAATCACTTATTAGAACGGGTAAAACTAGCCATTTTCGAAATTCGGAAATTTTTGATGTATTTGCCACTGCCAGTTTTCCACTTTTGCCAGAGTATTTCAGCTATCAGAATTTATAGAACATTTCGTTACTAGTGCGAATAGCGACTAGTCTATTCGCACGAGTGACGACCGATATTTTTCATAACGAAGTCTTGATTTTATTTGATTTGATTTGGACAGTGCAAAAAAGGGCCTCCAGTAGTCAAATCAATTGTACTTTATCGGTATAATAACACTGTTGTGGCAGACTTAATCTTGATTCAATGTTTCTAGGTTGATTGGTAGGAATTTATTGTTTTCGCTAGACCTTGGCAATTACCTTGTGTTTAATGGTGGGAATGAATCTATGCCCTTCAACACTTCGTTATGAGAAATATCGTTCATCACTCGTGCGAATGGACGCCTTTCTTTTTTAAACTCGCCTCCGCCGATGGCTTTTTAAAGTATTTAAATACTTTTTGTATTTAGTATTTATTTCTTTTCAAGTCAAATAGTATTTAGTATTTAAATACTTTTAGTCTTTATTAGGTATTTAGTATTTAGTATTTAAATACTTTTTGAAAGTATTTTGCCCAGCTCTGGTACCAACTAGTTTTGGGGTTTTGTATAAAAAAAAAATTGCCCTCTATTATATTTTATAAGAAATAAGACTGTGGGACATATATGTCCCATGAGTATTTTTTAGTGGGATATATTTATCCCAACAGTGACTTTCATTCTTATTATTTTACCCAGAATGAATCGAAGACCACTTTCTCAGAATGAGTTGGAGATGCTGCTAGAGGACCAGTCCGATGGAGAGGATCCTTTTCATGCTTCGGACGAGTCGGATAGCGATTATCTGCCATCTGATGAAGAAACAGATAGACCACAATCTCCGTTTTCTCCAATGGAGGAAGACGAAAACAGTTCTGACGATGAAGATCATGCTCTCAACCAAAACATGTTTGGCCGAAGAACTGATAGGAATTGGAAGAGAAGGAGCGAAAATAGTACGAAAGCGAGCGACAGGAAGACCGTCAAGCTCATCGAGACATTTATATAATGTAGGCGATCATCTGCCCGTAGAAGGACGCACTCGTCGAAGATGCTTTAGATGTGCGAAAAAGAAGAAAGAAGTTCGGACAAAAATCATGTGTACTACGTGTGATCTACTCTTCTGTAAAAAATGTTTTACACCTTTTCATACTTGAATGTATAAAAATATTTAAATAAAACAACTATTTTGAAAATATAGCATTTCATTCCACATGCCTTATGGGACACATATGTCCCATGTCCCAGTCCTGAAGGGACATATATGTCCCATACTCAAAAATCAATAAGAAAATATTTAAAAATTCCAAAATTGTAAATTTTACATGTTTATGGCATATGTTTTTGAATAGTGATACAAGATATGACAAAATTTAATTGAGCAAAACTCGGCGTCAAAGGGTTAAGGCGGCGGGCGGTCTGATATGAAAGTGATATGAAAGACGCGTCACGTTTTGGCAAATTTCGTTACACCAGAGAGAAGAGAATGTAACGTAGGGAGAAAGAGGAAGATAGCCAATGACAATGACAGCCGACGAACCATTGACACAAAGAGGATTGCCTAATATTGTCAAGCGCCGATACCCTTGTGACGTCACTACAGATGCGCATCTCCCTTTTGTGTGGTCATTCCTTCATCTTTACCACGAATCTTTGACACGACTCATACGCTAGTATCTTAAAGTCTACACCCTAGCTGCGGCCCTGATCACACGGGCTTTATCAATAATGCTGGAAGTCGAGTGGGCCATTCGAGAATATTTTTATTTATATTTCTCTACATACAAAAATGAGAGGAGATATTATATTATGTTGTTTGTGAAGTGAAACTTCTTGGGCGGCGGTCTGACATCTATTTGGACGAGAATGGAGAGTGAATTGAATGACGCGTCTTCTTTTGGCAAATTTCGTTACACGAGAGGGAAGAAAGATATAACGTAGAGAGATTAAGAAATATATAATGTGGAGGATGAAGAAAGACAGTCAATGGCAATCGACGAACGATTGACACCAGGCGCGGATCCAGGGAGGGGCCATAGGGGCCCCCCCTAGATGAGAAAACATAATTTTAAAAATCAACATAAAATCGACCAATTTTTCCGGGTTTACCAGGGCCCGTATATAACAGAATTTTATTTCATGGCGTCATTTTATCACGGACCTCTAGCCTATTCTATTTGTATGTATGTACACAAAAAAACAAAACAAAATTTTATTGTAAGAAATTTGAAATTTTGCGTACTTTCGACTTTTCTAAATGAAATGCCCGATATTTGCTTCTAATATATAGTTTGTCTATATTTGTTTGAGCCGCCTTCAACATATTTGGCTCTAAAAATTGGAAAAACACTATCCTACTGACGATTATGTGAACTATTCTGATGAAAGTTTCAGGTAAAATATTTGAGGCACTTGGTTTCTCTGATGGTATTTTTAAAATTTTTGAAGCCAAATATGGTGGAAACGGTTCAACTAAATATAGAGAAACTATATATTTTTGGAATCGGAAAATTGTGTTCTTCAAGAATATAGAATCAAATATAGGGCATTCTATTTGAAAAAAGTACGCAAAATTTCAAATTTATGACAATATTTAGCTAAAGATGCTCCACTTTTGTGTTTACTCCTATCATCTACCTATAAAGGTGAGGTATCAAATTATAACCAGACACCCTTTACCTTGCACTATTTTGTATGCCCCCCCCCCCCCCCCAAAGCAAAGAGGATTGCCTATTATTGTCAAGCGCGGACATTATCGAATGCAATTGTGAATAATTGGGCATTTTTATAATGCCCGGGCAATTTGAGAAGTGCTCAAAGGAATTGGACCAAATGATAAATTATATAGAAAATATCTCATTGCCCCGGCATTATGAATAATGCTGGAAGTCGAGTGGGCCATTTCAGAATATTTTTATTCATATTGCCTGGTCATTATAAATACTACTCTTGGCACTCTGAGTAATTAACAGCAATTTGGCATGGTGTTATTCTCGCTGGCCAAGGAGCACTCATTTCCAGTGGCTTGTCTCTTGCACTATCTTGCACGTTCAAGAGTTCTCGAATGTTATCAGTTCTTTGCTGGTCTCTATCCTTATATTTATATAGTTCTACATTATTTTTTGGATGTTACATGTTTATTAAAATCCGTTCTTCCGTTCAACGATTAACCCACGGACCTAGTGAGGCCCTAAAATCTAGCCAATCAGCGTCCAAAATCTCAGGTCATGCACTCGAAAAAGTCTATAGACTTTATAATTGGACTATAAATGTTAGTGATTTTTGTATTAAATAAAATGCATAAACAGTTATTAACTGATGTGAGTGATATGAAGCATTGTGGTAAATAAAAAACCCTGGGATACACAATAGTGTTTACGCAGGTTTGACGTAATGACTATTGGAGAGAAAAATTGATAGTTCCTGTAGAGGAAGGTACAGAGCAGATCAGGTTTTACGTATATCGGTTATCGGAAAGAGATTTTTCAACTTCTGCATGATGCACATGTTTCAATTCGGCATGGTGGTCGAAACCGTATGGAAGAAAAGATAAATTTACAGTATAAAAACATCTCAAGGGAAAAAATATTTTTGCAAGAAATGAATAATCTGCCTTTATCGTCAATCTATTTTTGTGCTACAAGAATAAAACCAACAGCAAATGAGCGGTGAGCGACCGAGAGCAGCCACAGTAAAGCAAATCGATAATAGGTAACTTTGCTACCTGTGTTGATTGCTACCTGATAATAGTAGATTATACCACGAGTCAATAATGATAGCTATTATTCCCGAGGATTATTACGAACTGAGCCGCGTTAGCGGCGAGGGAGTAACATTCCGGGGGAATAATAGCCATTATTGCGAGTAGTATACTCTACTTTATTTACGACAAATTAATTTATTTGAGATTTTCAATGAACAAATTTCATCCGTCTCATAATTTTCAATACAAATCCACAAGCACTACACGTTTGACACTGACACTTTTGTGGAATAATGACCATTAATCCCGCTACTCGTCATTAATCCCTGGAGGAATAACATATGTCATTATACTGCCAAAATCACAAATATAATACGCACATTATACATTAGTCGTAAATAAAATAATATTATTTCACCAAAATATCCTTAGTCCGTCTTCGGTCGTCCAACTCAATATCAACCAAAATAAGAGTAGTGGGAATATGCTACTCTCCGCCCTCTGCTACCGTACCGCTTCACCCGACCCCGCAATGCTACCTGTCCATTGTGGAGATAATACGCTCTTAACAAAAAACCTGGATCATCGACAGTCTTACATCCACTCACTTGAATTAATAACTATCATCAACTGTAAGCTTACCTGTAGGATAAATAAGGATAACCGGCCTTTTGTTATGTGAGTGAACATGACCAGTAGAAGCACCATTGATATTGATATCCACTGATGTTGACATTTCCTAGGTCACCTGTTACAAAAACAAAAAAAAACTTCAATAATGCTGAAATACAGAAAAGACATACATATTAATTAATTTTCATAGTATTTTGTGCATTAGGTGAGTTATGCCTATAGGTGGAAATTCTTCCCTCTTCAAAACAAAAAGCAACATATCGTCAATCTTGTTTATGCCATTTGTATATTATTTGTTACCAAGGCTAAGACTAATTTTGAATTTTTGAATGAATCACTTGCGATTTTTTTCCTAAAGTTGCTCACAATAAATTTGAACAATATAATTTCAAAGTTAGTTACACAAAAAATTTAGAGCAACTATTTCAAAAATTTCATATTGAGGTTTGGAACATTTTTTGTATTGTCCTATTTTTTTATTTTTTTATTCGACCTGGACACACATATTATTATTTTTTATACCATAGTCAGTCAGTCGTTCAGTATAAGGAAAAATCGAAATTCCCAGGGTAGTTTATTATTGTTGTATATGTGTACCTATATGCGATGATTCATGAGGGAGTCGTTCAAAAAAGGGCCTGGCAGAAAGTACAAAAATATAGGCCGTATATTTTAATAAATGTGTTCATGAATTCCCCAAAGACACTTCCGATCAGTGGAATAGTAAAATGTCGAATTCCTGTTTTTTCCGTTATAATAGAAACAAGATCAAACAGGCTCACATCAGTCTGTATAGTAAAAGTAACGTAATTTCAACAAAAGCCTCTAACTTTTTATCAAGAAATCCTTTTCGCGTCATATGTTCTCCTTTGGTAATATCTTGAAACCAAATTGAGGCACGAAACTCATGCGGATGGCCGAACATATAGGACAACCAATTTGAAATGTATTCCGTTGTAATATAAATTGGTTTTATCTCTTATGATTAGAAACATCTTTTCTATATTATTTGAATATACCATATGACTCAAAAAAGTATACCTAACTTTCTTGTGTCATTTTATTTAAAATTATATCAATACTATGCAATTCAGCAACAAAAACTAATGGGTCAATTTTGTGCACATCTGTAAGCAATTCTATAAATTTCTCTAAACTTATAGCTGCCTAAAATCAATTTGTAATTCTGCACTTCCTGTAGATTACAGAATATATTATAGGATCGTAAATATTTCCGATGGAGTGTTCGGCAATCAATGCGTTTTGCAATGTCTATATAGCTGCCCAGGGTATTTGAAAAAAAGGGTCATATTCTGCAAATTGTGATAAAAGCATGAAATTTTGTGGAGATGTTTTCACATTGATTTTAAGCGATTTCACCCGCAGCACATTCTGGTAGGACCCGTAGGATCCAAGATGGCGGCCTTTCTTTATATAACTTAGAGAAAATATAGGCTTACGCGTTTTGATCCGATTTTAACGGTGTTGGTGTTATTTCTGAGTAACTTATGGGTAACTGAGCAAATAAAGGTAGTATTTTGTTCAAAAAACGTAGCTTAAAATAGTTATTCACAAAAAAATGAGGAAAGTGCTTCTTTTTCGAATTTGACGACGAAGAAGATGGCAAAGACGTGAAGCAGATCTTTGTCAGGCCGTCCAGGCCGAAGAAAGAAACTGTTCCAGTTGAAAACAACAACAAAACATATACCCGCGTGTGTACTAAAAGTGATCGCACTTGCCGCAGGCTCGTAATTTTTAATAAACAATAGTTATAACAAAATTTTAAACACTATATGTACAGGGTGTATCAGGTATGAGTACAAATATTTTAACATGAGATAATATGGCCCATTTCAAGCTAAAAGTGTCCTATTGACCATGGGTCAATTGTTGGTATTTACGAAGTTATCGCAGAATTTAAATTTGGAAAAATGTCAACAACGTGACAACATTGTACAGGCATTTATCTCTGCCACGATATAAATGTAAGTAAAACTGGTAAATTTGAAACTTTTTTTTGCACGGCGTTTATTTATTCCATCTGTTTACGTTTTGCTTTGTTATTGGCTTTCAAATAATGTAAATAACAACTTGCATTTTTATCACTTTTCTAGTAAAAATAAAAAATGTGCCATTTTATTAAGTTGTGAATTGCATTGAATGACATTTTTGCACTAAATATTCAAGAGAAAAATCAAATAATACTTACTCAGCTACTTTCATAATGAGATTGAATCCTTATTATGAAAATATTAATTTTTGTTAAAAGATGCTCAAAACACTAAAATCAACACGCAGATTTTGCACGCTCACAACTCACACTTCTTGTATTACGCAATCTTTGTAAAACGGGCACAATGTTTTTCCATCAGGTGAGTTCTTTTCTTTTGGAAAATCTTTCCCTACTTTCACTGTGAATTCTGGTGGCTGAATGAGCATTTTGCAACGATTCTGTCTGAACAAGTATCTGCATATTCGATGTTTCTAAACATTTTATTTTCAAAAAAGAATGAATTTGAATTACGCGTGTTTCCCAACTAGAAAAGACAAATCAAGAATCAATTTATTCAGTTCTACCAAGGTTCAACCTTTAACCACCTTTTCTTTATTGTGCTGTGTTGCCAGATGTTTAGATACCCTTTTACAAGTGAAATTTGTATGTTGTTTTTCCAATTTTTTGTTATTGTTGTTGACTAAAAATGCATAATTACTTAATAATTGGATAAACTAAATTTTTCTACATCTCATAATGATTAAAATTTTGTTTAACTTTAAAATATTCGTCAAAAAATGTTAAAACTTCGAAGACCTTTTTCTTCAAAATGATTGAGTTTGGACCCCATGTTGTATAAACTTTTTTTGTTCAAAATGGGCCATATTTTCATGTGTTAAAATTTTTGTAGTCAAACCTGATACACCCTGTATACATATAGGCATCTACATAGTAAAAACTTAATTACAGATAACACTACTAAATCTAATTTTATTAATTTTTTATTACGAGAATAATTTTGATACGCCCCTGCTCCCTCACTATACGCATGATCGTTGATTGCCACGAAGAAGAAGCAAATAATGAGCGCCAATCACGCACATGCATGCACAGATGTTTTAACGGCTTTTCTTCGGGCAGTCGCACTAGTTTAAACTCAGACTCATGTCGTCAGTGTGTGTGCGTGCGCGCGTATTGTGGTTGTGAAAATATTTAAAGTTTGAAAAGTAAAAGTACTTTCGATATTGGCACTGGCAAAAAACGTCGTTATCCGGCTGTACACCATATTGCAGAGGGACTAGGAGCTTCCAAGTGCGTAGCACTTCGGGGCTTTCATGCCTTCACTGGCTGTGATAGTGTATCTTTTTTCGCGACAAAGGGGAAGAAGACAGCTTGGAAAACTTGGAATGCATTTGAGTAATACTATGTGCATTCACCTACATCTCTTTGCTCCAGGAAAATGTCAGTGTTAAGGTTTTTGAACACCTAGAACAATTTACTTGCAATATGTATTGTGCCAAAGCTGAATTTAATAAAGTCGGCAGTTTACGGAAACGCATTTATTCTGCACCGAAAATTGGCCAATACATAATGGTACCTCCAACATCAGCATCATTAATGTAACATACTTTAAGATCCGCTTATCAAGCAGAGCAAGTATGGGGCCGGGCTATACTACAAACGCTAGAGGATTATGCATTATTATTTATTGTCGCCCAGCAGAGCTGGGAGTAAAGACAAAAAATAGTTACTTTACTTTAACGAGTTACTGAAAGTAACGCGTTACTTGGTAACTTCGTTACTTTTCAGATTGATTGATAAGTAACTGTAACGACGTTACTTTCCTGAAGTAACTGCAGATCGTTATTTTGTTAAAGTAACGAGTTACTATTAAAGTAGCGCGTTACTATGAAAATAACGCGTTTATATGGAAGTAACGCGTTCTCTCAATTTGTTTACCTTCTTTACAAATAATTGACGATTGAGGAAAAGGAAAATAAGTAATCCAAAAACTTTGTATGTCAAATAAAATGTGGGTAGTACAGAAAATTTGTTTTGAAAGCTCAAAATAATCGTTTTTGGGCGTGGCACGCACCGCCTCTGCTCTAAAAACACTATATGCAAACACTGGCACGCTTCAAAAAGTAGGTTTGTCCGAAACCAAGTTCTCTATTTAGTCGCTTAATCCTTAATCAGTTTGAATTTTGCAACAAAACTCTTTCACATAGTTGGACTCACAAACTAAAAACATATTGGCATTTCATATAGGTCTTATTTGATTGTTTGGACTGCTGTGTTGGTGAGCCAAATTGAGGAATAACGCAATTTTCGACGTAAATAGTTATTTTTGAAGTAACGCGTTACTTTAAAAGTAACGCTTCATTTAAAAGTAGCGTTTTATTTCAAACTAACGCGTTGAAGTAACGGGTTACTTTCAAATAACGAGTTACTTTTAAGTAACGAACTACTTCTAAAGTAAAGAAGTTACTTTCAAAGTAAAGAAGTTACAGTAACGCGTTACTTCTCAATAAGTAACGAAAATAAAGTTATCGTTATTCGAAAGTAACTGTAAATTTTAAGTAACAAGTTATTTTTAAGCAAAAGTAACTGTAAAGTAACGCGTTACTTTTTTCAAGTAACGATCCCAGCTCTGTCACCCAGTAACTGGGGGTGGGTAAAAAAGGAAAACTCGTGGCAGCCAATATGGTCTTCATTATCAAATATATGGAACGCCTGCAGGGAATTAAAAAAATGTGGCTGTAAATCGGGGTGCAATTCTTTGCGGTGTTCCTGTAATAAAGCGACACTGTGCTGTACGTTGCAATGCAAATGCAAAGGCTAGTGTGAAAATAAATAACAATGCTTACAGTTTCGAGATAGCTCATTTATTTTTCTATAAAAAATATCAGCATTTGCGAATTAACCTGATTAAATTTTGAATTAATTGCTGTTTAAATTGTGACCCTAGCAATACTACTGTACGCCACTGACAAATATATTTGAGAAAATCACAATATTTTAAGTGTGACTTCGGTTTGGTGTTTTTAATAATAAATTTTATAAACATTGTATTAAAATTAAAAAAAAAAAAACATCTTGAAACCTAAAGAGTGTGATTTTTTTAAATAACTAGTTTATGTTTTTTTTATCAAAAACTAATAAATAATTGGTGGTTCTGAAAAAAATCTATTTTTTTCTTCTAAATCACCTTTCAGTTATCTAAAAATAACAGCAATACCACTGAAATCAGATAAAAAATGGTATTTTTTAAATTTTAGAACGGCCATATTGGAAAAGCCGCCATTTTGGTTCCTACAAGACCAAATAAAGTGTGCTGCGGGTGGAATCTCTTTAAATAGCCAAAATAACACCCCCATAAAATTTCATGCTTTTATCACAATTTGCAGATGGATTTTAAATACCCATGGCGACTAATAGGCATATAGAAATTTATAGATTTGCTTACAGATGTGCACAGAATTAACCCGTAAATATTTTTAAAATTTTTGTATTTCTATACCAAGCCTATACAGTTTCTTAAATTATATTCCCAATATGGCTGTTTCCAGTACCCATTCTAACAGCCATAATTTCAAAATCATCTATTTCCTTCCCTAGTTTTCCTAGTTTCTACTTAAAACACAATCCTAGGCCTTGAATTTATTATATAATTATGCATTTCATCAAACTTTGATAATAAGCTTTGAACTTTCGGGGATAATACCACGAGAGCTTCAAAATTACTGATAATTTTTCACGATTGCGTGTTTTCTATAATTTCACGAGTCCGTAGGACGAGTGAAATTTGCAGAGAAAACACGCATGAGTGAAAAATTATCTGGTTCATTTTAAAGCTCAAGTGGTATTTAGAGGATTATTTCACGTATGAAAATGCAAAAAATATGGAAATAATTATGTATTAAACGATTTGAACATCTTAACAATCAATACAAATAAATGGTTGCTATCAGGAACCGTTTGTTTGTATCAAAAATTAGCATGACAACCATGTATACAATACCATGGGAGAATTATCGCTGTAATTCTCTCTAGTTAAACAAATGGAAAAGAGAATTTTCGCTGTAATTCTGAAAATCGTCACTTGTCTTATGGGATTTCTAACACGTGAGTGGAATAATCATTTAAATTATTGACGGGTACTTTTGAGAATGATTCCCATTTCATATCCGTAGCTGGATTGGATATCTCTTCTACCATTATTTTTGTTTTATAGGGGTACCAAGAAAAAAAACAAATTTGAATATAAACATTTTCAACGTTTGTATAGTTTTCTCTTGTACCCTTATATACACTTTAATACATTTGGCTCCCCACCCATGAGAATTGAAAATTTCCATAGGTACTTGTTTTACCAAGTTTTCTAGGCTATCCTTATATTTGGAACATTCGTCTATCATCATGGATTTTTCCCCCAAATTGTCTTATTTCCGCCACAGATCTATTTTGGTTCTTTGCCATGCCTCTGCTTCCAGCTTCATTTTTCCTTTATCATATTCCGAAATTCACTGGGCCAATAAAAAGTTACGTTCCTTTATTTTCATCACATTTGAGTCCTTTTTCTTTTCTGTTCCCGCTACCAGGCTTCCAAAGTTTCAAACCGCTTAACTCACTGAATATGTCGATCTTTGATTTTTTGTTCTTTTTGCAGATTTTTTTTTTCTTCTGGTTAATTTCATTATGGTATTAGTGATTTCTGCAGAATTGCAGCTTGCAGCAATGTTCAAAATTCGCTGGACTTCGAATGACATATCAGCCACTATAGAATAATATTGCTTACTGTTTTCTCGAGCCTCGGACGAATAAGACGGTGAAGCAGAGGCATTTCCTGGTATCATTGTTAGATACGCCGGCCGTTTAAGTTACTTTTCTGAATTAGTTTCTGTGCGCAAGTTCTATCTTGTTGAAAAATGATGTGGACGTGTCATCTCCCAGCGCTATTTTCGCAAAAAATATTCACAGTAATCACAGTAGCGTCACAATTTCTATCGCTAACTCGAGTACCAGTTCGTTTATGAACCTCAACTGTATTAACACTATTGAACTGGCATTAGAATCACTTTCGGTATATGCACTCTTTGGAAGAAGGGGATGTGTATCATACAATCCAGTTCGAAGCAGTAGACTCACTAAACTTTTCCATCCATTTGTTACACCATTGACCCTATTTGAAGTTATCAGACTGCTCTTCCACTTTTGTTCTTATCGTGGCATGAAAATCGTTATTGTCTTTTGTAGTCAAATTTACCGATTAGGTCTTTTTCGTCACAAACTAATTTCAAAGCATTTAAAATTTTTTGTTTTGACATGGCGTTTCCCACATAAACACCTCAGCAGATTGTTAATAACTAAGCTATCGGAAGACGGAAGTTTATACGATCTTGGAGTTGTCGTATGATTATATTATGCTGGAACTCAACAAGCCGCTTCTAGAAATGCTATACTGTACTTGTACTGGAGTGAGCAATGGATGTGACATTATTTGATACGATGTGATTCGATACAGATATGTAGCGTAGTTGTAACGTGCCAAAATTGCCTTTAACTTATTCACACTTATTTTCAGTTTTCCATTCAAAATTCCTATAGATATTTAATTTTTCCCTGATTTTATCAGGCTTTGTTTACATTTTTTGCCTTTATAAAAACTCAAGTAACTACAGTAGTTGCAGATCCTGTAAATTTTCTAATCTTTATTATTTAAATTCTATTTTCACTTGTAAGTAGTTCTTGTTGACGACTAATGATTTTCCTCGATTTTAATCAATATTGTAATTCCATTTTCATTTTCATGTGAACAAATCATGCAAATACACAGTGCAAATATTCCTTATTCTTGGGTTAGGTTTTCCGAATAGTGATCCATCCACGAAGTGTGTACTGCACGCTGCTCGTACTCTGTTCGGTTGCTGAACTCAGTACCAGATTTAGTTCCGGAATCCGGTTCCATAAATCACCGGGTTGCTCTCTATTTTATAGTGACACTTAAGTCCTGTCACTCATGATTGGTGTGCCAGCTAACGGCAAAAATGTCGTTCATTTTTGTCAATTGGTTTTCCGATTAGTAATGGTGTTGGGATCATCGATTCCTTTGTAAGCGTCTACGTTTTGCAACACGAATTGCTTATTAAATGTCGTATTCTTCAAATAATGATAGTTCCAGTGGTTAATTACTTGTTGTTGTTATCATTAGTTGTCAGCTGTTGTCATTTTTCTCAGATTATATTGTTGTCTGTAATTTTTGGTACTTAAAATTCTCCTTGATTTATTTTTGACATTTGTCGATAGTTTGCCTCATCTCGGCTCTTACCTTTAGGACAGCTAATTAGTTTTATGTGGTGCTTCTTTCTTCCACGTTTGGTGGTTCCGAGAAAAAGGTCTTTATGAAGAAGTTAAATTTTGCCTTCGTCTTTGAGGGATTTTGACCTTATATTCTCAAATATTAAATGTATGGTACATTGAGTTGCCTTACGTTGCGTGCACGTTTTTTCCCACAAGAAATTCTGACCTTCTCTATTTGATCATTAGTGAAAAGCTGCCCTAAGGAGTAAAGACCACCTCACTCACTCCAGGATTTCGAATCCAGACCTCGATCCAGACTAATCGAGAGTATTTTCAAGGCAAATAAAATCCATTTCAACAGGTGAGGCATAGTCTAATAACGACAGATTTTCTTTGCAAACTTGAACCACATTTTTTTTTTCTTTCAAATCTATTTAATTCTGCTTTTTATACACAAATTATTCAAATATTTTTCAAAAGCTATAGTTTGACCTAGTAAATTACCTATCAATGATTAACTAAGTTGCATTAAAGTTACAATAATTTTCTTGTGGTTCATTTCAAAGTGCCTGGCCTTGGCTAGGGTTAAGTTAGAAATACACAGTGCTCTAACACTTTTTATTTTAGGGTTTTTACTTATGGCCACAAATTTAAATATACGGCCAGCTTTTTCCAACTAAAGGCTACACGTTTAAGTGTATGGCAACCTTCATAGGAGCCTACACAGTTGTAAGGCTACGTCTACCAGAGCCTAAACCTTTGTTTTATGGTACTGTTGAACCTTACGACTAGTTTGACCATACCAGCTACAACCTGTAACTAGGAACAACTAGGTTAATTGAACTTGCTGCCAATACTTGGAACATATTGGCATCGTACTAGGTTTAGTTTAAGTATTCTTTGGTGTCATTTTATATAATTAATTTTAATTTTACACGTTTTGCCCTTATTTAGTGCGCCAAAGTGATCACCGCGGTACGTAAGGGTGTAATTCAGTAGGTACTTGTACCAAGTGACAAGTAGAACAACTATTAGGTACATTTATTTTAGCTAGGCGTAACCTGTTTCATGTGAATGATTAATTTTTTCTATTTAGCTTTGGTCACATCATTGTATTAAGGTTTGTGACTGGGTAACTGATGAGTTGCCACATCATTTTGTATTTTTAATTTTCAGAATTAAATTTAATTTGGATTATTAATTGTGAACCACAATAATTACTTTAAGAACATATTTTCTCAAATTTTCTTTTTATTAAACGAACTCTATAGCACTTGAATCAATTGAGTTTTGTTTGGTTTTATGCACTCAGCCCTATAATTATTATCATTATTATTTTATCTTATTTATTTTTTTTATTTTGATAATTCGATCAAGTTGTAAGAAAATTGTTTAATACAGAAAAAGCGTGGCATAGTAAGGAATGTATGTTTACATGCTACAGTTACTTCGATGAATTTCTTAAAAGAAAGTCAGCCATCTGTAGCGTGGCAACGCGGGTGATAACGTCTATCATAAATCCTCATTCCGGATTCTCAGTCATGAGCGGCAGTACGCAGTATTTGAAGATTTTTCTATTTGGACATATCGGCGGACTGTTGGTTACGTATCGCAGTTTTCCAAAAGCTGGGCACGAGACAGTAGTTATTCTTCTTCCAACTTCGCAGATCGGGTTGCGATTCAATAAGATGTTTGTACAGATGATCTACTGCATAGCTATAATGAAAATGGCTGCAGAACAATGAACTAGGATAATTATACTGTGGTCAAATTGAAAAATAAAAATGCAGCAGCGAGAAAAAATTAGCTTGCATTGAAAAATACGGGTTTCATCAATACGTGGGTCAAATTAATTAAATAGCTTTTCAATGTATATATTTACGAGAATTGTGTGATGGCACGCTACACTTTGATGCTTTTTTTAATTTGCATACAAGCAGAGAGTATATTTCCAGTTCTATTCAATAAACAATCATAATTATTCCTGGATAATGGTGAATTAATAAGTAGAATCACCGGTTTAAGTTTCTTATGCCAAATTATCCATGTACTAACAGGAAAAATCAAATCACATCAAATAATTATTTGTATTTATTTATATCCAGAAGTAGTTACCCATCTTTCTAGCTTGACTCAATTAGCCGAAATTTATTCAAATAAATACCCTCTAGGATGCTTTCCTAAGAATCTGTAGAACAGCTGTTGGATATTCTGGAACAGCAGTCGTATTCAACCAATCTCCTTGTTCTCGATTTTCCTTTCTTCGCTTACCGGATTTTTCTTTTCTTTAGTTTGTTGGCGATCTATTGCCGGTTTCCTTCAGATTCCAAAAAAAAACTGTTACCCCTTTAATGAATTAACAAGATGCCCATAATATGCTCGGTTTGCTCAGCGAATAATTATTAGGGGTGGGTTGATAGTTTAATAAGTACAGAATGGCAAGGGCGCCACTGAATTTTTTTTTTTTAAATTTACTAACAAAATTGCTTGAAATATGGAAGGGTGAAAATTCAGAATCACACCTAGAAAATAATCAGCAAACGGTAATAGGTAATTGTGAAAAGGAAATAAATGAGGCACACAACTCAAATCTTGACATATATATCCTGTTCACAATCCGATGTCCACAGGTGCAGGTACATTTATCACCTTTCCCTATCAAATAGCATTGAAAGGTGATAAATTTTACCGGTACCAGTGGACATCGGATTGTGAACGGATAATAGGTAAACCAATAAAACAATTAAGTAAATTTCAAATTAAACTAGTACATTCAACAGTCAAACAATCAGTCAAAAATTCAGCAGTGAATTATTTCAAAACATAAAATCAATTATTGTTGGTAACACACCTTAGATCAAATCAAATAAATGAGGTTAACTTTTAATCAGATTCGTCAAGCTCAAAAAAAAAAAAAAATCTATATATATAAACGTGAAATTCACTCACTCACTGACTGACTGACTGACTGATTAAACACGAAATATCGAAAACTACTAAACCAATCGAGATGAAATTTTGCAAACAGGTAGGTAATAGGTTGGTGAGCATGTCCAACATGCTCACTAAGAAATAATATCAACATGGCCTTAAGCAATCGCCTCAAATAACCAAAAATAAGAAACGGTGTGGTGCGGGAGTGCGGGGAAAAAAGTGTAAACAGAAACAGACGACGTGTCAGCTGTCAAATTCAGAAATATGACAAGCAGAATCAAATTCATAGCGATTTCCATTTGCAGAATCAGTGCAAAAAAAAATGTGTTTTTGTCGTTATATTTTCATGCTTTCACCAGAAACGATTCGGAACCGATTCTGAACAAATTCCACCGGTCCCAGGCTAAGCTAACTTCAAGTTTGAGACATGACATTCGCAATTCGTTCATGTATTCGACAGTCTGGAGCAAGGTTCTCGAGTTTTTGTTCGGTTCCAAAACTGTTCGCAATAAAATAGGAACCTGAACCCACAAGTTGGGTTCGGGTTGCTCACTCCGAGTTACCCCGATCGCACTCCAGCCGTTATCTGATAAGCTAAACACTGTTTTTTTTTTTTTAAAAAAAATTCCACAAGTCAAAAATTTAGTAACTATGTTGGCAACACAAGCCTTTTGTACATAAAAAATTTGAAAGCATTGACAATTTTACATTGTATTGCCAACATAATGTCATTTTGACTTTTATCTTTAAAAAAAACACACTTTAAAAGGTAATACCCGAACGGCTGAAGTGCGAACGGAATCACTCGTAGTGCACGGAGTGAGAAAGCCGAACCCAGCTATAACTGGGCATGCGCTCCACGATAGTCCTCAATTAGTTCCGGACTGGTCCGGAATCGTTTCAAAATATGATCCGCAAACAAAGCTATTAGCAGCGAGTGGCACAAAAAAATTTAACGTCAGCTGTCAAAAGATAGTCTTCATATTCTGCAGCCACCAATGAACTATAACCAAAAACTGGAATGCGAACACATATTGACGAACGTGAAGCCTAGTGCCGCTGCTGCGGAGGGGATACCTGTTTTTGTCGCACTCATTATGTTAAATGGCGGAAATTGCTTTCAACACGTATTCCAATTGATGAAACCTGTGAAGGTAAATATGAAAAAACTTTCCAAAACGTCATATATCAGCAAGCAACAGAAAAAAACAATATTCCCCTTTGTGGCATCTGTCTTTCATGGCTTTATTTTTTTGGCAGATATGGCAATGTGTGCGCATTCCAGTTTTTGGCTATAGTTCATTGGCAGCCACAAAGCAAAACAAAAAATGTGGTTTACAGAGAGGTGCTGCAAAAATAAGAGTTACATGACCATATGCCTGACGCAACTATCCCCTTAGCTCTTTGAAAGAAGATTACCTAATGCTACCTACACCCTACACCTACAAAATTTGTATAGGGCGTGCGAAGCCGCGGGCAACAGCTAGTAGTATAATAACAATGCACCTCAATATACTTTCCATATAAATTCATTAACAGTCGCTGGCCATATCATTATCAGGAAATGCAAATATAAAAGATTTAGGTTTCCAGAAAATTAATTAAAAAAATTGAATGATTTAAAAATTGTATTGATAAATATGGTCAGCTTCTGCAAAGAAATAAATTAAAAAAAAAATCAATTTGTACCTGTAAAAAATCGAAAGTTGGGTTACATAACAGTTAAATGGTCTGGAGACATAAGGGAAATTCTCCAATATATAAGTTATAGGACCTCGGGTCAAAAATTGATCAATTTTCGAAGGTAGGGTCTTACTCAACAATTTCAAATTTAGAACATGTTGTCCAACCTTGACTTTTGTTCAGATTACTTATCGATTATTATTGATAAAAAATGATAAAATATGAGGCAATATCAAAAATTATGCAAAGACAAATCCATAATAAATGCGATAAATCGATAGCTAATTTTCCACCATCTCCTCGGTGTCAAGAATAAGAGATTTTAAATGTGTATCAAAATCCTATTAAACAATTTCTAAATTTTGTTAATTGACTATAAAACTGATTTTATAAAAAAAAAAGTATTAAAAGTTATTAGTGAAACTTTATACAAGCCGCCATCCCAACATAAGGTAGAGCACAGAAGCCATCCATCCTCGAAGGAAACTGCACATGGAACTTGCAGATTCTAGCCTAGAATCCAGGTAGATGTGTGTGTCAAATGTAGGGGACACGTATCGACTCGTGAGGGTCTTGATTCTTCCAGGAATCCCTCCAAAAACTCTATGCCACGCTCAACGGAAATGATGTTCTTATTGAAAATGTGGCCTTTTAGGACTAAGTAATAAGGCATTCTTTGAAAAGCTATTACAAAAAAAAAAAATTAAAAAAACTTACCACGAGGGGAGTTGAAATTCAAACTTGGTAATCACAAGACTTTTGATTCAAATTTGTTTTGCAATCAACGGATTATTGCCGTACGCAACTTTATTTCGTTAAGATAATATTATGCCTGAAGGTACTTTATTTTTCCATGGCACGGTCGTCTCGAGAAGATGGCGATTATCATCCGATCGACTGTGCAGCTCGACGACACAATTCAAAAAGAAAGAGAATTGAAATGGACAAAGTGAGCAGGCAGCGCTTCCTCTCAACGAAAAACGTTGGTACTAACCGGTACTTGAAATTCAATTATTGAAAATCGTGCCCTCTAGTGTAATGATTTAATAATTGCTAATATTATAAGTAGCGGGAGCCCTGTGTTTAAATGCTAGTCACCAGACTGTCGACATTAAAAAGTGTTATATAAAATTAAATTTGAAAGAAAAAGGGACGAGTAACTTTACACGTTACAAATCCTTCCTCCAGTTTCGAGACCATAATAATCTCTTTATCCGGGGCAAAATAGCTTAAATGTTACAAAAAGAGGGTGTTTTTTTTTTATAAAGTAGCCTGCCAGATCAAGCTGCAGAGAAGAAATGAGTTCAATATACGCTTAGATCCAATTAAAGTTGAAAATTATCAGGACGTGAATCATGAATATAAAAAATGACGGACCATTTTGTAGAGGAAAAAAAGGGGGTGCAATTATTTATTGTAAATAGTCATTAGGATTAAAGAAATATATGTAGTTAAAAGGTAAAAAGTAAGCAATTGTTTAATTTTTTTCAAAACTTTAAATACATTTTTCTACAACTGTCAAAAAATTATGATGTTCGCACACTCATGACAGTTTGCGAAGTGATACTTTTTTCCCAGGTATTGATTTTTTAATGTTCCCATGGCGCCGTGCGTGAAATAGCTAGTTCGCACACTGGTGTCATGGTGACACATACCTCTCAGGAAACCAAAAATAATTAAAATTCACCTACCTTTGATTGAGAATGCAATTTTGGCTTTAAATGATCGATATTTAAATGGAGTTGTAGAAAAAATATTGTTTGCAACTCGGGCGCGAAATACTTTGGTGATCTCGACTATTTTTTTAACTCGGCTGCGTCTCGTTAAAAAAATCAGATCTCGATCACCAAAGAAGCTTTTCGCGCACTAGATACAAAAATAACTATTCTTCTTTGAGTTCCTGATAGTTAAATTCTGCATCAAAAAACTTATATCCGCCATCACTCTGTATGTTTAAGCTAACACTTTTTCTTCGATAATTTTACTAGTTCGAACATAAATAATGTAAAACCACCGAGATTTAAAATTGATTCTAAAACCTCAATTCTCCCGAATAAAAACCTATAGGCTGCAAAAAGATATAAGACTAAACTGCACATTCCGCTTATGGCGGTTAGCCAACGGATTAAGTACCAACCATTTAAGCTTGGCTGTACAAAAACAGTAACTCATAATTTTTCATTAAACTACAAACTGGGTATTAATAAATGATTTATCTATCAGAGAGGCCAAACGATTATGGAAAAGGGGCAAAGTGTTCCGTCATTTTACATTATATTGACTTTCGAGAGTTTAAATGTCAATCTGGAGGCTTTTGAGAAAAAGCAGCAAGATGAATGACGCTATCAATTCACTTTCTCAAAACTAGATTGAAAAATCGTGTATATAAAGGGAAAACGCACAAAACCCTCTCTTTTAACCTGTCATTTCCAGAATGTTTCTCTTTTTAACAAGCTCCATGCTGGTGGTCTATAGAGAATGATAATGATGATAGAATTTCAAGTTTTATTAGGAAATTGCCTTTTAGCTGGTTTTTCTTTTATAATACCAGAATAGCCGTGATATTTTTATTTATTTTTGAAAACAACCTGTTTCACGATAACACTCCAATTTAATGGGTTTTAGATACGATATCAAATGCTCTCCGGTTTTTGCAATTTTGCTGAAAGCTTTTTTTTCCCATGTCACGTTGGAAGTTTATAAAAGGTAGTGTATTTTTAAATGACAGTAAAGAAGTTTATTTTTTTACAAATTGGCGTTGTATTCTAAAATGTTGTAGAAATATGATAATAAAACCTTCCTACTTAATCCAAATAATATTTGTACAAAACCTATTTGTGTATCTACTTTTTCATTCAGTATTATGGTAAAGACCGCCTTGTCAGGCTAAAAAAAATATATTACTTTTGGAAAAGTTATAAACATCTTTCATTATGAATTTGAAGCATAAAAAAGTATCCACTTTTTTTTTTAATAATATCTAAAAATAATAATTTTCAGCTGAATTAATGATACCAGTTTTTGTTGAAACCGTCTTTTCGACAAGAATCGTGAACTTTGCTCGAACTTGGACTGGAAAATCCAATTTACCAGGGAATTGAAAAGAAAGAGGCCGTGAGAGAAGTTTGCAGAATGTTATTATGCTGAAAATGAGGTTGTTCTTGAGCAAAACTTTATCTTGAAGCTGAGTTAGGAACTATCAAAAGTTGAGAAGGGTCCTTTATTGCAAGAACTGATAAGGCTTATAAATTAATTATATTCCATTAAAACCTTTAAATAATCCAACTACTTTGTTATTCGCTGTTTTTCCTCTTATTTTTGATTCGTCGGCCGAATGGAAAATAATAATAATTATTGTTCAATTTGAAAAAAATTGTATACAATAATAGAGATTATTGGGGTTTTACTGTTTCGCTGGCAAAATACAAATTTAAATTTCCCAGTTTGTTGATTTTTACTATAAAGCTTCATTAATTTGTAGTTTCATTGGGAACGTGTACAGCAGTAGTTATTGATTTAGAGCTAACATAATTATTTAAGGCTGAACGGTTTTTATTTGATAAAAAAAGTTCCACCAATAAATTATTGTCCGTCGTTTTTAATCTGACACTTTCCGTATGAGAAGCGAGGGGGTGAAGCATATGGCAAAAACAGGTGTGACGTCAGGTGACCATTGACGTTCTAACGTAGGGAGCCACCAGCTCATATTCCTTTGGAGTATCAGATTAAGAAATGTGTTTCAGATCGTGCTGATAATTTTCTGAGGAGTCCTGAGATATTCACTAATAAAAGACCTGGAAATCGAAGTTAATGAGGATTTCGTAACCAATGTTTCACCAGATAGAGGTTCACAACTACAAGAAATACTGATGAGAAGAAAGCAGACTTCTAAAAATGTAGAGGCAACCAGGCCACTTGGAGATAATGAACTAGAAAGGCAATTTTCGAAAGAGAATTTTAAGTAGGTTAGTTTTTAGATAATATACACTCTCTTTCCCATTCTCCCGGTCAGCATACGAACTAGCTGGCTGACAGCAGAGGTTGCGTTAATTAGTGCGCATCATACCTGTACAGGTAAAATAATACCTAACTTTTCAAATTATTTTAAGAAGGATTAATTTTTTATCATAAACTTTATTTAGCTTCCAGAAACATAAATTTATTATTGCCAGATATTTTTATTATAATTTACAATGTGCCACACCCTTATTTTGATTGAAATTTTTTTTTTCCAAAATATTTTAGTATGCCTGAAATTTTGATATGATGCTATATCGTATCAACAAATCTAAAATTAATTTGCCAAACAATAATTCGACCGTTAAACCACCTGCAATACCGATTCAAAACTGAAAAGTGATAAGATATTGTTCTGGTTGGCAGAGAAATGGCTTTCAAATAGATTTCTTGAAACCATTAAATTAATTTGTGCAGTAATAATATGGAAACCATTAGTGGAGAGCCTACACAAAAAAAAAAAACGCCAAATCGGGTTACAAGCATGAAATTTGGCATAGTTGTCAGGAAGCTCATTTTGAGAGGTCTGACCCGATTAGCCAGGCTCTACGACCCTCAAGACCAGGGATGTGCGTCTACACGTAGACTTTCATTGTCTACTTTACGAGTAGATAATGTAGACAATGTAGACAACGTGTCAACAATGTAAAATAGTATAAATGACGTTTAATTCTAACCTCACACTTTCCTTTTTTTAAATTATTTTTATTTTATTATTGGTTTTTCTGATATTTTATAATCACTGAATGCTAATATCGAAGTGATATTGATATTATAGTAACTTTTGATATTTTTTTTCGAATTTTTTATAATAAAATATTGTTTACGCCGCATGTAGACAATGTGTAGACAAATGCTCACGTAAACAATTCGAATTGTCTACGCGTAGACAATCAATTGTTTACGTTGACATTGTCTACAGGCACATCACTGCTCAAGACTCCCAATCTTGCAATTTTTTTCAAAATGGCGGACGGGAATTTCCTCAATTTCAAAATTAATTTACTTGGGCATGATTATACACTTTAATATATAATTTGAGGTCAAGAAATTCAAAAAAAATATTTTCAAAACGATATGACCTTCAGTAACCTTGAAAATTACAGTTTAATTCAATTTTAAAATAATTTTAATATAACATGTTTGAAACCGCCAATAGAGGGGGGTTAATCAAAAATGATTGCTTAGCATAACATAAAAATTAAAATGTCTTATCAAAGACAAAAAGTTTCTTCTATAATAGATCAGCGCTGGCTGATGCGGTAGTACTAAGGTACATGAAGCCATTATTATTTTTCACAGAAATGTTTCAAAGTATCATATGAAGGTTACAAAATCTTTTTTTTCAGAAAAATAAGGTATTATCATGGCTCCGTGGCACCGTGGCAATACCTCACCAGCCACTGCTTTAAGAGGTACTGCAAACTATAGGGATCGTTGGTTTTGACATTCGCCATTGCAGTTAGTACATGCGGGTGTACAAGGTAGACCAGATTTCTGACACGAACATCTGTTGGTCTCACTTTGACTTCTTAGAGCTCACCAAATTTGTGCTAGCTGGCTCCCAGCGTTTGTTGGTTAAATTTCAACCCCATCCTCCAGGTGATGTAAAAGGTTCACCGGGTGACAGCGATCGACCCCATATTTGACCGGCTTATGATACGCAGCTCTTCTGTAGTCTTCCATTAGACTGTCTTGTGGCGGTGGACACATGGCTATTGGTCGTTCTCCACTACGAAACTGCACCTTTCTCAATTTATTAACTTTTTCAAGTTTGCTTTTTGCATCATATACTGGTTTTCTCTAAAATTTTGAATATATTTTGTGGTATATCTGTGCTACTATCCATTAGAGATAAATGATGGATGAGCAGGGTTGCCTCCGGATAATCTTCCCATATGCTTTGCATTCTCTGTTTTTTCTTTTCAATGCAAAAAAGAAAGTAATTTCGCACCCCGTAAAAGCATAAAAGCTTTGCATTGCTAACGATTTTTCAGGTTCCAATAAATGATTTGCAATGTTATGAGCTGCAATATATCTTTGTGATTTGTTAACCCCATATAGAAACTACCATAATTCCTCAAGGGCCAAGGACTTAATATGTAGAAACATTCTTCCATCTGCTTCCTCCATGTCGGCACAAGATAGGTCCAAAATGGAGCTAAATCCGTTTCTGTACGATTCTCGGACACAGATGTTGTAATAATAGGAATATAATTTTTTTATATATCGAGCTCCTTAGGCCTTGAGAAATTATGGTATCTATATGTGGTTAGCAAATCACAAAGATATATTGCAGCTCATAACGTTGTAAATCATTTGAGACCAGAAAAGTCGTAAGCACTGCGTCGCTTTTACGCTTTTACGGGGTGCGACACTGGAAAGCAGATGGGAAGATTATCCGGAGGCAACCCTGGCCTTCCATTGTTTATCATTAAATAAATAATAAAATAAATAAAAACGACTTTTATTAATCAAATAAGTTCTGGAATTAACAAACTTGAAATAAAAATATGCTTCAGTGTGGCGAAGTCTAGCTATTAGCTATTCTACTTAACCACTAGAAGCGAAGAAAAAGCATATGACGGCTAGTTAAGCAAATAAACAATAAAAACAATAATTCTCTACAACGTAGGTACATTTCATATACACTGAATTCAGTAAAGATAAGAAAAAAAAACAATGAGCATACATTATTTCAAAATATAAAAAGCGATTTTAGTTCGAGTACAGGTACTTTTTAAGTTCTTTTTTGAATTTTACCAGTGATAGATTCTTAAATGTGTTGGGTAAAGAGTTGTACAAAGTAACAGCATTATAAACATAACTTCTTTTAAAAAGTGCAGTTCGATGTTTAGGAATCGATAATAGGCTAGGATTTCTTAAGTTATTACGACAACGAGCATTGTGACGTATTATAAATTTGGCTTTCAGGGGGGTAGAGTGGGTACTTAGCAAGAGTTGATGGGTAAAATTAATTAAATGGAGTTTCATACGCTTATCCATTGTCAACCAGGAAAGTTCCTTAATTTTTTCTGAAACATGATCATGTTTTCTAAGGTTAAATATAAGTCTACAGCAGTTGTTTTGAATTTTCTGGATACGAGTTTTGCATGCCACATCTAAACATGGGCCGTACATGAAATCACAGTAGTTGTAATTTGATAACACTAAGCTTTCACATAAATTGCGTTTTAGCTTTTTATTGAGAAAGTGTTTATTTGAGTAAAGAAGCTTAAGACTTAAAAATGATTTTTGTAATAGTTTCTTAACGTGTTCACGAAATCTTAGCTCAGTATCTAGTATTAAACCAAGGTTCCTGGCCGAATCAACAACATTTAGAGGACTCTCATTAATTTGCAAGGTTATCCGCTGTTTTACAGTAGAAACTTTTTCTTTTGACCCAAAAAAGAGGACACAAGACTTATTGGCGTTCAATTTTAGATTATGTTCTAAAGAAAGTTTATAAATTCTATTAAGATCGTTGTTAATTAATAATTCAGCGTTTTCCGCATTATCAACATCAAAATGACTATACAGTTGACCATCATCAGCGTAGGCCTGAGCCTTACAATGTTCAATATCTTTCAAAATGCTCGTAGTATAAATCAAGAAAAAAAGAGGCCACAGGACACTACCCTGAGGAACACCAGACAGTATATTCATCTGAGTGGACGTACGGCCATTACAGTTAATGCGCTGAGACCTATTATTCAAATAAGATTTTGACAAATTCAAAGCAAGTTCGTCAAACCCGTAATATTTAAGCTTGGCTATCATTAGTCTATGGTCAATGGTATCGAACGCCTTGGAGAAATCCAATAAAGTTAATGCTGTAACTTCACCCTTATCAAAAGCCTCAATTATATCACTCATTACTGTTGCTAAAGCGGTCGCAGTGGAAAATCCTTTTCTGAATCCGCACTGAAAATCAGGAAGAATTTCTTTAAACATAAGGTATTCATAAATTTGCCTGTATAGAACTTTTTCGAGAATTTTTGAGATTGTAGGTAGTATGCTGATAATACGAAGGTCAGAAAGTTCTTCCGGATTATTTGTTTTAGGCAGAGGCCTACCCACAGCGATTCTCCATTTTTGAGGAAAATAGCCTTGTTCAATACAAGTATTAATTATATTAGTAATATAAGGCTCAATAAAAGGGCTACAATATTTAATCATGCGAGTTGATATTTCATCTACACCATAGGCATTAGAGCGCAAGCTACACAAAATTGAAGCCACCTCCTCTACAGTAGTCATAGTAAAACAAAAGGAGTTTAACTCATCATATTGATTCGATTCGAAAAAATTTATTTGGTTCTGACAATTATCAGAGACCGTCTGTAAAAAGCTTGCAAAATAGTTATTAATTTCATGAGGGTCAGACAGGTGATCAGGAATTTCATTTGACTTATTTGATCTAATATTGAAGTCACTTAATGCAGACCACAGCCTCTTTGGATTTTTTTTATCAGCCATAAGTGAATCCAGGTAAGCTTTTTTCTCCCTGCGTAAACAACTAAGGGCGAAGTTCCGGAGGTCTTTATATTTAGTATAATCATTATTATTTTTAGTTTGTTTGAACTTATGCAAAGCTTTATCACGTTCTTTCATAATTAATTTTAAGTTAACTGTTAGCCAAGGCGCTTTAAGTTTGCTTACTCTAATTTCCTTAATTGGCACATGACGATCAAATAAAGATATGATAAAATTATTAAAGATATCGACCTTTTTATCAATATTATTCTCCCTCAACATAAAATGCCAAGGGATTTGCCTAAGATCATAGTCAAATTCCTCTTCCTGCAAACTATTGAAAGATCTTATTTTAATAAATTTTTGAGGTATTTTGGGTTTAATTATTGAAAGATCACAAAAAGTAAGACTATGATCCGATATATGATTAGTGCTTATTACACCACTAGAAGTCACCGGCTCTTTTGATGATACAAAAATGGGGTCCAACAATTTACTGGTAGTTTTAGTAACTCTAGTTGGTTCATTGATAATTTGAAAAAGATAAAATGATTCCAAGCAGAAATTCACTGGATTATTCGGATTTAAAAAATCTGTATCAAAATCCCCCAAACATACGACCTCATCAAAATTGGGACACAAAAAAGAAAATATATTATCACAGTCCTCTAAAAAGTTCCTCATATTTTTATCTTTAGGTCTATATAATGTTCCAACAGCAATATTATGTGAATTTGTATTGATTTTTAAAAATAAAAACTCAAGATTATCATTAACAGTAACTTCAAGTTGAATAGTTTGACAAGCATATTGATTTTTGACGTAAGCACCCACTCCTCCTCCCCTCCCCAATCTATCATGCCTATAAAAATTATACCCAGGTATATTTACAATATTTGAACTAATTTCAACATCCAACCAAGTTTCACTAAACATAAGCACATCAAAGTTATGTTTCTGCACCGGAACTTTAAAATCGTGAAAACCCGTAAATAATGATCTAATGTTTAAATGTCCAAATTTCATGCTAAAGAAAAGATTATTGCAAGCGAAGAAAGAGAAAAAAAAACAAAAACAAAATACTTTAATTATAAGATAAGTACCCACACTACAAAAAAAAAAAAAAAACAAATAGAGAAGAGAAGTTGATAAATAGAACCTTGACCGGTTACAGCCAGAAAAAAAAACTTAATTAATAAATATTATCACAATTAGGTATCAGTGACCAAAATAAAATAAAAATAATAATTGCACATTATGCAGATTTAATGCACCATTTAATAAAAAAAATGAAACTTAACGTAAGCATGAGCAAAAAAAAATAAAAAATAACGCAATGTTAAAAATAAAAAATGAAACATAACACCAACCCAGGAATGTGTTTCTTGCAAATGGGAGTAGAAAAAGTAGGTAATCCATAACTTACATGTTTGATGCAGCAAAACAAAAAATATCATTTACACATTTTGTGAAATTTCACCACTTGTATCAGTATTATTGACACACACAGGAATTTTTAAGCTATTTAAATCAGTCACTGAGCTTATAAGTTTTTTTTTGTTCTGCACACTCACGTAAATATGACCATTAAAGGTCCAACATGATTTTCTCATGACTTCACGAACTTTTTGAAAGAGATTTAAATTATCCTGGGTTAACATTTCGGTAATCAGAATTTGGGAACCTTTTAAGTGTTTTTTGTTGAAAAACACCTGATCACGGATCCACTTTGTGCAAAACTGAACAGCAAGCGGCCTTGATTTATCATTACGGCTATCTTTTGCACCTATGCGATAGCAGTAGTTTAAATCCCATTTGCTGATATCAAAAATTTTCAATTTATTCTTAAAAATGTCCACCAAACAGTCGTAGACATTGTTTACATTTTCGTTGATACCGCGCACAATGATAATATTGGACATTTGTCTAGCTTGGCTGCGCTTGCTCTCTTTCTCAATTAACTCAACGGATTCTTTTAAAGACTTCATTTCACCCTTTAGGTTAGCAAGGGATGAGTTAATCATGGATTCAAACCTTTCAAACTTCGCTTGAAGAAATAGCCGCAAGTTCATTTTTGAAACTGTCAAAGCCATTTTTAAATTCGAAGGCCAGCTGTTCGACACGAGCACTTACTTCTTTTACCGTTGGGTTTTTAGGCATTATGCCACTAGTCGCAAAACTAACTACTCACTGATATTTAAACACTATTAAACTATATGATTTGATAAGGTTAGAGATTTTTTGGACACTGTAAATTACTTAATTTTAAGTTTTTTCTGGAGCCACCGCCAACAACAATCTACCCACTCAACAGCGCCATCTACATAATAGATGGTACCACAGATATACCATAAAATATATTCAAAATTTTAAAGAAATTTACTATTACACTATATGATGCAAGAAGCAAACTTGAAAAAGTTAATGAATTGAGAGAGGTTCAGTTTTGTAGTGGAGCACGACCACTAACCTGAAGGATGGGGTTGAAATTTAACAAACAACCACTGGAAGCCAGCTACCACAAATTTGGTGAGCTCTAAGGGGACTAAAGAAGTGTGGATGTTAGGGTCAATGTGAAAATAACCTAACACACATTCGTATTGGAAAGCTATAGTACAGCCGCATGTACTAACTGCAAGGGCGAATATCAAAACCTGAAAAATAAGTTTTATAACCTAACCTTTATATGATACTTTGGAACATTTCTGTGAAAAATAAGGTAATGCCATTGTTTCATGTACCTTACCACTACCGCACCAGCCACCACTGATCTGTTGTAAAAGTTGATAAATTGAGAAAGGTGCAGTTTCGTAGTGGAGAACGACCAATAGCCATGTGTCCACCGTCACAAGACTAATGGAAGGCTACAGAAGAGCTGGGTATCAAGCTGGTCAAATATGAGTTCGATCGCTGTCACCCGGTGAATCTGTTCCATCACCTGGAGGATGGGGTTGGAATTTAACCAACAACTGCTGGGAGCCAGCTAGCACAAATTTGGTGAGCTCTAGGAGGACTAGAGAAGTGTGGATGTGAAAGTCAAAGTGAGACCAGCAGATGTTCGTGTCAGAAAGCAGGTCTACCTTGTACACCCGCATGTACTAACTGCAATGGCGAATGTCAAAACCAACGATCCCTATAGTTTGCAGTATCTGTTAAAGCAGCGGCTGGTCAGGTAGTGCCACGGTGCCACGGAGACATATAAATACCTTCTTTTTCTGAAAAAAAAAAAAAAAGATTTTGTAACCTTCATATGATACTTTGAAACATTTCTGCGAAAAATAAGGTAATGACATGGCTTCATGTACCTTAGTACTACCGCATCCGCCAGCGCTAATTTATTTAATTTATTATAAAAAAAACTTTTCGTCTTTGATAGATAACACATTTTAATTTTTATGTTATGCTAAGCAATAATTTTTGATTTTTAACCCCCCTCTATTGGCGGTTCAAACATGTTATATTAAAATTATTTTAAAATTGAATTAAACTGTAATTCTCAAGGTTACTGAAGGTCATATCGTTTTGAAAATATTTTTTTTGAATTTCTTGACCTCAAATTATATATTAAAGTGTATAATCATGCCCAAGTAAATTAATTTTGAAATTGAGGACATTCCCGTCCGCCATTTTGAAAAAAATTACGAGATTGGGAGTCTTGAGATTCGTAGAGCCTGGCTAATCGGGTCAGATCTCTTAAAATGTGTTTCCTGACAATTATGCCAAATTTCATGCTTGTAACCTAATTTGGTGTTTTCTTCCAAAATTTCGTATGAGGGAACTCCACTAAATAGTTTGTTATTGTATAAATTAGGAAAATATAATCTGAAGTTTCAGAATGGATTTTTTTTATTTCAAGCTCTGAACGTTTCATACGCAAAATAAAAACTAAATAAAGTTTTTTATTCCATTTTCTCTCATTTTCATAATGATTGCCATCACCGTCGTTTAAATTGTCCATGTTTCTAATAAGTTATTATCTATAATGAAATGGAAAATGTTATAACCTCTAGCTAACTAAATTAATTTATTTCTATTTTTTTTTACCAACCGGAAGTTTGGGGTGATAAAGATGTCGGATGTTTCAAATGAGCATTTCTCCAAAATTTTGTCACATAACGAACTCGAAATAAATGTTGATACAAGTCAGTTTTACATGGTGGTAAGCTGGATGAGTCAAAACTACAGAATTTCGGTAGTATTCGAGAACAGATGAAATCGAACGTCATTGACGTTCGACGAATCACGATCCCCGTACATATGACAAATAAATTTTCCTAGAATCACAAATGTCTAATCCAGTAATTCTTTATTATCAGTAATAATATTTTGAGAGTCTGATATTTTTCTGATTGTTCTAGCAATTTGAAAGGCCTAAGTTTACCTTTGCGCATAAAAGCTGTTGTGTAATCGCACCCTGTGAGTGCGTGAAAGTACGGTAGAGCTTTCGATAAGGAACTACCCAGTATTTGGTAAAGATCATTGATGCTTATATATCACTCATTATTTCCCACACTAAAAGGTCATCAAAGATTGGGTCTTTTCACAAAATCGTATTAAACTTTCTCTGTTTTCAAGTGAAGTAACATTTGCAATCCTACAGCCATTAACAGATGCAGGCATTTGCAATGATTAAAATGTTTACCTTCGATAATTGCGTTCACCGAACCTGAAGCTATAATATTCTAGCCTTGATTCCAGGCTGAAATCTGCAACTTCGACTTGCAGCTCCCTCGTCAAATGGTCGAGAATGGATAGCTACCGTGCTCTACCTTTTTGTTGAAATGGAGGCTTGTATAGAGTTTTATTTGTAACCTTTATTACCTTTTTTTAAAAAATCTAGTTTATAATCAATTAGGTACCCTAATTACCTAAATTAAATTTTCACCGACATTACTTTTGGATATCTAAAATTTCCTTTTCTCTTTCTTGACACCTGAGTGAACTTTGGATAATTATTTCTGATTTTTAATTTATCGAATGTATTATGGGTTTATCTTTGCTTAACTTTTAGTACCGCAAAATTTAAATAATATATTTATATTTTATCAATAATAATTAATCAGTAATCCGAACAGAAGTCAAAGTTGGACAACATGTTCTAAATTTAAAATTATTAAGCATATCCTGTTCACAATCCGATGTCCACAGGTGCAGGTAAATTTATCACCTTTCCCTATCAAAAAGCATTGAAAGGTGATAAATTGTACCTGTACCTGTGGACATCGGATTGTGAACGGATAATAAGAACCTACATCGTCGAAAATTGATCAATTTTCAACCCTGGAACCCTGGGTCCTACAACATATATTTGAGGATTTTTATTATATCTCCTGACCATTTAACTGTTATTTAACCCAACTGTCGATTTCATACAGGTACAAATTGATTTTATTGATTCTATTTTTTGGCAGCAACTGTTAATGAATTTATTTCCTACTGAACTCTTATAACCATATCATACCTTGGTTACGATAATCATAAACAGGGTCCTAACTCTCAAGGGAGTTAAGGATTTCATAACTCCCGCGCGGGAGTTAAGGATATCATAACTTCCAAGGAAGTTAAGGATTTCTATAACTCCCGCTTTTACCTTGAATAGGTAAAACTTTGAGAAAAAATAGAAATTTTGGTTTATGGTTTATTCCTTTATAAAAATTGACAAAATACAGTAAGTTCAGTAGGAAATAAAATTATCTATGTACCACGGGAATTATCAGGTGTTAATACCCTCATAATTCCCTTGATATATAAATAACTATTATATGGCAAGTATATTGAGGTACATTATAATATTATCTTTTTTTGTTCTGAATTTGATGAGACAGATAGAGAGTTAACCTCTATTTCTTGATTTTGGTTAAAATGTTTCACCAGCAATAAGGCAATCTCATGACCTGTCAAACTAAATTCAATATGGAAGCTCAGGTCAGACACTGTGTTATTCACATTTAGGTTACTGATAGAAATCAATGGAAAATTATTATTTTGTCACATTTTGGACATTTAGGTTTGACATTGGCATTGTCATATTGTCATGTTTGGCATCTACAACAATAAGGGCCCTGAACAAAAATGCGTTTTTTTATGAACGTCACCACAATTTGACCTGAACGGCCATATTGGAATAGATTGCCTAATTGATTTTATATTTTGAAATTGTTCAGCACTTGATTTTTGACCTCACTGTGAAATATACGCTAATTTAATTTGGAACTTACCCAGTTGTTTTATTGGTTTACCTATGTCAGGATTTGGTTGAGTTATGTGCCTTATTTATTTCTTTTTCAGAGTTTTAAGGTGTGTTTCTAAATTTTCACCCTACCATATTTTATGTAATTTACCTATTATCTATTCACAATCTGTAGTCCAAAGGTACAGGTAAAATTTATCACCTTTCAATGCTATTTGATAGGGAAAGGTGATTTATCTGTACCTTTGGACTACAGATTGTGAATAGGATATATTTTTTATTTTTTTAAATTGAGTGACTCCCTTGCCATTCTGTACTTATTAAACTATCAACTCACCCCTAATAATTATTCGCTGAGCAAACCGAACATATTATGGGTCCCTTGTTAATTCATTAACAAAAAGGGGTGACAGTTGTAGAAAAAATTTTCACGTTGGTTATAAATTTTTATTATCATTATAAATTTCAAACGGCCCTTATGACCACAAACGGCCCTTAATCAAAAAAGTCTAGATAAACATTGTAGATCAAATAAAGTTGCACATATTTTATTTGAAACATTTTTTTTTTTGTAAAATCGATAGGTACCAAGTAATCTCCAATGGCGCACTCAACCCCTAAAGCGCAAAACGTCAGAGGGGTGCATGTGTGATATCTTCGGTTTATGATCACCCGCTCCATCTCAATTATTGAACAGTAGATGTCAAAAACAAAAATTTCAGTCTCAAGTGAATTATTACCACGTAAAGCTTGTAAAAATGTTATCCCTAAGATAGGCTAAGCGTAGTTCTTATAATTCCTATTGTAATAAGACATCACTGGATTTAGGTATTATTAGAAGAAATACTGATGTAATAGTGAATGACCATATAAGAAAATATTGGGAACCTGGTAAAGTTTTACAACTGTATGACACTTCAAGATCTTATATTGTGTTGGATACCACTGGCAACATATCATAAGAAGAAACATAATTGACTCAAAACCTTTACAAATTCAGTATAAAGTTTTTCACAATGATTGTGAAAATCAGATGACTGAGTCAGCTACAGTTCCTAGTATGCTAACCACTATTCAGTCAAGTTCGTTTAATTCTGATAATGATGCCTATTTTAAAAATATTACTTCTAAACTTGAAGTTATAGAATCTAAGGATGTTAAAACTGATCAGGTAGGATAATAAAAAAACCGAATAAGTTAGATTTTTAAAGAGGAGGGATGTTTAATATAATAAGCCTATAATGTGGCTTGTAGATGATAAGATAGTAGGTCTAGGGAAGACAGAGCAACATGGCCGCTTGTGCTCCTATAATTTCATTATTCAAATACTTAGTTCTGTCTTATATTCTTGTTTTATTTGATAAACACAAGTATTTTAAACAATACATTGAAAACTATTCATGCTGCAAGATAAAAATCTGTAGATAGGTAATTTCCGAAATCTTCAACTCTGCCATGATGATAAAGGCATCAGCTATCTTCGAAAGAATTTTAGCATTCCACATCTAGCTCGCCCAAAGACTAGTGCAATCCAACTAGGAAATTATCCAATGAGAACAATCTAGAACTTGAGCGTTCTGGAGAACGCCTTGGCGGCCTTGGCCTTGTTGGCAACAAACATATGCGAAGAATATTAATGTAAAGAAAATTTCACAGGAAATTTTTGTCCAGAAATAGAAGTAAGTCGTAAAAACTTTGTCGGCATAAGTATTGCAATTGGGTTTGGGTTCATTGAGCTCTATTAAGCCGATCCCTAATTCCTGAAGTAAGAAGCGTTCACCCAAAATCATTAAAGATGAAATAACACATATAATTGCTAACATCAAAATCATCGCAGGTCCAACGGTTACCCCTTCTATTATAACAAATTTTGAATTTAATTCGGGACACTCTAATGATTCTTGTGTTAACGTATACTAACAAAAGGTTTACAGGCCAAAATGTTTGAAATTAGACTAACTTTCCCAATCAAAGTTTTAATTATATTTATAAGGTTATAACAACCACTCCTCGTCCGAAACTTTCTTTATAGTGTAATTAAATAATATTTTGAATTTAGGGCAATGATAAAATGATTTATGAATAATAATTATTCATCCATGTATAATTTGTGCGACATTCAGCACCATATTGGCAGATAAATGCATTTGAAATCCTGAATTAATATTGATTATATGAGACTTTGATGCTTATCTCATGTAATTATGGACAATGACTTTATTAATGACCTTTGTAACCAAAATCGATTTCAGAGTGCCCGAAATCTGCAACAACTGCATTTCAAAACGGAAAAGTGTAATCTCATAAACTGACTGAAACCAATATTTTATTTATTACCTACTTTTGATTTTTCACTCATTACTTTTCGGAATAGATTTTACAAAATGGGTAATTTCACTTTAAGAACGATTGCACCATTGCCTAAAGTGAAGTTTTTCAATTTGTGTATAATCTGGATCTAGTAAAAAAGTTTTTTTCGGGCTATAATGCCGTGGTCCATTAGTGTTTCTACCTAACGTTTCGTCTACTGCTGCGGTAGACATCTTCAGAGGCGGGGTGGTAGAGGACGAAGTGTTCTCTTCCGTGTTTCTCCGATGACTGAATTCGACGTTGAGGGAACTGCGTTATTTATATCCAGGGTTGTGGGCGTGGCTTGGATTACGGTATTTTCCTTGCCTCGTTCTCGGAAAGGAAGGGTCTTTGTTTTTCGGAGAACTGGCAACCAGCTTTTGTTGAGGTTCATACTCTCTTCTTTTCTGTTGAAGTTGTTGTGGTGTTTCTGTATCTCTATGGCTTCTCTGTGGAGCCTGGTGTAGAAATGTTTGGTTCTATCCAATGCTTGAGTCTGGTCGAAACGAAAGACATGGTTTGTTTGTGTAAGCACGTGTTCGGCGATTGCTGATCTATCTATTTGTCCTTGCTGACAGTTTCTTTTGTGCTCTTTGACCCTGGTGTTAATAGAGCGTTTGGTTGTTCCTACATAGACAGATCCACAACAGCAGGGAATTGTATAGACGCCAGCCGATTCAAGAGGTGCCCTAGGATCCTTGGCCGATCTTAGACTTTGCTGAATTGTTCTTGTGGGCTTGTAGATAGGCTTAACGTAGTGTCTTTCTAGCGTTCGTCCTATGCGATCTGTGACATTTTTGATATAGGGAAGAAAGGCTCTCCCTGCCACCTGTGCTGGTTCCTTGTTAGTTGTGCGCTGTTGCTTCGGTCTTATATGGCTCTATTGATCTCCTGCTTGGAGTACCCATTTCCTTCAAGTGCTGGTTTCAGATGTTGCATCTCGTCCTGAAGGTATCTGGGTTCACATATCCGGATTGCTCTGTCAGATAGAGTTTCAATGACTCCTCTCCTTTGCCTAGGATGGTGATTAGATTCCTTGTTGAGGTATCTGTCCGTATGCGTCGGCTTCCTATATACTCTGTGTCCCAGTTTACCTGAGGGTAATCTTTCTAAGACGACGTCGAGGAATGCAATTTTGTTATCCTTCTCAACTTCCATCGTATTCTACGACTTGCGAAACGTCCGAAGTGCAACCTGACATACGAGGAAAGGAAAGCTATTCGCAGCCTGAATACAGACAAGAACATACTAGTCCTGCCTGCGGATAAAGAAAACACAACGGTAATCATGAACGTGACTGACTATGAATCGAAAATTTCCGAACTTCTAGACCCCTCCACCTACAGAAAGCTGAAACGTAATCCCACTGCTTCTATATTGCGAAAAACTAATCAACTCGTCCGAGCACTACCGTTGGAGCCGGAAAATATAAGGAAACTCATCAAATCTGAGGCCTTACCACCTATTGTTTGCCCAGCGGATCCGAGTCTACGGAAGGAATTCGGACGTAAATGTGCCATGTTGCCACGTTTAATTATAAAAAAGCGAAATTACTAGGCATAAAATATAGTTAATTTGAAAATCCATTTTTTGATAACAAAATATTGATAACAATAATAAAACGCTAAATATTTTAACGTGGTTGTTAAACCTATCCTTATTTTAATCCTGATTTCTTCAGTTTGGTCTATTGTAAAAAATAAACATTTTTTAAAGATACCATCAGCTTTTGACAATTTGGCAAGCATCTGTCCTGGATGAACCTGATTGGTGGAGTTTTTAGGGCTTACGTCATTTTATCCTCCCATCTTGGAATATCGATTTATATTGACATATCCAGTGGCGGAGATTTGGTCATTGTTGATTTTCGTGTACGAGTTGCAATACGATAACACTTCCAAAAAGTTCCGCACGCAGCTGGGTATTTTATGAATGAAATCATCCATTTTTTTTTACAACTGCATTCCCCTTACCGTTGCCCCGTAGACACAGACTCGCTGGGCAGACATTAGAATATATGGGCTTCCTAAGAATCACAAAACAGGCAACCCACTCAGGCCGATTGTAAGTGCAATAGATTCGCCCACATACAGCATAGCCAAATACCTCACCACCCTCCTTCAACCACGGATTGGCCAATCCAGCTCTTATGACAAGGACTCAACTCATCTCATCAAAAAGATCAGTGATATCACTCTATTACCAAACGACATTCTGGTTAGTTTTGATGTCGTCTCATTGTTTACTAAGGTACCAGTAAATCAGGCCTTAGAATATCTGAAAGATGTTTTTCCGGAGGTAATCAACAATTTATTTCACCACTGTCTGACGCCCACGTACTTTCAATGGCAAAATGAATTCTTTGAGCAGACAGATGGAGTCGCAATGGGAAGTCCACTCCAGCCCGGTTATCGCCAACTTCTACATGGAACACTTCGAACAAATGGCACTGCGAAAGGCCACAAAGAAACCTACCTGTTGGTTTCGCTATGTAGATGACACATTTGTTGTTTTGGAACCATGGAGAGGCAGAGCTCGAAAACTTCCTTAATCATCTTAACTCAATAGAACCCAGGATACAGTATACGATGGAAATTGAGAAGGATAACAAAATTGCATTACTCGACGTCCTCTTAGAAAGATTACCCTCAGGTAAACTGGGACACAGAGTCTATAGGAAGCCGACGCATACGGACAGATACCTCAACAAGGAATCTAATCACCATCCTAGGCAAAAGAGAGGAGTCATTAAAACTCCTTCTGATAGAGTAATCCGGATTTGTGAACCCAGATACCTTCAGGATGAGATGCAACACTTGAAGGAAATGGGTACTCCAAGCAGGAGATAAATAGAGCCATAAGACCGAAGCAACAGCGCACAACTAACAAGGAACCAGCACAGGCGGCAGGGAGAGCCTTTCTTCCCTATATCAAAAATGTCACAGATCGCATAGGACGAACGCTAGAAAGACACAATCTTAAGCCTATCTACAAGCCCACAAGAACAATTCAGCAAAGTCTAAGATCGGCCAAGAATCCTAGGGCACCTCTTGAATCGGCTGGCATCTATAGAAGTCTCTGCTCTTGTGGATCTGTCTATGTAGGAACAACCAAACGCTTTATTAACACCAGGGTCAAAGAGCACGAAAGAAACTGCCAGCAAGGACAAATAGATAGATCAGCAATCGCCGAACACGTGCTTACACAAACAAACCATGTCATTCGTTTCGACCAGACTCAAGCCTTGGATAGAACCAAACATTTCTACACCAAGCTCCACAGAGAAGCCTAGAGATACAGAAACACCACAACTATACCAGAAAAGAAGAGGGCATGAACCTCAACAAAAGCTGGTTGCCAGTTCTCCGAAAAACAAAGACCTTTCCTTTCCGAGAACGAGACAAGGAAAATACCGTAATCCAAGCCACGCCCACAACCCTGGATATAAATAACGCAGTTTTCTCAACGTCGAATTCAGTCATCGGAGAAACACGGAAGAGAACACTTCGTCCTCTACCACACCGCCTCTGAAGATGTCTACCGCAGCAGTAGACGAAACGTTAGGTAGAAATACTAATGGACCACGGCATTATATCCCGGAAAAAACTTTTTTACTAGATTTGACCGGCCGTGAAAGCCTTCATTCTTTATAATCTGGAATGTCGAAATTTGAAAATTTGCGATTTGGCAAGAAAAATAAACGAAAAATCGGAATAGTTCATGGATTTCAGTAAGACAATACATTCTTATTTATTTTTTGGTAGTAATAAATTATGACTTATCGAGTGACTTATCATACGTTAAGATACATTTTTTCTTCAGAAATATTGAAATAAAGATAGTATTTTTTTTGAATTTTTTTTATTTCAGTTAACCCTATACCCTCCTGTGCATGGTAGTCCCTAATCTATGGGAACCATTAACAATTTTAAAATTTCGAAATTGTGGAGAAAATTATGTACTACTTACTTTACGTGCAGAAATTCACTATCGAAGACAGCCAGAATATATATATATTTTTTTTTCATTTACTAGTATAGAATTTAATCTCTATTGACGATAACCATGTCTTCAATCAAATTGCCGGTCTTCAGCTGATGTCTTGAAGTGTCTTTATTTTCCCTATATATTTTCCCTAAAGCTCATCATTGAAACGCAAAACAAAAAAGCAACGCTGAAAGCCAATTAATTGGAAAAGTTAAAAAAAAAAAAAGATCAAATTAAAGTTTCTAATAAACACAAAAAACGACGAATGAAAATGTCAAACGACGAGAATGTCGAGAACGGGTGAAATGCTGCTGTTGATTTCTGCATTAAATTGTCAGCTTGGCGTATTTATAGAAGAGATATGAAAGTTGGAGTAAAAACAATACAGCACCCAAGCGAAATCGGGATTTCTGAAAACAAAGAACTTAAAATTTGGTTAAAAACTTCTATGAATAATGATGAATTTCAAATTGAAAACTAGGTAATTTCTTACTAAAGAAGAAATTGGTTCAATTGCGACGAAACCAAAGGTAAATTAAAGTTCAAGCCTTTTATAATGGCAATTTTACTTAATTGAAAATTCCTTTGCCACCTTCCTAATAAAATACCCCAAAATTCTAATAATTTACGATTTAATTAACAGTTGAGTGAAGGGTAATCGCCTGGCATCATGTTGGAGTTTATTCTGCAAGTTTAATTATCAACCATTGTACCAGACAAACGGTATTTTCAGTGTAAAAATGCATATTTTTAAAAATAATTGAATCCGGTTTAGTGACCTAGATATAGGAACTACTGTTAAAAATGGAAAAGGAGCAAAAATAGAAAGGTCGTTGAGAGAAATATTCGGAGCGTTTCGATTGTTCTGAGTGTATCCAATCAAATAAGGACTTTTTTCCATTAATACGCCATCATTGCATTAGTTACAACCCAACGAGTAAAAATGTAATTATGTTGGTTTCAAGCTGAGCTCTGGAAATTCGATAGGACGAATGAAAATCAAATTTAATTTGAAAATCGATTTTATCCAGAACGGGCTGAGACCACTTCTCTGTCAAGTTCCGACAAGAAACAATCAGGTAAGGGCATTATGAGCGATTGATAAGTAAATCCGATAGTTTTGTTAATAAATATTTAATAAATGTATATTCAATTCTGTTTAATCTTGGAATTCAAACACTATGTTCATACGTGGGTTCGTAGTTGAGTGAGATCGATCTTCCAAAATTAAATTAGTTCACCTTTATTCAAGAAATTAGCACAAGAATCATGATTTCGTTCAACTACAATCAAGCTTAACTATAGTCACAAAATTAAATCAAAACTCACTCTCTCACCTTCGACTCGCGTTCCATCTGTTTATTCGCGTTAAAATACATAATTCTTGATACACTGGCGTTTAATTTATCACCGAACAACCGTGTCGTTGCCGACTCCGTTTTTAGCGCGTCGATCGTCTCTTCTAAAGTGTTGTAACGCGTAATGCGAAAGAACTATATTGTAAATTAGCGAATAAATTGTTTTTACCGGTCAGTGATGCAGGATTACAATTCCCCAACTGATATTACAACTTCTACTTTTCAGAGAGAAGCTATTTTTGAATTAAAGAATAAATAAAGAAAACATTCAAGAGAGAATATAGAATATTTCCTAATTTAGCAAGTAACCTTGATGTAGTTTTTTACCAACATATTTATGATAATAAAAGAAGAGTTTAGTTTTTTGTTTGGTGTACATAACCTTATTTTTTAGTTGTTATTATTGAAGAAAATACCGCCAAAATGAACACGTTATTTCGTTCCACTCAAGTTCTTTGCTAATAATAAATGTTGAATTATCAATTCGGAATACATCGTATTAATTAATTATTCCCAAGTCCCCAACATCAAAAGTAATCGTAACAGGTTATGGGCCCAGACTCCCAGTCACAAGAGACGCAAGAGGTATATTGCAATTAAGTAAAGACTTATTAAAATTAGCAGTACCTTAACATTCACGTAAAAGTAAAAAAAATTAATGTCTTAACAGTACCACAATTAAACTCACAAAATTTCAATAATTGTAAGTTTAGAGTTGGGGCACTATTGGGGGAAAAACAACTAGAAGATACACTGGAAAAGACAATGGATGATTTCTCTGGAGATAGAGAACAAGCAGATTTCAAATTAAGAGATTCGAAGGCGAAATCCATCATAGTGCAATGTGTAAGTGATAAACACTTAGACATAATCAAGGATTCAAAAACAACCAAGGACATGATAAAATCCTTCAGTGGCGGGTACAGGGGGGGCAGGGGGGGCAACTGCCCCCCCCCTTTTTAAAATAAAATAATAAAATTGAAAAAAAAAGGAAACAAAACCATATTTTAACTTTTAAAAATGTTCAAAAAGCTGGAAATCTATAAAAAATCACACTTTTGTCCCAAAAGCTTTAACCTCAAACAGTTAGCACTATTGTCACTACCTAAGTAGCGCTTGAGTTGATGTATTGTTTTTTTTTGTTCTAATAAATAAATATTCATAGAAAATCAATAATAGTAGGTCTGTTTCTGCAGAAATCACAAACCAGTCAGACTGAATTTCATTGGTTGAAACTAGCTTCCTGACTCTTTTCAGGCAATGAAATTCGCTCTGACGACTGGTTTGTGATTTCTGCAGAAACAGATCTATCATGTACCATCGTACCAAAAGTAATTGGGAGACCATCATATTAGCTCCTGCACTATTATATGATTTTAGATGTCAGGTATTTGTCAAACTGTGAATAATTTTAGGTTTATCTAGATTAACTTGGAATAGTCCAGGAGTCCAGTAGATTAACATGAATTATTTTTGTCCCGGTTACTTTTGGTGACGATGGTACCTGCCTATTTAAAATCACCTTATTGTTCTAAGTAGTTCCCCCATTCCCATATGTTTATCGAAAGGCCTGTATCCGCCCCTGAAATCCTTAGAGGATGTATTCCAAAGAAGAAGCCTTTTTACCAAACTGACACTGAAGAAAAGATTGCTGACACTTAAACACAAAAAAAATCAAAAGCTAGAGAACCACTTTCAGATTTTTGATAATATAATTAGAAAGCTGGAAAGCATTGGGTCAAAAGTGGAAGAAAAAGATAAAATTTGCCACCTTCTATTAACCCTTAATAAACAGTATGACTCGATTATTACTGCAATAGAAACCATGAACAGTACAGTCACTATGGACTTTGTGAAATCTCGTTTGCTGGATGAAGAAATGAAGCTGAAAACAAAACAAGGCCAGAATAGTAATCAGTTAGAAGCATCGTTCAAAGCACAACCTTATACTTGTTATAAATGTGGGGAAGTTGGTCACAAAATTGCAGACTGTCATCAGAATCAATCTAGAGGATATTTTAGAGGTCGAAGAAATACGTATAGAGGCTCTTATCCACACAGTAGAAGTAGAGGACAACCACGAACTAATAATGACCAAAGTCAAGCAGGATCTCATGCAAACCAGACAGATGAAATTACATCCATTGCATTGAACATGGGAAATATATCACGCAATTTAAATCGTTTTGTTTTAGATTCAGATTGTACCCAACACATGGTAATGGGCGAGCTAGAAGAATATATGTCAGACATCAAGGAACTGGATCATGAAGTTAAAATAGGGACGGCCAAAGATAAAGAAACATTATATGCAAGAAAGAAAGGTACAATTAGAGGGATTTGTCAGAGAAATATTCTTTTATCAGTAGGTAAATTACTTCAAAGAGATTTTGAAGTAATTTGAATATGTCAGGTAAAAATTGTGCTATTCTTTCCAAAACTCATTCTGTATTTTATTGTAACTCAGAAAATGATTTATTCTTCTTATATACAGGGTGTCCACTTAGTGCGATATCGGCCGAAATATCCTTACAGGGTGATGCAAGAAAAAAAAATTAAATTACAAAGTTGTTTGATACTCTAATATGCATTAGTTGAAAATATTTTTGAATATACAGGGTGCTCAGTTTATGGAGTATGCGACAGAACTTTGGTATTTTAAATGGAACACCCTGTATGTGATTGCATATTTGGATTCTACGTAAAACTCTGAGCAGATTTCATATAATATACCCTATACAACTGTTTTGGAAATATTGACAGCTGAAAATTGATTTTTTGCAACTTTGACAGGCTCTAAAACCTAAACGGTTAATTTTAGACGAAAACCAATTTTACATTCTCATCTTAGATTTTCATAAACTATCATTTGACACCAACTTTGAATTTAACCGGAGATTAAATTTAACTGGAATTTTTAATCATGGATTAAATTCAAAGTTGGTGTCAAATGATAGTTTACAAAAATCTAAGACAGGAATGTAAAATTGGTTTTCAACTAAAATTAACCGTTCAGGTTTTACAGCCTGTCAAATTTGCAAAAAGTCAATTTTCAACTGTCAATATTTCCAAAAACTGCTCGGTTGAATGTAATGTGAAAAATAATTATACAGAGGGTGAATGTGTTTACAAGAAAAATGAAGATGGTAAAAACAATATTTGGCATAAAAGATTGGGTCACATTAATAGATATAATCTAAAGAAGTTAAGGTTGCCATTCAGTAATGAAATTTGTAAAAGTTGTGTAGAAGGTAAAAGTTCTAGGAAACCATTTTATATTTGTCCAAAGAGAACTATCAGAATTGGTGAGTTGATTCATTCAGATATCGCAGGTCCTATAGCAACACCTACTCCAAAAGGATATAAATACTTTCAAGTTTTAATTGATGATTTTTCTAATTTTTTGGGGGTTAAATTATTGAAAAACAAAAGTGAGGGTGATCAGGATGTTATTGATTTTATTAAATTAACTAGCAGACCCGGCGAACTTCGTACCGCCTCTGAATTATTAAATATACCTATTAAATGTTGTGTTAACGTATCTATTAGCTGAATTAAATTCAGTTTTTTTCGATGGTGAATTTGGCTTTGGTTGAAGAAAATTAATGGACTCTCTGGATCAGAAGTCACCTAAAATTAAAATTGTACATCATCCTTTTTTAGGCAGCTTGTGGGCATTATTCTTGTAAAGTGTACCACCAAATAAATAAACTCAAGCACAGGAACGTTCAAAGAATGTAAAGAAAACAAAAAAAATCTCTAGCGCAGCCCTGTTTTACTCTATCTGCACTGCCTGCACTGCACTACTCCATCTGTTCTACTCTATCTGATCTACTCTTTCTGATCTACTCTTACTGCACCACTCTATCTGATCGGAATAGTAGAATAGTTCTGTTCGAAATAGCTCCAGTTCGTAAGCAGCATTGTTCTACTGTATCTGCAATGCCGAGCTTCGTTCCAGGTATCAGAGATGGCGCGGTATACAAGAAACAAAATACAAAATAAACTTGCTATCGGTTATAAGAGATGGCGCCGTATGCGGGCTTAGTAAATTTTTTTCATAAATAAATAAAATAAGTAATGAAATGACCACATTAATTGTTGTAGAGTACTCCAATTCTGGTTCTTTGAAAGCGCTACTCTGGACACTACAAAATGACAATGTGTCAAATAAGAGAAGTGTCATATGTATGTAATGTTGTTGTGTTGCTTAAGTTGTTCCTGAAAGTAAAAGTTATTAATCAGAGTAATAAAAGTGTTTTAATTAATTAATACTTACCACAATATCAAGAGGTCATGGGCCCAGTCACCCCAAGCACTAACTAACTTGAATTATTGCGCTGGAATTTGGAGAAAACTTGAAAAAGGAAAAGTTAGGTTAGGAATAGATACATGGTAAGGAAATTAAACAGATTTTAAACGGCGAAAAAGGAAAGATGGCAGACAAACTATTTTATGTAAAACCCTTCGATGGAACGGCATACTCAAATTGGGATTTCCGGATCAAACTATTGTTGGAACAACAAGGTGTGAAACACGTACTCACTGAAAATTGTCCTGATCCAACAAATGTAGTAGAATATGAGAAGTTTATGAAAGCAGATGTAAAAGCTCGTACAATTATAATTCAATGTGTCTCAGACAATATTTTGGAAATGCTGAAAAGTAAAAATAGTGCAAAAGAAATTGTCGAATGTCTAAGCAACGCATATTTGAGAAAAGGAATTTCGTCGCAGGTAACTTTTCAAAGAAAATTAAGAAGCTTGAAATACAATGAAGGGAGTCCTTTGACACAATTTTTGACAGAATTTGACCAAACTATTTCTGAATTAAAGTCAGCTGGTGGACAAATAGATGACAATGAGGTAATTGTGCAATTATTATCAGCCATGCCAGAATCTTACCAAACAGTAACAACAGCTATCGATATAATGTTTTGCCAGAACCAAGCAGCAGTAAATTTAGAATTTGTTAAAAATAAATTATTAATGGAAGAATCTAGACAAAATAAAATACAAGATAATGATCCAAATATGGCATTTGTGGGTAACAAACCTGGTTATAGACCTGGCTATAAAAGAGGTGGCAATAATTGGAGATCAACTAGAGGAAATTACAGTAGAACTGGAACTAGAGGTGCTGGAAATATGAGAGGAAATGGCAATAATGGTAGTTTTCCATTTCAATGTCACCATTGTGGTAAAACTGGACACAAAAGATCAGAGTGTTTTCAGTTGCCAGAAAATCAAAATAGGCGAGGATGATATCGAGGTGCTCGTTATGGTAACCGAGGAAATTATAATGCTCATGGAGCAGTAGAAAATAATCAAGAAAATGTACATGGTGGTGAAAGCTCAATATCCTTCTTGACGTCATGTGAAGAAAGTGAAATGTCAGCAAATCTTTGCCAAAATTCGAGACTTATAAAATTTGTGATGGACAGTGGTGCACCCAACCATCCAGTTGGACAAAATGTGGAAAAATTTATACAGAATGGACGAAAAGTTGGACATAACATAAATGTGGCAAAACAAGGTGAACTATTGAAAACATTAATTGAAGGTGAACTCAATGTGGAATTAAAGTCGAGTAAACCAGTAAAAATCAAGAATGTCTGGGTTTGTGAGAACTTGCTTTACAATTTATTGTCTGTTAGGAAACTTGAAGAAAGTGGATTTAAAGTAATTTTTGAAAATAAGAAGGTATCTGTGATGAGAAATAACACATTAATTTTTGAAGGCAATCTAGAAGGCAATTTGTACATAGTCAGTTTTTCTTTGAATAACGATTTTCAGAATGCTAGTGCTGCTGTTGATGGTAATAGTAAAATGTTATGGCACAGAAAAATGGGACACTCATCTAGATACCCATCTCCTGGAATGTGTGAAGTTTGTATTAAGGCCAAGCAAACTAAGTTACCATATGTAGAAATACCAGATGAGAGAAAAGCCAAAAGAATTTTAGAAATCGTATCGACTGATATTTGTGGCCCTATAAATCCACCAACCTATGATGGTAAGAACTATTTTATTACTTTCATAGACCATTTTTCGCATTTTTGTGTTTGTTACTTATTGAAGAATAAAAGTGAAGCTTTAGAAAAATTTGAAATGTATGTGGCTATGGTAGAAGCAAGATTTAATACTAGAATTTGTAAATTAAGATGCGATAATGGTGGGGAGTATACATCTGGTGCTTTCAAGAATTTTTGTTATAAAAAGGGAATCAATATACAATACACAGTGGCGTACAATCCCCAGCAGAATGGTGTTGCGGAAAGATTGAACCGCAATATAATGGAAAAAGCTAGGTGTTTGATTTTCGACGCCAATTTAAGAAAAGAATTTTGGGGAGAAGCTGTGAGAGTCTCAATGTATTTGATCAATAGAACACAAACGAGAGCTTTAAAAGACAATAAAATTCCTGCTGAAATTTGGTTCAATGAGAAAGTAAACTTTAATAAAATAAAACTTTTTGGATGTACCGCTTTCAATTTAATCCCAAAAGAGACGAGAAAATCCAAACTTGATGCACATAGTGAAAAACTAATAATGATAGGTTATGCTGATAACGGATACAGACTTTGGGACGAAAATAATCGAAAAATAATTCATGGAAGAAATGTGATATTTGAAGAAACAACTAATGTTATAAATCAGCAAGATATTTATTTAGGAAATGACCAAGAGCAAAACGAAAAGCACCCAGAACCAAAAATTAACCAGAAAGAATCAAAGAAAACACCGAATAGAATACATGAAGTGAATGAAGAAGTTATTGAAGACGAAAATGAACCAAAAGAAGAAGAATTATTAGAAAGAAAGAAAAATTCAAGAAATCGACGTTTACCCAGATACCTCAATGATTATGACTTAAATCCCGATTATGACGATATCAATTTATTTGCTGCCTTATCAACTGGAAGTTTCATATCAGAAGTGCCACAAATCTATTCAGAAGCTATAACAAAAGATCAAGGATGGAAAGATGCAGTTGATGAAGAGCTTGAAACTTTAAAGGACTGTGAAACATGGGAATTAGTGACAATGCCAAAAGACAAAGAGATTATTGATTCAAAGTGGGTGTTTAGTGAAAAAATTGTAAATGGAGAAGTGAAAAAGAAAGCAAGGCTAGTACCTCGTGGATTTAGACAAAGTGTTTTGAGCGAGGATGTTTATGCTCCTGTTGCCAAAATGGCCAGTATTCGAATTTTGTTGTCATTATATGTGGAATATGATTTGTTTGTTATTCAGCTTGATGTAAAATCGGCTTTTCTAAATGGAACGCTGAAAGAACCAGTCTATATGAAATTACCTGAAGGTTTTCATGTAAGTAAAAATTTAAATTTAATTTGTAAATTACAAAAAGCTTTATACGGCTTACGTCAATCACCAAAATGTTGGAATTCTTTGTTCAATGACAGTTTGATAGAGCTTGGTTTTCAGCGATCCAAGAAAGATCCATGTTTATATTTTAATAATACAACGTTTTTATTAATTCATGTTGATGATGTTATTGTTTTCTCAAGTTCCAGGAAAAATTTAAATTCAATCAAGGCAAGCTTACAAAAGCAATTTAAAATGAAAGAATTTCCAAATAAAACAATAAATTTCCTGGGATTAGAAATATCTAAAATTAATAATGCAGTGTACATAAAGCAAACCAATATGATAAGAAAAGTTCTGGAAAAGTTTGAAATGAGTAATTGTAAACCCCATGAATTACCAATGCAACCGAAATTGCAATTGAATAATCAAAATTTTGAAAATAGTGAAAATTTTCCCTATAGAGAACTTATTGGTTCACTTATGTATATTATGTTGGGTTCAAGACCTGATTTAAGTTTTTCAATAACTTACTTTTCACAATTTCAGAACTGTTATACAAAGGAACATTGGAATCATTTGAAACACATTTTAAGATATTTGAAACGTACACAATCATATGGATTGAAATTTACAAGAAGTAGTGATTCCAAAATTCATTTGTCAGCTTTTGTAGATTCTGATTTTGCGAATAATATTATTGATAGGAAGAGTATTTCAGGATATGTTGTGAAAATGAATAATAATTTAATAGAGTGGAAAACAAGAAAACAGTGTGTTGTAGCGCTATCTAGTGCTGAATCAGAGTACATCGCTTTGTCTTCTTGTATAACTGATTGTTTATTTTTTGGGCAATTACTATTGGAAATTTTGAATTTCAATGTGTTCCCTATAAATGTTTATGAAGATAATCAATCTTGTATAAAAATGGCATCTACCTTGGAAAGTAAAAGAACAAAACATATTGATGTTAGACACCATTTTCAAAATCAAAAATCCGCTGCTCATTATGCCAGAATTTCCCAAGAGAAGTTAAATCGTGATTTCCGTGATCGGTGGATTGGAAGAGGTGGTCCCGTTGCATGGCCTGCTAGGTCACCTGATTTAACGCCTCTCGATTTTTTTTTATGGGGCAATATCAAACAGATTGTTTATCAAGAGGCTCCCACAACACCGGAAAATATGATGGAACGCATAAGAAATGATTGTAGAGCTGTCAGTAGAGATACTCTAATTCGGTGCCATGAAAGCTTTCTACAGCGAATTGACAAGTGTGTTGAAGTTGGCGGACATCACTTTGAACATTTGTTATAGTTTTTGAGGTATTTTTTTCACTATGGTAGCATTTATCAAATTTAGATTGTGTGATGAGGAAAATAAAAAAAAATATTATTCTTTCTTGTTTATCAGCTTAAATTGGAAGCTGATCGAAAAATGCTTCAAGTAAAAGCTACTTGTTTTTTTCCGTAGAATAGGGATCTGCAATAAAAAAAATACGTTTCCATTGAAAAAAAAAAAATTGACCTTGAAATAACCTTGAAGACGTTGTCAAAGTCAAAAATCGGTGCCGCCATTTTGTTTCCCCCATGACACCATGTAACTTTTGTTTGAACTTTTTTTTTCAGAAACGCACCGTTTTCGAGATATTCGACTGTCTCAAGTTAAATGGACCACCCTGTATAGATTAAAATTCAACCAACATGGGCTTAAAACAAAACGAATCAGGGTTGATAATGGTGGAGAATTTATCTCAAATTATTTTAAAGATTTTCGTAAGGATAAAGGTATTAAACTTGAGTACACGATGCCATATACTCCACGACAAAATGGAACGTCAAAGAGAAGGAATAGAGCTCTTTCAAAGTCGGGACCAAATTTGCAGAAACAAATCTACCTAAGGAATTTTGGGGTGAAGCAATTTAATGTTCTGCGTATAAACTAAACAGGTCACCTACTGAAGCGAACAATGGTGAACGACCGGCTTTTAGATGGTATAAAAATAATGATTTGTCAAGGTTAAGAGTATTTGGAAGCCAAGCATGGGCAGTAACTTTACCAAGACAAAATAAACTGGACAAATGTGCACAACCTTGTATAATGATAGAATATAGCGGAGCAGGATATCGATTATGGGATTATAGGAAGAATATGATTTTTGGTTTAAGAGATGTTAGGTTCAATGAAAAGCAGACAAATTACAATAATATATTGGAAAATGAAAATAATAATGACAAAAAAGATATAATAATATAGATTGAAAAAGAACTAGGTATAGAAGAAGGAGAAAACAATATTGAGATTGAAGTTTATGAAGATGAAAGCGAACCAAGTGATAGTAACGGAGAAGAAATGGATAGTCATGAGAATCTAGAAGAAACTATACCAACAATCGATGAAACATCTACAGGTAGACAGACAGATTAATAAACCAAAATATCTTAATGATTATGAGATCTACAATGAATATTGCTTAATATCTACTGATCACAGTCATCCAGTAGAGTATAAAGATGCGATAAAAATAAAAGAATGGAGACAAGCTATCGAAAAAGAATTAAATTCCCATGAAAAACTCAACACTTGGACAGAAGCAAATTTACGAGCTGAAAAGACTGCTATTCAGAAAAAATGGGTATTTAGGACAAAGGAAGATGGTATTAAAAAGGCCAGAATTGTTGCAAAAGGATTTCAGATGAAGGGGAAGATCCATTTAATCCAGTATATTCACCAGTTGCCAGAATATCTACAATAAGATTATTGATGTCTATCTATAGCATTGCAAAAAAACTTGGAAATACGACAGTTAGATATTCCTAATGCTTTTTTTAATGGAGAATTGAAGAGTGACATAGGTTTACATTTATGCACCACTAGGATCAAGAGTGAAAACACATGTATTAAAATCAAATAGAGCACTGTATGGACTCAGAGAGGCGCCAAAAGTTTGGAATGATACATTTAATGATTTTGCTGTAAAGAATAAGTTTGAACGTTCAAAATATGATTGTTGTTTGTATTGTAATGAGAATGTATGGATTTTGTTATATGTAGATGATAGTAGTTGGAAACAATAACAGAGTGGAAGATACAGTCAAACTGTTGAAACAATATTTTCAAGCAAAGGATTTGGGACAGATTGAAAACTTTCTAGGAATGAATATTAGTAGAACAGAGGACAAGATAGAGATAAATCAAAGAAAATTTATAGAAAAACTGCTAGTCAATTTTAAAATGGAAGGATGTAAAGGGAAAAATACCCCAATGGATAAAGGTTTCTAATATAATCCAGATAGCAAAATCGTAGAAGTGCCATTTAGGCAATTGATTGGAGGATTATTGTATCTATCAACAACAACCAGACCAGATATAACATTTTCATTTTCCTATTTGAGCAGATTCTTGGATAAACCAACTGCAGAAACTTAGATCGCTGGAAAAAGAGTTCTACGCTATTTACAAGAAACTAAAGAAAAAGGATTGACTTACTATAAAAATGATACCAATGATTTTGTATTAAAAGGTTATTCAGATGCTGATTGGGCAACAGATAAAAGTGACAGAAAAAGCGTAAGCGGCTGTATGATATTCTATGGCCAGAACCCAATATCTTGGTTTTCAAAAAAGCAAACTTGTGACGCACTATCGACCGCAGAAGCAGAGTAAAGTGGCTGCTTGTGCTCAAGACCTCATAAATATTAAGGGAATTTTAAGTAACTTTAGAATCATTAATGAAACTATACTTTATTGCGACAATAAAAGTTCCATTTCAATGCCAAAAAGCAAGGAAAACTCAAAGAGAGCAAAACATATCGACATGTTAACGAAACCTTTAGGTAAGGATTTATTTGTTTACTTTAGAAATAAGGCACTTATTATTTAAATAAGTAGGTATTTAGTTTTTTTTTTTTGTACGATTTTCATGTGTAACCTTATTTTATTAATTAGATTTGTTAAACATTTCAAATCGAGGAGGAGTGTTGAGAATATAGAATATTTCCTAAAAATGAACACGTTATTTCGTTCCACTTAAGTTCTTTGTTAATAATAAATATTGAATTATCAATTCGGAATACATCGTATTAATTAATTATTCCCAAGTCCCCAACATCAAAAGTAATCGTAACAAAAAAGAGACTTGGAATGATAAGAAGAAACAAAGTCCTCATACAAAACCGCAGACGTTAATTCTGATACAAAATTAAGGCATGATCCATCCTGAGATTCCCTTTTAACTAATTAATATTTATTTATGAAACACATGCAATCGTTACGTGAAATAATATAACCTAATAAAAAAAACCTTTATGTGAAAAATGCAGTTATGTAGGATGCAAAATGTCTTCTATATAAGTACTCTTTAAAGTTCTTTGTTCTTACCGTAAGTTAATAAAGTTTTCCGGATCACTGGTTCAACCGTCTTTTATTTCAAGCGGATTCTTATTTATGGAAACCGGCAAAATACGGATTATCTGGGAACCATTATTTTTATGCGTCGATACTCCCAAAGTTGGAAAAAGAACTCGCTGCACCGGAAATAACGTTTCGTTGCACAATGGCAACGAGCCACTGTATAAAAATCTGTCCAATTTATTGCGGCTTAAAGAAAGATAAAATAGGACCCGAGGATTTATGTAATAATTTTTGTATAGTATCAAATTTGTTGAGAGTTTTAGAGCTTATGTGCAAAAAGAAGGCAATACAAAATGTTTTAAAAATAATTTAATATATAATAAAACTAGAGTTGAAGAGTAGGTCAAATCGGTTAGTTTTGAGTTTAGTTTGTTTATTTCATGAGACTGGGGGAAATTTTAATTTTTAGCCTTTTGCTTTCCTCATGCAAAATTTAAAATAGTTTATAGCACTCCCCTCTTTAGCCGAATTCGATTGACCGGATTAGATCGATCTGGTTCAATTTAAGTGAACCACACTGTGTTCGATTGAGGCTGGATCAGTGCACCCTCATCAACAAAAAAAATGATCTCGATCAGAAGAAGTTCACTTAAATTGAACCCAAATCGATCTAATCTGGGTCAATTGAATTTAGCTTATATAGAGATAAGGTCCGTTTCACCAGGGTTCATACTTTTGACATCGAACATGCCATAATTTGGAAAAAAAGGGTTGTCGTAGATTAATTCATATGACACATTCAATTTTTTTGACAAATTAAACTGAATGACTTCTGGTTTAAAAACCAACAAACGTTTTTGACGTCATTGAATTGTTTCAGTCAATTTCCATTTGTTAAAAAAGGAAGGCAAAAAGTATGAACCCTCGTGAAACAAATTCAAGATCGGTCCAGCCGTACTCGAGTTCAAAAAATATTAAAGTTAGGTCGATTGAATCGCAAGCCTAAATAAATGAAATATGGCAACGCTGTTTCATGCTGTCAAAAAAAAAGTTGGGTTATGTTGTTATGTAATGTGAATGAGTTTGTTTACAATTAAATTAAAAATTAACTTCTTTTTCCGAGATACGTGACCTATTCACAAACCTTCCTTGGGATGGCCATAACAATCTACCAAAGTTTCATCGTAATCGGATAAGTGGTGTAGGAGCGCATAGCCGGATACCCAGCAAGTATTAGGTATGTATTATGTATTCCATCAAAATTTGATTTTTTTAACAAGCCGTTAATGCCAAAATTGAGTCAGTTTTGGTTTTATACAAAGCGCGTTCAAAAATGTGTGCCAATTTTAATAGCGGCAAATGTACACTTGGTCAGACATAAAACTGGAACAGGCAATATACAAATTTGCCTACTGTGAGTCAGGCTTAACAACAAAAAGTCTCTTCTGAAAAATGGTCAGAAAGTTTTTGTCAATGTCAAAGCTGAACAAAAGCAAATGCAACATGTTTTTTCTGTTATATTTGGTTCAAAAATGACACTGCGACTTGACTCCTTTTGTCATTTTTGAGGTAATAAAAAAGGTCGATTTACACAATAGGAAAATGCGTACCAGTTTTATGATTGGACAAGTTTACATATTGTCCGTCGTTTTAATCTGACACTTTCCGTATGAGGAGCGAGGGGGTGAAGCTTATGGCAAAAACAGGTGTGACGTCAGGTAACCATTGGCGTTTTTGTGTAGGGATCCACCAGCTCACATTTTTTTGGAGTATCAGATTAAAATGGACAGACTTTATGTATTACATTCTAACAAGAAATAAATGAGTGATCAAATTTTTAACAAAGTTCTATTGGGGTTGAGGTATGTATGTAACGGGCTCAGACCTTAGATTTAGAGAAGACAGATAATCTCTTTTCTGACTAGGGAATCAATTTCTGATTAAAAATACATAATGTAGGATATAGGAAAATGATGTAAGGTACCTGTCCCAAATAAGGCCATGTTAAGTAGTTTTATTTTTTTCAAACATTATCCAACAAAAATCGCGAGCTCATATGTGAAGTGTTTCGCTTCTCTTACTCGAATATTAGCCCCAATATATTTATTTTTTCATATAGGTGGTGGTTTTTGCGTAAAACAAAGGCGCTCACCACTGGCCTTTTTTGGATCACTATGCTCCTAATAAGGCCACTATTAAAAAATGATTAAAACAAATACAATTATTTATAAAAATATTATTATTTGAGAAATAGTACACAAAATAGAACTTATACGTTTGTTGCATTCCTAAAAAAAACGATAATTCCAAGTCCTGAGATAGTGATCCAAATAGGTCTATATATTATACAACTAGGACAAATGAACCGCAGCACTTTTTGCTTGGAAAGACTCAAGGCATTTCAAAAAACATCACTTAGTTAATAATATGACACATTCTTAGAAAAAAAACGCTGTGATGTGAGGCCAATTGAACTTTTTTTCGTATGATGGCCTTATTAGGAACATATTAAATCGATTAAAAAAAATCTGTAATTAGAAATCTAGCAAAGATGTTATTCTGTACTTACTCTGTAGCTTTTTCAATACATAAATGTTCGTTAAAAAATTACAATCCATTCACTTTATAAACACGTATATAAGCTAATTGAGTTCCAGCCTCAAAGTTATAACGTGACATATGAAATATGTGGTTGACCATTTTTCGACATATGACGAGTTGCTAGGAACCCTTGCAATAAATTTCTTTTTTAATAATATTGTAATTTTTGGAAATGGAATTCAATATTAAGCAATAAAAGGCATTGGCCTTATTAGGTACAGGGCCTTTTTTGGGTCAGGTACCTTATATGAATCTAAAAAAAATAAATATAAATATAGGTATATAGAAAGAAAGAAAGAAAGAAAGAAAGAAAGAAAGAAAGAAAGAAAGAAAGAAAGAAAGAAAGAAAGAAAGAAAGAAAGAAAGAAAGAAAGAAAGAAAGAAAGAAAGAAAGAAAGAAAGAAAGAAAGAAAGAAAGAAAGAATTTGCTTTATTGTCAGAAAATTTTACAATTTTGTGGACAAAGCTGAAAAAATAAAAAACAAAACATACAAATGCAAAAGCACAGACAAAACCAAACACTTGAACAAATAGTTCATGGTCAAAATTTGATTAAAACTAATAAACAAACATCTAGGTCTAACTGCTTATACTGTGCGAGTAAGCATATTATAGGTACTAAAAAAACAAACAAACAATAACTTATAATAACCTATCATGATACAGGAACAAAAACAAAACCTGTGAGTAAGCTGCTCAAAATTTAGAATTAGGAAACCATAAACAACTCGCTTACTGTGTACAAGGCTCTCCCCAGTAAATACACCTTCAACGCCCTGCGAAATTCGAGAAAAGATGCAATGGACCTGATGTTAGGCGGTAGATGATTATGCATCTTTTTAGCATTATAAAGTATTGAACTTTTAACTAACTCTGAGCGCGGGATTGGCAGATAAAGATCCAACTCTGCGTTCCTCAGTGGATAATTGTGAGATGGCCTCTCTGAGATAGCTGATATTAAGTGCTTACAAATTAAGCAGACGGATCCGAAAATAAATAAAGATGGAAGAGTCAATATACTAGACTTGATAAAAAAATCCCGGCAGTGAGTTCTACTACCAAGTCCCAAAGAATAACGAAGAGCTCTCTTCTGCAGTCTAAAAATGCATTCAAATTGAGACGCACAACACGTGCCCCAGAATGGAAGGGCGTAACGTAAATGCGACTCAAAAAGAGCATAATATACCATCCTGCAAGTTGCCGAGTTAAGCTCCCTGGAAACAGATCTCAGTGCAAAACACGCCGAACTTAATTTATTTGCTAAGGCGTCGATATGCAGGTCCCACTTTAGAGATTTATCAACAACAAGCCCCAGGAATTTCACGGAATCAACGGCCTCCATGGTATTGTTATCCAGTACTACAGATTGGAGCGAAGCTCTGTAAGATAAAACTTTGGTTTTAGAGAGGTTGAGGCACAGGAGATTTGAGTCACACCAAGATTTGATGGTGATTAAGTCACTAGATACGGTTCTATGGAGTTCCGTAATATCCGGGTTACTCCAAGTGAAACTAGTATCGTCTGCGAAGAGACAAACTTTGCCGCTAATATCCAGACTAGCAATGTCGTGAATAAATAGCAGGAACAAAATAGGGCCAAGAACTGAACCCTGAGGCACACCACATTCAATTGGTTTACAAGAGGACATGGTCGAGTCCACCCTCACAAGCTCTGAAACCGTAGAACTGTAATTTGGTAATTAAGATATTATGATTAACACAGTCGAAAGCTTTGGAGAAATCACAGAAAATTGAGGCTGTAGAGTGGTGGCAGTTCAGGCTGGAGTATACATTATTGAAAAGGGAAAACATTGCATCATTAGTACATTTGTTACTTAGGAAACTGAATTGACTGGTAGTTAGAATATTATATTTAGAGAGAAATGATAGAAGCTTCTTTTTAACCAATCTTTCTATGATCTTTGATAGCGTAGGAAGGAGTGCAATGGGGCGATAGTTTGAAGGTAGCTCCTTATCACCTCCCTTATGCAGTGGGATAATTATCGCCATCTTAAGACAGTTTGGAAAAGCTCCATTTAGAAACGACTTGTTGATCAGAAGAGTAAGATGTTTTAATGTGCCATCAGGAAGATTAGAGAACATTTTGAGGGTGAGTCCATCAGTCCCAGACGAAGATTTGTTTTTAATATCTTTGATTGTACTGCGAAGCTCTGGAACTACTACAGGCGTGAAGAAGAAACTGTGTAAGTTCACCTTAGCATTCGGGAGATATGAAAGTGGGTCCTGGGAAGGAGTTAAGGTATTCACTAAATTCTTAGCCACATCAACAAAGTAATCGTTAAGGATCTCAGGTGAAGTAGGAATTTTGCTAGATGAAGAAGCCTTATTCCTCAAGTTATTAACAATTGACCATGTTTCTTTTGCAACATTTTTGGAGTTTGCCAGCCTCCTATTATAATAAATGTCTTTGGCGGCTTTTATGGTTTTCTGATAGACTTTTCGGTATAATTTTACGTAATCATTGAAGAAGACGCTATCCGAGAATTTTTTTAGATGAGACAAGGATCGCAAATTTTTTCCAGAAGTACGCAAGCCGCTAGTGGACCATGGTTTATGCCGTTTGACTTTGATGGGTCTGAGAGGAAAGGATTTAATCGCCAGGTCAGATAAGGTATTTATGAATCTAGAGAACTCGGAGTCAACATCATCTGAGTGGACGACCCAGTCAACTGATAAGCAAAGTTGACTGAAATTTAAAAAATTTCCATCCGAAAATATTCTGCCCAATTTGCGGGAAGCACCCTTACGTAAGGAATTCAATGAGAAATTCGTTAATACTGCTTCGTGGTCAGAAAACCCTGCACTAAAAATAGAACAGTTGACCAATTCTGGATCAAAAGATGAAGCGACATAGTCAATGGTAGTAGAACTAGTTTTGGTTATTCTGGTTGGAGAGTTTACATGCATCACAATCCCAAAGGAGTCGAAAATGGACTGGAGAGATTCTTGAGCAGCGCACACACAGAAAAAATTTATATTATAGTCACCACATAAAATTATTTTGCAATTCAAGGGCAAGGAGTCAAGCAAGCTCAGCAAATTCCGACAAAACATGTGCGCGTCTGTGTCCGGTGATCGATAAAAACAAACAATATAAAGGTCAAAGCCACTATGAGAGACGATGGAAAATTCAAATATTTTTTCCGATAATAAATTATCAAACTTGGTTATTGCCGTAAAGTCATTATTAGTGGACATTATCATAGTGCCTCCGTGAGATAAATTACTTCGATTAAATCTAGCTATTGAGGTGTAATTTTTGACAAACACAGGTTCATCTATATTTAACCAGTGTTCAGCAATGGCGATGATTTCTGGAAAATTAAGCTCTTCTAATAAAAGAAATAATTCATCTGTTTTGTGTCTTAAGGACTGAATATTAATAAGAAATACACTAAGCTTGCCATCGTCCAACCTTACAGAGGGTGCTTGATCCTCTGGTCGCGTCACCTTATCTAAAATTTTTTATTATTACGTGGAGAGCCACTAGAAAAATATTTGCTCTGACTTTCCCTAATATTCTGTAACCGGAGAAGTTTCTCGGACGAGAAGTAAGACCTGAAGGCGGAGAGATCAGCGTCAACTTCAGCCAGACCAATGCCATACGCGTTGTGGAAACGGAAATATAACTTCCGCAATGAGTCCAAGTCACTAGGAAGTCCCTCCGAAGCTAACATTAATTTGATGCTGGTGTTAATGTGCCCATCAAATCACACGGTGGATGGTTGGTCATGGAGATAAGCCAGGAATAGCCTAAGAGCTTTAAGAATGGCAGGGTCTCTTAGTCTAGCCAATAAATATCGACCATCAGCTGTATCGGAAGCTCGCGATAATCGCAAAATGGGTGGAGTCATCGGGTCCATGATTGATTCATCTTTTTTTCTACTTGTATCCATAACAATTTTTGTGCTGTCTAGTGCCAGGGACTTAGAAACAGCTATAGCCTCCCTGTCAGAACCAATCCTGATAGTTTTATCATCCTTAGTCGGGTTAATCGGGGTTGAGTCAGAGTTTAGTGGTCTACTTCGGCCCTCCGCAGTGTTGGGTTTGAAATGGTGATGAGACTAATGCTGTGGATCTACTGTAATTGCTGCCGACGGTGGCGATGCCTTTAAAAGTGTTGCAGATGAATTAGCAGTCTCTATACCCGTACCTGGAGGCCACATGCTTCTGTCCAAAAGCTGCTTTAGGTGATTTTTGTTTTGAACACCAACTTTGAAATCAGTGTGAGAGCAGTCTTTATTTTGGAGCATTGGAAAGCATCTGATAAACTCCGTGGTTCCAAGTTTTTCCTTTACAAAATGAGCAAGCTGTTTTGCTGTAAAAGGATGGGGGATTTTTGACACTACCACATAATGCCAGTTTTCTTTTAGGGCGGAATTCTGAGGTGGGGAATAGACTCGGGAATCAATGACCACTTGCGTAACAGGGGATGTCTCTTCACTATCGGTCTGGGTTGAAATCGACGCTGTAATTGACTTTTTTACAGGTGGCGGGCTGCTCCTAGTAGAAGGTTTCTCTTTGCCTGCTAACTTTTCCAACGTGAGCGCCATTTGGTTATTTACGTGTAACACTAGTTACGTTCTGTAGGTTATATTAACCGATCGTATATAAATGAGTTGGAAAGAATTTCAAAGTTCGTGGTGTAGGTACCAAGGACAATTAGCTTGGTGCAATATTTGCTCCAAACAACCCGTTAAGAATTATCTCGAAAAATTTAACTAAGGGATAGTATCCGGATAGGCCAAAAGAAAACACCATAAATTATTCGAAAATTATTATGATCTGGTGAAGAGATTCTAGTTTTTTCACAAGAACACCGAAACCCGTTCGTGATTGGCCCCGCAAAACTGGGCACTGGTTTACTATGATTTGACTCTCAATTCATAAAGTTTCCAAATATCTGCTGGAAAATCTGATATTCGCAAAATGCACGCAAAATGGTAACATCCGACCCCACTAGAACATTGTATTGTATAGAAGGAAGTGGTCCCTGAATTCACGTTGGTCATTACCTGAAAAAAAAAACTTCTAACAGCGACGCTGTTACCATTTGGTAGAGGAAGTGAGAAACAAATTGGATGCCGACCGATGCTTGGCCATGTTTTTAGACTTAGCAAAAGCCTTCGACACAGTGCCTCATAAAAAGCTCCTTAATGTTCTTCAACAGAACGGAGTGAGAGGCGTTGTTTTAAAAGTCTTCGAGAACTATCTTGCTGCCAAGTAAACAACAGGTTAAGATACGTAACACCTTGAGTGATCCTTTTATCATAAAAATTGGAGTCCCTCAGGGCACTGTTTTGGGTTCCATTCTGTTTAATCTCTATATAAAATCAATAGCCAACTTGAATATTAATGGTAAAATCATATCATATGCCGACGATATACTGTGATACTGTGAATAAAATGCACAGAGTGGTGTTGAGATTGTGAAAAAATGGCTTGATGTCCACAATTAATCATTAAATGTGAAAAAAAAAACTGATTACATTTCCTTTCCTAAAATCGAAGTACCTAAATCGACCACACAACAATATCTTGGCATAGTAATTGATCAATATCTAAAATGGGATTTACATGTTGCCTATGTAACACAAAAATTGGAATACTTAATTCATAAATTTTATTCTTTAGAACAACTATTAAATATAAAAATGTTAACAAGTCTGTATCAAAGTCTGGCTGAATCAATTCTACGGTGTGAAATTTTGGTCTGGGGAAGTATGTACCAACAACTCCCTAAAACTCCTACAAACTATTCAGAATAGAAAACCAAAAATTATGTTTAGAAAAAAAAAAAAATTATATCCTTCTCATCTTCTCCACAATAACACGATTTTGAACATAAGAACATTATTCTATTATACAGTTTGTTTTTATATGTATACTTATGAAAGAATTAAACATCCTCATCCTATAGATCATGTCTATAATACTCGAATAAATGTAAATAGACATTTGATTGTTTCTAGATGTTATATTGAGTTCAAGAAGAAATCAATTAACTACTTGGGACCAAAGTTTTATAACATTTTGCATTGTCATGTTGAAAATGCAAATGCAAAAAATTTTTCTAAGCTTGCTTGGACATCAGAGCATAATGAATAATTTTCCTCTGTAATATTCTCCTGAACTAATCACACAGGTTCATATTCTATTCGCATGCCTGTGCTGAGTGTTTGTTTTTGTTGTTATAATTGATATTTTTTTTTCCTTTGTAGTGTATTAAAAAGCTATATCGATTACTCCACTTAACTCAACATTATTTATCCACCCTATAGTTAAAGTTTATCGTCCGTACGGATGCTTAGCATAGGGACCTTCATGTAAACATTAGATAAATGTATACCAGTCAACTTCTGGTAATCGCCATGACGTTGTCAAACTTTTGATTTATTCAGTCAAATTTCCAGTCAAAATAAGAGGATAATTCCTCTCTCATTAAATTCGTTCATTTCATCAAAAAAATCAAAATTCCAGTTCAAACTTTACATGAATAACTAAACAGCAGAGCCTTTTTCAAAATTCGCAGTGGAATATTACAATAAAAAAATAAAATAAAAAATTTACACATGGCTTCGCAAAAAAAACAAATACAAATTCCCAATGGGTACAAATTTTTATTTGGAGGATCTGCAGGCAAGAACCTATAATCTAGTCAAATTCAGATAATTTTAATTTGATCATTATAGGATGTTGTGCAACATGTTTTGTTCAACCATTGGATTTACTCAAAAATAGAATGCAAATGTCTGGTCAAGGAGGAAGAACAAAACAACATAAAACTTCCTTACATGTTTTATTAGATGTTGTAAGAAATGAGGGAATTTTACCACTTTATAATGGACTTTCAGCGGGAATAATGCGGCAAGCCACGTATACCACAACTCGACTGGGTGAGCTTTTCCAATAAATAAATAGGCTCTCAATCAATAAATTTCTTTGTCAAGAGCTTCAACTGTTGTGGTAAATCCAGTCAACTTCTTCTCTCATCCCCTACACGAAATCCCTTTTAAGATTTGTGCCTCGGAGATATTTGACATTCTTGTAACGTAATTCTATTTCAGTGGTTTTCCTTTTGATAGTGTATTTTAGAGTTCAGACGCATAGTAGACGTACTCTATTCTAGTTTGTAATGGAATTTTGCTTCTCATCAGAAAATTTTTAAGTAGAAATGCAAAAAATCTTTTATTATAATTGCAAATGTTTTCTTAGAAAGGCGTTATTGTTATGTAATTTGGTTATTGTCGATGGCAGCGACTAGATGAAGAATTACCCAAGGATTTTCAAGGGAACAAGGATAAATTAACAAAAAAATATATAATTCCGGAAACGTTATCCCAGAAACAAGATCCCTCGGTGAATAAAAATGCTTCAATTAAAAAATAATTAAGGTGTTGATTACTAGGTAGACAAGCGGGCGTTTCAGCGGAGCATTTAAACTTCAAGCTGGATAATTAGGGTTTTCTCATTCTGCGCGGCATTTTTGCATTACAATGTAAATTTCTCATTTCGATCAAGTTGGGGTTGGGCTTACACATCAAGACTATTTTTTTGTTGTCCTAATTTCGGTTAATGGGCTGTTGTGAAAGTAATGAGTTTTAGCCTTCGTAAACCTGCGTGGTGTAGGTAAATTGTACCCCAGACGTCAATTCTCAGGACATGTTCTAAAGTTATTGTTTCTATTTAATTTCCTCTGGGATATCTTTCATAAGTGTATTTATATTATTTATATCATCCAAAATGATTGTTGCCAGAATCGGACTTATGGGCAACCCCATAGGAGTTCCAAAAATTTGTCTGTAAAATTCATTATTAAAGCTGAAATAGGTGTTGTCAATCTATTTGATAATGTAATTCCCTTGTTACCTTTCGATTTCCCTTTTATTTATAAGTACGTTGATGATATCATCTGTGCTGTACCGTCCGGCTTTGTCCAGAGAACTTTAACGATTTTTAATTCTTTCCATAAAAATTTACAATTCACTGTGGAGGAAGAGTCGAACTGAAGCGTCCCGTTTCTGGACACCAGGGTGATTAGAACTAATGATAACAGAGTCATACTTGATTGGTATCAAAAACCAACAGCCTCAGGCAGATACCTAAAATTTTCATCTAACCATCCTACAAACCAAAAATACAACACTGTCATTGCCATGAAAAATAGGGTCACGCATATCAGCCATGAAAGTTTTCTACAAGCTAATTTGGGAAAACTGTTTGATATTTTTTTAAACAATGGTTATTCTAAACACATACTAAAAAAGTTGATTTATAATTCGAATATTTTTGATGGCCCTACAGAACAACAGAATAACAACCAGATCAAATATAGAAAGCTACCTTATGTCAGTAATCAAACGCATTCCATAGTGTCTCTTTTCAAAGAATTTCCAAACATAGAAATTGCGAAATACAATACATTGAGCAATCGCAATCTGTTTTCAAAAATTAAACAAAAAACGCCGCTACTCTATAACAATAACATCATATATGAGCTACCCTGTTTGGCTTGTCAAGGTAGCTACATTGGACAGACCTCGCAGTGGCTAAAACAGCGAATAACGCAACACAAAAGTGATTGTCGAACGGGGAAAAATTCATGTGCAGCTGTTCATCATTATCTGAAGACAGGGCATCAATTTAACTATGATGGTGTAAGGATATTGGAACATAAGAGCAACTATAAGGGTCGCTTATTTTTGGAAATGTATTACATTAAGAATTGTAAAGATGCAATAAATTACAAGTCTGATACCAGTAACTTGAGTAATATTTACTGCAACATTTTAAATAAATTATAAATTGTGTTATTGTCCACTAGTTTTTAAACATACCGCAGCCACTGTCTGTTATTCTACTTTTTCAGTGAAATAGTTGGATTATTTATTATTAAGGAATTTTTATGCTTGTCAGTCGTAATTGAGATTTTTGAACGATAACTTAGGTACCTACCACTGTTTTTAATATGTTGATTGTTGTATTTGTTTTACATTGTTTTAATTGTGTTTTGTCAACAACCTTTGTATGACTCCAAACTTGTAAGTAGTCTACTTTATTATTTAATTATTTTATGTTAATAGCTTCATTAATTTTTGTAGTTTCTCTCCTGATGAAGTTGAAATATATCGACGATATATTGAGAATTAAAAGCAATTGAGTTTTTTCTACTATACAGACCGCTACCCGATACTACTCCCTGTTGTTAATTAGTAAGGTCGAGAATTTACTACTATATACAGTGTGTCCCGCTTAACGACTGACCACCCTTGTAAAATTTTTATTTTTCAACCGATTCAAATCAATTTTTTTTTGACTTATAGCTACTCGAATTTGGAACTTATTAGGCTCATAATTTCATTTCTGCGGCTGTACTGGTGTACAGGGTGTCTACATTTATAGGCTCAAATTTCAATAAGTACTATTAGGGATTTCTTTAGAAAAAATCTGATAGCAGATTCTTGTTTAGAATGGTCTAAAACGCAAATGTACTAATTTTTGCTCCAATACGATACAGGGTGATGACAACAAATTTTCTCATTTTAATGAATCCAACCACAAAAATGTTATATTTTGAGACAAGCTTACTACAAGTTTTAGTTAAGGATGTTCTAAAACTATGTTGTATCAAGTTTTGTTGTTCTCAAGGCCTCAAAATATGAAAATTTTTCGGTTTGGTCCATTAAATTTTGAAAATTTGTTGTGATCACCCTGTATATCCTATTGGAACAAAAATTCGTACATTAGGGTTTTAGACTATTCTAAACAAGAATCTGCTATCAGATCTTTTCTAAAAAAAATCCCCAATAGTACTTATTGAAATTTGAGCCTATAAATGTGGACACCTTGTAAACCGGTGCAGCCGTAGAAATAAAATTATGAGCCTAATAAGTGCCAAATTCGAGTAGTTACAAGACAGAAAAAAAATGAATCGAATCGGTTGAAAAATAAAAAATTTAGAAGGGTGGTCAATCCTTAGGAGGCTATGTTTTGGTATTTAGGCATAACTTTTAATTCCAAACAAGTTTCCTCTATAACATTTTGTTGAATTTTCCAAAATAAGGGTACTTCACAGTATAATTCTGATATTGTTTGACCTACCCTGTATGCTGTTTGACTTGCAACCGCTCTAAGTGCACCTAATATGATTATCAGACATGCACCAACTTTTGGCCATGTTTGTATTTGGGTTGTGCTATTACTAAAAAAATTTTCCATATGTTGCACACTTAAAAAATCACACTGTATATATATACAGGGTGGTCCTCCGGGAATGACATCGATTGCTTATGGGAAAACTGTGAAAGGTAAAAATTTGAAAATTTGGCAAAATAGCAATGTCGATGGGGGACATCCAGGTAAAATATTTTCAAGATGGCGGCATTTCCGGTCATACCGGAAGTTGATGCCAACTCGGTTATTTTAAATAGAACATCCCGTATATTATTGTATTTTTGGATTATAAGGAAAATTCTAAATACATTTCATGTACGATGTCCTATACCTAAGTCTAACCGTTTTTGACATATTTAAGTTTTTATGTAAAAAATTACGTTTGCAGACCCTAAAATAATTAATTGTCAATTTTTCCTATACGGAAGCCTTTATTCTTTGATTGATGTAATAAAGTTATTTCAAGAACATGTGATACATTTGCGAACCGATATCCGCAGAAACAGAAACCACGTGAAAAAACTGTTAAAAGAATTTTAGAAAACTTCAAGAACTTTGGATCTGTCAAAGCTAAAGTACATAGAAATAAACCAGTTGTTAACAATGAAAATATTGAAATCGCAATTTTGGGATATTTTGCCGTAAATCCAACAATATCTACAAGGCAAGTAGCATTAGAATCAGGATTATCTAAAACATCAGTTCTAAGAATTTTATGGAAACATAAGTTTCATCCATACGCATTATCTACAGTACAACATTTAAAAGAGACTGATTTTCCAAGAAGAGTGGAGTTCTGTGATTTCATGTTAATTCGGTCACAAGAAAATGCGTTTTTTTTGGATAATATTATTTGGTCGGACGAAGTTAAATTCACAAAAAACGGGATGTTCAATCGACACAATTCGCATTATTGGAGCGACTCAAACCTACATCTATTTAGAGAATTAAATTTTCAAGAATTGTGGCAGTTTAACGTTTATTGTGCCATAAGAAATGACGGGGTCGTGGCACTAGAATTCCATCAAGAAAATCTAAATGGTGAGCTATAGTATTACCAAAGTCACTTGGAACAAGGTAAAAATAGATCATAACTGGTGGCAGACTAGTGGCAGTACATTTCTTATGAGAATGTTCAGTGACCAGTCAGCTACCAGTTGTTACCTTGTTCCAAGTGACTTTGGAAAAACTATACCTATTTTTGAAGCCTTCTAGATATAAAATCCATTCTTTCACTTATAGGTGAGCGCTATCTCAACATCATTAGAAATTTTGAAGTCAACTATTTAGACAACTTGCCACTAGCCGACCGTAGAAATCTATTTTATCAACATGATGGGGCGCCTCCACATAATGGTCATTTAGTCAACAACCATTTGCAAAACTTGTTTTATGACCAATGGATAGCCAACGATGGGCCACATCTTTGGCCACCTCGCTCCCCCGACCTAACAGTACTCGACTTTTTCATTTGGGGAACAGTCAAAAATAGAGTTTATAACACCGCATTAACCACCATGGAAGACTGCAAGCGGCGAGTCAGAACAGCATTTGAAGGCCTTAATCCTCAGTCAATAAGAAGAGCCACCCATGAAGAATTCCTTCGTAGGTGCGAAAAATGTCTCGAAGTTCAAGGCCATCAATTTGAACATTTATTAAAATAATTTTTGTAACTTTTTTCATTGTTAACAACTGGTTTATTTCTATGTACTTTAGCTTTGACGGATCCAAAGTTCTTGAAGTTTTCTAAAATTCTTTTAACAGTTTTTTCACTTGGTTTCTGTTTCTGCGGATATCGGTTCGCAAATGTATCACATGTTCTTGAAATAACTTTATTACATTCTCCATAAATAATAAATAAATTTAAATAATCTTCATTTGTATAATTTAATCTTCCCGGCATGATTATTATCGAAAATTATTTCAATTTTTGTGACAAGGACATGCACGTTCTGCTTGACATTCTGTCATGCGCAAGGGTGCGTTCAGTTATTATTTTTAGAGCAAAATCGCCATATAAAAATATTAAATTGGCAATATTTCGAAAACTAAACATTTTCGGAATAGATAACCTTACACAAACTTACCTTTATTTTTAATGCTTACCAAGATAAAATTATAAAATTTTGGGGTTTCCATTTGAAAAAATTGATTTTTGGAAGTTTTCTCAACTTTATTATTAATCTTATTTTTTAAGCACCCTGTATTAAAAGTTATCAAAACATAATGAAAATCTAATAAAATAGGTCCTTTTCAACAAGGAATCAAGGTTCAATCAAAGAATAAAGGCTTCCTTATAGGAAAAATTGACAATTATTTTAGGGTCTGCAAACGTAATTATTTACATAAAAACTTACATATGTCAAAAACGGTTAGACTTAGGTATAGGACATCGTACATGAAATTTATTTAGAATTTTCCTTAGAATCCAAAAATACATTAATATACGGGGTGTTCTATTTAAAATAACCCAGTTGGTATCAACTTCCGGTATGACCGGAAATGCCGCCATCTTGAAAATATTTTACCTGGATGTCCCCCATCGACATTGCTATGTTGCCAAATTTTCAAATTTTTACCTTTCACAGTTTTCCCATAAGCAATCGATGTCATTCCCGGAGGACCACCCTGTATATATATACAGTGTGATTTTTTAAGTGTGCAACATATGGGAAATTTTTTTAGTAATAGCACAACCCAAATAGAAACATGGCCAAAAGTTGGTGCATGTCTGATAATCATATTAGGTGCACTTAGAATGGTTGCAAGTCAAACAGCATACAGGGTAGGTCAAACAATATCAGAATTATACTCTGAAGTACCCTTATTTTGGAAAATTCAGCAAAATGTTATAGAGAAAACTTGTATGGAATTAAAAGTTATGCCTAAATACCAAAACATAGCCTCCTAAGATCTTTTTTATTTTCTTTCGAAAAAAAATTATAATTTCTATATTTTTTTTATTTTTTATTTCCGCCCTTAATACTTTCCAAAATTAATTAAAATCAAATCAATTTTCCATAAGCAATCGATGTCATTCCCGGAGGACCACCCTGTATATATATCTTATATAACATCAAAATATGTTACACTGAGAAAACTGTTGAATTTTTATTACCCAAATTGAATAATAACGACTCAAAATTACATTTAAAATCCGACATAATCAAATTGGTGTTTTCTTAAACCTATCATAGTTTTGAGTTACCTGGAATTAGAAATATTAATAATAAATCAACTTGATAAAATATTATTTAATTTGTAGTGTGATAAATAAAGAAACTGATTTGTAATTATTCAATCATTAGGTAATAATTAGACTACTATAGTCGACATTTGTAGTCATGCTGATTTTTCACTAATAAACGTATACGGGATGGGTGCGGGGAGGGAGGAGCTCACAAAAAAAAATACCCAAATTACTGTATCAAATTTATTGAACAGAAAACAAAAACATTAAATTAACAAAAACTCTATGACAACGCATCATAACAAAAATGAAAAAGAAGCTTACACATTTACAGTAGGAGCTGCTGAAACCACTAATGAATTTTCAGAGACCTGACGTGATGTTGAAGTTGTTGGAGGAAAAACCGGTGATGAATAACTGAAATAAGAACTGAATATTATGGGCAATAAGAGGTATTTTTTCGATCTGAACAAACTGATTGAAGTCACTTGAGGTTTGTTTCAAACAATTATCATCTTGTTTTACAACGATTTCATTGGCCCTGACACTGTTTTTTGACGCCTCATAAACAAACCTTATATGATTACAATCAGTTTGTTCAAATTTGAAGAATATACCAAGAATAATATATTTATTATACAATTTGAATAGGCATAGTAGGTAATTAAATTGAAAAATAAAAAATTACACTAACCTCAAATTGGAGGAATCATCCTCAATTTCCCTCTCGAGTGATGTGGTGTCCTGATCATTGATGTCAAAGTGAGCTTCGATGATAGCCCCATCAGTAATATTACTAATATTTGATGTAGATGCTTCACATTTTCTTAGTTGTCCTTTTATTTCAAGTCTATTTCCAACGACAGGAAAGATAAGTTTGAACGTTTCGTCATCAGAGACTAGCTCCCGAAACGTTTCAAGATCGTAAATGCAGCATATACCTACCTATATGACGTGGGAATAAAAACTTTTTACTGTACCTATAATAAAAATTTCTGCTTACCTTCTAACTGTTCCCGCACACAGTCGTTAAAAAGCTCAGCTTCTTTCAAAAAAATTTCTAATGAAGATTTTAGCTTCATTTTTTATATTTCAAACCTATTCAGCTCAACGATCAACACCAACTCACAAACATACCACACGGCGCAACTATCAAAAATGGCCGACAATCGGCTTCGGCTTCCGCTCTAGTAAACTTTGAGTAGCTATCACTCAATAATAACTTTCAATTAGTAAAACTTATTTTCGAGTAAACTTTACACTTTTATTAAATGTTTTCGATTATTTCCATTTCGTTAACTTGATTTGATTTTAACAGTAGACATAATTTGATTTATTACGAATCAGCGTAGTTTATAACGAAGCTGATAATATTTTTAAAAGATATATAGACGGTTTGCTTATTATTCAATCAGCTCGTAATAATCAATTTTGGATTTATTTATAATCCATGCAAATTCTGAATATGAAGCGATATTTTGAAAATGATTTACTGTAAATGGTTGTCACTATATAGTGACCTACTGGATTAATCATTATTCAATTTTGCAGAAACCATATGTAGAGTAACAAAAATCTTAATTTTTTTTCTCAGTGTACTTTCATCGTAATCACTGTGTAACATAACTATTATAAATATCAATATCCCTAGTTTGCAGCTTGCAGCCTATTACATGCAATATTTTCTCATGTTCAAAAATTTTTTAGTTCAAATTTGTTAATATCATGCATATCAAGCACTGTAAAGATGAATTCGAATGATGGTTACAAGAATTAATTAATGTTTTTTTCAGGAATTTACACGTGGCTGTTTGACTTGCTAACTTTCGGAGACAAACCGCCAAATTTCTTCATCAAAGCCAGCATTGCTATGTTAGCCGGAGTTGCTGGTGCATTTGTCGGTACTCCTGCTGACGTTGCTCTTATCAGGATGACGTCTGATGGTAGACTTCCTCCCGATCAAAGACGGAACTATAAAAACGTTGTAGATGCGCTAATTCGAATGGCAAGAGAAGAAGGATTACCTACGTGGTTTAAGGGAGCTGTGCCAACAATGGGAAGAGCTATGGTAAGAATTATCTTTTTTTTTTTTAGTTAGAGCCTTATCAAAAAAAACCCAATAAAGAAAGTACCTATATTAACTCTTTTGTTGATAACTACTTGATCCAATGCTACCTCGATAACACCCGTTTCCCTAACAATTTGGCAACCAAATTGGAGGGGATACACCGGTGGTGGATTGCTCTTCTAAGGCAATTTTCAGCCTGGAATGATTATTCATCTTCAAATACCGTGGTTATTCTTCTGGTTGACAACTTTGATAGCCAAGTGTGACGTCATAACCCCCCACCACTCAAAAATCATAACCCAAGGAACTGACCGCTGAAATGATTTGGTTTTAGCAGTGTAGGGTTATGTTTATTATTTTTTTTTTTTTTTTTTGTTTCAACAATGGTTTCTTGTTCAGGTACAAAAAATGGAGCGAAATCTCTCGTTAGTCTCGTTTATCGAAGATATCTTCTTTCGGGATGATCTAAACATGGTGAATTGCAGTGAGTGTATACAACACTAGCATCTAAATGCTGTAGGCAAAAGATTAAACCAAGTCCAAAGCTGGATTAAAATCGGTTATAAGTAGTTAATGCAATGACGTAAATGCCAAAAACAAATCAGCTGATTTGTGACGTCACAACTTCTCCTATTACGCGACAGTGGAAATGCATTGGTTAAAACCAAATAATAATCATTCCAGACTGAAAATCGCCTCTAGATGTTGGCGTGAAATAATTTTGTTTACTGTAATGTCTATCTGTGTTAATATGTCATTGGAAATTTCCACTTTCAAATTCGATTAGTTACAGTTTAAATGTAATTATACATTTTTAGGTTGTCAATGCTGCCCAATTAGCAACGTACTCTCAAGCCAAACAAAATCTCAAAGAAACTGGATATTTCCGGGATGGAATCTTATTGCATTTTTGTGCATCGATGATCTCTGGTCTGATAACCACTATAGCCAGTATGCCTGTGGACATTGCAAAAACGAGAATTCAAAATTTGAAAACAGTTCCTGGCGAAAAGAAGCCTGGAGCGATACAGGTTATGGCTGGAATTGTAAAAAACGAAGGAATCCATGCACTTTGGAAGGGCTTCACGCCCTATTACTTTAGGCTGGGACCACACACGGTATTGGTGTTTATATTTTTGGAACAGTTCAATTCTGCATACCGAAGACTTCATGCCCATGATGACCCTGATGAGGATTGATGATTTGCTCGTGAAAATTGTGGATAGTTTAGTGTCCATGCGTGACAAGAATGGGGAAAGAGTATTATTGTTTCCGGCTGGAGATCCAATGGAAGATAAAGGAAACGACGCCCTTGATGTGCAATATTTCAAAGTAACTGTAATTTTTCGTATATCTGAAATATATATATTTTTTTTTTTGATTTCTCTAAATTCCTCTTTATTCACATAACAGATAACAGTTCTTGTAATAAATAAAAAAATTAACTTGCATCTGCTGTACCTACTACGCTGGACCTTATAATTAGAACATCCTCAAATGGAATACCAGAGAACTAAAAACTAAACTTTCACGTACGGACTCCCATGCAATTTAATTCAAGTAGGTATGTTGATTTAATACAAAATATTCTTGACGGTATGGAAATCTGGACCCCGTTAATAAACAATGGAACTTACTGAATTTTCGTAGAAAAATACCCTTGGAAGTACATAACTCAATATACAATGACTTTCATTTGATCAATAACCTTGCAAAGATTAGTATTCCATGTAAGAAAATAATTTTTTCTACTTGCGTGCGCAAAGTAATCACTTTGCACACTCATTTGCGTGCGCAAAGTTGAACTTTGCGCACGGAAACTCTTTGCGCACTCGTTTTTGTTATGCATAATTACCATAGTTATACTTGATTTTTCAATGTTTTGATGGTTTCTGAATAAACTAATATTCAAAATGAAGGTATTTAGTTGAAACTAGCGCTTAGCTAACATGATGTTTCCTATCAAAGGTGTCCAAATTGGACCAGCCTGTACTGCTAGGAATTTGTAGAATTTTTGATATATTTGAGTGACTCTCATGAAAACATTTTAGCTGGTATTTTAGAAATTCCAGAAGATGTTAAAAGATTTTTGGGGATTTAATTTAAAAGACATTTTGAGGAATTCCAATAAATTTCAAACAATTTTTGAAGATTTTGATTTGATTGATTTTTCTAATATTTTAACAATTCAAAGTCTACTTTTTTAAAATACTCGTAGAAAAAATATTGTTCCTAACACTTGCGCAAAGTTTCTTTCCCGCACTCAAAGCTTATCCGAACTCCGCTTCGCGTCGTTCGTCTAACTGTTTTTTCGTGCGGGAAAGTATCACTTTGCGCACTTGTTAGGAAAATAACTATTAAAATATTCAAAAATTCACATCAAAAAACAAAAGCGAGACTGCTAGTACTCGAGACAATTAGATGTAAACATCTCGTTGAGCGGTACCAACAACAGCAGTGTTCCCGTGTAACTCAGTAAAGTAGTGGACTGTATTTTAACTTACCGAATGGGCTGTCGTTGTCATTTTCTCCTTGTAGGTACACCCTAAAAAGGGGAATTAGGTAAGGGAAGGAAGAATTATGGGATTAGACCGGATAGAGCAACAACCACTAGCGTGAATTTGTTTATACAACGAAAAGTACTTGACAACCGTATGTGCGTTTTGTGTCTCGCTAACATTAACACCCGATTCCGTCACTCTGGTATAAAAAAATTATTTTTCTGAAAGTGATTCTCGTATTGCTGAATAATTGGAACTAAAAGCCAAACATTTAACAGGTACTTAACCGATCTCAGAAAAAATAGTATGTGTATTTCGGTGGAAAAGCACATTCTTGGCCTTCGGTATTTGCCGGCCTCGGCTACGCCTCGCCCGTCAACTTACACCGTCGGCCGAGAATGTGTCACTTTTCCACCTAAATACACAATATACTATTATTTTGTGAATACCGAAAATATCGATTTTCCCGTAAAGAAGACAAATTGGTACTACTCTGAACAATTCTTGATAGGAAGCACTTAACGCGTTTGCGATGTTGTCAAGCTAAATTTATAGTATTTCCCCAAATAAATAATAATTAAAAAATAGCGTAAACACATTGTTTAATTTTGAAATGTTTATTACTCGTTTCGGTAATATATTTCGTAATATCAAAATACTTTAATAATACTTTATTAATACCACAGAGTAGGCACAGGATTCAATATCTCTGTCACTCCAAGTCTAAAAGAAAGATAGGCTCTTTCTTCCTTTCCATCCTTCAATGGCCCCTGGAATGCTATATAATTTTTCGCTCAGTTCTTCCTATTATTTTGCTGCGTCGGCATTAGTATACTGATGACTTGTTTCTGCCTAACTACCTAATTGAGGGTGTTTCTCAATCTCAGTATTCTTCAATTCACACAGATGACTTTATGTCATTCCTTCAGTTCATTGAATATTATCTTTTTATCATTTTCATTACGTATTGCATCTATTATTTTTCGACCTAATAAACTTAATTTGTTGGTTACATTACTGTGTTTCATTTTGAGGATGAGCATATGGACCTCTGGTTTTCCGTCTCCACTGTTGAAAGCTACCTGGAGTACATGGGCCCTTAACCACTATAATCCTAAGGGTGGCGCCCGAGTTTTCCGAAAACTTCTTAACCGTCCGGAAAACCAAAGTAGCGCTGCTACAAGAAGAATGAAAAATATTCTTAAGGGATTATTAACTTCAAGGTACCCCCAGAACATTATTTCACGAACTTTTCTAGTTGAAGTTGGAAATATTTAAAATTCTCGGCCTCTGACTCGTGTGTTTCTAGACTTTGATGAGATGACTCTCAAGCTTTGACCCCCAATCATTTTCTGATTAGCCCTGACTATGCTGCGCTAGCTTGCACGAAACTTCAGGATCATGGACTTACCTCAATGAAACATTGACGAGAAGCCTCAAAAATTAACCGATATATTTTGGACCAGATAGTTAAAGAGATGCTGCCTTAGTTTATTGAGAAGTACCAAATGGTTTCACGAAAAGAAACCTATAAAGTTGAATGATATTATTTTAATGATAGACCCCAATGGACCCAGAAACATATGGAGAAAAGGAAGAATTGTTAACATTCATCCTGCCAGAAATGGAAACATAAGAATTGTTGACGTGAAATGTATCAATAGTATAATATTTCGACGTTCAGTTTCGAGATTGGTTGTACTAGATGTTCAAAAGTAATAATTTCTAATGAAAACAATTGCTGGGAGGAGAAAATGAGAGCTTATTAAGATGTTTATGTTATTAGGCAATCTTGAGAGCTCTAGGCCGCCAAGGTATTGATAATACATGCTGCAGATGGATAGACTGCATGCTTCGATGTAGAGTCATTCACTCCACGATCCTCGTGCTCGGGTTGTAAAGGGATATCCGCAAGGCGGAGTGTTATCACCCCTGCTGTGGAATCTGGTGATGGACTAGCTGATAGAGCTACTAAAGATCAAGAAGTATCAAGTATTGAGATATGCAGGTGATTTGGTCATAATGTCATGATGGGAAAATTTATTCATACAGTTATAGATCGCATACAACAGGCTCTAACAATAGTCTCTAGGTGGACAGAGATTGTAGGGTTGACAATCAGTGCCACCAAATCGACAATCGTCTCCTTTGCCAAAAGAAGGGAAATAGAGGGACTTGGACCAGTTACGATGTCGATTGTCGGACAAAGTTAAATAAGAGAAAGTGTTCCTTCCAACAAAAATTAACGGTCTTAATTGTCTTTAAGCAGTCTTGTGCCATCTTTGGATCGTAGGGGATTGAGTCCTTGATTGGTTGGTCCTTATTTATACCATCTTAGTAGCCTGAGAGAAGGCCCAGAGGTGTTGTTGGATTCAGCCAGTTGCTGAATTTCGTTTGATTTTCCCATCCACCATTGATTTTTTAATGCTCGCGTTTGCCTTTGAACTTCTTCTTTTGCTTCCTGATATTGCATTTTTGTATTGAATAATAGTGGAATTTGCCTACTAAAAAAACAGGTTAGCATTATTTGGCAGAAAAATACACATTCAGGGGAGATTCCTTCCGCCCATTCAGCACGTTTAACATTTTAAAGGCATCGGGTGTTCAAAAAAAAAACCCAATCAAAGATTGCTATGATTTCTTAAAACTATGTATCCTGACCAATAAAGAAACAATAATGCGACGTACATTTTCGTAATCAAAGCAATCTTTGATTGTTTTTTTTTTTTTTTGAAGACCCGATAAGTTCGGTGAACAGTTTCAGATACGATAATTTTAGAATAAACATGGCAATATTTCAAATGATAGTAAGATACCACCATAATTTTCTAGGATAAGCTGTAACATAGTGAATGTCATTAATTGATGTATTTTAATTCCACTGGGTAACCTAATTACTGAATTTATAAATCTAAAGTCATACAGTCTTTTTACCATAATATTTTGGAATCCCTGTGCGGAATCGCAGTTCAGACTCTTAAATTGGGGTAAGCAAAAGCTCTATCAGTTTTCCTCGTTCAAATAACTCAGGAAGCGCTTCTCCATGTAAAATCGCCCTCAATTTGTAAAATCGTGACGGGAATTACTTTGAGTCGGGGACTGAGAAATACTGAGAATGATCACTTTACGTCAAAACTCGAGAGCCTCCTATGAAATAATTTCTAAATTTTGGACAAACCTTGGGGCCATCATACACCAAATATGAATCAATTTAGTGCTGACAAGTATAGTCTGGCTATCCAAACGGCGATCGGCAATAGAATTTGTTGCCCTGCCAAACTTGACGGAAACAATAATAAACAAGTTGGTGACATTTTTTTTTTGCTATATGGGCATGTGTACTATTTTGAAATAGAAAAAAAAACGGCAACATTGCGAAATGATGGATGTGGATAGGCGTGATTATTCAGAGGCAAAATTCTATCGGTTAGAGACTGAGCGTCAGCACAATAGCGTACCTAGGTATTGGCAAAACTTTTTTTTTTCTAATAATTTTATTGGTTTATTTTCTTGATGTTTTCGGTTCCACTGTGAAAATATGCTATTTTGATTGGTAATTGCTTCAGTGTTTTATTGGTACATATTACCTATGTCAGGATTTGGTTTAGTTATATGCCTTATTTATTTCCTTTTCAGAATTATCAATTACCGTTTGATTGCTGGTTATTTTTTTTAGGTGTGTTTCTGAATTTTCACAATTTTTATATAATTTAATTACTTATTTTTTAAGTTCAGTGGCGCCCTTGCCATTCTGTACTTATTAAACTATTGACCTACCCCTAATAATTATTTGCTGAGCAAACTGAGTATATTATGGACCTCTTCCTCTTGTTAACTCATTAACAAAAAACAATTTATAACAGACACTGTACTCGGGATTAATCTAGAAATACCTGGAGCACTACTTGAATAGAATTCCCTGAACCGTTAACGCAATGCGCAGACAATTGAATTTCTTAGAATCCGGCCGAACTCCCGAGGCAATTTCGTAACAATATAATATCAATAGGTTTTAATAATGAATCAATAAATTAATCACACTATCCTCATTTGAATTAGTCAAAAGTTCGGCAATCGAGTTTGCTTTATCAATGTACATTCATAAACCCTTCCTTTTCTGGGAACATACATAGAAAGTTCTTCTACTGATTGCAATTGCTACAATATTAGCGTATTCCTGATTTGTTTTAGGTTGGCTAAAGAGATAAACTCAATTTGATGAGCATAAGTTTTATATTCGACCATGTATTGTTCGTCGATTTTTAACTGACACTTGTCGTATGAGTAGCGAGGAGGTGTTTCATATAGCAAAAACAGGTGTGACGTCAGGTAACCATTGGCGTTCCAATGTAGGGAGCCACCAGCTCACATTCCGTCCGAGAATCAGATTAAAATCGACGGACAATAAGGCTTCAAGGTTTGTCAGGGGTCCCCATATTTCCTAAGTTTAACCATTAAGGGTATCTTCAACGATTGAGAAATAGGTAGATAATTATATTACATATAAATTTCTTCGTGCACAGTCATTCTCACCCCAACAAAATGTAACAAACAGTTTTTTCTCAACCTCGGACGGAAACGCAATAAATTAATTCGAGAAAACTTCTGGCAGCACTATTTTTATCTCCACGCGACCCCAGCCCTCTTAACCTTGGCAACCATTTGTTCACGTAACCAACTAGAATATAGTTGCGCTGTCAGCAATAAAGAACATTTTATTGCTAAATTTTATTTGTGCAATTCCAGGCCAAGCAAGAATCCTAAATTAATTTCGAATGTGGGCAAGGTTCCGGCTGCCGCTTATTTAATTTTATTGCTAGAGGGTTGGTTCACCTGCTGGAAATTGGTCTGATGCCGAGGTGAAAATGAGTTAGTACAAGATGAAAATTGTTATTTATGACTTATGAGTTTTTGTGGCTTGTAATAAAAATCGTGGCGTAGCTGTTTCTGAGGAATTTGCAATTTTCGTTCTTTCTTATTATACTGCTTTCCTATATTATATGGCCTAAAAAGATGTCAAATTTGTCTGTTGTTAATCTGGTCTCGTTTCCAGGTCGTAAGAGTAGAAAATAAATCGCAACGAGCCGGAAAATACTGTAATTTATTTTATATACGTCAGCACGTAGGGCGCATCGTGGAAAATTAAAAAAGTGACGGGAGCAATCTTTTCCACTAGATTAAACTTCCTCCGGTATAAAGCCACTTGTGAGCCTATTTTTATTCACACATGTTTGGGCTTGCAGGAAAAAAACAGACAGTTTTCATGTAAAGCTTCAAAAAATTTCTTTTGAAAATTATCGGATAGCGCACAAGATACGTGAACTGGAAGAATCGATGCGGAATTATATTCATTCCGTGATGACTGGTAAAGCTTATACAGAGGTTGGCTTTTTTTTTCCTCCGCAAAAAGAAGGCACATCATTATGAAATTTCACTGCACTGCCTCCATAGGACCATAGGACATGAAGAAAAAAAAACTTTCAAAGGCAACAATTTCGAAAATAGTGTAATTAAAAATTTACTGCACAAGCCCGCGGGTACTGGAAGTTGAAAACTGAAAAATGTTTTTTGTTGGATGGCCTCAGCAACTAGGACTATGTAGGCAGGCTATTTTTACAGGGTAAAAAACTAGGTTGCGTAAACTCATAACGGAATATTTTTACTGCAATTTGTCAAAAAAATATGGCCTAATTGTTATCGTCAACATCCAAATCCAATCTTACTACATTGACTGACCTTTACTCACAGGCATCATTTATTCATTTATTCATACTTTCTATGGCTCTCTAATCACCATTCTATTAATTTTTTGCGTGTTCGTCTGATTTTAATGTCAGTGACGATCGAGGTATCCATGGCTTGTTCTTACAGAGAGGATCCATATATTTGATACCTTATTTTTCAGGTTTATAGAGATTTTTGGATCCCTCAAAACTGTTCCTAGCTTTCCACTCGCCACCCATGTCTTCCACTGGATTCCATAATTGAGAGATTCTACAAAACTACAAGCTTTTTTCTTGAGAATGGTGGTCTACAACATAACTAATGCAAACTGTTTTATTTTTTCTTTGAAATATGACATTGCCCACATTACCTTTTTTAGGTAAAGTTTTTTTTTTAAAGATAATTCCCCAAGCTAAAAATTTAGTAACTATGTTGACAACAGAAGCTTTTTCTACATAAAAAATTTGAAAGCATTGACAATTTTACATTGTATTGCCAACATAATGTCATTTTGACTTTTATCTTAAAAAAAAAAACAGACTTAAGGTAGCTGCGGTTTTTTTACAATGACATAATGACAAAAACCTGCTTTCAGAAATGTAAATCCTGGATCAAGTAGGTTAATATCAGCTGATCGCGGTTTAGCTCGTTTTCAGAGTAGATATTTAACGTTTCCGAACGATTGGGATCGACGATCGCCGGCAACGGCGTTTGCTTTTCTTCAACGATTTGAGGTTAGGTTTTTACCTTTGACCAATAAACTCCTTTCACTTTTCAAGGATACTGCAAACCACCCGAAACAGAACAAATCACAAGAATTCAGACTCAAAACTTGAGAAAACGGAAACAGAACATATAAAATAAACAAAACACATAACCAAAAAAAATCAAACAACTGATAGATTAATTTTCTACCCACGTCAAGAGCAGGGTAAACGAGATCACAAACATATGAGATAACCAAGTCAACAAGATCACTTACCGAACGCGAGTACTCGACTTCGGATCATTTTACGAACGATGAGATTACTAATCCAATCTGCAAGAAACCATAATGACTGGTAAATAAAAAAATGTCATTCAGAGTTTACACGACGTATCGACGCAAAAAGTCAGTAGCTGATGGAGGAATAACAATACTAGTCAAAACACGCTTTTCAAGGAATCAATGAAGAAGTTGTCCTACAGGCTGTAGCCGTTCAAATAGATAAATTATGAAGAAAAGCGAAAGATTCAGAGAGAATTCATATTACTTATCTTATCTAATCTGATCTCTCAAAGATCAAATATTGAAATATGATATTCAGGATCAGCTATGAGGAACAACTCTACCATCCTATATTGGATACCCCAACAGCAAATTTCCAGCTTAGATCTCAAACATTAAGAATGTGAACAAAGTATATCTAGTAAATCTGACACAAAACGTATAGATGAACTGATATAGAGGAACGAGAATTTGCAGCAGCTAATATTGGAGGAAAATAAAAAACGTGATAAACTGGTAAAAGAGCTAGATGATTTGAAGTCAGTGAGAAATCAAATGCTTACAACAATTAGTTCACTTGAAAATGATAATGAGGTACCTCTATGCCAGTGAGATCAATGAAGAATTATGCCAGTTTAACCAGAGTGAAGTTTCAAAATGTGTGATCCAAAAAGTCAATCAGATAGCAATATTGCTGACCTAACTGTTATGAATTCGCTAGGTAAATAAAGGAAGGTTAAAAATTCTAAGAATGATATTGTTATTTTAACTGATGACTTTGGAAAAATGTTATAGGATGCTATAGACAAATCAATGGGGGACAACCATGTAACTCAGCTGGTATGAAAGCCTATAATATAATAAGCGATATTATACATAATTCAGACTCTTATGTGAAGGATTCGACTGATAAGGACTAGGTATATTGTCTTAATATCAGGACTTAACGACAGAGAAATCCGGAAAGATGGCATAATATTGCTATCTAATAAGTATTTTAGATTTTTGGATTTAGCGGGTAATTTTTGTCATCAAGATTTTTGTTAGAATTCTAACATTTATTTAAATAAGTACGGATTGTTTAATATAGGGAAAAATCTTATGAAACATTGCATAACAAATCCTAAATATGTCCCAATAGATGATAATATCTTTGGTACATATTAATGACGACTCTTTTTCGAAGGTTGATAATTTTTCAGAGTTAAATTTTTTAGAGCAACTCCTTCCACAAACTGCTCAAGCGCGGGAGAAAACAAAAAATAAGGCCGCCGCCTCCATATTTTTAGTTAATATGCAATCGCTGAGGAACAACTTATGTCTATTGTTAGAAGATAACAACTTCCAAGCTTTCTTGCTTATAACTGAGCATTGGTTAACAGTAAAAGAACCATTTTGTATTGAAAATTATACTCTGATGTCTCTCTATTGTAAACATAATAAAACTCATGGTGGAACTGCTATTCTTATCAACAAGACATTTTCACAATCTTTTGATGTTACCCTCATTAGAAAGTTCAATACTCTTTAATTGAAAATGTTTTTGAATTTTCCTTTTTTTCTATATACAGGCCCCCCTATTATTAAAACTTGAGGCAATACTTTGAAAGTTTTGAAATTATTTTATCTTAACTGCCACTCAAGGCAGGTTTGATACTAGGGGGAGACCTTTATTTAAAATTTTGAGCAAGCAAATTCTCTCTCAACTTGTTTTTATCATTTGACCTCCTAAAGATATATGTTGATGAACCTAATAGAATAACTGCTCATTCTCAAACCAAAATCGATTATGTATATTCAAATTTTACCTTGAAGCAAATTTTTGTTAGCTGTAGTGTAATTCCTGTAGGTCTGCCGGATCTCGAGGCAGTTTCAGCAAAATTTCAACTTGCGATAAATGAACCACCAAAATATAAAGTTGGTGGACTACTTAGCAGTAATAACTATAGAAAATTTAAAGATATATGTGTTACTGTCAATGCCCGAAATTCGGTAAAACCTAGGATAAGCGCGCTAAACCTAGGATTTGCCAAAAGCAAGTGGTAAAAGCCCGAAAACTAGTTATTTTGCTTCCATTTTGGACTTTTACCGGACACAAACAGTAAATCTTAGGATTTACCACACCGCATTGGTAAAAGTACGAATACCACGGATACGTTACAGAAATCGATATCGTGAAATGATCATCGTTAAAATTTCAATGCCTAAAAATAAGATACTTTATAAATGAAACAAAAAGTCACAGCAAAACACTTTTTATTTTAATATTTTCAAATGTAAACAGAAATCATAGTGGCCTTAAGCGACATATAAAAAAAAAACATTAATTCAGAACTCAGGTACCTACTAATATTGCAAAAAGGCGAAAAAGTAGGTATAGTATTTCCAAACTCAATTGGAACAAGGTACCAACGGGTAGCTGACTGGTCACTGAAAATTTCTATAAGAAATGCACTGCCACTGGTCGATCACCAGTTATGATTTATGTCCACCTTTTTCAAGGGCCGTAGCTAGAGTCAAATTTGTGATAGGGCATGAAAAATTTGACATAGGACATGCACTACTTCCCCCCCTCCCCCTTAAATTTTTTATAGGTAAACAAAATGAGGGTAATGACGCCGGACGAAAATTTTTCAATAAACAACATCAAATCACATCTCTGGCAAGTAAACAAAATGGCGCGTTCAGGCAATAATTTTTGAGGGACCTCTTGTACTTGTACTTCTTGTAAAATAACTGTATACCATACCAACTTACTCGATTTCAGGTCTATTCATTAGCTGTGGTCCAACCGACATGGGAACCGTTCCAGAACCAGTAATTTCCAATTGCCCACCTAATTTTCAATAAGTTGAACGCTGATCCTCAGATCCTACTTGACAAATGAATTGATTGACTGTAAATTACCGTTCTAGAATGGTTCTCATGTCGGTTGGAACAGTGCTGCCATTTACTGCTAAATTTCCTAGAGAAACCTCAGCACATGTGTTTTAATGGTAGGGCATCATCATTTGAAAGATAGGGCATTGCCCCCCCTGGCTACGGCCCTGCCTTGTTTCAATTGACTTTGGAAAAACTTTACTTAAATATTAAAAAAAGAAATCTTTTCATTTATTAAATGAAATAAATGAATTAAAATGTCCACTAATAGAAATATGTATTTATTTATTGGTACAGGGCAAACTTCCATGGCATTTAGAATTGCAGAGTATGTTAGAGGATCTGCACAAACATCTTTTGGTGAAACATGTTCGAATGTAATTGCATTTCTTAAATCCTTGGCTACTACATAACGACAATATTCGCACTGCACTTCTTACGCTAATTGCCTGAAATAGAAAATCTCCAGGACTCAAGAAATTTTCTTACCGATTATCGTTTCACGATATCGATTTTTTGTAACGTATCAGTGGTATTCGTACTTTTACCAATGCGGTGTGGTAAATCCTAAGATTTACTGTTTGTGTCCGGTAAAAGTCCGAAATGAAAGCAAAATAACTAGCTTTCGGGCTTTTACTACTTGTTTTGGTAAATCCTATTTTTAGCGCGCTTATCCTAGGTTTTACCGAATTTCGGGCATTTACTGTAACATATGCAAGGAATTAAATTGGTCACCAGTCTTGAATTGTCAATCACCACTAAACGGATACTAAAAGTTAGTAACTGATGCATTTTTACAGTTTTTTCCATTACAAAAAATCAAGCGAAAAGAAAAAATAAATTTTGGATTACACTTTGGATGTCTTATCTGAATGTAGGTACATATTAATATTTCAGTTTTAACAGGAGTATATCCAGCCTTCCTGAAAAAAGCTATAGTTGTGCCACTTTATAGAGGGGGAAAATTAGAGAACCCATGTAATTATTGGCCAATATCACTTCTCTCGACGTTACCAAAAATAGTTGAAAAGTTGGTTGAAGGAAGATTGTTGAAATATTTTTCAAAACATAACATAATAAGTGACACTCAATTTGGATTCCAACCATTTGAGGGCACCCATGATGCCATGTTTATTTTTTTTCAGTCTTAATGAAAATGAGCTTATCGCCATTGTGTTTCGTGATTTCTCTAAAGCCTTATTTGATTGCGTGAATCATAAAGTAATGCTTAAAAAGCTAGAAATCTATGGCTTTGGAGCAATCTCATACTTAGAGTTTGAATCTTATTTGTTTGGTGTGACCAATGGTGTTCCACAGGGGTCTGTGTTAGGACCAATATTGTTTTTACTTTATTCAAATGATATTAATCATCTCTTCATTAGAGCTAAATTAACATCATTCGCTGATGACAATACTCTGTCCTGGAAAGGAAAAAATATTGAAGAGTTGAAAATAGTATATTACAATCCGAGACAAGAAATTAGCTATTATTGTCGAGAGATTTTATAGTTTATCGAGAATCGAGACGCGTAGCGTCGAAATAAACTATATCTCTAGACAGTAATTAAATTTCCTGTCGAGCATAGTATATGGCCGACGGCCGTTAAATTAACAGCCGCTGGTCGTTAAAATAACGGCCGCTGGCCGCGGGAGAGTGTTTTTTTTTGTCAGATTGAAGGATATCTGCAGTATATAACTTCAGCCCGGCCGTTATTTGCTACTTATCGGCCTTATAACGTTAATAACTATAACCATAGGTTTTTGCCAATTTAAATGAGAAATGAAATTGAATGTGAACGTAGCTTCATGCTATTTGTTTGAATTTTATGTCATTGTCATCAATTTTGAAAAAAACTTGACAATATCTGCCACATAATAGTAGATTATACCACGAGTCAATAATGATAGCTATTATTCCCGAGGAATATTAGCCATTATTGCGAGTAGTATACTCTACTTTATTTACGACAAATTAATTTATTTGAAATTTCCTTTCCAAAAACGCTCTTTGTTCATCCATCTCAATACAAATACACAAGCACCACAGCATATACAAAGACAATCAGCAGGCTAGCTCGAGGGACAGCCCGTGTAATAAAGGAATTCATGGTCCGGATGTCACTAGCGGCTACTTTGGGATACGAAACAGGGCCTGATTAACGTGTCACAGAGTTGTATTGGCTTTAAATAAACTAATTTATTATTACTTACATAGTTACACATAATAATATTTATAATTACTAATTTATTATTATTATTATTAAATATACAACAATGATAACACCATAAATGACAACACTGAATATACTAAAATCACTTTGAAAATTATAACTAAAATTTCGCTGTACACCGCACGTCTATGACTTCCGTCAGAAATAAACAAATAAAATAAAATTTCGGCGCCCCTGCCGTTTAATGACAGCGTTATGACAGAATGGTATCCCCTAATGGCGGCGTGCGCAGAAAAGATGCGCGTGAAAGTTAGCCTGCTCCAAGCACTACGCGTTTGACACTGACACTTTTTAGTTTGTTCAGGTATATTGTTTCCATGGTAGTACTACTTATTTAATTTGAGAAATTTTGTGATTGGTGTGCAAGCGGGAATCATGACCAATAATCCCTGCGGGAATAATATATGGCATTATACTGCCAAAATCACAAATCTAATACTTACATTATAATATGTCAGTCGTAAATAAATAAATATAATGAAGTGAGGACGGGTTCAGATTGACTTCGTATAAACTATAACTGATTACTAAATACTGGTCATCACTATATAGTTCTGAGTTCCCACCAAAGAAAAATAAATTGAAAAGATACAGTAAATCGACAGTAAGTAAACAAATTAACCTTGAAACCCCTAAAATTTGTGATTCATCTACGAGTACAAATTTAGACTTATCAACAAAGCAATATGTAAATGGAAATTGGTTACCTGTGATATTTTGATGAAATTTAATTATGTTATTGGGGATGCCGTCAGGCTGAAGATACAATGACAAGTGGCCAGAGACGAAAATATAATAACACATGTATCACTACTGTAACCCAAAATAAAGGATACAGAAGACAATTATTTACTTTTTTTTTGATAGTTCACAAAAATAAATTTTCGAATTTTTGGAATTTTGTATCTTATTGTTTCTTTTATCACCTTTTATTTGCCATTGTTTCCTCAGCCTAAGCAACATTTTTTACCATGGGCACAATCATGTACCTATATGACAGGTGAGGCGGCGTTAGCTGTCAAATATTGGAATCTTATCCAAAAGCAGAGTGACTATGGAAGATTTTGATGAACGAAATATCGATTTTTACGAAGTGGACCAAGGTAAATCGAAAAATGTCAACCATTTCGACCTGACGAAACGGCAGCACTCATATTGTGCAGTTTTCCATATTTTATAGTATGTCATTTGAAAATTTTAGCCTGTATGTAAATTCTAGAAAAAAGACTCCAATCTGGTTCTTTTTCGTTATTGGTAATTAAGCATTAAACAAAGTTATTGACAAATTCGAGGACTGATTCTAACAGCTGTCGAAATATGACGTGTATGAACTTTGTTTTCTTTAATGTTTTATCATCAAAAAACTACCTGAAATTTCCCGTCCTCATTTCTTGTCCTGGGACAGGTAATGGACCAGGAAAATGAAAAGACAGAATTGTGACATTTTCAAATTTTTGAAAAGTCAGTAATGACATTTCATATATGGTTAAAAATAAAGAATATTTCTGAAGACCTACCTGACTCTAAGTTGCTTTGTTTCAACTCTAAAGGTACGGTTTGTTAGGGCAGTGCGCGACGCACAACTGACAACGTAAACGTCGTCATTGGTTCAGGTATGACGTACACCGAGTACACCCGTTATCTGACGTCAGCGTCAGAAAACGTGTGTACGTCATACCTGAACCAATGACGACGTTTACGTTGTCAGTTGTGAGTCGCGTACTATCCTAACAAACCCTACCTTAAGAAAACCAACATATCGACATTTAAATTTCTTTTTGAGGGTTTAATATTAGATACATACACAATTGGAAACAAGACAAGAAGTAAATTTCTTGGTATTCATGTGGATACTCAACTTAAATTTAATGAACACGTAACAAATTTGAACAAACGATTTGTGAGTGGTTGCTATGCTGTAAGAATCGCGTCCAATGAACTTGGTTTGAATATTGCTAAGTGGCTTTATTTTTCGTTGGTTGAATCATATATCAGGTATGGTATTGCATTTTGGGCTAACTGTATAAGGTTGGATATTGGGAGCATTGGCAAGCCACTATTTTTAAAACATAAAACACTCACAGTGTGCTGTATATTTATGGAGGAAACTGCATGCCTTATGCACAAAAAACATCATGATGAGTAACCAAGAACCTATTTAACTAGGCAAGAACTTAAAATTCAGCTTCCTATATCCAAGAATGCATTGATGCAAAATTCACTTAGTTATAAAAGTAGGCAAATTTTTAATCACCTGCCTTTTACCCTGAGGCAGGTTTTAAAAAATTTAGATTGGGGTGCAGAGCATTTTTATATGGAAAAGCTCACTATTGATGAGTTTTTTAATGGAAAATTTTAATTTTGTTTCTTTTATTGTTTTGTTTTGTTCTGCCGGCAACCTTTCTTTATGTTTATTTTCTATTGGCTGTACCTTTTATATGAACCTATAGTTTAATGTAATAATGGTACCTGTGTTGCTTAGGATTATGCTCTAACATTTATGTCTATTTTTTATGATTATGTTTATTTTTTATTACTTTTATCTACAAGCGTTTGGTTATGACGTTTTTACATAACCATTTTTCTAGTACTTGAGTTATGTCATGAGGAGACTCATAATACGACAGAGGTGTTATGGACTAGGTTATTAATTCATAACACAACTACGCCTTTTCCAAGTGTAATTGCGAAAATATCACTTAATTTACCGAATACTAAAATAATTTTGCGAATCAATCAAGTCTAATTGAGAATAGTCAGTTGATACTGCGAATATACAGGGTGTCCCAGCCGAAAGTGAACTATTTTAAATGGTTATAACTTTTAAACCAGGTGTGCTAGCTACCTGCGTTTGCGCCATTCGATTTCTCTTGGACTAAAGTTTTTTCTAGTAGGTTGCAAATTTTTTTAAAACTTATACAGGGCAAGTGAAAAAAAAATCAGTTTTTCAACATCAAAATTCTCCACGATTTTTAATGGAACGCCCTGTGTATCATAACGTCGAAAAAAAGATTAATATTCAAGGTATCCATGTAACAATAGACCTCGTACCTAAAACTTGAAGTTTTAGAGGTAAAAAGCAAAATCGAAATCTTGGTATTTCTGCAAACCCATGGGTATTTTCTCTGGATCTCGTCAAATAGAGATATTCCAAAAGTAACAGTTTGGTGTGCATTCTCTATTAAGAAAAAATACAGACCATTTCCATTAATGAACCAACGATAACCGAAATTTTATGCACTGATATGTTCTTTTTTCCGCAGTTAAGATAGGAGGGTATCTTGGATGATATCTATTTCCAGCAGGATGATGCCCTCATTATTCTTTGATAGCATAAGAATCACTGGATATGACATTTGGCGAAAGACGTATATGGAGGTCCTATAGAATGGACACCTTACTCTCCTGACTTGAGAGTTCCAGACTTTTTTCTCTGGAGTTATGTCAAGGAAAGATGCTGCAATCCCTTGCTCAAATAGCCTAAAAGATCTTAAGCGAAACATTTGTAATGTCATTGAAGCGATTCCCCAGGAAATGTTACACAAGTCATTCACCCATTCACTGATCCATAAATGCCTGGAACAGAATGACTAACATATACATGTTCCAAGCTTTGTAAATATGCGTTTGCAAAAATACCAAGATTTCGATTTTGATTTTTCACGGCTAAAACTTCAAGTTCTAGGGACTATGTCTATTCGTACATGGATACCTTGAACATTATTCTTTTTTTTTTGACGTTGTGATATACAGGGTGTTCCATTAAAAATAGTGGAGAATTTCAATGTTGAAAAACGGATTTTTTTTACTTGCCCTGTATAAGTTTCAAAAAAATTACGAACCTACTAGAAAAAACTTTAGACCAAGAGAAATCGAATGGCGCAAACCGCAGGTAGCTAGCACACCTGGTTTAAAAGTTATAACCATTTAAAATGGTGGTGCAGAAAGAGTAGATCAGATAGAATAGTGCAGATACAGTAGAACAGATGGAGTATTGCAGTGCATGCAGTGCAGATAAAATGAAACAGGGCTGCGCTGGAGATTTTTTTTGTTTTCTTTACATTTTTTGAACATTCCTGTGCCTGATTTTATTTATTTGGTGGTACACTTTACAAGAATAATGCCTACAAGATGCCTAAAAAGGGATGATGTAAAATTTTAATTTTAGGTGACTTCTGATCCAGAGAGTAAAAATTAATTTTCTTCGACCAAAGCCAAATTCACCATCGAAAAAACCTGAATTTAATTCAGTTAATAGATACGTTAACACAACATTTAATAGGTATTTAATAATTCAGAAGAGGTACGAAGTTCGCCGGGTCAGCTAGTATCCCTATAATTTTGTAATATTCGTACGTTATCATGCTTTGTCATTGAAATTTATTTTCCGTCAACAAAGTATATTTTGATTCATTGATTGAAGATTGGCTGATGGAGTTAGCAGAATTAAAAAAAAATACCGTAATTGGAAAAAACTTACCAACGTGGCTATTTGACTTGGAGGTGTGAGGGGATGAGAGCCAAAAACCTTCAACATTTCACATTGCTTATCCTCACATTGATGTATAGATTTGTGCAAACGATTTTTATCAAACGTGAAGCGACCAATGATTTTCCTGAAACTGATGAACCTTATGGAAAAATGGGATATGCCCTTTCCTTCTAGATACGACAATATTATATCAGGCAAGCGGCTGGCTCAGACACAATATCTTATAAAATGATCAAACAGATCCCAACGAATACCCTGATGGTTTCAACCAACATCCCCACCTTCATCTTGAATCTTGAGATTAGACCACTTGCTAGAAGCATGCAGAAGTCATTATGCTAAGTAAAGCAGAAAAAAGAGAAACTTCTCACAAAACTACCGTCCCATCAGCCTTTCACTGGTTCTAGAGCTGATGTCGAAGAAATAATTCGAATTCAAAGCAGGAATGTGCCTTTGTATTTGACTGGAAGAAGAAAACTAGAGCTGTTGTGCTAAATGTCGATAAGATCCATAGATAGATTCACGAGAAGATTTATTCCAGCGATCAGTCAAAACTTGTAAACTGGTTAAGATTCACCTAACAGCAACGTTAAAAAACATAAGAAATGGCGATAGGGCAAAGAGGCAAGAGAATTTTAATATGTAACACTTTTAAATTTTATTGAATAACTAACTAAAAATGATTGCAACTCGAAAACCGATCACCACCCATGTCTTGTAACGCCCTAGAACCAAATATTTGTGAGTTGCATTTATAATAGTTACTTAAATTCAAAAGTAATATCAGTAATCAACGCAGTAATATAGTTATTAACCGTTTGAAAAGCACGTTTATTATATGAAAAATCTGTTTTACCGATCACAATACATTCTGGTCGAGGAAACCTTAGTCCTATAAAATCGTATAAGCACACCCTCATTTACTATAATATATTCTTATTAAGGAGACAGCCTCCTTTTCCATAGTGTAGCAAAAATGAGGTTTATGTCATTCGCAGCCAAAGAAAAACACCTTTTCCATGTTAGGACGTGACCTTTAAACCTAAACTCGACCGGCAGCTGTGGTAAACTCGAGAGAAGGCTGCAGACATTGAAAATGTTTTAGCTTCTTTTTCAAGTTAAAAATAACGACCAGAAAAAGCATTTCAAATCATTAAATAACGTCCACTCTTTATTTGTATAGCGCCGTCCGATTCCCGAGTGTACTCCCGGAAGTCCTTTACGTTTTACTTATTTTCAATTCTTTTCCTGTTTTCTGCAAATAATGGAAGAGGCAAGCCGCATTGCATTTTCTGATACAATTTTCAACGACCGCAAAATTTCAGCTAGGGGAATTTTTCAAATTAATTTACAGGTCGAGCGGAATTCTGAAAATGAAATCTAATTATTGATGTTTTTAAAAAGCGGCAAAGTGGAGGGCTAAAACAGAACTTCGTATTTACTCTTTGCCCCTTAATTTAATTTTATAATAATTGCATTACAGGACATTGTTTAACGCATTTTCGAATTGTGTTTTCATATAGAAACCCATTTTTGCAAGTACATCCTCTACGACATAAGCTATTTCGACTTGGTCGGCAAACTAGTTTTGATAAAGGATTATTGCAAGTTCTCGGACACCATGGTAAGCACGAATAGACTTCATTTTCTTCGCACAGATCCTTTTTTGTTGTAATGGTAGTTATTGTTGGAAGATTAATGGTTATAGTTGGTAAGGGATTTGTTGATGATTCAATATTTGTTGTTGCTTTTGTAGTTTCGAAATTACTTGTTTGATCTTGAGCTTCACCTGTGTATTTTTCTGTTGAATTTTCAATAAAGGATTCCGTGGTAATTTCATCCTCATTTTCAGTACTTTTAATTATTGTTGTTCCTGGAATTTCCGTTTCATTTCCTGACAAATCATATGACTCGCTAGTAAAATCTGTATTAGTATTTTGAGGTGTTGTAGTTTCCTCATCCTGTATAGTCTTTTCGGTATTTTCTTCGTTGGATGATGTTGTTGATGTGTCGATATTATTATTGTTAGTTACAGGAAAAGCTGGAAAATATGTTCATTTGAAATGAGTGAAAAAATAAATAACAAGTTTTAAATAGACATTACTTACTTTGGCAATTTGTTAAAGCCCCTGTGAGGAATAGGACGTAAAACAAACCGAGCATTTTTGAAGCTCAACTACATTACATTATTTAAATTTATTCTGGAAACAAACTAAACCGATTTAAAGTAATTTAAAGTCTATTAGATTATCAGATACGTATTTGAGATTAATACATGTTTTGTTATTATGGTTAATGTTGTGATGCGTCCAAGCATCCAATTATTTTGTAATTAGTATAAAATTTATTGAAAGCTCGAAAATGTAGATTCAATTTTCAATAAATTGCATGTTATGTTACCTTTTCTGTCGAGGTTGAACTCAGGCATAAAAGCAGAGGCGAAAGTTTTTTGTTTTATTTATTTCCTTAGCTCCAGAAAAGTTGCACATGAAATTACAGTGAATTGAAAAGCAGCAGCACATTGTATACAAGCATTTGCATCGTTGGTGTTTATTTGAATACGCAAAGGCTTTAAAGTTTTGAAGTCGCATGTGGGAGTTTCAAAATTAAAAACGTTTTCACGAAGTAGGTACCTACATACTTTGCTTATAGAAAATCTTTTGAAACTTCATAATAAATGGCATTGAAAAATTAATTAAAACAAATCTTTTTGTTTTCCTTTGTTTAACATATTAGGTAGGTAGGTGTTTGAACAGAATTTTGTTCGTTGAATGAGAATAAAATAAATATTTATAAATAGGATAGATTTAACATGGAAATTCTTCCAAAATACGATAAGAAAAAAAACCGAATCGAAGCCAATAGTTTCAATGTAATCCGGTGTTTTAGCATAGTTAAATTTAACTATTTTCATTGCACTGTTCAATTTATGCAATCAAAATAAACCGTTGTAACTAAAAAAAAAGTTCATAAAGGACTAATTTAATCAGACACCAAAAGATTCTGACGTTTCTGGAGGTGATTTGAGAAAATCATCAGCAGATGGCACCACTGAAGGATCTTATTTTTGTTATCAAATATACAGTGTGGTTATTTATTAAGTGTGCAACATATGAGGATTTTTTTAAGTAATAGCATAACCCAAATACAAACAAGGCCAAAAGCTGGTGCATGTCTGATAATTATATTAGGTGCACTTAGAATGGTTGCAAAACAAACAGCATACAGGGTAGCTCAAACAATATCAAAATTATACTGGTAAGTACTTTTATTTTAGAAAATTCAGCAAAATATTATTGAGAAAACTTGCTTGGAATTAAAAGTTATGCCTAAATACCAAAACATGGCCTCCTAAGATTTTTTCGAAAAACTTTATTAATTATTATATTTTTTTAAATTTTTATTTCGCCCTTAATAATTTCAAAAACTAATTAAAGTCAAATCAATTTTACATAACTTTGTTTAAATTCAAGCATATTTCTAAAATTAACTTAGATTTTTTATTTTTTTTTGGAATCACAAAGTTCATCATGTTTATTGCAATGATATTCAACACAACTTTAAAATGTCGCAACTTTTTTTTAACAAGTTAAAATATTACGAATGATAATATGCATATTAAAAAAACCGAGAAAAAAACTCTCCTTAAAGTGGAAAAAAAAAATATTTTATTTAAGTAAATTTTGCTGAATTTTCTGAAATAAGGGTACCTACCTACTTTAAAGTACAATTTTGATATTTTTTGAGCTACCCTGTATACTGGGTGACATGCACCAACTTTTGGCCTTATTTGTATTTGGGTTGTGCTATTACTAAACAAAAATCCCCATAGGTTGCACACAAATAATCACACTCTATAATACTTGCCTTTTCGAGACCCAAAATGCCTGTCTTTGAGCCCTTAGGTATCCTTTCACATGGATGGATGGAATCTTAACGATAATAACATTGACTTGTCGTGAATTACAGGGTCAGAAAAGATGCCAAATGCTACAGGGAATTTTATTATGACAGATACTCCGCCATCTCGTGATATTGCGTGGTACTGCGCCACCTTGTGGTATTGTGTGTAACTTATAGTCGATGACATCACGCGTTCCCTTATATCAAAATTCAGATTATGAATTTAAAAAAAAATATTTAGAACTTTGTGATAACATTTAAACAAAATTAAAAAAAACGGGTCTCCTAAAAATGTAGATTATTATAACGCAATAGAAAAAAAAAACGCTTAAGCTTAAATACCGGATTGGGCCTAGAAAACATGAAAGCATATTCAGCACTAAAAAAATCTTACTTCTTTTCGACATATTATACTGGCATTGGTAAAAAATATTGTAGATAACATCAAATCACACAAATTCCTTGACTCCATGACTTCATGACGATTCCTGACTGGAATATTGGACGAGTTTAGTCATGAATCATTATCGAACGGCGCTACCGGTGATTCCTAGAGATTTATCGAGGCAATCACAATAAGATAATTACAGAACACTTCAAATGGTATAGAAGCAGCAGAGTCAGCAGAGATTGTTGTTTTATAAGAAGATTTCTAAAAGGAATAGTCAAAACAGCAACCCTTGTCTGCTATATAGTTATTAATAGAATCTTGTTTCAGTTCAACTTCGATTTTCTAACCTGTTTTCGATGAGCGAGACGAGAAACAATAATTTGTTTTAAGTATGTTTTTCTTTGTGTATATATCGGAGAAGTGTTAAGAATTTTTGATCTTGTAATCAACAGGATAAGCATAATCAAGCATGTTACTCCTAGTCTGTCTGTAGGCAATGAGTCGCAGAAAATTGTTAGAAAAACATTTGTTCGAAATACATTTGCTCAAACAGTAATTACAAATGCATAAGGACAGAAGGAGCCACCCACTAAACGGTCCAGAACGTAACCCCCCAAAAGTGATATAGACTCTCAGACAAAAGTGTAGTAACAATATGGCGGAAGTGGATACACTTTTTTCCCCTCATTTCGCCTCCTTATTATTCTACCTCAACACCGAACTTTCTAGGGTATTGAGGCTTGACTTTTTCTTTTCAGGTCAAAATCTGTCAAAAACTGTTGCCAATTGCAAAAATAAAAATCTAACCAGTGGTTTCATAACCTTCGGAAGTATTTTCGTGGTGAAACAAGCGTTGGAGGAAGGGTATGGTAACCTAGAGGTGCTGGTTATCTAACCCCCTATGGTTACCAACGATTGTGAAACTGGGCCTTAAAGGGGGTGTGCGCCAAAAATTAAAGTTTTAGTGTAAAAAAATCTAAGAATAACTGTTCAAACCTCGTTATTCTACGATAAACCATCGCTGAGATATACCGCTTTAAAGTGTGGACGACGCTCTCGTGACGTCACGAAAACTTCGTCCAGCCGCGCTCCGCATTGTTAATTTGACTGTTCCCGGCACGCGTGAGTGGTTTTTGTTTAGATTATTGCAGGTAACACAGGAGAAACATACAGTGAGGACATAAAGTCCGTCGCCCCCCCTCTAACTTTTGAACCGCTCGGTATATTGCAACGAAATTTTGAATGATGATATGTGACTAGATTCTCCATGTTTTGAAAATCAAATGACAGCTTTAGCTGTCAAAATGACAGCTAGGTGCAGTTTTGGAACGTTTTTTTAAATAGAAGGCGGTGTCGAATGATATATCGTTTTAAAGGTTTTTTTATTCTTAATTTAATCCCCGATTCTGAAAACATTTGGTTTAGCGGTTTTCAAATGATGACGAAAAAACAAAGGCTTGTTTTGCTCATAAACACTCATGAAAAAAAAAAATTAAAAAATTTGGATCGCTTTTTTATTCATTATTGTCTTTTTTTCAGTAATAATAATGACGTCATGACATTGGTAACTTAAATAATGAATAAAAAACCGATAAAATAGTAGATTATACCACGAGTCAATAATGATAGCTATTATTCCCGAGGATTATTACGAACTGAGCCGCGTTAGCGGCGAGGGAGTAACATTCCGAGGGAATAATAGCCATTATTGCGAGTAGTATACTCTACTTTATTTACGACAAATTAATTTATTTGAGATTTTCAATGAACAAATTTCATCCGTCTCATAATTTTCAATACAAATCCACAAGCACTACACGTTTGACACTGACACTTTTGTGGAATAATGACCATTAATCCTGCTGCTCGTCATTAATCCCTGGAGGAATAACATATGTCATTATACTGCCAAAATCACAAATATAATACGCACATTATACATTAGTCGTAAATAAAAAATTTTAATTTTTTTTTTATGAGTGTTTATGAGCAAAACAAGCTTTGGTTTTTTCGTCATAGTTTGAAAACCGCTAAACCAAATGTTTTCAGAATCAGGGATTAAATTTAGAATGAAGAGACCTTCAAAACGATATATCATTCGACACCGCCTTCTATTTAAAAAAACGTATCAAAACTAGCTGTCATTTTGACAGCTGAAGCTGTCATTTGTTTTCCAAAAAATGGAGAATCTATTCACATATCATCATTCCAAATTTCGTTGCAATATACCGAGCGGTTCAAAAGTTAGAGGGGGGGCGACGGACTTTATGTCCTCACTGTATGTAAATATAATTAACTCCACTTTCTCGTGGGTCGCTTGAGCTCTCGTGACGTCATAGGGTGAGATGCGGTACCTTCATAGAGCCATATCTGCGGTATTATTGGTCATAGAGGGGTGCGGATTTCACAGTTATTCTTAGATTTTTTTTCTCTTTTTTTTGAGATGAAGTTGTTTTTTTCGCGCACACCCCCTTTAAACATTCTCAGATGACAATCCTGTCATTACATATCATTTTCATTGATCAGTGATTTCTGGAAAATAAATACAAAAATAGCTTATAATAATAGATTTGTTCCAGCAGGCTATCAGAAATGTTGGCAGCAACTTGTGACATGCGCAATGACAAATTTCCGTTCCAGCAAAGAAATGTTGGTGATAATTTGTAAATGTCAGCTGTTTCAGCAGATGTTTGAAACATTTATAACGTGTTGGCAACTGCTCAAAATGCTTGTCGATTTTCTTCAAACATTTCAATTCCTAACCTAACTTTGACCTCCACCTTTGATCAAGGTTCCACCTTTGATTGATTTTTTCATTACAGAATAGCAAGGTTCCTAAAGTTATTAAATAACGAACAAACATAGGTCGCTCCAATGAAAATGACGGCCAATGCCAAGCGGCAAGCAGTAAAATTGGCGCCATAAATTTAATTCAAACAACCGGGACATATGTCATCAAAAAACTGTTTTTTGTGTATTTTGTGGTATTTTAAGGTGATTTTTTAGTGTTTGGAAGGATAATTTTCGAATTTTAAGATGAAAGTTTTTATTTTATGAAGCTATTAGTAGAAAGCCCGAATGTTGGCAAAAGGTATGACTTCTTTTTGACAAACCTTCACCTACTAAATAATTAGGTAGGTACTCTCCAGGATTTGTTTTCTGTTTAGTTTTTTCTCAACCAAATCTTGAAGGTCTTTACAGACTTTACACAAATCAAAAATCGCAATAACACGTAGTGTATAAGCAAACACACTTCACAGGGCACAGACGCTTGGCATTGGCCTCCATATTGAACTTTTTTTTGACTCTCGTTGAATTCTCTTATTGGGAAATGTCAAACATTTTCGTTCCAGCAGAAATTTGTTTCCAACTTAAAAACATCTGTCACCAACAAATTTAACTGTTAGGTTAATGTCACCAATATGTTTCCAACTTTTTGCTGGTGCAAACCTATATTACGTTTAATTTTTTTCAAGCTTGTAGGTAAACAAATTATTGACTCTACCAACTTTTTTTGAAAAAATTAATTTTCGAGCAAATATTTTTCCAATAAATGTTTTTCGTACTGTTTCTTTAGGCAATATTTCAACCCCTATCTTGAAATTTGTGCTCAAAGACAATGTTTGGAACGTTTCCTTATTCTTTCGTGAAATGAAAAGTTTGAATATTTTGAGTTTCACGAAAGGATACACACCCCTTTTCTTGAGGACGACGGGTTGGATCTTCTCAGCTTGTGGTTCAAATGTTGTCCTCAAATAGGTACTCCTTTCAGAAGAGATTTTTCTGAATATTGCTGTTAGATGTGAATATTGGACAGATAGTATAGGTAGTAGTATATTATTCAACGAGGGGGTAATGATGTCTATTATTCACGAAGGATGAAGTTTGCACTACGAGCCGCAGGCGAGTAGTATAGGTGAGTATAGGTGACAGCCATCAGCCACGAGGAGAATACTATACTTTTTGTATGATCAGTAAATAATAGACACGAGTTATACGGTTTATTATTTTCTTCATAAGCGTTTGGTTGTTATGACGTTTTTACATAACCATTTTTTTAGTATTTGAGTTATGTCATGAGACTCATAACACAACTAGTGGTGTTATGAACTAGGTCATGAATCTATAACACAGCTGTTTATTTTTGTAATTTGACAAATGTCATAGTTAAACCTGTAAAGGTAAAATGAAGGTAGACAACTACTAATAAACGAAAATTGAAAAAGACATTTTCTTATTTTTCGCTTTACAGATAAAACATTGTACATCACACGAGCGTTTAAACATGATTACAAAACTCGTGTGTCTAATCTTTCACACTCGTTATTGTAATAATGTTCATAAACGCACTTGTAATGTGAATAAATAATATTCGTAACGAAATTAATTGACCATTCTGACAACTGGAGGACAAACTGAGTTTAGGTTAGCACATGTCTTGTCCAAATCAGCTGTCAAAATGACCGCTTTGAAGGTTGAAGTATGTTGTCAACTTGCCGAATTTTCTGATTGGCTCTCAAATAGTGGAGTAATGAGATAAGGATATTTTCATTGGTGGAAATCAATCAAGTTATGAAAAAAAACTCACTGTATGAGTTAGCAGTCACAATGATCGATAGAAAATGGATGTACAGTCGTGAGCATGAAAAATGGGACACCTGACTGACAGGTCTTGTCATTTTCCGCTATTTTGGGTAAAATCAGTATTTTCTCTACAATGGATTTTTTGTCAAATATGACAATCCCTATCATTGCCATAAAGTGTGTTTTTTTTAAAGATAAAAGTCAAAATGACATTATGTTGGCAATACACTGTAAAATTGTCAATGCTTTCAAATTTTTTACGTATAAAAGGCTTGTCTTGCCAACATAGTTACTAAATTTTTGACTTGGGGAATTATCTTTAAAAAAAAAAACAGACTTTAGGTATAGTAAGTAAAACAACATAAGCTAATAATAGTTGAAGCAGACAATAATTGTTTTTCTCTTCTGGTCCTTGGCAAACTGGACTAATGACTCAAAGTGGAAAACTTTTTACAAAGCAACAATTTAAAAATTTCCAAAACTGGGAAAAGCTTGCAAGACTCATCTTTCTTTATAAGATAATCCGAAGAAATCAGAAGTCATTCCCTTGAATAAATCCAATGGTCCATGAATATTATGAGTCCTATCAATGGTCAATAGGTTTTTTATGTTATATTTAGGATGACGTCATCGAACAAGGAAAGACAATGTTGTCAATGGCTTTTTTTTTCTTATAATTTACAAGAATGTCATGTGTCAATAATTCTGACGACAGCTAGAAATAACGAAATGGAAATGTTTATACAAGTCATGCAACGTCGCGCGCCGTTGCCAACCAAAAACATTTGAAATTCCCCTACTTTAGATGCGTTAAAAAGTACTTTCAGTTTTGTTAGGTTGGTTAGGTTGGCAGCAGAAATTCACTAAATGTGACGACGTCATCCTAAATATAGCGTAAGAATCCTATAATATCTAATAAATTTGGATGCATTTAGTAAATAGCCAGAAATTTTGATGAGTAAAATAACAACACTTCAGACTATTACAAGACATAGGGAAACTTTTGCCGGAAGGGGAATACCAGAAGTTTCAGTTTCTGATAATGGCTTCCAGTTGAAATCAGATGGATTTGAAACCTTCCCAATGAAGTGATGAGGCACAAGCAATAAGTATTCTATCATATATCGTGTAATTACAATCAAAACATGTCAATTTATTGTTGGAATACCAGTTTTGACAGATGTATGAAATTCTCACGATAATTGCATATAGTAACTGGTGTTTTGACATTTTTTGAAAAAAAAAAAAAAATCTATTTTTGATTCATGAAATATACAGGGTGTTCCGAAACTATTGTGCCAAAAATTAAGGGATGATAGATGTCGCCAAAATAAACGTTTTTCACTTATAAACCCATAGGCGCATGCGCTCTGGTTTGGTGACACACACACATTACAGTTCGCACTGTGGTAGCCACCTTGCACATGAAGAAACGTGTTTGAATCGGATACTGTGTTATCAAATAATACAAAACCCCAAGAATGCTTGCAGCATTTATTAAAAACAATGATCCACATCAAAAGATGCTCAAAATTACGACCACCCGCCCTAATGCATGCGTGACAGCGCCGACCGTAGCAGAAATATCGAGTAGATTTCTGCAGGAAACCCTTCCCGAACTGTTACAAACTGTTCCCCTGTATGCCAGACAAAACAAGTGGTACTAACACGACGGAGCTCTACCGTATTACTTGTTAGCCATAAGGGAACATCTCAGCGAAACATAATCTGGAGGAAATAGTGATTGGTAAGGGCGCACCTATTGCATGGCCACCAGGTTTACCAAACCTGACCGAATGCTTCTTTTTTATTGGGTCACATGAAAACTGCAGCTGCTGAAATTCGCGAAGCGCCCGGAATTTTTTAACGTGTTCAGGAGTTTCCTGCAGAAATCTACTCGATATTTCTACTACGGCGCTGTCACGCATGCATTTAGGCGGCAGTCGTAATTTTGAGCAGCTTTTGATGTGAATCATTAATTCGTTTATAAAAAGTCGATTCGAGTATTTTATTTTATAAAAATAATCTAATAGGTAAAATTGCTCTAATCAGAGAGCAAGTAGTAATTCGTATCAAGATGAAGAAAGCTTCTGGTATTAATTTCAATTGAGGTGTAAGTCCCAAAAAATGCAAGGTAATATGTGAATCATTGTTTTTAATAAATAAAGTCTGTTTTCTTTTTTAAAGATAAAAGTCAAAATGACATTATGTTGGCAATACAATGTAAAATTGTCAATGCTTTCAAATTTTTTATGTAGAAAAGGCGTTGCCAACATAGTTACTAAATTTTTGACTTGGGGAATTATCTTTAAATAAAAAACAAACTTTAGTGCAAGCATTCTTTGGGTTTTGTATTATTTAATAACACAGTTACTAATTCAAACACGTTTCTCCATGTGCAAGGTGGCTACCACAGCGCTAACTGCAATGTGTGTGTGTCACCTAACCAAAGCGCATGCGCCTATGGGTTTATAAGTAAAAAACGTTTATATTGGCGATATCTATCATCCCTTAATTTTTGGCACAATAGTTTCGGAACACCCTTTATATGTATATGGACTCTTGAAATTATAGAAAACACGCATTCGATAAAAATGATAGACACTTGATAAATAAAATAATTGCTCCATACCAAATTCATATTTTTCCTAAATTATTAAATATTCGATAAAAATAACATAGTATAGACTTAATAATAGTTATTCTTTATACAAGACGATAAAATGGTAGTTTATCGTTGACCGGAAAAGTTAATTCACGAGCGGAATCGCAAGTGAATTAATTCCGGGAGACGATAATGGCATTTTATCGTCGTGTTTAAAACAAAGTTTTTTTTCCATAGCCTAATTATGGACGCCTGTAGTATCAAAAATATTTAGAAATTATTTGAGTCAACACTTTTGCATAAGTAGAAATTCGTTTGACAAACTTTGACAAATGAATAAAAAACAAAATATGTATAGATTTTTGACAAAATTATCTATCCTTGCTGTTAAAGTATCATTTAATCTACTCTTGCGGTTAAAGTACTACTTTATCTACTGTTTTTAGTAGATTAATAGTTATTTATTATACAAGACGGTAAAAAGATACTTTACCTGTGAGTGGAAAATGTTGATTCACGAGCGACGAAGGAGCGAGTGGATTAATTCCACAAACAGGTAAAGTTTTTTTACCGTCGTGTGTAATATTCTATTTTATTCTTGAGCCACTTTTTATTTATCACAATAATTACTAAAATCATAAACTAAAATGTGCTAAAATTTTACATAGATTATGACAAATTGACAAAGTACCTAACAAACTGACACATTTCTGGTCTTGTCAATCATGCAACATATCAGATTTCTGTCAAAAACACTATAATTATGAGCAAGTTTTTAAATTCATTAATTGCTTCAGCGCATTTCTCCTGATGGGCAACCTATCCTTGTTTTGCTGCTGTCAAATGACAAGGACAGCAATACATCGGTGAAAATGCGCATGTGACATTGATGATTTTGAAAACTTGCCCAATTATAAAAGATTTGAACAAGTGGGTAAAATTGACTTATGAGTGGGTGAAATTGACGTATAAGTGAGTAAAATTGACAAATGAGTGGGTAGAAATTGTTCAGTTTCACTACTTCAAATAAAGGGTTTGAGTCGATTAAATGATAGTTTACCATTCGCGATAGAATAAAGGCTACTTTACCATAGTAGCTATGGAAAAAATAAATATAATGAATGCTCGGAGCCAAATACAAAATATGTTTCCTATATCAATAAATATTTGTGAAAAAATAATACAGGTTTGATTAATTTGAGGAATGCTCAGTAGAAAGATGTAAATTCGTTGTGGCAAAACCAATACAATTGCTTGGGTAAGTTTGGGTTAGTTTTGGTAAGTTGGCGTTAGTTTGGGTTAATATGTGCGGATAATTACAGTATTGCCACGTTTTGTGAATAGTTATATCTGCGGTTATATCAGTTACAGACAAGAGCGATATAAGTCACTTTATATTATTACAAGTGTAAATTTGATTTAATAGTAAATACGACTTATCGGGGATTTATATATTTTTTTCAAAATGCAAAATTTCATTTAATAGTGAACGTGAATAATCGAGCATTTTTTATACAGTATGGGCAAAAAGAATGGAACGCCTATACGGGGGTTTCAAAACTATTTGTTTTTTGGAAAATCGCTCGGACCCGTTACTTTTATTTTCAAGCAGGGTATTTTTTGAAAAATAAAGAGTATACAGAGTGTCCCAAAAATGATGTTACCTACATCAACTTTGTTATTTCAAATGACAACCCTGTATATTATTGCATTTTCGGATTCTACGAAAAATTATGGAAGTATTTTATGCATAATGTCCTATACTTATCTTCAACTGTTTCGGAAATATTGACAGTTAAAAATTGACTTTTTTGCAACTTTGACAGGCTGTAAAACCTAAATCGTTAATTTTAGACCAAAACCGATCATACATTCTTGTCTTAGTTTTCCATAAACTATCATTTGACACCAAATTTGAATTTAATAGGAGATTAGTTTAACCGGAATTTTTAATCATGGATTAAATTCAAAGTTGGTGTTAAATGATGAGTTTATGGAAAACTAAGATAAGATTGTATGATTGCGTTTGCTCTAAAATTAACCGTTTAGGTTTCACAGTCTGTCAAAGTTTCAGAAAAGTCAATTTTCAACTGCCAATATTTCTGTAACAGTTGAAGATAGGTATAGGATTTTATACATAAAATATGTCCAGTATTTTTCGTAGAATCCAAAAATGCAATAATATACAGGGTTGCCGGTTAAAATAACAAAATTGATGCAAGTAACACCATTTTTTGGATATTCTGTATAGATTTTTTTTCTCCAAAAATGCGCAACTTAAAAATAAAATTGACGGGTCCGAGCAATTTTTCAAAAAAAAAAAGATAGTTTTGATATCTCTGTAGGTGTTCCTTTCTTTTCGCCCACGCTGTACATACATATAGTGTAGTACACATTTCATTAAAACCGATCGAAATTTACCCTGCAAATTGTAAATTTAGTATTTTTTTAATCTGCAAATTGCATTATATTATCGGTCCTTAAGTACGAACCTTAAAATTTGAATTGATTGAGCCGATACCTACTTGGTGCAAATTGAAATTCATGGTCATGAGGAGAAGTTTTTCTACTATATTTTCACTAAATTAAGTAAAAATATGATTAATTATTAATAATAATTAATTTTACTTTTTCCGAAGCTATTATTGAGAAAACAGTTTTCAAGAAGTTATCAAGTTGAGGACCCAATAATAAAATTATAGATACACTTGTGTAAATAGAGAATCTGGATTTAAAAAAGGCTTGGGAAAATCCTCAATAACGAATTAATGCTCTTGTGAGGTACACAAAAACCAGACTATTCACTAAAATCTAAAATGTTTTTAAAATTGAAGAACTTTTTGATAAAAAAAAAAATCTAAAAACTATATATTTTAAACCAACCTTATTTAATAGTACGTAATTAAGTCATAGTTCAACTAACACACCATTTTCGAAAGTAAATTACACCAGTCCAAATCTCTCAAACTTTACGCGAAAATTGAAATTGCGCTCACAAACTTCCACAGGAGTTGCAACTACAGTGCGAATAGTCCGATATTCGAATCCAGACTGCGCGAATATTGGCCGCAGCCAGCAGAATTCCAATTTCAGTAGTTTCAGGTTAGGGGGAATAACAGTCAGCACGATCCATGTCCTGTGCGAGTTATGCGCCCCACAACGCTAGCTTATCTTGCTGGTTATGGATGGGTTAATAGCGATTAGCGTGATCCTATATGTTTTACGTCCGAATAAATTAGCAGGGTAGGTAATTTGTGTTTGTTTTGCCAAGCAGGACTTGAAATCTAATTAGAATTTTAGAAGATAGATAGCGGCCACACGGTTGGTCTAATAATGCAAAATCACACCTATCGCTATATGGTTCACGCATTTATACAAAACTAAAACCGAAGCACGTCACAAAACAGTAAACTGGCTCTGTTATCAAGTTATCATGAAAATGTGAAGTTTTTCTTTGAAACTAAAGTAGAAGTATGAACATTTTTATAATTTTCTCAAGTTGGGGAAACTTTACAAAAATTCGCGAATGGAATTTCACGTCGGAATAGTAAAAATGGGTCGGTCACCAAGAGGTAGTCAGTGATAAATTACATGCTAGTGTGTCAAGAATTATAAAGTGCTAAATATTTGAAGACGAATAATAGGTTATTAATCGGATAATAAGTGGATTTCAAGTCGATAATAAGTCAGTGGATCGTGATTTAGTTTTGTGCCTATAGGTATGCTTGATTGTACCTAGTTCAATTAATTGTTACTATAGTGGTCTTTTCGTCGTGATTTTTGTGATATTATCTCGAGTAATAGTTATTAATTAGGTAAATGGATTTTGTTACATGTAACTCATGCAGGAAAACTAGCTAAACTTTTCTTGTTTGACTAATATGTAAAATAATTCACGTGCCTTATTTATACAACCTTTTATTCAACGATTACGTATAATCGCGTTTTTATAATTGTGAGACCCCAAATTCAGAAACTTGGCAAGATGTTAAATTGGCGAGCGGTGACTTTAGTTTCTGAGTGGAGACACAGATTAATGTGGGTCCTATTTGCGAGTGGAAAGTAAAACACAGAAATATTGTGGTCAATTAAAATAAAGTTTATTTTATTGAAATAAATAAAGCTTGTTATTACATATAAGGCGTCGGTCATGAATAATCTAACAATAAAATTATTCAATCTCTAATCTAATCTAATTAAATGTTAAGGAAAAATTTATATGATTATAAATATTTTCCTTATTTTCCCCTACTGAAATGTTTTTCTTATAGATAAGCGTAAAAGTTCCCTTGTATGCAACAAATTACTAAAATTTTAATTTACAGTTTGACTCGACTCACGCTCTTGCCTTCACAATTTCTGGCTGAACATAAAAAACTCTACTTACATTTAACAATGATATATTTACTGCTGGCCACACCTAATTACATGGAATACTTATTGGTCGAAGGAATTTACTTTACTTATGAACATTTAATAAAACTCGAATATTTTCGCGCTGTTATTTCACGTCGTACTTCTTCTCTCGGTTAATTCGACAACTCTTTCACGTCGTAGTTCTGACTTTCTGGTCACAGGTCTCTCGATTACTACTTGTTTCTTGATTACTCAACCGAACACTGGTTTACAGACGTAGCTCTACCCGTTTACTCTCTCTTTCTCGAACACTGCTTTTCTCCTGCCAAAGTTGCCTTTTTATATCATTGGTCCCCCCATTGTCTTGAATGTTTTTTTTTTTCTGACCTCGATTTTACATGGTTGAATCATAGGGTCAATAAGTGTATTTGGTCCCCTTTTAATCAATTATTAAGGGCGTCGCTAAGTGGTTTGTTAAGTGGGTATCATCATATAGGCTCGTGCGTGATTTATTGATCCTTTTAGAAATTTTTCGGCACCTTTGGAATGTTAATTGTTGAAAGCACTTAAAAAAAAAGGTCCATGAACTTTTGCTCTATTCATATTCCAATGTATTAGTCAATTATCGGGTATATAGGGTAACGGCTTTCAATAATTTCTGGATATCGATGTTCAGATAAATTTTAATTGAAGTTTCTGGTTGTGCTGTCTAAGTGATGATCTCTCCTGGGATGGTTATTTGGTAAGTTCTTGTTATTCTTAATTAAAATTTCTGTAGTCACTACATAATGAATAATAAAAATGATTCAAATGTGAAGTTGAAAACTTTAATATTATCATGTTCGATTTGTATTGTCTACATTTGTTCTGCAACAATACAATCTGGCTACACTGCAGCTACGAGTTGCGCGCACATGTAATTTTTTTTTACTTTTTTTTTTGTATTTATTACAATTAAGCTCTCTCTTTCTATTTATGCGAGACACGTCAATTGTTTACAATAGAAGTAAAACTTTTCCCATCAATATTTCTTAATGTTTAAGACCTGAGCAAATATTGACCAGAGGCGCCGACTTTTGAGAATCCTCATGGGTGCAGGATAACGACTTTATAACATTGTTTATGAGGGGAGGGGGAAGCTCGCCTCAGGCGCCGCCACATGCGGAATTTTTTTTTCTAGGAGTGTGCGAAAAATTTTTTTTTCTGCACGCATTTTAGGCCATGAAAATATCACTTTTCGCACTAGTTCGGAAAAGTGAAATAATTATGCACTCAACGGTTCTTTCATGTCCTTAAAATAAGCGTGCGAAAAAAGTACTTTTCCTCATTCAATTGCCACGCACTACGCACGCGCTCTAAGTGACGTTTTGTTTTATTTTAGCCGCCTCTGTCAACTGTCAGACTGTCACTGTCAACCAATGCACTATACGCACGGCAAAGGACTTAAGCTTACTTTTCATGCATCCGTTTTTCCGTTAATCCGGAAGTATTCCTATTGGTCCAATAATTTGGCGCCAAAATATTGAACCAATAGGAATACTCCCGGATCAACGGACTGACGGAAAAACGGATGCATGAAAAGTAAGCTTTATTAAAAAAGATCCGCGATGTATCGAAAAGATTATATCAATATTTTTTCGATATATCGAATGTTAAATATCGATTAAAATATCAAGCGCCGGACCTTCCGTTGTGCGCGGTACTGTTTCGATTATTATCAAAAAATAGAAATGGAGAATAGCATATAAGGCAATTTTTCGCGAGGATAATCAAACATAATCTGAATATGCTCAGAGGTTATGTGTGAATTGTGCCATACTCCTCTAACTCCCTCCAGTTCCTCCCCAACCAATTCTGGGCCTGCGAGTGACGTGACTATCAGCATCTCATAGTGATGACGTCACCCGCAGACCTCGATGAAATGCTTGCTGTGCTAGTGAGTTAATTTTCTCATCGATTTTAAATGTAGAAAAGATGATTTTCAGTCTGTTCTCACAGGAGAAGGAAGTTGAGTGTTCTTGATCCTCGAGTATTCCAGAATTTGATAGTGGGGGAGTTAGGGGAGTATGACAAAATTTATACATAAAATCTGAGCATAATCGAGTATGCTTGGTTTTCCTCGCGAAAAATTGCATATAATGCCCATGTAATAGAGCATAGAACTAACCACATAACGAAAGGACAGAATACTAATACCACTTGTATGTGCTCCGAAATTTTGACAGGCACGTGACTGGATAAGACAGTTTCAATTTACAAATCACGTATCTGTCAAAATTTCGAACCAAATCGACGAAAAAGATGACAAAAACTAAAAACGAACTGGGCCATTGTATAATACCTATACAAAGTTGTGTTAAGGATAACGCACACCTAACATGGGATTTTTGGGCTCTATATGGATTTGGCCCATTTTTTGATATATTGTAGAGAATTTAATTCTGAACAACCTTTAAATGGGCCGAAATCTTGTAGGTGTTACGGTCTTTGAGATATAAGCGTTGAAAGATGAACATTTTTGAGACTTTTTGTGTGGAGAGTATACGAGATACTCGTGCTACTGGTGTTTATCAGTGAAAATATTGACAGGTTCACATATTTTACGCTTTTACGTCACTTACAAATTAATGTCAACATAGGTTAAGGCCGGGACCGCACTGGGGTCTATGTTGGCGCCAGTGCGGTCCTGGCCTTAGCCTATGTTGACATTTGTTAGTGACGTGAAATATGTCGACCTGTCAAAATTTTGACTTATAAACACCAGTTTTTCGTATACGCTCCATTAGGCAATTTAATCCATCTGTCAAAAAGGAAAATTCAATATGGCGTGGGGCCAAGCAAGCTTCTTTTGAATATGTTTTTATGTGTATTTTAAATTATTTTGCTTAGAGTTTTGCTTGTAACTTTGATTTTGATTATTTAATACGATATTTGTTGACTAGGTACCTAAGCTATTAAATCGGGCAGAAACTAGATATTTATTTGTGTTTTTTGGCCCATGTGTGGCCACGCCATCTTGAGTGTCACGTGGTTTGAATTGCCTAATACAAAAAGTCACAAAAATTTCATCTTTCAACGCTCATATCTCAAAGACCGTAATACCTACAAGATTTCGTCCCATTTAAAGGTTGTTAAGAATTAAATCCTCTACAATATATCAAAAAATGGGCAAAATCCATAGAGCCTAAAAATCCTATATTAGGCGTGCGTTATCCTTTAAATTACATGATACTGATGCTACCACACGGAACGGAATGACCAATAAACACGTTTGTACTTCCGCAATCCCTACGAGATCTTCCATGGGTGCTCCGCACCCATGAGAGGTTGCTCATGGGTGCACCTGCCCCAATGCCCCCATGCAGTCGGCGCCAGTGATATTGACTGATCTCCAACTAATTGTACTGAGTATTTTAAGTATTGGTATAAATATTTTGGAATAAATTTGAAGCTTTATAAAGTTACAGACAAAATTATTAGACCGAAAATCGCGTTTACTTATTCAATAAACCTCAAACGCTGTGTAACACGTACCTACTTTTATGAGTTTTGATCTCCGTTAGAAAGTTTTGACTAAGTTTGGTATCTTAAAACTTCCAACAACTCTCTCGTAAGAGGAAGGGCGTATAAGCAGAATCAACATCGAATATATTCTTTGCTTCCAATAACTCTGTAATAACAAAAGGGAATTACCCGAAAACCGTCCTTCCTACTTCGAACATATTGCTTAGAAAATCATGTTAAAATTTCTATGGCATTGCCAGGAAACAATAGAAGTTTGCTTCTTTGTACCTACATTATAAATGCACTGCAGAGGAAACAATAGAAATGTTATATTTTCTACAAACGTCACCAACGTGCACACTTTAATATGTATACTTAACCAAGGTTGTCTTTTTGATACCCTACATTTTGCGTGACATTTTCCTAGTGTTACGAATTCACAAAAGAGACAAATCTGGCAGTTTCTATACTCACATTAAAAATTGGTGCTCGCGCTGAGTAGATATTACGTGCAATTTTGTTTAAAATTGGAAGTATTATTATGTGCACGCAATAGTATCTCTTTTCTAATAAATGTATTAAGTAACAACATTTTAATTTAACTTGCTGCATTATTATCAAATATTCTTTGGCGAAATGTAACAGTTTCTATGAAATTTCTTAAGCAAACTGGTCCTAAAATAACAAACGAATGTTTCTCTCCCTTGAAAACATCCAAATTTTACTTATCCAAACAATAAACTCAAGACGGCGGGTTTAAATGTGCTTTAACACACAAAAAACGTTCATTCGTAACCAGCCTTATTTTATTATCTGACTTAATCCAGCATCCAGATGGAGATTGGGAAAACTTACCCTTGCGTTAGGGTCATTTAGGCAGACATCCTATACCAGACTTGAAGTGTAAATTAATAAAAGCAATTTAAATTTGTGTACCCTCGAGAATCCTTAGAGCTTAGATAGAAGCTGGCAGACTTAAGGGTGTCCCAGCGACTCAGACAGAAATCTTTGAGCCATAATTACGTTTGGATAAACCAAACTTGGGTTTCTTATTTCTGAAATATTATAGAATCCACAAATTGAATTAGACTGTCTCATTTTTTAGCATAGGTACTAAAAATTATTTCGGTATTTTTTATAATAAATAACGAGTAGCTCTGTGTGAAATGGCTATAAAATATACGTACAATTTATTTAACTTTTTTGCCATTGAATATGCTCGTTCGTGTCAGCGCACTTCATATTTATAGCTACCATCATCAATCATTTTTTTGTTATCTTCTATCGTTCCGGCGGTTATTTTGGCTGACGTTGAGATTTTGAGATTGGCCTGGCTCTGTTGGTAAAGTAATACTGTAGAACCGTTACTAGCTCATATACTTTGTTAGACAATAAATTGACTTTGTGTTTCGAAAGAATATATTTTTGAAACTGCAGATTTCTAGAACAAAAAAAGTTTTTTTTTTCCATTAGAAGTAGCAAAGATTCAGTCGACACTGAATGTTTTTTTTTTCACTATGTAGGAGAAGGTTTTGGACGTATCAGTGATAATGTTTCAGCTTTCAAAAACGCATTTGGAAGAATTATCACGAGATCACATTGGTGCCGAAAAGCCAACGTCAGTGTACACGACTTATACGAGAATATTCAGGAATTCTTTCCCAATATATGAATTGAATAAATGAGAATTTGCTGCCTAGAGATTTCTTTGATTGATTGGTTTCGTATATAAAAGCGCATTGGTAGTTTGTAAGTTGCAGTTCAATTTAAATAAGAGAATTGTATACATTTTTAAGGGGAAGCGATAAGTGAGTTTTGTTAAATCAAATTAGATCAACAAAAGTTGTTGTTGTTAGTGAAGATAGTTTCGATGGACCCGCGCAATTCGTGACGATATTAAATGTCTGTGGATTACCAGGTGTAACATCCTAAAAATCACAAACAGATCACTAATCTTTTCATCTTTCTCATTTGGTTCTTTGGAAACACGCTCTTTTGGTGATCCCTTCACTGACGTCTTTAAGACAACATCGACGAACTCCATCGATAAAACTTCTTTTACTTTTGCGATACTTACGTGTACCTACCTCTACTCACTGACTTGAATTCATCAAACAATTTATGCTGTTTTTATGAAAATGTTTAATAGTTATTTACAAGTGCGTTTATGAACATGATTACTGTAGTTATATTTAAACGCACGTGTGATGTACAACTTTTTATCTACAAAGCGAAAAATAAGAATTTTTTTTTCAATCATTTTCGTTTATTAGTCGTTGTATACCTTCATTTACCGTTATAGGTTTACCTTTGACATTTGACGGCATTATAGCACGGAAAAAAACTTTACTACTAGATTTGACCGGCCGTGAAAGCCTTCATTCTTTATTCAAACGCCTCTACGGGGAGGAAATACCACGACTTATTCGACGCTTGGAAAACTTACGCAAGAAAAAGGCCCATTCTCTAGGCTCCCTTGCTTTTCTCCAAAGATGTAGAGACTCGAAAGTCGTTCCGAAATTCCTGAAGATTCGAAGAATTTTTAATTCCTTCCAATCTAACAGAATTTTCGAACGAGCGGAACGAGCCTTGCTTCGGGAACGGATCCACCAAACCAGGAAAGACCTAGCAGCTATGGACAAGGATCTTCTATCGATAAACCAAAGGTTATCCAACAGTATGCACTGGAGTGACTGGGACAAAGTTGACCAGATGACGTATGACGTGATGGAAGCCACACTAGCGAAAACAACCAAGAAACTGGTAAACAAGTTTGAGTCCTTGAAGCCAGTAAACACTACGAAACCCACAGGCAATGATCGCGATCGCACAGTTGTCAACCTGACCCAACGCGTTCTGACTGATTTGGAAACCAGTGTTCTGAGAAAAGGAGGCAATTTTGCGATAACACCGAAATACCTGCCATTCGAAGACATCATAGCAAATGTGGAAGCCAGCATACGCACATTACCTCAAACCACTGCGGAGGAAATACGCAATGAAACCTCTAGGATTCTACGACCTGCGAAACCTCCAAAGTGCAACCTGACATACGAGGAAAGGAAAGCTATTCGCAGCCTGAATACAGACAAGAACATACTAGTTCTGCCTGCGGATAAAGGAAACGAAACGGTAATCATGAACGTGACTGACTATAAATCGAAAATTTCCGAACTTCTAGACCCCTCCACCTCCAGAAAGCTAAAACGTAATCCCGCTGCTTCTATATTGCGAAAAACTAATCAACTCGTCCGAGTACTACCGTTGGAGCCGGAAAATATAAGGAAACTCATCAAATCTGAGGCCTTACCACCTAGAATATATGTGCTTCCTAAGATTCACAAAACAGGCAACCCACTCAGGCCCATTGTAAGTGCAATAGATTCGCCCACATACAGCATAGCCAAATACCTCACCACCCTCCTTCAACCACGGATTGGCCAATCCAGCTCTTATGTCAAGGACTTAGCTCATTACATCAAAAAGATCAGTGATATCACTCTATTACCAAACGACATTCTGGTTAGTTTTGATGTCGTCTCATTGTTTACTAAGGTACCAGTAAATCAGGCCTTAGAGTATCTGAAAGATGTTTGGAGGCAATCAACAACTTATTTCACCACTGTCTGACGACTACGTACTTTCAATGGCGAAATAAATTCTTTAAGCAGACAGCTGGAGTCGCAATGGGAAGTCCACTCAGCCCGGTTATCGCCAACTTCTACATGGAACGCTTCGAACAAATGGCACTGCGAACGGCCACAAAGAAACTTACTTGTTGGTTTCGCTAGGTAGATGACACATTTGTTGTTTGGAACCATGGAGAGGCAGAGCTCGAAAACTTCCTTAATCATCCAACTCAATAGAACCCAGGATACAGTTTACGATGGAAGTTGAGAAGGATAACAAAATTGCATTCCTCGACGTCCTCTTAGAAAGATTGCCCTCAGGTAAACTGGGACACAAAGTATATAGGAAGCCGACGCATACGGACAGATACCTCAACAAAGAATCTAATCACCATCCTAGGCAAAAGAGAGGAGTCATTAAAACTCTATCTGACAGAGCAATGCGGATTTGTGAACCCAGATACCTTCAAGACGAGATGCAACACCTAAAATCAGCACTTGAAGGAAATGGGTACTCCAAGCAGGAGATAAACAGAGCCATAAGACCGAAGCAACAGCGCACAACTAACAAGGAACCAGCACAGGTGGCAGGGAGAGCCTTTCTTCCCTATATCAAAAATGTCATAGATTGCATAGGACGAACGCTAGAAAGACACAACGTTAAGCCTATCTACAAGCCCACAAATCAGTTCAGCAAGGTCTAAGATCGGCCAGGGATCCTAGGGCACCTCCTAAATCGGCTGGCGTCTATAGTCATCGGAGAAACACGGAAGAGAACACTTCGTCCTCTACCACACCGCCTCTGAAAATGTCTACCGCAGCAGTAGACGAAACGTTAGGTAGAAATACTAATGGACCACGGCATTATAGCCCGGAAAAAACTTTACTACTAGATTTGACCGGCCGTGAAAGCCTTCATTCTTTATTCAAAAATAGTTATGTGTTGTGTTATGAGCCTCATGACATAACTCAAATACTGGAAAAATAGTTATGTAGAAACGTCATAACCAAACGCTTGTAGATAAAATCTATTTATCTACAAGCGTTTGGTTATGACGTTTTTACATAACCATTTTTCTAGTATCTGAGTTATGTCATGAGACTCATAACAACAGTGGTGTTATGGACTAGGTTATGAATTCATAACACAACTAGTGGTGTTATGGACTAGGTTATAAATTCATAACACAACTATTTTTGATGATTTGACAAATGTCAAAGTTAAACCTGTAAAGGTAATAGTTATTTACATTACAAGTGCGTTTATGAGCATGATTACAATAACGAGTGTGAAGGATTCGGTCTACGACCTCGTCGTTCTAATCACACTAGTTTTGTAGTCATGTTTAAACGCACGTGTGATGTACAACGTTTTATCTACAAAGCGAAAAATAAGAATATTTTTCCAATTATTTTCGTTCATCAATAGTTGTCTACCTTCATTTTACCTTTACAGGCTTACCTTTGATATTTGTCAAATCACCAAAAATAGTTGTGTTATAGACTCATAACCTCGTCCATAACACCACGTAACCAGAGCCTCATCATTGGGATTTTGGAAACCGTAAGAGATACAGGGTCGGTTAAATTATGGCAAAGTTGCGCATTTTGATGCTCAAAAAAATGCCCCTTTGATATTCAGGATATTCCGAATACTTCCGGAGATATCCAGAAAAATTTCGAAATTTCGCAAAATTGTTTTTATTTTTTCCTGACTTTATTTGAAGTGATATTTCGAAAAAAATATCACTTCATCATAGCCACTTTTTCTCCCCTACAAGATGCTACCATCAAATTTAAAATCTGACGTTTCGTCTTTTGGCCACCATCATCAACTTATTTTTTTTAAATACAACCCTGGATTTTTTATTTCAGATTTTGAGAGCTTCTGATGTTCCAAAACCTATGACGTATCGCATTTATCCGAAAATAGTTATTTATGCAACAAGTGTGTAAAGTGAACCTTTTTCCACGAATGTGAATTTTGACGCATGAGCCGAAGGCGAGTGCGACAATCACATGAGTGAAAAAAGGTGCTTTACGCAAGTATTGCATACAAAATTTTTTCTACTACCAATCAAATATGTGTACAAAAATAAATTTAGTCGAATACTTCACGCGCTAGTGCGTAAAGAATTTTACGAACTAGTGCGTGAAGTGATTTACCAGAAAAATGCCAAATTGACAGTGTCGATATCTGTCATTGACATTACTTTACGCACTAGTGCGTGAAGTGAAATTTTACGTCTTCTGAATAGCGCGCGTAAAGTGAGTACTTTACGCACGGTAGTAGAAAAAAATATTTTTTTTTTACTTCTTAGTAATTTCCTACCAAAATTCTTTTCTCTGTCTCTCTCTAACACATTTAGTTTTTATGGAAAGTGCCAATAATATAAATTTTTCGAATAAATGCGATTCGTCATAGGTTTTGGGATATCAGAAGCTCTTGAAATCTGAAATAAAAAACGAGGGTCCGTATTTAGAAAAGTAAAGTTGATGATGGTGGTCCAAAGACGAAACATCATATTTTAAATTTGATGATAGCATCTTGTAGGGGAGAAAAAGTGGCTAAGATGAAGTAATATTTTTTTTGAAGTATCACTTCAAATAAAGTCAGGAAAAAATAAACATTTTGCAAAATTCCGGTTTTTTCTGGATATCTCCGGAAGTATTCGAAATATCCTAAATATCAAAGCGGCATTTTGTTGAGCATCAAAATGCGCAACTTTGCCATAACTTAACCGACCCTGTATCTCTCACGGTTTCCGAGATCCCAATGATGAGGCTCGAATTTGGGCCACCCTGTACCTGTATACCTAAAAATTTCAGGTATTCTACTTTTCGGCACGGAGTGCGGAAAAGTGATCATTTTTCCGCACTCGGTGCGGAAAAAAACGGAAAAGCACTAGGCGGAAAAGTGATACTTAAATGACCTAAAATGCGTGCGGAAAAGTACACTTTTCCGCACGCTCGTAGAAAAAATTTATTACAAAACAATAACTCCGAAGGTGCTCTTTGAAATAATCTATGACTTAATCTTTTCTTTAAATTGTTATGACGTCATCGATGACGTAAATAAAAACCCTCGTGTCGTGCAACGAACTATACATATCGGGTCTTCAAAAAAAAAAAAACAATCAAAGATTGCTTTGGTTACGAAAACGTACGTCGCATTATTGTTTGTATATTGGTCAGGATTTTTGACATGACATTTTGACATTAAATTTCATTGACTGACATTGTCAAAATTAAAGAAAAATATTGCTAAGACGTACGTTTAAAAAACCATAGCAATCTTTGATTGGCTTTTTTTTGAAGACCCGATATGTTTGGTTGAAATTTCAGACATTTAAAAAGCTATTTTTCAAAAAGGCAAATGACGTAAGTACAAAACCCTCGTAAAACTAATTTTTTTTTACGCGTCTCATTTCGTCAGCACCCCTTGTATTTGGAGTTAGTTGCGCTTATGCACATCCTGAAAATGCCAGACAAAAAAAAAATCCTGTGCAATTCACACCCGGTAGAAGTGAAACCTTCATCGAACTGCATGCATTAAGCCTCATTTACACGGTGCAAGTAGCTTGAGCAAGTACTAACGCCAGTAACTAAAATTTAGTAACTTGAATCGTGTAGACACCTTAATTTAGTACTTGAGCAAGTAAACTCTCTAGTCAAGTAATTAGTCAAATGAATAGAAGCTGGTTCTATTTACTTGAGCAAGTGGCTTCCCCCTCTCGTTTATTTTACTGACTTTAGCGGGCCGGACGTGTGTTGACAGGATTTGTATTTAGTGATTAGTGAAGTACATTAGTGGGGTTTGAATTTGAATATTTTGAGTATTGTGTTGCACCTTGCACCTATTAGTTGCCTTTGCAATGTCGTATGTAACTGCTTCCTGTTGCCAGATATGATAGTGTAATTTCCAATGTAACTTTTACTGGAATAGCAGGTCTCATTACAGTATCTTGTGTGCTAATCATGGGTTTTATTTCGAAAAGTTAACTTATTGAATTGTTCTTTTGTTATCCGCATACAATTTCAACCAATAATGTGGAAGATGCACCATGTGTTTCTCTACGAGATATCCATGGTCGAACCCAACAACGTTTTCCATTTTCAATTTCTTTCAATAAAATGTGTGATAATTCTCCATAAACACTCAAAATGCATTTTTAAATTTCTTTTCGAACAACTGTACTTGCTGCCATTTCACCTCAATTTGCACTAATTACTAAATTCGACTTAAAATCAGTAAAATGCATGTAAACACCCACTTGCACGAAAACAAAGATAATTTAGTTACTGGCGTTAGTACTTGCTCAAGCTACTTGCACCGTGTAAATGAGGCTTTACACACATACTAACATAGACAGTGGCGTCCCCCCCTCCAAAAGACTTGAGAAAGAACGCAAATAAATATAGTTTAAAAAAACTAAAATACACGCTGGGGTGTTTGGTTCCACATTTCTCATACATTGAGCACCCCACGCTTTTTTGACAATAATTTTAATATTTTTTGTTCATTAATATTTTCTGTTTATATTAAAAATTATTTTTCACTTTTTAGTTCGATGTATCAAAAGCGTGTTAGCCCCAGAGATTTCCAGACTTTTCCAGACATTATCCAGACTTATTCAGGGTTTTCCAGAGTTTTCCAGATTTCATCCAGATTTATCCAGACTTGTACAGACTGATCCGGAATCTGGAAAATGATTCCCAGGTCTTTTGGAACATTTTTCAGAATTTTTCCGACCCTTCCAAGAAATTTCCAGGCATTTTCCAGACGTTTCCAGAGATTTCCAGGCATTATCCAGACTTATCCAGAGCTTTCCAGAGTTTTCTAGACTTCATCCAGATAAATCCAGACTTGTTCAGACTGATCCGGATTCTGGAAAATGATGCCCAGGTCTTTTGAGACCTTTTTCAGATTTTTTCCAACCCTTTCCAGAAATTTCCTAGTCTGGAACGTTTCCAGACTTTTCCAGACAATATCCAGACTTATCCAGAGTTTTCCAGACATCATCCAGATTAATCCAGACTTGTTCAGACTGATCCGGATTCTGGAAAATGATCCCCAGGTTTTTTGGGACCTTTTTCAGAATTTTTCCAACCCTTTCCAGAAATTTCCAAGTCTTTTCCAGACGTTTCCAGACTTTTCCAGACAATATCCAGACTTATCCAGAGTTTTACAGACTTTATCAAGATTTATCCAGACCTTATCCAGACTTGTACAGACTGATCGGGATTCTGGAAAATGATCCACAGGTCTTTTGGGACCTTTGGCAGAATTTTTCCGACCCTTTCCAGATATTTCCAGGCTCTTTCCAGACGTTTCCAGAGCTTTCCAGAGTTTTCCAGACTTTATCCAGATTAATCCAGACTTTTTCCAGACTTGTTCAGACTGATCCGGATTCTGGAAAATGATCCCCAGGTCTTTTGGAACCTTTTTCAGATTTTTTCCAACCCTTTCCAAAAATTTCCAAGTCTTTTCCAGACGTTTCCAGAAATTTCCAGACTTTTCCAGACAATAACCAGACTTATCCAGAGTTTTCCAGAGTTTTACAGACTTTATCCAGATTTATCCAGACCCTATCCAGACTTGTACAGACTGATCCGAATTCTGGAAAATGATCTCCAGGTCTTTTGGGACCTTTGGCAGAATTTTTCCGACCCTTTCCAGAAATTTCCAGGCTCTTTCCAGACGTTTCCAGAGATTTCCAGACTTTTCCAGACTTCATCCAGATTTATCCAGACATTTTCCAGACTTGTTCCAGCTCACTTGGCTTGTTCCAGGTTCCTGTTGTGTGTTGTGTGTTTGTATTAATATAAGCGTGTTAAAAAAGTGTTTCTTTTTCGTTTAGTTTCATCGGGTCCCTTTTTCGTTTCATCGAGTCTCAAATCACTCCCAACGATTCTAAAAAAGTTTCCACTTCAAAAATGACTCCACTCAACATTCCCTATCTCACGCAGAGCATAATTTTGTTTTAGTTTATATATTTTCTATTTATACAGCAAATTAGACGTAGCAACTAGGTATCATCTAATATGTCGATGTAAAAAATTCTAAAACCGCCGCGCCAGTTAGTCTATCATCTTACAAGGTAAAATCACAGAAAATATAAATGCCCGAGAGAATCGCGCAACGCTGTTAAAATTTGTTTGCCGAAAAGCTAGCGCGAATATAATTTATTTCAATTTATAACACCGGAGCAGCGCCTCTAGCGGTCTGCCGTCGCCCATAAGCGTAGGTTTTCTATAGTTAACTATAATATTCTTTGGTAATAGTCTTTACTGTTTTCCCTGTTTGTTATTTGGAAGCGATGAAGCATCAGAATGGACAAAATCCGGCTTTAAAGATTTAGTACATTTATCCGAAAAAATTAAAAAACATCAAAACTCAAAATCACATCTTACTCTTATCTTTCAATACAAAACGTGTCTGTGAGAATTGTGAGATTGAAAACTATAATACATTTATGTATAAAAACAATTGTTAGACCAGGACGATGTACTCAGCGAGGTAAGTTACTTTGTTACTTAATTTCTAGTTTATTGATATAAGATCCTTCAATTTCCACGATTTGATAGACCGAAAAAAGTATTAAATTGAGCTTAGTTGGTTGTTTGGTAGGGTAGATATGAAATCCCTTAACAATATTTTTAATTATTGGTAGGTAAACACATCACATAACTCATACGATCACTTACAATAAATTATTTTTTTAAAGGCCTAAAATAAACACTTCTGGGCGTGGCACCCCGAAAAATTTCAATTTTGTCAAAGTCGACAGGTGCACTTATTGTTGCTTGACAATTATAATTTCTTTTCGGCACTCAGTGCGGATAAGGCCTGTATCCGCACTGAGTGCGGAAAAGTGTAACTTTGAGCCCGGAAATGCGTGCGGAAAAGTACTACTTTGCGCACGCTCGTAGGAAAACCTATTATCCCACTGATGAGAAAATGTTTGGCTTGATTTTCTCTGCTTTTCCATCCATGCTATGGATGGTCAGTCACTATATTGCAGCAAAAATTGCTGTTTAGTGTTGAATCTTTGTCTTAGATGGCGCCACGATCAAATTTCGACCGTTGTATATTATCATTATCAGATTTCTCTACTTTTTATAAATCAAGATACTTTACTTTAGAAAACTTACTTCAGATTAGTATAACATTTGTAGTTCGACTGGACGTCCAATTAGGAATTTTTAGATAGGATTTGATTGCTGACTATACCGAATTATTTTCATTTATTAATTAAATTGATAACTATTCTATTTCAGCGTTTTATTTGTATAAATGAGAATCAAGGCACCCCTAACCCAATACAAGGCTTAAATGATCCAACGCCTAATGGTTAATTTTTACAGTCAGTCAAAGTAAAAACTTTTGGCACCCCTGGTGCGGTTTAACTAAAGTCCAAAAACGGGCAATAGCTAGTTCCGTCACAAAATTCTTCTAAAAGTTAAAACCAACTTATAAAACACGAAAACCTAAAATTAACTAATATCATTTTTTGTCTACAGCCACAAAACTCCTTTAAATTTATGTTTAAAGTGATAACTGTTCGCGGCTGCTAAAAATTATGAAGATTTGTTGAAGATACCAGATAGCAGACAGCAGAGAAGTATGCATCAGTTAAGTGCACCTCTTCAATTTGTGGAACAGTGATTCCACTTGATTTACTTCAGCAGTTAAGAACTCGTAACTGAACAAATTAACTATTACTTGGTGCGCCGCTCAATTTTAGAATAAGTGTAATTTTTTTCATTTATATCAATAATCAACGTATTCTTCAAATAAATAATTTCAAAGTGTTTTTTTTTTTGTACTGTTTTCATAATTGTTGGTTTTCAATTTATACATATTTCCCACCCAGAGCCTATGAATTTTTTCAATATTTATTAGGACTAGACTTGCACAAGGTATGTCTTAAAAGTCAAGACCAAAATAATTAACAATTCCTCTCCAGAAAACCCTAATTGTATCTTATCCGTTGTCATTAAAAATTAATTAAACGAAAACTACAAAATGTTTCCGACAGTTGACAGTCACCAGCCTTTGCAATTGAAATACTTAATTGCTGAGTGATGATTATTGGTTAACACCCCCAGGACTGAAGACCATAAAATATAAATAAAATCAGAACGGAAACATGTTTCAAAATACTGATTTTCAATTTCAATTATGAGACTTTGAAGGTAAACTAACTAGGTCAAGGATTTTCATTAAAAATGTCTTCATTTCAAAATTTAAATAAAATTGACCCAAAGCCCGAAAGCTTCCATTATTCCATCATTAATATTCACATACAATATAGCAAGAGGGGCTATAGAGAAACGTTAAATTAAAATTTCAAATTTTCTCCTGGGTAAATACGTTAGCAACTGTGCTAACTTTATAAGCTCGCGTTTCAAAGTTTTCGGCTTAAAGCAGGCAATCTATACATAGATGTCTCGACACGTCCAACAAATTCCTATAACTTTTGTGAAACCTAAACGTATTGACAATTGGAATTTTATAACCTGAATTTACCTAAATTTTATTTCATAAAAGGAAAACTGGAGAAACCGAAAAATGTACTTATCATAAAATGTGTTCGGGAATAATCGAATTTCATATCAGGTTTGAATAAATCCATGGAAAAACTAATAATTTATATGAAAAGAAATGAGACCCGTTTTATAGCGAGGTGGCCTAAAAAAAATTGCAGGTTATCTAAAATAACACACAAAAGTTAGAGAATGAAACGGCGTTTGCGGCGGGACAATCAAAAAGTATTTTCTTATTTAGGAAGGCCCGCAAATTGGTTTCAAGCATTCATCATTTATTTATCATAAATTTATTTAAAAAGGAACTTTTCTTTTTTCTATAAGTGTATTTATAATTGTTATACCAGAAATCATACGGAGTGGGATGTTGCCAAATTGCGGTTCCCTTTGAAGTAGTGTGCATTACCCGATCCGAAACCACCCCACCACCCTTGTCTTTGGCACTACCCATGATCTCGACTTTGGCTCAGTCTCCTTGACCTTGAAAATATGGCCTTGAATTACACCCTTGAGTTGGCGTGTGGCGTTAGTTGGCGTGTGACCTTGAGATGGTATGTGACCGTGGGTTGGCATGTGGGCTAGAGTTGGTGTATGACCTTGAATTGGTGATAGCCTTGAGTTGTTCAAGGTGACAGAATATCTTGCCCTTGAGTTGCCGTGTGACCTTAAGTTGGTTTGTGACATTAGGTGGGTATGTGGCCTTGAGTTGATGTATGGCCTTGAGTCGTTCAATGTGAAAGATTATTTTCTCCTTGAGTTGCCGTGTGACCATGAGTTGGTATCTGATCTTGAGTTGAAGGTGTGCGTTTTAGGTGTGATTTGGCACACATGTCATATCCAGCCGATTCAATTCGTTATTGAAAAAAAAAAAACTCTGGAATTTTTCACTTCTCTTGAATTAAAATCTCGCCAAAGAATTATTAAAATGTGCGTTTAACAAATTAAAAAAAAAAAAAAAACTACTTCAATTGGAGTGATTCGGCGTGAGATATCGTTAAGGACATTTTCCGTAATTTTTTTATTTCCTCTAAGTCAAAATGAATCCAGCGTAGTCTCAAATGCGTTAAAATTAGCGATAAACAATAAAACGAGCTTGATTGCAGCAAATGATTCAACGTAGTCTAAAATGTAATAAAGTTTGCGTTTTGCCGCGACCTTGACTTGGGCTCCGTCCCCTTGAACTTGAAAATGTGACATTGAGTTATCGCGAATTAGGTTGGAGGAAAGCAATCCAGGTTCGATCGAGCTGAATCTATCAAGAGTTGTGCCACACGCAATGTCTCAATACCCGCAATTTTTATGGCGGCTCATCAGAGAACGGCAGAACATAGGAATAATTCCTGTTTACCTTCATATGATGGTGTGGAACATGTGAACAGCGCTTTCAAAAGTAGGATTGCAACATACCGAATAATACTGACCACATTGACTTTGCAGTATTTCTTGTTACTATGATGAACGAGTTGAATGTGCTGGAGCTAGTGTTGGAATTTCATGGTACAATAAAGGTAAATATGGTTGCGGTTGGGCCATGTTATGACCCGACACCAGATCTCCATACATTCAATACCTCCAACAAAATTGTTTCTGTTGCAAGCGATCTGTATGGAGTTTATGAATCATTTGTGGAAACAATGGAAACGCAATCAACAGAGTTTTAGGAGATAGATTTAAATATGAGTTTGGTAGAATTAAACAAATTAATAACCTAAATATTGCATAGTTCAGACGCATCGGTGGCTCAGCCCACATCAAACTACCCAAAAGCATCGAAAAAAAAAGTACCATTATGCCCATCAATAATGTGATAAGCCAGGACCAGTGTTGTTTTGCTTGGGCTGTCACATCAGCATTGTGTCCCGATGCTGCTAGATGGCGTCATAGATTACATCTCACCCACATGGATCATATCAACTGTTGATCCAAGCTCAGTTGGATAGGTTCTAATATCCAAGTAACAAAAGCTGGCTGCCAACTAACTTGGTCTAAATTGTCCTCGCGAGGGTTTTGAAATTTCCAGTAAAGTTTTGTGATATAAAAAGAGTTTGAGCAAATGAATACTCTACACCGTGATTTACGCAGCCCGTGGATTAGGAGTTGTGCCGTTTGCAGGTGGATTAGTTGAAATAGCATCTAATCCACCTGCAAGCTAATGCACGGGCTACGTAAATCACCCTGTATATATCAGTCAATGAGTATGGGTTGCAATCAAAAATAATACATTAAAATATGAAATATTTATTCCATTAAGATATTCGAGTACATAAGAGTCGAAAACTGCAAAATGTCAATTTGTTGTTGGTAGCTGAAGACGTATCAAAAGTAATGGTGATGAACGATTCAATTATGATGTTAACTGTTCCAAGAGTCGTTATTGTTGGATAAAAAAATTATTACACTTGGATTCCAATCAAATATTGAATCAAGAAAATAGATTATACTTTTGTGATGGTTGTCTTATTAAATTCGAGTCGCCATTAAAGTCGATGATGCATCAAAAAAATTATTCTAGTCATGTATACACATTGACACCAACAAGCGATCCAAAGACTGATAAATTTGAGAGAATTGTACCGGAGAATGTAATGATATTTGAAAATATTGAAAAACAGATGCGTGTTCCATCTGTGGTTTATGCAGACTTTGAATCAATTTTAGAACCGATGGACACTAGTGAACTAAACCCTCAAAACTCCTACACATAATGATTCAGTTTTTAAATTTGAGCTATACTGCGGAATGCATCACTTCCGCCCAAATTTTTGTTTCTCGCTTGGAAAACGATTTAATGAATCGTCTGATACCTGACGAAAAGTTGGATTTGTGTGGATGTGGTATTTGCGAGCAACCATTTAACGAAAACGATATACTTAAAAGTAGGAGACCACTCTCATATAACCGAAAAGACAAGATTTTGTGCTGTTCATTCCATTTGTAATTTATATTATATATTACCTAATTTTGTCATTATTTTTCACACTTTAAGTGGATATGACTGTAATTTGTTTATTTAGGAAATTCATTGTCATGTCATAAAATTTATGTTCTTTATATATATTTATATCGTTTACAAAGAGTATTTATGTACACGACTATATGGACAAAAAAACCGGTTCAATAAAAAGCAAAAAAAATAAAATTACGATTTAATGACTGCTTAAAATTTTTATCGACATCTTCGGTGAATTTGAGTAATAGATTGGAAATTGATAGTTTCAAGGAAACTCGCAGGTATTTACCCGATAATGAAAAATTCAATTTGGATCGGCAAAAGGGTGTTTCCCCTATAGTTTCATTGATTGAATGGAAAAAATAAATTGCCCAACTGATCCAACAAAATACAGTTTTTCGATACTTAACGTGAGGAAGATATCAGCGATAAGTGTTACGATAGAGCGAAGAAGGTTTGGCGTTTGCTTCATTATAAGAAATTGGGTGAATATTCAGATGTGTATCTCAAGTTAGACATGACATTATTGTGATGTCTGGATGCTCATAAACTGAATCCAACGCAATATTGCTTCCAAGTTTATCATTTGATTGCATGTTGCGTGTGACTAAATCAGAGTTGGAACTATTGACTAATATTGACACTGACACTGATATTGGTTCAATTATTTAAAAAAAAATAGTTATTTATGATATAAGTGCTAAAAGTGACATTTTATTTTGTGAAAAGGGAAGTTTGGGACACGACGCCGAAGGCGGAGTGTTCCATCCCTTTGAACAAAATAAAATCACTTTTAGCACGAATATCATACACTATTTTTTCTACAAACACTGTTTAAAAGTCCAAATTAACGCATCCTTGAAATCCTCAATTTCAAATCTTTCATCTAATTTATTTATGAAATAGGTTGCTGGCAAGAAAAAAAAACGAATTTGTTTATTTTTATTTGTCATCTCTGTTTGTCATTGTTGATTAATAACGTCAAATAATCACGAATTTTTGCTTACGGTTTCTGCACAATTTTTGGTTTTTGCGTGGTTTCATTCAGTTTCATTGTAGGTAGTTTATTTTCTGGGCGATGGAAAGTGATCAAGACAATGAATTTCTCCCGGCGGAAATTGAAGAAGCTGCCAATAAAGCTACTTTCGAATTATTGCCTAGCAAGTCAAAGCAACAGTACGAGTTTTCATACAAAAGAACATTGCGGATCAAATTCTGCCAAAAGTTCGGAGAATAACATTGCTCTTTACTCTCCTGGTACAAGTTTTACCAAAATAAATTCAGTATTTGCTACCAATGAGATTGGCCATGGAGTTTCTTATTCTAATTGCAGTTTCGCTAATTTTAATTTAATTAAATAAATATTTTACTTTGATATAAAATTTCCTATGTTTTTATATTTTCTGATCAGTGCTAGAAGTGATTACTTTTAGCACTATCACTTTTAACACCAGTGTCATAAAATGGCATTTTAGACACTGACAGCATCCGTTAAAAATGACACTTTTAGTGACGTTTGTAGAAAAAACAATTTAAAAAAGGAGTTCGGCAGATTTTATAATGATTTTAATTGACATGTAGCATTCTGCATATTTTGTTTTTTGTATTTTACACATTATGTTTAAGTTTTACAGCTCTATTCACCATTTTGTTTGTTAGTCCTGATTTTTGATTTTTAAATTTTAATTTTGATTATTGATGATTTTGTTTATAATGTATATGCTTTGTCAACGAGACTATTGTCTTATAAGATAATAAAGCTTATTTTGATTTGATTTGATTTGGTATTCGCGGCGTTATAATGCCTGTATTACATCTGTGTATTTTTCCGTGTATTTATTCATGTAGTTGAGGGTGACAACCGAAAAACTTCAAACGCAACATAAATTAGCATTATGAAAAATAAAATAATGTTGGCACCCTGAAATACATGAATAAATACACGGAAACATACACAGATGTGATAGGTGCGTAAGTCAGATGAGTCTTTATTCGATAAAATACATTTTTTACCCATAGGGTGTCGATCATGTCAATGAAATAAGAAAATTATTCATAAAAGAAATAAATAGGTACAGTGAAATACATACACCTAAATCAAACTTAAAAAAACCCACAAAATCTATAATTTATCAGAATATGTACTAGCATAAAACCTAGTGTATGCTAAAGCTAAACAAAATCCCGACATCCAGAGTTGCAGCACATAAAATGGTCAGCGCAAGTACCTTATTGTTAGTTAATTTTGTTATTGTTACTAGATAATTGATTTTTTTGTGATTTTATCTATTTCCCTAAATTTTTGACCTGATCCAGAAAAGAACTCCTCCAAACTATAGTAAGCTTTACAGCTCAAGATTGTTTGTTTGATCCTCTGTGGCAGTTGCTTCCGGAAGACAAGGGGAACGGCATTCCTGACTTTCAGAATATTATGTTCAACATTTTTTGAGATATACGAATATTGAGCAGTTTCAGTTTCCAGATTTTCTTTAAACCGAGTATTATGGCTGTGATCTAATTTCAGTTTTTCAAAAATATCTGGATTTTCTGAGACAAACATTTTGCATTTAATATTGTAAATGTTTAAAAACTCTAACTATTGCCAATATTTCCAGTAGAAAAATTTCTGCAGCTTTCTCTGTTTGCTTTTTGAAAAATTGTTCTTGAACGCCGTTTCTGCAACACAGAACGTTATAAACTTCAAGATGCTGATCATCAAATACGTTTGAACCTACTCATCTTCTGAACATCAGAAATTCGTGAGTGGAGTCACTGATGCTAAGGGCACCTAATAACCTTGACTCAACTATTTTCAAAATTCACCGCCCTCCCCCCCCACGAGTATCAAGATCGGAGTATATTTCAAGGTCAAGCAAAATATTCCGTGACCTTGAAAATGGCTTAGACAATTCAAGGTCACACTAGTCCTAAGGTGACGAATTAAATTAGCTCAATATAACGTGTGCGCCCTGCCAAGCTAAATCACACCTAAAGCGCACACCTTCAACTCAAGGTCACACACCTACTCACTCAAGGCCACACAGCAACTAAAGATCGGATACCCACTCAAGGCCACACGCCAATTAAAGGTCAAAATATTTTGTGACATTGAACAACTTAAGGCTATAAACCAGCTTAAAGTTACATATCAACTCAAGGGCATAATTCAATGTCATAATTCAAGGTCACATTTTCCAAGTTCAAGGATGCGGAGCCAAAGTCAAGGTCGCGGCAAAACGCAAATTGCGGAAAATGTCCTTAATGATATCTTAAGCTGATTTGGATATCTATGAAATGAAGCATTTGACGGACTAAAATGAGTCCGCAAATTAGGTATTTTTGGGAGCGTATACAAAAAAAAAAAAACAATTTTTCAACCATTTATAGACAAAATGCGATCAAATAGTATAAAAATAAAATAGTAGTATAAGCAACGCATTAGCAAAGGGTTTTACCCATCTCGTGAGGCCTTAGAGTACATGCTTCGCTCCCTCGAGATAATCCCTACGTCATTTTTCACAACCAGCGTCCAACTAACCGTTTTAAATTGATTTATTGTCTTGTATGCATCAATCTGTTTTCTACAAAAAAAAAAAAAAAGATTTATCCAGAAGCAAGTCATTATTGTCCACTGTACTACGAAATAGAGATAACAAGATCTTGGGACAAAAAGGATAAAACTTTTAAGAGTAATTGTTTCTCCATAAATCCCGATAACCAGAGGAAACTTTTATTCGAGAGGAGTTTCAAGGGAATGATTTATAGGTTTTGGGTCTAGTGTCACGGTGAAAAGGGGATTATTGAGTAATAGTTTCTTGCGTGCGACGGTCGACCAGAAAATACACGACTATTGGACAAGTTGAATAGAGGAATTTTCACTATTTGTCAAATAGTATGTGGCACGTTTACTAAGATTCAAGAAGGGTGGGTTTTTGGCTTTTATTAAAACTCTATAACTGGGGCATTTTTTTCGAAATTTAAATTTTATTTTATTGGGTTCCTTACCAAATTATGTTTCTATTCTTGATTGTTGAATTTTAAACGAACAGACTATCGCCGTCTGGACTGGGGTGTAAAAAGATTCATTGGTGAAAAACAATGATAGAAGAGATCGGTTGAAAAGAAAAGATCAGTGTTGTAACATATCAGTTGTAATTGAGGTGATTAGTATGGCAGTTTAATTTAAGAGTAGTGAAAAGTTCATTGGAGTGAAGACAAAAAGTACTTTCTGAAAGAACATTTATTACCAACCCATTCAAATAGGTACCTACTCATTAGACAATTTCTAAATAAATAGTGAAGCAGGGCCGGTCCTAGCTCGAGCCCCTCTGCCGCCTTTGGGCAGGCATGAAAAAGCCGTCCTATATTTAGTGAATATTTGACTTAAATTAGGGCCGCTGGCGCCGCCAGAGGCGAAAAATTCGTTCGGGTGCCACGCCCAAAAACGTCTATTTTAAGCCCTTAAAAAAAAAGTGTTGCCAGACGAAACAACGTTTACGGATGACAGCCTTAATTTAAATAGGTACCTACAGTACCTACTAATAATCAACAAATTTATTATCAGTAGTAATATAACAAGTGCAATGAAAATTATCGATAATTTTTGGGAAAGCTGCCCGAATGCATTTGTGCAAATTTTTCAAAAATTATAGATAATATTTTCATTGCACGAGTTATATTTTACGCAGTATTTTACTAGGGACCTTGTTTAAAACAATCATTATGTTGCTATGTATCTGTATAGAAAGCTGATAATTTGTGTCTAATTTACTGTGTATGCACAAAGCTAATATTAACTCGTTGAGTCAGGTAACAAATACTTGAAAAAAAGTATTGGCAATTAGCACTAGTGCAAATTATCGATAATTTGCACTTGTGCAAAATTATCGCTGTAATTCGCTTACTATTGGTCCAAAATTGCCAGACGCCACTGTATTTTCACCTGAATATTACCTGAAGGAAATTTTCAATAGTAATATAACGAGTGTACCTAATGGAAATTATCGATAATTTTTGGGAAATTTGCCGGAATGCATGCAGGGCACGAGTGCACGTAGTGCATGAGTGCCTCCTTCAGTTAAAAACGCATGAGTGCAAATTTGTCGATAATTATAGATATATATCTATTGCACGAGTTTTATTTTATGAGATAATTTCATGAATCAAAAATTCAAATTTTTTGCTCGAACACCAGTTCACGCACCAGTTACTATCCGATAATTTGCACTACTGTTCATTCCACGAAACGAGATAGTAGAGGTAAACAAACAGGCGAAGCTTAAAAATTTGAAATATTGTAATTTAACTTTGGTAGATAAAATCAGACAATTTTTTTCATATTCCATAAAAGTGATACTATTTTAATTTCAAGCATGTACAGGGTGTTCCATTTTGGTTGTACATGAGGGATATTTTGGTTGCTATTGGAGTTGGAAGGATGCAGTTTTCGCGAACATTGACTACTTTTTTGTTAAACGAAAGATGCCGTCAACAAAATTGTCATCACCCGATTTGTTTTTCAGATGCATTTTAGGTATCTCTCATAACTGACCGAAGAGGTGACAACGGGTTTTTATAGATCATTTTACGTAGATTCCAGTGGCGGAGTCAGGTTGGTAGGTGATAGTTTTTAAATTATGAGCCAAATATACGTTTTTTCACATAAGTATATTAGAAACTTATTGGCTAGCTCTGCTGTCGCTGATTTAAATGATACAAAGTTCGATAGGTAAGAAGAAGAAAGTGTTCCACAGGGAGACATGTTCCACAATGAAACATTCGAAATAACTTTTTGAACTGCCCGCCTATTTAGTTTAAAAAAATGTGACCGTCGAACATAACTAATTGTGCATGTGCTCCTACAATTTTTGCGAAATTTAGTGAATTTTAAGCTTATTTAGTGGCTGAGATAGCTCAAATTGGAGTAATTTTTTTTTTTTTTACAGTCGATATTTCAATTGGTGATTAAATAAAATTCGGTGGTTTTCTGATAAATTGGAAATTCCGGAATTGTTTAGGCATGTCTGGGTTGGGATTCTGTATAAACTAGGGATATTTATAACAATCGATACATTTTTGCCAACTTTTTAAAAAAATATGGGAAAAGTTCCATAATGAGACACCTGGTGATTTGTGGGATTAATATACAATCTATTAGCATGCATCATCGAAATTAAAAAATTCCATCATAACTTCTGACTGTTCACCGAAACGCAATTTTTGTCACATTGTTTATACAAGGTGTCTCATTTGAAAAAAAAAAACCTATGTTTGGTTCATAATTCAAAAACTATCACTTCTAGAGGAAAGCTTACTTCGCCGGGAATCTACGTAGAAAGATCTATAAGAACCCGTTGTTACCTTTTTGATTAGTTATAAGACAACCGAGATACAAGGGGTGTCCAAAAATGCAACAAAATGACATCCTATACAGGGTGGTCCAATTTGGACACTTTTAATACGAAAGGCGTCATAACTTTTTAATCTATAGAGATAATTGTTTTCTGTAAAAACTTTTCAAAAGTACTAAGTATTCTGAGCAGAGTCCGGTGATTCTCAGTTTTTTGTTACTTCGCCAGAATTTCGAGATATTGGCCAAAGTCCGATTTTTTTAAATAGAACACCCTATATTCCAACGATTCATTAGATAGCTCTGCTTTTGCTGATTTCAATGATGTAAAGTTCCATAGGTTAATCGCTAACAGTTTTGGAGAAAAAAAAAAATCTTTTTGGCATAAGAAACACTGTGTTAGGAAGACGCACCTTTCTCATTTTCCTTACAGTTATAGAGTCTTCTAATAAAGGTTCTCATGACAAACATAGATTTTAATTCTATTCTCAGAAACTATCGAACTTTATATTATTGAAATTAGCAGAAACATGCAATGAGTTATTAAAATATAGGGTGCTCTATTTGGAAATATCGAACTCTGGTCAATATCCCGAAATCCTGGCGAAATACCAAAAAAACTGAGAATGCAACTGGATTTTGCTTGAAAAAAAACTTTAAGAAAGTTTTTACGGAAATCAATTATTTTCATAAATCAAAAATTTATAAAGCTTTTCCTAATAAAATAGTTCAAATTGGACCACCCTGTCCATGCTAGAAATTAAAATATCACATTTATGGAATACTAGCTAACCCGGCGAACTTCGTACCGCCTCTAAAATAATAAATACCCATTAAATGTTGCATTAACGTATCTATATAAGCTGAATTAAATTCAGTTTTTTTCGATGGTGAATTTGGCTTTGGTTGAAGAAAAATAATGTTTACTCTCTGGATCAGAAGTCAGTAAATCATCCCTTTTTAGGCAGCTTGTAGGCATTATTCTTGTATAGTGTACCACCAAATAAATAAACTCAGGCACAGAAATGTTCGAAGAATGTGAATAAAACAAAAAAAATCTCCAGCGCAGCTCTGTTTCACTCTATCTGCACTGCATACACTGTACTACTCCATCTGTTCTACTCTATCTGCACTATTCTATCTGATCTACTCTTTCTGCGCCACTCTGTCTGATCGGAATAGTGGAATAGTTCTGTTCGGAATAGCTCCAGTACCTGAGCAGCATTGTTCTACTGTATCTGCAATGAAATTACCGCGCAATGGCGAGCTTCGTTCTAGGTATCAGAGATGGCGCGGTATACAAAATGGTGCGCAATGAAAATGTGGCAGTAAACTTGGTATCGGTTATAAGAGATGGCGCCGTATGCGGGCTTAGTGATTTTTTTTTTCTATTACGTTGACAAGGACAAAAAATTCGTTTTATCGGCGAGCTCTACTTCCTGAGACGAGAATCGGACCCAGGCTATAAATGTAAATAAAACTGGTAAATTTAAAGTTTTATGTTTTTATTTCCATCTGTTTACGTTTTGGTTTCTTATTGGCTTCCAAATAATGTAAATAATAACTTGCATTATTATCACTTTTCTAATAAAAATAGAAAATGTGCCGTTTTATTAAGTTGTGAAGAGAAAAATTAATTCATATTTACTCAGCTACTCATTATGAAAATATTAATTTTTGTTAAAAGGTTCTCAAAATTCTCAAAACACTCGAATCAACACGCAATTTTGCACACTCACACTTCCCGTATCACGCAATATTTGTAAAACTGGCACAATGTTCTTTCATCAGGTGGGTGCCGTCCTATTAGAAAATGTTTCATTCTGGCGACTAAATGGGCATTTTGCAATGATTTGGCCTAAACAAGAATCTGCATATTATATTCGACGTTTGTAAACATTTTATTTTCAAAAAAGAACGATTACGTGGATTTTCAATACTTCAACTAACTGACATAAGACAAATGAAGTGTGTGTGTTGTGCTATGTTGCCAGATGTTTACCTACTTAGATACCGATTTCGAGTGGAATTTTTTTTTTTCAGTTTTTTACTATTGTTGTTGACTAGCATAATCACCTAATAATTGAATGAACTAAATTTTTTTACATCTCATAATGATTAGAATTTTCTTTATCTTTCAAATATTCATCAAAAAATGTCAAAACTTCAAAGGCAGTTTTCTTAAAAATGGTTGAGTTTGGACCCCATGTAGTGAGAACATTTTTTGTTCAACATGGGCCATATTTTCACGAGTTAAAACTTTTGTAGTCAAACCTGATAACCCTATATTGTTATCGAATACCGTTGATATGTCCGGAAAAAGTGGCGTGATAGGTACTTTTTGTTACAAGACATGTAGCCACCCTACATAAAAAGGGCCTCGCAATTAGGATGTCGCCGACGTCCACGTTTGGTTTGGCTACGCCACTAGTGAAGTGTTTCGGTTCTATTTACTTGAATATTGACTCCAATTTCTTTTTTTTATATATAAGTGGTCGTTTTTGCGTAAAACAAAGACGCTTACCATTGACCTTATTTGGATCACTATGCTCCTAATAAGGCCACCATTAAAAAATGTTTAAAATAAATACAATTATTTAGAAAAATATTATTATTCGAGAAATAGTACACAAAATAGAACTTATACGTTAGCTGCATTCCTAAAAAAAACAATAATTCCAAGTCATGGGATAGTGATCGAAATAGGTCTGCATATAACTAGGACAAATGAACTGAAACATCTCTTGCTTGGTTAGACTCCAGGCCTAATAATATGATACATTCTTTCGAAATAGTATATTGTGTATTTAGGTGGAAAAGTGACACATTCTCGGCCGACGGTGTAAGTTGACGGGCGAGGCGAAGCCGAGTCCGGCAAACACCGAAGGCCGAGAATGTGCTTTTCCACCGAAAGGCACATAGGTACTATTATTTCTGCGATCGGTTAAATTTCTGTTAAATGTTTGTTTTTTTGTTTCAATTGTTCAGCAGTACGAGAATCACTTTCCTGGCCTAGGCCGGAAAAGTGATTCCGGTATTGTTATTCATTGATGTCTTAGCAACTATTGAAACATAATTAAAATACCAGAATATTGAGTTTTGCGACCTGTCAACCGGTCAAAACTGCTGACATTTCTTGTCAATCGCAGGAAAAAACACATGTGAGGCCAATTGAACATTTTTCGTATGATGGCCTTGTTAGGAACATGCTAAATTGATTAAAAAAAATCTGTAACTAGAAATCTAGCAAATATATTATTCTGTACTTACTCTGTTGCTTTCTTAATACATAAATATCCGTGTAAAAATTACATTCGCTCCATTCACTTTATAAACATGTATATAAACTGATTAAAGTTCCAGCTTCAAAGTTATAACGTGACATGAAATATGTGGTTGGCCATTTTTCGACATATTAACGAGTTGCTAGGAACCCTCGAAATAATTTTTGATCTACAATATTCTAAATAACAATATAGATGTATAGTCCGACAAATACCATTTTAAAGTCACGTGATACTGGTGGCAAAAAACGTATGTCCATTGATTATGCCGTTGATATCACCTACAAAAAGCTAATGGTGGGTAATTACTATTGAATTTTAATATATGTTCCCACTAGCATTTTACAAACACGTTTCTGAAGTAGTATTGACCAATCAGATGAGAATTTTAATACTTGCAATTGTTGCGAGACTCACTTTTGTCGCATCTGCTGTCTGTTGTAATACATTCTGAACTTAAACTGGGTACCCGTTTTCTATTTGCTTCTTTTCCAGTTGGAAAAAGGTTAATATAGTCAAAATTATTAGCTGTGTTTGCTCGTTGTATTATTTTCGAAAATAACTTTGACAAACTAATTGATGACAGTGACGGATTCTATTCCAGGTAAGAATATTATGAACAATAATTAGACAGCAATTTTTTTGTCAATTTTACTATCACCGCTGTTTGTGATGTATTCAACAAGGATAGAGAAAAATCACGTGACTTTAAAATGGTATTTGTTGGACTTTACCTGAGTTGTTACCATATATAAACTTCAATGTACCTGTAAGGTTTAGGCAAAGAAGCATTCTTTTTAAGGTACCTAATTTGTCTACTCCTTTAAATAGATGTCTGAAGAGTATCAATCAATTTGTATTAGATAATAGTGATATTGATATATTCTTTAGTACAGAGACTCAACTTTATGGGGAATTTTATAATAATTTTTGATGATATTTTTTTTGTGATACATTTTATTATTTTATCCCATTTTGACGTTTAAAAATGACATTATTGAACGCATAATAACAAAGGTAAGTAGACGTTTATCACCTGAGTGACTTAAAATATTTTTAACTCACTCTTGGTCTTTAAGTCACTCTGCTAGTATAAAAATCTGCTACAAATACAAACAAACAACTAGTTATGCCATAGTAACTACCAGTTGCAATATTAGATATGCGCTCGTTAAGTGAATTCTTTTTATAATTTGATTCCTATTAAGTACTTTATTTTTCAAATGTCGATCAAAATGGAATAAAATTTTGTATACATCACGTGAGTTAAAATGTTTATTCATTCGAAGAAAATTAACCCACTCACTAGAGCTCGTGGGTTAAACTTTCTTCTCATGAATAAACATTCATTTAACTCACTTGGTGTATAAATAACTATTTTTAAATTTGTTTTGTGATTTTTTATAATGATTTTTTGTAATAATTTATTATATGCTTAAGTCATTGTTTGTAGTATGTATTTGTATGCTACAATAGGTTTATTAAACTGTACTTTTTTTAAGGATGTGGAAATCTGTTATTTGTGCAGTATAAATAAAGTTCTGTTATTATTATTATTATTAATATACAAAATTAGAAAAAATATTGTGTGAAACACGTTGGGAAAAATTATTTTTCGTAACTCGCTTCCTTTTGCGGAACTCGCTTCGCTCGTTCCGCAGAAATCTGCTCGTTACGAAAAATAGTGCTTTTCCCAACTGGTTGCACAAATAACTATTTCATGAAAGATTCAAATACACTACAAACGTTAGATTTATAATTCTGAATCTTTAAATTTTGCTACACTTTCGTGAGTTTCTCATAATTCCTGTAATTCAAATAAATGTCTCAGGGAAGTTGTTAGGGAAGGGTCTCTACAATAAACTTCCAAATTTTATACTTTTATTTTTTGAGAAAATATAAATGAAATGATACACAATATGTATTATAAAAAAAAAGGGAACCTATTCCAATTACCTATGTATTTCATAAAGAAAATTTGTAAAAAAAAACCTTTTCATCATATTTTTATCACTAAACTAATAAACAATAAGAATATTCAATAGTCAACAATATTTGTTTAATAAGTAATATATTGATAGAATATAAAATAGGCATTTGCGTTATCCCTCCTTTAGGTAAGGCTTGATATAAAATTGCTTCAATAACATCCACAAGAAGGTGTGGGCGTTATGTAAAGAATTAGAAGGATCTTGAATCTAAAACCGATAGCATTTAAAAAAATAAATTGATAAAAAATAGGTTGTCTCACATTAGTTAACGCAATCACAGCACAATCTTTGATTTTCCCTTGGGATTGTCGAAAGTCCAACTCGAGCAAAACTTTCGGACATTCGCAATTACCGCCAGGCATACCAACCACACATGGAGCATTTGCGGCAATCCTAACTTTTCGCTGTGAGCCTTTCATTTCGGGCAACTGAGCTAGAATGTATCCGGCCATTGCACGTGATATAAACCTAAAACTAAAAAGAAATAATGTATTTTCAACTTATATGACAATTATGTACTTACTTTATGGTCACACTTTCCGACTTGGTCAAGCCGATGGCACTCAAAAGGCCTCTACCCCATTTCGCAGATCCGGATTCTTCTGAAATTTGCAAAAGTATTTGGGAAAATTTGTACAATAAAGAACTCGCAACAGCTTCGTCTTTTTCACAATGGCACAAAGCCAACTTTATTATACTGAACCACAGCAAAGGGACTTTGGATTCTATCGATTCCCTAAAAAGAAATGCAAACTTAGCAATTTTATTATACCTGCACCGATAATATTTTCATTGAGAATGGCGCATATGGCTGAATATCCGGAAGAAACATTAGGAAACATTTTATAATTTAATTACCGGATCCGGATCTCTCTACTTATACATAATAATTATATTTTCAGTAGTAAGAATTGATGTGATTTTGATATGATTTAAATTTACTAATAGTAATTTGAGATAAAACTTTACAAAAAATCATCAAATTCACACATTTTTACATGAAAATACCGATTGTGTGTGGCAAATTTCCACTGGAAATTGTAAGTACAAGGGATATTCTCATCAAAAACAAAATCATACCTCATTTTAATTTTCTCCATATACCCAATTGCATAATTCAATAAATTCTCCGTGTCAGTATTTTTTTTGACTCTTTGTAGAAGTAGCGCGTTGAGAGTCAAAATAGAGCCGTCGTCTATCAAAACCTGTTCAAAATCTATTGGTCTTGATGCACTTACACAAATCAAATCCCTTGCTTTTTTCCACGAGGGTTCATCTAAGTTACTTTCAATAACTTAAGAAATATTGATATAAATAGATGAGATTTCCAGTAAGAATTAAATATTTACCACTATTATTGAAATAACTAGTTAAAGTCACTTCATATAACACAGCCAAATATTTATAGTCGATAACAGAAGTTCCAAGCGTCCTAAGTAAAGTTTTTATGACCAAACCATAAGGTTTGCTGTTAATCCATCTTGTAAAAACTTTTAAGCTTATCAATGATATTTCAGCAATATTTACAACTGCACAGACTTCTTTTAGGATTATTTCCATTTCAGCAGTTGTCGTAACGACAGTTTCTAGTTCGGTTAAGTATCCTGAAAAAGTTCCAATTTTTAACATTGTTAACAGTATGATCAAATTTAATAAAAATCAATATGCACTTACCGTTTAAAACTTTGCATAGCTCAGCCTCAGAAGTATTTTGTAAATTCCTATTTTTGCTTATAAAAGCGGACAACAATTTTATATGCGTCTTAACGTATATTTGCCTTTTCATTGTTAAATCAGGTGGTATAAAAGGCCACACTTCGTTGTATCCTGAAGCAACTTTTAGTAGTCTAAAGAAAAATAGTTGTTAATTATCATTATTGATGTACAAAAGCAGGCGATTTTCGCACTGACAAGACTGTTAAAAATAGGATAAACGTGTTATTGTCCCCTGAGATTGGTCTTAGTATTTCGAAAGAAGATATCCAAGATATACTGGTAGAGGTGTTATTGTACCGAATCTAATGGTTCAAATGCAGGAAGGTATAAAAGGTATTCCAGGCTGAAGGGGGAGTGCGCTTTGTTTATACACTTTCCAATTTCAAGAAAATATGGACCCGCGGCAAACTATAACTAGATTGTACAACATCATAATTCTTACCTCATCAATCGATAATCCAAATCTAATACGTCACTTTTGAAAATAACCGTACAATCGCAAGACATCAAAACCCAATCCATGATGTGTTGAAACACAGGAGGTTCGAGTATGGACCAATCGAAATTTTCAGCTTGAATTAATAGAGATCTTGTTTTTTCTTTATGGGTTTTTCTTATATTTGGTTCGATTGATAGCTTGACCAATAGACTTAGAAAACAATGGTGAACTTTGGCCTTAATTTGCTGTGGAGCATCTGCGAAACTATTAATCCATTTCAGCCAAGGTATCGATATAAAAATGTGACCTAAGAATGAGTGGCATTCTGGTAAATATTGATCAACCACCTGAAAATTATGTTCCATAAAACTTTTATTTGTATAATTATTTGCTTACTTACACGTATCATAAATTCTAAATCCACCATAGAAGGCCAAAAATTATTCCATGGCAACATGGTAAAGGCACAATGAATTGGTATCAAAATATGGTCTCTAATTGATGGATGTCCAAAAGAAACCACATACCATCGCCAAATGTAATTGAGTATAATGAAGGAAGCTAAACATAAAATATTAGTATAAAAAACTTAAAAATTGTTATAAAACTTACCTGGCAAAGTGTCTAAAATAAAGTCGATACACTCACAAAAGATCCTGATCATTTTCTCAGCTGATTCCTTATCAGACGGAATCCATGGTAATAAAACGGGTCTATCATCAGCCAGTTGCTGTATCCAGGTGGCCATATTTTCTTTCAAATTGTGCATTGAATATGGAATAAGCCAAGGAGCGAATAAGTCTCTTATAGACGGCCAAATTTTTTCACTTAATTTATCTCCTAAGGAAAAATGGTCGGTATGAATAAAAGTGAAGTCGCTGCTACATGCTACAAGTGATAGAATTTTCGGAGATAATTGTATAACTGCACATCGATTATTTTGCTTGAAAAGTTGAAAGCTTAAAAACTGCAAAAATTCATTTTAAAATTTTGGAGAATGGCTCTTCCAACGAAATATAAAAATGACCGAATGTAGTTTTCAAAAGGCGATATGCTTGAATGCAAAATTATCTAATTATTTTGATGCACAAGTGTAATTTAGGTAGAAAATTACTCAAATTAACTAGTGTTCAATTGTCGATGTAATCAAGTGCAAATTGAAGTGTAGGTAGAGTGGTTTCCGTCTAGAAATATTTTAAATAAAAGGCAGACAGTTTTCAGCTTATTTGGACTTTATTTGTAAATATTTAAATCAAAAGCCAACGTTTCGATGCCTTCCGCATCATTCTCAAGAGGTCAGATTACTCGAGAGTACCGAAACATCACGGCGCGAGTACCACAGGAACGTCTATTTCCCATATTGTGAAAAATGGATTGTTTTTAATCTGGAGTAATTTGGCCTTGAGAATGATGCGGCAGGCATCAAAACGTTGGCTTTTGATTTAAAAATTTACAAGTAAAGTCCAAATGAGCTGAAATATGCCTACCTTTTATTAATTGTTTAAGCCTAGGAGGGCGCCTTTCCTGGGAAATCTATCATATTCGATAAACATATTTTTTTAGATTGATCCGACTATAAATAGCGTGTAGTATAAAGTTTGAGTTTAGTTCAAATATGAGATCTGTTGTGTACTGTGGAAAACCACCTATTTAAAATATTATTTCTTCAAATCTTAAGTTTTTAAAAAACGTTTACTGAATAAAAGTAACCATGTAATGCGCCGTGAAGTTTAGGTTTAGAGGAGAACGAGGACGCCGCGCGGACTAGAGAAGAAGCTGGGCTTGTCCCTTAAGACGCTTGTCTGCCATTGTTCATTATTCAATTTCTTATTTTTATTTTGTATTAAACTGATTGTACAATCCAATTTGTGATTAGTTTGTGTGTCAAAAGGAGCATTCACAGGTCAGTTGAATAATTGTTATTTTGTTTTTGAGAGTTCAATTTATACAAGTATTATTTTTTTTCATTTTTATGTTTTTTTTTGTTTGTTTATAACATGAGCATTGTTCAAGTAGGTATATAAGAAAAATCGTTTCATGCTGTAAACAACTCAGATAAAAAAATTAAAACCTAGAAAAATTATGTGCTGTCTTTTGTGCTGAGATTTTGATTTTTGGATTCAGAGCGTACATTAGGGCCTTGTTGAATATACTAACATTTTCCTACTCTGACGAGCGAATATCCTACCAAATAAAGGAAAAAGATATTGGCTCAAAATAACAAGGATAGCTGGGTAGCATCCCGTATGGGACCTCAGTACCTGCTGGCAGAACGGCTAACTAACCAAAAACTCTTCAGTATTGAACATAGGTAGTGTTGATCGAATGTTGTATGTGGAATTAAAATTTTGGCACACGGACAGAGACGGTACTTAATTTCAACTTTTATTGAATAATTGACTCACAATTATCATTAAAAATGACACAGAATGTTTTGATTTTTGAGGATTGAGATTGAGGGTTTCTCTTTCGTTTTCTTTCCCCTCGAGAATTCCAGGTCGAGAACGGTACGATTCACTTTAATAATAAAGTAGAAGTTTCACAAATTTTTCGTTTATTTTTTATATCACAACTTCCCTTAAATTCCCTTAATTTTTCTATGTCGGACGCATGTTCAGTAAGTAAAATTGAGTAAGTTTCCACAACGTAGGTTAGAAACCAATTTATTTCATCTTTCTCGTATAACTCTAACATACCCGAATATGATTTTTTAAATGTGGGCCAAAAATCAAAATATTTTCATATCAAGAGTGGACAATATCAAATACCTTGGAATAATAATAGATCAACATTTACGGTGGGACAAACAAGTAAATAATATCCTTTCTAAAACGAGATATCTGATTCCACGTTTCTACCATCTAAAAGACTATCTTGAAGTAGAGCAAATGATAACAATTTATTTTGCACTGGTTCAGTCGCAATTAAGTTATGGACTCGTGGGTTGGGGAAGTGCGTTGATGAGTGTCACTTGAAAAAATTAAACGTTATTCAAAAATGGTAAATAAAAAATAATATTTAGTAAAAACAAACACATTCCTAGTAAACAATTTTTCAGGGAGGCAAAAATATTCGACATACGACAACTCCATTTTTTAAATCTATCAATGTTTATAAATAAACAATAGTATATTAAAGTATAAGTGGATATTAATTAAAAAGTTGACATTTAGACCTTTCTCGGGTTGTTGGTTGTTAATGTTGTCATTGGTAACTTTAAAACACGCGCGTTTTTGAATGTTGGATTTAAACACGCTGAGGAGTACTTTAAATAAGTGAAAGAGGTTATCAATAAAAAAAAAATTATAAATCTTCAATCTGTAAGCCATGAAAAGAATACCAGATTTCAGAAAAATTGCGTGGTGGCCCCAATGAGTCGAAAACAAAAAGGTCATACATGTCAATACATTTTTTGGCTCCGAGATTCTATAATGTATTGCCTATTGCCTAAACAACTGAAAGACATCATATATGAAAAATAAATTAGAAATAAAACTAAACAATGGATGTAACAAAATAATAGAAACATAATACATAAATTGTTTGAATAAGAAATAACATAAATTTTTATAAGTTACATAAGTAGGATTATATTTAAAAATAAAGTATGAATGAACCTCAAGTTAAACCAGATTGTGAAAAATTCAAGAAATGTGAAAATACACCCGAAAGTGACTAAAAAACCCAAAAAGTGACTGAAAACTCCAAAAAGTGACAATTAGCAAGATGTGACAAAAAAAAAACAGCGCTAACAAGCAACAGAAATGAAGCTCCTGCGCTTAATGTTTATTTCAACAATGTGTACTTATTGAAAATTGTATTTTATTTTGTATTTGATTTAAAATAATAGATATTTATTTTATAAGGAGTATAAGTAATACTTATGTGACGCGCATGGAATCAAATCCATGCAAGTCAGATGAAGATGATACTGATACTCCAAATGAAATACAATATTTTATTCTCAAACAATCTTTATTCCGAATAGTGCAGAATTTTTAGTTTAAATTATGACATTCATATTTAGAAGGATCACCTTCATAAGCACCTATACCTGTATGTACAGGTGAAAACTACCTTAAATCGCTATGGAAAAACATGCGCAAGGGCGTATTAATGTTATACTCCGGCGGAGTAATAGTATATTACAATCCGAGACGGGAAATGCTTCATTGCTGGTCGAGAGGTTATATAGTGTAGCGTCGAGATAACCTGAACCTCGAGACAGCAATGAAGTTTCCCGTCGAGGGTTGTATACTATTTTATTTTTAACCATAATTTCTTGAAAAAAAAAATGGGGACAACCAAATGAGCTCGGAAAATGAGGAAGGAAATGAGGACGGGAAATATTTCCCTGCTGCATTTTCTGTCCGTGGACGGGAAATGAGGACGGAAAAAATTTCCCGTCCTCATTTCCCGTCCTCATTTCCCGTCCTGGGACAGGTAATGGAGCAGGAAAATGAAAAGACAGAAATGTAACATTTTCAAATTTTTTAAAAGTCAGTAATGACAACATTTCATATATGATTGAAAATAAAACACTTATACGCCGCTCAAGCTGAAAGTCATTGAAGTGACACCTATACCTTGTCAAAATGATCACAAAAATTACTGTAATATGACGTTTGAAAATAAACCAATTTATTATTATTATTAATATTATTATTAGGTTCTATTTGTTTTTCTTTTTTTCTCAGAAGATTTGTTGTTTAAAGGATAATAAAAATTCATCATTCAATCTTGCTGAACGAACCCGGATATGTTATACTACAGTACGTTCCGATAACTGATACGTGTAGTTTATACAGGGTGTATATTTTAAGTGATACCACTATTGCTATATCCGAAACGGTAAGAGCTACAAGGTCGGTTAAATTAGGAAAAAGTTGCGTTTTTTGATGCCCATTTAAGACTCGTTTACAGTGTTGCCAAATTCTTTTTAGTTTATGAAATACAGGGTGATTTCTAAGAAACGCCCAAAATTATTTCATCAATTATTTTGAAAACTATTGATTTTCGAGACACAATTTAAATTTGAAAGTTTTTTAATTTTTCTCACTCTACAACATGGTGTCATCAAATTTTAAATCCAATGTTTCGTAATCGAGCTACCATCATCAACTTCATTTTTTTTATTACGGACCTGTAATTTAACCGACCTTGTAGCTCTTACCGTTTCGGATATAGTAATAGAGGTATCACTTAAAATATACACCCTGTATAAAGTCAATTTGTTTCAAAAGTTGTTACTGTTTGTGGTGAAGTGAGTTTAGTTAACCCGGAATCCGTGACAGTAATTTTTACGATGCTGAGAGTAGCAATAATAGCAATCATCGACAAGGACAACCCCTACAGCAAACTACTAGCCGATAAGGAGGAAGTCCAAAAAAACGCTTTACGGATGAAGGAACTGGACAGTACCCTGGGTCCTTATTCTTGAAACAGGGGAGCAGCGTTTCCAGAAGAACGAGTGTTTCGTCTTCCTCAAAATGATATGCAACTGACTATTTCACTAGAGTGTATTACACCGGCAATAAATTCGGTATTTAGCTGACAATATTGCTACCTGGACAATACCAACAACTTCGTATTTCAGCGACCATTTTTTGACATTGTCAAACTGATATTTTTAATTTGAAGTTTTTATTCATATTTTTGCATTCTATTTATTTTCAAAATCTTACGTGAAAATAGTCATGACGAATACTACTCGAGAAAAAATTGTGTAGGCAAAATTGTTCTCAAGGTTTTATTCAAGTTTGTTGCTTTTCGGCAATTTCGCTTATTATTCGCGAAATTGCCAAGTAACAAATTTTCATACCTCTCGAAAATTTTGCCGACAAAATATTTTCTCTTGTGATATTATATATGATAATGCAAGTAAGAGAGACGAAATACTTGTTCTCCTGGGAACGCTGCTCCCCTGTTTCAAGAATAAGGACCCTGGCCACCTCCAGTAGAGAGAGTAAGCCACCCACGTTCACGTCGTGGACATAAGTAGGGAACATTACCCCCCACCCTTCGACCTCAACGGATCCGAGTTTACTCCCCACCCTTCATGTTGGCTCTGCCCCCTGTTCTTGACACCCCCACCCTTTGACCTTGACTTTGGCTCCGCCCCCTGTCCTTGACACCCCCTTGACCCCGAGTTGTCCAAGGTCACATAATATTTTGACCTTGAGTTGGTGTGTGGTTTTGAGACGGTATGTGGCCTTGACCAAAATGTTGAAACATAATTAAAAAGATGGTATATCAGCAACATTATGATATGAAAAAACACATAATGAAACCTTTCAATAATTTCTACCAAAACGTGTCGCAGAAAATTTTGCAGAGGGTACAATCCAAAATTTATCAATTCAATGTTTTTCCAATTAATGTTTTTCAAAGTTTTCCTCTCTAGCTGCAAAATCACAAATTTTCAGGGCGAGCTTTCTCAAATAAAATGGCTTGAGGCGGTTCAGTTTCAGTTTTCGGAGCATTTTACAATGAACTTTCTACTAAATTGAGTTTGAAATTTTTGGCATTTTCTTGACTTAAGTTTAACTTTGCAGCTCAATTGCTCAAAAACTATTTATAATCTTAAAAATGTTGACATTTGAGAAGATTCTCATTGAAATGTTTAACCTATAAGCTCCCCCATTTAAAGAAAATATTACCATTTTGATTGTTTGAAATAAATAAACCAAAGATAAGAGTTATTTTTTAATTTTTTAATCTGCGTTTCCATTCAGCATTTATTGTTTTATCTACAAGCGTTTGGTTATGACGTTTTTACATAACTATTTTTCCAGTATTTGAGTGATGTCATGAAGCTCATAACACAACTAGTTGTGTTATGGACTAGGTTATGAATTCATAACATAAATAGTGATGTTATGGACAAGGTTATGAATTTATAACACAACTATTTTGGGTGGTTTGACAAATGTCAAAGGTAAACCTTTAAAGGTAAAATGAAGGTATACAACGACTAATAAACGAAAATGATTGAAAAAAAATTCTTATTTTTCGCTTTGTAGAAAAAAAGTTGTACATCACACGTGCGTTTTAACATGACTACAAGACTCGTGTGATTAGAACGACTCGGTCTACGACCTCGTCGTTCTAATCTTCCACACTCGTTATTGTAATCATGTTCATAAACGCACTTGTAATGTAAATAACTATTATCATCACTGCTGTTATTATATTATGTATTAGATCACATCTAAGTGTGGCATGTACCCCATAAATCCTTCAATGTATGGGCCACTAGACTGAAATTTCCCGGCCCACTTCCAAAAGTTCCTCCAACCCTGGCTTGCTGGCACTGTTGCTAAATGGAAGTTGTGCGGTGCGTTTTCGAACCGGAAAGAACGCCCTTTTATGACAAACTTGAACTGTTTTGCGAAGGAAAAGAATTTTATGACTTGAAGCTTCTTAGTCCACCCTATGTGAGTTGTTGGTATTGAAAGGGAATTGATGAATTGAATTCACACTGGAGTTAGTGAGAAACAGAGGTGGCGGTAGCGTTTGGAAAAATTTTAGAATTTTGTTTTATGTACTTGCAATTTTGGGTCTATTCATTTTATAATAGCTATTTATATAACAAGTACATAAAGTAAGGCTTTACTCTACGAATAATTTTATGGCCGAGCGAGCTTGCGAGTGAGGCTATTAAATAATGAGTCAATAAAGCCTGTTTATGTAAGCGTTATATACATGATTTTATGTACGATTGCGACTGATTTTTGTTAAAAATTAAAAAAATTTAATAAAAAAAGTAAAATTCGCGTAGGTATATCTGTTTCACCTTGGCAGGTTGTCAGGACCTGTTTCACCTTGTTAGGTTGTCCAGGTAGGCAATAAAGAAGCACTTTATTTTACTAGTAAAATAAAGTAGCACTTTATTTTACTAGTACAATAAAGTGCTACTTTATTGACGCAAAACTGTTCTATAAATAGCACTTTATTGGTCAATCGGATATAATAGTACGTTATACACCTACACTTTATTTTTTCCCAAGATAGATTTTGACATTGAAAACTTTGAAACATTAAACAATAACGCTTGGTTTGATTGGTGGCAAAATGAGGCGTTTCTGCAGGTTGACATCAGTTTTACAAAAGCGACCAATAAGCGGCATTATAGTGGCGTTGTTTATGTTTCAAAGTTGACAATGCCAAAATCTATCTTGGAAAAAAATAAACTATAGGCAGGGCCGGCTCCAGGACCCGTGCAGCCTGTGCCCCTGCACGGGGCGGCAAACTCGTAGGGCGGCAAAAATCTCGGGGAGAATTGTTGGGATAAAAAAACCCACACTACAAATTACAATAGCTTTACGATTAATTTCATCAATTATCGCGTTCGCCTGCTCAGTAAAAAAATAAAATAAAACATGTTCAGGTTTTTTCAAACTCTGATCGATTCCCAACGATCTGAGCACAGTTCTAAGGACTGCGACTCTCAGGGCCAAATTACAGTATATTTGCATCTGCAAATTTGCAATTCTACAAATATGGCCGACTTGCATATGTGCTCTATTTGCAGAAACGAGCAAATTACAGAAAAAATCCGCAAATTCGTCATATTTAACGGGGAAAAGTGTTTGGGCGCTACTGATTTATCAGTTTTGAATGTCAAAGTGATTGCAAGGACTTGCATTCTACTTCTGTAATACGAAAAGTCAGACTTGCAGGTCCTGCATTTGTATCTTGGTGTCGAACAGCTTTTGTAATTCTAGGCTTTAGTGCCCAATTACAGTATATTTGCACATGAAAATTTGCAGTGCTGCAAATATGGCCGACTTGCATATGGGCTCTATTTGCAGAAACGAGAAAATTACAGAAAAAAATCTGCAATTCCGACATATTTATCGAAAATAGTGTTTGGGCGCTACTGATTTAACAGTTTAAAATGTCAAAATTGTCAAAGTGACTGCAAGAACTAGCAAGAACTTACAGGACCGTTTCATCATGCGCAAATTTGCAGGCGACTTGCAAATGCATTCTGCTTCTGTTATACAAAAAGTGAGACTTGCAGGTCCTGCATTTGTATCTTGCTGTTGCAGAGCTTCTGTAATTCACTCGGTAATTCACTACTTAATACGCAATTAGTTCTGCGCAGTTCCAACTGGTTCGCGATCAGTTCGGAAAACGATAACTTGAAAACACCTCTTGCTAGCAGTTTCACGCGTCCGCAAGCTTGAACGCGCCTTGTCTAAAGCCAAAACTGACACAATTTTGGCATTAAAGGCTTGTTGAAAACGTCAAATTTTGATGCATTAAAAGGTGCGTTCAAAAATTTGTGCCAATTCCAATGACCGCAACTGTACATATCATATAAGGACACTGGACAAAATTAAAATCAAAAGCAAGTTTAGCAAATAGGAATCGGTGGGAGGGGCGGCAAAAATATTTTTTGCACGGGGCGCCGATATGTCTGGAGCCGGCTCTGACTATAGGGACCAAAGTGGTATTTTTAATCCCGAGACAAAAAGTTTTGTCGAGGGATTAAAAAACACTTTACATGGTCTCTCATTTTAAAAAATAAACTTCGCTCCACTACACTTTCTTGACGCACCCTGCATGCTTAAAACTGACTAAAAAAAAAAAAAAAACTTTTGACAATTGACCTGTCTCGCATAAATAGAAAAGGATAGCTTAATTATAATAAATACAAGTTGGGAAGTAATAAAAGATGACATGCGCGCGCAACTAGTGGGTTGCAGTGTAGCCAGTTTGTATTGTTACAAAATAAATGTAGATAATACAAATCAAACATTATAACATCAAAGAAGTGATATAGTTTCAAGTTTCAAGTGTTTCACAACGCCTTAAATCAGACAAAAGAACAGCTTTAAAGTGTATGTTAACATCGTTTGCACTTTTATTTTGATAAATGTTTCATCCGGCAACATCGTAAAATGAAAGTCCAAAGGAATATGTCAAGTATAATCTGACATAATTTTAAACAACACTGCGGTGAGTTCAGAAGTAATACGTAAAGTATTAGTTTGCTCTTTGTCGAATAACACGTTACAGAGAAAGAAGGAACGATTAAATCTGAACTGGCCCTTGAATAAGAATATGACGCAAGCCCGTAACAAACTTGCTTCTCATTGGACGCTCACCTGCAGCCCACGAGTTGCGTGCGCAGTCAAGGTAAAAAAAGATAGGTCAACTTCTCAAAACTTTTGTATTTGACACTTCTGTTGAAAACGTCAAGTGAAATTAGGCTCTCCAAACCACGTGATTTTTCAATATGGCGACCGTGGAAAATTTGACGTTTGTTTGTTTATCTTGAGTTTATTTGGAATATTTTCAAGCTTACAGTTTATTCTGTTATAATATACTTTTTGAGATGCAGAGTGAATATTTAAAGACTTGAATGCAGGAAAATCGGGATCTGGGCGAACGGTTAGTTTAAAAAAATGTCCATTTTGATCCACAGTTCACATTAATGAGCAAATGAAGGCCTACAAAAGCTTAGATTGTTACGAATATTTCGAAAATGGCTTCATTTCAGATGAAGGAACAGTGGTAGTGAAAAATTTTTACGTTTTAATTGGAAAATTTTAAAACAAAGGGCAATGAAAGAAGCCTGACATCATCCTTGTTACCTTGTTGAAAGTCTCGTTGAAACTACTTCCACAATCAACTTCAAGACCCGTTTGTGGCATTTTTAATTGGAAGAAACACTAATGAAGTCAATAATATAAAAAAATAAACAGAGTTCATTCACAAAACAACCACAAAATGCACTTTAAAAAGCTTTAAATTACATACTCTCATATACGGGATCATGAACTTCTGCCACAACGCACTTTTTGACAGGTCGTTGGAAAGCCTAATAGTTAGAAGGGAGTGACATTTATAATAGATAACCCTGTACGTACAAGATAAACTTCAATATATTTATTTAAGTTGAATTTATATGTATAGTTGAATCCAATTATTACAACTTTGAGTTGAAGTTGAAATATCCCCCACTTTGCCAAAAGACCTTGAACATTTATCAAGTTTCTTACTCAGGCCTGGATTAAGGGGGGAGCTATGGAGGCTATAGCCTCAGGCCCTGTCATTGAAAGGTGTCCCCGTCTCCGGGCAACCGAGATTAGATAAATTTATTAAAAAATATGAACCTAAATGGATATTAAGTTTGGAATTGCAGTTTTGGACTTGGTTATCTTTTGTCGGCGAACGACTGACACTATCGACAGTCATTTGGTATGTATCAAAAGATATCATACCAAGATAGGTATCAACGTAGACTCCTCAAAAAGTTAGCCGATGCCCGATGGCTCAACAGAAACACGACAAGGTTCAGACATTGAATCGTACCGATGATAGATAAAATATCCTAGCTTGAAGGGCCCCCACCATAACTTTATCTAGCCCCAGGACCCTATATGCCTTAATCCGGCCCTGTTCTTATTTACCAGACAGATAGGGTGGTCCACTTATTCGGTCTTATTGCGGATATTACGGATTTAAACCCGAATTAAAGCGTCTTTTTAACTAAAGTGGCTTTAAAACCAGTTTTTTCGTTAGGTTTGAAGCTTTCTAACATACAATCGTAAAATTTAAATTGTTGCCTTTTGTTATGATTAAGAAGTGGTGGAATATTGCAGAGAATGGTCACGTTCACCAGCACTCAACATGTTGAGTGATTAGTTAACGGCTTTGTTGAAAACAGATGAAAATCAGCTCTAGACCAATCAAAACTGTTCTACCTTGTGTATTCCACTTGTTGGAACAAAGCCGTTTACTAATCACTCAACATGTTGAGTACTGGTGAACGCGACCAATGTCTATAAAATGCAATTTTACTTTTTTTGACAATTTGACAATTTTCGTAACATTTCAACAGAAACAGCCAGAAGAAAGTATTTTCAGTACAAATTTGAACAAAAAAATGTGCAAACAAAGAAAACACTTTTAGGAAAAAATTTGGTATTATTTTCTGGTGCGACTTTAAACCAAAAATACAACTACGAAATGATTTGTGCAAATATAAGCCCCAGTTGAGATTGCATTTTAAGCCTAGAACAAGTGAAATTTTGCAGAAATTGTCCAGAAAATGAAATTTTATACTTATTTCAGATATTTTTCAAGATTTTTAGGGCAATTTTTAACCATAAATGCGCATAGGAAAAGACCAAGATTTAGAGTCCTTTGATTTTTTAAACACTTATGTTTAACAAATCGTGATTCGTACAAGATTTGGTCTCATTTAAAGATTGTTCAGAATTAAATCCCCTACGACACATCAAAAAATTGGTAAAATCTATACAATCCAAAAATCTTGCGGTAGCCGCGCGCTATATACCTACCTATATCCTTTGACATTTTTTTTTTGCAATTCAACAAATATTTATCATATTTTGGGTCATCGAGTTTGGCTTCATATTATTTTCAAACTCTTTCATTTTCTTTTTGGCATCGTCCAACCTGCCTTTTTTTCACCAAGACTTCGACCTCCATCAACTCCATTGTCCGCTCAAGCTGTTGCTTCAGTGTATCGAGCTGTTGTTTCAGTAAATCAAACTTGCGGTTTGCTGTCTCAAACTCCAGTTCATTTTCCTTCAGAGCTCCAGCAGGAACTACCGCATTTGTCATGAGATCCCTCCAATTATTTCTTAGATTTGCTACGCTCTCTTGCTGGGTTGGCTGCTCTATTTGGCTGCCGGTGGGTTGGGGGGAGGGGGTAATATTTCTCTATTTCCCTTGGTTTATCGCCCCCCTAAAGCAATCTTCGTAGTATTGACGGCGAAGCTCTCTATGGGACGACACGCTTGAGGTGTCTCAGAATCACAATTGTTCATGATCGCTTTAATGGTTGGATCTATTTCAGTTTTTTGGGATGGTGCTGCTGGTGGTCGTAGTTCAAAGCCATTTCGGGTGACGATTGTGCTTCATTTTGTGTTTCCACAGGGAATAACACTGGACTGGAAATTAGTTTCTCAAAATTATCGAGAAACTCATCTGCCAATATATCGGCCATATTTGCTTCGAGAGTCATGTTCTATAACTCGAATGACATCGTTCAGTATGCAGTTCGAATTATGTTAAGGGTTCACAGCCTTCTGAACCGGGGCCCTTCGTGGGGCTGACTATGTCGGCGGCCGAAGAAATGATCAAAGAACCTTTTCCAAGAAGCGTTGAGACGATAAGATTGGCTGCAACTTATCCAAGAAACTGTTAAGCAACCCAGATAAAGATGCAGGTTGCAGCAAGCCAGAGACTGTCGTTGACAGGGTATGCAAATGACGGGCATCTTGACTGGCCACTGTCAGTAAAACAAAACATTTATTTAGGTTGCCTCTTAGCACCACACCATTGTGTAGGGCTTGTAATCAAGAAGAAGATGGAACACATTCTTTGTGACTGCACTGCTCTTTCGTGAATTAGGCCAAACTCACAGATATAGACACTTGTGGGTCTTTTCTCTCATACTCTCTTCATCCGAGTACATCTTTAACCATTCTAGAACTTTTGCTACAACTTTAATAAACAAAACAAAGCTAGGACTGGAACAGTGAAAAATCGAAGCAAGAAATAATAATAATTGACTTTAAAACTTGCCCTGTCTTATTATTAAATACGTGTAAGATTGTATAAAATAGGTACATAACACCAGCGCCCTGCTATAAAACTATATGTTGAATGGTAAAAGAAAAGTAGAAACTAAAAAATTAGCAAATACTTCAGTCTTGGAGTAAATACTATTACTTGTACTTGTAACATCTATTGTATAATTTTACCAACTTTCTGGAAACAAAATATCAAGACCTACTTACCTAATAGTCCTCGATGAGTGTTAAGCATACTAAGAATAATCCCATGGCCTGTCATACCTAGCAAAAGAACATAAATATCCACATATTTGCGGCACTTCGGGTATAAGCCATACAAGCCATAGCTGAATCTTTCCTGTGTAAAATGACGGGCTAGCATATCAGCAGTCTCCAATAGTTCTTGATGAGAGAGCATTTTTTGATGTTGCGCATATTGCCGCAGCTGATCTCTGAGGAGATTAACTTTAAAAACTAATTTAATTAATTGTTATTTGAGTTAACCTTATTGGTGCCTTGGGATGTATTTTAGCAGGGTTCGCTAGCAAATTAAGCACATCAATCCAGACTGATTCGGCAATTAAATTATTCTCAGGAGTTCCATTGCTGGATTTTAGCAGGAGCGAAAAAATTTCACCATAGTGTTCAGGGAATTGATGTTCAAATACTGAAATTCAGCTACTTAATACAAGTATTGATTGAGTTTTAAATATTACCTGATAATAAATGTTTCCTATAAAGGCCGTGTAACATAAGAGCATCCATTGGAGGATCACAGCCCAATGCTGACAAAGCATCAATTATATTTTTGATAATCTGCGAACGTTGACTTAAATTGGGATGCTTGTCTTTGAGCCATTTGTCTATTTCAAACTAAAATAACAGCACTTATGTTTTGAAAAAAGATTAAACATAAAAATGTAGTAGTAACCTTCGATACAAGAGCAAATATTACATCATATTTCTTAGCCATTTCTTTAGTTACAGTTGAATACATTAGGAGCATATTTGCAGTGCCAGTGTTGCTGGGTAAGAAATATGGAGCCAGGTAGTTACCCAAGTTTGGTTGTTTTAAAATCCACTCGAGCAATCTGAAACAAAAATCATATCAAATTATAATGAATAGATGCATCAGTTTTTTTTTTTTTCAAATAAGAGAGTTCCAGTTTCGACAAAACCTGAGCAAACTGAAAGCTAACCTGATTCAATATTTAACCCATATGCCGATATCTTTTCTGAATATTTTTTTGAGTGCCTTGTAAGTGACTCACACCGTGCTTTAGCAGTTTTTTCAGTAGAACTTGATTTCTCATCCAATTTTTTGTTAGGACACCTTACAATTTTAGTGTATTTGCCTGGGAAATTTCTATTTGGTTGCCTTTCTGTGCAACGACATTTTACAAGCTTAACTTCAGTGTATTGGTCAGTTAAATTTCTTTTTGGTTGTCTTTCAGTAAAAGGACATTTTACAAGTTCAGTTTTGGTATATTTCTCATTTAATTTTACTTTGGGACATTTCACAACTCCACTTGTAGGAGCGGGCGAATGTGTACTGTTGTAAGCTGGCAAAAAAACTAATGATTCTGATGGTAACTCTGAAATATTGTCCATAGAAACAAATTCACTTGACTCTGATTTACATGTTTTACTGTATTTGGATCTTTTTGAAATGTTTTTGTATGATTGATCCGCCACTTCTACAGCTTTTTGTAATGACCGTTTAGTTTTTGAGAAGGCGCTTTGCAACTGTTTGATACTCACATCACCTGATATTCCGTCAAACGATTCTTTATTACAAACAGGACAATAAGGATTGAGACCTTTTTGAACACATATTTGGCACAAAAAACTATCCATCCCTGGATTTTCGCTCACATGAAAACTTAGCATAGTATTGATTGCAATTGATTTCGTTTTGGGTGCATTAATTGGGGTACTCACTGAACATCTACTTGATTTTATTGTTTGAGTATATGAACTTTTGACAAGTACTACTCTAGAAATCATATGGCTTTTGCTGATTGAAGTTTGAATGATTTTATCACTAGCAGATGTATTTGATGTCATTGAACTAATCGGTGACACGGTGGAAGATATATTATGTATGCTTTTACTGGAACAGCTAGGCATTGGCGAGAAGCTTATGTTTGTTTTAAGCAATATAGCTTCTAATTCTTTTTTCGCATTTTGCATTATTTCGGATGTTTTATTGTAACTATTCGTTGCGGTAGCGAAACTTTCCGTTGCCGAACTGCAAGAGTTTTCCTTGACATATTGCGGATTTTTTAACACACTGCGTAAGTTTGGACTTTTATTAATATTACTTATTTTGGGAACTTTTGTAATACTCTTCTTTTGAACACAGACTAGAGGTTTATCACATAGTTCACCAGGAATTTCGATTACTGCGTTTTCTTCTGGATCAATGGTACCTTTGGGTATAAGGATATTTTTTGCTGATTCAGACATTTTCACACTGGAATTTTAATTGTACGATTTTTAAAACTTAAATTGTGAATGTATAAATGACAGATCCTTACAAAAAGGTTAGGTTTATGTTTATGTGAATTGTAGGATTGTTGCTTTTTTTTTTTTGACGTCATCTGTCTTGATCTTGCATCAGGAATCTGGAATTCTAGCCCTTTTACTAGCGAAAGATCCAAAAAAAGGTGAGGAATTTGAAAATGGAAGACTTTGAATCTATTGAAGAATAATCAGAAAGTCAGCTAAAAGCTGAAACAATGCAAGTACTGAAGGCCTAGCTCATTACCAAAAGTGCGGTGACTGGACAACCCATCAACTCTACATAGAACTGGATTTTACAAACGAACCAATTTATTGTGAGCTTATTATCTCACATTTTTTAAAAAGGCAACTTATTGGTGGTACGCAAATCTTGCTCACATATTACAACAATGTTTATTGACCATTTTTCATGAATAAAAAGCTCGCCTGGGTGGAAGCATGCAAACTTTTGAATAAGCTGGATCGCAGATCTCTCAAGTCCTTAGTCCTTGGAACAGTGTCGCTGATCAGTTCCATTTAAGGCTCAGATTATTCTAAGCTTATTCAGAAATTGGCAAATTTCAACAAAAACAAAAAATACAATCCGCTCACTCAATCATGATTCCTTCATTGTGGATAAAATTGAGCATACTTCTTCTTCTTCTTCTTCCCTGGGGTTCTTGGCTTTTGCTCCCAATAGAGCAATTTGCCAGCACATTATTGATCGTGTTCAGAAAGCCGTCTGAATCAGGGTCATGTCCCGAACACAGACTTTTCACTTCTTAATTTTTCTTACTCGTTTGGTGATTGTAGGTTAGTTTAAACATATACAACAGAGGATTAACAAAACAGAGTGGATAATTGGAATTTTGGGACTCGGGATTTTTATCTATGTTTGTAGGAGGTTTATCATTTTTCATTTGTCATCTTTGTTATACTTTATTCATTTTCTTTGATAATAATTAGAAAGAATGTGTTTAAAGGTCGATTTTATTATGTTTCACAAATTTGTTTAATATTTGTATTTTCAATGAGTTTGGGTCTCTTAGTATGGTGAATATAGATAGGGGTGCAGATGTATTTCGGCTTATGAGTTCCTTGTATATATCCTAATTTGGAATTTTATTGATGGGGCATTGCAGTATTATGTGGTTCAGGTCTTCTATTTGTCAACATTTACAGTTAGGTGAGTCCTTTATTTCAATTTGGTGAAAGTATTGGTTTGTAAGACAGTGTCCTGATCTCATAAAAATCATAGTAGTTTATGTATTCGGTCTATGTATTCAAATTGTTTAAACCACATTGATTTGGGAAAATTGTCCTGTATTAAGGCATACTATCTTCCTTTTATATTTAGGGAGCAGGGGAGCAGCGTTCCCGGGAGTACGAGTGTTCCGTCTTTGTTACCTATATTATCATTTGAATATCATTGAGAAAGACGGAACACTCGTTCTCCTGGGAACGTTGCTCCTCTGTTTCAAGAATAAGGACCCAGGTGTCTTGATGCTCTTTTGATATTTGTTTTTGATCATGTGATTTTTGTTCATCTGCACATTTTTTGGTATCCTGGTATCCATGTTAGGCGTATGTCAAAGTTAGATTGAGCAGCTGCAATTAGGGTCCTTTTGCTTTTCTCTTATTTTTTCTTAATATATTATTATACATATTATTATGTTATTATCTCTTGTATTGCAACCATTTCTGCTGTAAAGTATTACCATTATCAATTGAAAATCGCATCTCTATGGTGACTACTCAAAATTAGAAAAATACCCCTTATAATATTATGAAATAATTTTAATATTTTTATGCCTAGTCCTGGTACACTATAACAAAGACACCGCACACCAGTAAAAAAACTTGAAAATTGTCGGCGATGCCGCTGGGCTTTATCGCTTGCCGTCAAAGCTCTTGTTGACAGTGTGAGATATTCTCAGAAGTGGACAAAAGTATAAAATTACACAGATAATTGAATAAAAATCAATTTCAAATTTGAATTTTTAATAAAGGAATAATATTCCCATTCAAATATTTATATTTGATTTATTTCAATAGTTTAAAACGCAATTTTAAGGATTACCTACTATATGAATTTTGCCCATTTATTTAATGTATTAACTCCACTGTATTCTAGTAGTAAATCAGCTAGAATTTCGGGGCAATGGCGTTCGTCATTTCAGTTTTTATAGAAATATCTGGAGTATGTTTATTCTTTATTAACCCAATTTGTTTTCATTTGTCATGATAATAATGTTGTTGCATCATGTGTTGTTTTCAGCAATATTAAACGATTCACATCGACGCTTTGTTGCAAATGCTGGCTTGTTAAGTTGAATTGGGGATAAATAAGTAACACCCATTCAAAATAATTATTTATTCTTCAGAGGTGAAACTTTAAACTAAAAAATAATGCGGAGCAAACGAACTGTGTCGCACCAAGCCCAAAAATCAAGAGAGAGAGGATTACACAAAATATAAAAATGCCTGGAGGCAGGGTTGTAAAAAATTCCCTTTTGTTTGGTGCTGACGCATTAGAAATTAGATAACGAAAATGAGACGTTGCCGTGCTTAACTTATAAGATTAGATACACATAAATAATAGTAAATATAATAAAGAAAAAATAAAAGAAAAAGACTCTAAATTAATGTGGATTGGACATACCGCCCGCCTTGAAAGGTAGTACCTAACTACTTTCAACAAACTTAAAAACTAAAATACAAGAAAATACAATAATAATATAAGAATAAATTTAAATCAACAAATGTTTTTTTTTATTGTTCACCAGGTTTGTCAGCTTCTTGAGGCAATACACAAATTTTTGCCACTGACCGCTTGAAAAGTCCATCACAAGTCTTCACAGACACCACACGAACGTGACCGTCCTGGCCCGGGTGAACTTCACTGATTCGTCCGATCTTCCAGGACATTGGAGGAGTATTGTCCTCTCTCAGAAGAACTAACTGTCCAACCTTGAAAATGTCGCAAGGTCTTTGCCATTTGGATCTTTGCTGCACTGAATGCAAATAGCCTTGCGACCATTTCGCCCAAAACTGCTGCATCAATAATTTTAGAAATCGGTAGCGATTAACATGGGTATGTCTCGAATCGTCGACAGGTGGTTCAGGAAAAGTACGTAGTGCGGTGCCAATTAAAAAGTGTCCCGGCGTCAGTACATCCAGATCTTCCGGGTCTTCGGTGAGGGGTAGGAGGGGACGTGAGTTTATAATGGATTCCACCTGAGCTAGCATTGAATAAAATTCTTCATAATTCAGAGAAACGTTTTGCAAGATACGCTTAAGATGGTATTTCGTTAATCTAACAGCGGATTCCCACAAGCCACCCACGTGAGGAGATCTCGACGGAATGAAGTGCCACTGTATTTTGGAATCTGTTAAAAACCCTTGAAACTCTTGCTCCTGTGCCCTATTTAAAAAATTATTCGCTCCAACAAAATGGGACGCGTTATCCGAGTAAATATCAGAACAAAGACCCCTTCTCGCAATAAACCTTTTAAATGCATTTAAAAAAGAGTCCGTAGATAGTTCCGTTACTAATTCTAGGTGCACAGCCTTCGTAGAAAAGCATATAAAAACGCATATCCAAGCCTTTACAAATTTAGTGTTACGCAGGTAACTGTTTTTAATTTGATATGGCCCTGCGTAATCTACGCCACATATAGAAAAGGGTCGTGATGGATTCACACGAGATGCGGGCAAATCGCCCATTTTCTGACACAAAACAGGGGGTGAAGCGCGAAAACAAATGAAGCATTTTCGCAAAATTCCACGTACAGCTCTCCGCCCACTTAGCGGCCAATAACTTTGTCTAATTATTGCAAGTAAAGCTTGAGGTCCAGCGTGCAAATTTTTGAAATGTTCGTGACGAATTAAAATATCAGTGAAATGATTTTTCGAGGGCAAAATTGCAGGGTGTTTTGCATTGTATGTTAACTTAGCGTTCTTGAGACGTCCACCTACACGGAGAATGTTATGTTCGTCCAAAAATGGATCTAAAGTTAATAACCGGCTGTTTTTAGGAATAAAATTTGATTTTTTCAAGGCTTGTATTTCTGGTAAGAAAGATTCCCTTTGTACAATTTTAATAACGGTCTCCGTAGCTGAACTTAACTCACTTATCGTAACAGGACCTATAATTCTAGACATTTTGTCCTCCTGTAAACAATTAAACTTGAATCTAAGAATGTATGCGATGATTCGCAACAATTTTGTCATTGAAGAATATTTTAAAATAATGTCGCCTTTAACAGGCTCTCTGGTCAGTAAAACTGCTTTGTTTAATTTCATTTCTGGTAGTTCGTTTTCACTTATTGAGATTTTTGAGTGTGGCCAATATTCCTTGTTGTTGTGAAGATATTCAGGGCCATCTATCCACCTTGCTAAAGATTTCATTTCCCGCGGCCAAATACCTCGAGAAACATAATCAGCTGGATTTAAATTGGTTGGAACATGCTGCCATTGCGAGGGTTGAGATAAATTTTGAATTTTGGCAACGCGATTGGAGACGAACGTTTTTTGACGACTTGGTTCAGAATTTATCCAAGCCAACACTATTGTGGAATCGCACCAGAAATAAACATTATTAAATGTAATTGTAAGAGCATCAAGTACCGTTCTAGCTAACTGAGCACCCAAAAGTGCACCGCAAAGTTCTAGACGAGGCAGCGATACTACTTTCAAAGGCGCCACGCGCGATTTCGAACATGCCAGACGCACAAGAATATCGCCAAATTCATTTCTGGACCATATATACAAACAAGACCCATAACAAGATTGAGATGCGTCAGTAAATACATGGAGATCAATTTGATTATAATTTTTTGTGACCATTTGCCTAGGAAATTCTAAGTAATCAAGAAAGGAAATCTCGTTATAGAATTGAAGCCAAGATAACAAAAATTCCTCAGGGATAGGATCATCCCAACTTGTTTTCAATTGCCATAATTTCTGTACGAATAATTTGGCTTTGGTGATAACTGGACTGATTAGTCCAAGGGGGTCGAATATTTGGCTGATAATTGACAGAACTACGCGTTTTGTAAATATTTTATGGTGATTTGTTTTTGTCGTGTATTTCAAAGAATCTGTGGTTGAAATCCAAAGAGTACCTAAAGTTTTAGAGTTCTGCTCATCCTTTATAACATGTTGGGTGTCGTTGTATTCATTCGAATTTTTAAAAATATCTAAAACTGTGCTATTATTTGATGACCATTTACGTAACTGAAATCCTCCACTGTTTAATATCTTACTCACAGATGTAGCTAAAGAAACTGCCGAATCGATGTCATTTGCACCAGCCAAATAATCGTCCATATAGAAGTCCTGCATGATCGATGAAGAAGCTTCAGGATAGCTTTCGATATTGTCCAGAGCCAGCTGCTTTAAGCAGCGCGTCGCCAAAAAGGAAGCAGGTGCAGTGCCGTAGGTAACAGTTTCAAGCTTATATTGAACCAAAGACTCGGACGGGTTTGACCGCCATAAAATGTTTTGATATTGTTGATCTTCTACGTGCATTTTTACGCAACGATACATTTTCGCAATGTCCGCTGTAAAGACAATATTGTGCACTCTAAATCCAAGGAGAATGTTAAAAATTGAATTCTGGATACAAGGACCTATTTTGAGTACGTCGTTTAAAGACAAATTTGTTGTGGTTTTTGCACTGGCGTCGAAAACCACGCGTAATTTTGTAGTTAAAGATGATTCCTTAACTACGGAATGGTGAGGCAAGAAATTATTCAGTTTTTCATTTGATTGTTCAAATGACAATATGGGTGACATATGCCCCATTTCCTTGTACTCATCCATAAAGTTACAATACATTTTGTGCAATTTCTCATTCTTCAACAATTTTCTCTCCAAGGTAAAAAATCTCTGCGTGGCCATTTGTTCAGAATCGCCTAACAGGTTGTAATTTTCCCGAAATGGTAATCGAACGATAAACTTACCTGATTTTTCACGTTGATATGTATTTTTGAAATGTTCTTCCACCTCAGATTCCTCCAAAGAGTATGAAACGTCTCTACCTTGGCATTCCTCAAGTAACCAAAATTTTTCGACCTGATCGTCAAGGTAGCATGATGAAGAATTTGAAAGATTGCAATAACTATCATTTTGTGTTGGAAAAGATGAACAAGGACCTGCAACAACCCACCCCAACTTGGTATTTTGTAATAAAGGTTGATTTTTAGTGCCTAACGCGATCTGACCTGACAATAGCAAATTATAAAATATACCTGCTCCAAGTAGCAAGTCTATTTTGTCAGATTTTGCAAAGGTTGGATCGGCCAACTCAATATTTGTTGGAATTCTCAAAGTCGATGAATCGAAATGAAATTGAGGTGTGTTGCCAGTAATTTGCTCAGTAACAAGAAAGCTGAAGTTAAAGGTATAATTTGAATTTAAAGATTTAATTTTTGATTTTACCATCTCACAAATGGAAAATGGTTGCCCATTAATACCAACAACTTGAGTATTTATCTTGTAGGGCATGATTTTTAATTTTTTAAACAATTCACTAGTGATGAAATTGGATTGAGACCCTCCATCCAATAAAACACGACAAATAATTGGCTTATTTTCGAAATCAAAAATATAAACGAGAGCTGTGGATAATATCACAAATGATTTATCACAGGAACGTGCAGAAACGTTCAAGTTTTGAGTTGAAGAAATAGCACTCGCATTGGAAACTGTCGAAATTTGATTATCACTAAATGGATTATTCTCATTCTCAGTATTTAAATTCGTGGACATTTCTAGACGACCTTCCTGGCCACGAACACCACTGGAATTGCTACTCCTTGTAGCCACTGTAGCCGTATGTTTGTGCTTATTATCAGTCGATGATGCCTGCTTACCTAAATGTAATAGGGAATTATGTTTATTATTGCAAATTCGACAAGAACCCGACTCACAGGTTGAACTGAAATGTCCCAAACGCAAGCAGTTAGTGCAGGCCCTCAGTTTTCTAACTTCATCCAACCTTGAAGAGGCGGATAAGTTTTTAAAAGCCTTGCAATAATAAATAATATGGTCATTGCCTTTGCAATAAATACAAATTTTATTGGTCAATACATTGGCTTGTATCTTGTTTGACGACGGTTTTCGGTTATCAAAGTGTTGATAGGAAGGAGGGGACGATTTTGCTTTGTTGGTATCAACTGATTCCAAAACATGACACCTCTCGGTTAAGAACTTGATAAAAATTTGAATTGTTGGAGAAATATCGTCCTTTGTTTTGATTTCCCACTCCTTTTTTGTATGTAAATCGAGTTTTGAAAGTAATAAATGTATTAACATCGTACTCCAAGAGTCCACTGGTTCTTGTAAATTCTTGAGAGCACGGAAATGTTTCTGAAAATTATCCAAAAAGGCCCTAAGAGAGCTAAAAGAATCTTTTGTGACGCTTGGTAGATCAAAAATAAGCTTGATGTGATTTTTAATAATAAATTTTTTGTTTTCATATCGATCCGACAATAATCCCCACGCTACCGTGTAATTTGCATCGGTAACCTCAAGTGAATCTATTATATGTGCAGCATCCTTTTTTAATGATGATTGCAAATAATAATATTTTTGGATATTGTTGATATTAGGATTATTGTGGATTAATGCTGAAAAGGTATCAAAAAATGTAGTCCACTTGTCATAGGTGCCGTCAAATTCCGGTAAAACCAGTGGAGGTAACTGAACGTTAAAGTTTTGTGATGATGTGGAAGGTTGTGCACCCAGATTAGGACCGGTTTGTGAAATTGTGGCATTTTGATTGCTTTGCGTATTGAGCGTTTGATTAGCGTCAATTAAAATTTGTTTGGCCTTTGAAATATGTAAATAAAAGTCATCTTCGAAGGAAGCTCTCTCTTCATATAGCGTCTCGTTTGCGTCAATGAGCTCTAACTCAGATTGAATAACATTAAACTGATCAAAAACTAGCTCGAGTTTTTGACCTCTAGACTCGATTTCAGCTGTCTTATGTAGATTATGTGGATCATTTATAAATCTTTTAAAACGGGTTAACTGCGCTTTTAGCTGGCCGCGACGAGCGACAAGCCGTGCCACGTTCTGAGCGATCTAATGATCGCCGTCATCATTGTCTGACATGATGTACCAAAATGTTAATAAATTAAATTTGAAAAAAAACCCAGATTTATATGAAAAACAATCAAGCCAATAATAATAAACCAAACAGCGTGACTACCTGTAAAATGCTTGACCTAGCCGAGTGGCTGTAATTTTTAAAAACAATCGGCTACGGCCAAAAACAACAAAAATGTATAAATTTAATAAAGTGACAAAAACCGTGTATTGGCATGCAATTCCACAAAAGGTCATCGACCACCTCACGTAAATAACGCTTGTGGTAAATCTTGAGGGTGAATCCCTCATAAACAAGTACCTACCTGTCTGCTTGTATATTTTCTACCCAAATGGAGAAAGAAATTATGTTAAAAATATGATTTTTATAACAGCAAAAATGCCTTTGAAAATAGATAAATTAATTCAATAATAATAATAACTGATAAGTTAATTTAGTGGACAATAGTAGGTAATAATAATGACTTTGATAATAATAGGTATAAGTATAAACTGAATAATTGATTCTAGTTTTATATTCAATAAAAGCTCAGACAAATCTCCATTAAATAATTAGAATTTAGGATAAAGGTTTGATAGAGGATAAATAAATTGGAAAGAACTCACAGTTTTCTCCTTGTTGCTTGTGGTTGCAATAAATAAATAGTTGTAGTTGGATATTTATTGCTGCTGATGATGGAAATAGGCTTCCACTAGTATTTACTGCTCTTCGGCTTGGTGAAAAAACGCTCTGCCACTCAACAGAAATCCGGCTCGAAGGACCAAATGTTGCATCATGTGTTGTTTTCAGCAATATTAAACGATTCACATCGACGCTTTGTTGCAAATGCTGGCTTGTTAAGTTGAATTGGGGATAAATAAGTAACACCCATTCAAAATAATTATTTATTCTTCAGAGGTGAAACTTTAAACTAAAAAATAATGCGGAGCAAACGAACTGTGTCGCACCAAGCCCAAAAATCAAGAGAGAGAGGATTACACAAAATATAAAAATGCCTGGAGGCAGGGTTGTAAAAAATTCCCTTTTGTTTGGTGCTGACGCATTAGAAATTAGATAACGAAAATGAGACGTTGCCGTGCTTAACTTATAAGATTAGATACACATAAATAATAGTAAATATAATAAAGAAAAAATAAAAGAAAAGGACTCTAAATTAATGTGGATTGGACAAATGTTTAGACGCCTATGGATTCCCACGTGACTTCCAAGAGATCAACTGAGCCGCCTTTTTTATGAAGTTTCAATTAATAATGGTTAAACTATACATGTCTATATAGTCTGGTAATCTTGCACTGAAGCACAGAATATATAGCTGAACCGCGGTTTAGCTATATATTCTTTGACTGAAGTTATGATCTGAATTGGGGCAGTGAGTGCCATAACCAGTCTTATTGTCTTTTTTTGGATCCATCGGTGTTTACAAATATGTAGTCTTTTTTGTACTTTTCCATATTAGCAGTAAATTGTTGTTTTGTTAGGTGATCATTTTTGTTTAGATTTAGGTTTATTGTTTTTATATTTTTAATTTGTATTTGATATTGGAATTCGTAGCAAGGGAGTTTGTCAATTTTTTCCATCTTTTGAATATTTGGTGCAGTATAGTTCAGCGCTTGAACTAGAATTGGAATGTCTTTTTCTCGCCAGTAATTCGCATTTACCATATAGGTAATGTAATTTGATAGCTTTCAGCAATGGAATTGTAAGGTTATTTTGAAAGTTTTGTATTTTGGCCAGGAATTTGACTCCTAGCCATTTTTGTCTATACTCTATTTGTATTTGATTTGCTTCGGCAAATAGCATGTTGGTGGGTGTAGATTTGGCGCATCCCAATACTACTCTTAGCGCTTTATGTTGTGTATTTTTCATTTTGTTGATATTTTTCTTTGATACATTCAATACAAAGGAGCCGTATCCCAAGTGCGAGTTTATTAATCATGAGTATAATAGGTTGATTAACGAAGCCGGGTCAGCCCCCCACCAGACTTTTTCGAATATATTTTTGGACATTTATTCCGTTTCTGGCTTTCGTGATATTTATGTTTAATGTGTTTATTCCAATTTAGATTGCTGTCTAATGTCATTCCTAGGTACTTGATTGTATCTGAGTATGTTATGTTAGTATTCTGTATTTTCACCGGGGGATATCGAGTTTTCCTTTTTTCCTTTAGTGAATATTATAGCTTTAGTTCTCTCGGGGGATAGAGTGAATTCAATTCATGTTCATCCAGCCAATCAGTTGTGATCTCAAGAGCCTGGTTTATTTTATCAATGGTTGTAGGGATGTTTATTCCTTTAATGAATATGACTATGAGACTATGTCATCTGCATATGTTATTATTGATGTTTCCTTATTGTGTATATTCATCAAGTCGTTGGTAATAATAATAATAATAATATTAATAATAATATAATAATAATAATAATAATAAATCATCGGAGATCCTTGTGGGAGGCCCTTTGTGGCAATTTCTGGACCTACTAACCTTCAGAGTCTCTTATGAAGAGTTTTCTATTAGATAATATCTCTAATATAGCATTGCAGAGTTCAATTGAGATTCTTTGATTATTCAGTTTTCCGTATAATTTATATATGTTTACTGCATCAAATGCCGCCTTGATGTCAATAAATACTGCAACTACTGATTCTCTTTGTGCAAATGCTAGGTTAATGAAGTTTACTAAGTGTGCGAGGTTGTTGTGAACTCTGAATTTCTTCCTGAATTAAGTTTGCAGTTGAGAGATTACTTTTTGATTTTCTATGATCCAGCCAATTCGGTTTTTATCATTATTTTTTCTAAAAAGGAAATTAATAGTATAATATATACCTAGGGACTAAAGTGATTTTTATCCTGAGGCAATTCGTCGAGGGATAAAAAGACACTCTAGGAGAATACTATGCAGACTCTCTTTAGTTTGAAGATTATTTTGTTTGTTCAATAACTGTTTACGTTTGTTGTTTTTTTATTTTTTGAATTTTTGTTAGTTTTACCTTCCATTTTATCGTACCTATATAACAGTGTTGTGCCTTGTCTTGTTGAGCGAATGGATCATTTTGTAGATTGAAGATTGATTAATCATAATTGTACCATTTGTGTTAGTTTTAATATTACCTCTGAATTCTTATTACCTATTTTCAAGCTTTGTTCACAAGAAAATGTTCTTACATAACAATAAAGCATATTTTGATTTGATTTTTTTTTGTATGGCTATTGTATGTTTTATTTTATGTAATTTTCCATTGTTGGACTCTTATTGTATTTTTGTATTGCTTATGCTTTCCTTTCTCCTAATTTTGCGGAACATTCGTCATCCCCACCATGGATTGCTTGTTTTATTTTTTTGATTTTCCTTGTATCTTGGTATTACTGAATTGGCTGTTTCTTGTATTATTTTATTCAGGGTGTGGTTAAGTAATCAGGTGTTATTCTGTATTTTTTCGTGATATATGTTCCAATTTGCTTTTGAAAAAATTCTTTTGGATTGATTTCGGACAATGTAGTCGGTTTTGATCATATTTCCGTTTGTGTTTATTTTGATCATTGTAGGGTAGTGGTCACTGTAACCAGGGTCCATGATTACTTTCCTGGAGCATCGTGTTGCAATTTGAGGGGTAGAAAGTGTTATATCTATAGGGTTTCGGTTTTCATGTGGTTTTGTGACTCTTGTTGTGCTCCCATTATTCAGTATACTAAAGTAGAATATTCTCGCTTAACAGCGTGTTTCCCATTGAGATTAGGGTGGGTACTGCCCTAGTCTGGGTAATGACCATTCATATCTCCCATAATTATTGTTTCCCCTGTTAATGTGTTTATGATTTTCTGTACTTCATTGTGTTTGAGTCGATTGTCTTTTTTCTTTATGAATTATCGTCTTCTTCTTCCATTTGCATGTTCCTTTCGAGTAAGATTTGGGATAGGTGTTCATATAGTGTTCTTTGAGCATGTTGGCTAAGTTTTGTAGCCAATTGCATAGATTCATTTGCATTAAGCGTTTGAATAAATTTTACAGCACTTTCAGGCTTTTTGGTTTGTTTAAATTGTTTATTATATTCATCAATGTTTTGTAGGGCGTGGGAAGACGTTGAGGATTGGTCTTTGTTCCATATTGTGCTTTCTTGTCTTTGTTGGTTTACTATGACTTTTTCTGGTCTTGTGTTTGGGAAATATAGTTGTTGATTCTTCTTGATCGTATCTTTGTTGTGTTATTCTTTTTTTGGATGGATTTTGAAGAACTTGTTGGTATGATCTCTTTTTATTTTGATTGGTGAATTTTTGTGTTGTGGCTCGCCTTTGATTAATTTGTATCATATTATCTTCAGTTGTTGGTTTTGGTTTTGGTGCTGGGAAGTCTCAGTATATATTTATTGTAGGGATTTTGATTTATATGCTAATTTGTTTTGGGGCATAGCATTGCCGCTTCATAATACGATATGTTCTCAAATATCATTGTTTTTTAAATGTTTTCTTGTCTCGCAAATTCAGGGCATTTTTTATCATTGGATTTGTGATTTTCCGACTTGCAGTGATAGCATTTGGTTATATAGTTATCATGTTTGTCTTCTTCTTCTAGGTTAATTTGCTCAGAGCACCGGAAGCATCATTGTTTTAATTTACATAGTTTCTTTGTAAGTCCATATAGGAAACAATAATTGACACATTGCGTAACTTTTGGTATATATGGGATTACTGGAAGTTCCAGGTTGCGTAGGTGTAGGCTAATATATCTAGGTAAATTGGTCCCACCAAATATGACAAGAATTGAATAAGTAGGTATTCATGGTCAATGACTTTTTCTTGTGTAAGGTTTTTATTATTGAGATTTCTCTTTTGCACACGTCTATTCAATCTGATAACATTATTAATTTTTTGATTCTCAAATAAATTTATTGTTATGTGTTTTTAAGGTTTCAGAGTCTAAGTCTCTATCAATAGCTTTTACGACGCCGTTGCTAGACGTGGGATTGTTACTTTTAGTCCTTATTTGTTTTTCAATACTTTATTTTCAAGAAAGGCATAATTCAAAAATTCTACACCTATTTTACTCTTCCCTAATACTCTCATTTTTTTAATATCTTTAAATTTCAGATCGAAGATTTCTTTGGCTATTTTAATTTGCGAAAATTTGCTAATATTTTTGTTATCTGCTTCAACTGTAAGCAAATAAATTGAATCTTTTTTATTGTACATACATTCTTTTTTATCTCGGCCTATTTATTTGACTATCTATAAATCTATAGGATTTACATTTATATTTGTATCCGACCCTTAGACTTGCTCGTTTATATTTGGGTTATAATTTAAATCAGGGGGTTCAGGGGGCACCCCCAATGACAATGATGTTATTGGTCATCCCCCTTTCTTTTGAATTTTAAATATTTCAAATTATATGCTTTTTGTTTTGCTACTTTTAATCAAAAATTGGGTGAAAGGAATAGGTAACACAGTATGTTAGTAGTCGAAGTTTAAAAAACTATCTTTAACAAATAAAAATGCCTAAATATTGAGATTTTAGTATTTTTTTCCGATTCGGACTTCGAGTCTTGTCATGAAATTAATAGGGTACTATTCTAACACCATTTCCAACCACCATGCAAAATCCCATTAACTCAAACCGTGTCGAAGTACGAAAAACTACCTAACTTAACAAATAAAAATACCCAAATATTGAGATTCTCGTATTTTTTTTTCCAACTCCGACTTCGAGTCTTGCCATGAAATTAATTGTCTCTGAACTGGAGACTCTTGAATTGGTGCGCCAAAAAATAAGCGACCATGGACTTTTGTTTAACCAAACTCTCTAATTTAACCTGATTTTTGCTACGAGCTTAGGGCTTTCAATCCTATTTTTCTGGTCTAATAATTACACACAAAAAATCATTACCTTGGCATTTCATATTCAACTCCACAAATGTGCGACTGTCCAAGCTTCTCAATGCAATTCACAAAAAGGCTTTTAGCAGGTAAATACAAAGCTATATCTTCTTGAAGCAATGGCAGAACGTAATAAAACAATTCCACTCCTAATTCTGCAGTTCCAGGATTTGTCTTGATTTCATGCTGAAGGGTTCTGGAAATATCACAGTTTGAAAAATAGTCTAATTTTTTTAAAATTTGTAACAACTTACTGAACACATTGTTGAATTGATACTGAAGCAGTACACAAAGACGCATGAGGAAACTTAAGGCATTTATCTAGTAGAGACTCATAGGATTGTCGGTTGATTTGCATTTCATGTTCAATTCTGTCATTTCGTTTCGCTTCCTATAATAAAATTTCATATTATAGGTACCTAATTCCTAAAATTACACCCAATCAATTTTTACTTGGATCTCCAAAGTTATTGTAGCTGGACCTGAACAATGCACCGTTTGATTTTTCCCCTTGCAGGGTACTTGTTTTTTAATTCTTTTCAACACAGAACTAAATAATTGCGGCACCAGTTCTTGATAGCCGGAATTCAAAGCTTTTTGCTCCGACAAACTTAGACTGTGATCACTGAAATACAAACATTTTTATTTGAGTTCATATAATATGAAGTAACCTTACTGTGCGAATCGATTTATGGTATCAAAACATTCTTTCAGAGTTCTAAACATATTTTCTTTACTACTAAAGTCTATTTGTATCAAGTTAATAGGTTTACGTTGGATTTCAGGTGGTAGTTTTATAGCGTCATAAGAATTCAATCTTCTCAAAATTCTCTCCACTGGATCTGAACTCTCTACACTGTGACCCGGATTCGAAAGTGGTTGATTAACGTGAGATTTTTCGCGGAAATTTGCAACTTTCCATAGTTTTATTGCTTTTGTTTGCTCGTCAATGATCTGATTATGATCCAGATATTCATACCATGGCACCTACAATACACAATATTGTAAAAATTGAAACACAAAACAAGTTCTTACTTGGCTTTCTTCCTTGATTATTACTGACAAAAGTCTAGGGTGATATTGAACTGGTAAACTTTCAAGTAATAAATTTCCACTTTGTAATCTTGGCTCCTCTAGCCACAATAAGAAAGCTTGGAAAATGCTAGATGAATAGTTTATTGAATAGTCTATTGAAAAATTGGATCGTAGTACTTACTTGTAACGTAATTTTAAATGTTCGGCTTTATCAGAATTTTCCTTTGACACCATTTGAACACCATAAAACTCTAAAGTTTCTTGCAGGCGTCTTTTGATACGTTTCAGGAAAGCAAAATTGACTATCCCTTCAAAAAACTTGTCTCCCACACAAACTTTGTCTGTGTAACTTGAAAAAAGTCACAAACAGTTTATTAGATGATAATAAGTTTTTTTTTTTACTCCTTACCTAATATTTGGCAACCTTGTCAAATATAAAATGAAGAATTTTTGCCAAAATAATGGTAACAAAGGATGGTTCATATCAGTATCCATTGCTTGTTGCGCCCATCTGTAGATACAAAGAAAAGTCGAACTAAAGGCAGACATTTTCAAACTTGTAGCAGCATTCTAAGATAATTGAAAATAATTACACTTTAAAATAAAGAATCACATAAACACTACCTTTATGGCATTATCGACGTTTATTTTTCCTTTTTGTTTGGCCAACTCCTTGAGAATTTCAATCCAAAGACCAGTCTTAGCTTCTTTTTCTTGACGTTCTATTTCCAAAAATATATAAGCCAACCATGGATATGAGCCTAAAGAGCTGGATAAAAGAGAGGTTGAACTATTACTGGTGCCAGAAGCCCATTTGAAAATCCCTATAATCGATGATGAGGATTCTTGTGGGGTACTGGCCTAAATAAAAATAATATATTTTTACAAATCATCATGATTTCAAGTTTAACTTGGACTTGCCTGATACAAATCTCTGAAATTATCGTAGATAATTTGTAACGAGTCTTGATGGAAGAAAGATGCCCTAATTAAAACGTCAAGAAGATAAAAAATGGCATTATCTTTGTTCCAATTTGGAATTGAGACAAGGGAATTCATCCACAGTCTCACCTAAAAGCTCACAAACCATCAAGAAAAAATTTAAAACAAAAATAAAATTATTACCAACAGTCTTGGACTATTCAAATTATAAAATGCATAATTAACAATCTGAGTTTCAACCATATTTCCAAACTGCTGCAAAACAGTATTCTGTGTAATAATAAAACTCTTGGCATAAGAAATATATCCTCTATCGGCATTCAATAGATTACTTAAAATCTCTTGAAATTTATTACAATTTATAATGCATTCTTGGCAAGTGATGAAAATTGGTATTATTTGGTACAAAGCAAACAAGACCGCCTCGTGTTTTTGGTGCAGTTGTAAAGTTAGTAGTTGGCTGAGGCCGTTGCTGCATATTAGAGGCACTAAATGGCCCCAGGTTGTCATTAGTATTGCGACAAAGCAGGGGAGCGGTTGATTTTCACGAACTCCTACAAGATTTTATCACATATTCAATTAAAAATTTAATATGAATGGAGTTTTTACCTTTTAACAATACTTCAGATCGTTCCACTTCATAAACTCGTCCTAATTCTTGAAAATGACGATCGCTGATATGTAATCTCAAACGTAGAATTGTTTGCCATCCCCACTGGAAATATACAATAGAATTTGATTTAAGTGAATTAATAGTACATTAACCAGCAAAAAAAAGTGGGGAAATTACAAATTTTCAGTTTTTTTTTTGCAGCTCAGCATACTTATTACAGATATGTAGGTGTCGAGTCTCCATGTGCCCAAAATCAATTTTGATGATTTTGGCAATTTGAGTCACAAAAAAAAAAAATTAGGTAATTAACTGCATGTAATTTCCTTATTCAAAAACAATTGTTCAATAAAAATAATAACTTTGTTTCAACCCAGCAGGAAACCGTAATATTATTGTCAGGATTCTGCACAAAACCAAAATTCGTATACAGAGTGGTTCCGAAACCGTTTTGGAACGGTTTTTTGACGGGTCAGGACGTCATGTCAGGACACGAAAAGTGCCGACCTCGTTAATATTCCGGAACATCATAGGTTTATGCAGTGTTGCCAACTGCTCTTTGCAAAATTACTGGCAAGGAATTCCACCTTTACTGGCAATTACTGGCAAATACAAAAAGTCGAATTGAGACCCTAGTTGTAGGCGATTTCAAGTCAGACACAAGTCTCGACTCTTTTTGTATTCACATTTTCAAATCAGAAATCATGACGTCAAGTTTCAAGACCTTGACTGGGGGTCACTCTAGCTACTTACCAGAATATAATTTGAATTTGTGTTCATCCATCATATCCTCATGATATGAGTAAGTTATTTCAAATTCCTACATACTAGACAAAGATAGACTGCTCATCGTCTCATCAGAAAAAAAGAATAGCAGGAGGAAGAGAAATATTTTCCTTTCTTGTTTATGGGTCGAAAATGAAAAATTATGACAATCATGACATGGTCATGACGTAATTTTAGATTTTGATCTTGGATTTCACTTAATGCATTAGAAAAGTAGTAAAATTTAATGAAATATTTTAATTACTGGCACCAAGACTTTACTGGCAAGGTTACTGGCAATGAGTTTTTTTTACTGGCACTTTGGCAACCCTGAGTTATGTAATCAGCCCAAACTCGATTTACCCGACGTACGGTTCCAACCGTTAGCCACCAATCCACCCACCGTGGACCCTCAATCCGACGTTAGCCGAAAACAGTCGGCGTGAATTGATTAATCAATAAATAGTGAGAGGATGTAACTAAAAATCAATTCTATTTCTACCGCTCATTGTAATAAGTGCATTTGTAATAAAAGTTTGAAAATTCCTTTCTTCGAGTAAATTATTTAATTCCTGGGTTCATGTCGAAACAAGGTTAGTTAGTAATTATACAGGCTGTCCCAGAATATGTGGGCAATCTCTCGAATTCAGATAGAACACAAAAAAATAACATGACAACTTCTTGTAAAAAAAAAAATTCCTACGGCCTCCCCTACGAAGTTACGTGCCCCTAAAGGACGCCTCTGAAAATAGGTTTTTTGTTGATAACTTTCAAAATACTTCATGTAATTTTTTTTCCTCTAATATGATGAATACTAGATAAGACCCCTTAAAATAGACCCTCTCAAACACACTTGACTAATCTAGTTTGCCAGGGACGGACTAGCTTTAACGCAATAATGACACTGAGGAAATATTAGTAGAAAGGATTAATTTTCACTGTCGCAAAATAAGGGAATGGGAAGTTGTCATGTTATTTTTTTGTATTCTATCTAAAACCGAGAGATTGCCCACATATTCTGGGACACCCTGTATTGAAAGTTAGGAAAAAAAATTATTTAAATTATTTTGATTAATATAAATTGTGATATTTTTTAATTGATAAATCAGTTTTCAACTGTAATTGTTGTCTTACTCAACCTACTACGGTCGAGCCTTTTTCACCCTAAATCTATAGCGAGGCCAAAGACAATACTACTACGATATCATACGATTCGTAGTTTATTGTCTTTGGCGAGGCTGCCATAGAGTAGTAGCGAACAGACAAAGATTTATATAGGGTATTCCCGAAGTCTTTTCAAACAAGTTTTCAGGTTTCAGTTTTTTTTGCAGCTCAACATACTTATTACAGATATGTAGGTCTCAACTTACTTGTGAATAAGTGGGTTCTTGATCAGCAGCCTTTAAAACTAGCAAGGCAGTTTCACAATGTTTTTCATATGGCAAAATGTCCCAGTTGAGCCGAGACAAAATCATTCTTGCTAATTTTGTTTGATCGGAATTGACAGGATATCGCAACAATAATCTAATAAGAAATACAATTTCAATCGATTTATTATAAAAATAGCTAAACTGATTTACCTTTCAATAATTTCCATATCGTTATCGGATAAAACCCAAATTGACAAGGGTATATCTTCATAAAGATACAAAGCAAATCCACCAATTTTATCCAAATTCTCCTGGACTGTTTTTAGAATGCTCGATAATAAGCAGGGATGTTTGGATGTAAGGTGTGTCAATAAGATTCTAGCTGATTTTGAGCACGTATCTTGAGTTATCTCAGATACGAATCCCACCTAGATAATATTTAGTTTATCTAGCAACATATTTCTAGTGTAAATAATTAAACATTACCTGCAAAATATCCATAGTAGACGAATAAATAAAATCAATATCCGCCTCACTTCTGGCCAAAGACATATTAGCAAAAGTATTTAGCAAATAATACACTTCGGCATCTCCTAAATTATTCAATTTCTCTTCAAACTGATTCCTCAAACCACTTTCCCAAATCTTTTTTCTAAAATCAGCGTTTAACGAAAAATCAATTATGTCTTCAGCTTTATCATCAGGCATGTGTAAAAAGTAATAAATTTTCCATAGAGTTTTAATGGTTACCATGTTGTAAGGAACTACTGCTAGAAATTGCCAGGCTCTAAGTTTCTGGGAAGAGTACAAATAGTAAATTGCCCGCAAAAAGAAGGCATCATACTCGGTTTGTAGTCTTTGGATCATGGCTTTATCTGTAAAATTGCCCCTCTGAAAAATATACTCCTAGTTTATATCAAAATATTGCTAAATTGTAGTTTACCTTCAAAAATAATTCCCATTGGTCAGTGGTATACTGTACAATATGCCGTATAAAGCGACTGAGCCTCTTAGAAAACTGATTATATTTTGGTTGAGAATACGTCTCTAAGCCACAATGTATCAGCCTTAATATCACAGAAGAAAAGGCAAAACATCTTAATATATGCTGCTGCGTAACTGTATCACTATCGTACTGATCCTATATTATAATTACATAATGTTTAGGATTCTTTCAAGTTTCAAACTATGTAATAATTTTACCTTGCCATCTATTGTATTTATTAGTAAAACGCTTTTAAACATGCCTCCTAAAGGTAATTGATTAAATATGGCCACTAAATCGTTTTCACGAAGTGAAATACCAGTTTCATCATCCTCTTCACCATCGGAATCTACTAAGACCCAGTTAGTTTCTGATGGGACATTGTTGCAATGAACAATCTAACGAAAATATTTATTTGTAAGAAAATATCATAATTTATAAGATAAAACCTTACATCTTTTAGAAACTCCTTTCTTTCCCTTACAGGGCTTAAAATTACAGACAATAAGCTTAAAATATGATTTATTTGGTAATTTGCGAATGGCTCTTCTACAGGTAAATCCAATGGCACTTGAATAAATGATGCAGCCCATATTCCTACACCCGCAGGACACCTTGAAACGAATACATTAAGATCATCAGTTAAAAAATTCACAAATCAAATTGGCAAAATTGGATGCTTCTTACCTTAAAATATGATGTATCAAAAACAAATGATCCTGATAATTAGCCACCCTAATTAAAACGGCGACTAATTTAGTCAACCACTTCCGGCTATCCTTCAAAAACGTCGTATCTGTTATAAGTTTTCGTTGAAAAGCAAATAACACCGATATGGACTGCCTTATTTCGTTTATATTGGTTTTAAAATAAGGCGATTCGTCTTGCATTGTCAAAGAAACTGGGGATTTGGAACTTAGTTGCTTTAAGGCCGAAATGTTTCCTATAATCTGTTCTATATACAGGTCGATTTGTAGTCGCAATTCTTCCGAGGAATAAGAAAATAAGACGTGGTTATCGAAGACTAATTTTTGCACTTTTCCTAAAATTCTGGTGGCATTTTGAAAAGCGGATCGATGAAATATGCTTCTGTTAAACTCATGAGAGGTATAAACGAGGCGACCGTCTTGGCATTGGGCGCTGCCTTGTATTGTTGTTGTATCACTAGTCCAGATTTCAAGTTGCAAGTTGCGGTATTCCTTTCTGAGCTGTTCGATTTCAATGTTGTTACCTTAAAATAGAAATTGTGTATTCAATTTGATAAAATAATATTGTAGATTTACCTGTAATTTTTTCCCTGATTTTCAAATAATTTGACAATAATTCATACAAATAATGTTTTTTCAAATGTAAACCCTTAAGTTCGGCATCTATATAAGTTTTGGTAAAATCTTCCAAAACATCTAGTTCACTGTTGTAATAAAGCGCATTAAGTTGTTCCACTGTGTAAGGTTTTATATCAGAATCCTCAACTTGTAAACTTTCAAGTTTCTCTTTTTCAGCCACCGTTTTAGGTTGGGCAGTTATAGATTCAATGTTATCCAAAGTATAAAGTATTTGTTTATTCATTTCTAAAAACCTTTCGAAATTCCATTGGTCCTCTTTGGCTGCTTTGTCCTGTTGTATTTGTGAATCTTCGTCATTAATGATTGATGAACCTGCCTTCTGAGCACTTTGGTTGGATGGAATAGCTTCACACGCCACATCTATGTCATCTTGTATCACTAAATTATTGATTGCAACTATGTCATGGGCTTGCTGAATGCTTGTGTTTTCAAACGCGGCTGCGGATATAACATCATGAGCTTCCTGAGCAGTCTCAGCGATATCAACCTCTACCGTCTCGTCATTTTTTTCCAAGTTATCTTGGGTGTTTTCGACAGATTTAGCGTTGCTTGCAATATTAGATTGCTGGGATGCCTCGACGATTACTGGAGCGTTTTCAGATTCTGAAGAAGTCACACCCAAATTTTCCGATTTCGTTTTGGATTTAGATTTTTTCTTAGGGTTCTGAAACAGAAAATAAGCCAATGCATTATCTAATTTGACTGATGAGGATGGAATAATAATAGTAATAATATGTCTGTTGAAAGTCTGTGCAAGTTTTTGTGGTTTCGATTTTTTTTCGGAAATTTTTTCTCAATAATCAAATTCACATCAGTGCATTGCACGTACTGATGTAGTTCAAAAAGAGGGTGAATTAGAATCAATAAATATGGGAAAGATTCTAGAGAGGGTGGAATGGAACCAATTATTAGAGTACGTACTTTACTTTGAATAATATTTGGGTGTACGTCAGTGAGGATTTAGGAAAGGGCTGAGCTGCGAAATGGAAGTACAGAACACTACTCACTAGTGGAAGGATCTTCCAGATTTTTTTTTTTATTGGCTCGCTCACAAAAGACAAAGTATATTCTACCTAAGCAGTACCATGAGCGGAAGAAATTGAGTAACGATTAACCCTCTGTTTGAACACGTTAAGGAAATGAAGTAGGAGGCAGAAAGAAGCCCTATATTTAGAGGTCCTCGGGGTTATAGGCTCCCCAGTCAATGGCAAAATTCGTTCGAAAGACCATACAATGGAAGTTTGCTGAGGAGTTTGAGCCACACCTGATCAAAAGCCTTGGAGATGTCCAATGCTACAATTCTAGATTCGCCATGTTTTTCGAGTCGAGTTCGCTTTGATTATCGCTCAAAAAGCCGCAGAATATAGAATTTTAAATGATTGGTTGGTAGAATATTTGACTAATAGAAAAGAGATAACTTAAATAGAGAGTAATATTATATCAACACCAAAAACAAATAGTACTCTGGTTCTATTGCTTCATATTGTTATAAATCTCTCAAGCTAGGGAAAGTGTACATAATCTAACAACATTGCCTGATGACTATTAACTCGCCCGATATTCCAGTAAATTGGAAACAAACAGAAACAAATTATGTATCTAGAAAATTCTAGAAGCATCAAAGACGCGCTATAAGACGGAGTAGGCCACCAAGGAAGAAGACTTTGACAAATTAGACTTTAGTGGTATGTGATTAATGTGAATCGATAGTATAAGACAGTAGTGAGCGGTGATTTAGTTTTGTGACTAGTCAAGCGATAACCTCGATTGTGATTAAAATCGTGCTAGTTTCGTATTGATTTATGTGTTTATGTCTTGGATAAAGGTAAATTGATTTCAGAAAAGTAGTCCCATTTATCAATAACTATAATTATTTACATTAATTGCGCATAGATTCTTAACTGAAATTAGACGAATAGGTACATTGATATTTTAGCAGAGGTACTTGTCAATAGCTGTTTTATTATTAGATCAATCATGCTTGAAAAGGAAGCGCAACAGAGATGGTCTATTTATTCCTGATTCGCTACTTGTGTGAAAGAGGAAATTCGAACATATCAACCTTGTTCTGACTGTACCATGGGAGTCAGTAGTGAGTTTACTTACCACCGCCTACAATAAAAAAAAAACACTTGTGATCAAAATTTTATTACCCTTGCTAATAAACTCGAAACTCGTAGGTGCCAAAGCATAATTAGTGTTGACAAATTTTGGATAACTAATACTTATATAGATACCTATTCGTTTATTCTCCGACCATTCTCATTAAATCCTTTTAATATTTCATACAATACAGGGTGTCCTTAGAGAAACTGACACATTTTGCAGGTAAATATCTCTAACACACGAAAGGAATAAGGCCGTGTTTATGTTGGAGCTGTGATAAACGATAAAAGCAACGATACTAATAATGATACTTTACATTAGTATCGTTGCTTTTATCGTGTATCTCAGCTCCAACATAAACACGACCTAAGACGAGATACGGTTTGTTCTGGGAGAATAAGGATTTAAAAAAAAAAAAAATCCACAGTATTACCAAATCCTAAAATTTGATGAAAGCCTGATTTTTTACTTTACAAAAATTTATATATTTTTTCTAATTATCTTGAAATTGTATCGCATAAATTGCACTTTCTTGTCAAGGTTTTAATTAGTTAATAAACGTATTAAAGACAAATTTATTGTCGATTTATTTTGCATCTAAATGAGAAAAAATCAGATTCCAGTTCTGAGCTTGAGATCCATTCGCAGTTTGTTTCGTTTGATGAAAAGACTCTACTCAATAAATCCTGAAAGTTTGGAGTCTCTCTGATTGCTTGAAGTATTTTCCATAAAGTTCCAAAGGTTATAAGGAATTTTACAAGAGTTTTTGCATCTAAGTGAGAAGAAATTCATAATTCCAGTTCTGAGCATGAAATCCATTCGTGGTTTGTTTTTGTTTGATGAAAAGACCCTACTCCATAAATCCTGGAAGTTTAGAGTCCCTCTGATTGCTTGAAATATTTTTAAGAAGCTTCCAGTGATTTAATAGAAGTTTTACAAGAATTTTTTGTATCTAAGTGAGAAAAAATTCATAATTCCAGTTCTGAGCCTAAGATCCATTAAAGGTTTGTCTTGCCTAATAATAAGACCCTACTCAATAAATCCTGAAAGTTTGAAGTCCCTCTGATTGCTTGAAGTATTTTTCTTTTGGCCAGCTGATAACTATATCTTGACATTAAATGTACGTCTAACGTCAGTACTGGTATTTTAAATATGTTTCAACAACCCCTCTATTTAAAATAACCTAAACCTTGATTTTTCGCACACAAAACAGTTTTTTTTTATCAACAGCTGTCAGAGAATCTGCTATTTGCTTTTGTGTAGAGACATATCTCATTTGTAATAATTTTTCATCTATCTTCTGTTTGAGAAAATGATGTCTTACATCTATGTCTTTGGTTCTCGCATGGTAGGCCCCATTTTTTGCTAAATTTATGGCTCCTTGATTGTCAATATTCAAAACTGTTGCAGTTGTACATTGCCCAAATTCTTCACCTAATCTTCTAAGCCATAAAGCCATGCTCATGCCATATACTCCCTTTCTGATGTTGTCGAAAGAGCAACTGTGACCTATATCTTAGCTGCACCATTTTCAAGGAAAACATATCCAGTCATTGATCTACGATCGTCCATGTTGCTGGCCCAATCAGCATCTGCATAGCCAACAATTTAACTTTTCTTCTTGTCAGTACCATCAAATTCTATTCTGTAATTCATGGCACCGGCGTATACAAGGGGGGGGGTGGTAATGGGGGTAATTACCCCCCCCCCCCCAAGATCGTTGCGATGGACGAAAAATATGTACCCTACATTTTACAAATAAATCTATTTTTATATTTTTATTTTTCAGCAACTGGCCCTAACTTGTTTTCTAGTTTGCACTGTGTCCGCACTGCCCGCTTGCCATTTAGAGTGAATTCTATCCAAAGGTATAGTGCACACTGAGTGTATTTGTGTCTTTCTCTACTAGCTTGCATAAGAAAGAGATAAAAATAAATTTTTTGTATTAATTCTACCAATAGAATTCGCTATAATTACAAAGTTTTAGGTGAATCTCATGGTGAATTCCATTGTTAAAATCACTGCAAAAAAATGTGTTTTTATCTCTTTCTTATACAAGCTGGTAGAAAAAGACACGAATACACCCAGTGCGCACTAACCCTTCCTCGGTAGTATAGAATTATATTTACCTAACAAGTGCGGAAAATATATTTTTTTTCCGCATGAGTCTGTCGTTCGCCGAAAGACGCGTAGCGGAATTTGGTGAAGCAGTCGAGTGCGGAAAACAAATTTTCCTCATGTGTTGGTATACAATAGTTTTTCTACAGACGTGCGGAAATAAGTACATATACCTACATATAATTTGTAGTAATTTATTGATTTTTTTTTTTGACAGCCCTGCGGAAAAGGTTTTTCCGCATCTATATCCGTGCGAAAAAAATTTCACCCCACCGTGCGAGAAAATCGATTTTCCGCACTGTTTAACAGATACCCCCCCCCCCCCCCCCAGACGCATGGGCTGGATACGCCGGTGATTCATGGTACCCTTCAAATATCTAAGGATACGTTCTGTTGCAGTTCAGTGAATATGTCGTGTATTTTCTGTAAATCGACTGACATTATTTACAGCGTAGGGCGTAGGATATATCAGGCATTGATACTTGTGCTGCAAATAGTAGACTTCCTATGAGTGCACATTTTCTCACCAAGCAAAACTAGAGTATCTACTGGATTATACTCAAACATGTTGTATTTCTTCAGCATATTTTCTATGTATAACTTTTGATCTAACCAGATATTTTTATTCTTTCTATCCCGTCGTGTAATCTGCATGCCTAGGTGCAAATCTGGCTTCTCCAATATCCTTCATTTCAAACTGTGACATTTAATGTATTCCTTTTATCCGTTGAGTGACTCTGAGCTGCTCAATGTTAACACTTGAACGTTCCTTTTAAAAGAGCGTTAAGCACTCGAGTTGCTCATAGTGCATCCCCCTTTCCACTGATGCACCAAATTTGCGGGGGGTGCAAGAAGGTAATGACGGTAATGTTAATATTAAAAAATAATGATAAAATCTGAATTGTGTGTTTTGGAGTGACTCCGAGGAGCTCGTTAGGTGTAACTCAATTTATAAAAGGAATACAGTAATTAACTGATGTTTCAGACTGTTCTTAACAGTTAAGTCATTGGACAGTAAAATCATATCATCTCTACATAGATCATAGATAGCTACAATTAGTATCAATGACTCAGTAGACTTAAAATAAATACATGAATGAGTTTTGGACTGAGTCAAATCACATTTCTTAAGACATCCATTGTATCTATCAGCTGTATCTATCATATAAATCTCTTCGGTAAGATTACCCTGCAAAAAAGCTGTTACAGCATCTAATCGATTAACTTCTAAATCAAATTCTGCGGCTATAGGAAGTAAATATCTTATAGATGTATAGCTCACAACTGGGGAATCGGTTTCTCCATAATCAATGCCTTTTTTTGATTACAACCTTTAATTACCTACTAGTCTTGCCTTATATCTTACAACTGCACCATCTGAATACTTTTTCGCTTTAAATACCCATTTGCATTTTAAAGGTATTTCGTCATCTGTGTAGTCTACTAGTTCCCGTGTTTTGTTTTCCATGAGCGCTGAATATTCTTCATTAATATCGGGTCTTCAAAAAAAATGCCAATCAAAGATTGCTATGGTTTTTTAAACGTATGTCTTAGCAATAAGAGAAACAATAATGCGACATATACGTTTAAAAACCCATAGCAATCTTTGATTGTTTTTTTTTTGAAGACCCGTTAGCTTCACGTCATTTGTCACAATCAGCTTCTTCAACGGTCTCAGGATCAGAAAAATCAATCATAGTAGCAAAACTAACTTCATAACTGTGGAAAGGTTTAGATAATTTTCTGACTCTTTCAGATCTTTTTAATCCTTGAACTGGAACCTCTTCACTCTGATGCGGTCCAAAATCTGATAAATAAATCTACATCTGGATAACTTTCTTCATAGTTTTCTGGCTCACTTTTATGCTGTTCTTCGACATCAGACTGTGATGTAGAAGACGACTCGTGCTCAAAAGATAGGTCACCATCATCAACGTCGATGACCTCTTGAGCTTCGGGAAAAATAAAAAAATGTTTTTCTTGTTTATTTCTAGTCTTATCAAGCAATAATGCACCCTTTTCTTTCTCAAAAAATATAACATCTCTAGCTACAAAAACCTTATTACTGGAAGGGTTGTACAATCTGTACGCCTTACTTTCTGTACTGTATCCTATCAATATACTGACTATTGTTTTGCTGTCAAGTTTTTTTACGGCTTTCTTTAGGAATATGTGCATGAACTTTGCACCCAAAAATGCGTAGTCCCTCCAACTTTGGTTTTATGCCAATCCCGGCTTCTTCTGGCGTTTTTCCTTTGAAGGTGACCGATATATTAAATAAACCGCTGTAGAAGCAGCTTCTGCCCAAAACATATTAGGTAACTCAGAATCATTCAGCATACACCTCGTTTTTTCAAAAATTATTCGATTCAAACGTTCTGCCTTGCCGTTCTGCTCAGCTATTCTTGGCACAGTTAGCTGATGTACCATAGCAGTCTTTCAAAAAATTTTGTAGCGTAGCACTGACATATTTATCCCAATAATTGTCTCTACGGATAGTCTTAATTGTTTTACCGGTCTGATTTTCCACTAATTTTCTAAAAGACTCGAAGTAATCGAAAGCTTCGTCTTTCGTTTTAATAAAATATACAAACCATTTTTTAGTTGATTTAAACTATTGAAATTTATGTGCCCTAGCCAACTAGTGGCTCCAAAAACCACAGAATCATCTTTCTTGACCATCTGACTTACTGACAAGTTGACTTTAAAATCTGACACATATTCAGTATTCATATTATTTCTGCATTATGAGAATCTAACACAGAAGATGACACTGCCTACCTTGGTTGCACAAATTTTTTGATCATTCGCAGTAGTAGGTAATAGAACAGTGAACAGTCCGTGGTATTCCAGGTGGCAGCTATATCCAAATACCAACTATTTTTACTTAGATCACAACTGGGTGCTGCTGATAATGCTGAATATAATGCGACCTGATTTTCGTCATGGTTTTTATCGTTGTCTTTCTTTGGGTTGTTACAATCTTTGGCAAAATGTCTATATTTATTGCACTGGAAACAACGAACTGTTTTTTTTTCTAGTGCTTCTAAAAGCATTGAACATAGTTAATCGCTTCTATTAACAGAATAATCTTACTTTTAGCTTTGGTAATTTTTTTCAAGTCTCTCTCAGTTCCTGTAATAAGTCCCACAACACTTCATGCTCCAGATAAGTTTTCACAGCGAATTACCAACTGTCGAAATTTTCACGTCCTAGCGACTTTTCAATGAGCGGTAAAGCGGTTGACATTATGGCTGCTTGAAAATCCAATGAAGGCAACAACTTCGAAAAAACTTATTATATACTTAACTAGTTCCTGGGCCCATAACCTGTCGGCAGGGAATCTTCGTGGAGTCAAGTGAAAGTTTAATAAACGCAAAGAGTTTTAATAAAATATAACGTGTTGACTAAAAATATGAAAGCTGAAAACTATATCTTGACATTACATGTACGTCTAAAGTCATTACTGGTATTTTAAATATAGGTATTTCAACAATTTCGAGATAATTAAAAAATATTATAAATTTTTGTAAAGTAGAAAAATTAGGCTCTCCGACGATGACAAAATCTACAAGTTGTTTCAATGAAAATAAGGCAGTAATTTTTTTCCAAAAAATTGTATTTCTGTTTTCAGCAAATTTTAGGATTTGGCAATAGGTAGCTACTGCGTGAAAAACTTTAATTTTTTTAAATTCATTCTCCCAGAACAAACCGCAACTTATCTTTTTGCGTTTTCAAGGTATTTATCTGCAAAATGTGTCAGTTTATCTAAGGACACCCTGTATTACAATAATTGTGTATTCTCAGTTGATTAGACATTAGATTAAGTTAATCTTAATTGTTAATCTGATTAACAAATATTCCTTTGTCAATTACATTGTAAAATTTCGGACAATAAGGCCTATTTGGATTGTTTGGTTGATATCTATGTTCTGGAATCCAATGGGTTGAAGATGTAGGGGAAGACCATGTCTGTAACATAATAGGTTTGAGAGTGATGGGGTTAGAAGCTGAAAAATGAAATTACTAGAAGGCTCCTCAAGAGCCAAGTACAAAGGTTGTAATAACCTACAAGTCCTGCTCCGCAACAAGTATCGCATCCGACGCATCCCATGTTCAGCAGTCCAATTTGTGACCATTTAATTTTACTAGAATCATCTAGATAAAAGGAAAAAAAAAACACATTTTCAATTAAGTATGTGTTTAATTATCGAATTTGCAAATCAAAATTAAAATAAAAGTATGAAGGACAATATTGTTGAATTTAATAATAGATACAAAAACATATCCAAGTTAATAGTTCAGTTTACATAGATTTGGAAATAATAATTATAAAATTATATGAAACAAAAATGCATCTTCACTATTACCACCTAGCAGATATATTTATTTTTAATATCAACCATCAACCAAACTACTTATCTAATTGGTTAAGCAAAACTACAAAATTATGTCAAGCTTATTAGGCTCAAGAGGAAAAACTCAAAAGGCTTGAAATAATTTTGTAGCACTAAAAAAATTAATCGCCAACCAAACCTATGCAAACTTTCTATAACGAAATGTGTAAAGCTTTATTTAGATCTAACGAATTGCAATAATGCCAGATTCTAACAATTTTTGAATCTTAGCGGCTACTGCTGGATTTTTTAAATGGTCTTGAAGAGCTCTGGGATCATCAGACATTTGTTCTAAAATCATTCTCATCGCGGGATCAGAAAGGATTTGTTGCACTTCAGGATCGGCCATGGCCCTTTGTCTAATTTTTTCTGGGTCAGTCTCCTGGGTGGCTCTTTCCATAGTAATTGCTCTGTATCCTTGAAGAGCTTCCGCATTATTAGGGTCGACGTCCAGGGCTCTTTGGAAAGCTACAACAGCCTTATCAGGTTGCTTCATTGCTTGTAAAATCGTCCCTTTCCGGATCCAGCCCTTAATGAATTTGGGGTCCAATTCTACGCATTTTTCGCAATCTTTTAATCCTAAATCAAAAGCGGCCAGTTTAGTGTAGCATGCAGCACGGTTACTATAGATTTTAGCATCATCCGGGTTACGTTTAATGGCTTCAGTGTAGTGCTTGACAGCTTGAGCATAATCTCCATTTTTAAACAATTCATTGCCCTTTTCTTTTTCTTGTTCAGCTAATTCCGGATTAATGTAGGACTTCTTTTCTTCTTCTTTGATTACCTTTTCGATTTCTGATAACAAAGTTCTAATTTCTGGAGTTCTATGTTCAGACATTGATTTCTCATAATAAGTCCTGGCATTTGTATAGTCTTTTTTCTTTTTGTAGGCATTGCCTATTCTCATAAGGGATTTTGCGATCATTTTGAAATCGGCCCTGTTTTCTCTGCCAACCTCAATGCCCTTTTCACACTCTTTAATACACTGATCATATTCTTTTTGTTCAAAATATACTGCTGCAAGATTGTTATAAAAAGTTATGTCTGTGGGATCGTGTTTGATAGCTTCATTGTAATGCTGAACAGCATTTTCGAAATCTTTTTTCTTATAAGCAGCATTTCCCAATTCCTTGGCTTCTTTTGCTTTCTTTTTATTTTCAGGCAACTCTGGTTCTGGCGCTTTTTCCGGTTGGGGTTTTGGTTCCGGTCTTCTAGGAGGTGGTGTGTAGATAGGTTCTGAGTCCATCGGTTCATCTGCGCCTGAAAATCAAGAAAAAAGAATATATCAAAAGCTATTACGTTTTTGAACCTTACTTGTACAACAAGAAATATAATATTATGGTATGTATATTATGAAGTTTTTCAAAAGCAATAGCAGAAGAAGCTTCAGTTAAACACATACTAAACTCAGAACATTGTATATGGATATGCTTTATAAAAAAATCAAAATCAAAGAATTACATAACAAATCAAGGAAGAAACCAGTGATATTGGTATATAAGTGGGTTATAATTTTGTTAATGAAGAGTTAGCAAATACAACTATAAAGATAATTATTTCGATTATACAATTCACTGTACATTATTCCCATATGACACGAGAGGCTTAATAAGTGATAAGTCTTTTGGGATTATCGCGCATGGTGGCAATATACAATAATAATAAAAATTAATGAAGTATTGAAGTTTAGTTCGTTGTATAACCTTTTGAATACCACTCGATGTTTCAGGATTACCTAATACTTTTACCTGACACTCAACGCGTTACCAGCAACACCACTCCTCCTTCGGAGTCGTGGTGTTTTTGCGTAACGCGTTTCGTGACAGGTAAAAGTATTATCTGGTAATTCTGAAACCTCTTGTGGTATTACATTCGAGAATTTCATACATCTGTCAAAACTGGTATTCCAACAATAACTGACATGTTTTGATTGTTGATTTGAACCAATCAGATTCTAATTACGCGATAATTTGCACTAGTGCAAATTATCAGATAATTGCATAGTAACTGGTGCGAAAACTGGTGTTTTGACATTTTTTGACAAAAAATTCTGTACTCAAAAGTTAAAGGCTAATAATCAGAAACTAAATGCAGTTCATTTTTTCTGGAATAATGCTCTTAAAACTTATTTATTTATAGTTTTTAAACATTTTGTGAATAGATACATGGATAAACTTTTTATTAGACCAGTTAACAACGTTAATATACATAATCTAAAATCTAAAATATTATTTTTGAGAATTCTTCCAGTGTATAAAAACCCCTTGAAAACCCTTACAGAAAAAAATTCCCTAAAACTAATTATATTTTATTTATGGGTAAATCCTTTCATAATGGTGATTAAATGTTCATGGTTGTATTTTTTTTTATATTTACATTCCCTGAATAAAACTTTTCTAAAACACCCTGGACAGTCCCTGTTATAAAATAGTGGTGGTACCCTATCCAAAATCTAGGAAATAAATCTTATTTTTGTTGGCCTTTCTGATATTTTTACAATTCATTCTCTACTGATTGTGAAATTAATTAATTCAAGAGATTATTCTAGAAGATCCTATTGAGTCACTGCTAAAAGATGGTACTGGTACCCAATACCCCTCCAAAATCTTGAGTTTAAGGAAAAAAACCTTATTCACTTTTCTAGAGTATTTTGATATTTTCAAACATCAATAATTTTCTAGTAATTTTAAAACCAATTTAAGAGGTATTCTATTTCAAGAAAAATGATGAAAACCTTACTCTTATCAAGTCGTTTCTTTTTTTTTTGTTTACTTTTTCAACACTTCACGTAGTAGTAGTAGTAGTAGTAGTCCTACTGATTTTAAAACCATCTTGAAGAAAACGATGAAATACTTGCTTTTGTTGAGTTTTTGGATATTTTTCACCCCTATCTTCCCCACCAACTTTAGAAACAATTTAAAGGAATAGTCTAGACCAATTTGTTAAGTCTCTGCTACAATATGATAGTGGTACCCTTATCTAAGTATCTTGAAGAAAAAGGATAAAAATCTTACTTTGTTTGAGTTTTTTCTTTCCCATTCCAATTAAATCCCTTACAGTATTCTAAAAACTCCTTATGTCATTGTCTCGGGCATTGTTAAAAAATAGGAGTAGTAGCCTACCTTCTTTCTATAAAACCCATCCTTTGTGAAATTTTTGAATATTTTCAACCCTTCTTCCCCTACCAATTTGAGGCAATATTCAATGCACTATGTTAAGTCCCAGTTATAAAATAGTAGCGGTATATGGTATAATATCCAAAATCTAGGGAAAACCCCAGGGAAAAAGGATAAAAATTTCCTTAGATTATAAAATTTCACTCTTAATAATTTTTTTGATATTGTCAACCCTTCATCGCTACTAATTTGAAAACATTTAAGAAAATATTCCAAAACAACCTCATAATTAATAATAGTGTTTCAAAATCCAGGGAAAAAGGAGCAAAATCTTACATCTTGAGTTTTTATCATTGGATGGTATGAATAAAAACAAAGTATCTGCTACTACTACAAGTATTAGTAGATTCTCCGTAGTATTTACTTTAAAACGAAGTAGATACTACATTTCCGAACAAGCGAAAATAAATAAATGCTTCTTTTTGAAGTAAATACTGCGTAGAATATACTAATACTTGTAGTAGTAGCAAGTACTTCGTTTTTATTCATACCACCCATTGTCTTTTATTGAGTTTTCTGGCATTGTTGACCTTCCATCCCTTACTGACTTGAGAAAGTATTCCAAAACACTCTGTTAAGTTTCCCTGAATGAAAACTTCTCAAGATGACGTCGTTGTCAACAGATGACGAAAATTGTGGTAGTGAAGATAAAGTCACTAGGTAATTAGGTGTTGTGTAAAAAAAATGCCAATTGCAGGTCTGCATTACTTGTTTCAGACTCTGGCATATAAGTTGCAGTAAAAGATATTCAGATCACATTAATTAGCAAAACCCAAGTGGTATGTGCAGATTGTTTACCAAAATATGAGAGAGATAAGGCTACATCTCTGTAGGTATCAATCTAGGTGAGAGATGTAGAAAAAGAAAAATTATTAATGGAAATTGAGTATCTTAGAAAAATTATTGAAGAAGTAACCGATAAAAATAATATAATAATAAAGGAATAAAAGGATGAAATTTGCATTTTTATTGAGAATCGTGAACTATAGAGACCACCAGCAAAATATGAAGGTAATCATTCAAGTAAAAAATCCATATTATTTCTTCAAAATTGGATATCCAAAGGCTGGGCTATGAGGAATAAACCTAAAAAACCTAGTATATTTGAAATTAGAATTGAGAGGCTAATTGAATGGGTCAATAATATATGGGGTGATCCATTTAAAAAAGTTTAATTTTGCTTTGCCACACTTTTGTGACACACCATATATATTTGCAACTAACTTCATTGCAAAGTTTCTGATATTACCTATAGCTTTCACATTTAACATTTTTGAGTATCTCTTCAAACAGGTGAAATAGGTGTGGCTGCAAAATATACACAATCACCTGGTACATACTAACTTTTTTTGCACCATGAAATTTGTATCACCCATTTCGTCGCTGTCATTACGAAGTGGCCAATCTCTGATTTAACAACTTTTCAGGAGAGCGGTTTGAAGAAAACTCTACTCTCGACTCTACTGTTCATTTTGTCTGTAGCACTGGATATAATTTTTTTTTTATGGATAGAATAACAACAGTTGTACAATAATACATGTTAACAAAATTCAGTATCAGAACTTGTTTTTTCATATAGATATAACACAAAACTATACTTGGAACATTGAGACATCTTTTTTGAAAGAAAAGATTGGACTTTTTTTGTAAATAAATTATTAAGAAGATAGGCCCGTTCGTAATAACAAAAACAAATGTTTACCTGTTTGACAAAGCAGATATGCCGCTAAAATTGAATAATGGCCACACGGTGTATTATGGAGATATGCCAGTTCGTCATAATATAGATATGGTTCTTTCAAGTATTTTTATGGGAATAACTCATTTTCGCCAAATATTGAGATAGGCCCCTTTGTACTGACAGCGATGATTTAGTGTATAAAAACCCATATTGAAAAAAAAAAAAAAGAGTTAGGTCATAAGACCATACTAAATAATTATTTTTAAGTAGTTTGTAATTATTACTTGTGTCAGTTTATGATTCTGCTGTTTTTGGTCTGCTATGTAACTTGGCATCAGTAACAAGCAAATTAGAGAATTGAAATATCATAAGCCCATTGCTGTTTTGATACCTACTCAATTACTGATTAAAGAAAAAATATATATAGAATTTAGATGATAATTGATGACACTTACCAGGATCGAGACCCATTAAAACAGTCAAAGTGGTAAGCAGTCTTGGATCCTGCAATTTTTCTCCCAAAGTTTGCGGATTAGCCTGCAATTGGGCTAGCAAAGCTAAATAGTCAGGATCATTCAAGAATGCAGCAGTCCTAGGGTCAGACTTAAGTTTTCCAATTACCTCTGGACCAGAAAAGGGATTCGGGAATCCTCCTGCTCCCCTTTGAGATGTTTTTTGAGACCTAACTTCTGCCAAGCCATCCTTTAATTGTTGGTTAGACGGTTCTAATTCCAGCCCCTTTTCATATGTTTCGATGGCTTCATCAAGTCTGCCCAAGTAGGCCAAAGCAGCACCTTTTCTAGAATAAGCTTTGGCCCAATCTGGCTTTATCTCAATGGCCTTTTCCGCATCTTTTAGAGAAAGGTCATACTTATAGACTTTTGCATAGGCAGCAGAACGGTTTGAATAGAGTACCGCGTTATTACTATCCAAATTAATTCCTTCAGTGTAAAAGTTGATGGCCTCATCAATTTTGTTTTCCGCCAGAGCAGCGTTTCCCTTTTCTTTAAATGCAGTAGCTTGATCCATTGCGAGCTAGAACTGAAAGGAAACAAAACTATGTCATAGTGAACTTCAATCAATTTTCATTAACTTCAATGGGCTTTATACTTTAACTTTCGATAATTAATATTACAAAGAGTATTTTTACTTACCGTTACAAAGCAGACAGTCAGCTTTATTCACTCAATATTCTAGCAAATTTGGTAATAGCACGTTTCTTCTTCCAGAATTTTCCCTTGTTTGTTTGACAATGACAATGATTCAAAACTAAATCGATAAGGTGGTTGAGTTGAATATCAAATGCGATTTTGTTGTTCTTTCATCGACACACGGAAAAAACTGCACAAAATCAAATATTTCTCGGTTAAAATTTGCAGCACCGGGTAGAAATGGAAAATAATCGTGTTTTCCAGAATTTGCTGTCAAGCAAGGAAGGAACAAAAAATTGAGATGTCACCTTATTCTCATCTGTCTGTCCCCTGTCAGTGTTGCCGCTTATTCGAACTCAATGAATTTATCATAGAATTCTATTTACTTACAGTGACGTCATGTGGAAATTTGTTAGAAAAAAAAAACTACCAAACAAATAGAACGATAGCGTAGCCGTGTTGTTTTTTTATCAACGGGTATTTGGCGATTACAGAAATGATAAACCCAACCGGAGATCAGATTAATTTCGGAATTCGAAAACCGGACCATGATGAAAACGCTATTATTGAAGGGCGTGTTCCGTTTCTCATTATTTCGGTTAACCGTAAAATAATTTCGGTTGTTGAAAAAACCTGCGTTTTTATTCCCATCAAATTTTACCGATGGATCCACCATTCTATGGCCGTCATTGTCATTTTCCATTCACTAAACAAAGATAGGTTACTCACCGGTGAAGTCACCGATGAGAATAAAAACGAGGGGAAACCTGTGGCAACTCAAGGGGTGTGTTCAAGGACGGCAATGCTAATGCCAAAACCTACTTTTCCCCCTCCGCCGGTAATGCTGAACCACGTAGTTTGGAGCCGAACTCGAACGCAAAATGCCAATTTTAGCTTGGCTGTAGCCAATCCTGAACGCAGCCAAGGATAGCGGCGTTTGGTAAAGGCCGACTCCACGCAGCGGAACGGTATGAGCACAAATGAGCATGGATATCGTGACAAAATACGCGGTCATAAGCCGAATGCAAAAGAGAACACTGAGAGCTAAAACGAACAGGATCTAATCGTTTCGAGCGCGCTCGGAGTTTACCGAGTGTAAAGCAGAACTCAGCCAAAGCGATGCACTTTACTAGTGGCGGAACATACACGGTGGCCCATTCAATCTGAAGTATTCTGAAGCAGTCAATAATCAATAATTCGAAAGTAGCGCGTTTTGCAAAAAAAAAAAGTTCAAATAAAATAACTCAAAGTCATAAATCAGTGCCACCCGCACCATTTTCTTTACCCGCATTCCGCACCATAGGTATAGTCGTATTCACGAGAGAGTTTGAATTTTGACCGTTATTTTCACCAGTTGAAAATAAATTAAATCCCCAGATCTGTCCCTTTTTCTGACAACTATCAAATAATTATACATGACAATTTGATTTGACACATAAAAATAACAGATTCGGGTCTTTGAATTTTGAATTTCGAATTTTTGTGTGAAATCTTTCAGTTTTTTGCCGTTTACTGCATTATTTTTTTATTTGTCATTATCGCAATCGGTTTTTTGGTTTTTTATGTAGTGTTCTGTGCCTTTGTGTTTTGGTGTTGCGTTTCAAACCTGGTTTTAGTTTGGATTTAAGTGTTTACTCTTATTATAAGTGTTTACTTTGGACTCTAATTTTAGGATATTTGGATTTTAATAACTTAACTTCCTTTAAAGACATTGAAAATAAATTTTTATTCGTAAATGTTTATCACTTTTCTAAATACGACCCTGTCGTTTATCCCAGCTGACGGAATCGAAGCGCTAACGCATGCTGACAACCTAAAGAAAAAGTTTACTAAAAATGTCAACGCGAACTGTCAACTTCACTTTCTATCGTGATCTAAGGTGTTTTTTCTCGGTTAAATTGGTTAAACCAGGTTGAACCTAATTCAAAACATTACATTTTCGCGTTGAACTAATTACGTCATAACAAAACTGTTTGAAAATATTTTGAAACGAGATTTCGCATCGGTTCAAAAACAAACGCATGCGCAGTAGTTTAGGAAAGTTGACAGTTTGTTATTTATATTTATATTTGTGTTGTGTCTTTTGCAGGGGGTTATAGAATCATAAACAGAACACTCTTACATTTTTTGAAAAATAGAAAATAGGCGACTAATAACCAGAAAAAAAAAACAAACAAAAATTCTAGGTTATGTATGGTTAAATTTTTCTGGTTTGAAAAAATCATTTTTTCTCGAATGAAAGTAATAACGTTATTTTTAAACGGGTTCAAAACAGATTTCAAAATTATTTCGAGCTGCTGGGCTCGAGAAAACACTTTTAGTCTATATTTTTTTGAACTTTGTATTCAAAAATGCGCCGATTTCACCTCTAGTTAAATGGACCACGATCACTCAGTATATAATTTTTTCTACGAGCGTGCGGGAAATGGCTCTTCCCGCACGATTTGCTGTGCGGGTGTGCGGGAAGAGATTTCTTCCCGCACTCAGTGCGGGAAAAGTTTGAAATAATCATTGTGACATGGAATTGTTTGTATTGTTGATACACCTATCCTATACCTGTATCTTTACCTTTTTATAAATACCTTTCAATACATTTTTAATTCTACCTTCTGCATAATCGCATATTATTCAAATTAAACTCTTCGTAACATCAGCTTTAGTAGGCTCGTAGAAAAAATATAGTTCCTAACTCATGCGGGAAGAAATTTCCGGCACTCGGGCGCTTCGCACCCTCGTGCCGGAAATTTCTCTTCTCGAACTCGTTAGGAAAATAGCTATTTTCTACTATCATCATTTAAAGTGTGTTTTTTTTTTAAGATAAAAGTCAAAATGACATTATGTTGGCAAAACCAATGAACTATAGCCAAAAACTGGAATGCGCGCAGATTGCCATATCTACCCAAAAAATGAAGCCATGAAAGACAGATGCCATAAGGGGGAATGTTGATTTTTTTCTGTTGCTCGCTGATATATGACGTTTTCGAAAGTTTTGTCATATTTTCCTTCACAGGTTTCATCAATTGGAATACGTGTTGGAAGCAATTTTCGCCATTTAACATAATGAGTGCGACAAAAACAGGTATCCCCTCCGCAGCAGCTGCACTAGGCTTCACGTTCTTCCTTATGTGTTAGCATTCCAGTTTTTGGTTATAGTTCATTGGGCAAAACAATGTAAAATTGTCAATGCTTTCCAATTTTTTATGTAGAAAAGGCTTGTGCTGCCAACATAGTTACTAAATTTTTGACTTGGGGAATTATCTTTAAAAAAAAAAACAGATTTTACAGCTTTTTTTTATTTTCTTTAATTAAATACATAATAATTGTGGTACACCCGGTAATGAAAATTTGAACCTGGAAAAAAAAACCAAATTATAAAAAGAAGTTAGGTTTGTTTTTTATCAGCATAAAGCCTAGTACCTACTCATAACTGCGAAATTCGCATTTTTTTGACATTGCTTCGACAATTTGACGTTTGATACACGCATAAAACGTCAAGTTGTCAACGCAATGTCAAAAAAATGCGAATTTCGCAGTTATGAGTACTAGGCTTTAGGATAGGAGTCAAAAGTTTGTTTTTTATTTAAAGATAATAGGGAACAATCATATTTTTCAAATTATTTTTCTTCTTATTGCTTATGTTTTCAAATATAAAATACATATGTTTTCTTTTGTATTATGTCCTCATTAAAATAAAAAGAATATATAAAATTTCAAATTATTTCCGTTGGCGCGAAAACGATTACCTTCAAAATGTCGGTACTTGTGACGTCAACTGTTTGTAAATACAACGTTAAGGTCTGTTCTCAAAAGAGTGTCCGACACTTTCCAAACTGTCAGAGAGAATCGCTCATCGTACCTTCGACTGCATTGAATGTGGATTTTACGTGCGGTGTTTCTGTATTTGGCGTATTGTGACATTTTATGTTTCATTTATTTTGTTATGATTGATACAGGATTTACATTTAAAGAAGCGCAGCCTGAAAATGTTCCCTCTATAGACCCATTTATGGTGGTTCAATATCAGTCGTGGCGTGACGTGAGCTGATCGTGGACCAATCGTTCTTCAGGACCCAAGACTGAACCATGAAAGCGTGGACCACGTTCGTTATTCACGATCAGTGTAAACTACCCTTAACCTTGGTTTATGAACAGTTGACGTCACCGAAAGCGGCCATGTTGAACGTAGCTTTTCCGCGCGAAACTTTTCAATTTGAAACTAATAATTGCCGTATGAGAGTAATATCGATAAATTAAATGCAAAACTGCTCATATTCAATATTTTACAGAAAAATGTGCACCATAAAAACAAAATGAACCATATTTATTTCTCATGAGAATTCCCTATTCCCCAAGTCAAAAATTTAGTAACTATGTTGGCAACACAAGCCTTTTCTACGTAAAAAATTTGAAAGCATTGACAATTTCACATTGTATTACCAATAATGTCATTTTGACTTTTATCTTTAAAAAAAAAACACACTTTAGGCACAACTTCTTTGTTAGGCATATAAATGTACTGTTCAAATTTGTAATAAAAGAAGCAGAAGCACTTGTTTTTAAATCAATACAACTTATTCTTATTAAACAAAAAAGCCTGTGTATAGGTGTCCGAGCCAAGAATCGTAAACTCTACAGGATTGCTCAATCCCATAAGACAAACGTTCATAAAAACATCGAAGCTGGCGGTATGCGAATGACGTCACGCAGTCCTTGATCAGTTTGTGTTTTATTATGACAGTGCACTTTCCTTGCATTTTCAAACGTGAAAAATTGTTATTTTGAGGTTATTTCCTTTGAAAACTGTATTTTGGAATTAATTAATTAATTTTAAAATTAGCAGACTTCAAAAGTTTATGTCCTTGAAGCTTGAGTGGTTGGTTAATTAGAAAGACGAGTTTGTTTGTTTTTGTTTATCAATTTTGCTATAGTGTGTTTTTTTTTACGGCCCTTACCTATAAATTCTCAATTATTATTCAATAGTTTAATAGGTACTAGAACGATTTAATATGGACATTCAAAGTAAGCTTATTTCACAAAGCCGAATAGTGATACCTAATTTAGATTTTCATAATCATATTCCAGAAAAACACTGCAAGTTTCCCATATTTTCCATGCGTTTTCATAGTAAACGCGCCAGTAAAGGAATTTATTTAGATATTTATTTATTCACTCTTCACAAACACTAATTTTTAGTAATTACATGCAAAGGAAACTTACAACTAAGTAGATATTTGATTTACAAAAAAAAGCAATACTTGACTAGGAAATACTAACAGTAGAAAACTAGCAATACACACGAATAAAAAAAAGCGATGTCCTGATACAACAATTAATCCAGTACCTACTATAAAACCACTAAAACCAGAAAATGCTTGGGGTTTTCCCGAGTATTTTCAACCACGAGTCTTTTATGCTTACACACATTAAATGAAACTCTAAATTACACTTATAACACTTGATAAATCCGAATTTACGATATAATATTTGTTAGCACAAACTGAACATCATTCGTATCAGCGGCCATCTTGAAGATCCGGGATGCACGTGACGTCACAGCAATTGTGAACAAATTTAGCCGATTGAGCAATCCTGTAGAGTTTACGATTCTTGGGTCCGAGCGCTTGGCTCCATATCCTGGAGGATAAGGGTCCGACCGCTTGGAACACCAGCATACACGTTCGGCTCTCTAACAATGGGCCATAGGATAGGATAGAGGTCCGAGAGTCACCTTATACCCAAAGACATTCTATACTTAACCTAGAATAATGCTGTTTAATATTTTTTCTACTGACGTTTCATAATAGCAACTTTTCGATTGTCATTTCAGTTTTGAAACGACATTATTTTAGGCACTGAGTGCGTGAAAGTTACTTTTAGGCACTCAGTGCGTAAAAGTGACTTTTGAATGCGTAAAAGTGACTTATGAGTGCGTAAAAGTAATTTTTAAGCACTAGTGCCTAAAAGTGTCATTCATTATTCAGAAATAAAAAACAACACTAAACACATATTTGAATTTTGTTTTGTATTTATTATGAATATTGAAAATGGAATTACTGAATTGAACGTTTGGGTTACTCAAAACAGAACTTTGTGTTATTACCTACTTTCTAGGATTTTAATTATTGATGTCGAATTTTGAAAAGAAAATCGCATGAAAAGTGTCAGGTGTCAAGTAAAAGCAGGTGACAAAGATTTTGGGTGTAATCGACTTATTCACATGAAATAAAATTGTGTTTTTTTATTATAAAATGCCAGTAGAAAAAATCTTGTATACAATACGTTACGAAACGATGTCTTTTAGTCACTCGACGTGTTGTCCAACTCGGCTTTGCCTCGTTGGACAATTTTCACGTCGCGTGCCTAAAAGACGCTCATTTCGTAACTTATTGTATAAATAGCTATTTCCTACGAGCGTGCGCAAAGTAGTACTTTTCCGCACGCATTTCGGTACTCAAAGTTACACTTTTCCGCACTCAGTGCGGATACAGGCCTTATCCGCACTGAGTGCTGAAAAGTAAAAATAATTGTCAAGCAACAATAAGTGTACCTGTCGACTTTGACACATGATGACAAATTTTTCCTCTGTTTCTATATCAGCCAATATCTATACGAACACCGAATATAATTAACTTTGACACATTGTCAGATTTGTTCCCTATTTATATGCAAGAATCTACAAACTTTCTCATCAAATTTAAACGCTTTAAGATGAACAGCTCTGACGAGGATTTTCTGTTATTTTTTTTTTTTTTTGTTACGTAATTTTTTGATAAATGCGTAGGTTCGCTTTAAGTTAATTAAAAATAATTGAACAAATTATCGTTTTTTTTTTTTAATTTTTGTTGTTACCTACCTGATATGAAGCTCGTAGGAAAAATTTTGTTGCTAACACGTGCGCAAAGTGATTTTTCCGCACTCAAACACTTATCCGAACTCCGCTTCGCGTCGTTCGTATAACTGTATTTGCGTGCGGAAAAGTAACACTTTGCGCACTTGTTAGGAAAATAACTATTTCCTACGAGCGTGCGGAAAAGTTACTTTTCCGCACGATTTTTCGTTTTGAAAGTTGTACTTTTCCGCACGATTTTACTTTTCCGCACTATTTTTTTACTTTTCCGCACGATTTTTACTTTTACTGAAAAGTGTACCCATATTAAAGTTCGGGGGCCCCCTATTTGGGGACACAGTCCCGCGGGGGCCCCATTTTTGAGGGGGACAGTCCCGCAGTGGCCCCCTTCAACTAAGTTCAACTGTTTTGGAAATATTGACAGTTGAAAATTGACTTTTTGCAACTTTGACAGGCTGTAAAACCTAATTGGTTAATTTTAGAGGAAAACCGATTTCACATTCCTCTCTTAGATTTTGATAAACTATCATTTGACGCCAACTTTGAACTTAACCGGAGATTAAATTTAGCTGAAATTTTTAATCATGGATTTAATTCAAAGATGGTGTCAAATGATAGTTTATAAAAATCTAAGATAGGAATGTAAAATCGGTTTTCCTCTAAAATTAACCAATTAGGTTTTACAGCCTGTCAAAGTTGCAAAAAGTCAATTTTCAACTGTCAATATTTCCAAAACAGTTGAACTTAGGTATAGGATATATCACATGAAATCTGCTCAGAATTTTACGTAGAATCCAAATATGCAATTTAATACGGGGTGTTCCATTTAAAATAGTGATGTTGCCACTAGTTTAGAGTAGAAGCGGCAACACCGCATGGTCAAAAATATTTTTAAAGTGTAGATCATGGTCGTTTATCCCGGTTACCAAATTTTCAAAATGATCCGCTTTTTTGTTCTCCATAAACGTCTAATACGCCATCCACCGTGGGACACCCTGTATATGCGCTCGGACCTGTATCCTCCAGGATATGGAACTGAGCGCTCGGACCCGTATCCTCTTGGATAGAGGTCCGAGCGCTAGGACCCCTATACACAGCCAACAAAAAAACAAAATAAAAATTATAACGTCACTTGTCTGCTGGTATTTAGATAACGCTATCTGATTGATAAAAACAAAATCTATAATCCTATTGGTTAGATAATGCCGCTAATGGTTGGTAACTAAAAATTAACGTCTGGAATGACGTCACATATAGGGTTTCCATAAAGGTTTTTCGGAATCCAGGACCTAGGAGTCAAGAAATCCGGACAAAATCCGGACTTCGCCGATAAAATTTTTATAAAGAATGAATTTTGTATATTTTTTGCAAAAATAAATTTCTACAGAAATTAATTAGTAGATAGGTACGCTTTGAGCATTTTTTTCGTTAGACTGAAGACACAATGACAAATACAAGGTACCTACCAATGACAAGAGACAAAAATATAATAACACGTGTATCAATCCTATCCGCAACCCAGAATAAATGGATACAGGATACAATTTACTTGCCATGCCGATACAAAATTTCGAATTTTTGGTAGGTATCTCCATCTCTCATGGAGAATACACACTCTTAGGAGTGCTTATCGGCCTTGTTTTTGGTAATTGCCGCCATATTGGTGTGAAACCATTTCTGACGTCATCAGCTGTTTAAACAGCCTAAGTCAAGGCGAGAAATAACATGCTGCATACGTCACAACTGGTATTTGGGCTAGGGCGACATTTGTTACTTTAATGGCCGTTTCCACCAACTATTTTAGGGGAGCCCTAACGATAAGTATTCCCTAAAATGACATTAGGGACATAAAGCTACTTGAAATAATTTGCCGGTATCGGTACCGGTATCCGTAACGCAACTAGATACGTTGACAAGCGAAAAGGCTGTTAAAGCGATCCCTGTTCCGGTAAACGTAAACGCATCTCAATATCTAGACATTTTTGTGTCAAAACTCCGGCGCTTTTATATCTAACCTTAAAATTGTTATTTTTTTTTGCGATAGAGAAGCACTACACACAAAAAAACTCAAGAAAGTATAAACTAAACAAATTAAATCAACCCGGAAGAAAAGTGAGGTTATATTTATTTAAAATTTGTCACAGGCGTCAGGAATGTCAAGATACGTTACCGATACGGATACCGCGAGAGGGCCGTAACGATACGTTGTACGTACGGTATCTCGGCCTCCGTATCACTTCTGCACATGCGCAGTACGATACCGATATGGATACCGACCAAAAAATATGGAAGCTTTATGTCCCTATTTTTACATGGAGAAATGTCAGTTCAAGACATTCCTATCGTTAGGGCTTCCCTAAAATAGTTGGTGGAAATGGCCGCAAGTTTGTTACACACAGGCTTTTATGAGGAAAGGCCATCCTGTAGTAGAGTAGTAGTGTGTATCATCCTTGGGTATCTCCGAGTTTTCCGGACATTGTTTCGAATTCCGGCCGGACTTCCCCGGACACCCTAAAAACCCAAACATGTCCGGGTAAATCCGGACGTATGGAAACCCCTCGGGAAACCCTAGTCACATATCATAGTCATTCCAAAAGTTAACTTTTTGTTATTAATCAGAATAGTTTTATAATACTAAACTAGAACACAAATAATAAGAAATCATTATGTTCTACAGGGGTAAAAAATCAGATTTTGACACTGGGCATATTGTCCGTCGATTTTAATCCTGATACTCGGACGGAGTGTGAGCTGGTGGCTCCCTACATTAGAACGCCAATAAGGCCTAATCTAATAAGGCCAGTGCCCTTTATTGCCTATGAATTCCATTTTCAAAAATTACAATATTATCAAAAAAGAAATCCATAATGCAAATCTCGATGCAAATCAAAAATTATTGCAAGGGTTCCTAGCAACTCGACATATCTCGAAAAATAGCCAACCAAATAATTTCATATGTCACGTTATAACTTTGAGGCTGGAACTCAATTAGCTAATTAGCTTATATTTGTGTTTATAAATTGAATGAAACGATTGTAATTTTTTAAGGAACATTTATGTATTGAGAAAGCTACAGAGTAAGTACAGAATAATATCTTTGCTAGATTTCTAGTTATAGACTTTTTTTATTAATTTAACATGTTCTTAATAAGGCCAACATACGAAAAATGTTCAAATGGCCTCACATCACAGTGCTTTTTAGAAGATTGTGTCATATACCCTGCGTTTTTATTCTCATCAAATTTTACCGATGGATCCACCATTCTATGTCGGTCATTGTCATTTTCCATTCACTAAACAAAGATAGCTAACTCATCGGTGAATCCACTGATGAGAATAAAAACGCACATATTATTACCTGAGTGATGTTTTTTAAAATGCCTAGAGTCTAACCAAGCAAGAAATGCTGCGGCTCATTTGTCCTAGTTTTATGTAGACCGATTTGGATCGACATCCCAGGACTTGGAATTATTGTTTTTTAGGTAACGAACGTATAAGTTCTTTTTTGTGTAGTATTTCTCAAATAATAATATTTTTCTGCGATTGACAAGAAATGTCAGCATTTTTGACCGGTTTACAGGTCGCAAAACTCAATATTCTGGTATTTCAATTATGTTTCAATAGTTGCTAAGGAATCAATGACTAACAATACGGGAAACACTTTTCCGGCCTAGGCCGGGAAAATGATTCTCGTATTGCTGAATAATTGGAACTAAAAGACAAACATTTAACAGGTATGTAACCGATCGCAGAAAAAATAGTATGTGTATTTCGGTGGAAAAGCACATTCTCGGCCTTCGGTGTTTGCCGGCCTCGGCTACGCCTCGCCCGTCAACTTACACCGTCGGCTGAGAATGTGTCACTTTTCCACCTAAATACACAATATTTCTCCAAACGTCAGAAAAACGTCACTTTGTTAACCCCTGTCAAGATGCCAGAAATTTGATTTCTATGCTGCTTGGCAAATCCAGCGGGTTAACACCTGTCGAGGTGGTAGAAATTTAATTTCTATGTTGCTTGGCAACCCCAGCGGCAGCAAAAGTACTTTTAGTGCCGCTCCTACTTTTACTGCTGCTCAACCATTCACTTGACCTGGGGTTTACCCCATTCGTTTGGAGAAAAAATAGCGTGTTGCATACGGAGTAGAAGCACTTTTTTGTGCTTCAGCAGTATTGCAAGCCTCACTACGTTCGGCTCGCAAACCTACCGCTTCAGCACAAAAAAGTAAAGCTTCTACTCCTAATACAACAATATACTATTTTATTAATAATTGTATTTATTTTAAACATTTTTTAATGAGGGCCTTGTTAGGAGCATAGTGATCCAAATAAGGCCAATGGTAAGCGTCTTTGTTTTACACAAAAACCACCACTTATATGAAAAAATAAATAAATTGGAATTAATATTCAAGTAATAGAAGCAAAACACTTCTCATATAAAGAAATATTTTTTTTTTTTTTTATTATTATTACTATTACCAGTATTACAATATCATTACAATAAATTTAAGCATACAATATGTATACCTAATCTAAAACTTTCATCGTACAAATTAGCCCCTAGATGCGGTAACATCCGTATGGGCGAAACAAAAGTTATACATAAAGAAATTTTATTTTTATAATGCGAAAATAAAACATCAAGACAATATAATCATTTGAGAATCATAGACCTTCTTACTTTTGATTTAGCTCTCCATAACCTTAAAAAACTCACCATAATGCTCTACTATGTATGTTTTTGACAATTTAGAAAAATAATTTATGTTTCTAGCTTTTATATTATTTGGTAATAGGTTGTATAATTTGGAACCCAAGAAAGTAATGGATTTTTTACAAAATTCACTGTAACATCTAGGAATGATTAGATGTTTGTTTGTATTTATTCTAGTGCCATGACTATGATTCACAACTGTACTATTCTTATTATGCCTGTGAATATGACAACATGTCATGTAAAAAAATAGTGTTCTTATATTAATAATAACTTTGTTATATAGTAGCTGTGTAGGATATAATATATTTCTCTTGTGGATTATCTTCAATATTCTATTTTGCAAAACCTGCAGTGGCTTTAATGAGTTATTATATAAACTTCCCCATACTACTATTCCATAGCGTAATATGGATTCAACCAAGGCCTGATACAGAGAAATCAGTATTTTCACCCCAAGCATCTGCCTTAATGTATAAAATTTATGTACCAGATTCATTAGCTTTTGAATGAGATAAGTTACATGTTTGTTCCATTTCAAGTTCTGATCAATCATTATGCCGAGGTACTTAGTATCTGCGACAGAATGAATCCTATCGTAATAAGCTCGTTATTTTTGTTGGGTTTGGTGGTGGATAATGTTAGTAAAAAAATAAAACTTCTTAATGTGACCTTATTTGGGACAGGTAACTTATATGTATTTGCATTGGCAACACCTTGTATACAGTGGCTGGGTTCGGTAATTGCATCTGCTAGCAAAAAGAGCAAATTTTAATGGACGTCACGTGATCACTTACCTTCTTTCTGTCAAATCTTGCTCACAGATGCAATTACTGAACCCAGCCAGTGAGCCCAAGATATGGATGGGATAGCAAGGATCTTGAGAACGGTTGGAGTTACAATGTTGGTTATATTAGGAAAAAGTTGCGAAATGCGCTCCATAAAAATGGTACTTTGACATTTGAAAAATTCTGAACATTTTCCGAGATATCCCGATAAATGTCAGTTCATCATAACATTTTCTACTCTACAAAACGTCAAATTTTAAAATTGATAATGTCATCTTGAAGAGTAGGAAAAATGGTAACGACGAATAAGTGACATTTATTTTTGGATTTTGTGAAATTTCGGTTTTTTCGGGATATCTCGGAAAATATTCGGAATTTTTCAAATGTCAAAGTACCTACCATTTTATTAAGCATTACATTGCGCAACTTTTTCCTAATTTAACCAACATTGTAACTCCAACCGTTCTCCAGATCCTAATGCTATCCCATCCTTATCTTGAACACGCTGTACAGGTTCATCCAACAAGGACTGAATAGGGGCTTATTTTTGATCTTCCCTGCATTTTAGCAAAAATTCAAAATAGTCAATTGCCAGGTTCGAGGGGTTTTTCACCTAACAAAATTTGTACACTGATTAACAGTACTAACTGAGATATTTCCATGTATTAACCGATATTTCTATGTACCTAATAACAATTTATTGCCAACTATTTCCATGTATGTATTAACAAAATATTTCCACATATTGCCAGGTATTTTCCTAGTATTATCACATATTAACAGGTTTTGCCATGCTATTGGCAGACTAAAATCAAAAATTTGAATTGCCAGAATTCTAGGTATTGACATTAACATTATATTGCCTGCCTAGATATCTACAAGTATTGACATACATAATTAACAAGTAGGTATTACATAGTATTGACACTATTGACATAATATTTACCTGGTATTGACATATACAGTTGTCCCGCTTAAGGACTGACCACCCCTCAAACCACTCTTCTGAAAATTTTATTTTTCAACCGAATTTGGCACTTATTAGGCTCATAATTTTATTTCTGCGGCTGCACTCATGTACAGGGTGTCTACATTTATAGGCTCAAATTTCAATAAGTACTATTAGGGATTTTTTTTGGAAAAAATCCCTAATAGTAAGTACCTCGGTAAGTACTTATTGAAATTTGAGCCTATAAATGTAGACACCCTGTACACCAGTACAGCCGCAGAAATAAAATTATGAGCCTAATAAGTGCCAAATTCGAGCTATAAGACAAAAAAAAATTAATTGAATCGGTTAAAAAATAAAAATTTTAGAAGGGTGGTCAGTTAAGCGGGACACACTGTATTAACCAGTGATTTGTACATCGATTAACAAGGTGAAAACCCCATTCGCCAGGTTGAAAGTCGAAACAGTCCAAGTGCTCTTGGATGAAAACTTGGACCAAGTAAGTTGGCAGCTAGCATTCTTACTTGGATTTTAGGACAAGGACCTACAAAACTAGACTTGGATAAACAGTTGATACAATCCAAGTAAGACATGCGCAGCGTCCAAGGGTACTCAACTCGGTACTCAATCTAAGTATAGTTACTTGGACGGACTGTGTCGTGTCAACTGAGCTTTATAAGACAAAAACCACAGCACACACCCAAAGTATATGGAGGAATCAAAAATGCAGAGCTAAGCAAATTCCAAATTCCACTCAATTTATGGAATAATTCCATGAGTACATACGCCATACAGTGGCAAAAAATAAATGAGGAGTTCAATTCATTTCTTAAATACCTAACAGAATCACTATTTTTTCATAAAATGGACAGGACTATGGACAGGATTTTTCAATTCTTACCTTAGGTTTTTCCATGGTGGCCTCCATTTTTGAAGGTGATTTTCGGTTATGGCTTCTTTGTTTTTTTTTTTCAAATTCACAATTTTTTTTGTGGCTGTGGGTAAAAAATTAGCCTCGAAATTAGCATACTATGTAATACTATTGTAGACACAATAAAGTTAGTCACTTTTGTTGTATTGTTTGAAGCAATCACTTTATAGTTTGTAATTGATAAGAACTTTATTTATCGGTCGGTATCAGGTTCCCAGGATTTATTTGTCTCTTTATTTGCATTGTTTTCAAAAATTTGTTGTAGTGTAAACATTTTAAACAACAACAGCTGATTTGATTTGACAGTTCAAGGTTTAAAGACGAAAGACGATTTCGACCTGTTTTGGTTGATATGTAATTGGTTAACTACTGTTTGGAAGCACGAGTGCAATATCACTGGTTATATTCACCGTGCGTTCGGTATTTTGATATGAGTTCTCCGAGCTTGAATTTACCGTTCGTTTATTTAAAAAGTGTGCTCGGTGCAGGCTCATTCGCGTTCGTTTATTAGAATTTCGAGCGCTCTGAGAGCGTTTACCAGCTCTGTGCGCTCGCTGGTCACGAGATTACGGTTCCGCTTCAGCACGGACAGTAGACTCTGTACTTTGAGCAAAATACCGAATGCAAGATCCTTGGAACGCAAGCGTAATTTGGGCTGAGTTCGGCTTTTGCACTCTATAGAGCGGGACGGTATGAGCAAGGATATCGTGACGTCATGCGCGGTTATAAGCCCAACGCAAAAGAGAACACTCTGAGCACTAAAACGAACGTTTCGAGCACGCTCAGAGTTTACAGAGTGTAAAGCCGAACTCAGTCTCAGTGGAAGATCTTGGATTGACTTGGATCTTGGATCCCGTGACAACATCGCGAAACTGGTACGTAACTTTTTGCTCCGAGTCCGAGTGCACATAGTTCCGCGTTCCGCACCAGTGCCATTTGGAAAATTGTTGTTTTGGTTTTCAAATTTTTTTGGCCGTTCTTATGACAAAGTTTTTCTTATTTCCATTCCATAGCCAACCAGAAAAAAAGATCTTTGAAAACAGAAAAGATGAATAGAAGATGCGATTGCAAAACTGGCTGAAGAAAAAAGAGAACTAAGTACTGGAGGTACTATTGAATTATTGAAATAACTCAATCAACGCCATTTCTTGGCTGAAAAGGTAATTATTGATTTTGACGGCATGGGCTTGTGAGGTAAACATACGATTTTAGCATCTGTGAAGCATCTATAGTGACGTCTCATTTGTATTAGGGCTTCACAAACTGGCAATCCTTCCCTTTTCATAATCCTTGGAAACTCCGCACATGTCATGTCTACCATCTACACATGTGGTAAAAAAAGTTAGGTTATGATCGATGTTATTTGTGTTGTTTTGTTGTGTTCATGTTGTTTTTAATTAATTTTTTACACTAGTTTTAACAGAAATTAATAAATATACCGCATAATGCCTCAATGTATGGTACATAATGTCGGATTTTACGCTCCTGAAGCTAGAGCCATTTACTCTATGGCTCTGAATGAAGCCGAAAATAAACTTGCAGTTGCCAGGTGAGAATTTTCTTAAATTTTTCAGAGCAATATTTGGATACCAGGGACCAGGGCTATTGTAGATTCTCTTTATCAGTTATCTTGCTCTTGGCCGGGAGACTTGAACGAAAAACTAGACAAAAAATAATTCCTTTAATTAGTGCTCCAAAGCCAAAATCTCGTGAATTACTAGTGGCGTAACCAGAAGGAATGAGGAATTCTAGATCTCAGATCTTGGCCCCTCTATTTTTCTCTACTACTAAACTCCTAATTATCACATTTATCTTTTGCTGTAGTGGAAACCTTGACAGAATTAAAAAAAAAAAAAAAGGAAATGCCTAAGCAATTTCAGAAGAACTAGCTAGTTCCGTTCAACTACTACTCAGTTTTTATGTGATACTGATATAGCATTACTTTATCTTAAATACATCTATCCAAGCATCTATAATTCCACAAAATCAAGTAATTTATTTCCATATAACAATAGTAACAATACACAACGTGTTTACTTGCATCAATCTTCAATATAGGTATAGTCCAACAAATACCTTTTTAAAGTCACGTGATTTTTTTCTATCCTTGTTGAATACATCTCAAACAGCGGTGATAGTAAAATTGACAAAAAAATTGCTGTCTAATTATTGTTCATAATATTCTTACCTGAAATAGAATCCGTCACTGCCATCAATTAGTTTGTCAAAGTTATTTTCGAAAGTAATACAACGAACAAACACAGCTAATAATTTTGACTATATTAACCTTTTTCCAACTCGAAAAGAAGCAAATAGAAAACGGGTACCCAATTCAAGTTCAGAATGTATTACAACCTCGATTACAACAGACAGCACATGCAACAAAAGTGAGTCTCGCAACAATTGCAAGTATTAAAATTGCCCTCTGATTGGTCAATACTACTTCAGAAACGCGTTTGTAAAATGCTAGTGGGAACATATATCTCCAGAAAAATTACATTCCAAACAGTTAACTAAGATAAATGTGGGGAATAATAGGCCATATTTGCTGCATCCCATGCAAGCATGAGTGCTGTTGAGGCCCCAAAAAATTGCTTAAAATAAAATATAAAGAAAGGCTTATCTAAGATATATGAATATGAAAATCAAGTAACGCACTTGATACTTAAACGGTAAGACGAAGAAAGAGAAGAAGGAGGTGGAAAAATAGAGAAAAGAAGGAAAGAAAAGAAAAAGAAAAAGAGGGCACATGGTAGAGAATAATATGGCCGAGTTCGTTTTTGTCATCTTTTCCGTCGATTTGCTCCGAAATTTTGACAGGCACGTGATTTGTAAATTGAAACTGTCTTACTTAGTCACGTGCCTGTCAAAATATCGGAGCAAATCGACGAAAAAGATTACAAAAACGAACTCGGCCTATATATACTAGAGCGGAGAATAATATTAAAGCAGATAGGAATTTCATGATGTACCCAATTATTTATGTGCAGGAAATTAAGGGCGATTTATCTAGAGCAGGAAATATAATATATTATATTTTAAATTAGTTTTCATTTCATTCTTTTTTTAAAAACACCAACAGATGTAGAAAAATCAATTATTTCATATTTGTTAATGAGTGAGGCAATGGTATAGCTGAATGACTTTTTGAAGAATTCTTTATTGTGAGACGGTATTGTCAAAAGCTGTTTCCTGCGAATGTTTAAATTATGAATGTCAGTTCGATATTTGATTTTATTGTGTAGGTATGGTGGAGTTTTAAATTTTATTAATTTATAAAAGAAGCATAGTGAGTGCAGACTACGCCTGTTAAACATACTTAACCAGCTCAATTCATTCAGTTTGTGTGAAACTCGGTCTCTTCGTCTTATTCCACACGCAAACCTAATGCAAGAGTTCTGAACCTTTTGGACTCTCCTAACATCTATCGAATCCAAAAAAGGCCCCTATAGGTGATCGCAAAAATTAAAATGCGAGAGAATTAAAGAGTCGCAAAGCAAAGTTTTAGTTCTTTGACAAAGATAGTGTCTATGAGAGTATAAACCCCTCAAAACTGAATATGCTCTTTTTAAGCAAAGTGTTATGTGTTCTTTAAATTTGAGTTTGCTATCCATGACAAGTCCCAAGTTTTTAGTCGAATTTTTAAATGATATCGTGTCTTGTCCTAGATTTAGTTCAATATTGCCTAAAAGATCATTTCTAATATTTTCATTACAAAACAGGAGAGCTACCGATTTGTTAGGATTTATTTTAAGCAAATGTTTATTTGATTCATCAAGCAACGATTTCAGATCTTCATTGATCAGCTTATTGGCTGCAGCTACTTCTGAAGGTTTGAAAGATAAATAGATTTGCGTATCGTCTGCGTATAAGTGGTATTGACAAAATTTTAATGATTTTATAAAGTTAGAGGTGAATATACTATACAGAAGAGGACCCAAAATACTACCCTGAGGCACTCCCGCAAAGACATTAAGAGATTCCGAATATTATCCGTCAAGAGTAACTCTTTGAGATCTCTTTGAAAGGAATGAGGACACAAGTAGAGACGCCGACTTACTGAAGCCTACGTATTTTAAAATCGACAGAAGAATTTCATGGTGAAGCATATCAAATGCTTTTGTATAGTCTAATAAAATGAGCACACTAGCATTGCTGTTGTCCTGCGCCCGCACTATATCATCAGTTAAATCAGACAAAGCTGTTGAGCAGCTATAGCCCGCTCTAAAGCCGGATTGTTTGCTGGGTATTATGTTATTGTTGTTGAGGAATGTATTTATCTGAAGTTCCATAACTTTTTCAAGAATTTTTGAGAGAGTGGGTAAAATAGAAATTGATCGTAAATGACCAAACTCGGTAGGATTTTTGATTTTGGGGAGAGGAATTACATTGGCGGACTTCCAAGATTGGGGAAAGTGTGATTCACTTAGGCAGCAATTTATAATGTGTGTTATAAATGGAATTATAAATGGACAACACAAAGTAATCAGCGTTATATTGAGATTTTCCGATCCTAGAGCTTTAGATTTGAGTTTAAGGAGAATTTTGGAAATCAAATATTCGCTAACTGGCTGAAAAAAAAAAGTTTCATTGACCAATAAATTATTTTTATAAAAGTTTATGAGTTCTTGGTTAGGTATATCATTGCTATTTGTTATTTGCGTAAAATACTTATTAAGTTGGTCTAAATTTGTCAGATTACTTGGTATGGTGTTACTTTTTTTATTTGTTATGATATTAAGTTTTTTAAGTTCGTTCCATTTTTCCTTTGTGCTGCAAGTTTGAAGTTTAAAATTTAGGTAAGCTTTTTTTTCAGATCTAATAGCCGATGTTGTGTAATTTCTCAATTGCTTATAATAATTCCAGTGTTCTTGGTTTTTAGTCCTTCGAAAACGGTTTTAAGCTTGATTTCTGAGTTTTTTCATGTATTTTATGTTGTCAGTTATCCATGGACAGTAGGGTCTTTTTTTTCCTCTGTAAACTTTTGGGGGTGCATGAATATCGAAAATGTGCAATATAGTGTCAGTTAAATATAATACCTTTTGATCTATAGATTCTATCTCATATAAAATATTCCAATCAGCACTTTCCAAATCTGCCTGAAATCTGATTAAGTTAATTTGATTTAAAGGTCGATATGTATAAACGATTTTTTCAGGCTCTAACATCAAAAACTGGAGACAGCAATATACAAGAAGATGATCAGATATGCCAACATCAATTACTCCTACATCCTGAATATTATCCGAGTTCTAACAAATCAAGTCGATTAGTGTTTCACTTATATTCGAAATCCTAGTTGGTTCAGAAATTAACTGATTTAAACCAAATGTTTCTAAAATATTATTAAGTTGACTTACATATCCGGAATCAATGTCTAGCATGTTTATGTTAAAGTCTCCAAAACATATAATTTTATCTGAGTTTGCAAAGAAATTTATTAAAATATCCTCAAAATAGGTAAGAAACTCTACACGGCTACCCTGAGGGGGTCTATAGAGATCTCCCACATATATTAAAATTCAATAGTAATTAACCACCAGTAGCTTTTTGTAGGTGATATCAACGACATAATCAATGGACATACGTTTTTTGCCACCAGTATCACGTGACTTTAAAATGGTATTTGTCGGACTATACTCCCTACAAACTGGTATTCAAGATTTAAAATCTTTTTTAGGCGACTGCCACAAAAAGATTAGTTTTACGGATTCAATATCATCCCTAAAGTATATCTTTTTTGGCCGCATTCACTTCACGGCCGCATTTACTTCACGGCCGCATTTGCTTTATCACTTTACGGCCGCTTTTACTTCACGGCCGCTTTTACTTTACGGCCGCTACAAATTTCCACATAAAATGCTAAAAAAAAACCGCATGATTAAAAATTTGGGAGAAGTATTTTCTTGCCAAAATTAAATAATCCTTAACGTTATGGTCTTCAGGTCCACCTATGTTATACTCTATGTTAAAATTTACAATTATAGTCGGAAATACCTAACATATCAGCAAGTTTTCAAAATTGATTGCTTTTTTAAAGAAGCTCAATGTAAGATACCAGGCGAAAAAGTCGGCAAATTTCTATAATCACTTTATCGTAGTTTTTGTTATTAATAATTGTGTATCTACCTTTTGCTGGATTATTTATTTGATCAATAAAGTTTAAAGCTACTGTTGAAGTTTCTTCTTTTTTCAAGAACAAACACTCGCCTAAAAAATTTTGTGTGCACCTCGGCCGAATGATCTTTTTTGGCCTCATCTGAAATTTGCTTGGCCTCGGCTACGCCTCGGCCGCAAATTTCTGATTCGGCCAAAAAAGATCAACTTTACGGCCTTGGTACACAAATAACTATTATTTACGACTAATGTATAACGTGCGTATTATATTTGTGATTTTGGCAGTATAATGACATATGTTATTCCTCCAGGGATTAATGACGAGTAGCGGGATTAATGGTCATTATTCCACAAAAGTGTCAGTGTCAAACGTGTAGTGCTTGTGGATTTGTATTGAAAATTATGAGACGGATGAAATTTGTTCATTGAAAATCTCAAATAAATTAATTTGTCGTAAATAAAGTAGAGTATACTACTCGCAATAATGGCTATTATTCCCTCGGAATGTTACTCCCTCGCCGCTAACGCGGCTCAGTTCGTAATAATCCTCAGGAATAATAGCTATCATTATTGACTCGTGGTATAATCTACTAACATTATTGGCCACCTGGTATTTTCCTTGCACAGTTCTCTCAATATCTGCCAGAAAATTATCTGCTGTGCTGAATAATAGTAGGCTTTCCCTCCTAGGAGACATCTCTTTATTTTATTGGTAATTCAAACCTCGATTTAAACAGTCCTTGTCGAAGTATCTTAATCATATCAGTCCAGTCTAAAACTTTATTCCAAGTCAGCATGGTCCATTTTGACTTCGTTCTAGTCTTGAACAATACCTATCAAATTTAGGTAGGTAAGCGTACATAAATTACGTTAGAACATAGAAAAAAAAATTGTCTAGGTGAGTAACCATTTTCGACCATTTTATCTTTTTATTGATTATTTCAGAATTGAAATAAAATATAAATCCTTGTATAACTCTTAAACCTACAGAAGCAGAATACAGATATTGTAAACAGTAACTTGAAGTCCGGCGATTTTAATCTGATATTTGAAATGAATCTGAGCTGGTGACTCCCTACCTCGCTCCCCAAACAGAAAAACAACGCAAACTTCAAGGCAAGCTCTAATACAAAATTCTCAAGTTTATTTCCAAATAATAAAGTACAATATTTTTACTTGACATTGAATGTAAATTACACCAAGGGTTGATTTATTCACCTTTTGATAAACTGTCAGGTATGCAATCTGACAGATAAAAAGGCAATCTGTAATCCCATTGGTCGTTCAGTTACCCGTCAACCAATATAATTATAGAATACTGAATTTATCTCGCAGATAGTCACCAGCAAGTTTATGTAAAGTGTGAAGATGAATGAACCGGGCCTAAATAAATGAAGCACCTAGACGACTTAACACCTATGTATGTTTTGAAATAGTAGTCCATGTCTCACAGTGAAGAGAATAGTTAAAGAACTGGAGTAAAACACACAGTCTATCTTCACTCTTTATTTTACAAAAATAATCAGTTGGAAGGGGGGTTGTACATGTTTCGGATCTATCATAGATCCATCATCAGCATAAGTTCTACAAGTTACAAAAATATGGGAGTTATGGGGAGGGCCTGGGGTGTATACATCAAAAACTTACCAAATGGCATAGGGAAAATATGGTCATATATGACATGCCTAAGTATAATAATTATACATAAAAATATAAGTGTTCATGCTATTATCAGCATGAAGTTGGTGGCTAAAGCCGCATCCATCACAGAACATATTCACAAAACTGGAATAGAGGAAGCTTATGAGTACAACTTCAAAAATTACGTCAAAGTTTCAACTTTACAATATGTATAATATTCTCAAGCTATTAGTTTCATCATTATATGAGTTTGATAAAGATAGTCATGTTCATGTGTGATTTTTAGAATTTTATTTTGAATTATTTGTAATGGGGATAAAGCAAGGTGTGAATTATTATAAATAGGTCCCCATGCCAATTTATTTTCTCAGCAGCGACTTTGGTACAGAGAAGTTATCAAAGTCCTTGATACAATATTTCTCAAACTGAAAAATGTCGAGTAAAATGTTTTAGCAAGTTAAGCTTTTTTGTAAATCACTCTACATGTTTTGTCCATTTGAGATTAGAATCGAGAAAAACATTGATATTTTGCATAAGGTACCTACTTAATTTTTTTTGCTCCTTGAACATATCAATCTCTATAGATGTAAAATCTGGACGGTCTCTGTCGATTTTTGTAAGGGCCGCGTAATTCATTTTTTGCTCAGGGATGTAAAATGACAGTCATTTTTTTTGTCATTTTTGTCATTTATTATCATTTATAGTCATTTACCGTCAATGTAACATAACATGACTTAAATCAATTATCAGATATCTAATTGGTTGACTATAGTTCTTCTTCAGTTTCACAGTCATCAGCATCAAAGTCATTAGTCCAGGAGGTGGCGCCAAAAACATGCAAGAGTTTTCGCAAGGCGGATATTTTCAAAATAGGTCGTACTTTAGTGCTAGAATGCTAGTGTACAGTCAGCACTCACAGTTCCGGGACAGCTGGCTCTGGGACGTGGGCAAAGTTGTAATTCTAAGAAGCATCTAAACTGTTTTCTCAAAGCTCAAAATTTATAGAAATTTTGCACATTATCTGTTTGAAGGTCACAGATAACGTATGTAATTCGTCAGACGTCTAGTTCCTTGCAAAAAGGGGGTCAGACGTCCTCAAAGTTTTTATTTTATGGCATTTTCTTCGGTGTCCTGTCAGAATATATTTTTGCAGGTATTTGACAAATATATTTGAAGAAAATGCCATAAAATAAAAACTTTGAGGACGTCTGACCCCCTTTTTGCAACGAACTAGACGTCTGACGATTTACATACGTTATCTGTGACCTTAAAACAGATAATGTGCAAAATTTCTATAAATTTTGAGCTTTGAGAAAACAGTTTAGATGCTTCTTAAAATTACAACTTTGCCCGCGTCCCAGAGCCAGCTGTCCCGGAACTGTGGCTGCTGACTGTACACTAGCATTCTAGCACTAAAGTACGACCTATTTTGAAAATATCCGCCTTGCGAAAACTCTTGCATGTTTTTGACGCCAGCTCCCCAACTACATCTAATGAGTTAGAAAGTACACTACCATCTCCTCCACAAGATGGACAGTAAATATCGGGAGTCAGCTGATATTTTTGTGACACTGTTATGTATTTCAATGACATTCATATATTTTAATGACGGTCAGTTATTATTTTGACTGTCAGAAAAATTGGCTTACATCCCTAACCATCTGTATGTTCGAAAACAACTCTAAATTAAGAAACGCCTGAAAATTATTCGCTGAAGAACAAATAACCATAAATAAATCTAAATTTTAAAAACTACATATAGAACTTAATCATCTAAGGTGAACATCAAAACAAGCACTCAAACCAAGCAAACCCAGACCATGTGGTGAAAACATATCTTCTACATTCGTCTTAACACTTTTTTACTGGAAATACTTCCAATTTCAATAGGCATTGTGTTGTATCTCTTAGGAGCCAGATAGCCAAAACATCTTAAATTTATAGGCTCCTATTATTATCGGGAACTACAAGGTGTTGTGACATAGTACTCAATTCAAGATTCATCTTGACAAATATTATGATCAAAAAAGTGTTTGGTTTTTTCCCTAGTAATATTATTTATATAGATTTAAAACCATTTGAAGTCAACATTGAATAATACATTACAACTTGAGGATCTTGGTTATCTAATAGAGTTAAGTTAATATCACCGACACGACAACTACTTCAATATTTTTCTACTCATCATTTTTAAAGTAATATTCCATGTCACTATAGGTTTTTTTTGTTTGGTGACCTAAATACTATTGTTAAACCATATTCAACCTTATTTACATCTAATCTAAATCTACTTACAATAATTATTTTTGTTGACTGAAGGGTACAATTTTTGAGTGTATGGCCTAAACTGCTCCTAATGTCAAAACACCATAGTTTTCATTAATATCCCCTTGGTGTTATAACTATATTTCAAAGAAAATTCATTGTAGAAGTCTGGCCGAAAACCCTGTCGAAGCTATAACATTAAAAAATTAACGCCTACATGCCACTAAACCCATTACAGACAATAAAAAAACTTGAAAAAATGGAAAAAGTTCTTTGGCATTCGGCTTTTCTTATATGACCCAGTAGGCATAATCACTGATGTAAAATGACGGTCATTCAAAATCGTGACGGTCATTTGCGTCATGACGGTCATGATCATGGTCATAGTTCATAGTAATTATTTCAATTTAGAACGCCACTACCCACAGTCTATGGTCTTTAAACTCACAAATGGGTTAAAAATAGGGACAGTCAATTATTGATTGAGTTTTGACAAATAATTGAGGATTTCAGAACAGAAGAAATTTCAACAAAATAACAAATAAAATAACAAAAATAATAGCTTTTCACCTAACAAATGCAGTAAGTGATACTTCACCGCATTCAAAATTATACCTATGAGCATCTATCTCCAAAAAAGGCATTTTTGAAATTTCTGAACGAGAAGGGATTGTTGAGAGTACTTGAACACCGAATCTACTTTACCGCATACTATGCAGTCTGGTTTACTACTGCACATTTACACACTATGCAGTAAAACGGTCATGACTAACGGTCACATTGAATGTGACGTGACGGTCATGACCGTCATGACCCGCCGTCATGCGCGCTGGTCATGACTCACTAACATCACTGGGCATAATACACTTGGAATCACATTGTGCAGCTGACATCCAACAGCAAATCATAATTCAACCATTTCTCGCTGACATTCGGCAGTGCCTCACTGCTACACTTACCTTAAATAGTATAATCGTGCAACAAATGGGATCCTAACCTATTATAGCGGACGGCTTCCCCAGGGGACACCAATTACCAAAAAGAAATAATCAAACCACGAATTGTTGTCCTGGATGTCAGTGCAACTCAACTTCAATTGGTAAAAAATGGTAATCATTTAAAAAGGAAGTTATTGAAAACATTTACAGTCAAATGCTCAAAGCCCAATACCAAACTTGCTTAACTAGAAGTAGCTTACCAAAATTCTGATTTCTGAACCTATCACCCCAAAAAAAAAAGGTAAATTCCTTTGAAAAGTTTATAAGTGCATGGAGGGACTTTTCTAGGACCTGAAGGGCAGGATCAAAAGGATATAAATAGTAGTTGGTACTTACGAAATTCAATAATTTGTACACTAATAAATCAATTATTAGAAAATTCGGTCAAGAATGCTCACTAAATTCAAAATGCTTATACCTATACATAATTATTACTTTTTTAATAGCTTATTCCTCCATGGTAAATAGTCTACTGCTGAATTCCGAATGACCAGTATTATTGAAATAGATGAGAAGGAACAAGCTTGTTTACATTACCCTGGTCCCTTTTTTTTATTACTTCATAGTGATGCTGCGCGAGCCGAACGTAGTGAGGCTTGCAATACTGCTGAAGCACAAAAAAGTGCTTCTACTCCGTATGCAACACGCTATTTTTTCTCTAAACGAATGGGTTAAGCTCGGGGGCAAGTGAATGGTTGAGCGGCAGTAAAAGTACGAGCGGCACTAAAAGTACTTTTGCTGCCGCTGGGGTTGCCAAGCAGCATAGAATAGTATATTGTTGTATTAGGAGTAGAAGCTTTACTTTTTTGTGCTGAAGGGGTAGGTTTGCGAGCCGAACGTAGTGAGGCTTGCAATACTGCTGAAGCACAAAAAAGTGCTTCTACTACGTATGCAACACGCTATTTTTTCTCCAAACGAATGGGGTAACCTCGGGGGCAAGTGAATGGTTCAGCGGCAGTAAAAGTACGAGCGGCACTAAAAGTACTTCTACTGCCGCTCCAGCGGCACTAAAAGTACTATTGCTGCCGCTGGGGTTGCCAAGCAGCATAGAAATTAAATTTCTATCACCTCGACAGGTATTAACCCGCTGGATTTGCCTAGCAGCATAGAAATCAAATTTCTGACATCTTGACAGGAGTTAACATAGTGACGTTTTTCTGACGTTTGGAGAAAAAAAAATATAATATCTTATCTCTGGTGTCCGAAATCTTCAAATGAAAATACCAAATAATTCGAAACTCATGACGCGATCAAAAACGTGTTTCTATGGGTCGTGACGTCACAAGGCAGTAATAATCGGGTCGTGCCGCTGCCACGTCATGTGCTGCTGATGTTGCCAATGTCAAATCTATCAGAAACTGCATACATACCAACATAACCATAATCTTAACCTACCTGCTCGAAGTTCGAAGTGCTCGTCACTGTCATCGGAATTTTGTTGCCGAGTGACGTCACACTAATCGGTCGTTTCAAATGGCGATGTTTCAAGCGTAACTTCAAATATTTATAAAAAATTAACTGCTGATTTTTAATGCTTGATATTTGGTATGACTATGTTTTAAGTGTAGTAGAACACAGTTTCCTATTATGGAGATAAATAAATCCTTGCTGAAATGCACCAAACATCAATTTCAGATTGTTTGGAAGATGTGTTAAAAAACCTGATTTTGAGATTTGAGAATGATCATTATTCAAGCGGCAAAAATTGCCAAAACAATTATTATAATTATTTTTTCAACAACTGTCAAAAAATAATGATGTTTGCACATTGATGACATTGCGAAGTGACACTTTTTTTCCCAGGTAGATATTTTTTTTAACGTTCCCATTGACGCCGTGTGCGAAATGATTCTCCAGTCTGCGAAATGCCTTTATCCTGTTCACAATCCGATGTCCACAGGTGCAGGTAAATTTATCACCTTTCCCTATCAAATAGCATTGAAAGGTGATTTTACCTGTACTTACCTGTGGACATCGGATTGTGAACGGATAATAGTTCGCACACTCAGGTAACAACGAGGGTAACAAATACCTGACACCTGACAAGAATCCAAATATAATTAAAATTCACCTGCCTTTGATTGTAAAGGCAATTTAAGCTTCGAATGATCGATATTTAAATGAAGTTGTAGAAAAAATATTGTTTGCAACTCGTGCACGAAATACTTTGGTGATCTCGACTATTTTTTTAACTCGGCTGCGCCTCGTTAAAAAAGTCAGTTCTTGATCATCAAAGTAGCATTTCGCGCACTAGATACAGAATAGTTATTTTTGTATCAAGTGCGCGAAATGTGGGTTCGAAATAGCTAGTTCGCACACTGGTGTCATGGGAACGTTAAAAAATCAATACCTGGGAAAAAAAGTGTCACTTCGCAAACTGTCATGAGTGTGCGAACATCATCATTTTTTGACAGTTGTGGAAAAATAACTATTTTTATGTGAGTACCAGCTGTATGTACTTATCATATGCATCAGATATTATGTACTGGTATTACTATGTAGATATGTACTAAAATGATGAAATTTCAAATTTTTTTATGTTGAGATTTTGTGTCTAAATAATCATTCGGGATCCCCCAAACTTCATACACTAAGTTAATCTGAGATTCAAAAGCTGAAATTTATGAGAAAAGGCACTCAGAAACGCCATTTTCTGGCGTGCATGTGGTAATAATAATAATAATAATAATAACAATAATAATTTTCATTATTCAAGATCCTAATACAATGATACAATAGAGTATAGTACGCGCAACAATATAATTTACCGTTGAATCTTACTGCAATAAATTAACACCCATTATCCTTTTGACCAAGTAATAAATCATAAAACCCCAAATTTAAACCTTTTTCGAGCAGAGCCGGAACCTCAGGTATTATCACAAATTCTATTTATAACAGGTAGGTATGTTACATACCTGATGACCTAGATTATTCTGAGTTTTCAGAATATCTATGTCTATATTACATATCAGGTCAAAATAACCAAAATATAAATAGTAGCAACTGACTTTATAATTTTAATTTTTAGTAGTCTTCCAGAGAGTAGTTTTCAGTTGGACTTATCTGTGGTATTATGTGGCGTCCTTTTGAGTGAACTGATAGGGGGGCATTTTTCGAAGAAAGCATTTATCTATCGATGCCAAACAAATAATTAAAAATGTGTATCAATATTTGTTGAGTAGAAATATTAATTCAACGAACGCATTAGCAGAGACGTCTACTTTAACAAAAACTCCTTTATCTTCGGTAAGAGACATAGTACTTAAACCTGTTAATCCTAGAAAAAAACGGAGTGATTCTGGCACATTTAGAAGCATTGACCAAAATGACATAGATCTATTGAGAAGGAAGATTTATCAAATGTATGAGGAACAAACTGTACCGACTTTGATTTCCCTCAGAAAACGGCTGTTAAAAGATGAAACAAATATCTCTTGTAGCCTTTCAAGCCTCAGGACAATATTGAGTAAAATAGGTTTTAAATACCGAACAATTAATAAGAGGCAAACATTAATGGAATCTCAACGTTTGCGGGAGTGGCGACTTAGATATTTAACAGCTCTTAAACAATTTAGGGAAGAAAATCGGCCAATTATTTACCTTGACGAAACATGGTTCGATACCCATGATACTCCAAGAAAAGGTTGGAATGATTCTTCTAAAAAATGTCAAACCAAGGCACCTTCAAATAAAGGCAAAAGAATCACAATAATACATGCTGGTTCAGAAAACGGATTTGTTCCAAATTGTCTGTTACTTTCCGCCAAAAACATATCAGATTCTACCATCAAGATACCGACGCACGACTTTTTGAAGACTGGTTTGAGCATAAACTCCTTAAAAATATCCCCGAAAATAGCGTCATCGTAATGGACAATGCTAGTTATCATAGTCGGCAAGCAAAAATCATTCCCAATTCTAATAATACGAAGGAAGAAATTCAAAATTTCATGATTGAAAATGATTTATATTTTGAAGAAACTTACAAAAAACGAGAACTGCTAGAAGTATTAAAGTCTTTCAAAATCAATAAGGAATACGAGTGTGACAAACTTGCAGCCAAAAATGGACATACAGTGTTGCGCCTTCCTCCATACTATTGTGTATTTAGCCCTATCGAGCTAGTATGGCACCAATTGAAATCGAATATTAGGAGAAATAATACTTCTCCCACATTAAATGCATCTGTAGTAGAATTAATTAAAAACGAAGTAGAAAAGATTTCTGCAGACAACTGGAAAAACTGTGTAAATCATGTACTGAAGGTGGAAAATTCTTATAATTGTTTCATTACAAATGTTCAACCCTTAAATATAAGTTTAGGTCTAGATGATGACAATAGTGATAGTGATACAGAGTTAAATAATGAATAAATTATCAGTAGTTTTAGAATTTCGTAATTCCTATTGTGTTTCTTAATATCTTTATTATATTTTTTTTCTTTTTTTTTTATATTTCTTATCTTATATATTTTTTGTATACTTTTGAATTATAATTTTTGAAATAATACTTGTTATCGTTATTTTACCCTTACCTTAAACGAAAAATGTCCAATTATCTTAAATTATGAAAATAAATAATGTGGTTGGTTGGTATAAAGGTACCTAAATGTTTAAGCCGACCCTGATTCCATTTATTGAGCTTTGAAGAGGTTGGGGCCTATACAATAGGGTCTAATCCAGGTAGTTAATTTATTGCAGTAGGAGTCAACGGTATATTGTTGCGCGTATTATACATGAAATGCAACAGAGTCAAAATATCACAATGATACAAAATTATTATAGATCTGGGCAAAAATCTCTTAAGAATATGGTTCTAAGTTTACTAACAATTTCTTAATTTTTATTTCAAATTTTTTACCTGAATTAAGACTTTGTATTTGGTTAGCGAGCGTATTGAATAATTTGACACACATATAATGGGGCGATTTTTCCGTTAAAGTACGTCTATGTGTACTTGAAATCCCATTGATAATCTCAACACGAAAATCCCTTAACAAAAAACTAATATTACATTAACTTGAATTATTACCCATACCTAATCCATATTTCTATATAGAAACTCTCTATTAGCAAGTTTATCATAATCCAACAGCTTTGTATCTTATTCAAAGCCAGGTCTTCTTTCTGACAGTCATTTTTTTTTCAGGTCAGATGCCAGCATAGAAATATGGAATCTATCCAATCTACCATTCATTGATCGCACCATCGCCTCCAATTTAGAAAATTTCAGCGTTGAAGGCTTATCATGGTGTGACAACCGTCTTTTCAGTGTAGGCCTACACGGTTGGCTAGTGGAATACGATTTATTCAGATTAAATGTTAAAAATAAATGGGCTGTCACTGGTGAAGCTGCTACGTGCCTAGATGCTATTAAACCCCATTTAGCTGTTGGTACTGAGCAGGGTTACATAAATATTTTTTCACTGAATGAAGATGAGGTTAGGTTTGAGAAATTTCTTGACAAACAAGAGGGAAGAATTATTTGCTTGAAATATAGCAGTCAAGGGGATTTTGTTGCGGCAGGAAGCATCAATGCTATTAGAATTTGGAATGTTAAAACAGGACATGCTATACATAAAATGGTCTTGGGACAGTCTGAAACTAAAAAAAATACTATAGTGTGGTGTCTAGAAGTTTTAGACGATTTTTCTATATTCAGGTATGCACTTTCTTCTAAATCAGTTACAATTTTCAACATTCGTTGGTTGTAGTGGAGATTCCAGAGGCATTTTGACTTTGTGGGATGGAAAACTTGGTGCTCAAATAGAGAGTTATCAATCCCACAAGGCTGACATAATAGCTATTTGCCTTGATGAAAAAAAAGAGTCCATTTATTGTGCCGGTGTGGATCCTACAATAGCAAATTTTGAAAAAGTCAAAGTTGGTAAGTCACTCTTTGTTGAAACATGAAACACATAGGTACATAATATGTGCCTTTTTATTAATAGATTATTTTTATAGGTTCTAATGATAAATGGGTTAAATCTATCCAAAGAAAAATTCACGATCACGATGTTAGAGCTATGGTATTCAACAAAGGCAAACTATATTCTGCAGGAATTGATAGTTATCTGGTGTGCAGCTATCATCCTCCAAAAACTCTTATTAAATATGCCCCAATATTACAAAGCCCTTGTGTAGAAGTAGGCAAAGGACTTATTTTACTTAGGTAAATCAAATACTAACCGAAAAATAAATAATCTTAATAAAAATTTGTTATTCAATTATGAAGGTATGCTAAACGCATCGAACTCTGGTCATTGGGCTCTGGGCAAAAAGTGTCTGACGGTTACAAGGGAGCTGTCGAGCTTAAATCTAAACCAAAAAAGTTAGTCACCATTCAAAAACTTGGTAAAAACTGGTCAGAAGAAGATGAACCAGAAGCGATTGTTTGTTCCAGTGTTTCATTGAATGGCGAATTGATTTTTTTGGCTACTTCTACTGGGTTTAGGTTGTACCAGTTCAAAATGGTAAGACGATGCTATAAAAAACTAAAACAAATAATAATAGTAGAAATATTTTAGGTAGAAGATAAACCTGAACTTACAAAATTGGACGATCTTGATGACGATAATATTCCATGCGTGCAAGGGACTTTTAATAATCAATATAAACAACTCATTGTTGCTTTGGATAATGGAAGTATTACAATTTATGATTGGGAAGATGGCAATCCTTTCATAAGTCAGAGAATAGACAAAAATAAAGGTTAACATTTACCAGGTTTATTATTATTTTTTTTTTTAAATATGTAATAATTTTTTTAGAGTATCTTTCTGATACAGTCAGTTTACTAACTGTATCCACTTGTGGAAAATACTTTGCTGTAGCTGATTGCAAAAGCAACATTGTAATTTTTGCTCATCACCAAGATGGTTATAGCTTCAAAGCAAAACTTCCTAAATATAATGTGCCCCCAACAGCTCTGGGAATTAATTCTGGAAATGTAGTTGTGGTATACGCTAATAATAGGGTAATGAGGTTAAAAAAATGTGGGAAATAGTGTTAAAATCAATTTTTTTCAGGTTGTTGAATATGATCTTGCCCACAAAAAATTTACTGATTTGTCAAGAAAACTAGAGAACTCTAATGGTTGGAAATCTAAAACACATCCTGTTAGAACTATCAGTTTTGATTCTAGGGATAAAAATGTTATATTTCTTCATGATGACAGTAATGTAGTGATTATTAATAAGGATGGACTGGTAAGTGCAAATAAGACATAGTTTATGTAGTGAAACAATTTTTTTTAGAATCTTTGAAAACCTAATAATTTATCATTTGAAAAAACTAATCATTCAAGCATTTCCCCTGAATGTATTCCCATAAATTCTTAAGATTTTTCATTTGTGAAAATTCTGACTTAAAAATCTTTTATCTACGACCATTTTTTTAGTATTTGAGTTACGTCATGAGACTCATAACACAACTAGTGGTGTTATAGACTAGGTTATAAATTCATAACACAACGAGTGGTGTTATGGACGAGGTTATGAGTCTATAACACTACTATTTTTGGTGATTTGACAAATGTCAAAGGTAAATCTGTAAAGGTAAAATGAACGTAGACAACTATTAATGAACGAAAATAATAGACCTATCTATTTTACCAAACAAAGAGGTGATATTACGAAAACTTTATTAGATAGAAAAAGACGCAGAACGCTTACTGCGCAAGACGAGGCAAAACGTACCAAATTATGTTGGACTTACGTGTAGCAATCCGTTCTTATTATTTGCACGAGATAAAAAAGGAAGGAGGAAAACCGCGTGACATGCAACGTATTTGTCAATCAAAAACACAAACAATTGAAAATCGATCACTTGTCAAACCACAAAACTGTCAAACTACGTCAAGTTGAATATCAAGCATAATTTTATCCCTGTCATACCACGGGCAATGAACAAGGACAAGGAGATGCCCAGCGTGCAAAAGGATGACTCCACACCTGTACTAGTTAGCCAATAAAAATGCATTGCCTCGTGTTGCGCGCGCATACAGGTAAAAATAGATAGGTCTATTGGAAAAATATTCTTATTTTTCGCTTTGTAGATAAAACGTTGTACATCACACGTGCGTTTAAACATGACTACAAAACTCGTGTGATTAGAACGACTCGGTCTACGACCTCGTCGTTCTAATCCTAAACACTCGTTATTGTAATCATGCTCACAAACGCACTTGTAATGTAAATAACTATTAGAGCTTGACTTTGACTTGATTACGTTAACTTTGTATAGAAATTAACAAAGTATTTAAGGCAAAATGTGTGTCAAAGTCATTCTGGAAAACATCCCATTTTCAAAAAACAGGCATTGAGTGAACTTGTATTTTTTTATCAAGGAAAATGTTGGAGGGATGGAATTGACAATAAAAAAATTGTAAAATTGTAGGTATGTCATTGTCATTTTGGAATAAATCTAAAAACCACGCACAAAGGATAACGCACACCTAACATGGGATTTTTGGGCTCTATGGATTTTGCCCATGTTTTGATATGTTGTAGAGGATTTAATTCTGAACAACCTTTAAATGGGTCGAAATCTTGTAGGTATTACGGTCTTTGAGATATGAGCGTTGAAAGATAAACGAAATATTGGTGTTTATCAGTCAAAATATTGACAGGTTCATATATTTTACGTCACTTTGAAAATGAATGTCAACATGTCAACATAGTTTAAGGCCGGGATCGCACTGGGGTCAATGTTGGCGCCAATGCGGTCCCGGCCTTAGCCTATGTTGACATTTGTTAGTGACGTGAAATATGTCGACCTGTCAAAATTTAGACTGATAAATACCAGTTTTTCGTATACTCTCCACATGAAAAGTTGCAAAAAAAGTTCATCTTTTAACGCTCATATCTCAAAGACCGTTATACCTACAAGGTTTCGTCCCATTTAAAGGTTGTTCAGAATTAAATCCTCTACAACATATCAAAAAATGGGCAAAATCCATAGAGCCCAAAAATTCCATATTAGGTGTGCGTTATCCTTTCATTGAAAAGTGGTTTTGATGAAATTGCTTGAATTTTTGATATATTAGTAGTTTCAAGACAAGCAAATGTATGAATGAAAATTTCTTTTTGCTTGTTCACGTGGTTAAACATGAAGTCAATGTCTTTGAAGCTTTGCAGCTGCGAAACTATTAAAGCTGCATTGAAACTAGGCACTAGAGATTCGCAGATGATGTATTTGGCCCTAATTTGAGCTCAATTACGTTCAGATCGAATTGAAATTAGCAAAGTTGTAGGGAAAAAATGTATGTTGATAAGGTAATGGCATTTTGGAGGAAATCGAATTTTTAAAAAATTATGTTGGGGAATGTTTCACTCTTTTTCTTTTTACTGTTCAATTTCTTCACCTCCAACCCTCAAAAATAGATTCTCAAAATCTCATGTTTTCAAGTTTTACCTAATTATAAAAAATTCGCAACTTTGCTCTTTGGTTTTCAATCTTTCGACATGCTAAGTATGTTTCATCCTCAGTTTTGGCTTAACACCTCAAAAATAGATCTTCAAAATCTCATTTTCGCGTTTCTAGTAGTTAACTAATTAAATGGGGCAGAAAACACAACTGGCAAAAAAATAAATAATTTTCTCCTCAGAAAGTAGAGCAAAAACATGTATGCTTGCATGAAGCATGATTTGTCATTAACATCATCGCGTCAAAAGATTATTGAAAATTATTCCCCTCAAAATTATCTGAAACATACACAGTTTAATTAATTTACAAAACCGACAACCCCAAGCTCATTTATCACATTCTAAACTAACTTGAACTTGTACATTTAATTAAAAATATAAAACCCTCTACAATTAATTACTACTGCAAAAAAAATCCCTTAGAACAATTGCAACATTCTCTTTTAAAACCAGAAGAGTGTGACAAGTCTTGGAGCAGTTCCTTCTTTTAAGATAAAAGGTTCAAAATTAATCTTCTGTTCGCTGGAGTGAAAAAGTATTTCAACCAAAAAAAAAAAAAAATCCCCTGAAGCAAGATCGATGGCATGCCCCCAGAACAGTATAAAAATTATCTTGTCCGTCTGCCCCTTTATGGTAACAGAGGGGGTTTATACTCTACCCCCAGGACACTCTTTTAATTAAAATACCTGTTGTTCGGGAGACCGTAAGTCGGGGATTAATTCTTAATTTATTGTCCTGTCCGCCATGTCGAGTGCAAACATGGCTGAACGCGCGATGAATAATTCGTCCAGAGCGTCGTGCATCGTTTTAATGTTGTGTCAACAAGACTAGTTTTGATATTTACATAGGATCTTTGGTAGTTAAATTAATCTAAGAACTAAGAGGATTTTTGCATAATTTTATTCTTAAACTTTCTTCCAGAAATCATCAAAAACTAATTCAAAATCTATTAAAATGGCTAAAACAGATAAACAAAGTCCAATGGTCAATGGGCATGCTTCGGAACAACTAAAAATTAAGACCATACAAAAATACAAGGTAAATTTTTAATAATGAGTAATTTTTAACTTAGTGTAATTTAAATTTGTGTTTCAGCATCTAGTACATTTTTTAGCTATACAAGAAGGTGAATTTGTTGCTGTTGAAGCCAATCCATTATCCATCTTGGAACAACTACCACCAGCATTTGCTCAAAAAACGTTCGGATCTAAGTAAAGTTTCAACTAACAATATTTTGTTTTATTTTAGTTCTGACCCTATTGAATTCCATTAGAAATTTTAAGTGAACGATATAAATTCCCTGACAAAAACAAAATAAAAATAAATCCCACTGGACTGGCCGGTTAAACAATAGACAAACGCTCGAGCCAGCAGGACTTTTCCACGGTTGTCCACACTTCAATAAATCCGGCCCGGCACTAAACTAAAACCTTTTAAGCTAAGCTAAAGGCTGGTGCGACACTTTCTGCTTACCTCTAATGAAAAATACCACTCCTCGCTTGCGAGAGACAAAGGCAATCCTCTAATGGAAAACTAATACAATTTAATATTGGCGTCCTAATTTATCGTACTGGTTTTCGAATTATTGGAACTGTCAGCGTTTTAAGTGTTTCAATTTAGAGGCTCTGAGTGTATAAATATTATCCCAGAAAAATTGAATTGAGTGGTGGCTCGTAGGGAAGAGTGTATTTGGGACTAATATACATTCGACCAAATTTTTCAAGGGAATACTCTTCTTGGGCTCTCCAACCAACCATTCCTAAAAATAATAATGATTAGTATCTTGTTATACGACCCGTATCAAATTTTTGTAAAAAATGTTTTTTTTTTTTTATTTTACAAAAATAAATAGGGGAAAATGGGTAACATTGAGACACGGGTAACAGTGAGACATTCAAAATATTAGCTATTTCTTCACTTTTTAAATAGGTGTCGCCGCAATAAGACATTAATGATATCTTAAGAGAAGTATCGGTTCTATTTTCAACCATTTTCCATTTTTAGTTTCGTCTGCAACGCGGAAAGGGGTACAACCTTTCGGTTATTTTTTTTTTGCAAACGAACTTTTTCGGCGAAATTTGAAAAAACGCTGATTGTTTTATTACGCATGGTCTTTGAGTGATATAAGGGAACTTTTATGCAGTTAAATGGATTTATTAAAACTAAATTAAGATCAAAGGGGGACTAAAAAATGGCATTTTATTTTTCAAAGTGACTTGGGTATGAATTAGACATGTTTAGATGGGTAACACTGATGAGACTATGTAGTTTTAGTAGAATTTGCAACCGAATCATTAAAGGAAAAAAATCTACCTTTTACATAGAAAAATTGTTATCAGAAATCGATAGTGATAACAAAAATGATTATGAATGACCTTTTTTAAGGAAAAGTGATAAAAAGGAGGGATTTTTTTTTCCCCAAATGTCCAGATTTTAGAGATATTGCCACTGTTGCTAAAAAGAGATATTAAGATGATTTTGCCAAAACCAGTGAATTACGGAAAGACTAAAATCGATCCTACCATGGCTTTGAAATTTTCTCTGGGTCATTTATAGAAGTTTGTTTCAGTTAATCAAGTAATTATTTCTTATTCGATATAGTGTCTCATTGAACCCCCTGCATGGGTATCAATGAGACAAATGTCATGATAACTGTTTATGTCAAATATTGCCTTTGTAAGTGACTATAGAATCAAAAACATAATACATTTCTAACTTAGATTTATTCTTGGGTGTTACTGAAAAAAAAAATCATATTTTAAAGGTTTGTGGTAAAATATTTTCATTAGAAAAAAAAGTGTCTCAGTGTTACCCAGTTTCCCTACTGAATCAAAAAAAAAGCCACTTTTCACTTGTGATTTGCCTAGCTAACAGGCCTTTCATTTGCACTAAAGGCAGATACTCCTAAGGTACATACACGGGACATTCTTGTAGCAGTGCCAGAGCCCAGTTTTAAATGAAGGTTTAATTTGTTGATACTATCGTTTATTGAGTTGTTTTATCTTGGTCAATCTTATATAAACATAACATATGGAACTAATCGATCACATGCGAGAAAATGAGTGGTATTATTCTTCCATTAACTCGTGCCTGAAGCTTATGGGGCACTAAGGGATATTTTATATCGGTTTTTGCCAAGTAGTGAGAACTATACCCAACTCAACTGAAAACAGCCATGGTAATTAATGCCTTAATTCTTTGTTCAGATTACTCAAAAAGGATCTCACCAGCAGAATATGTCGTAGTTTAAGCATCAAAACATTTGCAGTAGATGAGGTGCAGAGTATTATAGGAGCAGAGGATGAAAAAATCTCTTTGGATAGAAAAGGTTTCAGCAAATATTTCAAGAGTTATCATAAATTAGACTAGAAGACTCTGGTGCATTTAAAACATGTGCGGCTACATTTAAATTTTTTAGTTCATGTGAATTAATTCCTTTCAAATATAATTTAAAAGTTGTTCGATCTCAATCGAATTGCATTTAATAGTTAATTTGGTAATTTTGGGGAAACTGAAAACAAGGTTCATTGTATAAATTTAATGTATATATTTTTGGGTTGTATATAAAATTTGCCCAGCCTACACTAGGCCTGGTTCATCCAGGCACCCTTTTGCGGTACCTCTCAGTATAGTATGGGTACCGCATTCCCACTCTCGAGCACCTGAGCGCCAAAAATAGGCACGATGTATTGGGAGGAACGGAAGACAGACGCATATTAGCAATTCTACGAGCAAGGTAAATTCTTGGACTAATTTTAAACCTATTTTTTTGACGGATTTACAAACCGTTATTTTTGCAATAAATAAAACGTGATAGCTCGCTTACGGTTTAGACTTTGTCTAAAATTTACGTGCGTGCCGTTACAAAAGTAATTTGTCAGTCAAAAAGTTGTTATGTAGGTATGCGTGTTCGTAGATCATAACGTTTATTCAAGAAAGACGAATGACATAAAATATCACGACTGAACTAGCTCTCTTGCAATACTTCGTTTAACTACCATTGAGCTCAAAAATCTGGGTGTTCCGGTCGTTCCATTCCATTAGCGAGTTTTCTAGTCATGGTGTATGTCGAGACTCATTTTTATTCTGTCGCTGCTCAGACGTAATCCGTTCCCGGAGATAAGCCACTTAAACTAAAAGTACAGCGGCTGATGGTGGATTAGATCTAGGTCTATAAGAAAATTCATTTCTGTTTCAGTCAATAGCATTGATAGAGTATAACCGGTTGATTCGTGCTGAGAGCTTCTGTAAGTCAGAAAGAATAGGGACACGGGACACCAGTTTATCCTATATCATTGATTGATTGTCCGATTCCGATTGCCTCTCGGCCATTCCGTCGGACTGTAGATGAAGCGGAGATGTTCCCGTTTTCCTTATTCCCAGTCAGTACCTACCGAATCCCATGACAGCCACGTCGCTGTCCGTTTCGTAGCTTGTCATGGAAAATCTCCCAAATCCTTTCCATCATTATGTTCTTCTCCCAAGTCTTCCTGGGTAATGATATTGTCAGTAATAATAGTATCTGTTTCGATATTTTTTGTTGAATGAGCCTAAAGTTTTTGTTAACAGTCTTCTTGATAAGCTATCGATATTGTTATGACTTCTTTCCTTTCCGGTGTTTGATGTGGAAGTTGGTTGTAAATTTTAATTTCTCTAAACAACGCGCGATTAGTCCTCCTGAAATTTAGCTTCTTAATACCCGATGACAACTTTTTCGCAACTTTGAATTTGGGAGGGAGAGAACAGCTTCTACTTATTCTAAGTTGCCAAGCAAATAGTCGTTTATTCACGAGATACGCTAGAACTCGAACAATGTGTTTTTCAGCTCTACGAAAGTCTGTTTCCTGGATCTCTGTTCCTATTCGTTTTGGAGAAATCACATTTGCAAGGAAGTTCACTCTTTCTTTTTGAAACTGTATGCAAGGCACACTTTATGGAATCAACTGTAGTTTGACACTTCGAATCCTGGCAAACAATTGGCTTTGCCAATCGCCAAGACATCATCCTGATTCCAGATACATCAAGCGCTAAACTATTTATCGCCTGGTGAAATTTCATTCGCGAATTTTCTAGTCATCGGGCAGTGTTGCAAGATTTTGCACCAGGTCCCCCTAACTTTAGAGATTTACAACAATACTACATCATCATAATATGTTGGCTGTTCATTTTTTCCAATTCTTTACCATAATGTTGATTGCTTGATTGATTTGGAAGCTGCCGTACCTTGATTATAGGCCTTATCACTGCTGTGTACCGGATGGAGCAAGTCTCGATCCGAAGAGCGCGATTAGCGCGAACCCTTCCAGGTCCACGTTTCTTCGCTTTGTAAATGGTACTACCTCGGTCTTGTGCGGATTTACCGGAAGCCCGTGATTATTACACCATCTTTCGATCATGTTAAGAGCTCTTTGCATGATCCTGTCAATGGTGCTGGGTACCCCACCAGCCACAACGATGACAAGATCGTCTGCGTAACCTTGAGTGTACATACCTTCCTCGGTGAAAGTGTTCAGAGTGCGGAGCAGCCCATCCAACACTAGGTAGTACAACAGAGGTGATAGTCAACCCGCGTGCGGGCAGCCTCTAGCTACGAGCTGATCTTCGCACTCCCAATCAAGCTCGTAATGGTTCTGCCTTCCAGCATGACACAGATAATTATATATTTGACAATGGTGTACCTACCTACTATTTATGCCAGAGCTTCCTGCATTATCAAGTCGAAGAAGGTGTTATTAAATGCCCCTCCGATGTCTAGAAATACACCCAGAGCCATCCTATATTCCCTACTCCGAAAAGCTCCAAATGTGTGGATGGCCCATCTTATGGAGTTTTCTGATACCACGTTCGCAGCTATCTTTCAGTCAGCTGGCCTTGCGCCAGCTTGTGGTTGTGGAGCATGCATTGATGGTTCACCAGGTAGCAGGATTTCAGAGCACGGAAAATGTGTTTCCAGGAGCTAACCTGTGCTCCTGTCCAAGTGCTTTCTCTGCAATAGCGCTATAACTACCGGAGGAGAGCTTTAGTGACCCCAGCTCTTGTCTTGAATCTTTTGAGGGAATCTTTAGGAACTTGGCGGCTGCCGGAAGCTCGTCAACATTTTCGCAGAACGTCCTGAACGATTCTCTTAGTATTAGATCTTTGTATCTGCGCTGAGACTGCTTGTAGCTGTCCGAGTTCCAGTCAACTAGTGATTTAGACCGAGTTTTTTTCTGAGCCTTGTCGAAGTCAGAGTTCCACCAAGGGGTTTACTTATCTTTCCTCGATAGGTCGGAAGCTTCGTTCATACGCATCAGGATTACGTTGCGTATAAATTCGGCTGTTTCCTCCTTACCTTGCGCTGCGGAATGTCGTGAAAAACTCTTCTAGCTAAGCCTTTAGGTATCGGCCCAGTTCGTGTTACTGAGCCCAACCTTGTGATCAAGGTTGCTAGCTGAAGAACATGTGTTTGTGATCCGATAGGGATGGTTCCGTCAGATACTGTCCAGTGTCCACTTGCTTATCGGGACCATGGAGAGTGAGCTCAATGTCAAGTATATCACCTCTTGTGACAAAGGTCAGTGCGCTACCACGGTTCAGGATTTCTAAATCCCTGGTGTGAATAAGGTATTTACTCCATAACACCCTCTCCTGTTCGTGTCGGTGCTGCCCCACACCTCATCCGACAATCAACGGTAGGTCTAGTGAGTTACAAAGCTTGTTTGTTTGTGTCGCACTAACTTGAACTCAGCTGTAATATTTCAGATTATGGCAGATAATCTATATAAAATTCTCACAAACAAACGCCCCAAAACAGGAAGTGCTGCCTCGAACAACACAAAAAACAAACCTACAGACTCCACCAAATCGATGAATTCCCGTGTTGGAGGATCATCTGCTGAGTCATAGGGCAGATAGGCCAAGCAAACTATTGTCGATCTGTTCTGAAGAAGGTCGCTCCTTTGCTATGATGCAAGTTACTTTGAAGAAATAAGGCGTTTTTATCCATGGTATGGGATATTTTTATTTCTAGGTTAGGTATGGATGGATGGTCAAGCCTGTGTCCCCGGTGGAGTTTCATCTACATCCACTAGAGCCATGAGCTCGGTCACCTCTTATTCCAGATCTTCCAGAGCGATTGCCTGGCTCTTCCAGGGATGGCTTAGGTGGTGACATTCCTTCCGAGAAGTGACAAGGGCCCCTGCGTACGTCTTGTAGTTTTATCGTCGCAAGACCTCGCAACTCCAAAAACCATAATAGCCCTGTTTGGCTTTTTCCTATGGTGGCTGTCAACTAGGATGCTTAAGGATGGTGTTGGGGTCGTCTGGAAGTCCGTGGACTACCGCAATCATCTTGACAACCTTGGGAGTGTATCGCATCACGCGCAGCGATGCCCCTTCCCAGGGCCTTATCGAGGAGTTGAACCAGTTCAGCCACCAGAGTCTACTGGTCCCCGCATCCAACCATAATGATTTCCTGTGGAGCGCAACGAAACTTTTCGAATCCAGGAAAGCGGTCTCCCCCCTTCCATCTGATCTATGACGGTTATGATGGTGTTTCATGCTACTATGATCTTTTGGCATTGTGGATCATCGATCATAATGATCGGAAACGTATTTGGCACTATGGTTACCCTGAACCCAGCAGATATTGCGGAACTGTACGAAGTCATCTCCGGATTTCCTGGTTTGACCTCAGAAGCTTTGGGCCTCTTCACCTGCACCGAATCCCCTTTCGAGCCATGGGTGCTGCCCTCAGATCTGAGACGTTTTTTCCCGGTCAGCATGGTGGCTAACACTTCGAGCTTAGGAATATTTTGTTCGCGCTTTACTGATTTACTGCTCTAGATCGGCAACCTTCAGTTAAAAACAGGGCTACCTCGTGAAGGGTTAAGCTATTCGTGGACGGTCTTGAGAAGATGCAGTTTCTGGAGACTAGCCTAGTGGAATTAACTCCTACCTCCTCACCTTAACCCCTTGTTCTTGCTCGAAAACACTTCCATAATCACTGAACACAAATTTATGTGGCATCTCAAATGAATGGTGGAGTTTTTGCTATACTCAATTGCTTAGCTATTAGCTTCAAAAGTATCTTCGTTACTACGATCAACAATCAATGTTATTGGTCGGCTCCTGTAATTTTTTTATCTCTAATAGGTACCTAATTATTATATTTTTTTAAATTAACAAATAGATATTGCAGTGTGTTTAAACAATTTTACCCATGGATAACAATATTGGATTGGATTATCTTAGAAATGGCGTCTGAAAAAACCCAAATCAACATCCTTGGATTCGGAAAGAAACAAAGTACCTATATTCATCTCATGCAAATTTTATTTTTCTCCGATTGACAGTAAAAGCGGCCATTTAATGACACTTGACAAGATCAAAAGTTGTATTTTTACTGCCTAGGCAGTAAAAGTGGACTTTTACTGCCTAGGCATTAAAAGTGACAGTGACACAACGTTCCAGGTAATAATTTCACTCAATTTGGTATTTGAAATTGATGGTGACAATGACAATTGTCAAAATAATTTGATTATTTGGATAATTCATAATAATGAATGAAATAAATATAAAAAAGATGTCCATGTGAGAATTTGAACATTCGGAGAAAAAATTATATGTTTTACATGGCAGAAAAGTAGATTTAATGCCTCGGCTGGTTTCCTAGCCTCGGCTATGCCTCCGGCTATGAAACACCAGCCGCGGCATTAAATCTTGTACTTTTCTGCCTAGTGAAATAAATAACTATTATTAAAATTCAGCGTATAGTAGGGCGCTTTAGGCTTTCGCCATCATCAGTACTACCTATGAATAATTCAGCCTATCAATCAGCAACTGGGAGTTGAAATCTGACGGCAGATATTTTGAAGACCTTTTGATAGTTGAATCAAGGGAATTATGAGGGTGTTAATACCCCAGGACAAAGTTTGTGTACACCAATTGCTCGTGGGTATTAACACCTGATAATTCCCGTGGTACATAGATAATTTTATTTCCTACTGAATTTACTGTATTTTATCCATTTTTATGAAGGAATAAACCATAAACCAAAATTTCGATTTTTTGTCAAAATTTCACCTATTCAAGGTAAAAGCGGGAGTTATGGAAATCCTTAACTCCCTTGGGAGTTATGATATCCTCAACTCCCACGCGGGAGTTATGAAATCCTTAACTCCCTTGGGAGTTAAGACACTGTTTATGATTATCGTAACCAAGGTATTATATGGTTATAATAGTTCAATAGGAAATAATAGTTATTTATGTATCAAGGGTACTAAGTAGATGATTATGCCCCGAGAGCGACAATCTTACAAAGCCGAGGGCCTCTGGCCCGAGGGTATATATCTATTAGTACCCGTGGTGCATACAAACTTTTATGTCATGCCTGCGAGGGCCATAATATGTACTTTATGCCCGCGCGGGCCATTAGGTGTACTTTATGCCCGCACGGGCATAAAGTAATGAATTATGTAGATGGTATCTAAGGTATAAAAACACAATAATGTACTGGTATGACATAAAATATTTAACAGAAGCCTGTCATTCAAACCAATAAAAGTTTGTAAATAGGTAAATGTCAATGTCCAACAAATTGGTCTGCAAGATGTCTGGATCGGATCGTCTTAGATTTTTCATGGGGTGTGGTTCTTTAAAGAAAAAGTGATGCTTTCTGTGCTGACAACCATAAAAAATATGAATGGCGAGCTTGTTTTGATTGCTGGAATGCTGGAGAGAGTGCACAAGATAAGTCATTTTAATAATATTTGAATAATATTTGCAGGCTGATAAAAGCATTTTGAAAATCTATTTAACAAATGGCAAGTCATTCTCTAGATATTGAAAGAGAACCATGGAACCACATTTTGTCCAGATCGTAGCCAACATGATTCTTTTTAATTTACGCAATAGTAATAGTTGATCTTGTTCAAGGTTGATATGAAATTTTTGACTAAATTTAATGATTGCTTTCTCACCTATTGTTGTATCTGGCATAAATTTTGCAGGTTCCACTTTCCAAATATTTGGTTCTACACTACCTTTTGGTTTCCTTAGGACTGTTCTCTTTTTGTATTCTGCCTCTGATAGACCCCGTTCAGCAGCCTTTTTCAGGAGAATCTTTTGAAAGTAAAAATTTATTAAAACTTCAACAATATAACTACTTCTTACTTAACTCACTTTGTCAAAATCCAAGTAAAAGCTCCACTTAAATCCCCACTCATTTCTAGCTTTTTCCTCAAGAGCATTTTGTGCTTTCCTGAAATATTCGAAATATTTGCGGCTGAAAAAATTATTGACAAATTCAAAAACTTACAAAACCTCATATTTTACTACCAGATCACATGTGGAAGAGGCCATTTTCACACCACCTATTCCCTCTGTTGAACTTTAACCGATATAAGTTTGATCAATAATCAAGGAGAAAATCGTATGGATTAGGCTTGCGTAGGCCCGAACTGGGAGATTGCTTTTAAAAATATTCCATTTATGAATTTTGATTCCTGGTTCCTTTCACTTCAGTCTTGTTTACTGTTTAGATAGGGTGGCCTTTCACCAAAAGGAAAAACGAATTAGGTATTATGAGTTGAAAGTTAAGATCATTAGACATCCACTTCCGCAGATTTAATCCTTATTTTTGCAAAACATGAGAAACTTATTTCGTTTTTTAGGTGATTAGCTGCTTGATAGTTGTCACAACTAGTGATTAAATCGTCCATGTAGAAGTTAATAACTTCTTTACTTTAGAAGTAGCTCGTTACTTAAAAGTAGCTCGCGTTACTTGAAAGTAATGCGTTACTTTTAAATAACGCGTTACTTTCGAAGTAATGTGTTATTACTTCAAAAATAACTCTCTAGTTCGAAAATTGCTTGTTAATCCTTAATTTTACTCACCAAACAGTCCGAACACCAAATAACCCAAATAGGTACCCACCCAGTATGTTTGACTATGTGGAAGAGTTATGTTGCAAAATTTAAACGAATTGGCCGGCTAAGCGTTTAATGAAAAGCTGATGCGCAGTTTGCAAAATTTACTAGAGAACCTGGGTTTTGAACATATTCAACATAACTACCTGCTTTTTTTTGAATTGAAGCGTCTCAGTGTCTGCCTGTCTTCAGAGGGCAAAAATATTGGAACAGATAGATGTGTTCAGAAATTAACTTCCCTTTTGCAAACCGTACCGCGCACCAATGTCTTAGTTTATTTGCACAAAATTTGACTTTAAAGTTGATGTATCAAAATTTGTATGGTCCACTTGAATTTTCCAGCAGTTTACAGTGTTATGTTTTAGTTATTTACCTAACAAATGCGGAAAGTGATACTTTACCGCACGCAACGGCCGTTAAGGGCGGTAAAGGCACTTTCCGCATGTGTTAGGTACAAAATTTTACCTATGAGCATCTACATCTCTAAAAAAAGGCATTGATAAAATTAAATATTGAATCAGATTAATTAATGAAATTAGATTAGATATAGAAATGATCAAACATCCATTTTCTGAAAAAGAGAGGATTTCTGATTGAAAATATTAAATTTTACTTTACCGCACACTATGCGGTAAAGTGCACTTTACCGCACACTTTGTAGTCCACTTTACCGCATACTATGCTGTAAAGTTAACTTTACCGCACACTATGCGGTAAAGTGCACTTTACCGCATAGTGTGCGGTAAAGTGATACTTTCCATTTGCAAATACGTGCGGTAAAGTGCACTTTACCGCACGCTCGCAGGTAAAATATATTGTAGTATAACATACCCGGGTTCGTTCAGCAAGATTGAACGGATTGAATTTTTATTTCTTCTTTTAACGAATCTTTTGAAAAACAGAATGATAAACAAATGGAACCTACGTTGTCGAAAACTTATTCAATTTTACTTACTTGATATGCGCCCGACAGTAGCAAAATTAGGGAAATTTAAGGGAAGTTGTGATTTGTAAAATAAACGAAAAATTTGTGAAACGTCTAATTTATTATTAGAAAATCGTACCGTTCTCAACCTGGGACTCACGAGGGGCAAGAGCACGGCAAAGAAACCCTCGATCTCAATTCCTCAAGAATCATAACATACTGTGCCCTTTCCAATAATATTTGTAATTGTAATTCAATAATAGTTTAAATTAGGTACCGTGTCTGTGCTAAATTTTTTAATTCCACACGCCACATTCAATCAACACCACCTATATTCAATACTGAAGAGTTTTTGGTTAGTTAGCCAGTCTGCCGGTAGGTACTGAGGTTCCATTCGGGAGGCTAATCAGCTATAGTTGTTGTTTTTGAGCTATAATATCTCTAGACTGATCATTTGTTTGTTTGCTAGGATATTCGCCAAGTCAGGGTAGGAAAGTTATAGTAGGTTCAACAAGGCCCTAATGCACGCTCTGAATACAAAAATTAAAATCCCAGCACAAAAACAGCACATAATTTCTTAGGTTTTAATTAGGTAAGTTTTTTATCTACGTTGTTCACAGCATGGAACGATTTTTGGTAAATACATAAACAATGCTTTGCTCATAACATGAGCAAACAAAAAACATAAAAATTAAAAAATAATACTTTTATAAATTGAACTCTCAAATACAAAATAACATTTATTTGTCACTCATTTGTAAAACGTCATTTTATCAAGTCAAAACATAAACAACGAAAATTGATTTTTACCAGTTACTGGCTCTACTGCCTTGTAAAATTGACAGCTAAACTGTAATAGTATATTACATACCGAGGTGGGAAGTGTTTCATTACTGTCGAGAGATTAGTTAGTTAACTGAGACGCGAAGCGTCGAAGTTAACTATAATCTCGAGACAGGAATGAAACTTCCTACCGAGGTTTGTATACTATTTTATTTACAACAATTACAACCCTCATAATTTCGACTAAATACTAAAAAAAAAATTAAAAATTTGTTGACAAGTTCTGACTGAAATGAGAACTTACTTTCCACCCGGGTGGAAAGTAAAATTCAAAAAAGTGTCACTTTCCAACTTTTGAAAAGTCAGAAATGTCAACATTACGTATGTGGTTGTAAATAAAAACTTTTTACCTACGAGCGTGCGGTAAAGTGCACTTTACCGCACATATTTGCAAATGGAAAGTAGCACTTTACCGCACACTATGCGGTAAAGTTACTTTACCGCATAGTGTGCGGTAAAGTTAACTTTACAGCATAGTGTGCGGTAAAGTGGACTACAAAGTGTGCGGTAAAGTGCACTTTACCGCATAGTGTGCGGTAAAGCAGAATTTGATATTTATAATCAAAAATCCTTTCCTTTTCAGAAAATGGATTTTTGATAATTTCTAAATCTAATCTAATTTCATTAATTAATCTGATTCATTAATTAATTTTATCAATGCCTTTTTTTGGAGATGTAGATGCTCATAGGTAAAATTTTGAAGGTGACAAGCTCGCCTGACGGCTCGCTAGTCATTGCCTTCAATCACCAGTAAAAACTGTTTTACCTGGCTAATAATGTAAAATACCCTGTGTTTTTATTCTCATCAAATTTTACCGATGGATCCACCATTCTATGTCGGTCATTGTCATTTTCCATTCACTGAACGAAGATAGCTTACTCATCGGTGAAGTCACTGATGAGAATAAACACGCGGGGATACTATTATTCAACTGACCTGTGAATGCTCCTTATGACACATAAACTAATCACAAACTTGATTGAACAATCAGTTCAGGCGGACAACTTCTTTCCTGGTCTTTCATTTTCTGTCTACCCTTCGGTGCGCTTTTTGTGGCGCGTCTTCGTTCGGCCCTAAACTTCACAGCGCATACATGGTTGCAACATTTACCATTTGCTTTTCTATAGTAAACGTTTTTAAAATTTAAAATTTGAAGAAATAATATTTCAAATAGATGATTTTCCTCAATATTATTCAAAAATGAAGTTTGATGCTGTCTTTTTAGCCGTTCTACAATCTATATCATTCATAGAACATTCACAGCGTTGGAAGTGAGAAGCATGAAATTTAAAAAAATACAACGTATGATCATACAACACGCTACTGAAGTGAAACTTCTTTAAACACATAAGCATACCAAGAAAGGAGTTGAGAAATTGGTTTAATGGTATAACTCGACTACGTGGAGTAGAAGAGAGGCCTACCGTTGCATGTTTTTGTTTTATAGTAACTCGCATGAAGCGAACTTACCCTACCGTGCGTAAAGAAGTTGCACTTCAAAAAGATTAATTATTCAAAAATGTATTATTACATTCTAAATGTGAAAACGTTTATTCTGTAATTTCTGTAGGAGTACCGCTCAAACTTTTTGAGTTCGAAAAAAGCTTAAATTACAAATTTAAGTCTTTTGCTAAACCTTTAGAATTTGATATCAAATAAAACAGACAGGTAATTATTGTACATTTTATTAGTAACAGAAATGAAACACCCTGTACTTACCTATATTTTTGAATTCATCGGTAATCGGTACTATATACTTCATGTACCTATATACCTACCATATTATTATGTCATACAACTGCTTCTCTAGAATCCAAAGAGAAATCCAAAAATTCTATAGTATTCAGGGCGTTCCATTCAAACATAACTTGAATTATTATTTATTGAACATTATATTGTTCATTCATTTTATCTGATGACAAATTTTGATGGTTCACGAAAAATACATCCTACTTTGGTAAATTAAACTTTTTTTAGCTCTTGAAATTCAAGCTCATCTACTAGTACTCCAAAACTTATAAGCATTACCCGAAATATCTAGACAACGTTATCAGTGTTTTGACTATTTTGAGTATTTTGTTGTTTTATTAGAGTAGGTATCGCGTTATTTCAAAGTACTTAACGCACTTTTATAGTAAAGGTACGGTTTGTTAGGATAGTACGCGACGCACAACTGACAACGTAAACATCGTCATTGGTTCAGGTATGACGTATACCCGTCTTCTGACGTGAGAAAACGGGTGTACGTCATACCTATGGTCATACCTGAACCAATGACGACGTTTACGTTGTCAGTTGTGCGACGCGTACTCTCCTAACAAACCGTACCTTTACCCATTACTTTAAAAAAAAACGCGTTACCTTTACAGTACAGTAATGGGTTACTTTCATAGTAACTTGTTACTTTAACGAAGTAACGGTCTGCAGTTACTTTTGACAAGTAATGCCGTTACAGTTATTTTAAAATCAATACAAAAAGTAACGAAGCTACCAAGTAACGCGCTACTTTTAATAACTCGTTACTGATGTAAAGTAACGATTTTTTTTCGTTACTTCCCACTTGTGGACCTGTATTTTGTTTTTCAAAATATCTAAAAAAATTTGAATAAGTTGCATTGTTTGGTTTGTTGAATACTTCCCATTCTCGACGGGTTGTATTGTCTAATTTGTCTACAGTGAGTCTATTACCACAGTGGCGACAATTGCCGTCTTCTTTTTGTCTGGTTCTTTAAAATCCCATATATTCATATGACAAACGCCGTCATTTTGTGCCCAACCTCTTGCTACTTTTAAATATGAATATATAGGATTTGAATGGACATCCATCATAAAAAATTGAAAACAACGTCGGTATCCGATGACTATAATTAGGCACATCAAATACGTTGTTTTCAATTTTTTATGATGGATGTCCATTTAAATCCTATATATTCATATTCAAAAGTAGCAAAGAGCTTGGGCACAAAATGGCGGCGGGACCTCTATTGTCGCCACTGTATGTAAAGGTTTATTTAGCCACTGTAGTATTGTCCAACTTGCTTGTGAGAAGATATAATAAAATTGAGTCCCAGTGCTGAACATACTCAGACGGAATATGAGCTGGTGGCTCGCTACATTAGAACGCCAATCTGACGTCACACCTGTTTTTGCCATATGAAACACCCCCTCTTAGGGATGCGCAAAATTTTGAAAACATCGATGTTGATATCAAATGATACATCGAATATGCACAATCGATGTTGAGAAAACATCGGCTTGAAAATATCGATGTTTCTAAACATCGATGTTTTTGAAAATATATGGTAAGAAAAAATTAAACTGTTAATAAATAGAAGTGGTAATTCGATTTTTGTCGTATACGTTACAAATAGTGAAATAAGTGAATTTTGGATAATATGACGGACCGATATCGTGGGCCATGTAAAAACGTCAATTCGAGATTGTTTCAAAGGGTAATGGCTGAAGATCAGATGACACGGCTGCACTGCAGGCTTTATTGAAGCATTGCATGACGATGTCTCAGAAATATTAGAGACTCTTCCGCCAGTTTCCCAACAAAACTATGGTGCGCTTGTCGATGCGTTAGGGCGCCGTTATGGAGATCAACACCGAAAGCAGCTTTACCAGGTAAAACTAAGAACAAGGCATCAAAAAGTTGCAGAAAGCTTACAAGAATTTGAAATCGACATCCGCTGTCTGGTTAATTTGGCCTTTCCGGAAGCGTCAACATAAATGCGGAAGCGGTTTCAGAAGCAATCTACAGGGAACAGGACCAGGTAGCCATTTATCTAGTATTTATGACGTCAATTCAATAAGGAAAGAAGAGCCATGCATACATGTGGATAGATGCATGGCCGGATTAAGCTTTCATGGGGCCCGGGGCTAGTGAAATTTTAGGGGGCCCTTCATAAATTTAAGTGCAAAAAATATACACGGTGTCCCACGACGTTTTTCCCAGGTAATAACTTCGGAACGCATCATCCAATATAATTCAAATTGAGGATGTGGGTAACTTTTTATGCCGCTTCTACCATCGTCATCCAATTTCACCACTTTCGCTTCAATTTCGGCCAAGTGATGTCAACCTTCGAATCTTAAATATAATTCATGGTATATTATGGCATTTTACGTTAGAAAATTAAATTACTAAATCGTCAATGCTATGTTTGTCAAGGCTTTGTTAAAGAAAATGATAAAATATTATACAGTGGAACATACGATGATGCGTTCCGAAATTATCATTTGGGAAAAACCGCGTGGGACAGCCTGTACCTATATAAAAAAAAACTATATTTCTGATATAACAGTCTGACACTGCTGTAACTATTATCTATTTACAATCCGATGTCCAAAGGTAAAGGTGAAATGTATCACCTTTCAGTGCTTTTTGATAGGGAAAGGTGATAAATTTACCTTTACCTTTGGACTACGCATTGTGAATAGAGGATATACATGTTTCACAAAATTATGTCAGGATACTTTTTTTCTACTACCGTGCGTAAAGTACTCACTTTACGCACTATTCAGAAGACGTAGAATTTCTCTTCACGCACTAGTGCGTAAAATAGTTCACTTCACACACTTGTGCATAAAGTAAAGTCAATGACAGATGATTACTATTTTTCTGGTAAATTACTTCACGCATGCGTGAAGAATTTGTCTAAATTTATTTTTTTACACATATTTGATTGGTAGTAGAAAAAATGTTGTGTGCAATACGTGCGTAAAGCACCTTTTTTCACTCATGTGATTGTCGCACTCGCCTTTGGCTCGTGCGTCAAAATTCACATTTGTGAAAAAGGGTTCACTTTACACACTTGTTGCTGCAGCCCCGTTAGCCCCCCCCTTAATCCTGGCATGGATAGATGTGGGAAGTCAGGATGGCCGAGCGGTCTTAAGGCGCTAGCTTCAGGTCGCAGTCCACTTAGACAGGCATAGTGATGTTAGGCAAGAAAAAAGATTGAGTCATTATGGATCTGGGTGGAACTATAGCCGAAGAAGAGGATGTGGTGCGTCTTGATAGTCAGATCTGGATGATCTGATTTAGAAGGGAGGTTACGAAGATGCATTGATATCGCGGCGCCAGGATTCCAAGAAATTAAGTCAGTCACTTGTTCATGTCAGGCAGTAGGCAGTGTGCTTTTTTCTAAAATTCTATTATATCCGATTCGATGTTTTTCTGGCTTAATTCCGAGTGCAATTTCGACTATATAAATAGAGCGTAAGAATATTTTAAGTCAGTTGGAATTCGATTTTTGTCGTATAAGGTTCGAATAGTGATACCTACCCAAGATACCTACCTACCTAAGTGAATTTTGTATAAAGTCAATTAATCTAATAAAAGCTGTTACTGTTTGGGAAGTGAGTTTTAGTGAACCCGGAATTCGTGGCAGTATTTATATTTGTTTTCTAACTGTTCAAGCTGATAAAATGAAGGTGGTGCTTTTTGGAAACGAAAAAAATTTAAAAGAAATAGGAGAAACGCAATAAAATCTTGGAAAAGACTCAGCGTCTAATGTTCTGTTTATTAAGGCCTGTATGTCTGAAGAAAGTAAAAGCGAATTCAAATCAGACTAATTAATAACACTATTTAGGGCTGGTTCATTCAACTTCTGATAAACTGTCAGGTATACAATCTGGCGCAATCTTTGATCGGCCAGTTATCCGCCGACCAATAAAAACGGTAAATTTATCTTGCAGATAGTTACCAGCAAGTTTATCTGAAGGTGAATAAACCGGGCTTTAGTATATTTTTTAAAAAAAAAATGGTTGGTTTTTAGGATATGATATTTGTTGCATGGTGCTAATGTTTTTGAAATAAATGTATAGGTACCATTTTTCCACACAAATTTCACATACTGTTACTCTGTGTTTGTGAAATCGCTCTTTTTCACTTTGTTTATGTTTTTCTTGAGTTTATTCGTGATATTTATTATTGTTGCTTAATTTTTTTAGTTGTTTATCAGCTATGGTACCTACCAATTTATGTATTTTTACTAACTTTTAATTTTAATTTTTTCAAAAAATATCTTCGAATAAAAGAAGGTTGCTCTGATGATGTAGGTATTTTTAACTATAAAAACTAAGAACCTTGAGGTGGTGGGGTGGGATTTAAATTGCACCCGGCGGTAAATCAGGTAAGGCCGGCACTGCTCTTTATTTCTTCCCAATGTTCAACAAATAGATTTTCCTTAAATTTTGCTAAGGGACTGAAAGTACTGGTGTAGTATTTTAGTATTTAGAAGAAAACATCGAAAAAACATCGCAAAAAAAATATCGATCTTCTCTAATAATATCGAATGAAAAAACATCGATATAAACATCGAAATAGGAAAATCGATGCTTTTGAAACATCGATACATCGTGCGCATCTCTACCTTCGCTCCTCATACGAAAAGTGTCAGTTAAAATGTTAAAAATCGACGAACAAATGTTTGTTTTTAGTTTTGCAGTCAAAATTTTCTAGTGCCTCTGATAGGAAATCCTTAATCACATAATCTCCGGTCAGGGACGTAGCGAAGGCCTCTGGTTTGGGGGGGGGGGGTCACATTCCTAATTTTCCCAACTTTATTAAAACATAAAAAAAAATCACATGTAGCGGATGAGTCGGGGTATAGAGACGAAAGGCTACACAAAAGATTGTAGATTGTAGATTGCGACATAAAAGATAAACGCGCATCTGTATTGACGTCACAAGGGTATCGGCGCTTGACAAGAGTAACCGCGCAAATACAGTGACAGTTTTCACTTCGCAGGCAGACCCACAGTGCAGATAAAATGGCAGCTGCTGCTTTTCAGTTTTTAGTTTTGTTCGCGAAACTTGTCGAATCCGCACAGCCTCAATTAATTTTCGAAACATTCAGAACACGCACCGTGACTCTACGAGAAAAACTGCGGCAAATACACTGCGTTCCGCAGGACCAAAACTGCGTCACGTCACGCTGCGAAGTAATACACGCATTACCTATTCTTACTTAGGTTCACAAAAACTCGCTGTGACTCACGCTCTCTCACTTGGTTTGTGTCAATTGTTCGTCGGCTGTCATTATCATTCGCTGACTTTCTCCGCCTTTCTACGTTATATCTTTCTTCTCTCTCGTCTCTCGTGTGCCGAAATTTGCCAAAACGTGTAATTCCATTCTCGTCCAAATCAGACCGCCGCCTAAGAAGTTTCACTTCAAAAAAATCATGTGTAGCATCGTACACGTGTTAGGAAGTGAAACTTTTTAAAAACTATTTCTTTAACTCAAGAGCACCAGGATTCAGAGTTAGGCTGAAATCTGAATAGCGAGCGAAGAATGCGCAGAACGCAGAAGGCGACATAATATAAGAAATTTGGATTATCTAATATACTATATAGCGCTAGTGGCGCTAGTGCTACTACTGCCACAAGTGTCACGTGCCACTGCCGCAGGCTAGTGGCGTTAGTGCAGTGCAAAGTGCAACGCAAGAAATTCGCTGCGACCATTGGGATTTTGTCATTCTGTTGTCCGGTGATTTTGCAATTCATTACGACACGTGACACGATCCTAATGTTAATTTTAATTAGTCCCCGCAAATAAGGTGCGCAAATTTTTGTCTACCAATTTTCCCAACTCCAACTTTTTTATCCTAGTTTTCCCAACTTTCGATATATTTTAGGAACTTTGGGGGGGGGCGCCACCCCCCCAGCCCCCCCCGTGGCTCCGTCCCTGTCTCCGGTTTATTTTAAATAATTTTATCCCATTTTGACGTTTAAAAATGACATTATTGAACGCATAATAACAAAGGTAAGTAGACGTTTATCACCTGAGTGACTTAAAATATTTTTAACTCACTCTCGGTCTTTTAAGTCACTCTGCCAGTATAAAAATCTGCTACAAATACAAACAACTAGTTATACAATCTAAGGTTATACCTTAGCAACCACCAATTTCAATAATAAGCGCTTTCATAACTACTAAATGAATTCTGTTTATAATTTGATTCCTATTAAGAACCTTATTTTTTGAATGTCCATCAAAATGGAATAAAATTTTGTATAAATCACGTGAGTTAAAATGTTTATTCATTTGAAGAAAATTAACCCACTCGCTAGAGCTCGTGGGTTAAACTTTCTTCTCATGAATAAACATTCATTTACATTCACTTGGTGGATAAATAACTATTAATCATATTATAATTCACTAGAAATTGACGTTTCTATTTTGATCGATATTATCATAAAATAATTCAAACTTTTTGTGATTTTATGAGGCCTAGGCCTATGAAATGTCATTCAAGTTAAGTGTCTATTCAAGGGAAAAAATCCCCTTTTAATTAATTTTCATCAGCAAATAATATAATAATATAATGATAATAGAGGGACATTAAGATTTTTAGATAACACCTTATCGCTCCATTCACCTGTCGAACAAGCCAAGTCTTATCACTAAAAGCCTACAATTCTATATTCAGAATGTATGTAAAGTGTAGGTATATAGAACCAGTCCTAATATTTTAGTAGGTAGATTATCTCAAGTACTTGCGTGAGTTTTTTTCTTGGTTTCTGTCGGATTTTCGAGTGATTTTTTTAATCTTGCTGCCAATATAAATAGGAATTATTTCATCAAGAATTAGTTTGTCAAAAACCTGATGGAGAGAATGAGAGTACCAATGGTAAGTAACCATAAATGGTTAATAATCATTTTAGTCTATGAAACAATATTTTGTTGATTGTGGAAGTTCAATGGGTTGGATTAAAACCAAGAGAAAATACCTATTTTTAAATAATTTTAATATACCAAATTGGAATCCCATTAGCAACAATAATAATATGCGAAAAAATTGCTGATATTTAGTTGTTTATATTAGAAACAATGATTAGAATGCGTACTGTTTACTCCGAGGTTTACTCGTTAGCAGCCGCTGATAATAATTTGTTGTGGGACCTTCTAAGTTTTTTGTGTTTTTTTCCAGATCAATTTTCTTGCTAGACCGGCAATTCCAATATTTTTGGCGGGAATTCTTGTGGGTCTCACTATTGGAGTTTCCATACTTCTAATGCAAACAGACCAATATAAGTAGGTAATTATTTAATTGACAAATTTTCATATTAATTGGTTAAAATATTAAGTAATGCTCACATGACATGAGTTTACATGGAAACAGGTTTTTTAACATATTCACTATAATCCTGATAAAACATATAGTATCCATGTACTTTTATTAAGAAATCTGCATGCGTAAGTGTACGTTAATATCCTGCTACTACTGTACGTCAGAGATTTATCGTTGTTCAGATAAAAGTATATTTATCATGGTTTTATGGGCAATAGGAAGGTAAAACTTAATTGGTTAATAAACCAAATTTTTCTCACGTCAACAAATATTTATCGCCATTTCGCTTTTAACGGGGAAATTTTTGTATATTTCGTGCCAGTCAAGAATTAGCCTTCTGGTTGTTTGTTCACATCATTGTTAAGTTGAATTGGGAGAATAACCTATACACCTAAGTCGAGATTTGGGAGTGACATTGCAAACGGGGGTTTACTAGAACGATGTTTGATTTCAAATTTGTGTTGTTGCAACTTTTCCATTGAAGGCTGAGGCTAAGTCACCAGAAGGACGGCAAGATGTCAGCCGTAATCTGCAGTCATACTCAATATCCTATTCTTTCGCAGCGGTTACTTTTCTTAGCCCCTTATTCCAAGCAGCATGAATGGTTCTGGAAATAACCTTTCGTGTTTCTTCCAGAAATTCTTCTATGTGTCATTAATTTCTCCAAAGTATTGGTTTTTTTCCTTCTGTAATTGACAAATCTCCGATCTTTGGTTTAAATATCTCATAAGCCTTTGACTAGATATTCGTTCATAATAATTGATGGTTTGTTTATAAGTACCAGTCTCTGTACAGCCATATTACCATTTCCGTTATTGAAATGTTCAACCACAAATTGTTATAGTATTTCTGCTGCTGCTTGTGACAATGTCGGCAGTATATCTTGGGTTGATGATTTTCATGCCGTATTATAGTCAGACCCTCTTCGCAGTTCTGAAGTGCATTCCCAATCATTTTAATACTGTAGATATTAAACAACAGCGGAGACAATTTGCAACTTTGCGAACTACTCTTATTCGAACAATCGGCGGAACTTTCCTGACCATTGACCATCAACCCTTATTTGAGCTGTGGTCTGTTTTCAGTGAAGGTTGGCAAATCTTTAGATCTCGTTCATCTATACCAACCTCTTCGACAAATCAAAACCTCTTGACTGCATCAAAAACCTTCACATAATCTATTAAACAGGCATATACTGGAACTGACACATCTCTAGATTGCTGAATACCAAATAAGGCTTCACTTGTACCGAACCCTCCACCGAAATCAGAACTGTGTCCGTGAAGGTTTCGCATATTCCATGAATTATTTTTTGTTATCAGCGAGTCTTCGTTTTTTATTAGCTTCAAAACTTCCGTGTATACTTCGTCTTGCCCTACCGCTTTTTTGTTCTCAGCTACTGTTATAATACGTGTTGTACTTCCTGTATTCTTACGTCTAGTCATAGTCATAGTCAATCATACTTTATTGCGAATGACTGATTAATCGAACATGCAAGTGCATGCAATGCAGACTCAGGCAAGCACTCCAATATTCTTACTGAAATTCCGTCGTAACCTGCGGAATTCTTGTTTATCATTTCCTTAAAAATCATCCTTACTTCTTCCACATTTCGTCGCTGATCTGACAAAGGGGCGTAACGGTCAATTATTCCGAATTTGAGTTAAGGTCGCCGAGTGATTTTTTAGAGTTGTATGTATGATCTGACGCAAGCGCGTATGCTCAAAGGTATTACTTCTCTCTATATATAAAATCAGCTAAAGGCGTAAGTACACAGCAATTACAAATAGGATCTGACTAAAAGGCGTATATCCAAATATTAGACTTACGCCATTTTGTTAGATCCTACATTGCGTCCTTTCGGAAACGCTGATCCGATTAACCCGATCACCAGCTTTTTGTTTTTCATCTTTCTTTCAATTTTCTCTCTTAAGAGAAATACTCTAAATGCAATAATACAGCTTGTACAAAAATGTAACAAGTTGCTATAGTGTGGTCAAATTGGCAGTTGGGGTGGAACAAATTAATGACAAGGGTTTTTTCAACGAAACTATATTGTTTTTATGGTCATTCATCATGACATACTAAAAGTCCCATAAAATATTGCAATGGCAAGTTAGAAAAAAATGGCCACCATTTTTAGTTGAAAACCTAAGATAATTTTCCAAAAAAAAAAAAAAAAATATAATTAAATCTTATTCTTCATTTTTGTATTAAGTAGGTATATGTGTTGTTTTCCAGGTACTTTATTCTTGAAACCGGGGAACATCGTTCTCATGAGAATGATTGCTCTGTCATTGTCAGTGTTATGGAAATACGAATACGGACGACGAAGACAGAACCTTCGTTCTCATAAGAACACTGCTTCCCTGTCTCGAGAATAATGTCCCAGCAGTTGGGTTTGTGCACTTCAAAGCTATTGTGACTTGAATTGATTATTTTGGCCCAATTTTTATCCCTCAGATTGCATTTTCTAACAGTTTATCATAAGTTGAATAAACCGGGCTTAATAAAGCGCAAGCGAACGATAAATGAGAAAGAGGGCCATACTTAAAGCAAATGGGAAACAGCTAACAGATCCAATGATTCTTTACAATGAAAATTTACAAGACAGATTCTCAAGAATGACAACCAACTCAACAGACATTTTTGATGATGAGAAACCACACAATAAATTTACCAGAAATTCTTGAAAATGAGAAATCAAACAACAGAGATCTTCAAGAAAGAAAAAACAGCTCAACAATTATGTTTGCGAATGAAAAACAAACTAGCCAAATTCAACAGGAACGACAGATTCAACAGAGATTCTTCAGAATGAAAAACTAATGACAGAATTTTGAAGAATGACAACCAATTCAACAGACATTTTTGATGATGAGAAACCACGCAATAAATTCACAAGAAATTCTTGAGAATGAGAAAACATTCTACCGAAATATTTGAAAATCAGAAATCAAACAACAAATTAACCAAAGATTCTTGAGAATGAGAAACATCCAACAGAGATCTTCAAAAATGAAAAACAGCTCAACAGATATTTTTGTGAGTTTGAAACAAACTAGCCAGATTCAAAAGAGATTTTTATTCCTTGGGAATGGGGAACTACGACAGTTCAAAAAGGGATTCTTCCGAATGAAATAATGAAAAACTAATAACAAATTCTAAAAAATGTCGATCAAAAAAGACATCTTTGATAATGAGAAACCACACCAATTAATTCACCAGAGATTCTTGAGAATGAGAAAACATTCAACCGAAATATTTGAGAATCAGAAACCAAACAACAAATCTGCCAAAGATTCTTGAGAGTGAGAAACATCCAACAAGTAAGCAAAACAGCTTCATGATCAGACAATCCAGACGCAATAGTTCTGCAGTCCAAAATTTTGCTGTCTTCAATATTTGAGCAAAAATAGTCTATCATAGTGGCAGACAACTGCGAAATCCGAGTGGGTGTGCAGACATGCATTTTTAGGTTTAGCGACCTCAAAAGGCAATTAAGCGACTGTGTGGCCAAAGATCCCACATCAGTAAAGTTTATGTTGAGATCACCCGCTAGAATAATGTTGGAACGAACAGGCAATCCAGTCAAAAGCATTTCAAGACAATCAATAAATACATTGACTTCACAGCTTGGAGGTCTATAGATACACATTACATATAGATTAAAAGACTTAACTAAAATTATTGAGAATTCAAACTCCCTTTCGACTGTCAAACTATTAAACCTATCCACATTCACAATTAAAAATTTATCACAGACTCTTTTGTGTACAAGAATTATAGTTCCCCCATGTAAAATTTGTTTTCTGCAATAGATTGATGCTATATTGTACTCAGGAATATAACATGGTTCATTCTCTTTCAACCAGTGCTCCGTCAACAAGACAAAATTAGGACTATTACACAACTCCAGAAGTACACTCAGTTCATCTTTTTTATTTCTTACAGATTGAATATTTAACAAAAACAAAGTAAAGTTATTATTATTTATATACCTATTTGTGTGTGGAGAGGTTTCTCTAAAAAAGGGGCAGCCTCATCAATGCCCAGAGCAGTAGCATCAACGGCCCCCCCATATTCAAATTGGCTACAGTCATTCCCAGATCGTAATAGTTTCAGATGGATCAAATTAGATTTATTACTATTATTACTATTTTTGACAAACGATTTCAGACTTTCCGAAATAACCGTTGCCAATTTTTTCAATCCTGTAAAATTTAAAAATGGTTTACTTCCAACAAAGCACTTATAATTAAACATATTAAACAAATCAACCACATCAATATTATTAGAAAACCGTTGCAAACTTGTTATACTTCGTACTATGTTACTACTTGCCATACTGACACCCTTAAATGGTTCACCATTGTCATATCTGGCAGGTGCATTGGATCCTTGATCTGAGAGTTCCTCTGGATGTTCGGACCAATTATCACTAAAGAGATTTTTGATGTATTTACACCATTCTTTAAATTTTTCTTTGGTCAGGTTCTTTCATTAAATAATCCGGCTGCCTCCTTCATGCGCTTGTGCAAATTAAAAGTGTCATTTCTAAATATTCTATTTTTCGACATTGCTGTATTATCCATTCTTGTTTTGCCAACTTTTTTATTTCTTCGTTAATTTCATCGTATTGGAGTGCTGCCTTTTTTACTTCGTCTTTCATATCATATCCATCAAATCTAAGATCTCGTCGGTCGTCCAATCTTTCTTTTTTTTTTTGGTTCACTCATGCACAAAAGTACAGGGACCTTATTCTTGAAACAAGGGAGCAGCGTTCTCAGTAGAACGATTGTTCATTTTTTCTCAATGATATGAAACTGATAATATAATTGTTAAAGACGGAACACTCGTTCTCCTGGGACCGCTGCTCCTCTGTTTCAAGAATAAGGACCCTGTGCGTTTTCGACGATGGATTTTTTGACATCATTTCATCCTGTCCATTACTGTGTCTTGTTCAGTAGATTCATTTATGTTTCTGTCTTGATTTGGACGAATATATACACCGTTGGCGAAGTTAAACTGTCTGATTTTCGAATAGAACACAATAATATATGTATTGTAGAAAAATCACTTTGTGGATTTTTATTCCGATGTCAGAATCAATATAAATAAAATCACTTTTCTGGTACCAATCACTTTTGATTTCCAAATAGAACATTAAAGAATGTTTTGGAATTTTCCGGAAAACCAGTTTGTGAAGTTGTTTTTCAGTTTCAAATAAGTTATAAACTCGCTATTCTTGTGTCACTTACAGTTCCCAAATAAAGTACTTCCTATGAAATGTTCTGAACAGAGCGCTGAATTTTATATTATTTAAATCGTAAATACTCATCACCTTCACATTAAGGTGTGAGCTAAGGTTCTCTATGAAAATTGAAAATTCTACGACCTTCCAGTCCAAAGTAAGGAACTTGTCTTCCTTGACTGTCTAATAATGACTTGACAATAACTTTCAAATATGGTCGCTGGTTACTGGTAAACCAAATGCAGATAAAAGAATTTATTGTTCATAATTCTCGAATAGGGTACTTGCATGGAAAACTGAATTGATTGATTATTGTTCATTGCAAACTGTAGGAAATCGAAAAAAAATCGTTACTTTTTTTTTTATTACGCCCAAATATGATAATTCCGGAAGTTATTCAAATATTAAGTTTTGTATATATAGATATACTGAGCATGTGCAACGTCACTTATTTATTAGATAAGTGACGTCATAGGCAGATTTCATAGTGTTGTATCTCCGTTAATTTTTGACTAAGAAGCAAAAGAAAAAACACGTGTTGACTTATTTTTCATGGACTATCGAAATCGGCAATAAAAAAAATTGATGCAAGAAGCCTACTGCATGCTTTCCATGAAGTTCCTTTATTATACAAAGTGTTTTTTAATATTTGCTATTTTTTTCTATTTACAATGCAAGTAGTTGTAGGAATTTAAAAAAAAAATCGTAAAAATTCTGGAAATCTCCCCAACGACTAATAGGCCAAGCAATGAAGGAAGTTTACCTCAACAAAATTAGAAGTTAACATTGTTTGGGGGGGATCGGTCCATTTTCATGTGCTAAATAACATATTAAGTTTGCGACCTTGTATTTCCATAGGGTTTTTAATTAGGGGTGGTTTTTAGGGGAAATTTGCGGTTTATGGAGAACGCTGCTCAAAGGGATGGTCCAATAGCAAAAAGTTTCAAAGGATTGTTGTAGCTGAAGTTTTTTGCTATAAAAAACCCAGTGACAGCACCTCTTTATCTTCTATAGTTTTTTTTCTGCAGCGTCTTGAATAGTAGCATGTGTTTGTTCAAGGTCACTGAATCAACGTTTCGCCTGTTTGCGCGCATTTGATGCAGCAGCGGCCGAGTGCATAATCCAATTTCAATTATCCATTCCATATTAGCAATAATGTGGTGTTTGAAAAATTGAAATCGGATTATGCATTCGGCCGCTGCTGCATCAAATGCGCGCAAACAGGCGAAACGTTGATTCAGTGACCTTGAACAAAAACATGTACTATTCAAGACGCTGCAAAAAAAAAAAAAAACTATAAAAGATAAAGGGGTGCTGTCGCGAAGTTTTATATAGCAAAAAACTTCAGCTACAACAATCATTTGAAACTTTTTGTTATTGGAGCATCCCTTTGAGCAGCGTTCTCCATAAACCGCATGTTACCCCTAAAAACCACCCTTAACTAAAAACCCTATGGAAGTACAAGGTCGCAAACTTAATATGTTATTTAGCATATAAAAATGGACCGATCCTCCCAAAAAAATGTTAACTTCTTATTATGTTGAGGTAACCCCTCTTTTCAGATCCCTGGTTCTTGGACTATAAGTAGATTTGAATAATTCAAAAGTATGACACCCTTTATATTTCTATTATCAAAGTACATTAACAAGGTACCGAGTACCACCGAACACTACCGATACAAAAAGTTTCTTATGTCGAAATAATATTGGGAAAAAAAATAATTCACAGATCATTATCATTCACTCGTTGCTTCAGTCATATTGAATAGAATATACAAGGATAAATGAAATAAAGGACTTTAATGTTCTTTAATGTTCTTAAGTAGAATATCACTCATGCTCTGGCCTGGCACAATAATAATGGAAGAATTCAATAGGTCATCTACAATACCAGTCTGATAAGAACACTACCAGTTGTGTTGCCAACTACGTGTGTGTTTTTATGAAGAAAAAAATTTTCGTAATTATTTGCACAATTTTTTATCAAGTTAATAGAATTAATGTCAATAGTGTGTCCCAATTCATTGCTCAACTGAGTTCAAATCGTTAAAATAGTTTTTTTTTTTTTAAATCGTAAAAAATAATAATTATTGTAAAGCTGTTATCGTCAGTATTGACTAAACATTATTTAATGATAGGATCATAAATTAAAGACCCACAAGGTATGATAACGAATTAGATAATAAACTAATTACTACCTATTGAATTTTATAAATGACTCATGATTTAATCCTACCGTCTTTAGCATCCGTGTCATTCGGAAAAAGATAAATTAATATTGACGCCTATAAAATAGAAATAGCGCAGGGTAGATTGTAGATTGTGAAGTTGGGGTGTTTAGGTTTTGGACCTCTTGGCACTGCGACCTGATTAAATCTATTATCTATATTGTGCTTGAAATATGGTTGGGCTTTCTCCTAGGACTGTTGATAGCCTACAAAGTGGGTAGTATACCTCTGCTCCAGTCCTTTGCTCCGTTTTTGATCCGTCTGTACACCAGACAGAAGACCCATTTAGGAATACAGGTCCGATGCGGCCCTCAATAGTCACTTTGAAGAAGTGTTCACATTCGTACTTGTGTTGCATTTGGTTAAATGGCTTTATGGTCACATTTATGCATTTCCTTTATAATACTAATGTGGGCGACAAAGTCCTCTTCCTTTAGATTTAGGGACTGTAATATTTTTGAGGCCCCCATGTAGGCCTCTTTCTTCACTATTATATCTAATAAGGGGATGTTCAGCATGACCTCCAATGTGGCGGTTGGACAGGTGTCCATTCCTCCTGTAATTCCAAGACATGCATACCTTTGTACAGTTGCGGTTTTGCGCTGTCTGTTGTTTTACTTTAGGTCACCATACGGTTGCAGCGAAAGTGACCATGGTTTTTACAACCATTGCAAATAACCAATACCTATATCATTTTTGACTTTAGTCCCTAAGTCTTGCTAAATTATCTCCAGCTATTGCCCGGTTGGTTGATCCTTTAAGATGTTGTTTCCAAGTGAGTTTCTGATCCAGAGTAGCTCCCAGATATTTAACCTCACTTGCGAAGTTGATTTGCATCTGTATCCCATTTAAGGTTTTGGCTGTTAGATTTAGCCTTGTCCTTGTTATTTTAAAAGGTACAATTAATTATGGTTTTGTTGGGATTCACGCTGGAAACCTTAGAGTAGGAAACTTTCTGCTGACACCATCTGATAATGACATTGTTGCAATAAGTAGAACAATAACAAATTTTGCTCATCGGCCTATGTCTGTAGATGGCTTGTTATATTGTTGTGAGGCTGTTGTTATGAACCGGCAACACCATACCATATTGCAGATTTCTGTAAGTATGTAGAAGATTGTCAAAATGTCAGTTAGTTGTCATGTCGTTTTTGTCAAGTAAGTTGGCGCCAAGATACCAAGATACCCACTCTCTTATAACCTAGAATTTTGTAGGTACTTTGTTTAAAATAATTAATAAACGATTATTTATACAAGAAATAACAGCGCAGCGAGTCGAATTATTCCACTAAAAATCCATTCCGTACCAGCCGTATCACTCTGCTAACAGACATTTAGGGCATTTTGCATGAGGTCACTAATGATCTTGTCATGAGTGTCATCCTTACCCCTAATGATGACTGTGAGGTCGTCAGCATATCCTTGGACACTTAGCGTGTTGAGAGGTTCATCTACTACCAGTGACCACAGTTCACAGCACTGTGGACAATACACCCCCTTGGGGGCTTCCCTTGACTGCTGAGACCGTTGCAGAGTCACTTCCAATAGTTGCTTCGATTTCCCTATTCTTGAGCATGGTTTCAATCCATGCAATTGTAGTTTCATCAAAGCTCTTATTTCTAGCCGCTCTTCTTATAGATCAGATCATGTAAAGTGTTGTCGAAAGGTCCCTCTATATCAATAAATGCGCATAGAGCGGTTTCTTGACTTGAGTGTGCCCTTTCAATCTTAATGACAAGACTGTGTAGGGCTGTCTTAGTTGATTTACCTGGCTGAGGCAAATTGATTTTTTTGGATCGGGCTTAATTTCCATTAGGAATTCACTCCTCATGTGAATGTCAATGATTTTTTTCATAGTTAGGCTAATTGGTCTGAATAACTAAGACTGTTCTGTAGGACACCTAGCGGCCTTTAAAATGAAGATCACATTCACATCCCGCCAACTGGTGGGAATGTGGCCTAATTCTATTAGAGTTCAGAGCTAGTTATTTGCTAGGTGTGGTACTGACCCTGTTGTAAGAGGGCGGGAAAGAACCGAACTTCACCTGGTGATTATTAGGGCTGGAAGTTTGTTTATAGCCTATTTAATCTTATTTTCAGTGAATTTCCTTCCGGCTAGGCTTCCACAGCGACGACAGCCCTTTTTCCATCAGGTTTCTACTCGATAGACTCTGGAAAGTGTGTTTACAGAAGCAATTTTACACTATCTAGTCTGTTTCCGGTGTAGCTGCTGTCCGATCTCCGAAGGAGCCCGATTCTGTTTGAGTGATCTTTTGCCAGGATTCTCTGGAGGCGCATTATCTGAGGGACGTCGATCATCTCTAGGATTCTCTTTTAATTTGGTAGAGACGATATGTAAACTTTGCTATGCTAGTTGTGAGGTTTATTGAGACTAATTGTCTTAGCTACCTAAGAGAGCTTATTGTGCGTTTGAGTGATATTAATGAGATGCAGACTAGAAATGTGAATATGCTAGACCCAGGCATAGACTACAATACTTCAAGAACTCTTTTAGATATTTTGCACCAGTGATTTTCAATGTAATACCAAAGGGAAAAAGTAATAATACTAAGTACAAGAAAGACTCAAAACAATTTATTGTACACCATCATCTTAACTTATAAATATATCCTCTTACAACTTTGTGATACTGCATTATTTAATGTCTCCATTCAATTACTAGGTATAAGTGAATTACTTAGTTATCATATTTTAAGTTCCTATTATATAATCTTTAATTAATGAATATTATCTATATTATATAATTATTTTGATAGGTACGCATGAAAATAGCTATTTATATAACAAGTACATAAAGTAAGGCTTTATTGTACGAATAATTTTATGGCCGAGCGAGCTTGCGAGCGAGGCTATTAAATAATAAGTCAATAAAGCCTGTTTATGTAAGCGTTATATACATGATTTTATTTACGACTAATGTATAATATGCGTATTATATTTGTGATTTTGGCAGTATAATGACATATGTTATTCCTCCAGGGATTAATGACGAGTAGCGGGATTAATCGTCATTATTCCATAAAAGTGTCAGTGTCAAACGTGTAGTGCTTGTGGATTTGTATTGAAAATTATGAGACGGATGAAATTTGTTCATTGAAAATCTCAAATAAATTAATTTGTCGTGAATAAAGTAGAGTATACTACTCGCAATAATGGCTATTATTCCCTCGGAATGTTACTCCCTCGCCGCTAACGCGGCTCAGTTCGTAATAATCCTCGGGAATAATAGCTATCATTATTGACTCGTGGTATAATCTACTATTATGTACGATTACGACTGGTTTTTGTTAGAAATTAAAAAAATTTAATGAAAAAGTAAAATTTGCGTAGGTATGCCTGTTTCACCTTGGCAGGTTGTCAGGACCTGTTTCACCTTGGCAGGTTATCAGGACCTGTTTCAACTTGTCAGGTAGTCCAGGTAGGCAATAAAGTAGCACTTTATTTTACTAGTACAATAAAGTACTTTATAGTAGTACTGTATACCTTTTGTCCCAATACAATAAACTATCTCTAAACTTCTTTTAGATCGTCTCAATTCTTTGTTGTATTCTGTTAGGGCTTTTTTGTATTCGCTCCAGTTGTTAGTGCATTTACCCTATTTAATAATTTTCCTGTCTGAGTCCTTATTGAGAAGTCTTGTTCCACCAGGGCGTTTTCTTCTCCACTACCGGTTGCTTTACAAGAAAACTCGATAACTTCATATGTTGTGATTACTTTATTTCGTTAGAATGGAATTCTAGATCGCCTTCCGTCTCTATAACGTTAGGAAGATCGGTGCTTTCCGTTCTTGATAAGTCTTTATACAGGCCCGGGTGAGTAAGTTTTGGGTTTCTATATTAATTGAGCAGGCCTCTGTAGCCTCTATGTTGAACCTGAAGTGTCTGACATCGAGGTTTCATCAGAAACGTGCCAACCCTTTATTCGGTTGCCTATAGCTGTGCTGACGAGGGTTGAATCCAACACCTCTTGCCGCAAACTATTTGCAAAGGTGGGCTTGTTACCTTCATTGATAATGTCTATGCTATACGAGAGCAAATATTCAATAAGGTACTAAGCACTGGCATCAAATCCAATTATTATTTGCTTGTTCCTGGTTTTGCAGTAGCTAATAAGTCGTTCAACGTCCTCTGGACGTGGATTTGTTCTGTAATCGCCAGGAAAGTAGGCCGAGGTAATTACCACCTCTTTTCTTCCTCCCGGCATTAATACTCCCATTGCTCCAGTAATCAGATCTTTGGTAATGAACTCTGGGAAAGGAACAAAGTTGATTTTTTTGTTGAGCAGTATTCCTGCTCTAGGATGTTCATGTTTGTTATATATTAACTTACATGATTTTGTTGGAAGTCCTTTATTTCGTGTTCCATGTATCCATATGGTTCTTGAATAAGGGCTATGTCTAGTCGTTCGTGAGTAAATCTGCAGCTAAGTACATCGGATGCAGCTTTGGCGTGATGCAGATTTACTTAGACGACCTTGCAAGGAGCCACTGCTTACTCCTTGCTAGGACCTTTGGGTATTTCTTGTTTTTTTGCCCCGTTTTTTAAAGGGCTTCTTCTCTATTAGGTTTTTACTCGTTGCATGGGGAAGGGCAGGATTGCTCGCTACAGCTCGCGCGGGGGTCCTTGGCAGGTGGCAGGCTTGGTAGGGCCCACGACCCCGCCGCAACAGAGTCAGGTTCTGAAGCTTTCCTTGTCTTGCCTGATGGGGCCTTCATCTCAGAGTCAGTTTACTGAATTGGTAGGCAACCCTTAAAATTATTAGGTACTTTTCAGGTGTGTTTTGATCTACGGATAGGGTGGAAAGGGCGGAGGACCCTTCAGCTACTCTGTCGAGGACTCTCCAGTCCTCTGTATTCAACCCAATTTTTTGATCTTGTTAGTAGGGCTCTCAGCACTGCTGGGGAAGCGGCTCACGGAATTTTGGATTCCTCTATCGCACCTTATGGGCTTAGGGCTTCGATTTTTGCAAAAGCCGCTTTGAAGCGCAGGGTAATTATCTCTTTGATATAACTAAGTGAGGCCTTAAATTTTGAATTTGATGTAATTGGCAATGGTTAGATGGATGATCACTATACAATTTAACAAACAGAACCTAGAGGTTCTCTTGAATTGCCACCCAAATCCTCTACTGGCGTTAATTGATGTGTATCGCTATTTCATAAGCATAATAATTATTTATCTATACCTACTTCAGAAAGGTGTTTTTCAGGCAATAAACTTAAATGAGTCATCAAAAAAAATACCTACTTAATTGTTATCATAACTTGCACCAGCGTTTGTGATTGATAATCTTATCAAAAAATCTTTCTAGTCCTTATTGTCAATAACAACAGTTTTTATATTGATCTTTTTTTTTTAAATAATCTCAAAAAAGTTATGATAACTTTTTAAATTGAAATCTTAGTCATAAAATATATTTGAATCTTTTCCAGCTTTTATTATTACGACAATTCCAAAAATCCAATTCCATATTTTGACTTTGTGGGGGATCACTCCAACAATGACACTCATCATCGTATGTTAGACACTTCAATGGCAGACGAAATGTTTCAGAAAGTGAGAATTTTATGTTGGATAATGACAGGTCCAGCGAATCACTTCAAGAAAGCTATTCACGTCAAGGCTACTTGGGGTAAACGTTGCAATAAATTGATATTCATGAGCTCCGAGGCAGGTAAAAACCATAACAAAATTGTTTCTGCAAAAAATCTATATAGATCGAACAATTTTCAGATCCACTCTTGCCCAGCGTTGCTTTGCCTGTTAGGGAAGATAGACCACATTTATGGGGAAAAACTAAAGAAGCAATGAAATATGTTTACAATCGTTATTATGATCAATATGATTGGTTTTTCAAAGCTGATGATGATACGTAAGTAACTCAGATTGACCTGATCATTATTAATTTTTACCTCTGATTTCAGTTACACAGTTATGGAAAATATGAGATACATGCTATATTATGCAAATTCATCAGATCCAATTTATTATGGATGCAGAATGAAATCGCCCCCTAACAATATGGATTTTATGAGCGGCGGAGCCGGATATATTTTAAGTAAAGAAGCGCTTCGTAGATTTGTTGAGGTGACTGATTGATAAATTACTTGAATTGTCTTTTACTTAATTTAATGCTTGTAGGATGCTCTACCAAACAGACATATTTGTCGTTCGAAAGATACTGGCGATGAAGACGTGGAAATTTCAAAATGTCTTCAAGCAGTCGGGGTTGAATTAGGCGATTCTTTAGATAACGAAAACAGAAATCGATTTACACCTGTATTTGTTAATGATATGTTGATACCTGGAATTCTCAATGACGTTAAATGGTTCACGGATATGATGTATCATCCATATAACATGGTGAGAAGTTATTATTTAAGCATGCGCATAGCTGATGAGCTTCACGTTGCTCTATGATGATCAAAATAAATGTTAATTTTGCATAAGGATGTTCTCCTGTCGTAATTATGGTTATAACTAGATCCGAATTTTAAAAAAATATATATTTGCTACACTAAATCATTTCAGCGAAATCTTGTCCTAATTTTCAGGGAAGAACTTCCTGAAAACTGTTCCAAATGTTCATCGAATGCAGTAGCTTATGTTGTTGTTGTTGTTTCAGGGATTGACATGTTGCTCGGATAACCTGATATCTACGCATTACGTAACGCCACATCAAATGTACCTTCTAGAATATCTCATATACCATGTAACCCCGTTTGGACGTGCCTATAATCCCAAGCTGGAAAAAAATAAGGAGATTATGAAAAAAGAAGTTAATACTAACAATTTCAGCAGTAGTCCTAACAAATCAGTGAAATGGGAAGATTATAAATGAACATCCAATTATTGTCGGGGACCATGAAATGTGAAAGTTTTATGGTGTAGGCATTTGGTAGAGAAGCTGCCGTTGCCCAAGAAATTTTGAAGGACTCTACAAGGCTCAAACAAGGAAGTAAAAGCTGAAAATATGAATAAAGAACTCTACAATAAATTTGTTCTACATCTAGAAATCTCTCTATTAGTTTACGTTATATTTGCTGTGATAATAATAATAAGAAAATGTGTAGCTTATAATAAATAGAGCATTTTTTTTTTTTTCAATTACAATTGAATTTCTGACTATTCCTATTCCAAACTAAATTCGATTAAATAGAAGTATCATCCTAAAAGTTTTCTCATTCCACCTTGATATTTCATTAAAAAGACAAAGTATTTATCGCGTTGCGAGAAATACACTCTGGGAATCGGAGTAATAGCACAAATAAAAGATAAACTCTGGCTGTTGGGTTGGCTTTGGCTCAAAGCTCAATTTTCCTATCTTGAATGTTGTTTCACGAGGTAAATTTATACCCAGAGGCAGAGGTGGAGATAATTTTCAACATTTTACTTGAATACCTACTAACCTAAATAATATGTGCAGGAGAAATATTCTATTGGTGTAGTGTTAAAGCATGTGTGCGTTATTTTTTTGTAATGTAGGCTGTGTAAATGAATAAATTTGTTCTTTAGTTTCTTTTGTATAAGAATCTCCACAAACCAGCTGAGTATAGGGTGGAAGTAACTCTATTTGTATTATAACCAGGGAGAAAAATGGATGATTTTTCACCGCGAATAGATGACCGGATGGAACAACAGAATTCCTACTAAAAAAATTCATTCTCAATCATTGACGGAAAAACAATTCCGTACAAAGATCCTTCACTTAATAAACAAATCGAAACAATATCTAACCACAACCAAATTCTTAATCAAGTGCTTGAGGTCAAGCAAGTACAAACCACAGAAAATGACGCGCACATTGCGGATTTTATCAACAAAACTGAAAGCCAAGAAAGAGAAATTGCTGACCTCAAGACCACCAAATTAGAAAACCAAATGCAAAATTTAATAATCAATTTCAAAAACCAGCATCTTAAACTCAATGAAGCCATCAGCACCAGTGAAGTAGAACAAAAGTACATAGAAGATCTTACTAAAGTCAATTCTGAACTAAAATTCAAAATAAATAACAATCAAAATACAAATCAAACATCAAACAATATAAAAAAAAATGCCAAAAGACCAAAACTTGGCCCAAATTCCTCGTCATCAGCGTCAGAAGTAGAGGTTCACGAAAGCCCTCAACCCCAAAACGAGGTTTTAGAGGAAAACGGAAACGCCAATTTTCCCGAATTACTGAACAATACCAATAATAAGCCCCTAAATATGCCACACAGTAACCTTTCAATAAAACTAAAACAAAAACAACAGCAAGCCCATACATCACATCACAACAAAGTGAGCAGCCAAAATCGGATAGAATTCCTCCAATTATTATCAGAGAACCAAAAAACTGGATTCAAATCCACAACCTGCCCAAAGAAAACAACATAGGCCTACACGATCCCAAGAAAAATGCAATGGGCATTGCAATAACCCCCAAAACATCAACCGACCACAAAAATTCTGAAGCAAAAAAGGTACAATACCACACGTACTTCCTCAAAGAGGACCTGAAACTTAATATGTATTATAATCAAAGGCCTAAATTTAGAAATTCCACTAGAAAACATACTTGACGAACTTGAAGAACTGAAGTTCAATCCAGAAGAAGCAGAATGGTTCAAAACACGCAGGAGCAGAAACAACATAACCGGACACCTCAATTTTCTGCTTCCCCAAACACAAACAAACATTTTCAATTCAAAATACCTGGCTCACATGCCAATCATTGTTGAAACACAAAGGCATCCAGGCAAAAGAGAAATTCCCCAGTGCCACTAGTGTCAAAAATTCGGACACACCCTCAGAAATTCCAATGCAAACCCAAAATGCCACAAATGCGCGGGAACTTATTTCTACACAGATTGCAAAAAACAGACAACACCAGCAAAATGCTACAACTGTGAGGGTACCCACATAACAGTGAAAGAACATTCATATTCTCAAAGTGCTTTTTGGAATGTTCTTTCAGGAATGTTTAATGAATATTCTAAGATTGTTTCGATTGAAATATTCACCTACTGTGTATAACATTATTTGAATATTCTCATACGAACATTATTATAATGTACCCTAGAAAATGTTCTTTCGGCTAATATCTCTATCAAGTATTAAGAATATACCTACCAAGTTGTGCTGAGAAGTTTATGTAGGTAAGTAACCATGATAAGAATATTTTCATATTGTTCAACTAATTATCTAAAGTACCTACTTAAAAATCTTAATTGAACAATTAAACAATAATGCTCTATCTAGAACCTACTAAGAATATTATAGGTATATTCTTTTTATCTTGCTTTGTAGGACTTCCAAGAGAGGGAGCCACGCGCTATTAAAAATCTACATCTTGCCTAACGTTTGAATCACCTTGGAAACTGTTTCTCTCAGTTGGCGTGCTTTCAGCGACGAGAGCATAACAAGGAGCTTTGGATAAACACTTGTGTTTTCCAGAGAAGTTTTCCAACAACTCATTCACTGCCTTTAATATAAAAAGGCTGAAAGGAGCATTATTTGGAAGCGAAAATTAACATTCCAAGTATATCCTTAGAATCAAACAAGAATGTTATGTCTAGGATGCATATTGAGAATATGTAGATATATTCTAAGAATATTTCAGGCATATTGGTATAATATTCTTTTGAGAACATAACTATAATGTCATAGAAACATTCTTCGAATATGAGAATGTACATTTTGAGCATATTTTTAAAATCAAACAGGAATATTCTTTTCAGGATATTCTGAGAATCTCATAGGTATATTCTAGGAATATCCTGATGGATTTCCCAGGAAGTTCTTGGGTATTGCAAACAGTATTTCTACAATCTTTTCTTAGAACATTCTCAGGACATTCGCAATGGTTTTGGCGAACATTCTAGGCACATTCCTCCTAAAAAAAGAACATTCTTATTACATTCTAAGGATACAATTTTGTTATGTGGGTATAGCCACCCAGCAAATTACAGGGGATGCCCAAGAAGCCCAAACAATCACAATAATAATCCAAATCCAAAAGAAACCACCCGAACCCAATCACAACCATTGCCAAATTACCCAAAAACCACAAATTCAACACTAAATTTCGCAAGAGCAGTCAGAAACCCCAATCAAAATCAACCTAATCCCCAAACCTCCCAATCCACACCGAACAACCAACACAATCGACCCATTCAAAACCCATTACACCTAAAAAAAATTGACACAATAATTGAAACACTAAAGCCTAGTTCTCATGCAGCGGAAAATTGAATGGCGGACGCACAATTTTCAAAATTTGTCCCGCAGCGGAGAAATGTTAACTTTTTGTGATATCACAAAAAAGTTAAACTAATTTTAACTTTTTCACGAGTTTTTATCCCCCGTCACTTTTCACTGTGACCTGTGAGGTGTATGGTACGCGATTTCCGGCTCTATGAGAACTAGGCTTAAACTAGAAAATAAACTCAAACCACCTACTAAGAACTCTCTCACAGCTACAGAACTAGCCGACAAGCAGAAAACAAAAATTTAAAATCTTTTTATAATGAGCTGGAATGCCAACTCAATATACCTACCCAAAAAGGCACGAATTTTCCGACTACATAATCGATAACAACATAGACGTAATTTTACTACAAGAAACCTGCCTAAAACCTCAAGCAGATTGGAAAATACAAAACTACAAAATATACGGCAGGAGAGACCGAGTAGAATCGGAGGAGGAACGGCAACATTAATAAAGAAGAACCTCCCACACTCACAAATCCAAACTTCAGAAACCAACGCAAGGATAGAAATGACAGGAATAAAAATAAATCACATTCACGGAGGCATTACTATAATTTCGGCATATAAAGCACCATCAGAACCACTACGGGAAGGAGACCTAAACAAAATCCTAGCAACTATAGTAGCAGGGGACCTAAATGCAAAAAGTGTCACATTCGACTTTAAAACCACAAACCAAGCAGGAAAAATTTTAGGTACTAAACGAACTAGCCTCCTCAGACCACACCCCAATATCCATCCAAATTTCAAACTACAAAAACGATCCTCCAAAACCCAATCACACAAAAATAATTAACTGGACCCAATTTAAATAAAAAATCCTAAAAACCAATTCAACCACCCATCCCACATCAAACATCCAAGAAATAGATCAAACCATTGAAAGCCTAACCCTCCAAATCCAATCAGCTACAGAACAATCCACTTTAACAATCCATACCAAATCCAAAAACCCCTACCAACTACCATCAGAAATAAGCGAGGAAATGAAAAAAAGGAACAGGATGAAAAGACGAACCAAACTCATTAAAGACCCCACGCTAAACACCCTAGCAAACAAACTAACTAAGGCAATAAACAAAGATTATAAAAACTTCAAATGGAAACAATTTTTGACAATATTAAACGACAACGACTTTATGTGGTCTATAGAAAAGTGATTTATATTCTGACATAGAACGCTCACTTCCATTGTAGTCGCCAAGTGACATTTACGACGGTGCTGCCATAGCGGTGTAGTCATTGAACTAATATTTGTCAGGCCGTTTGAATCTCGGTTTTAAATTAATGGTTTGACATTTCAATTATTTCAAAATAAGGCAGTGCTTCAATACTAAAATTTTATACATTTTATTTATGTGAGAATCACTTAATGAATAAAATAATGTATAATCTATTCATAGATGATCTGGCGTATCTGACAAACACTTTCCAATCTGCTTTTTGAAAATGTCCATTTTTCCAGTTAAATAGCTGTCATATTTGATCAAGTTATTTATAATTCCCTCGAGCATGTATGGAGCATTATATAGTGACACGATTTCTAGGTTGTTTATCTCCAACAAAACCAAAATTTCTGTTTCTGTGTTGTTTTTGATGTAGATTTCCCTGGTCTGTGGCTACAATTCGCTTTTGGCCGATTTATTTTTTTGCCAGAACAGGCCGGTTTTAGAGCAGGAAGATCAACTGTAGACCATTTATTCAGTTTGACCCAGGTAATGGAAAAGAAACTAGCCTATAACCAAGAACTCCGTTTACTTTTTGTCGATTTAAAGAAAGCATACGACAATGTTCCGCTGAAAAAGCTTTGGGAAGCACTGGAAAAGACCAGTATCAACTTAGAACTAATAAAGGTAGTAAAACGCTCTATAGTGATGCAAAGACCAAGATTAAACAGGGAAACTCAATCAGTAAAGGCTTTATAGCAACTAAAGGACTTAAACAGGGATGCTGCATATCACCAACACTTTTTAAAATATACTTAGAACAAGCGCTCAAAGGGTGGAAAAACAAATGCAGACACATGGGAATACCGCTCAATGAATACAATCTTTATACTTTAAGCTTTGCAGATGATCAAGTATTAATTGCACAGGACTATGATGACCTAGAGTACATGACACGAAAATTGATAGAGGAATACGAGAAATGGGGTTTGGAAGTAAATTTAACGAAAACAGAATATATGACTATAGGAGGTGAACAACGAAATCTGAAATTGAATAACGGACAAGAAATAAAACAATGTTCTGAATACAAATATTTGGGCATGAAAATCTCACACGAGGGAACCCTAGACGAAGCAATTAAAGATAGGAATATACAAGGACGCAAGGCAATATCTCTACTAAATGGTGTACTGTGGGATCAAAATATCAACAAAACTAACAAAACGAGAATATACAACACCATAGTCAAAAGCATAGTCACGTATAGTTCAGAAGTCTGGCCACTAAAGATCAGAACCGCAAAAATGCTGGAAGCAACTGAAATGGACTTTTGGAGGAGATCGGCAGGCAGGTCAAAAATGGAGAGGATAACAAATCTGAGAATTAGGGAGATTATGGACGTAAAAAACACAATAATAGATGATATAAAGGACAAACAGCTGATTTGGTTCGGACATGTACAAAGAATGGCAGATACAAGAATACCCAAGCAAATAATCGAGTGGAAGCCAGGGGGAAGAAGAAGACGCGGCAGACCAAGAAGAAGCTGGAGAAGTGGTGTAGACGAGGAAATGAAGGACAGAGGCCTAGAAGAGGATGCCTGGATTGACAGAGATGGTTGGAGATCGGGAATCGGAAGACGTAGAACGTTATAAACCGATAATTATATATATATTTTTTTGCCGCCTGGTCACACATTGTGGCAACAACTCTTAAACCGGCTGCTTATGATGATGCACTTATCACTTCTTTCACAGTCTTGGAATTCAAAATAATCAACGACGATGCACTCAACAAATTAATTCAGATGACAAGATGACATTTGCTTGCATTATGATGTTAAATGGACACCTGCGTTTTTATGACTGGTTTTTATATATACGATTCTATGTCGGTCATTGTCATTTTCTATTCATTAAACAAAGATAGCTAACTCATCGGTGAAGTCAGAGATTAGAATAGAAACGAGGGGGAGGTTAAGAAACGGCGATATGGGCGCACAGCGGTGTAGTCACGAACTAAAACGAAAAGTGGAGGGGATGAATCCAGTGAATATTCTATTTAAGAATTTATAAATCACTTTTCTATGATGTGGTCGTTGTCGGGGGCTTCGTACGTCATATATTTTTTTTAAGGTCGTCTGCCCTGGACGAGCTATCACTGGAAGGCGTCTGCCCTAGACGGGCTACCACTGGAAGGCGTCTGCCGCGTGTTTTTAGTTTTCTAATATAATTCTCTACATGCCCAAAAATTTTCATTTGTGTACTCGTTTTTGATCAAAATTCCCTTATTTGGGGGGCGGTCACAGGAGCGGGCTACCAACCATCGCTGGCAGACGGGCGGTTTTTGGTTACGAATGATAAAGTGTTTCGAGTACCTATAATGAAAATTTTGTGCTCGATGAGGGGGATGATTTGACGCTGGGCCACCGGTCTATTTGCCTTGTCCTGTGTGAGGCGTGTCAATCCTGAGGCCAGCATGGCGGTGGACCCGTTTAGTCCCACATAACAAAATTGCATCCTTAGAATGTATTAAGAATGTTCTTTTTTTAGGAGGAATGTGCCTAGAATGTTCGCCAAAACCATTGCGAATGTCCTGAGAATGTTCTGAGAAAAGATTGTAGAAATACTGTTTGCAATACCCAAGAACTTATTGGGAAATCCATTAGGATATTCCTAGAATATACCTATGAGATTCTCAGGACATCCTGAAAAGAATATTCCTGTTTGATTCTAAAAATATGCTCGAAATGTATATTCTCATATTCAAAGAATGTTTCTATGACATTATAGTTATGTTCTCAAAAGAATATTATACCAACATGCTTGAAATATTCTTAGAATATATCACATATATCATTCTCAATATGCATCCTAGACATAACATTCTTGTTTGATTCTAAGGATATACTTGGAATGTTAATTTTCTTTTCCAAATAATGCTCCTTCCAGTCCTTTTATAATAAAGGCAGTGAAAGAATTGTTGGAAAATTTCTCTGGAAAACACAACCAAAGCTCCGGTTTCGAGCTTGTTATGCTCTCGTCGAAGCACGCCAACTGAGAGAAACAGGTTCCAAGGTGATTCAAACGCGAGGCAAGATGTAGATCTTTAATAGCGCGTGGCTCCCTCTCTTGGAAGTCCTACAAATCAAAAGAAAAACAATATAGGTACCTATAATATTCTTAGTAGGTTCTAGATAGAGCATTATTGTTTAATTGTTCAATTAAGTTTTTGAGTAGGTACTTTAGATAATTAGGTGAACAATATGGAAATGTTCTTATCATGGGTACCTACCTACATAAACTTCTCAGCACAACTTGGTAGGTATATTCCTATTACTTGATAGAGATATTAGCCGATAGAACATTTTTAGGGTACATTATAATAATGTTCGTATGAGAATATTCAAATAATGTTATATAAAGTAGGTTCTTAGCACAATCTTTCAGGTAGGTGCATAGAAGCAACATTCCTAGTACATAAATAGAACGTTCAAAAATGAATATTTCAATCGAAACAATCTTAGAATATTCATTAAACATGAGAATATGAATGTTCTTTCACTGTTATGTGGGGTACTGGTAGGGAACTCTCGGGCATTGTTGAGCAAAGTTATTTTTTAGCACATGATATTGTGACTCGAACATCTCCTTAATGCTTTCAAATATTCAGTCCGTCCGTAAAAAAATCGACCACCTTTTTATTCTTGCAGAGTTGAAGTTTCCAAGCATAGTTTTGTTAACCGAACATTGGCTAGAACCTGAACAACCATTATATATTCCTGAATATTTCATCGATGCAAAATTTTACAGATCAAATGCCCAACACGGAGGCACAGTTGCTCTCGTGCATGAGTACATTTCAGAGTGTTTTTCGGCCTTTGATAAGTTTGATGACTAGATGACTTGTTGGTTGAAAAGCGGTTTAAATTTTCAATTATTAATTCTATAAAATTTAAATTCTTTGTAGTCTGTTGTATATGTATATCGTTCTCCGGGATGTAATGTAAATGTATTCCTCAAAAGACTGGAGGTGCTTCTTTCTAAATTCTCATCAAATCATGAAATCATACTTGCCGATAATCTTAATATAAATTTTGAGGATAAGGTCAACAGGGCACTCATAACTTAACAAACTTGTTCGAGTCCTTCAATCTTAATATGCTTGTCCATAGTCCTACAAGGGACACAAGGGTAACACAAACCTCGTCCACTATGATAAATTACATCGTCTCTAGCATTTATGAAAATGTCTCTTGTGATGTCTTTGACTCGGGTCTTTCTGATCATAATGCTGCTATCGCCAAGATATCAATGCGCTCACTTACGTCATTTGAGGCTAAACGCTTTGGAAGAACTATTAGTTCCCGCAATTTTGCCAGCTTTCGCGCTGCCTGTGTGACTTTCAATTGCTTACTCTTCAGGGGGCAGACCCTTTGCTGGCTTTTTGCACGGATTTGGTCGACATTGTTATTGGTACCTTCCCTGTGCGCAGGAAAAGGCCCAAACGAAAAGACCACGAAAGGTGGTTAACACTGGGAATCCGCACTTCTGCTTCAAATATACGCACTAACGGCCCATGGATTCAGTTGTTCTACTCAACATACAGGAAAATCTATAGAGTGATCATCGTCAGGACTGCATAAATGCTGGAAAATACTGAAATGAACTTTTGAAAGAATACTGGAGCAGATCGAAAGTGAAAAGGATAACAAACCAGAGAATTAACGAAATTATTAACGAGGGATTCACATTAGTGAATATAAGGCAGATACGACAATACCCAAGCAAATCATTGAGTGGAAGCCAGAGGGGGGAAGGATAAGACGTGGTAATTCGAAAAGAAGCTGTTGGGAGTTGAGTAGACAAGGAAATGAGAGACAGGGGCTTGGAGAATTTTTCTTATTTCCGTTTGTGGTTTTAGTGTAAAGTAATATTGCCATATAGGTATATCAATTGCATAAAAAGTCGAATTTTTCAAAAAATAGTTAATACAAAATCTTTCCGCCACTGCTTTTCTATACCTTTGGGCGATAGGATCTCTTGCTACAAAAGTGTGCAGAATGTAATAGACAAATTTCCTGCGAAATAACTTCGGCGCTCGAGTTCGCTGCTCAATTGGCAAAAAGTAAAATGATGCGATAATTCAAAAAAAAAAATAGATCGACGGAGATGTATCGTTCACTGAAAGGGAATCAAAAAATATTTAAAAATATTCAAATTCCATACATTATTTCTGAGCTTTAATTCCACCATTTTTCACCCAAAGTCCCAGAGACAGTCCCGAATGCCAAAAAACATTTCCATTTTATCCCAGCGTTGTAAAATGAATATGCACCAAAACGAAATTGGCGATAACTTCGGTAATATTCGATCAGGCATCGACCAAACAGTCGTAACTTTGGCTTTTAATAGCCTTTTCGCTTCGGCCACGGTTTTTGGATCTTTTTGCATTCAGGCAATGCGGAGGCTTTTGCTTATCTTCCCACTTTCAGTGCAATATGGGTGGAATTATATCAGGTGACGCATTTTATTTTTCCATTAACAAGGTATTTTTATTGCACTGCAGGCTGCATTTTTAGCATACATTTATATTCAAATGAAAGCATCACACATCACATCAGCCTATTGAAATTGGACATATCATTTAGATTACTTTTTCAGACGATGTCTGCTGTGAATCTTCCATTGGTATTTATTTTTTAAAGTATAAAAGATCAGATATTTTCAGCACGAAACTATAAATTTATCTTTAACTTCAGCCCCTAAAACAATATAAGACATTTTTCTCTTTACGCCCCTTTTCCATTTAACCCAAGCTTCCAAAAGAAAGCGGCAATAATTGAGAAATACTACTGTTAGCAGTTCAATCCCTCGATGAAAAATCGCATACGTGCATTTTTCCTTTTTCACTCCGAGCCATCCCAGACAATGAGAAACTATGTGTGCTTTTTCGAACCCTATCAGGTACGGCCGTATATTTCTTCATGTTTTTCTTCGACGGAGTTTGGACTTTGGGGAAATTATTTTCCATGATGGAACTAGATCATTTCGTAGAGCTTTTAATTATTATTGTTGCTAGAGTGTAATCAAAAAATATTTTGTTCTCATTCAGACTTATCTTTTCATTATTGATAGACAACAATTGTCCCATTTAAATTCTTTTTTATCTCGAGAATTCAGATCATTTTCTTCAGGACACATAAACTTCTCAAAGCAAAACCCTAATCACTCTCGTAACAATCAGAATTTCTCCAGACACTTTATATCTACTTCTCGTCATACTTTTCTTTCCTAATACCCTTTTTAAATCTTATGGCATTCAACAGAATTCTGGCAATAATAATTTCGATGTTGAAGTTGTGGGGCTACTTTTTAGATTGCTGTAGCCAAAAAAAAGTTTTGATCTCGCTGTATTAGGGCAGACTGGCATATCAAAAAACCATTGACCTCAAAAAACTAACTTTTGATTATAATTATTTCCGGAGAGCCGAGGTGGGTATCTTATTTTGAGAAAATTACTTTTAGTTCAGGTACCATAAATTATTAGATAATTCACCGATAGCACTTTCCACCAGCATGCGCCATCATCAGGATGATACAAAACCGATTCAAGATCTTAGTGACTCATAGAGAAGGAAGATGATAACTATTTTCAAAGGCATGACTTGTCATCGAAATTGGCCTATTCCTTGATGAGATAGATTTCCATCTTGTCTTAATTCATGTCTAGAAAGTACGGTTTAATTATCAAATTGTTTGAATATAAATAACGAACTATAGTATAAAAAAAGAAATCTTGTTTCAGTATCTACTTCTTTTTCTTGAAACAAGAACAAGAAATTGATAATTTGACGCAACTCTTCTCCTCGTGCCTTTTTTTTTCCTCTTTCAACATCCATAGAAATAGTATGCTATTGGTGTGATCAATAATTAATTATACCTACCTCTGCCAAAACTTTTGCTGTCTGCTTGCATCTCTCGCATCAAGTTAAAAAAAAATGTTCCACAACCATTATAGCGAGTTTTCGCATCTGGGTGGGCTGAGTTATCCTGGGTCCCTAATTTGTCAGATTCTCATTATTGTCATTCGGCCTTCCAGAAAAAAAAAAAACAAAACTTTAAAACTGCACAATCAAACCGAGCTCGCCTAGCTGAAATTCAATTTTCGCTCAATTACAGAGCTTTTCGCTTCTTTGTAGATTTCGGTTCGGGCATGCTTTTTCGCTGACTAGGTAAAAAAAGGTGGTTTTATTAAAGGGTCCCGGGGAAAACCCGTTAAGGTTTGTTTGAAGTTTCTTGTCAAGTTTTACTAGGGGCGCCGGATATTTGATTAATAAAAGAATCGTTTCGTCTGGGTTTTATGCCGGTTAGAGAGAGGTCGTTATTTATTCTCGCATGTCGACAAAGATTGATGAATTGCATCCATAGTGCATATTTGGCGCTGACGTTAAATTAATGTTTCTCTCGGCTCTCTCGCATTTATTATTCAATCTTATTACAAAAAAATTGCATTACCAGTAACCTTTTAGCTTATTTTATTTTTGCTTCTGCATCACAATAGTGAATTAAATTTAAACATTGAAAATATTTCTGTTTGTTATCCTAGTATGGGGAACAAATCGCGAAAAAATGCATGCCAATGACGTCAGAGAAAAAGTATCTCAAGAACAACTTACCCTTAGGTACTTGTCTATTCTTCTAGACTTCCAAAATACATAGACAAAATTGGAGAGGCTTAAATTATCAGTCAGAATGTAAAGTTACTGTAGCGGAAATAACCCACAACAGGTTTAATTTTTATTATTTTTAATTTAATATAATTTTCCTCTCTATTATTTACCATAAAAATAATATTCTAAAAATTAATGCTATTGCTGGACTATTTATCCTGTAAAACCAGCAACAGCAACCCTTTGAACCAATAAAATTGCAGGTTTCTTCATTACCTTATAAGGTAGTCGAGCTTTCTCGTCGCTGTGATTGGTTAGCCGCCACATTGTTTCCTAGTTTTGCGACCTGGCAGAGCTAGTCGACGCACATTCTTGAGTAGGTACTATTAGAATAAGCGATAAGTTTGCGCCCTCTGATTCTCCCCAGAAGCAAAACCCCCAAAACGGTTAGTACGCGCGATTTATAGTAAAATACTACTCTCTGTGTCTCAAGGCCTGACATGGTCTATATTATTGATTACAATTCATGTAATTAACCCCAGGGCCGATTCTAGGGTATCGGCCGCCCGCGTGCAAAGAACATTTGCGCCGCCCCATAGAGATATAGCACCCTCACGTAGGTGCCGGTGGCGGCAGCATGCCGCAGGCGCCGCCGGAGGCAGAAAATGTTTTTGGGTGTCACGCCCAAAAGCTTTCATTTCAAGCCTCAAAATGAGTGGTGATCAATAATGATAAACACTATATCCTAAACTGAGTAGGGCCTGGCTTGGGCCTAGGTACAAAAGTGAAGAATAAGACTCTGTGGAAAATCAAGACACCCCAGTCCTTAGTCGTAAACAGTGTTGCCAGAGGTGGTACAATTGTAGTAATTGTACTAGGTTCTGTACTATTCGTTTTGAAAAAGTACGTTGGTATATTTGGTACAATTTTAAGTTTTTTTATTTTTTCCAAATTCTCAAACAGTCAGTCTACTGCCTACTATAATGTCGATGTTCTAATTAACTTGTATTTCTGTATCCAAATTCGATATAACAATAATTTTTGACTCGTAAATAGATGACGTCACCAATGTTACACGTAATAAAAAAAAACTAGAAGCCTCGTACTTTAAATAGGTTTTCCTGATCGGAAAAGCGGAAAATCCAAAGAAAAACCATTGAAAAATTACATTCCAAAGCCTATTTGATGAAGCTTATGTTTTTGTTACTTACCCCGTTGAAAAACTCGGAATTTTTGATACAAAATGAAGGAAACTCAAAGCCTCGTACTTTAAATCGATTTTTCCGATCGAAAACAGCCCGGAAAAGTGGAAAATTCGAGGAAAAACTGGATAAAAAGGTAAACATGTCAAATGAAAATGACCGACTGTCAAAAATTACAAATGATATTTATTACAAGGACTCCTTGATTGAAGTTAGCCACAAGCGGTGTTGCCACATCAAAGGCATTTTAAATGGGATTTTGCTAATTATGGCATTTAAAAGTGGAAATTTTTGCTAGAAAATGAAGAAAACTCAAAGCCTCGTATATTAAATCGCTTTTTTCCATTAAGAATCCCCGGAAAAGTCGAAAATTCGAGGAAAAACTGGCAAAAAATGGCCGACTAAAAGCAACATTGCCACATTACATCTCAGAAAACAAAAATAACATTTTAAAAGGGTTTTTTGTTTAAAATTCAATTTAATAATTAATCAATAATGATTATAATAATTAAAATTTTCTAGATGAGGCATTGGAAACTTGTTTTTAGTTTAATTTTAATGAAAATGACATTACAAGGTTTACTTGTTGATTATAGTAGAATAGACAAAGACAACGATAAAGTAGTATATGTTTGCAAAAACCACCGTTTTCTGAAAAAAGTTAAAATCTTAAGAAAACCCAATAGAAAACCAACATTCCAAATTCAACAATAAAACTAAAGTTTTTGAATATTCATGGCTCTTTGATTGGGCGCTGAAAATCGCATTTTGAATATTCCCAGTTTTTGATTGGCTCCAAATTATCCGCTGACCAATAGAATTATAAACTAGCCCCCGTGATTAAAATAACTCCGGCCCTTCGGGCTCGCATATAACTTCGGCCTTTCGGGCTCTCGTATAACTCCAGCCCTTCGAGCTCGCATGTAACTCCGGCCCTTTGGGATCGCATATAATTGACATTTTTCCCGATCGAAACCGGCTTGGAAAAGTGGAAAATTCGAGGAGAAACTGGATAAGAACACTCGAAAATGGCCGACTGTCTAAAATGCCAAATGAAATTACATTACAAGACCTACTCGAACAAAAGCGATGTTGCCATAATTACAATCGCAAACATAATGTTTTTCTAGATTTTAGTGAGTAAAACAAAGTAAATAACCAAAAGCGATTATAAATGAGTAGGTAAGACAAAAAGCGAGAAAAAGTAGGAAACAATTTAAATAATCACTTGGTCGAGCCAAACTATCATCAGAGGAAAATTTCGATTGTTCCCGGTTCAAAGACTTGGAATAATTACTCAATTTTTTTTTGACAACTGACAAGCTTACATACAATATTATGACTTTTGACAATTGACGACTTCATTTTCGGGACCACCTACGATTGTTATAACTTTTTGACAACAGCAACGTTGCCACATTTTAACGGTAATTTTGGAGCATTTGTAATTGTAAATATAAAAAGTTGACAAGTTGTAATTGACATCAAGAAACGATTGTTATGATGTTGTAGGCTGATTGAAATTTTTAACTTTTGGCGACACTGTAACGCTAGAGGATTGAAAAGGCGTTTTTTTTTAAATCATGAGCCCGAAGGGCGAGAGTGTTTTCAATCTTGAGCCCACAGGGCAACAAAGAAACGCCACTTGTATCAAGTTTTAAAGAAAACAAGGCCTACTTTGAAACGTCAATTTTTTAACGTTTGTTGTATCATAAGCAGTATTGCCATATGTTTTTTCCAAATCTCCAGCCTGAATGGCCGGTGTTGTTTTAAATTACGTTACGAGCCCGAAGGGCCGAGGTTATAGGTTATACGAGCCCCAAGGGCCGGAGTTATATGAGTCCGTTCATTGTCAACTGATTGTAATACCTATTATGAATATTACAGGTCTGTGATGCCCTTAGATGTTTTGGGCCGCACGCGCGCTACACTGAAGGAATCAGCGTGTCCTCCCTGGCCGAGTGGCCCGGGTAATCCGCTCTGGTACAATTTTTCTTTAATTTTGGTACAAAAAATTCTTGCTCTCTGACAACACTGGTCGTAAGACTTACCCACCGTATAACATACCCACCTGCATTTGGATGTCTTTGATATAGTTTTTCCAAAGTTAATTGGAACAAGGTGAACATAAATTACAACTGGTGGCTGAGTAGTGGCAGTAAATTTTTTATGGAAATTCTCAGTGACTAGTCAGCCACCAATTGGTACCTTGTTCCAATTGAATTTAGAAATATTATACCAAAAAAGTTGGTAATATTGTTCCCGCTAACAATATAACCAACTATATTATATATTCATCTAGTTCTGTTGGACGGTTAGTAATTATTCTTGCAGAATTAGGAGAATTGGGAACAAAAATAAACATATTGAAAAAACAAAGCAGAAGTATTTAGGAAATATAAAAAAATATGCGATCTTATGATGGATGTGTAAAAAGTTAAAACATTTAGGCGGCCTGATGCGGCTGCCCCTAGATTTGGCCGCCCGCGTGCGGGGCACGCGCTGCACACCTGCTAGGATCGGCCCTGATTAACCCCTAATTATTGCAAGTCACCTCGGACGAGCAAAGTTCTCTTGTAAGTTCCTGTTTTTGGCTCTCTCTCTCACTCTCGCCGGGCTCCAACAGGATATGCACATGCAGGCGCATGTGCATATCGTTGTGTTTTCATCTCGACGGAAAATTCCCTGGCTGCTTGTGCGAGTAGTGATAAATGGATAAATAATCGCTTTGTGGATTTGTCTGCATGAACCGGATTAAGCAAGTAAGACTATTACAATTTTTCTAACAGTCGAACAATAAATACTGATTAGTGATTCGCTTGAAAATGCACTATAATTTAATGCAGAAAATTGGTTTCACACGTGATATTAACATGTGTACATTTGTATATAGAAACTGAGCATAGCATATATAAAGGTAAAGACTTTTCTTGCACATATTGTTTACAGACTTCCGCAGAAAAGTGCTCAATTTGTTAACTCCCAATAAATCAAAGAACTTTCAAGGATCAAATAAATATTTTGTGACTACAGTGAACTGATTATAGTTGACGAATTATTTATGTTGTGCTATCGTGCATTTCATTAGTTAATTTGTGTTTTCGTTCACTTAACATTTAACCATAAATGATATTATTATCATTATCAGATTTCACTACCTTTTATAAATCAAGATACTTACTTACTTTAGATTAGTCGCACATACCAAAATTGCATCCTCAGAATGTACTGGGAATCTTCTTTTTTCAGAAAGAATGTGCCTAGAATGTTCGCCAAAACCATTGCGAATGTTCTGAGAAAATATTGCAGAAATACTGTTTGCAATACCCAAGAACTTCCTGGGAAATCCTTTAGGATATTCCTAGAATAAACTTATGAGATTCTCAGTACATCCTGAAAAGAATATTCTTGTTTGATTCTAAAAATATGCTTGGAATTTATATTACTTACATTCAAAGAATTTTTCTGTAATATTATAGTTATGTTTTCAAAAAAATATTATACCAATATGCATGAAATATTCTTAGAATATACTTATAACATTCCTAATATACATCCTAGACATAACCTTGTTTGATTCTAAGGATATACTTGGAATGTTAATTTTCGCATCCAAAGAATGCTCCTTTAACATTATAGGTAGGTAATGCTTTATAGGAAATTTAATATATATTAAAAGGTAATTGTTGTATGCATAATTTTTATTCTCATAACATTCATTATAATTTTAAATCACACTTAATTACTGATAATCACAGAAAAATCCCCAAAAATCAAGATAAATCTCATGTAAATGAATCTACAGGGTGTCTGGTTACAATTTGATACCCCACCTTGCAGCCTTCACCTTTATGGGTAGTTAATAGGTAGGTATGAATGCAAAAGTTGTTCACAATTTTAGCTGAATTTTTCGAATTCATCGTCAGAAAGAATTTTGTCAGAAATTTGAATTTTGCGTACTTTCAAATTTCTTCAAATGGAATGCCCTGTATTTGGTTATATAAATGTACCTTAAGAGCACGATTTTCCAATTCCAAAAATATATTCTTTATCTATAAATTGTTGAGCCATCTTCGACATTTGGTTTTAAAAATTGTAAAAATATTTACTATCCTACTGATTTCAATTTTGTGAACCATTCTACCTACCTGTTAAGGTAAAACCTGCAGGTACACGGTGGTAAGTTATAAAATACCACCACCTGTAACTTTTTTATTTCTAGTCGTACATAAAAAAGTTACAGATGGTGGTACTTTATAACTTGACACCCGGTACTTGGTTTCCCTGATAGTATTCTTGAAATTTTTATGGCCGTTTGCACCGACCATTTTAAAGAAGCCTCAACGATAAGAATATTAGGGGTTAAAATTTTTCAGTTTCATTATAAAATTTCAAACGGCCCTTATGGCCACAGACGACCCTTAATCAAAAAAGTCTATAGATAAACATTGTAGATCAAATAATGCTACACATCTTTTATTTGAAACATTTTTTGGTAAAATCAATAGGTACCAAGTAATCGCCAATAGCGCACTTTCAACCCCTATAGCGCAAAACGCCAGAGGGGTGAATATTTGATATTTTCGGTTTTATGATCACCCACCCGCCTCCTATCATCCCTGAAAAGTTCATTTGGATAGGATTTTTTTTTTTTGCAATGCATGTATTTTTCGACTATTTTCCTAGACTATATTCATATTTGTGAACAAAACAAGGTGCAACTTTTTTCAACAGAAACCAAATAAAAACAATTTAACTCAAAATTATTATGTACAAATAAACACGGGCCGCCGGGTAATAGTAAACAAAACAAGGTGCAACATATTCTTTTAAACAGAAACCAAATAAACTCTCCAAATAAACAAAATTAAACTCAAAATTATTACACCAAAACCAGAAAAATAAAAATAGGCCGACGGCCGACCAAGTGGCAAATGTCACAGAAGAGCGCATTTGGCATGAAATTTAACTTTTTTTTATAGAGGCACTTGAAATTCTTAATTAGTTTAGGTGTTAATTTTTTTTAACCCACCATAAATCCTATCAAAGGGCCACTAGATCAATCGTTTGGTAAGTGTTTGATAAAAAAAAATAACCTATACAATAATAATGTCATATTGACATCGACATATTCTAAGGTATTTGTTAATTAACAAAGACTTAGCAAGCGATGGATCTAGCCGCATAAATCTAATAAATTAGTGAAAGTCTTGGTACTAAGGAGTGAACTGCCCCTCAGGAGGACCATCCTCAGCAGAACCATCCTCAGTGGTGGGGGTTTTGGCCTTTGAGGATCTTTCTTTAAATTTGACCAACCAAAGCTTGATAAATGTTTCTCTGTCTCAGAGGCAGCTTGAAATTGTGTCTTTATAGCATCTGAAAATAATATAAAAAGGCAATGCTTTGAAATAGCTTTTTTTGTAACGAGTACCTAAAATAAGGGTTTTTAGAGCAAAATTTGCTGTTTTTGGACGAAAAACTTAATTTAGGTACGTGATAAGAAACAATATTACTCGTTTGTTGACACTATCATATTTTTTTAAGTGTTTTCCATTGTTACCCTATTGTTTAAATGTGATCAACATATTGAAAAAGATGTTACATTAGAAAAAGAAACAAAATACTGAAAGGGTAAATACTCAACTTACCTAAAATACAGCGGGAAAGGCTTAATGTACGGCCACACAGAATGCGATTGAAGCGGCATTAAAATGCGTTTTGGCGTGTACTTCATATGCTTTTTATGCGTTTGAAGATTTTCTTGTGATTTGTGTCCAAAGAAGAAAAGAAGCTGCGTGTTGCGTGTTTGCACTATGCCGTTGCTTTAAATATGTCGACGCGTGATAATAAGGTTGTACGAATACGAAAGCTATTGCGTACCGAGAACATAAATCTTAAATTAGATTATGGTGATGAGACTCTCTAGCTGGGTCCATGAACCAACAGAGAACCACAGAGGGTGAATTTCATACTTTTTTCTCCAGTTGTGGCAACATCCTGATCAATTTTTTGAATACTATAGAATGACTACTGAAACCTTTGACTTGATATTGAATAGACATTTTAAATGCCTAAATGAAAGAAAACTAGGCATAAATCGTTAAAGAACGCAAGCTTAATGCGGTCAAAAAACAAACAGATTTGCTTTCATTTGCGATAAAAATTCTTTTTCGTCTATCGCTCAAGAAGCGCAAAATACAAAAAGCGTCTTGTCGGGCCACTCGCTATATATTACATTATTTTAATTCTAGTCGCGAAAGATGTTCCAAACGCTTTAGTCGCCAAGCGCGTTTATGCCGCTTTGAACGCGTTCTATGTGGCCGTACACTTAGCTTTTTGATGGCTGCCTTTTTTTAAGCCCATCCCAAGAATATTGCACAGCCACCAGATCGGAAATTGTTCTGTACAGCAACTTTCTAGTAGCCTGTGCGTAGGAATGCCCACCTACTCGGAGAAGTTCACTTATCTAGAAAGAATAATAAATAGTTGAAACTAAATTACAATTTACAGCAATAACGTAATTAATATTCAATTGAGCATATTGCATGAGTCCAATCAGACGTGTTTGGCTAAGTTTGTTTTGATACAAGTTTCATATTACATAAGTGCGAAGAAAAACTCACAAGCGTTTTGAAGTTTATTTTAAGATGCACGATTTTATTGATAAATCTTGCCAACATTTCAATGCTTGGTTAGCATCTTTCTCATTTAAATAGTCATCATCCCTAGTAGTTAATCCTTCAGAGACTGTGAACTAAATATTATGAAATATTTACATACACTGTGTCCGTAAAGTAACGGATAAATTCATATATATATATATATTTTTTTTTTTGGAAAAACGCTCGAACACGTCGATCTTAATTTTTGTGGCGCTTTTTTCAAACTAATTTGTATTTATACAAGGTGACCCAAAAACGAGATATTGCATGACACTTCAATTTTTTAAATGGAATATCCTGCATATTTTGATGAATATCGTTGAGCTTTATTGATATTTATCAAAATATACAGGGCATTCCATTTTGAAATTTGAAGTGTCACGTGATATTTCTTTTTTGGGCAATCTTGTATAAATACAAATTAGTTTAAAAACAGCTTCACCTAAAATTAGGATTGACGTGTCCGAGCTTTTTTCCAAAAAAAATATGCTTAAATTTCAAATGAATTTATCCTTTACTTTACAGACACACTGTATATTGATGTATGATGTAATATGGTAATTGATAAATCAAAGTAAATCTAATATTGTGTTGGGTTCAAAAAATAATTTGTTTTTATCAAAATAATTGTTCAGTAAAAATTAAAAATCAATAAAGAAATTCTAATTTACCATAGTTTTGTGATTGTTTTCCACCTTCAGCCACTCTTCAATTTCCAGCAGTTCCTCTATACTTGTCACTGGTAATTTCCTTATGAAGGCACTTTCTTTTTCAGTGTTTCCACTTGAAAAAGTATCTTGTGCCTTCATAATGGTAGACACAATTTCTATAAGTGTATTCAGTTTTAAATGGAGATGGGCTAGCTCATTTAAAACCAACTTTTTGAATCCTGGAAATATAAAAACTTTAGAATATGTATTGTTAAAATCGGTAAAATCATTAATTATTTTATATCATAGAAAACAGTTAAAAAAGGAAGGCAAAAAGTACAAACCCTCGTGAAACAAACAGTAGATGAAGTCTCTAAAGTCTAAAAACATAAAAATAGAAAGAAGACTCACTGTCATCATTCAGAATCGCCTGGTTTTCAACAGTACCTGCAAACAAACTAATTATTTCAACTCGATTCAAGTGAAAATAAAGTATTACCTGACTGAACCTCACGGACAGATGTAAATGATGTGTTTATTCTTGATGTGGAAGGCTGGTCTATCACACATGTATTTGGTCCTTCCCTTACACCTTACACTAGTTTCGATTCTTGAACCTAAGTAAATATACAGTTTAGAAAATTAGAAAAAAAATAGAAGACTTTATGAGAGTTATGAAATGAGAGATGAATCTAATCATGGTAATATAAGAAAGTAATCTTAATCGACAGTATGTCATGTGTCCATGCGGATGATGTCCTCTCTGCGTTTTCTGGAATATACCCATATGAAATCACTCATCAGTACTTAAATATTTTATCAAAAAGTCAATTGTTGACTGGTAACCCTTTATAGATTATTTTACATCTCAATACATGAAAATAATAATCAGTACTAATAACCTAAGGACATTATGATAATTATTGTGTTCAAAAAATTTTATAACACATTTGGAAAGCTTGTTCCTTGGAAACAGACCAAAGCTGTAGGCGGAGGTTGACCTGACAGAAAGGAAAACAACCCATGGGATGTGTTTTCAGTATAATGTTGAAATGATTGGGTGATTTGTCATATGAGAAAAAATAACAAAACTCAATTGGCTGTGATTACTGGCAAAAATTTTCAATTCAGGCTGAGTTCGTTTAATACGTCCCTAATGAGAGGATTACAGATTTTGGTCAGGTGATTACAGAGTCCGGGAAATACTGCATATACTGCTATCTCCTATCTTGGTCTGACAAACCAAAATAATGTAAGAATGTTTTTTTTTTTAAACATTTTTTGTCAAATATTATATTTTTTGACAAAGATGATAACGAAACCCAGCGTATTGTAGAAGAAAAAATTGAAGATTTTGTTGAAGATTTAGTTCCTAGATTTACCCACATGCAGTTCAAAAGATACGTATTTTCATTTAACTTTGGAATTATTGATTATTATTAAGACTTTTTAGACAAGTGTGATGAGAAAAAATCAGCCCTAACAAAAATTTTTCGGCTCCTTGCGTTAATTGCGTTAAAATTACCGAGTGCTCGGTTGGAAGGATATTTCTGTAATAAAGGAACTCAGCCTCAATTAGGCATACACTGATTTGGAAAACAAATTGAAGCTTGGTATAGACATTTTTGATTACAAAGGCCTCTCTGATGGAAGGAAATACTACTTACTTTTCAGACTTTGTTCGAAAAACCTATTTGTCCCAGACAGTGAAGCAGCTGAAACAAAAACAATATTACAATAACAAAACTTAAAGGAATATAACAAAAATTAAAAATAATTAAATAAATTCTGTAGTTGACAAGGTAAAGTCAAAAAAACGTACCATGATTAGTAGTTGCTGGTGAAAAACTGTGAGAGCGTCTTTGCGAATTGGTTGGTTGGGTATTTGTCCTCTTAGGAGAAAAGCTCCTTGATCGATTACATAAAGAAGCTAAAATAAAAACCGTCATAATTAAATTTAAAATAAAAAATTCTATACACCTACCCCTTGACCTACCCTCATCATTAGATGATGATGAACCTTCCTGTTGAGGCATGGGCTTGTTGAAATCTATAAGAGAAACTAGTTGTGAACCAGATGTTTGAGGTGAGCTCATCTACATAGCTACACACCTAGGTAGGGCGCTTCCTTTTATTCATTGATGTATCCGTTTGAACCCACCATTTAGAGACAGCCATTCCGATTTTCTATGAACTAGATAAAGATAGACTGGTCATCGACGGATTCATCGGAATAAGAAAAAGCGCCTATACTTAAATCCTAGATGCATGTCACGTTGTAATGAGATACAGTCAATTGTTTTGACTATATCAATTGTATTTATTATCTAGTTACCTAAACTAGGACATAGCGTACAAAAAACAATTCTATGAGATGCATCCAGAATGTAAAATATGTTACTAAGCCATACTTATTTGCAGCCTTTTAAAGCTCGGATATATATTTTGGTCATCAGAGCTGTGTCTGGAGCTGCTAGGCGAGCTAAACTTAGGGTTCCGCTTTCTCATTCTTTTTTTGCGAGTCTTGGCATTCTCCATATTTGAAGTTAGTTCATCCGTATTCTGGGCTTTTTTAGACTTCCTCATGGCTGTTTCAAAATTGTCTAAAAATTAATATAGCTTTATAAATTTCTCTTTTTAATACATACATATAAAGCTGGTGGAAGAATTAAGAACCTACCATAGGTCCCTAAGAGGACAACATCCCATAAACCCCAATTGGGCGATGGTTCTACTCTTGCCTCAATCATTCCACGGATTTTATTACTGTTCACCGATTTTGGAGGCCAGTAGCTCTGTGACGTATTTTTTAAATATCTACCACGTCTGTGGTATAGCAGCTACTGCCTTCTCATTAGTGAAATTCACCACATGCCACATTTTGGTGTAACTGCTAAAAAAAAGTTCATGAGCACAGCGTAACACTCCGAATTTTGACTCTTTCCTATGTGAAATATCTTTCCCATTTTAGACTGTGAGATAGGGGCTGTTTAGTGGAGTCTTTTTTTTTTGTCTGGCATTTTGAGGGCTGAATGTGGCTTCTAAGCTGATGAGAATATGGGTGATTTTAATGCCGGCCTCCCGTTCGAAAATTTGCAGAAGAAAAAAATTTATTTACATGAAGAATTTTTTTTTAACGGTCTCAAATTTTCTGGCTTTCAAATAAAAGATTGACATTGATAAATAATTCACCCATGAAAAATATCAGATGCTTTTCAACAGCTGAAAAAAGGGGATGGGTGTCAACTTCCAAGAGAAAAGAAAAGAACCTTCCGCGTTTAATTTTTGTCTGGCAATCGAGAGAATGCAAGGTTTTGTTGTGAAAATAACGCTGAAAAATCGCCAGACGGTAATCGCAGTTCAAAATCGAGTTTTCCGGCGAAACATTCTGTGGACATTTCGAACAGGAGGCAGGCATTAAAACCATCTATATTCTCATCAGCTAACTAGTCACATTCATCCCTCAAAATGCCAGACAAAAAAAAATGACTAAACTGGCACTATCTCAGGGTCTATTTGTTACTTTGGCAACATAATATGTTCCAGTGTAAAACTAAATTTGAGAAATAGCTATTTTCCTAACGAGTGCGGGAAGAGAAATTTCCGGCACGAGGGTGCGAAGCGCCCGAGTGCCGGAAATTTCTTCCCGCAAGAGTTAGGAACTCTGTTTTTTCTACGAGCATACTAAAGTTGATGTTCCGAAGAGTTTAATTTAAATAAAATGCGATTATGCAGAAGGTAGAATTAAAAATGTATTAAAAATTTATAAAAAAGTAAAGGTACAGGTATAGGTGTATCAGAATACAAACAATTCCATGTCACAATGATTATTTCAAACTCTTCCCGCACCGGTGCGGGAAAAAAGTCTTCCCGCACAGCAATTCGTGCGAAAAGAGCCATTTCCCGCACGATTTGCTGTGCGGGAAAACTTTCTTCCCGCACTCAGTGCGGGAAGAGTTTAAAATAATCATTGTGACATGAAATTGTTTGTATTGTTGATACACCTATACCTGTACCTTTTTATAAATACCTTTTTTACTACTAACCTGAGAAGTAGTCATTATTCAATCTATTTTTCTGGGAAAAAATTGAATTTCTCTCCCTAGGTTAATAATGAAAAAATACCTAGGTCAATAATGAAAATGACGTCATGACGCAAGGATATTGCCCTAACGCTACAGGTTTCTATTTGTTTAATTTCAACTTTAAACTGTCATTTAAAAAAAAAAACAGGTTCCTGTATGTATATCATAGGAATTTACTATAAGCTGTTGAGAGAGGGCAGGCCTTTCGACAAGAAAAAATAATTTAAGCACAGATTTCAAACCTAGTTTTTATTTTCTACTAGCAGTAGTAAAAAAAAATCTATATATTCCTCGGTAGAGAAAGTCATTATATACCTTACGCATTATAAACCTCGGCGCTTTGTGCCTCGGTTTATAATGACCAACTTCTCTACCTAGGTATATAATGTACTATTTAATACATTTTTAATTCTACCTTCTGCATAATCGCATTTTATTTAAATTAAACTCTTCGTAACATCAGCTTTAGTATGCTCGTAGAAAAAATATAGTTCCTAACTCTTGCGGAAAATAGCTATTTTCTACTGGTAATTTCAGAACGCCAACAGCAGTAAGTAGCTATTCAATTTGTTCTCATATTATTTTTATTTAAGTAATAGTTAATTTTTCGAATAAGTGCAATACGTCATTGGCTTTTAGGACACCAGAAGCTTATAAAATCCAAAATAAAAAATAAGGGTCCATATTTAAAAAAATGAAGTTGATGGTGGACCAAAGACGAAACGTCAGATATTAAATTTGATACTAGTAACTTGTAGGGGAGGAAAAGTTGATAATATGATGGATTAATAAAGTTAAAAAAAAATAAAAACAATTTTGCAAAATTTCGTTATTTTCTAGATATCTCCGGAAGTATTTGGAATATCCTAAATATCAAAGCGGCATTTTGTTAAGCATCAAATTACGCAACTTTTCCCCAATTTAACCAAACCTGTATCTCTCACCGTTTCCAAGATCCCATTGATTTGGCTCGAATTTTAAATACCCTGTGCTCAGGGGCGCCCGCAGAAAAATATATAGGGGGGGGGTCAAAATCAATTGAACAAATTTTTTATGCGTAAAAAAGGGCACTTCAGTCAGTCTAAATAATTATCATAAATAAATATTTATATAAAAAAACTTAAAACATTCTTTCTATCTAAAAAATCACCAATTCGGAGATACTTAGGTATACAGAGTGACAATTTGGAAAATCAAAAAAATTGTCCATATTTCTCAAAGAGACTCGATTTTTAAACCATAAAAGAAAGATAAAAATTACCTACATACATAGAGGATGACATTAAAAACGAAATAGAAAAATCAGATATTGAATCGATAGATCCAAATAAAGGAATATTTATAAGGGAAAAAGAATATTCGAGTGACATCAATTTATCAAGACAAGATGTTATTAGGAAGTTGCAATGCTACATTTAAAACCAAATCAAATTTGAAACATCATTTAATAACACATTTGGATATTTGTCCTTTCGAATGTGACACTTAAAAAGCGGAAAAAAATGTGTTACAGCGTCACATATCAACACTCTCGGATATTTCTTCTTTTAAATGTGACACTGGTAAGAAAAAATTTAAAGGAAAAGGTGATTAGAACGCATACATATTAACACACTCGGATGAGAAGAATTTTAAATGCAACATATTATGCAATGCAAAATTTAAAGAAAAATGTACCTAAATTAGTAAAATTTAAACAAAAAGGTAATTTGAAAAGTCACATATTTATCCTTTTAAATGCGACACATGCAATGCAGAATTTGAAAAGCCACATATTAACACACTCGGATGAGAAGAATTTTAAATGTAACATTTGCAATACAAAATTTAAAACAGAAGGCGATTTGAAGGAACACATATTGATACACTTGGATATTTAATTTTTTTGAATGGGACATTTGTAAATCAAAATTTAAGCGGAAACGCGATTTGAAGATACACAAACTAACACATTCGGGTATTTATCCATTTGAATGTGACACTTGCAAGGCAAAATTTAAACAAAAAGGTAATTTACAAAGGCACATCTCAACACACTCGGATATTTATCCTTTTGAATGTGACACTTGCAAATCATAATTTAAACGGAAAGCCGATTTAAAGATTCACAAACTAACACATTCGGATATTTATCCATTTTAATGTGACACTTGCAATGCAAAATTTAAGCAAAAACATAATTTGAGAAGCCACATATTAACACACAGATTGTCAATTATTTGATTCACTTAATACTGACATGTGTTTCGCTCCGGGATCCTTGAATTTGGCCACAAAATTCACCTGTTCCGGAATAAGGAAAAGGGTGACAATTTTACGATAGTTGGACTCGGCCCAATCGGTTTTCGGGTAGGTGGATATTTTATGACCCATCGGCCATCAGTATCAATATGCAAATCGGTACACTGAGATATAGATATTAAATCAACTTATTTACTTCTTATAAATAGCTAAAATCTCAGGCATGGTGGAGGAAGATCCAAAACTAAGGCTTAAGCAATGAATATTAAAAAAAAAAGATTCAGAAATCGGTAAATCGTTACATAATTGTTTCGGAATGATGTTTTTGGAGAATCAAGAAGTTAGCGATTTCTTTGTTTTTAAGTTGTTAGCTAATCAGCCGAATCACGAAGTTCTGGTTAAATATTCATATTATCTCATTGACACATGGCACATGCCTGGATAGACCTGAATAAGACAACAAATGCCATCAAAGTACATATTTACACTTTTTTACATTTATTAACTCATATGCAATGCGAAATCTGTCAACATAATAAGGTAAGTTTTATGGGCAGTAAAGCCTGTTTTTTTTTTTTAAGATAATTCCCCAAGTCAAAAATTTAGTAACTATGTTGGCAACACAAGCCTTTTCTACATAAAAAATTTGAAAGCATTGACAATTTTACATTGTATTGCCAACATCATGTCATTTTGACTTCTATCTTTAAAAAAAAAATACACTTTAGGTTGGATTTCATGATTTGGCCGAATTCAAAGGTAGGATTACTGCAGCTACCTGGTTTGTGGCCGAATTCAAGTATACCCGTTTCGCTCATATGAGCATCATCGGACCTACAAAATAATATAGGTATGTAGAAAAATTGTTACGGGTGGCTAGCCCCCCAGAAAAACGGGGCGGGGTTTAGGCAATAAACACATTTGGTTTCCTCTGTGTATTTGAGACTTCTATGGCAGAATTCTTTTTAGTAGAAATAGTCAAAATTAATAGTTTTCAAAAGAGCTTACTATTAAACATTAATATCTCAAAAACTAATCGTACGATTTAGATTTTGCTATAAGACTGTAAAGGGAAATCAACGAACTATCCAACGATGTGCAGCACAAGGTAAGTTAGTTTTGAAAAAAAAGTAAGTTATGGAAGCTATCCCCTAAGAGGTTAGGCGGGTTGCCTCATTTTAGTTCCTCGTCCAATCCCTCAATTCCCCCGATACGTATATAGTGCATTGGTGGTTGCGTTCCGTTTTCCTATTCCGATATACATTCACGTTTTCTATTTTAATAAAAAAATTTAAAAAAAGTCGCAAATCGGTCCGCGATCATAGTTCAACTACAAATCTACTATCAAAACAGAAGTTTTAATATTTTTTATTCAAGTAAAATAATTAAAATTTAAGGAATTTTCAGGGGGGGTCCAGTGACCCCCCCTGACCCTCTCTGTGGGCGCCCTTGCCTGTGCTGTAAAATTGACTATTTCATAATTCCACAAGTTCATCAGAATATACAGGGTGTTTACGGTCTTGTGACTTTATTTTTAAGGGGTGAATAAACACCTTAAAAAAATGTGATTAACGCTAAAACACTACAACAGGTGCTCAAAGTAATCGCCCTGTTGTTGAATCCAAAGTCTCTCTCGACATATCCATGAATTGGCATAACGTCCAAGTCCTAGGCCTTACTGTCTAATGGTGTTCGCAGCTAGTTCAACACGGTTACAAAGATCTGCGGGGTCAAGTATTTCATCGGTGTATACCTTGCTTTCCATCAAGCCTCATAAATAAAAATCCAGTGGAGTAAGGTCGGGTGACCGTGGAGGCCATCTAACCGGACCCTCCCTATCAATCCATTTAAAAATCGGAAGTACTAAATACTAGACGTTTAACAAAAATCATATCTCTCTTATTGTTTGAATTTCATTCGGGTGTTTTAGCTTTAATCACATTTTTTTAAGGTGTTTATTCACCTCTTAAAAATAAAATCACAAGACCGTAAATACCCTGTATTTATTCTGGCGAACTTGTGGAATTATAAGAAAAGAAAGCACATCATGAAAGATTATTGGTAAGTTTTAAGTACTCATAGTACTCTTGAAAATATTACATAAGTTTGACACTTGGAACATTGTTATGGCAGCTAATATCAAAACATATTTCAGTCAGAAACCGTCAAAACTTGATGGATTCACATACTACAATATGTAAAAAACTTTGAATTGAAATCATGTCTAGCTATACTAATTGTTATTGCTCTATATTCTGTTTAAATGTAGATGCAGAAGTCAATCAACAGAGGGAGAGACCACAGGTCAGAAGATTTATCTTTCTACACAGAAGGGGGCCATACATTATTGCTGATGACTCATTCCATGAAGAAGTTGAACCTCAAATTCAATATGAAAAATTTGCTGCAAAGTCTCACATATACCTATCTAATTTGGTGTGAACTTTATCCTTCAAATCAATGGGTGGAAAGAACTACCACCCTGATCAGTTCGTCGGCGTCACTCACCAAGATATCATACAGCAGACCAGCTGCCGCTAGCTCATCAAAACTCTCATCATGATAATGGTGATGAAAGAATCTTTAGTTTTCCATCAAACGTGTGTGCTCTTTCAACAATGTCCACGCCGTATTATCAGTCAATCGTCTGTGACTATGGGAACAACAACATTTTCTCATAATTGGTCTCACATCCTTTACCAATGAATCATGAGACGTGGAAAACTTTTTTACCAGGAAAAGAGGAAATCGTTGAGGTATCAGACATGATCGTGATAAAGAAAAATTGCGGTAATACCTACTTTATAACTCCATCAAAAATAAAACAAAAGGTACCTATAAAAAAGAACTTCCATGAGCCTTTTATTTTTGTATGATTAATGATTTTCCTGAAAAAAAAGTGGCTAACTTGAAGATACGTGTTCATTACGTAAAAATTTCTAAAATTTTAAACTTATCTCCAACTTTATTTGTCAAAGTTCGCTAAAGTCATATTATACGCCAGACAACTGAATTTCGAAACGAACACACAGAGTCGAGTTCGTAAAAAGACTAGACTAGACTAGACAGACATCTAGCACCTCTTCCGCCCCTCACGTCGCGACACGTGTATATTGAAATTCCAGAGACGCTAGCCTGCATAGCTAAATGGCTGAGCGCTTTGTGTAAACTATGCATGTAGCTTCATTCGAACCGAATCAGTGCTGAGCACATCGGCGAATTTTATTTCCTGCATTCAGGACGATTTTGGCTTCCAGAGCGCTAAGTGGTTTTATAGTCGAGTTACCTATAGAAGATTTGAATTTTGATGTGGACCGTATGGAATATTGAGGTTGTCAAGAACAGAAACGTGACTATAGAATATCAAAACGAATGATATTGGGGTGCTGGTAAGTCCCACTTGAATGGTCGAACTACTTTATCAAATGACTAACACAAAAACGAAGTAAAACTTTGTTTTGCTAGAAGCAGACTCAAAATTTAAACTCTAGATTCGAAGTTAAACGTTTATTATGAATAATGGAACAATCAGAAAAGCAGAGAGCGCCAGACTTAGTGCCGCTGCAACCGTTTTGTATTTCGCCTTAATTAATAAATATTTAGCTGCAATTAGGCGTGTTCGTTCCCGGAATAGAGCGTCTTAAATTTGCTTTTCATGTTGTGCTGATTGCCAATTTATTATCAGAGAGTTTCAGAACCATATGTAGAAGAAGGTATCGATAATACATTCTAGCCTTCATTTTATTTAGTTCACATTTTCAATCTGGATCTCAGGATCATTATGCACAGTTCTCTGATTTTAAATCTAAATGTAAAACTTTAGCATAAAGAGATTATGAGTTTTTCTTTTTCTGAAGAGAGCTGAGCACTGTGTTTCTGTGACATTTTTGTTGATCTGTGATTTCTCAAAGGAGGTCACATGAACTTCCTAGCTGTATGTATGCGAACAACAAATTAGCGGGGCCTTGTGATAAATCAAGGTAGGTATTGGTCAGTTGTTGTGGTGAATCTACATCTCTAGCGTAATTTAACGCTGAATAATTCGGCCGATTGGCTATTGGCTCTACTGATCAGTCAGTGGGGTGGTTCTAGGATATGTTGATAGGGCGAACTCAGAAAGTTAAGATCGGACTTTTTGAATTTATATCAGCTTCGAAGCAGCGTTTGCATTGTCCTAGGGTGGCCAGTGTGCTCCTCTATTGTTTCTGTGTGAGATTGAAAATTACATTTTAAAACTGCGAGTATCTGCTGCATGCTACATGCTGATACTGTTTAGAATCGTCGAAGATATTGGTTCACGAGTTTTAACCAGCTGGTTAGATTTTAATAGATTATCATTGAATGCTGCTAAGTGTATTTCTATAAGCTTTTTAAGGTATAAGAAAAAACTTACTGCTTGAATTAGGGAACAAGAGTTTGTTGTGAACTCAGTCAAAGACTTGGAGATATACCTATTGGACTTCTGAAATCATGTAAATACTATGTAAAGTGATTGGAGCTTCACTATGTTGGTGTGTTCTGTGATATCGTAGAAGTGCTTTCTGATCAAAGTTGTGGGTTGGTTAAGTTTGGACATATTTGTACATTATCAAGAAATAGCTATTATTTTTCCGCTTGTGAATTTTATAATCCTGTCAATATAACGTTTTCAAGCAGAAATGCAACAATTTTGTAGAGGTTCTAATTTTGATATGATATGTAATTTAGTTTTCTTAAGCCATACAAAAGTTGTGAACAATAAACTTTGAGAACCGAGAGAAGATTTCACTTCTTCAAATGCAAATCCCATCAGTTTCCCCAACGGCTTGACAAACATCAACACAAAAAGTGGTGACTCAATTTTCCGAAAAATTTATTTTATGCAACGTCTTTGGCAACAAGCACAAAGTTTTCTCGCTGAATAAAGGAAAACGGTAAGAATATACATAACAGAAATAAAAAATAATTGCATTTCGACACCTCCTTTACCAATTTTGAAAGAAAAGCATCTAGGTACGTCTAGACTTTAATAAAAATGTAAAATAGGTGAACTAGTGTTTGCTGACGAAAATTGAAGGAAACGCCCGTATACGACATTTAAAATGGAAAAGAGTATGCTGGAAGCAGATTTTGCATTTTGTTAATATTTTTTGAGATTATCTTGTTCATCATTGGACTATTTTTATGTATGCTAATGGCTTTCTGTTGGTGCTTTAACTGATTTTTTTTATATTATTTTTGTCTATTCCGAATAGTTTTATTACTATTACGTTGATTGCGTTACGGTTATAGTATGGGCTTAGATATTTAGCTACTTCCATCACAGTTAGTTAGAAATATTTTAAGGGCCAAAGACTCTACTCTACAGGCATGAGACATACTCCCGTACTTATTCAATTACCAGCTGCAATCAGATTGGAAATTAAATTAAAAAAGAAAGAACCAGACTCATCAAGCAAAGACGTCAAGTTATAATTTCGTTTTCTTGTGATAAATTGTAACTAAAGTCAGTCCGAACGGGTCGAGAGGCAAACTACTCCACTGTCAAATAAAATTTTACAACGTGAACTCGAACGACGAGTGGCAGTTGCTTATTGGATTTGCACGACTATCAACACTGTCTGATGGCTTTTTGGCACCGGAGAGTCTTCGCATCTACAGTTAATTTTCATCAGAGGGAGTTTTAAGAAAATCTAGTAGGTACTTAATAAAATAGGTATGCATTTTGTACTATGAGCTGAAGAAATTTGAATCGATATCGTACGCTTGCAAAACTATTTCACTTTAATTTAATTACAATACCTAACGCACAGTGCCGGATTTACCAATTTGCCGCCCTACGCCTGTTCTAGGCGCGTAGCCAGAAAATTCAGATGGGGTGGGGGTTTCGCTATTGAAATTTAGAAACATTGTATGACCATAGGGATGTCAGAAAAAAAAAATTGTAGAATTTTAAGGTCAATGTTTTATATGAAAAGAATAAAATTTTGAGGGTAAAAAAGTATATGCTAAAACATAGATTTCGTATTTCGTGGTTTTTATTTATACTTTCTGCCGGCGTTTACAGACTTTATGATTTTTATGGTAGGTATCTATTCTTTGTGCTTTGTTATTTTTTATATTTGTTATAATTTTGTTCGAATTTATCAAAAATCAAATAGAGGTCCAACGCGAAACAGAACCGCGTTTCGCGTTGGATCTTCGGCTTTCTTTTCCGATAATTTTTTGTCTTTTTCTGATTTTTTTTTTTTTTAAATTTTGCCGCCTCCCCAGATTTGCCGCCTTACGTCTGTGCGTAATGTGCGTATAGGGAAATAGGGCACTGCTAACGCAAAAATCAGGACAAGACTAGCACTATTATTACAACACTTTGTTTAATTACAAGTCTGATCATACAGTGTGTCCACTTAAGTAAGTTCGCAGCATATGGGAAACTTTTTTATTATCAATTTTACGAAAAAAGTTATTCTTCATGAAAGTGTCTGCTCCTTGAAAAAATACTATTAAACTATTGAAACTTGAAATAGCATGTACAGGGTGGTCAAAAAATAGAAAAATATACAGGGTGTTTCCGAAGTACGGTTCGTAACTTCAGGATGTGATTCCTTACAATATTTCATGCGTCCGGACATGCGTAGTTTCTGAGATACACGGTGTCAGAGTTTTAGAAAAATTGGTTATTTAGCTCAAAAATCCCTTTTCCAATTTTTTTTTTTCAAATTTGGCAGGTTTATTTGTGATAACGAAAGGTATCTTTTGACTGTAATATGACTTGCTTGATCTGAAAAAAATATCAAATAAGTTATAAAAAAATAATGACATGCCATTTTTTTTTCTACTTTTACGAAAAAACCCTGTATGCTTTTCCATTTTCTGACCACCCTGTACATGCTATTTCAAGTTTTAATAGTTTAATATTATTTTTTCAAGAAGCAGAAACTTTTATAAAGAATAACTTTTTTTCGTAAAATCGATAGGTAATAAAAAAGTTTCCCATATGCTGCGAACTTAAGTGGACACACTGTATATTCAAGATCATCAATGTCTTGTGTCATTACCACTTGATCGTCTGCGAAGCTAATGGCCGTTTGCACCGCTCATTTTAAGGGAGGTTTAATGATAATCAACGTTTAAAGTGACATTTATACATGTAAAAATGTTACTTTAAGCGTTGATTATCGTTAAACCTCCCTTAAAATGGTCGGTGCAAATGGCCATAAGGGTATAGATGGTGTTGTCGTTAAGCAAGATACCCATATTGCTACATTCCATTGTAGTAACGCTTTTTCTAAAAATATTTTGAAAAGTGTAGGAGACAAACAACAACCTTGTTTTAAACCTTTGTTTGTGAATAAACCGTTGGAGAGTATACCGTGTTTCCAACTTTTATTTTTAAATGAGAGTTTTTGTAAATTTTCCTAATGTGTTACGTTCAAATTTTGCCTTAATACGTAACTGAAGATTTCGAATGAATTCGGTAATTAATTCAGGTATTTGTGAGGGTATTTATGAAGCTTTATACCTGAGGATTAATATTTTTCAGTGATTGATAGGTTTTTCATTGGATTTTACTAGATTTCTACCTCTTTGATTGGATGCGAAACAATATCTAGTTATTGAACAAGGGTATATTTTTCGAGGTAATAATGAGTAAATTCTTTGTATTTAGATGACAGGATAGTTTTAGGATAATAAAGCCCTACTGTTAGGATCGAAATCTATTTTATTTATCTTACGAAAGTTGTCTAAAAGGCCCTAAATGTCGATGAAAAGGTTTGTTCACTTTCAAATAAATATCAATTGGCAACACTTACGAGTCACGTATTTTCCATTATTAAAAATTCTGCAACATCACACATCACTTTCAGACTTTAAAACGCTTTTTCACCCTTAATTTCGATTTTATTTGCATTTTCCCGGTTATTTACTTTCGCCGAATAAAGCCAATTTTAAGCGAATAACCACAATTTTGTGGTTTTAACCGCGGTTACCCTTTGGTTCAAGATGACAGATCACTTGATGATGTCATTTCATTGTATTCGCTTAAACGCGTTTGGTATTAACCGCGGTTTTACCCCTGCTGTATTATTGCTATTTGTTTTTATATTTTGAATTTGATTTATTTTTATTTATTTATTATTTATTCACATTTATTGCATCCTAAGTATACACTTAGGTATTGCAAGAAATTCGGAATTTTGATTTCATGCTGATCGGAAAATGGAAAAGGGGAAAAAAATAGCCGTTTTATTTGGTTTGGAGATGTGTTTTTCTGAAGACAGTGCGGAACGGAAATAATTGATTTGTCTAGGAAATCTGCCAATTTGTTGCATTTTTTTTTAAAGAAAAGACATGAGACCGAAATCAATTGAAACAGATAATACACTTGCCGTTAAGAAGTAGATTAGCTGTTTCTAAGTCTCCAACCTGTATTTGGTAATCCGCACCTTCATGATTTATGCTTAGGGAAAAAGAATCTGAAGTATCTATAATTTCTGGACCTTTTTTTACTTCACAGTACCGAGATAATACCAAACAACACTGCTAAAAAAAGAAAATGTCAACAATTCAAATAATAACCGCAAAATAAAAACCACTCCCGAGCTGGGTTAAAACGGGTTAAAACCGCAATTTTGCGGTGATAAGTATGACATTTTACAGCTGATCCATGACGTCACGGAGTCATAACCAAAAGAAAAACCAAAGTCGCATAAATGTTGTGGTAAATACCAATCCGAAATGGTGAAAACCAATCTTGTTTGGTTATTCGCTTAAAATTGGCTTAAGTGTGGTTATGGGACATTTGTTGTTTCGTTCCAGGCAGCGCTGTTGTCGAGGTTTCTTGACCACTGTGGGTAATAGAGTCACTGTAGTTGTGACCACTGAACGACTGGTCATTTTGATAGTTTTTGTACTAAAGACTGGGTAGATGCTGATTAATAAGTAATTAATTAATGTTAATTGGTGTTAGGGGAGAAAATTCGATAACAACTTTGAGTTTTGCTGGTCATCAATTTGTCTAGGTTGCTCCTTTCCAAGCTGATTGTTCCGTTTTCCTGGTCAAGACCGGAAATCTGGCACCAGAGGGCATCAAAAAAAAAAAAATGGAATTCTGCTAAATTTTTCATATTGAGCTCATCTAATAAATCGCTGAAAATAAGGTCGTCCTTTTAAATTCGCACCTTGAGCAAATAACAAGTGGCAGATTTTACCAGCGGTCCTTTTTGCTAAGTTTTTTGGAACATCCACCTTTTGTGGGATTTTGGAGGCATTGGAAACTCAAGTGGTTGCTGGCTTAATTATTGGTTTTGGGGTGAAACTTGGTTTTGGTCGTAAGTCCCCATATTTGTAAGCCAACCACTCGGAATTTTCTGGAGACAAAGGTCTACGCCATTTTGTTGAATTGTCGATGCGAGAGGAGAGCACGTTTTGTTCAACTAGCCCAATTTGTACCCAGATAAATTTAAACGTTTTTATCAATCTGAATTTACCTTTTTTTCGTTATCAATATTTAGATTAGCATATCAGTGATTTTTGTAAATATTTGGAATTCTATAAAAAAAAAAGGCAATTTGACCTCCACGAGGGTCCATTTGTTAGTAAAAAACTCGTTAGTCACTTCCAAAAGGGGCATTAATGGGCTAATTAATTAAGGGGAATTGTTTTCAAAAGGAAACTTACGGGTTTCAGGGGATTTTCCTATATTAATTTTATAATGGATGTATTAATATGTATTATAAGTATAAAGGAGTTTAAGTTCTAAGAATTTCTGTGCACATCTGTAAGCAAATGTATAAATTTCTATAAGCCTATAGCTGCCTAGACACAATTTGCCATTTTGCACTTTCTGTAGATTACAGAATATCTTATAAGATCGTATATATTTCCGATCGGTTGTTTGGCAATCGATTCGTTTTGCAGTGTCTATAGGCTGGCTATATTTATAGATTTGCTTACAGATGTGCACAGAATTGACACGTTAGTTTGGATTTTACCTTACCATTGGGTTCTTCCTTTTCGACGGTTTGCTAGTTGAGGTGTCCAGAGTACCCAAAATACTGAACTTGAAATCGAAAGTTATCATTTTTAAGAAGGAAAGTCTATGGATGTTGATGGGTCTGTTATCAGGGCTGTGAGGCTGTCATGAGACAGTTATAGAAAATGGATGTTTAGATTGCAGACAGGACCACAAGGGGGTGATGTACCCGTTCACTTATTAACGTTTCTTAATATTTTTTTTACTTATTAATTGTATTTCTTATATTTAACTTGGTAGGACATGTCCAAGTTCTGTTTTACTGCCTTCATTATTACAATGGGTCTCCTGCACCAATGATTTTCAATTGACTATATTTAAGGTGACATTTTGTACAAACCCGCCCTGGTATACCATGGTATAAGCGTGCACAGGTTTTAATTTATATTATTATTCTTTTATTCCTTAATTGTTCTCTTTTACTCTCATTGGGGTAAGGTGGTCAAAAATGTATTGATAATTCTTGAATTTATTACAGTATCTTATGAGACCATTACAAATTGGTCCTTGCTACCTTTTGGTAATTTTGACATTTACATTTAATAATAATATATACTGTGGTATTTTATATAGTATATTGCCTTCTATTGGCCTTTGTAATGCAATTCCAGTTCTGAACATACCCCCCCTCATTTTATTAAATAGATTTATAATCATTGCTTTTAAATTATTTTACCTCTACTAACCTCAATCAAACTAAGGTAAAGTTATTTTAAAGGATAGGTACATCGGGTAGGTACATTTTTATAGGAATTTTGGAGATCAGGGACTTTCTGGTATAAGTCCGCGGATGTTATTTTGTAAACCAGTGGTGCCCTATAAAGCTAACTTTAAATATTGAACCTACTCCCACACCACTGAGTAGCCGCGAACACTTTGTTGCGCTGGCCGCATTCCTTAAGGGTGTCTTACTGTACCTAGGCCTATTAGGGTTTACTTATTCAAAGTAATTATTCAAGCAGTGCCACGTTTTTTCGCTGATTGAAAAGTTTAGAAAAATAAAATAAAAAAAAAAATAAAAATAAAAATAAAAATAAAAATAAAAAAAAATAAAATAAATTAAAAATGAAATACAAAATAAAATTCAAATAAGGATCTTGAGATTGTAGAACTGAAGGTCGAAGTGCGTGCAAATTATGCCCTAGCTCAGAACTAAACAATTCGGAGAGAAGGGCTGGGTTTTAGTTTTGGGCGCCACCGACTCTGGACAGATGAGTCGGACTCTCCAGGATGTTATCTGGCTTCAGGTCCTTACAATTCAAACAATAATAAAGAAAAAAAAATATTTAAGAAAAGCTAAAATTAGGCTGTGTGCATAAAACCAAAATCGAGCGGTATAGTATGTTTATTTACCAAATGGCCGCAGTCCACAATGAACAATATAATAAAAAAAGAATAATCAAGTAAATTAGCAATATTACCAAAGTGCGAAAACTATTTACTATTTATTAAAAGGTACAATCACTGAATTGTCATTAATTCAATTAATAAAATGACCTTGTAATGAAGCGTTAACTAACAAATACAGAAATGCTATACTTTTGAAATAATTGCTATAGTCATGAACAATTAAATTTAAATGCAAAAATGTTATTAAAACTCAATAACCAAATGAATAATAAAAAAAAGGTATAAATAGAAAAGTTCTAAATATAAATTGAAGAGAAATAGAAAAAAAAAATGAATAATTAGTTGTCGGAGCGGTTATCTTACACTTACGTAACCAGAACTACCAGTAAGTTGACATAAATTCATCAGGTTATGCCTAGCTAAGTAACCTATATTAGTAATTCATTTACCACATTGGGACAAGCACTGAATTACTCCCTGAAATACCGTAGTGATCACTGTGGTGTACAAATAGAGACAGAATGTAAATAAACAATAAAATATAGATAGATAGGTTTATTAAAGCTAGTACGATTACGATACCGTTCCAGGTGATAGTAGTTGATACAATCAACCAGATTATTCCTGGTTACTGGTTGTGATTGAGATGGTTCAACCAATCTTAATGTTTGTTCAGAATTTACAGTCCAGAAGGCTGGTGTAACCGTCCAACTACTTAGGCTGGTGTCTGATAGCCTTATAGTTCAATTTCGGTTACAATTGGACGTGTATTGTTGTAACCGCGAGTAAAAACTCGGGGGTAAAAGAAAAAACCCTAAGAGAAACAGTATTATAACACACTGTATTTGTAATTGAACCATAGCGAAGCACTTCACGAATAGATTGAATTAGAAAATGAAACTACAATGTAACTCAATTTACTTGATAAAAAAAAACTATAGCTCTTGAAAATTATTTTAATAGAAAAATTGAACAATAATGTATTAATTAATTAAATTAGATGAAATCATAATAATGGAAATAGGGTTTGTTTGCCTCGAAAATCTCTGGCAGTCTGGATCGAAGTCTGGATTGGATATCCTGGAGTGAGTGAGATGATACTTTACTCTTTAGGGCAGCTTTTAACTAATGGTTAAATTGAAAAAGTCAGAATCTACTGTGGGAAAAAAACGTGTGCAGCAACTTACCGAAATGGCTGTTTTTTAGATCCGATAACATCGGCGAAAATTATGGCACTTTACGAAAGTGAAACACAACGCAAGGTAACTCAGTGTGCCATAAATTCAATGAAGAAGAAAACCAGGTCCAAAATCCCTTTTTAAGGTGAAGAAAAAAAATTAATTCTTCAGGAGGACCTTTTCTTCCAAACAGTCAAACGTGGAAAGAAAAGTGCTAGACATAACATCAATTAGCTAAGCTACAGGTAGAAATTCAGAGATGATTGTGGGGTCGTATTTTCGAATTCATTCGAGTACATTTCGTATACGAAATTTGATTGACAGCAATGTAAATTAAATGGGGAGTATTCGAAATCGAATCAAATTTCGTATGCGAGAATATTCGAAAATACGACCTCAGGATAACGACAAACGTCAAAAATTAATCGATAGAATTCTCACTTACCAAAAATTGCACACAACAATATAATCCGAGAAAAATGACAACGGCAGACGAATAATGATATCAACAACAAACAACTATCCCATAAAACAATCATAAGTGATCCGTTTGCAAAATTAGAGGGCTTAAAAATTAATCGACGATACTAAAAACATTACTAATCGACTGCCAGTTGACAGAATTAATGACACTTCAAAAGTCAAAAAACCGAAAGCAATGATAGCGCAGAAAACATCTCAAAGACTATCGAACCGATGATTGACCCGGGTTTCACTGGAACTTGCACCGAGTTTAATAACTCAATGACCGAACAGAGTAAGTACGAACGGGGCAGCTCTGTACATACACTTGAAAACGGATTTGATCTCGGAACATAACCCCAAACAAAATATTTTTGACAAATGAATATTTATTTGTTAGAGAGATTTTTTCAGGTAATGACCAACGTGAATACAGGAACACAACGGTCCTGTTTGGGAATCGACCCACTGAGCAGTGGACCCAGACTTCCCGTGCCAATCCTTGACGCGTTTCGTCCTTGTTAGGACTCATCAGAAGGACATAGGCTGAAGCTCCCTGTCCAAGCAAAATTGAACTTCGTTGACCAGTCAGAAACAACTACTCCGAGGGCAAATACCCCTACCGGCGTTGAACTACACTGATTGGTCTGAGCTTTCGTTGGCAATGAAAATTGTTAGAGAGATTTTTTCAGGTAATGACCAACGTGAATACAGGAACACAACGGTCCTGTTTGGGAATCGACCCACTGAGCAGTGGACCCAGACTTCCCGTGCCAATCCTTGACGCGTTTCGTCCTTGTTAGGACTCATCAGAAGGACATAGGCTGAAGCTCCCTGTCCAAGCAAAATTGAACTTCGTTGACCAGTCAGAAACAACTACTCCGAGGGCAAATACCCCTACCGGCGTTGAACTACACTGATTGGTCTGAGCTTTCGTTGGCAATGAAAATTGTTAGAGAGATTTTTTCAGGTAATGACCAACGTGAATACAGGAACACAACGGTCCTGTTTGGGAATCGACCCACTGAGCAGTGGACCCAGACTTCCCGTGCCAATCCTTGACGCGTTTCGTCCTTGTTAGGACTCATCAGAAGGACATAGGCTGAAGCTCCCTGTCCAAGCATTGGACAAGTCAAGGATTGGCACGGGAAGTCTGGGTCCACTGCTCAGTGGGTCGATTCCCAAACAGGACCGTTGTGTTCCTGTATTCACGTTGGTCATTACCTGAAAAAATCTCTCTAACAATTTTCATTGCCAACGAAAGCTCAGACCAATCAGTGTAGTTCAACGCCGGTAGGGGTATTTGCCCTCGGAGTAGTTGTTTCTGACTGGTCAACGAAGTTCAATTTTGCTTGGACAGGGAGCTTCAGCCTATGTCCTTCTGATGAGTCCTAACAAGGACGAAACGCGTCAAGGATTGGCACGGGAAGTCTGGGTCCACTGCTCAGTGGGTCGATTCCCAAACAGGACCGTTGTGTTCCTGTATTCACGTTGGTCATTACCTGAAAAAATCTCTCTAACAATTTTCATTGCCAACGAAAGCTCAGACCAATCAGTGTAGTTCAACGCCGGTAGGGGTATTTGCCCTCGGAGTAGTTGTTTCTGACTGGTCAACGAAGTTCAATTTTGCTTGGACAGGGAGCTTCAGCCTATGTCCTTCTGATGAGTCCTAACAAGGACGAAACGCGTCAAGGATTGGCACGGGAAGTCTGGGTCCACTGCTCAGTGGGTCGATTCCCAAACAGGACCGTTGTGTTCCTGTATTCACGTTGGTCATTACCTGAAAAAATCTCTCTAACAATTTTCATTGCCAACGAAAGCTCAGACCAATCAGTGTAGTTCAACGCCGGTAGGGGTATTTGCCCTCGGAGTAGTTGTTTCTGACTGGTCAACGAAGTTGAATATTTATTTGTTTATGAAAATCAGATGATGAAATTTCAAATTGGAATCAAAATATTGATTTGTTTTGATTTTGAAATTGAATTAAAATTTGGATTAAAATCGAGAAAAAATCATTACAGCACAGGAACTAGTAGTAGTAACAAATGAAAATAGAATTTGACTATTGAAAATTAGGAAATTTACAGGATCTACAACCGTTGAGATTGTTGTTGAAATTTTATAGAGAGAAAATGTTGACAAATTTAAGGGAATTTTGAATAGAAAACTGAAAGTAGGTAAGAATTAGTTGTGCAATTTTGGCCTGTTACAACAGTTTAAGGGTTAAATTTGTGCGCAACAGTATCTTAGTTGTTCTTTGATTTCTGGCCACCCTGAGGTACATGTGAATGAAGAAGTTAGGTCGTCCATATTTTCTTACGTAGGTCAAGGTATCATGAGTGTATTCGTGTATATGTCTCTGACTTCCTATGTAAGATGAGGGTAAGATCATCATTGTTCCAATGTCGTCAATGTAATCTTCCGCGCGTAGTTTCTTCTGATTTAGTCTTATATAAGGCAACCGTTCCGCTTCTATTTTTGTATACATATCTACCAGGAATTGTTGGAATAAACGGCTAGTGTTGAGCATGTGATTGTATGTTTCATTATCTCTGATCATTAGGCGGTAAGCATAGAACTCCTTGGAAGTGACATTTTTGTTTGTTTCTACACCTGCTTCAAGTTGAATTTGTTTCAAATTGAAATGATATCCGTCCTCCCCGTATAAAAATATAAATGGATATTGTAGAGCATCATATGAGCCGTATGCCTCTGCAATGCGTTGGAGTCCTTTCCTTCTTTGTTGTACAATTATGTCACTGTTTGTGTTTTCATTGTCCACAATCACGATGGCGACTTCGTCTATGCGAGGTGGAATAAATCGACATTCGCGTTCTTCAGGTGGTCTCTTGTCGGCTCGAATTATAACTTTATAGTCATCACGAATCATTCGGTCTAGTGCTGTTCTGAATACGAAGGAGAATGGATTAATGGATATTGTATTTGTGGTGTAAGATACTCTGTACAACGCCATCTCTGCTTGTGTTGATCGAAGTGACACCGAAAGAAGTCATTTGAAATCAAATCTTTTCATCAAGAAATACATTAAGTATACTTTCCACACTTTATTTTCGACACGATATGACACACACTTCTTTGATTGCTTCTTCTTAGATCTTCTTATCGCGCTATTCTATACACAACTGAACTAGGTCACGCGGCGGGGTGGCTCTGCTTATATACTTCAGTCGATTGTTTCGGATATGTTCAAGATAACTCCATTAAAGAACATTCTTGTAATGCCTAAAAAATCACTGTTCTTTACTTGAATCTAACTTAGATGGGGACTGATCAATAATTAAATGTCATGATCAGTGTTGGGCTGGATTGGAAGTCGGTCTCAAATGGGTTTTAAGGGCCGGCCATCTCCCTTATTTTAAGCACTAGGCGCGAGAGTCATCCCCTGGGACCCCTATGCGGTGTTGTGCATATTTTTTCCAACAAAAAGTGAATTTAGCAACGTTACATTCCCGCATGCACCATAAGAATTGTATAAGGATAAGTGTATATTAAATTTAACCCAATTTGTCTTTGGAATCTTCAATCTATGTTTTAGAGAGAAATTGAATTCTGGTCATCGAAGAGTTTTGCTCATATGGCTTTCTATGAAAGGGTAACTGGAAAATATTTGTTGAAATAAATTATGTATATTTTTCTGTAAAAAAATCATATTGTTACCTACTAAGCGTTTGCTAATACTCTGTGAATCAGTCACCCTTTCTAAATAGCCATAATTGATTGCATCCACTCTAATGTAAATTCAATTTAAAAGCAATAAAAGGCTTCAAGTGGTCCAAAATGTTCCAGAATATTCTCCAACATTCGAGAGTGTTCTGGAATGTTCCACGATGATTTGGAATGTTTCCGAACATTCCACAAATATCCAAAAGGTCGAGGAATACTCTCGAATTTTCTGGACTGTTCTAGAAGTTTCTAGAGGGCGAAATTTCCAGCTCTTCTATCTTCAATACATGTCCTTCAGGTAAGAAAGGAAATCTTATTCATGAACTGGAGATAGAAGGTTACCATACCATATAACTATAACTTCCTTGATCGTACCGGGACTCGGGACTCATACTTTATTCTATAATATATATTGAATATAGATCAACAATAACCCCCTTCGTCCTAACTAATCCTCAATAAAAATGAATCCTTCCTTGCTTTTGATACACCACAGATCTGTAATGGCGATTCAAATGATTTCATTTTATTCGATTAGCATGGTGTTTGTGGGCAGAGCATGTCCTCAACTGCAGGACAGCGAAGATACCGGACCACTCGCACTGCTAGTAAAATTGTTTTCAGGTTTACCTAGGTCCTACAATTTATTTGCCTGATACAATCGAATTAACACTATTAGGTATATGTGAGAATTAGCCAGAATCTCTTTTTTATAAGCGCTAACTTCTATGGGTCTCAACATAACAGCTTTCTTCTGGCTTCTTTAGTAGATACACGTATTTACATGATCAAGAGTGAACAGCGTAAAAAAATTCCAAATGCTCTAATCGAAGCAAAGGTAGGTGGCTAACTAGAATTATGAGATCTGTTCCAACACGTCAAAAGCCGCCCCCTCGGTTTCGAAACCCCTCAGTATACGAATTTCGGATGTTATACACACATTGAAGGTTTTGCGCTGTGTTGAATCAAAGTTATGGAATATTTAGCAACCCACGCAAATTTCGTCCCAGTATTGACCTTTCTCATAAATTACATTACCCCGTTTTATAGCCATTTCCCATTCTCCTGTTAGTCTAGTCTCCCCTGCACGCCGGGATCGTCGAATAAGGGTCAAGGTCGTCCTTGTTCTCTCGTTCTCCCCCAAAAAGTCTAGCCAGAGCGGGGGTACGGAACTCCAAGATAGCGTGACGGAAGATGCGTGGGCGCGATTTCCTACCGAAATTTTCAACGGGGAATCGTAGTTCGGAAATATTGCGTCTGGGTCAGCACTTTGTCTTAATAGATTACGTGACGGAGGCCCGAGCCCAAGAAATTTTTATTTACGAGGGGGCTTTGAAGGCAGTTTTTTTGTCATCTAGCTTTAACGAAATGCATTAGGTAGAATGAGAAAAGCTCAGTGGGCTAATGAAAACAATTTTTTTCCAGGAATGTAGTTGAGCTTTTACAGAAACAAACGGAGGCTGCAATTTAATTTTTTTTTCCAAGTCTTACTCATCCGGATAATCAAACGTTTCAAATTATAGGTAAGAACATCAAATCAATGAAATCTTTATTAAATTAGTAATTTTAGAACTAACAAAAACGTTCAATCTTCCACGTTTTTAACGAATGGCCCCGTTTTCCAAAAACACTTTCAGAATATTATGTAACTTTATAGCTCTACCCGAAACGGAGGTCGCAAAACTAATGCTTCATAATGTTGACTTGATTTGATGTCACGGCAAAACCTAATTTGGCCATTAGGGACGGATAGTAAAACCCAAATTTTACTATCTTTGAAAGTTAGATGTTACTGCTGCGTCGTAAAACGTTAATGGCAACTGGAGTATTTTTTGAGACCTCGTTAAAGGCTTCGTAACTTATCGTTTTATCGAAATGTGGGTGTCGGGTGGGGTTGTGAAACTTGATGTTAACTATTCAGTACCTAGTTATTTTATTTACTATGGAGGTGAATATTGTAGCAGAGTTTTTGAAAACTATTTGAGGATGGCTGACATCATTCATCACACACCTGGATAAACCGGTACGGTTGAGCGGATTAATCTTATTCGTACTTTTGTTAAGAAAGCCAAAGGTTTGAAGTTTGATGAGCAAGTTAGTAAGTTTTTGTGGTGCTACATGAGAAACCGTTGTGTTGATCTATAGGAGTTTCTGGCAGTGAGGTCTCCCCACGTTCCTAAGATTGACAGGAACCAGTGCTGTAATAGTATATTCTTCACCGAGCATATAATTCCAGTATTTGCGAATAGAAGACTACTTTCTCTTCCAAATTTTTGAACCATAATTCCTTGTCAGAAAAAACAAAGAGTGATTAGGAAATCGTACGTCGCATTATTGTTTCTTTATTGATCAGGATTTCTGACATGACACTACAAAATTAAAGGAAAATATTGCTAAGACAGCTAAGACCTACGGTTAAAAAATCATAGCCATCTTTGATTTACGCACCTATATATACGATCGTAATTTAGTAACTTACTAGGCTAACAACTCCTGTTCCCAATATTGGCTGAATTGAAGGCAGACCGAATATGCTTCCAATGTTGTGAAGGTAGATTTTCGTGGATACGACTCCGTATTTGCAACAAAGACCTTCCAACGATGTGGAGAGGAGGCTATCCAGACTAACGCTACTTGGGAATCTGACCCAGGCAAATATTTCTTCAAAGACTAAAATTTTTTCGAAAACAGATCTTATCCAATGCCTTAAATCTACAAGAAGAGCAGCGTGGCATAGTTCCAGGCGCGGAAGAGAAACTGTTTTTAACGGAGCAATTCTTATTTTAGCTGTGACGAAGGAAATGAAAATGCCCTCAGGAGTAAGAAAACGAAAATATATCACAGCTGAATAGCCAATAGAACTAGCGCCGCAAAATCAATGCAATTGGCAATTTTGTATATTATCTGGAACTACTCGTCGTGTTAACGGGATGGAACCTAACACTAGGCAGTTCAGACTTAAATTAATTCCAAATATCAACAATAGATTCGTCAGGCCCACAAGCGTTGCATAATATGTTTCGCCATGAGAGTAACTGTACTTAGAAAGCCTTGAGGATCGAACAGCCGTGGTATTTGACTTAGGATATTTCTTTTTGTGCCAAGTCTCTGCGAAAATGTGTCACTTTCAGGGTTCCACTGTAAATCTAACATGTTTTTATAGGAAGGATCTTCCTTGTCGAAGCTTAAAGACTTTTGGCGATTAGATTCTGAAATATTTGCTAGAACCTCTATGGGCAGTTACTGGCTCATTTTCGAAGTTCAAATCTTCCTGATTTTGGTAAAGAAATTAATTCTTGTTGTAGGGAGACACTGTAACATTGCAAATGTCACTTGCCTTTTTTTAATATAAATAATCTTTGCATTTTAAATTTTATATAATTATTCAGCCATATGACGGCATCTATTGCCGGCTGAATGTATTATTTTATCGACGATCCCGAAAAGGGAGTAGGCGTTTTCTTTTATACTACCTAGATCTACTCCACCCCAGTACTTCGTTGCTCTTTAACCTCGTTAATAGTTTTCGAACGTAGCAGTTTTAACATAGCTGAGGGTCGACAGGTTGACAGTGTTTTCCTTCAAAACTCTGAAGTGATTTCTATTTATTATGGAAGAGAAAATTGAAGAGTCCCTTTTCTACTCTTGCCGTTGCCTTGAAAAGGTCCGAGTGTGGCCTAGGGGATCAGTCACCTTCCTTAAGTCAAATTACCGTTCTCGTGGAAAAAGTACCTTATCGCCATTCAGGCATTACCTTATCTTAGCGAAAAAAAGTTGTGTAAGGCAGTAGTTCATTGATAAACGGAAAAATTTAATTAAAAAGTCTCGTGATTACCGTTTTATTTAAGTTTGAATTTCGAAACCCACGTGGTAAGTTTCTTTAATATTTTTTTATGTGATAGTTGTTCTCTATTACTTCTTATTGTTACCGGGGACCTGTATTTTCCGAGAAGCTGTTTTTCTCAAGGTATCCATTTTCAACAAGCCCCATCTCTGGGCATAGAGCTCTTGAGTCTTTTACGTGTCGATTCCTGTACCTCTACCTTTGACGAAGAAAACTGAACTTCTTGCCTTCCAGTGCAACTTTCCTCATCCAGTGACCAAAGACTGGATGGCTACCGACTACCGTGATCTACCTTCCTGTTGGCATTGAGGCTTGTATAGAGTTTCAATTATAACTGTTTCTACCTTTTTCTATGAAATCTATTTTATTATCAATTACCATATTTGATTGAATTTTTAGCGGCATTACCTTTAAATTCTAAAGTTTCAATTTCATTCGTTATTCTTGACAGTTTAGTGAACTTTGAATATTTTTTTCGATTTTTGATTTGCCCTATTCACTATAGATATATATTTTTTTAACCTAACTTTCAGTACCGTCATAATTGAATAACGTACCTATCTTTTATCTTTTATTAATCATAATCATTATTCTGAACTGCGGTCAAGGTTGCACAACATGCTCTAAATTTAAACTTTTGGAGTAAGTACCTTTAACGCCAAAAATTGATCAATTTTAAACCCTGGCCCCTATGACTTATTGTATATTTGAGGATTTCTAATAAATCTCCAGACCATTTAACCGTTATATAGCCCAACTTTCGATTTCTTTCAGGTACAAATTGATTTTATCGAACTTTTTTTTTTTGCAGAAGCTGACCATATTTGTCAATAGAATTTTTTAATCATTTATTTTTTTTTAGTTTTCTGGAAACTTGAATCTTTACTTATATGGTTACTATATTGAGCTACATTTTAATATTATTCTTTTTTTTTTAATTGATGAAACTGCTGATTGAGAGTTAACCTCTATTTTTTTGATTTTATTCAAATTGGTTTATCAGCAATTGATGTTATACTTTGAAATTATTTAATTCTTGATTTTCAATCTTACTATGAAATATATACTATTTTAATTTGATTTTTACCTAATTGTTTTATTGGTTACCTATAGGTCAGGATTTGGTTGAGTTATTTGTCTTATTTATTTATTTTTCAGAATTACTTATTACCATTTACTGATTATTTTCTAGGTGTGTTTCTGAATTTTCCCATCACATATTTTATGCAATTTTATTATTAATTAAAATAATAATAATAATAATAGTTCAGTGGCGCCCTTGCCATACTGTACTTATTAAAAACTATCAACCCACCCCTAATAAATATTCGCTGAGCAAACCGAGCATATTATGGGCCTCGGGTTGATTCATTAACAAAAGGGGTTACAACACAAGACTCAAGGATTGAACTACCCCAAAACAATAATTGACGAAAATTTGGATATCAAAAATTTGCGCCGCCCGAGGGTATTTTGACCTCTCTTGATTTGCAAGTTCGTTCAAAGTACGAATACATAAGTATGGTAAGAAGATAGGCCATAAGTCACAGTACTTAATATGTAAGTCTGAAGAGGTTTATTCGAATCGAAACGCCAAAGTATACCTACGTTGAAAATCCAGCAACAGTATGTTTCTAAGACACTGTTTTATATCGCTTATAAAAACTAGAGCATAGAATTGAAAAATATGTAATAGAGAAAAAATGTCCCTTTGCAACTTGGGACCAGTTGAAAGGACTGAATTTATTGAAACTGCATCGTTATCCTTGCTGCCTCATCATAAACAACTCTTAGTTTTGTGGTAACTGCATTACTCTTCTACGCAATCACACGCAATGGTGTAGTAAATACCAACTTTTTTTTGGAATCGAAACTTCGTTTGAAATTAAAATTATGTGTCCTGTATTAAGGTTATCCTGCATGAAATCTGAATAGTCTTTGTACAAAAAAGATTTTTTTTTGTAAATGAAACGAAAAGCAATATCATAGGAATTATAGGAAAAGTTATGCAAGGACAAATCCATAATAAATTCGATAAATCAAAACCTAACTTTCCACCATCGCCACCATCGCATATCTTAATTTTGTAAAACACATTTTATAAAAGAAAAGGTATTAAAAGTTATCAATGAAACTTTATACAAGCCTCCATTCCAACATAAGGTAGAGCACGGGAAACTGCACGTGGAAGTTGCAGATTCTAGCCTAGAATCAAGGTAGATAAGAGACTAAAAGTTCTCAGCTGTCGTCAAATGTAGGGCACACGTATTAACTCGTGAGGAATAGTCAATGATTGAATTAGTTTTAAATGATGGAAAAACTATATCAGGGTTCGCGGGGCTTTTCTTTCAAACTGCATGGAACTAAACGAGGCACTTTCTGAAATAAAACGAGTCGATGGTTGAATTAGTTGAATAATGGAAAAATTAAACAAGGTTTGTGAGGCTTTTCTTCCAAACGGCATAGAACATGGACAATCTTAATCTATGAAAAAAACGGGGAAATTTCTGAAATAAAATGAGTCAATGATTGAATTAGTTGAATATTGAAAAAATTATACGAGGGTTAGAAGAATTTTGTCACATTCGTCTTTTAAATTTGTAAGTGTTGGTTTGCCTAATAATAGTTATAATAATAGGTCTAGTACTATTATCATATTCAAATTTTGGTGTGATAGCCATTTCGTCGAACAAAAGAACACAATGTCACCTTCATTGAATCTACTTAATTTTCATAAATCTCAAAACTACATTTGAGATGCCAAGGTGAAATTTTACATGGGCAATTATTAATTCTTCTATGTCGGGGTTCTTATGGAGGAAACTGGAAACCCATTTTCAATAAGAACCTCATACCCTCCAGTACCACGTCATGCCACTTTTAAAACAAATGATTTCAAGAGCCTCTTATCTGTCCAGCTTTTTGTGCTCTTTGCTTGTTCCAATTCAACCAAAATTTGTTGATCCTCGTTTAAATTTTTTTCCTTTTTGAGATTGGTATAACGGATTTCCTATGTTAATATGTACTTCATTCTCAAGTTGTTTCAGATTTTTATCATCAGCATCTTTATTTTCTACTTTACTTAGAAATTTAGAATTCTGGCATAATATGCGCTCTGAATTAAATTATAATTTTCTGATTGAATTGATTAAAAATAAATAAATTTACATTAGAAAAGAATCTTTTTTTATAAGTAAAACAAGAGATTATACCAGGATTCGCGGCGTTTTTCTTTCAGCATGGAATAAAAATAAACGAGGCAATTTCTGAAATAAAACGAGTCAACGGTTAAATTAATTAAATATGTATTGGAAAAATTATACCTATCAGTGGCTGTTCTCTCAACAGACATTGAGCATGGACAATCTATACAGGGTTAGTAGAAAGTACTGCAACACTTAAATATCTTCAAAACTGCTTAAGTCGCGTTCACACAATTCGGAATCTGACAGTTTTTGGAAATGCGGAATTCAACAGTGCTATTGGCAATGTTGCCAGATTTTCCAGTTTTGCGCTACACGTAGTCTTTTTGTTATCTTAAATATAATGCCCCATTTATTTTTATTGCAATGAATTGGGCGTGCCAAACTTGATAAGATTCCAAACTTTCAGAATTCTATCGCTTCTAGTTGCTGGTATCTAGGGGTTTTTGGGCAAGCGAAATTCAACCGTAATATCGGCATTGTTGCCAGACTTCCCAGTTTTGCGCTAAACGTAGTATTTTTGTTATTTTGAATAGAAGGTCCCATTTATTTTTATTGCAATAAATTGGACATGCCAAATTTAATAAGATTCCAAATTTTCAGAATTCTATCGCTACTAGTTGCTGAAATATGCCAACACCGCATTTTCAGTGAACGGTATCGCACCGCTTGAATATCTTTAAAACCCCCCTAAGCTCGACCACTAAATTCGGTATCTGGGAATTTATGGGTAAGCGAAATTCAGCTGTGATATCGGCATTGTTGCCAAGTTTGCCAGTGTCGCGCTACAGGTAGTCTTTTTGTTATCTTAAATAAAATGCCCCATTTATTTTTATTGCAATGAATTGGTCCAAATTTTAATAAGATTTCAAATTTTGAATATGCTTCTTGTACTGTTAGATAGATACTACTATAGTGAGAAACATTCTGAGATAGTTACCTACCTTCCTAGCTATTTCAGGAGGAGCCACGAGCACGACTACGTGTAGCGCGAAACTAGGAAATCTGGCAACAATGCCGATATCACGGTTGAATTTCGCTTGCCCAAAAACCCCCAGATACCAAATTTCGTGAAAGTGCTTAAGCGGCGTTTGAAGATATTCAAGCGCTGCGATACTTTTCACTGAAAATACGGTGTTACCATATTTCAACAACTAGTAGAGATAGAATTCTAAAAATTTGTAGTCTTATCAAATTTGGCACGCCCAATTCATTGCAATAAAAATAAATGGGGAAGATAACAAAAAGACTACGTGTAGCGCAAAACTGGGAAATCTGGCAACATTGTCAATAGCACTGTTGAATTCCGCATGTCTAAAAACTGTCAGATTCCGAATTGTGTGAACGCGGCTTAAGCAGTTTTGAAGATATTTAAGTGTTGCAGTACTTTTTACTAACCCTGTATATATAAACGTGAAATTCACTCACTCACTGACTGACTGACTGATTAAACACGAAATCTCGAAAACTACTAAACCAATCGAGATGAAATTTTGCAAACAGGTAGGTAATAGGTTGGAGATGCTCACTAAGAAATAATATCAACATGGCCTTAAGCAATCGCCTTAAATAACCAAAAATAAGAAACGGTGTGGTGCGGGAGTGCGGGGAAAAAAGTGTAAACAGAAACAGACGACGTGTCAGCTGTCAAATTCAGAAATATGACAAGCAGAATCAAATTCATAGCGATTTCCATTTGCAGAATCAGTGCAAAAAAAAATGTGTTTTTGTCGTTATATTTTCATGCTTTCACCAGAAACGATTCTGAACAAATTCCACCGGTCCCAGGCTAAGCTAACTTCAAGTTTGAGACATGACATTCGCAATTCGTTCACGTATTCGACAGCAAGGTTCTGGAGTTTTTGTTCGGTTCCAAAACTGTTCGCGATAAAATAGGAACCTGAACCCATTCACAAGTTGGTTCGGGTTGCTCACTCCGAGTTACTCCGATCGCACTCCAGCCGTTATCTGATAAGCTAAAATCTGTTTTTTTTTTAAAGATAAAAGTCAAAATGACATTATGTTGGCAATACAATATAAAATTGTCAATCTTTCAAATTTTTTATGTAGAAAAGGCTTGTGTTGCCAACATAAAATCTGTTTTTTTTTTTAAAGATAAAAGTCAAAATGACATTATGTTGGCAATACAATGTAAAATTGTCAATCTTTCAATTTTTTTTATGTAGAAAATGCTTGTGTTGCCAACATAGTTACTAAATTTGTGACTTGGGGAATTATCTTTAAAAAAAAAACAGACTTTAGTTACTAAATTTTTGACTTGGGGAATTATCTTTAAAAAAAAAAAACAGACTTTAAAAGGTAATACCCGAACGGCTGAAGTGCGAACGGAATCACTCGGAGTGCACGGAGTGAGCAAGCCGAACCCAGCTATAACTGGGCATGCGCTCTACGATAGTCCTCAATTAGTTCCGGACCGGTTCGGAATCGGTTCAAAACAACATTATACTGACCAGTCTATTTTCTTCTCGCTGGGATATCAAAAGAAAAAAGACTAATGTATTTTAAATCCCATCATAATGTATCTATTATTAATAAAACAGCTTTTGACGCCCTAATAGACAACTTCTAAAGTTCCTTTACATTAAATATCAATTTTGGCTTGCCACGTCACCTTAGTGAATTTATAACTCTCCAACATTCGGGTTATAGAAAACTTCCGAGTTCCGGGACGTTATGCGCGCAAACTTATGCTCCCAGTGTATTTATTAAATTGCTTAGTAAACTTCAGTGTAGCGGGCAAAAGATGAGACTAGACTCTATTTTATGGCTTAGAAATTTCAAGAGAAAAGTTATAGTGTTCGCCTATAGAAATTTAGTTTGAATTTCTACGACCTGTCTAGGAAGGGTTTCATGATGAAATAACTAGAACCCTGCACTGTGTTTTTTCAAAGCCATTCTAAAGCGTGCAAAATGTTTTTCTCAATTATTAGAAATATATTTTGTGCTTAGTGCGGATATCTTGAACGCCGTCCCCATTATATAAGTTTCTATTGCGAAATGCACTTAGCTTCTAGCAGTTACTTTGGCTTAGCTAAAGTTTAAATTGCCGATCAGTTACTTCTACTAAGAGTTTTCATTTCCAAGACTGTGGAAATGTTTAAAGGACTTTTCAAGCAAGGACTTTTTTTCTCAAAAATATTGCATATTATTATAGAATCAAATAATTTGATAAAATATAAATCAATACCAAGAGATAAGTTTTAGAGTAGACAAGACTGTCGTTCAAACATAAATATCATAAAAATCCAATTTACTGCAAACTAAATTCAATATCAATAGTATCTAATATTTACCATTTCCACCAAGGATTGCTTTTTGAACACGTCGCAAAATGGAAATTTCAAATCGAATTCCAGCTCGAGTGGCTCTAATAAGAACATACCCTGGGAAAGCAAATAATCCGGAACGGTCAACAACTGTGACTGGTGCAGATATCTCCGAGCTAATTTTAAAAATTCTCAAGAGGAAACTCGCATTTCTAACTTTACTCCAAGTTTGAAACGTAGTTTTATTCCCCCGTGGAAATTCGAATGCCCGTCGCTACCAGTTTCGGTAGACGTGCAGGATACGACTCACGTTTTTTTTTCTGTATTGGGGAAAGGGGTTACTTTATACCCGTGAGATTTACAATCGATTTGCTTTACCCTGGCTTTAAACAAAAAATGTATACAAAGCAGGAAGGCGCACTTTGTCAATTAGTGTGGTTGAAATGCTTCCATAGAGTGTCTTAGGGAAAAATATTATAGACATTTATTACATTTTATTTGTCTCAACGGGATGATCTCAAAAGCTTATGAAATCTAAAATTTAAATTGACTGTCATGATTTACATTATTCTCATCAATGGTTTGCTGGAAATGTATTCGTTTATTTGTTTCTGTGATTAACTCTCGTGAGAAAAAGTAATAAAGAAAATGAGAGGTTCAATTATTCAGAGAATTATTTCCAGTTCTCGAGAGGTTTTTCCTTCTTTCAAGTACCCTTCTGCCAATCAAGACCCAGCGTCACTCAACTCAGAAATCTCGAAAGAGAAACGCCCTATACTCTATGCGGATAAAACATCTTTACAATGGGAAATTACAAAAACAATTAGAATTTAGTTTTCTTTTTTTGGATTGAGCGAGCCGATACTTGGTAAAAATTGAAATCCATTTTCGGTAAGAAGTAGAATAAATTCCTACCAAATTTTCATAAGTGTAGGGAAACATATTACCCAATATTTTAATAATATTGAGTGAAAATATTGTAGACATTAGTTTAACTTCTTCCCAATCATTCAGTTTCCTTGCCAACACTTTTACACTAATGTTTACATGTGAGTGTTAGAGGGTGAGGTATATTGCGACCTAGGTTGATCTATTGTCTACCTCCTGCTCCTACTTTCCTGCTTAAAGCAGCCCCTCCATTCCCAACACTCTTAACTTGTTAAAGAATCTTAAGATATCCAGTTGTTCCGGATACTTAATGGATTGGATTAATGATGGGGATTAATAATTCTAAAATAAACACCCAGGATTAGAGGAATAATCCGGATCGAAGAAACGTCAATCTCGGATGTAAGAAGTTTGTTGCTAACTTCAAGAGAAAATTACATTTGTCATTTGTAATTTTTTTGAGGATTGGTATTATTTAGTTTTATTTGAATATTTTTTGATGAGAAACCGGTGTCAGAAAAGAAAATGTTTACCTTTTAATTGCTAATTAAAACTATTTTTCATCATTGTTGCTTTTAATGAAGTTAGACACAAACGACAAGGCTTAGGCAAGGATTAACACTAATCTTAATCAATTTAATACTTGTGAAATAAACGAATATGGATTAATAATCCTCAATCCACTTAGTATCCGGATACAACGCGTGAAATAAACGTAGTCATTGTTTATTCCTTAACCGGATCTCTTCCTTTTTGAGAATTCCTTGGAAGTGTGCAATTTCCGATGCCGCAGAATGGATCTGTTCCAGTAAAGTCTTCTAGGACCGGACCTAGAGCGACTCTAATTTTTTTGAAAGAAAAAATTGATATACGCCCCTAGGCTTTTTGACAAATCATAAATTATTTTTTGATTCCTTGTTCAATTTTGAACAAAAAAGGTTTTCTTGTTCGATGCGAAGTTTACGAGATTAAAAATAAAAATCAATGTACTGTTTAAAAAATTTCGTTGCTCGATACACTCTGTTAAACAAATAAGAGTCGCTCTAGGTCTGGTCCTGGAAAAGTGGAACTCAAACGGATTTTTTAGAAAAATGCTTGAGAACATCGCAAACACTATCTGAAAATTTGAATAAAATCGCTCAAGGTGATTGTCCTAGCTACTATACTCTCTCTATCATAACAAAATGTGCACTTATTTCGGACTCACCCTGTATATTATTTTTCTAATTTATTTGTTACAGACCTCAAACCAGCTACAACAACTGGCACCAATGCCTTGAATAAGAAAATTATAATCACATAACAAAATGAAATAATTATCTTATACAAAATTAAAAATCAAAAACTCATTCAACCAAAATTCAGTTCTTGTTAAAAAAATAATTCTTAAGGTTACGACTCTCTCTTCTCCTTCGAATAAAGACTCAGCTGGGAGACGACAAGTTTGCAGATTTCTAATTATAGGAGAGTCTTGTGACTTTTTTGTAGACCGCTTACAATTTCACGTGTTTCCAATAGGTCATTCTCCATTTCAAAGATAAGAAATAATCTTAGCCTACTCGAACATTTTTGGTTGCCTAATTTTTAAGAATGGATATTTGCTATATAAAGTTTCATTAGCAGAATCTAAGTATAGTAGTTTATAGAAAAAAGTGTTTTTACAGTAATACTTTGTATACGAGCAGCCCATGTTAATTTTTCTGTAATTATGAGTTCCAAGTATTCTCACATCTTTATTGCACAAGATTCTCGAAAGATCTTGAAGTTATGTTTACGCTTAAAAAGCAAAAGTTAGAATACTTCGGACTCAAGCTCATAATCTCAAAGAAAAATCGAAGGCAGAAGAGGCGCAGGATGTCGAAGAATATCTTGGATAAATAATTTGCGTTTCTGGTATGGCAACACTACGACAAGTCTATTCAAAAAAGCAGTCGATGATAAAGTATAGGTAGCACTGATGATTGCCAACGTTCGTAGTTCACTTTATCATTGAGTTTAATTTCAAGATGCACTTTTCCCTGTTCTTAGGTGGCAGTTGGATATTTGGACGACAATGAAGAGTGATTTGAAAAACGCGTCATGGGCAAATTTCGTTAGTCGAGAGAGAAGAAAGATATAAAGAAACGGAGAATGATAGCTATTGGTTGACACAAACCAAGGATTATAATCGCAAAGAGGATTGCCCATTATTGATAAGCGCCGATACCCCTGTGACGTGTCTACCTTTTGTTAGCCTATCCAAAACACGTGACTTTGACAAGCAAAATACGGCTCTCAAAAGGCATACAAACCATAACCCCATAGGGTCATTATGTTAATGTAAATGATCATGATCAAATACTCATTTTATATTTTGTGCGTCTACATTTTTAGATGTTTCTACCCAATTAGGGCATCCTTATTGTTTGGGAAAGGTTGCTCTACCTGTATTTCACTTAACTTTCAACTCTACCATCTAGTGTTGTGACGTTGTGCTATGATTTGTGTTGTGTTAAAGCTTATTCAACGAAAATGGCATTGCGAATAGGTATTTTAATTCTGACAATGAATTATTTCAAAGAACTCAGCAATATCTTGATCTCCACGACTTCCACAGTTGATAATACAATACGTAGGCTTGTTTTTCGCGGTTTTAAGAATTTGCTACTATTTACATACACTACTTAAATTCACTGTTTCCAACATTAATAAAAACAACAGTTCTAGGTAGGGCTTCCCGAGACCATAAGACCTAATAAATTTTCTCAAGACCAAGACCAATACTCTCTCTCGAGACTCTCGTCTTTGTCTTGGTCTTGAAAAGAAAAATCAACTCAATATTTTTAAAAATATGCAAACTCCTATATCTACTTCTAATGTATTTTAATTAAATCAATTCATCAAATTTATGATTTTTTCAAATTCACGAGAAGGTATTATATTATATAATTATTAATTAGGTAGGAACACAAACCCCACATCCCACCCAAACTAACCCAAACCTAATTATTGTGAATATAGGCAAATAAAATCCAAATGAGCCTATGTGACTATGTGAGGGTTCTCGAAAACCTTTGTCTGGCCTGAATGCTCAGGTAGGTAGGATAGGTTTATCCTTATGGTTCAAATAGAAATTTATTTTTTTCCTCGGTACAGAATGGCAATTTTATGGTGTGTTTGTCTCCTGTTCCGTTAATAAAAATGCTAATTTAAGAATTGATGTTTGTTTGTTCCTCTGTGTTATGTAATTGCGGTATTTTTTGAGATGAAACGCTCTTGCTGGTGAAAATAGCCTGCGAAGAAGACCATGGTCGAAACGTAGGCATAATTTTTTCAAAAAGGGAGTTTTATTTTTTATTTCTGTAGTCCTAAGCCCATTATCTCTGCTCTGTCGTTATATGTTATGTATATTTTGTCGCCCGTTGTTCACACCATTAGGGTACTGACGGACAACGGACCGAAAGTTACACAGGCGGTAGCGGGCCTCTAACCGCACCTCACCAGTTGCGGGTTAAATGCCTATTACCGACTAAAGATATGTTATCACTATGTTCAAATGAAGTTGTGTTTATTTCTGTAAATACAAATCGTTTTTACAATCTTTCAAATCTTAACATGTCGAAGTTGCCCCACTCTCCCCTAATAAAAAATAGCATATGATATGCGTGTATAAGAGGGCCTTTAAAGTACGCGCGACATATTTCAAAATACCCTCTTATACACTTATATCATAATGTACTAATTTTTATCTCCTATAGCCAATCCACATTCACCTATCTTCATGCCTTCCACTTGCCGGATTTTGATCTGATTTAATTTTTTAGACTAGGTAGTATGGGTGTATAAAATGGCGTATAAGCTACTTTTTTTTGCAAGGCGCACAAATATTTATGATAAGACTCGATTTTATTTTGATAAATTATATTTGCCGCAAAGAAAAACCAGATGTCAAATTTTTGACATAACGCTTCCTAGACAAATAACTACCTAATTAATGATTGTCATTGTCATTAATTGTCATTTCAAACCATATGAATTCATTTTAATAAATCTTGACACTTTTCCAGGTTTTAATATCATTTTTTTTTCTTCAATTTTTCAATTTCAAAAATGTCCCAATGAAACCTATTGAGATTTTTGAGATTTTTTTTTTTTGTATTATTTAAAGCAAAATGAGCTCTAACCAATCAATGAAAAAAAAGATGGCGTTCCCATTTAAAAAAAAGATCAATAACGTCATATCTTGGAGAGGAATTTTTTTTTCCAATATCTCTGTGTAACTTTTCCCTACACGTCTTTTTATACCTATTTCCAAAATGTCATCAAATTCGATCGAGCCGTTTTCTCAGAAAAATGCCAACACACATACATACATACATACATACACCTATACACCTATACATACATACACACAGACGGAAATGTGCCACCTTGCCAAAAAGGCTTAAAATGATCCAAAACGTCAAGATCTAATGAAATTTTGACATGGTCAAAATCGGGCTATCACCATAGCTTCCTATCTAGGAAGTCAATAATATCGGTATTTCCAAATGGACTGATCACAACCAGTAGAACATCACGACTGACTCTATTTTTGCTGATAACACCCAACCCTATTCGCTTTTCGCTTCGTCATCCGGCATTTTTTTGTTAGGTAGTAAATTTTCGTTTCAGGTGCATCTTCCTTGTTGTTGATGCTATAAACCTCATTTACCTACATCATCAACCGAGAGCTTTATTTGCGTGGCATTAAATTAAACAGTTTCCTTATATTTTCCTCTCGACTTTCCTTATCATCATCTTGTTTTGATATTCCCACGACTAGTACGATTCTCCTTATTTTTTTGCTCTATAAGGTTTAGTTTTTCTTCTACAGCTCCAATTTTTTGCTTGAGCATTTGATTTTCTTCCTAAAGATGTTCTATTTCAATCATTTCAAGCATCATGCTTTCAAACTTATTTTTCTGCTCATCAAAACTAAGTGAACTGATTGCAAATCTCTCATATCTTTTTCTAATTTTTTCATTGAATGACTTTAAAAATATACTATACAGACACTTTTTCTGTCTCTGCCAAGAGTGCCAAGAACACTTTTTTCTTGCAATATGGTCCAACCCTTTGAGTATTTGTTGTCTCTCTTTGTAGGTTGTTGAAAATAAGAATAAGAATATTTTACTTTACAAATATTACTGATATACCTACGCAAAAAAAAAAGTTTGGAATAAGGGAAGGCGAACAAGTTTATACAGAATTTCAAAATCGTTGGGGTACAAATTCGAGACAGTTAACGGACGCAAACTTTTATGGGAAGAAAAACATTGCTGCAAAAATTAATATTTTGAGGAAATAGGTATCTCCGATACAAAAATTCAGGGGAAAATATCAGATTAGATGGAACCTGGATATATCAAAATGGATCTCATATTCGTCGAGAGAAGTAATCCAGTAAACCATCCAAAATTATATCATAGGGAAAGGCAAAACAGGTTAGTGAAATTAATTAAACAGTGTATGCACGTGATCAAAATTAATGACATAAGCACGTCGCAATGTTGCCGCTATTAACTTTCGTTTTACTTTGACATACCATGTCTAGTAAAATTTGTTATCACAGCAAACAAACATCGATTTTTATATGTATAGATAGTGTATTATGAACACAATCTAAAAAAACTACTCACTTTTCGTCGTAAATTTGATTGCGAATAGAGCTAACATCAAGGTGATCTTGATTCGTAACCCGCTTCTTATGTGGACGTTTTTTCTTTGGTGAATTTAAAGCTAAATTATCCCTAACTTTTTGAGAGATTTTACATTGGATTTTACTCACAGTGGTTATACCAATATTCAGTGCAGCTGCAACACCCTGGGAAAATATTCCCAATTAAAGCCCCAGAAGATTTATATTTGATAGTATCAATATACTTCACCTCTCTAACGCTATTTAATGGCAAAAAGGGGCCCCCATTATCTCGTTCTTGTTCAAAGAAACTAATTAGACGCAACGAGTTTCTGACTCTGACTATTCAATGACTTTGACATTTTATAGATACACAAATAGAAATAAGTTCAAATTATTAAAATCAGTAACCGCAGATTTGCAGCAATATTTGGCAACATAATCCATGAGTGCCAACCTAAATGTCATTTTATCGGCCGATTCGGTTAAATGCCAACAGTGTTCTGTCTTTTTTTAACTAAAGTTAAATAAAAAGGAGAATGAGCTCTCAGCTTGAAACGAATTTTAATTTCTTACAAACTGCAATTGGCAATAATTTTGACGTCATTGATCACGTGCATACACTATTTAAATAATTTCACTTAAACTATTTTATATGCGAGCAGTTATTTAGGGTTTTTAGAGGAGTGCGACTCACAGAACAATGAATGAGGGTTGTTAATCAACTTATTCCTGCAATCAAAATTTGAAGAGAAATGCATGGTAGTTGTGGATAACGCTCCATAGCATTTAGAGCTGGTAGACAAGTTCCCACATTCTCTTCAAAAAAAATAAAAATTGAAGGAATGGTTGACTAAACATGAGATAACCTTCGACACAAACATGATTAAAAAACAACTATGATACATCCATTTAGAAATTCATCAAAACCTTATAAAATTGTGGAGATTTTGAAAAACTACGGACACGGAGTTCTTAGATTACCTCCTCACCATTGTCAATATAATTCGATTATAGTGGCTTAGGGATTTTGTAAAAATTTTTACAACAAAGAAAAATACTCTCGGAACCACTATCGTAGTGTAATATTCCGATAAAATAGTCCCGATAATTACAATATCTTTACTGTGAAAATTAAATTTAATCAAACAATCCAAAAACTGAATTTCCGATATCTCAAATCAGTATCGATAAATTAAAAAATTAAACAAATTAACGCTAACGTAATTCGACACCCAGCCTATGTCATCATCTAAATTAAATTCTTAAAAATAATAAAAACGAGGACAGGGTGATCTCATCCTAACACCCGATCTATGAACTTTTTTTTTAGCGAGGCCATCATGTTAATTAAATCGAATGATTTATGGCATTCTTGAACCACTGTATTCGACCCCGATAAATCAGTATATTGCGACATAATTATTCGATTTTTTAAACTTAAAATGATAAAAATTTCAAGGAAATTGCATCATTATTTTTAATAATATTTAGGTCGGCCAATGGGATTGTCTGATTGATCGTCAAACGACCGCCTATTGACGATTTTGGGGGATAATTAATAATACCTACTTTGCGGGGGGATCGATTTAATATAAATACCGTGGTTTTAGAAGTGGAAGGCAGTGGTCAGTTGAGAGATGAGTTCGCAGTCATGTCCAGTTTGAGTTAAAATCTACAGTACCTTAAGTGTCAGTCCGGAAAATTTTGAGTAATTAATTAAGTAATTTTACGTGTGCAAAGTTAAATGTAAGTACTTTAGTGTTTAATAATTTTCTGACTTTTATCAATGATTCTGAATGATAAGAAGTGAACTAACAAATGACTTTTAATGCCTAAAAACTTGAGTGATTTTTACTAGAAAAACATTTTGACTTTATTAAACTTGAGTGAATTTCACTAGGAAAACTTTTTGTCTTTATAAATAACTGTGGATCTTTATTGCATAAATATTAATAACTCGAGTGTTTTATAAATGGAACATTATTGCATAACTTTAATTGCCTTCAGATATAATGACATTTTAATTTAATTTTGCACCAACAATATGAAGGGAATTTATAATGCATTTAATATAACATAAAAAGTATCGAATTTGAGTAGGGATTATTAAAAGAATTTTGAATTGGATTGTCCACTTGAAGTTACGGGCTATAGTAACGAACTAATAAGAATTTAAATAATTGTGTATGTTAGCCCGAATTGCGAAAATAGTAATTGTTCTAATTTAAAGGAAATGGGATGTTTCGAAAAGAAACTTGTGCATGAAATAAGATTGTTGACGGTAATCATTCAATGTAATGGAGTGGTTAGTTTAAGAACTGTTGTCCTTTATGAAATAAAAATGCTGACGATAATCATTAGACGTATTGAAAAGGTTTATTTGAAATTTTTTATTCATCAAGAGACATTGATGATCTTAAGTCCCGAACTTTTGAAGTACTTGGGGATTTTAAATTTCATGTAGAAATTATTGTAAGGTTTTATAAGAATAAGATAGTAATACCTATATTAATAAATAATTAGGTAATTATTTTGAGTTTTTCATAAGCAGTCAGTAAAGGAAATTTTAAAGAATTTATATAATTAGGTGAAGGGTAGTTTATTAGGAATGAATCGGAAGTATTGAAATGAGTTAACTTATAAGTTATTAGGAATAGCAGGAATAGGGCGTTTCTTATTTAGTAGGGATATTTCAGTGGTCCGTAATAATAACATTTTGAACGGATGTGAAGTAAATGAATTTAGAAAAATAGATGAGGCTGTCAGAATTGGAAGTTATTTTGCTGATTTAAAATTTTTGGGTTTTATGTATAATAAAATATAATTTTAGTAAACCTCAATAGTTTGTTTCTCTCTCTTGCAAATAGACCCTTCCACAGATTTTAGGTAGCAGCTCCAAGTAAGTAAACACCATCAATATACCGCTCGCCATTTACCATCTAACTAATTACATAGAGTACTTGGGGCGTTTTGCTACAGTAGGATGAGGTTGTGAGAGTATGGCAAGACTTTCTTTGAAATTTTACTCAAGACATGTGGACAAACTGTTCTAGATATTGCAAAAGCATTATTTCGGAAGACTGAATAAAACATATGAGAGACTTACCTCTTGATAATATTCCTCCTATATTTTGTAGATATTGTCATTTGGCTTGAGAAATCGGATTCCGAATCAGGAGCAATAATAGAAGTTGAATAAGACTGGGACTTCTAATCCTTACTGGGTCGAAACATTATATTTTTCATTACTTTACAGACACTGGAGTATTGAGATTCGATAGTAAGTAAGGTAATTGATTGAAAATAAATTAAATTGCTCGATGATTACCAAGTACCTACCTATATGACTTTTTCAGAACGGCTTGCAATGAGTTATTTGGAGTTGACCTTAGGCAGAATCTATCTGCTCAAAAATGGTAACTAAATTAACCTTCCATTAGTCGCGCGTGTATCTGAGAGATACATGCCTATTATTTTTGCAAATAAATCAAAAAGGAAAAACCCTATAATATTATGGCTTGTAGTAATCCTTAGGTGCCCTATACTAATCACTTTCCCAAAATTATATGGTTGTACCTCTGTTTGGAAATTTGGAATTTTCAAAAAACTAGGGGTGCGCTCGGCTTTGTACCTGACTGATACAACGCGACTTTTCTTAGTACCAGCGGTGCTCCTCAATTGTTACTGCTTTCTTGGTATTTTTTTCATATAAATATTTATGGTACAAGAGGCTGTTCATCTCAGGTGAAGATGGAACTCGATGAGACAAAATTCCTCCCAAGCTGACTCGGAAGAGTCCACATAATACGGTAAAGCTAGCAGACGTTGTTGGCCAAACTGCAACGACTGCGAAAACAGAAACCAACTTCTGGAATCTCTTTTCCAGTAAAAAGTGATTGTTGAGTACACAAATAAATACATAGAAATTGTAAAACCGAAATTCATCAGATGGTTCAATTTTTTTATCAATGATTCAGTACATGTATCTCTGTGATACAGCGCGACTAATGATGTTATAAAAACTCGCGCGCCTAATGGAGGGCTAAAGATGATGGTAACTAAAAAGGTACTGGATGAAAATGGAAGAGCTCAGAACACTTTTTGCATTAAAGAGCATGTCATTATTGAATTAGGTACACGAGGGTGATTGTGTCAAATTTCCAAGAAAGAGCAGATGCAAAAAAAAATAAAATGGAACGGAATATATTTTATATTTTTATCGATGTTTCTCCTATCAAAAAGTGACTATTATTATCACAAGAAATACCTATACTACAACACAAACAATTGTTCACAACATGAAGACGATGAAAAAATAGTGTTTGGTGTTTGTTTAAGTATGATTGTTGATAATAATTTACTAGGAAGGTTTGGCTCGAGAATTATCTTCCTTCTCCACAAATTAAAGTAACAGCCAAACCATGTTAAACATATTTGTTCTTATGATACATTTCCAGGTTTAGGTAAATTAATAAAAGAAGAAATTGCAAAAATTGTGAGGGGAGCTGAAAAATATAAGGAACTTGTTCAACAAGCTCGCGTAGTAGTGGAAAATGAAAATCAACCGGAATTCAACACCAGGGCTGAAACTCTGTAACGGATAAGAATCGTTATCCCTATCGCTATGACACTTGCTGTCTTCTTCTTTCTTATCGAAATCAATAGAGAGGAGACGTCAATAGAGATAGAGAAAATATCTCTATTCGTTACAGAGTTCCAGCCCAGATTTCTTTTTGAAAGAGCCGCAGAGCCAGTTGTGGATGTTCAACTTCAAAATAATTTAGTATTAATTGAAGCAACTAGAGGAATATAAGTAGGTATATCATATTATCATCAACTCGAAAAAAAAAATTCATTGCAACTTTTCTAATTAAAAAAGTTATGAAAAATTAAAAGATTTCCTCTGGTTAATGGGCCCATAGATTGTTCTATTATATAACATTAAATTACTCCAGAGAATTCCAGCCATAAACTATACACGCCATTAGTATAAAATAATAAACACCAGAGTTTAGCTACATTGTTTTATCTTGTAACACGAAATGCCTTTTTTACTGTCGGAATTCAAGCCCCGAATAGGTACGCTTTAATTCCGTTCCGTTTCCCAGAGAGGATATAAATTCCTGTAGGTTACGAGGCCCCGGAGGCCGGTCCGTCCCATAAACTTTACCGTGGATCGCATCAAAAACCCACAATAACCGTTTTTGGACTTCACGGCCTTTTAGCCGGTTACACCGGTTAATATCCCTTGTACATTGTCTTCTAACATGGTGTGTGATAATACGACTTTAATTAGAATAATTAGAAAGTTCACCAAAATATTGGTAAACTTTTAGTAACTAATGAAGATTACTTATCATAACATATAACCGAAACTGAAATTTTGAAAAATCCTGTATTGCATTTGGTCAAAAAGGACCGGCCAGATAAAAGTGGAATTGCACGCAACTTAAGCGATAAGCAGCAATCAATAACTAGAGTTCCAACACTATTTGTTCTATTTATTAAGAAACTTTAAACCAGATTTCAATTCCAGGAAACAAAGGGAGGAGATTAAAAACGAATTTTCATGATGCCGATGTAATAAAAAGAGGCCCAAGAAGCCAGAAGGACTGTTCAAAGTTGGGAAATGGTAGGGGATAATCTCATTTAGCTAGAAAGAATAAAATATGAAGTGATGATGGGTTTGCATTTATTTCTGAATTTGAATCAGACCCAATAATATTCGATCATTATTCCATCCATGGGCGCCGGCAGCAGGGTGCAAGGGGGTGCACTTGCACCCCCCTGTCAGAAATACATTGAAAAAAATAATTTTTATTTTATTATTATTATTTTTTTTTTAAATAAGTTACTGTTTGAAAAAATTGCTGGAACGAGAAACGAAGATCCCCCGCATTCTTTGTCCCCCGCGTGCCGCGACAGTTTTCGGGTCTTTTCGGGCTCGGATCGGGTTATTTTATTTTTAATTCGCGCGCCATCAACCTGTGGAATGGCGGGAATTTCAAATTTACTTAAGTTGGTTGTTTGGTAGAGATCAAATCCCTTGACCCTTAACAATATTTTTAATTAAAGGTGAATAAGAAAATACCAGGGTAAATACATCATATAACTTACCGAATCACCTAGAATAATTACTTCTTTTGAATGCTCAAAATACCCGTTTTTGGACGTGGTACAGGGTGATCTATTATAAATGTCACCCCCTTCTAATTTTTTCATTTGACATTTTTGACAAATAAAAGTGTCAAATACAAAAGTTACAAGAAATTGTCGAAAGTTTTTAACTAAGTTAGTTTTAGGCATACAGGTTACGTCAAAAAAGTGCAGCAGTGTAAAGTTATATTTTGTCAACTGGAACACCCTGTATATTGTGGACCTATTTGTTAGTCCCCTTTAACCTGATTTCAACGATATACGTTTTAATATGTTTATCTCTCGGTTTATCTCCAATAGTTATAGGGAAAAACCTCGGGAAAAACACGAAAATCCCTTCCTAGATCTCCGATGTTATTTTTTTTTTTTAAATAATAATAATAACGTAGACATCTGGATTTATTATAATTTATAACCTTATATATTAATATTATTGAATGAAATTTGAACAATAAACTGTTTAAAAAAAAAATCTCTAAAGCTCATGGTATAATGATATAATTTTTCTTTTTTCAATATGAAACCTTGAAAGGGGTTTTCATGTTTTCCCCTATACCTATTGGAGATAGAAATATCAAACCATATATCGTTGAAATCAGGTTAAAAGGGACTAATTAATAAGCGCACAATATATGGGGTGTTCTATTTAGAAAAATATAACTTCACACTGCTGCACTTTTTTGACTCACCCTGTATACCTAAAACTGACTTAGTTAAAAACTTTCAACAATTTCTTGAAACTTTTGTATTTGACACTTTTGTCAAAAATGTCAAATAAAAAAGTTAGAAGGGGGTGACATTTATAATCACCCTGTACCCGGAAAAATTTTCGCGCCTCCTTCGGGCATTCACCTTCTCAAATTAGTAATTTGAACCAATTTAACAATCCACGCGCCGCCACTGCCTGTATATGCACCTGCCCGAAACTAATCCTGGCGGCGCCCATGATTCCATCCACAGCCCTCTACACTTACAAGCCATGAAGTTAAAAAGGCAACACCGCAATCTTACCGCCAAGTGGTGCTGTTTTATTTAACCTCAATTCCGCGTATGGTTTATTTACTTTTATTGATGATATGAATTCTTATCTCAATTACATAAAAAAGTAGTTTTCTTTGAAAAAATATTAGTAGTTAGTAAAATTATTGTAATATTACCAATATTTTGTACATATTAATCACACAAAATGCATCATATTGTACTATAAAGTAAAAACAGTAATTCAATGAATAATATAAATATTTGTGTAAATAAGAACAGTAAATAATTGATTTAAATAAATATATTACTAGATTCTAAAGTGTTATAATCCTATATCTATTTTATATGTACAAGGTCTTGTCAAACAATTCTATACAACTAGCAACTACCTATCATGTTAAAAAAATAAATACTTTCTAAGAATTCGGGAAAGCTACCCTTAAAACATACCTCTATTATTATTTTTAGTACCTAGGTACATTTTTTTTCTATTTCAAAGTGGTTAGTTTTCTTTTTTTACTTGAATCTGTTTTATTTTTATGACATTCACTATTTTTAAATTTTGTGTAGTTGTTTAAAATAATATTACTCATTATCAAAGAAGCAAAGGAGTAAATTTTTTTTGAGTTAGCACCACATTCACAAATTTTGTTCAAATCAATATTAAAGGTATCGGACTCTAAAGCTAATAAAGTAAGCTGCGATAATAAATTATGATGATCATTTGTTTTCAGGAACATACTTTCAAGATCTTTGTTATTAATTATATACTCGAAGATAGCACAAAGATGAAAATAAATAAACTTGGTTTCTTGAGTGGCAATACAGAGACCCCCTCTCTGCAGAGAATTAAAATATGTATGATCCGTCTGGATGCCTTTTGCTAGAACTACTAAACTTTGACATTTATCACATTTATTATTCTTCAAAACTGATCGAGCCACGTATCCACAGATGTATTCCTGCACAGAGTCATCAAAATTACTGTACAATTTTAAATAATCACTATGCAGAACAAATTTGAAATTGTTAATTTCCTGCAAACTTACACACATAACATCGAAATGTTTCGCACACACTACAGAATTTTTTGTTACCGTATAATTATCTCGGTGTATAGCTTTTAGCCATAATTTCTGTAATTCGGAAGTTTTTGGAAATGAAAATGTTGTTTGCAGTTCCTCAGTCTTCAGGGAACTCCTATAGTTGGATTTGCACCTCGGCACACAGTAGTTTCTTGGCATCTGGAACAAGTTTAAATATCTTAGATAATAATAATATCGAGACCTATACATGTGCTCTTGCACTTTGCAAAGTGGAAACAAATATTATATTGTTTTTATTTGCTTTTACCTTAACTCACCTTAATTTTTGCTCCTGTACCGATTGCAGTATTTGCTATAAATTCACAATCAAAACACAACTAATAATGGCATAACAGGTATGAACCAAATATAAACAGTAAGTAAACAATATATTGGTGTTTCTAGCCACTTTTTCGTTTGAAAATGCACCTCACTCTAGCAATAAACAATGAAAACAATACACAGAAACATATAACCTCAATAGCAAAATAGCACCATTGGCGACGTTGCCGTTATTTCCAACTTCATGGCTTGTAAGTGTAGAGGGCTGTGTTCCATCCCAAATTAAATCCCATTTTTTTTTCAACCATTTCAGAAGTAGTCTCAAGTAGATTCCAAAACAACATGCCGAAGAGGTATACATGTTATATGGATCTCACGACTACATTGATCTCAAGACGCGTTTCATCACCACAGTGGTACAAAGTATCGCAAAGTCTAGACGCTACTTCAGCAAGTTATCCTGTGAGAACATGTCATGCCAAGAACTCTGGTCCATGTGTAGCGCTACTTTGGTTTTCCGGTAAGAAAGCGGTCGGTTCGGGGTTTTCGGAAAACTCGGGCGCCACCCTTAGGATTAAAGTGGTTAAGGGCCCACGTGCACTAGGTAGCTTTTAAACAGTGGAGACGGAAAAACCAGAGGTCTATGCGCATTTTCCTCAAAATGAAAGACACAATATCCAACAATGTAAGCCCCTCAGTACGGTGAAAACGGTTAGATGACGGTAAAAAATCGGAAAGAAGCTCCAACGGACATTAACGGTCGGTTCCGTCCCTTCAGCGCCGGCTTGGTTAATTAATCTGGCTTGTTAATAATCTGGATAGAGCGATGAGCACTTGCTACACTGATACGTAAGGACAGAGAGCGCCATCGTGTAACGTGTTCCAATCACATGGCCCCCTCGTGTCCGTCCTAGAAAAAATAAGGTAAACCTCATTCAATCCAGGTATGTCGCAATGTATAAGTACCTCCCTCATCCAGATTGTGTGGGAGCGCATATTCCAGATAGAGCGATGAGTACTGCTATACCGATACGTAAGGAAAGAGAGCGCCACCGTGTAACGTGTTCCAATCACATGGCCCCCTCATGTCCGTCATGGAAAGAATAGGGCCACCGTGTACGTGTTACAATCACATAGCCCCATTCAATCCAGGTACGTCGCAGCATATCAGCACCTCACTCACCTGGATATGACTCGGCAACGGTGGGTCGGTAACGGTCGGGTCGGCGCTGACGGTTCGGAAACGGTATTAGCAGGTTACCTCAGTATGGGTAGGTAGCTGCTGGTCTGGTCGGTACCAGTGGCGTGCCTGACGGGCCCGCAGGGCCCGCGGTGCGGGAGGGCCCCGGGATATTTGGGGCCCCCAAATTCACACAAAATATTTTTCCACTTATGTCAATTCGAGTGTCAGTTGAAGAAAATTTAAAAAAAAAATCGAAGATAGTATACCAGAATTGTGATCTGTCTTCCAACTATTTTTAGTCCTTGCGGTTACCTTAGCTCAACCGGAAAGGATGCCAAATTTCTCACTGGTAAATCATTACACATTTCACTAGCTAGAAACTATTTTCGTCCTTTATTACATTATAAAAAAATAAAGGATAGGTACGTATAATCCTTATTAACTCATTTAAATTTCGCATTTCTATATGTGGCAACAAAAACGTCAAAATCGGCTTTAGCCAATCAGAGAGCGTTTTCAATTACGTGATTTTTCGTTTAAATTTTTAGTTTTTATTTATTAATTTATTATTATTTAAAATCTTGAAAAATATTGTTCATTCTCGGTTGCATTGATGTATCCGCGTCAAAAAATATCATAATTTGCCATATTTCCGGTACTTGAAAGTGGCCCATTAGAGAAAATGGTTTTATGTCCGATTGACCAATAAAGTGCTATTTATAGAACAGTTTTGCCTCAATAAAGTAGCACTTTATTGTACTAGTACAATAAAGTGCTACTTTATTTTACTAGTAGAATAAAGTGCTACTTTATTGCCTACCTGGACTACCTGACAAGTTGAAACAGGTCCTGACAACCTGCCAAGGTGAAACAGGTCCTGACAACCTGCCAAGGTGAAACAGGTATACCTACGCAAATTTTACTTTTTTCATTAATTTTTTTTAAATTTTTAACAAAAACCAGTTGTAATCGTACATAAAATCATGTATATAACGCTTACATAAACAGGCTTTATTGACTCATTATTTAATAGCCTCGCTCGCAAGCTCGCTCGGCCATAAAATTATTCGTACAATAAAGCCTTACTTTATGTATTTATTATATAAATAACTATTATTACACTTTTCTCTATTATTTCTTAGTTTTAGTTTTGCTTGAACCAGAGTTTGGTTATTATTTTTTGATTTTCACAAATTTTTTCATAATTTTTATATCTGTTTTTTTTTACCAGAGTAGTACTTATTTTTTATCTCATGTTATGATCTTTAATGAACTGTTTTATAATATTTTTTGTTTACTTTTATTTTTGCCGAAACTGTTCGGGGCCCTCAAGGAAAATCTCGCGGGAGGGCCCCCAAGAAACTCGGCACGCCCCTGTGGCCCAATTCTTGAAAAATATCGCATACGAAATTTGATTCGAATTTGACTGACAGCAATGAAAGGGAAGCATTCGAAATCACATCAAATTTCGTATGCGATATTTTTCAAGAATTGGGCCTCTGGTTGGTACGGCGGACGGAATTGACTGTTCTTTGTTCTTGGCCGTGTTCGCTACTTGCGTTTATATGTGTGCAAGAACTAGAAACAAACTACTGGCTGATAACATAATCATCGTCTCTTCCAATCACTATCAGATGTGATGGCAAAAATAGTGTGACAGAAACAATCAACACCAACACAGTGCTCAAGCTCCAACCAACCTGCAATGCCTTTGTAGGAAACTCCAGAATTCATGCTAGGAATCTAGCAGAAAAATACAGAAACGTCACCTATTAAAGCAATCCAGTGGAAATTCCCTACGATTGCTGCAAACACCTGCCTGTGGATTTTCATGTGCCAGATTTGAAACCACTCAAACTATCTAAAATCAACATCGATGATCTAAACGTGGCACAGCATAGACTAAACCAATTTTCCGATGAACTGGACAAACTGATCCAAGAACCATTCGTATCAAGACACAGCCAATGGTTCACCTACTTCATTATCGTACTAATAGCAGCTCTTGTAATCATTTACATTTGTTGTAAGTATCGGCGAAAGGCACCTTCCAAGCCTAGCCCTATCGACGAAGACGAACGACAACCAGCGAAGTCTCATTTACGTCTTCAAATAGGCAACAACCTTAGAAAGCTTTTACCGAAACGAAGAAACACCGTTCTTCCAAATCTTCCCTCAGAATAAGAGATGACCAGTCTACACAACAACCCAGTTGGTCTTTGAAAAAATTGTTGCAAAGCACCAACTTTTTACTTAATGGGGGAGCTGTTATATGGATTTCACGACTACATTGACCTCAAGACGCGTTTCATCACCACAGTGGTACAAAGTATCGCAAAGTCTAGACGCTACTTCAGCAAGTTATCCTGTGAGAACATGTCACGCCAAGAACTCTGGTCCATGGTCGCAACGCTCCCATAGAAACAGCAATATCAACATATTTTAAATTATAAAAGATCCTGTCTCTTTAGCTTAAGCGTCATTATTCGTCATTATTTAGTATAGTTGAGTTAATAGGCCGGCATACACACACGTTATTTCGCGCGGTTTATCGTGGCGTGTTGGGATGTAGCGGTTTGCACGCGCGAAAGAACGGCGTGGCAAAAAAAGCGTCATATTCCATACACTTGACAAAGTATTCAAATGATTTAGCACGTGATTACGCGTGGCATATCAGTTGGAAAGGAAAAACCGTATGTGTATGGGTAAAAAGTGTCATTAATAGTGTCGTTTGGAAGTGCATGTTGTCATGTACTAATTTTCAACGTGATAGTTTGCTACGCGGCGTTTATGTCTCCGTACTAGCCTCAAAACTGTGACGTGGAATGGCGTGTGGACACGGTTGTGAACTGCACTATCATGTACTTGAGTACTGAGACGTCACATTCCAGATGAAAGCACGTCTGAAATCCCTTCCCATTCTATCATTGCGTGTAGCCCTCCTCACTCACGCACATGATTTTTCACAAGTTTTTGCAGATGACACGATAAACCGCGCGAAAGAACGTGTGTCTATGCCGGCCTAATGTCCGATTTTAATTGTAACTTGTATTTTTAAATAAATTAGTGTTTTTTTTAAAAAGTGATTTTAAGAGTTTTTGAGATAACATACATACCTATAATACTGAGCTGATTTCCATAAAGTGGGTAATTTTCCATCTAAAAGAGAGGTATTGACTATATTAAGAAGTGGATCCAGGCATGCCGACCTACACAATTTAAGCATAACCGATGTAAGACCATCGATTCCCTCTGCATTTGTTTTAATGGAGAGTAGCGCTGTAGCGGTATAAGCATCTTCTACCAATCAAATTTAAGAAAACTCCATCATCGACAAAGCACGAACAGCTGTTCCGGTTGCCGATGGCTTAAAGTTTTGATTGCGCTGTTGCCAGTAGTGACTAAATGTTGTGCGTCGTGAGAAAAAATAAATAAATCTGATTACAAAAAATTTAAATTGTGTAAGATAATAGTTTTAAAAAAATTAACTCATGAATCCCTAAGTAACTATTTTTCTTGGTATTTTGCCTCAATTTTAGAATTAAATATATTTCAAATTTTCAGAGCTGGCAACACTGTCAAAATTATTATCCTAACAAGTGCGGAAAGTTATACTCTCCCGCACGCGAACTGCCGATGCCCGAACGACGCGAAGCGGAGTTCGGGCAAGCAGTTAAGTGCGGGACAGTAACTTTCCGCAAGAGTTAGGATCAAGATTTTCTCTACAAGCACACACTTTATATATTTTTATAAATTTTATTTTAAATAACTATCTAAACTATACAGGTGTTCCAGGTATGCCGTGCGGGAAAAAGATAGTTTCCGAATTAAAATGCGTGCGGGAAAGTGGACAAAACGCACGCTTCTAGACAAATTCTATTTTTAGTTGCTTTATTCAATTATGCCACCAAAAATGAAAGTTTTAGTGCAAAAAAATCTAAGAATAAATATTTAAATCGCATCTTGCTACGATGGTCCGTTTTCGAGTTAGGGCGGCTTAAAGGTACAACTAGGTGTTTGTGACGTAACACGTCACACTGGCTTATCCGGGACAGTATTAACACGTGTAAGAATTTCTCAAAACAAAGAACAATTATCTCCTAGAGCGAATTGGAACCACCCAAAGTATAGGGTACGGTTCACTGACGACTGAACGAATAGAAGACTGCGATTTCGGCGGTTGTGACATCACAAGCTCCTGCATAATTTATCTTCACAAGGAATTTTCTTGGAGGCTATTTTGAATATAGGACTGCGGTTTTCACGAAAGATCTTAAAAAAAAAATTCTTGATTTAAGTGGCTCAAGTCGTTTTTTAAGGTCACACCCCCTTTAAACATAAATCAACTATAACTTCAAGGAAAAAATAGACTTACTGTGTAAAGAATTTATTTCGACCTCAATACGTTACATGTTTTTGACCAAAGATGCGTTAATATCTTCTTATTTTTAATCAACTTCATCAATAACTGGCCCTCCATCATTGTCATTGTATGTATTAAAGTTTGGTTGACTAGGTCCACTATCAGGAGAATAAAATCGTAAAACAAAAGGCCTGCAGTGTTCTTCAATTCGTTCTTTTCTAGTCGCATACTCCCTTTCTGAAGCTCTATCAGTGTTTTTGAGCCAATTTTCTGCGTCATCGCACAAAGTTCTGGCAACTCTTCTTTCCTCAGCTGTTATTTTGCTGCCAGATGCTGAATCTTTCAATAAGTTTTTTATTTGATATATGTACGATTCTAATTCGTTCCGTGCAGCAATGGCGGCACGAATTTCTTGGTCATGCTCTTTGAATTTTTCAGCTTCGTCTATGATTTTTTCGATTTCGGCTTTCGATAAGCGGTTTTTGTCGCTGGTGATGGTAATATTAGTTGCTTTTCCGGTTCCTTGGTCTTTGGCGGTAACTGTTAGAATCCCATTGGCATCGAGATCAAAAGTAACCTAAAAAAATATATCTGTATCTACTAAAAGAAATAACAATTATAGGAAATTTCTAACTTCAATTTGTGGAATGCCTCTAGGGGCTGGTGGGATGCCAGTCAAATCAAATCTTCCCAGCAAATTATTATCCCCTGTCATGCTTCTTTCACCTTCATAAACTTGGATGAGTACACCAGGTTGATTATCTGCAAACGTTGAAAATGTTTGAGTTCGCTTAATTGGGATGGTAGTATTTCTTTTAATAATAATTGTCATCACACCTCCAGCTGTTTCTATACCCAATGATAAAGGAGCGACATCTACAAAAAAATATACTTGATGAAGAGGTAATTCATATTAATAGAACAAAATATACCGAGCAGAAGAACATCTTGCACTACTGCATGTGTATCTCCTTCTAAGATGGCAGCTTGTACTGCGGCTCCATAAGCAACAGCTTCATCTGGATTTATAGATTTGTTTAGCTCTTTGCCTTGAAACATAGACTGGAGCATGGATTGGATTTTTGGAATTCTGGTTGATCCTGAAATAAAGCAAATAGATTACCTACCTACTACGAATAAATGGGCAAGCTTTATGTCAAAATATACTCACCACCAACTAAAACAATTTCGTCTATCTGATCCTTTCTGAGTTTTGCATCTCTAACTGCTTTTTCTACAGGTGCCAGGGTTGAAACGAAAATATCACTATTAATTTCTTCAAATTTGGCTCTCGTAAGATTCGTATAAAAATCATTTCCGTCTGCAATAGAATCGATTTCGATGCTAGCCTGGTTCGAGTTCGAAAGACTTCTTTTAGCACGTTCGCAAGCAGTTTCCAGTCTTCTCAGTGCTCGTTTATTTCCAGTTAAGTCTCCTTTGAATTTTCTCCTGTACTCTTCATTAAAGAACTGAACCATTCTGTGATCGATGTCTTCTCCACCTAAAAAAGTCAATAGAATAAGATAATTATTGTACAGTCACTATGGAATATAATTCTAGCTTTTTTTGATATTAGTATAAAAATGAAGATAGCAATATGTAATGTTTTTGAAAAACATTAGAACTGTCTAACCTAAGTGTGTATCTCCAGCAGTGGATAGTACTTCAAATAAACCGCCAGCAATCTGCAAAATGGATACATCCAACGTGCCACCACCAAAATCAAATATCAGCACGTATCGATCTTTATCAACTTTTTTGTCTAAACCGTAGGCAATAGCGGCTGCTGTGGGTTCATTGATTATTCTTTTAACAATCAAACCAGAAATGGTACCTGCGTCTTTGGTGGCCTGCCTTTGGGAATCGTTAAAGTATGCTGGAACTGTTACTACTGCCGTTGATACGTGACCACCTTGAATATATAAATTAGAAGAAGCGCTTTAAAACTATTGCGGAATCGAGTATCTTACCTAGATATGCTTCAGCAGTTTCTTTCATTTTGGTAAGAACCATTGCGGAAATTTCTTCAGGGAAAAATGTTTTATTTTCTCCCTTATAGTTCACTTTAATTTTGGGCTTACCTAATTCAAACAAAATCGTTATTCAAATTTATCTCAGCTCAAATTCAGCTGACCTTTGTCGTTAACAACTTCAAACGGCCAATTTTTTATGTCTTGTTTTACCACGGGATCATCGAATTTTCTTCCTATGAGTCTTTTCACACCGTAAACGGTATTCGATGGGTTCATAGCAACCTGGCCTCTGGCACTATCTCCGATAAGCCGTTCAGTATCTGGAAAAATATGATGTTACCCTAATGTTTCAGGGACAAATTGTAAATTTGAAATTACCAGTAAAAGCCACATAACTAGGGGTCGTACGATTTCCCTCATCATTTGCAATAATTTCAACCACGCCGTTTTTGAAAACTCCTACAACAGAATAAGTAGTTCCAAGATCGATACCCACAGGCAAGGTTTTTGGGACGTACGAGGCCATTTTTGTGTGAAAATGGATTTAGGTACGAGAAATTTTGCCAAACATGATGGTGAGTTGTGAAAGAAACTGATGTGATGATAGGATGTTTTTGACAATGATTTATGCTGGTATTCAGTTTCATCTGACACATTTGTCTTGATTCTTTTATACAGTGGGTGAAATACATGAAAAAAGACCTAAGGTTCATTTCAAAAAGGTTTGTCGTAGAATAATTCATAAAAATTCAATAGCCTTCAAGTAGTACCTAGAGTCTATTTTTTTTTAACGATAAAAGTCAAAATCAATGTTGGCAATACAGCAATCGCGTAACCCTCGAAATTTGTTGGTCTCAAAACATAAAACTTCCATGTTTCGGGGCTCATTTAGTTATTCTGACGTAAAAATATTCAATGCTTTACCGAACAGTGTGAAGGAAAAACCCTCTGTTGGCTCATCCAAAAGGGACACAACTATATGGATAGAAGATATATTTGATTTGATTGAGAATAGGGAACTTGCACATTTTTTTTAATTTCAAAAATGTGTTCTACTACACTAAAGACATAGTCATGCCAAATATCAAGCATTAAAAATCAGCCGTTAATTTTTTATAAATATTTGAAGTTACACTCGAAACATCACCATTTGAAACGACCAACTAGTGTGACGTCACTCAGCAACAAAATTCCGATGACAGTGACGAGCACTTCGAACTTCGAGCAGGTAGATTAGGATTATGGTTATGTTGTTATGTATGCAGTTTTTGATAGATTTGACATTGTCGACACCAGCAGCACATGACGTGACAGCGGCGCGACCCGATTATTACTGCCTGACCCATAGAATAGTATATTACATACCGAGTAGGGAAGTGTTTCATTACTGTCGAGAGATTTATATAGACTATTAATGTCGAGACAGAAATGAAAACTTTCCTCCGAGGTTTGTATACTATTTTATTTGCAAGCACACCATTAATTATGATTAGTCATTTAATTTTTTAAATATTAAAAAAATAAAACAAACATCCCAAAATGTGTCATTCACTGTTTTGACGTTTTCACCTGACATGTTCTCATTGTTGCCAGCAAAGGTAAATAAATTACAGTGAGGGAAATCGGTGAGGGAAGTCGAATAGGGAAATCAGTGAGGGAAATCGAAGAGCGAAGTGACACAGGTAAAGTGACACTTCCAAATTTTTGTAACAAAGATGGAACACTCGTTCTTCTGGGAACGCTGCTCCCTGCTCCCCTGTTTCAAGAATAAGGACTCTGGATGGAATCTCGGGACTAGCTTTTCAATGTAGTCACTTATGATGAACAGAACGGACTGTGGCACCAGCCAACTTGAGACAAAGTTACTAGTCATTCTTCGATCAAAGGCAGAAAGGGCTGTTTTCCAAAAGTTTGTGGTATGTCGACTACTCGACACCATGAGGGCCTAGAATTCGCTGTTGACTTCCAATTGCTGGTATCGATGCGATTCGTTTTTTTTCTACCTCCCTAATTTCGTTATTCCTCTTTCAGATGACTGTAGAGAATCTATCGTGGAAGACGTGTTTCGGGCATGCGGAAGAGGTGACCTATATAGCGAAGTTGGTGCTTCCATGCTAGTTGTTTTGACCTCCTCTAAAACAGTGATGTTTGTTCGTTGGTCTTGCCATTTAATCCATAGGATCCTTCTTATGTATAGGTGATCCATGTTTCGCAGCCATATGCTACAACTGCATTGTAGACGCGAAGTTTGGTCTCAGCGCTGATATCGTGGTTGTTGAAGACTCTCTCTGAAAGTCGCCCGAATGCCGCGCTAGCACACTTCAAGCAATATTGGATTTCAGCGTCAATTCTCATTCTCTGATAGATGGCTCCCAAAGTATGGGTGGTGTTGTACGTTCTGCAAAGAATGGTCATTTCTGGCTATATTAGGGGCTTGGGGATTAGTATTGGGTGCCGGTTAGTGCAGAATCTGCGTCTTGTTATTCAAATACAAATTCAAATTTATTTTCATGCTTTATAATACATAATTGTTTGCACACGTCAACAGGAAAAAAGATAGTTTATGATTAGTTATTTCTAAGAACAGATATCTAAAATCACAGCAATAATTAATTTTTCAAATCACTTATACTAATATTAAAATTTACGATTCACTTGTTTAAAATTTGAAATGAACATTTACAAAGTGCATAAACAATTAATAACTTTTACATGAATATCACAATCTTCTACATAAATATCACAAGCAATCACAATATAGAAATATAAATAAACTCTGCTCATCCCCCTATGAAATTTCAGAATGCAGAAAGTCAGTGCAATTGTAAAATGCATGCCTATGTAGGTGATTTTTTATGGTTTTTAAAAAGGTCTTATCATATAATGTTTGCACATTCCTAGGCAGTGCATTATAAAATAGAGGTCTATAGTAATTCACCCCGTATCGACTATGACTTAAACGAAGTTAAGGTTAACCTCTAGTCCGATTCTCCTGCATGCCTGATTGAATGCATTCATAATTGCCTGAACATCTTCCTCTGTATCGTCCATCACAACGTTATCATCGTATTGGAGTTCAATTCTCGATGTCGTCGATACTTTCGTCTCGGCTCGTAATCTGTTTATGTTGAATAAGCCGCCATCAAGTTTGTACAGGATTTCCAATCCTGACGGGAGGTGACCCTGTAACCCCTTTTGTTAACGAATTAACAAAAAGCCCATAATATGTTCGGTTTGCTCAGCCAATAATTATTAGGTGTGGGTTGATAGTTTTTAATAAGTACAGTATGGCGAAGGCGCCACTGAATTTCAAAAAAACATATATAAAATTGCATAAAATATGGAAGTGTGAAAATTCAAAAACACACCTAGAAAATAATTAGCAAACGGTAATTGGTAATCGTGAAAAAGAAATAAATAATGCACACAGCTCAACAAACCTTAACCTAGGTAAACCAATAAAACAATTAAGTAAGTTTTAAATTGAAATAGTACTTAGGTATATTTCACAGTGAGGTTGAAAACCAACCAATTTCAAAGTGGTACACAATTACTGATAAAAGAATTTAAATAAAATCAACCAATAGAGGTCAACTTTCAATCTGCAGTTTTACCAAATTCAAAAAAAAAAAAAAATAATAATAAAATATACCTAGTATAGTATGTACCATATAAGTTCAACAAAAAAATTAAATAAATTCGATAAAATCAATTTGTACCTGAAAGAAATCAAAAGTTGGGCTGGCTATATAACGGTTAAATGGTCTGGAGATTCAAGAGAAATCCGCAAATATACAAGTCGTAGGACCCAGGGTTGAAAATTGATCAATTTTTGACGTTATAGGTACTTACACAATAATTTCAAATTTAGAACAACCTTGACGTCAGTTCAAATAAATGATTATGATTAATAGGAAAAGATAAGATATAAGGCAATATTTAAATATAACGGTACTAAAAGTTAAGTAAAAAATAATCTATGGTAAATACGGCAAAATAAAATTAAAAAAATAGAGTTCACTCTGGTGTCAAGGATAAGATAATTGAAACTTTTAAAAATCTATAGGTAATGTCGGTAAAAATGTAATCAATTAATTATGTTAATTGAATATAGAACGGAATTAAGAAGAAAAAGATATAAAAGTTAATAACGAAACTCTATACAAGCCTCAATTCCAACTTCCATCGGAAAGGTAGATTATGGTAGTCGGTAGCCATCCAGTCATTATGGTCACTGGAAATCGTAGATTCTAGCCTGAAAGATAGAGGCTAGAAGCTCAGTTTTCTCCGTCAAAGATAGATGTACACTTAGCCAAACATAAAACTGGTACAGGCAATATATATTTTTTAAATTTGCCTAGTGTGAGTCAGGCAACAAGAAGTCTGTTCTGAAAAACTTAGGTCAGACAGTTTCTGTCAACGTCAAACCAGAACAAAAGTAAATGCAACATGTTTTTATGTTATGATTGGTTTAAATATGACACTGACTTGACTATTTTTGTCATTTTTGAGGTGATGAAACAGGTCGATTTACACAATGCAACACAATAGGAAAATGCGTACCAGTTTTATGTTTGGCCAAGTATACAGGAATTGACACATGCAGGACTCAAGAGCTCTATGCCTAGAGATGGGGCTTGTAGAAGTAGAAAAGGAACTCTTGAGGAAAATAGCTTGAAGGTCAAAGTAGGCCCACGGTAGAAATAGGCCCTCGGAAAAACCCACGTGGGTTCCGAAATTCAAACTTGAATAAAACATCACATGACTTTCTTCTTAAATTTTCTCGTCAATCAATGTACTATTATCTTAGGCAACGTTATTTCATATAATAAGATACTTTTTCCACGAGAACGATAATTTATTTCGAAAGATGACTGGCCCCCGAAGCCACAATAATTGAGAGTCGAGCTCTCAAGGCAATGGCCAGATAAGAAAAGGGACTTTTCAATTTTCTCTTCGGGAATAAATAGATTTCATTTGACAGTACTGAAGAAAAACACTGTCAACCTGTCGACCCTCAACTATGTAAAAATTACTACGTTCGAAAACTATTAACGAGGTTAAAGAGCAACTAAGTACTGGGCGTCGAATAGATCTAGGTAGTACAAAAGAAAACGCCTAGGTACTCCATTCTCGAGGTCGCCGATAAAATAATACATTCAGCCGACAATAGATGCCGCCACATGGACTGAATAATTATAGAAAATTTAAAATATAATAGCTATTTATATAACAAGTATATAAACTAAGGCTTTATTGTACGAATAATTTTATGGCAGAGCGAGCTTGCGAGCGAGGCTATTAAATAATGAGTCAATAAAGCCTGTTTATGTAAGCGTTATATACATGATTTTATGTACGATTATGACTGGTTTTTGTTAAAAATGAAAAAAATTTAATGAAAAAAGTAAAATTTGCGTAGGTATACCTGTTTCACCTTGGCAGGTTGTCAGGACCTGTTTCACCTTGGCAGGTTGTCATGACCTGTTTCAGCTTGTCAGGTAGTCCAGGTAGGCAATAAAGTAGTACTTTATTTTACTAGTAAAATAAAGTAGCACTTTATTTTACTAGTACAATAAAGTGCTACTTTATTGACGCAAAACTGTTCTATAAATAGCACTTTATTGGTCAATCGGACATAAATATTATTTATAGAAAAAAAACAAGTGACATCTGTAATTTTAAGGCCCCCACAGACTGCGTTTTTGTTTGACGGTTTTGTTCGACGAGGAAATCTGGTCGAGCAAAAATGACGGATCGGACTTGCCCACAGACCTCGGTTTAGTTTGGCGAAGATCAGTCATGTTGGAAAGTTTTAAAACATAAAATTCTGTAGCTACGCACCACACACCATATAAAACCGTTGTTTTTAAAATTCGTAGCCCACACACTTCATATTTGTTGACATATCGAACATATCCGACGGAGAAAATCAGGCGAATCCAGATATTTGCATCGGTTTTGTATGCCAGCAAAAACGACAATTTTTCGCACACACACTTCGGTTTTGTGTCGTTTTTGCTCGACCTGATTTGCTTGTCGAACAAAATCGTCCAACAAAAACGCAGTCTGAGGGGCCTTTTACACTGCGCTCCTTCAAAAAGAAAAAAATATATATATGAAGTATATATTTTTTTTCGATAAACTTAAAAACTAGGTAAGGTAAGTAAATATATATAAAAAAATCACACAGTTAAAGTTTAAAGTCAGGTCTATAGTTTATTACAGTAACGCGAGATGTCATTGCTGTCGCCCCTACAGTGTGCCCTATCTTGATAGTCAAAAAAAAAATAGAAATCTTCATTTGGTTAAATTGTGTGATGGAACTTTTTTTTTTTTTTGGCGGAAATTCGAAGTATTATTCTGTGTTACATAAACAGGGTTGTAGTTTCGACCAACGCAAATAATTTTGAACGTTCATCCGTCGGATTTTTTTTTTTTTTCAATGTAGCTACTAGCTACGGGCATATTTCCAACTATTTTTGCAGTAGCGAGAAAACTAAAGTCTGTTTTTTTTTCGAAGATAATTCCCCAAGTCAAAAATTTAGTAACTATGTTGGCAACACAAGCCTTTACTACATAAAAAATTTGAAAGCATTGACAATTTTACATTGTACTGCCAACATAATGTCATTTTGACTTTTATCTTAAAAAAAAAAACTTTTACATGTTCAAAAAATTTGAAAAAAATATATGTCGCGTAGAATTGCAATAGTAGTTCGTAATAGAAATAATGGGAAACTTCATCTATTCGTTTTGGAAAAAATGGTGAAAAACTACTTTTTTTTTCAGTTTTTGCGATATAACTCAAAAATGGCGAGTCAAATTTGCTTAAAAAAATTATGGATTAAAGTTTATCAATAACTATAAAACATATATTTTTTTTTGGAATTTTTGAACACAAGGTTCAGAAAATAGGGGTTAACTTTAAACTTTAAGAAAGAGAAGAAAAGAAAAGTGTTGAAAGTCGTTGTCAAGTTTTTTTAGTCTGATATCTATCGTGTATCATCCGTCGATAAGAGAGTCAATTTTTGGTAAGTCATATTCGAGAAGTCATAATTGAGAAAAAAATCATATAAGTAGGTGGGGTCTTCTAGAAACTTGACGGAACTTTCAACGTTATCTACCATTATTTTGCCATCCAAAGCACTAAGAAGATAAACGGTACAAAACAACTACACAGGAAACGACCCCATGCAGTGAAAATATAAAACGCCAATTTATACGTAAGTTTTTAGTTCTGGGCGGTGTTCCCGAAGAGGAAGTAAGAGAAACCTTTCATCCCTTGCATACAACGGGGATCAGCCGCCATATACAAGTTATCTTTAAAAAGGTTCAATCAAGAAGGGATAGAAAAGAAATCAGTGTGCGGACGAACACACCTGGGAATGCGATTGTCTTAAGAATGAAATTGATGAAAGCACCGTTATTCCCAAAGAACCACCCTCTCCCAGACTCTAACTCCTACTACCAAGCATGTGTCAATAAGGTGGTAGCAGCCTTTCCAATTGATTCCCCCCAACGGACAAGAGAAATCAATTAAACAGAAGTCGGCTCCTATAAAGGAAAACTTGAGATAACTTCACCCCGGAGCAAAGTCAGTAGTCAAATCGATAATCAAAATTCAAATTTTTGGCGGTTCTTCAGTAAAGGTCCTTACAAAAGAAAAGCAATCTAGCCCTCAACCACTCCTCAATACAAACATATTGTAACTATTGAGTTAAGCAATATTGTATTAGGCCACAACAGTAACATCCTCGATAACAGCAAAATAATGGCAAGGTAAGAAAGAGAGACATAGATAAAGATAGAGAGGTAGGTAAAGATAAGTAGTTAATAAAGGTACAGGGAATAATTCCGAACAAAATTCATGACGATTGTGGCTGCTGAAATCTGATTCTGAATCATGAACACCGGCAAGGTATTCATGATAGATAGTATTATTAATGATAATCGATAATTAAAATGTATAATTAACGGTATGCGATAATTGAATAATTAATCGAGAAAATAAGATATGGCAACGCGTCAGCAAACTACCAGACAGAAATTTGACCCTAAGGTAAGGAAATAGATAGATAAGCTGAGTCGCAGAAACTAATTTAAATCGGTACGGAACTGTGAGGGTAACTAGAACTCACTCCAGAGATAGTAGATAGGACTCAGTTAGAGCCAAGGTAAGGTATTCGAAAAAAAAAAAAAAAAACAGAAGATAATAAAAGTAAAGGTAAGATGGAACGATGAGAGTGAGATGGTATTAGAAAAAATGTCCACATTAACCAAGATACAAAGATAACTTTTTGACAATATGTACCATCGTCACCAAAAGTATCTGGGACAAATAATAATTTATATTAATCTCCTGGACTAATTCTACCAGCATTCATTTCAATGCATTTAAATGATAGTTTGACAAATATTTGACAATAGAATTCATAGTACAAGAGCTCATATGATGCTGTCCCAGTTACTTTTGGTGACGATGGTACATCACGAATAAGATAATGAAATCGATAAGACAACGGTAAGATATATGTCATGGCAATCCTAGGCATGACACACGAAAAATGTCCAAATCGGTAAGATATATGTCATGGCAATCCTAGGCATGACACACGAAAAATGTCCAAATCGGGAACGGTAAGGTAAATCATGATGTATTATACTTATTATCAAAACAAAAGATAACTTGGTTATGCAAAGGAGAAATTTTTAAAATGTCCTAATCAATACGAAGATAACTTTTGACATATACATCAGAGATAATTCGATAAGACAACAGTAAAATATTATGTCAGTGCAATCCAAAGCATGACAAACAATAAAATGTCCATATCGACAACGGTAAGGTGATGTATATTATCAAAACAAAAGGTAAATTGATTAGGCAAAGCAGAAAAAAAAATATACATGTCATGACACTGAGGTATTAAAACGATTTTGAAGTTATAAAAGAAAGAAAACTTTACTATGAATAGGGACGAGAATGGGTTATTTTTATGGGACTCAAGAGCTTGCGAAGTCAGGAGCGCTGTGTTCCTGAACAGTCTCTTCTTCGCCGGGATCGCTAGAAAGTACTATCCGCTACCTATTGTTATTTTAAAAGAAAATTAAAATTTGGAATTATTAATGAAATGCCGAGAGAAATGCGAAATTAAATTTCGGGGGAAAATATCGAGAATTAAAATGTAGTTAAAGAAAGTATCCATTGAATTTTGTTCGGTAAATTATTGAAGATATAGGAAAAGATGGTAACTGGTATGTAATACTGGTAAACCTAAAGTCAAGTAGTTGAGCTATGCCAAAAGAAAAGATGAAAGATAATACCAAACTGTACAATATTTGATGGTAATATTTAAGATGCTTCAAAGCCCCACGTTGGGCGCCAATTTATGTAACCCCTTTTGTTAACGAATCAACAAGAAGCCCATAATATGCTCGGTTTGCTCAGCCATTAATTATTAGGTATGGGTTGATAGTTTTTAATAAGTACAGCATGGCGAGGACGCCACTGAATTAAATGAAAAAAAAATATATATACAGGGTGTCTCTAAAAGGTCTTTACAAAATCATAGCACATATTCCCAAGGTCAAAATAAGTCGATTTGAAGCAACTTACCTCAGTCCGAAATTGCTCCGTTTCCGAGATACAGGGTGGTAAAGTTGAAAAATCAAAATCGAATTTTTCAACATTTATGAACACATCTCGATGGATTGCTCTAAAAATTGGCACCTAGGGGTTTTTTGGGACGCGAAACCCGAATATCGACACCTTTTAACTATGGCCGCTAGATGGCGCTTCACAATACTCTTCTTATGGTTTAAAATGGCCGTAACTTTTTTCTCAGTGTAATTTTTCACTTTTTTTGGTAAGTAAATAATTGTGTCAACATTTTCAGACAAAAAAGGTATGCTTGTCATAATCCGTTTAAGTGAGCCTTCTGTGAGATATTTCCGTTTTTGTTGTCCGATGCCGCACCGAAATTATTGAAATTATTTTGAATAAAAAAAATTTTTCAGTACCTTTAGGAATGAAAAGTGGTCAGTGAATTACAAATGCGAATGTTTTCATTTGTTCAAATGTTCCTTGGACCAAAATAAGGTGATTTAAGCAAACTTACTTTATTACAAAGTTGCTTAGTTTGGGCGCTATAGGCCCCGAAGTGACAATTTTAAAATAGTTTTTTTAATAAACTTTGAACAGTTTGTTCGATTTTGCTAAAATTTGATATGGTGGCATAGCTTCACGTGGCAAAAACACCGATATCAAAATTATTGATAATACAGTCCATGGGCGGAGGTCTAGGGTTTTTTAATAATTGCATGTTTTGAATTTCTACGCCAATGAAGGAAAAGGGATTTGGGCATGAGGTTTAGATTAACCAAATTATTTACTACAAAAAAGGTACTCTTGATGAAACTTGATTACTCTCATGGTTTTTGCGAAAATTGTAAATAGTTCGCTGTAATTTTACAGAAAAAAAAAATAAGTTGCCAATGTAATGAATTATGAATACAAATAAATAAATATTGATATCATAAATACTGTTCAAAGTGTCCACCATTTGCACGTATACAAAGATTTATACGACGAAGAAAATTAAAATGTACTCTTTGCAAAACTTCTTCATCAGCTCTAAGATTATTTGTTACATCTTGAATACGTTGCCACAGTTGTTCTTCATTATCTACTGGTGTCATGTAAACCATGGACTTGAGATGTCCCCAAAAAAAATAGTCCAATGGTGTTAAGTCCGGAGAACGTGCAGGCCACTTGACAGGGGCGTTATCACCTCTACCTATCCATTTATTTGGGTACTGCCGATTTAAATAGTTTCGAACATTTAATGAAAAATGTGGTTGAGCTCCATCGTGCATAAACCACATATCTCTCCGAAGTTCTAAAGGTAAATCGTCTAACAAATCTCGCAAAGTTCTTCGTAGGTGTTGACGCAAATAAATTTCAGCCGTTAACTTTTGGGGGAGACGGACAGGACCAATTATAAAATTACCGATTATTCCAGCCCATACATTAATTCTAAATTCGTGTTGAAAATGATTTACCTTGATTGCATGCGGATTTTCATCTGCATAAACATGTTCATTATGAAGATTCGTTACCCCTCTTCTTGTAACACATGCTTCATCGGTGAACAAAATATTGTTGCCAAAGTTTAAATTTCTTTCTCTTTGCCCATTAACAAACTGACAAAAAAACCAGGCGCATTTCAGGATCATGCTGTGATAGATCTTGAACTGACATTTTATGGTATGGATGTAACAACTGTTCTTTAAGTACTCTATGGACGACATCTTTGGATACTCCCATTTCCCTACCTACTCGTCTGGTACTTACTTCTGGCTCGTCTTCAACACGTTCCAAAATTTCTTCTTCTACTTCAGGAACCCTGACAAAACGCTGCCTTCCATAATCAGTGGTTTCTGGTGCAAAGCGGCCAGTCTCCCGAAGACGCCTCTCAACAGCAGCAAAAGTTGGGTGGCTTGGTATACGACGATTTGGGACCTCTCGGAGTACACCCTGACACACTCTCGACCATTTCCTTGACAATATCCAAATACCAATAACATATCGGTATATTCTGCATTGGTGTATTGTACGGCCATGATAGATCACGAAAATGTAAATTTTTCTTGTTTATTAGGGAAAATAAAGTTTAACGTTATTAAAAATTGAATGTGGTTTAAATTTGATTATTTCCCACCTGTCAATTTGAACCAATCAAAAAAACAGATATTACCCCCGACAATGGTTTTATTTACACGAAGCTATGGAATCCAACAAAAAAAAACATAAACAATGGAATGTGGCACCGCACCGCCGACTGAATGAGCATGTTTGTTGGTCTTTTTACCTTAAAATAAATTTGAAAAACTATTTTTGCTAACATATTTTTTTGTAAAAACTACATCGAATTATTAAAATACAATTTTCGCAAAAACCATGAGAGTAATCAAGTTTCATCAAGAGTACCTTTTTTGTAGTAAATAATTTGGTTAATCTAAACCTCATGCCCAAATCCCTTTTCCTTCATTGGCGTAGAAATTCAAGACATGCAATTATTAAAAAACCCTAGACCTCCGCCCATGGACTGTATTATCAATAATTTTGATATCGGTGTTTTTGCCACGTGAAGCTATGCCACCATATCAAATTTTAGCAAAATCGAACAAACTGTTCAAAGTTTATTAAAAAAACTATTTTAAAATTGTCACTTCGGGGCCTATAGCGCCCAAACTAAGCAACTTTGTAATAAAGTAAGTTTGCTTAAATCACCTTATTTTGGTCCAAGGAACATTTGAACAAATGAAAACATTCGCATTTGTAATTCACTGACCACTTTTCATTCCTAAAGGTACTGAAAAATTTTTTTTATTCAAAATAATTTCAATAATTTCGGTGCGGCATCGGACAACAAAAACGGAAATATCTCACAGAAGGCTCACTTAAACGGATTATGACAAGCATACCTTTTTTGTCTGAAAATGTTGACACAATTATTTACTTACCAAAAAAAGTGAAAAATTACACTGAGAAAAAAGTTACGGCCATTTTAAACCATAAGAAGAGCATTGTGAAGCGCCATCTAGCGGCAATAGTTAAAAGGTGTCGATATTCGGGTTTCGCGTCCGAAAAAAACCCCTAGGTGCCAATTTTTAGAGCAATCCATCGAAATGTGTTCATAAATTTTGAAAAATTCGATTTTGATTTTTCAACTTTACCACCCTGTATCTCGGAAACGGAGCAATTTCGGACTAAGGTAAGTTGCTTCAAATCGACTTATTTTGACCTTGGGAATATGTGCTATGATTTTGTAAAGACCTTTTAGAGACACCCTGTATATATATATATATATATATATATATATATATATAAACAATGGGAGTTTCTTGGGGTATCGGTCGTCTTGAAGGGCTAGGAAATAAAAATCTCTTTTTCCACTAAGCCGAGCTTTCGGCAATTATTTATTGCCTTCGTCAGGGCTACAACAATATAAAAGATCTTATTATTATGAATAATCAAAACTATGACTAGGACATATAAATTTTAACTATAACTTACTTGCAAAGTGAGAATTTTATAGTCGAAAAGCTTTCAAATTGTCGGAAAATTGTTGTTATTCTATTTTGACTATCAAACTGTACAGAATATAAATGTTAAAAATATGGAAAAATAATTAATAAACAATAATTGATAGATATAAGAAAAATAGAAGAGATAGAAGAATATGTAGAATAAAATTTTGAAGTGTATAAATACTAGTTTCTCATAGACATTGATTTTTGGTGTCATCACTAGACCAGTTAGGTAATTTTAGGAATAAATTTAATTAGATGTAAGTAGGTTCGAATAAATACTACTGAGATCTTGAATATCCTTTCTTTTATTTAGGCATAAAGGTTCTTGAGATATCTCTACCATTTCTAGAAACAAACGTTTATTTAAATTTTGTTCATGAATAATTACTTGTGAATTTCCAAAAGAAAAAGAACCTTTATGCCTAAATAAAAGAAAGGATATTCAAGATCTCAGTAGTATTTATTCGAACCTACTTACATCTAATTAAATTTATTCCTAAAATTACCTAACTGGTCTAGTGATGACACCAAAAATCAATGTCTATGAGAAACTAGTATTTATACACTTCAAAATTTTATTCTACATATTCTTCTATCTCTTCTATTTTTCTTATATCTATCAATTATTATGATATTGTGTTGGCAATACAATGTAAAATTGTCAATGCTTTCAAATTTTTTATGTAGAAAAGGCTTGTGTTGCCAACATAGTTACTAAATTTTTGACTTGGGGAATTATCTTAAAAAAAAAACAGAATTTATGTGAAAATTACTACGTTCGAAAACTACTAACGAGGTCAAAGAGCAACTAAGTACCTACTGGGCGTCGAATAGATCTAGGTAGTACAAAAGAAAACGCCTACTCCATTCTCGAGGTCGCCGATAAAATAATACATTCAGCCGGCAATAGATGCCGCTACATGGACTGAATAATTATAGAAAATTTAAAATATAAATATTATTTATCCCATTTTGACGTTTAAAAATGACATTATTGAACGCATAATAACAAAGGTAAGTAGACGTTTATCACCTCAGTGATTTAAAATATTTTTCACTCACTCTCGGTCTTTTAAGTCACTCTGCAGTATAGAATTTGCTGCAAATACAAACAAACAATACCTTAGCACCCATCAATTTCAATACATATTAGAAGCTTTTATGTGCTGCTAAATGAATTCTTTTTATAATTTGATTCCTATTAATTTCAATGTCCATCAAAATGGGATAAAATTTTGTATACATCACGTGAGTTAAAATGTTTATTCACGCGAAGAAAATTAACCCACTCACTAGGGCTCGTGGGTTAAACTTTCTTCTTATGACTAAACATTCATTTAACTCACTTGGTGTATAAATAACTATTATAGAAAAAAAACAACTGACATTTGTAATGTTACAACCCTCGACAAGTTGAAGTATGGATCCTATATAAAAGAGAAAATAAAGTGGGTGCAATAGCACAGCCCTGTTTAACTCTTGTAGTTATCAGAAAACACACTTCTTGTCCATCGTTGCTAAGGACGGTTGCATTCATATTATCATGCAGCAGGCGGACTATCTGGATGTACTTTTGCGGACACCCAACCTTTGCCAATATCTTCCAAAGCTCTGTTAACTGAATCGAATGCTTTCACTGAATTCATGAGGGTCATGTATAGAGGATGATGTTGTTCCCTGGATTTCTCTTGCATTTGTTTTGTTCTGGAAATCATGTCAGCTGTACCTCGGTTGGGTCTAAATCCATAGGATTTATTACACACAGGTCTTATGAGGAAAGGCCATCCTGTAGTAGTAGTGTGTATCATCCTTGCTTAGTACCAACCAAAAAATACAAATCCCAAATAGTTGTAGCTTTTTTATTTTGATTTTCTCTAACACTATGCTTACACGACAAGAATACCAAATTCATATATGCAGTTGTCTTTGGTTCAGTTAGGGATTCACTTGTTTGTGGGTATTGAATGCAAGTAAGAGAACATTAATTATTTTTGAGTATATTGCTTTCATTATACCAAAACTAGTGCCTCTTTTTTTCCAATGTCAAAAAAGCAAATTCTCCAGTGTGATTGCGGTGAGTCGTATCAAAATTTTATATCAATTTTAGTACCAGACGAAATTTGCGTTTAAATATTGACTCTCCGTTCGTAGGCAGCCTTTTACCTATAGCTCCTACATAATGGATGTTGTAGCACCGACAGATCCAGACCGAAAAACTCTTTTCGGTCCTTTTCGTGACCTTCAATTCGCCCCAAACCTGATTTATGTGCATGCCAAATAGGTTTTTTTTTTTCGCTTTTACATGTACCGACTCACCGAGATGAGAACTCTCGCTGCTGCTGAGCGAAACAGTGAATAAGTGGCTTAAATAAATTTATCAAGTCTAGAAAAAAAAAGAAGAAAATAGAAAATGGTGTTTTCAGTCAATAAACTGGTGAAACTGAATTCACTTTAGTTTACCTGTTTACTTTAAAAAAATTCAAAACAAGCGATTTATATTCAAATTGCCACTTTCATATTGCAGAAAAGGGGTTGCGTAAATGTTACTCCATTATAATACAAAGAAGGTGAAAAGTAGGTATTGAAATAAAAATAATGTACCTATCTCTGAATAAAACAATTACTATAACCGAGAAATTTCAGGCAAAAGCAAAATACATCACCAGATCCGGTAGACACAAAAAGAAATAACCGCGACACGGAAAAGAATAACTAACGGGTTGCTGAAGCCCGAGCCGAGCCTCCGGCAACCTGAAACATTAACATTATTTGACTCGCGTATTTTCCAGGTCTGGAAATTCCTTTTCCAGGAAATAAGAGACATTAGTTCTAATTTGAAAACAACACTAGAAGCGGGCACTAAATAAGCCTTAGTCGAAGGGCGACAGGCGGAGAGAGGTGCGAGAAAAGAGATGGAACCTGTTAAATAAATCTTCAGGAAACGCGGGTTATCAAAAGAAAAATTACTCTGTGCTGTGCAGGAATGAGAAAACGTCTCTTCGAGGTTGATTTGTGAGAAATTCATACAACCAGCTCCCAGCTCGCAGAGTGTAGGATTTATGCGTGCTTATTTGTAATTCAACTATCCTAATGGTAAATTTACCCTATCACATGAAAATAAGTTGATTTTGTCTGCAAAAATCCAAACTCACATTGTGCAGTAAAAAAACAATTCCAGCACAACCGAGTTATAATTTTATATTCCATTTTCAAAGCCAAAAAGTTCCCTCGTGATCTGTGGAATATCCACTGGGCTTTGTCCGAGCAAAATTGGATTTAAAAAAGCCGCATCCTTTCCAGAGAAGTCTGGACAGCCTGGTAATGTACGGCTCGGAAAAGGTTCGCAATAACTGTTTGGCTCTTTTAGCCGAGGCTTTATAGCCACACTTAATTTAAGAACTAAACTGGGATTTTAGTATAATAATAATAATAATATATCAGGTGCTTTTTTTGCAGTTGTAGGTTTGCGAGTGGAGACAAAGTGAAACAGATACCTTGGCTTAAAAAATCGCGGATTTATTATTAATAAATCTTTTTCAGAGCTTTTTCGCACAAGGATTTTATTTGTCACGTCAAAAAGCAGTAAGATAATTACAAGATGTAGTAGTTAGTGAATAGATCTATAAACCTAGCGGCCCTTTAGTAACAAAGCTAAGTTGATGAATATTATAATAATTAGGTGCTTTTCAGGGCCTATTATTTTTCTACTTGCGTGCGCAAAGTTATTACTTTGCACACTCATTTGCGCGCGCAAAGTTGAACTTTGCTCACGAAAACTCTTTGCGCACTCATATTTGTTACGCATAGTTACCGCATTTATACTTGATTTTTCAATGTTTTGTGGGTTTCTGGATAAACTTATGTTCAAAAAGAAGGGCCAGATATTATTATTTTTGTTCCAAGAAAGGCATTCAGGTAATGTTTAGCTTTTTTAATTTGACACTTGTAACCCCTTTTGTTAATGAATTAACTATGGGTCCATAATATGCTCAGTTAGCTCAGCGAAAAAAATATTAGGTGTGGGTTGATAGTTTAATCAGTACAGAATGGCGAGGGCGTCACTGAATTTTTAATTTTTTTTTATAAAATTGCACAAAATATGGGAGTGTGAAAATCCAGAAACACACCTAGAAAATAATTAGCAAGCGATAATTGGTAATCCTGAAAAAAAAAAAAAAAAATGCACACAACTCAACTCTCGGCCTATGGGTAAACCAATAAAACAATTAAGTAAAATTTCAAATTAAAATAGTGTATATTTCACACAGTAAACAATTCAGGATTGGTTTATTCCAAAATATAAGATCAACTATTGTTGGTAAGACACCGTACACTTAATCAAAATAAACGAGGTTAACCTTTAATCGGATTATTTAAGCTAAAATAATAATGATAATAATAGCATAACAACAAATTCTATGGACCTCAATATACTTGCCTCATAAATTCATTAACATTAGCTACCAATATCATCAATTTGAAAGGAAAATATGAAGATTTACGTTTCCAGAAAACTAATTAAAAAATTTGAATGATTTAAAAAATTCTATTAATAAATATGGTCAATCTCTGCAAAAATAGATTAAAAAAAAACAAGTTGTACATGTAAAAAAAATCAAAGGTTGGGTTATAAGTCAAATGGTCGACTTGAAGGAAATCCTCCGATATATAAGTTATAAGAGCCCGGGTTAAAAATTGATCAATTCTCGACGGCAAGCTATTATTCAAAAATTCAAATTCAGAACATGTTGTCCAACCTTGACCCTCATTCAGATCACTTATTGATAAAATTGATAAAATACAAGGCAGTATCAGAAGTTATGCTAACATAGTAAAATTAATAAACTAAGAACCAATTTTCTTTCGCCATTGTGTCAAGAATAAATTTGTACTTAAATATCATATATAAAAAATTATCATAGTTTTGTTAATAGACTGTAAAAATGATTCTATGAAATAAAAAATGTAAGTTAAGAGTTATTAGTGAAACTTATGCAAGCCTCTATCCCAACATAAGGCAGATCCGGAAACCATCCATTCTCGTCCCTCGATATCTGGACGAAAGGGGCCACACATGGAACTAGTGGATTCCAGCCAAGAATCCAAGCAGAAAAGGGACTATAATCGTCGTCAAAGGTGGGGCACACGTATCGACCTGTGGGGTCTTTATTCTAGTAGGGTAGGAAGCCCTTCACAGGTTCAATGTCAAGCTCCACGAAAATGTTGTTAATTTGAAAAGTGGCTTTTTTTGGAATGGACTTGTTGGGGAAATCGGCCGTTCGAAAAACCCTAAGTAATAATGCATTCCTTGAAAAGTCATTACTCATAAAACTTGAAAGAACTTACCACGTTTTTGGGTGGGAATTCAAACTTAAATCAAACCGCAATCACGAGATTTTTTGGTTCGATTTTTTCTTAAATCGACAGATTATTGCCACACGCAACTTTAATTCGTTAAACAAGGCAACGCCCAAAGGCCGGTAAGATATATTTTTTTCGATCAGCACATTCAGCCAATCAACCTTTCAGTTCAACGACACAATTCAAAAGGGACGAGAATCGATTTCCTACGGGCCAGGTAAGTACGGATACAGCGCTTCCTCTCCAGATAGCCACGGAAATTGTTGGTACTAACCAATGTGTCAAATTTAAAAGAAAATTGCGCTTTCTAGTGTAATAATTTATTAACTGCTATATAATAAATAGCGGAAACCCTGTATTTTTTAAATGTTAGTCACCAGACTGTCAACATTTAAAAGAGTTATATAAAGTTAAATTTGAAAGAAAAAAGGAAAAGTAACTTTAAACGTCACACACTTTCCCTATAAGTAGCGAGGGGAGGAAAAATCCAGCAAAAATAGGTGTGAGGTCAGGTGACATGGGGTGTCACCAACACATATTCCTTTAGAGTATCAGATTAAAAAAGTTAGACTGTAAGTTATACTCCTCCATATACTCCCCAAATTAATGGTGCTGCGGAAAGAATGAATCAGACACTAATAGACAAAGCAAGATCTATGATAATGCAAGTAAAAATGGAATATATTTTGGGAAGATGCTATTCTTGTGGCTACGTAAAACTGATTTAACAAGTCACATGAAAAAATATCATCCTGATAAATTAATTCTCGATTTGGCAAGAGAAACAAACTTAACGACTTGTTCAATTCAAATTTTAAGTAAACCTCGCTAGCACAACCAATGTTGCAAATAAAGTCAAGCCGATTACTAACACATTCAACTAGGAGAGAAAATTACTAGTTTTGAGCATCTGGAAACATTTAAAAAGATTAGGTATCGCTCCTTTCTGGATACTATGCAAATCTTCGAACACTAGAAGAAAAAGTATTGTTTCTATAATTGGGCCCGATTTAGAGGGGGGGCAACCCGGGCATTTGCTCGGAGCGGCAAAATTTGGGGCGGCATTTATAACGATAAAACAAAACAAGTATGTAAAAAAATAAATAAAAAATCTGTTCGCACAAAAATTAAAAATCACAAACCAGTTAGAGCGAATTTCATTGGTTGAAAACAGTCAGAAACATTTATAAAATTCGTTTCAACCAATGAAATTCACTCTGACTGGTTAGTGATTTCTGTGCGATTAGACCTAAGGTCACCGCCGCCATTAGGATCCAGTAGGTACCGTCAAACGAGGTTACCTAATTGAGTGAATCAAAAATTGCGGTTTTTTTGCTGATATCTTTGAAGCCATCAGAATGAAAAATATGCAAAAAATAATTTACATTCTAGCACCCTTTCCAAAGGATTCAACAACAGCCCTTTTTATGTATGGGAATCGCCCTTTTTTCTGGGTCGAAGTATTCACTTTACCCACCATTGCGCGGTAAAGTGAATCACCCGTCTGAAATTGGCGTTTTATTCACTTTAGACTAATAATGGGTAAAGTAAACCAGTTCACAAGGTTTAAAAAAGTGTATTTTGTTCAAAAAATAGGTTTAACGCAAAAAAAGAACATTCTCCGCTAATTTAACGGTGAGTTTTGGATGTGGTTTCATAAATAATTCAAACCAGTCGTCCTATCGAGTCCTGGAAGATTGTCTTTGAATCTCAAACTCAAATCCTACATTTGTCAAAATTTGGATACACAAAATCAGAAAGGATACTCGCAAAAGAAAGGGAAATCCAGGGCCCCTCAATAATACATGGTAATCCACATTCAAGTTTAGTTTGCGGAAGCTGTTTGCTTCCAGAATAATCCATCGCCGCCCCTTCCATAGCAAAGTTCTGCAAAGACTGCAAACGAAGCAGTGGAGTGATTTTCCCACATTTTCTTTCCAATTTCAAATTATTCCCTGCGTTTTCCATTAAATTTTACCGATGGATCCATCATTCTATGTTGGTCATTGCCATTTTCCACTCACTAAACAAAGATAGCTAACTCATCGGTGAAGTCACCGATTAGAATAAAACGAGGGGATTGCTAAACACCCAATACACATTGACATTGACAAGTAAGCAAATGTTGGCGGGACAATGAATGTTTTCATATTTATCGTCCATCTCTTTTAATTGAAAACGTCAATTATTTTTATACATTTTGGACTCATTTAAAAGTACTATTTCGTACACCTAGCGACATCTATGATTCTTCTGACTAGTTTTCCTAACCTAATATCGAGAATTCTGTTATTTCCAAGAAACCTGTAGCGCTGTCATTTTTATGATTTCGACAAGCTTGACAGGACAGACGAAGAAAGAAAGAGACAACCAATTTGGGTGCTTTTGACTTGCCCTTTTCTCTTTTGTCTTGGGACCGAAAAGGTCGTCCAGATTTTGAGAATTTTAAAAAATCTTAAAACTTTATCCTTGTTTTTGGCCATCGAGTCCATATTCTTGAAAATTAACTAGCCAGAAGAGTGCTGATCGTGTCTACTAGAAAGTTTCCTGGAAAATTAACCGATTGTTGATTTTTGTGAAGATTTTAGAAAGTGAGGTTACTATCGGCCATTCAGGTATGTACATTTCTTTTTTTACTACTAACCTGAGAAATTGTCATTATTCAATCTATTTTTCTAGGAAAAAATTGAATTTCTCTCCCTAGGTGAATAATGAAAATAATGAAAAAATACCTAGGTTAATAATGAAAATGACGTCATGACGCAAGGATATTGTCATGTTTCTATTGGTTCAATTTCATTTCCGTACGTCAATTTGAAAAAAAATACAGGTTTCTGTAGGTACATAGGAAGTTATCATAAGCTATTGATAGAGGGCAGCACTTTCAAGAGGGCGTTCAAAAAAAAATAATTGGAGCACAGATTTTAAACAAATTTTTCATTTTCTACTAGCAGTAGTAAAAAAAATTCTATATATTCCTCGGTAAAGAAAGTCATTATATACCTCACTCATTATAAACCTCGGCGCGAGCGCCTCGGTTTATAAAAGCGCTCGGTATATAAGGACCAACTTCTCTACCTAGGTATATAATATACTATTATACAACTCCTGCTAGTTATAAGAGTCATTATTTGTGCCACTTTAGACAGGTAAACTATCAAATAACACACTAGTGTATTATAAACCATAACCTACTAGTGGGTTATGGTTTATAACTCACTCTCCCATAACTTCAACGCAAAACGTCAGGAAATTAAAATGTATAAACCCTGCTTTGAAGAAGACTCATTCCCAAAAAATACCTGTTAGTTTTTTCAGTTCTTGTATGCTGCTCGTGTGTTATGATTTCTCAGTTGTTAGATAAAACATTGTATGCTACTCATGTGTTATGTGTTTTAAGTCACTCGAGAAATTGTACCACTCGGCCTGACGGCCTCGTGGTATAAATTTTTCTCGCGTGACTTATTTTCAACATAACACACTAGTACCATAAATAACTATTTTCTCTCTGATGAATGAGTCCTTATATTCCCCCAATTCATCCAGGCACCTTGGGTAGGACAAAAAATCCGCGCCTGCACTTCTCCATGTGAAAATTGACGAATTTGAGACCACGCTGTCCTGGAAACTCAGAGCAAATCGGGGCCCCCTTTTTAAGGAAAGTTTGTGTCCTATTAGAACTTGATCCCCATCCATTATTTGGTTTTCTCCAGCCAGTTTGGTACCTCCAGATCTCAAATTTGTGAGAACAAGGATTCCGTCCAGGCTTGTATAATTATTTACCTATGGGCGTCCTAAACGTGCCATCTTAATTACCGTAACTCTTTTTTTTACCTATTCTTTATCACCCGCTATCGTTTAGCTTCATTAGCTAATTAATATCTTTGTAAATTCAATTACCGACTTATTCGTTTACCGTAGAATAGTATTTAGTTATAATAGCTTACTACCGTTTAAAATTAATTATTAATTTAATTGATTATTATCAGAGTCAGCTATTGGCTTTTATTATAGTTTTCTTAATAATTATTTATTGTCCAGTAAGTATGCATTATTGTGATTATTATAAATTTATTTCCGTAATATCGAGTATTGATCGATATAATTATATTGTGGATTCATTAACCTTTAAAAGGTTAATTTAACTTTTAATTTTAAATCAATAATGTGGTAGTTTTCAAGGTAAACCAATGTAAAATCTTTATGTAGTCAAATTTAAGTTTTATGTTTACCTATTTTAAAGGTAAGAAGGTAGAGCTCTTCCCGAAACCGTGACCCCTTGATTTCACCTAGCAGGTTTTTGATATTTATAACTGCATAGGGATTATTTATTACCTTTCTGCGTTTATTAATTTGTTTTTTATTGATTTGATTGACTTTGAGTCAAAAATTAAAGGTTAATTGTATTATGACTTCCAACATTTATACTTAGGTAATTCTCATCGTAGGTACCTATTTAATTGTTTTCAATAAAATTGGATACTGCACAATATTCATCTTTGAACAATTGAACAACAGTTCGCCATCCGGTCAACAAATTGTTAATGAACAACAAGATTGCCATCTGGTTAATAAATTATTGTTTTTAGAATTCCAAAACTTGTGTTTTTATTGAAGGGGTTAAATGTCAGATAGCGATTGGATTTATTTTACCTTTCCAGATTTTTGAATTTGTCTTTTTAACTAATAGCAAATTTTTCGAATAGTGTCTAGTTTGGCTATTCTTGGATGGATCTGAGAATAAAGGACAAAACCTATAAATAATTTTATTTTGGGACATTCACACAATAACACTGAGCAGTTAAGACTAACGCTACACTTTTCCAGTCCGCCTATGCCTCGCGAACTTGGCCATTTTTTTACATGGAATGTTTTTGTTATTATTTCACTAATTTTTTTAAGGATTTCAATAGGAATAATGTCATAATTCAACTTTTTTTTTTTTTTTTTGGCGTATTAGGTCTTTTTCTTTTTGCTACTGGTTTCCCATCGCCTTCCTGAACTCCTAAAACTTGCTTTCGTGAAGCCCACTCTCGATCATTGTTCCTATGCTTCCTATTCGGTCCTTTTTGAGCTCAATTCCCGGAAGTTCAGGACGATATAATGACCTTAATCGGTTATATTCAGCCAGTGCGGACACTTGCGCTTTAATGTTATTAGTATCTAAGTTTATTAGATGAACTCCTTCTAAACTTGAAACTCAGGAAATCGCCACATATGCCTGGCCGCATGAAAACACCGATAAACTTATATCAATAAGTGCATAAGGAAGATTTAAGCCTTGGCTTTTGGGAATGGTGAGAGCATATGCAATATACAAATTGGAAATTGTTCTCTTTGGACGCATGCACGACTAATAATCTCAAATTTGGAGAAATTTCATAATGAAGTCTATTGTTAAATTTTGTTCCAAGAGCTTTGACCAGAGAGCCATTTACCAGACCCAACCTATCATCTATATTTGGCATTAAAATAATTCTAACTCCTTCTTTGGGTACAATACTTTGTTCTAATACCGCTGTCATTGAGTCATCCTCTTTATGTTTTCTAAGCGCTTCACGGGCTTTTTTTAGAAGAAATTTTGAAAAGTTCAAGTTATGTGAAGCGATGAGTTCAACATATGGACTAGGAAGAGCTTGGAGCATTGAATGCTGCTTACACATACTGTTTATTTAGGAGAAGAGTCTGGGGAGCAGGCATACGGAGCTACGAAGGATGCAGAACGATATTCCGCGTGTGGCTAAATTCACTAAAATGTTGTCAAAAAAAAATGCTAAAATACGCACACATAGCTTGCACATACGCATTGTTTTTGGAGCAAATGATCCCAGGTTCAAGTTTTGTTTTTTCTTAGGGTTTTTATTTTTCTTCTAAAGAATATTAAGAGGAGGAGTTAGCTTGGATTAGCTCTGTTTGGCATTACTTTTTTTTTAAGTTTTGCTTTTTCTCTTAGGAATTTTAATTTTTTTTGAGGATTATTACGAGAACAGGTTAGTTTGGATTAGTTCTAATATCGCTTAAAATACCAACATACAAAGACTAGTCCTTATCACGAATTACGGTGAAGCTCCGTTTGTCTCTTCCCCAGACTATTGTCTTTAACGATAGCTGTGGAGGGTGGTCAAATTTTCAGGGTTTTTGTTTTTTCCATGGGTTTTGCCATAGTTCATATCAGTATGCCCTATTTCAGCCTTCTAGCATATTTGGAAGTACCTTAGAATTTCGATGATCTATACATGAGTGAGTGACAAAATTGGCGTTTTTTAAGGACATCTAACTTTTTTGTTGGTTGAGGGAAATCGATGAAATTTAATTTTAGTATTAGGTCTATAAAGGTCTACGACTGTGCAAAATTTCAGTTTTCTAGGACATTTCAGAGCTGAGTTACAGGTAGGTCGAAAATGACCTGAAATGTTTCGAGAAAAGGTATACAGTAGTGCGCGACCTTGGCGGAGGGCACCCAGATTTTTTTTTTTTTTTGAGCTTGACGAATCTGAATAAAAGTTAACCTCTTTTATTTTGATGTAGTCTAGGGTGTCTTACCAACAATAATTGATTTTATATTTTGGAATAATTCAATGCTGAATTTTTCACTAACTGTGAAAATATATAGGTACTATTTTAATTTGAAATTTCACTTAATTGTTTTATTGGTTTACCTATACGTCAAGATTTGAGTTGTGTGCATTATTTATTTCTTTTTCAGAATTACCTATTACCATTTGCTGATTATTTTCTAGGTGTGTTTCTGAACTTTTACCCTTCTATATTTTAAGCAATTTTATTATTATTATTATTATTTTTAATTCAGTGGCGCCCTTGCCATTATGTACTGAATAAACTATCAACCCACACCTAATAATTTTTCGCTGAGGAAACCGAGCATATTATGAGCCTCTTGTTAATTCATCAACAGAAGGGGTTACAGTACGTAAGGTACTCCTAATCAAACGTGTTGTTAGAGCAACATAAACTTATGCCATGCCGATTCAACAAAATACACGGTCATATACGGTGATGATATCGCTAAAGTAATTGACCGGTATCGGTATCGGAATCACACACATACATTTATTCCACTTATACGGTATTGTTTCGGTGGATAAATTCTATATAAAAATAGCCTATTATTGCCATCACAACATTATGTTTTCAGTAGTTCTTTATATTTGTTTTGACTATATATTTATTTAACAATCTATATTTAGTTACCTTAGCAATGGTAGGTACCTATATTTGTGATTCAGAAATAATAATGTCAAGAAAAGGGACTTGACAATATAAAAATTTACTTCTCATAAACACATCATAACACATATCCATATAAGAGAACATAACACATATCTATATAAGAGAATAAATATCATATAAAACTTTATTTCTCAAGTAAAAATTTCTCTCCCTTCAATAACCGTTTCGAAAAAAAATCAAAGACCGTACATGAAAATATGCTCATGACCCTGGAACGACTTCGTTTAAAACGGAATGTCCCCGAACGCTTCTTGCGAATGCACCGCTCATTTCCAGGCAACTTTATGCAGCCGTTTGCATAAAACAGTAAGCTTCTTGCTCGGTTCGTAACGACAGTCTTTTCTATGGCCAATTTGCATTCTACTTCGCTCCATAAACGCGAAAATTGTGGGGAGCGACTTCTTCATTTAAGAACCAATTAAAAAATATTCAACAATATAAGAACCAAAGAACTTTATTCGCAAACAAAATAATTCTGACGCCATACAAAGGCAAATTTATTCAGAAAAAAAAATCCTATAACCCCACTCGTTTTACTGTATAGATACACCTGCCATTAGCAAAGTTTTTAATTTCCCTTGGCGCATGTATGCACCCTGGCTCATAATCATTTATCTTTCACTTTTTCCGGTTAATGGGAGCAAACCCTAAAGTTCGCTCCTGAAAGTTTTCAATCGTCTACATGCAATTTCTAGTTGCACGATTACTACGGCGCGTCTGGAGTAGTTCCTGCAAATTAGGATCAATTAAAACGAAATGCAAATTTTCAGACTTTTCGGAAATAATTGTAGCTACTTTTGTTTTAAGTGCCCTTCTCGTATTCAGCAGACTGTGTTTAATTACTTACCCAACTCTAAATATTTTTAAGAAGACTTTTTTCTTAGAATATGAGAAAAATTACAGTGAAAAAATAGGGTTTTAAAAGTATTCTCACAAGTTAGTTTCGTACAGTCTTAAAATTAATTAAAGTCACTTCTTCAAATTCTCCCTATATTAGACTCCTCCTTCCAGTCATCACGTCATTTGATTATCCTTAACAAAAGGGGAACTCTATGTCGATAGAGTCGCGTCTAGACGTCTGATAATATTTACCGACTGCGATGTTATCTGAAATTGCAAAAGGTGTCGCTTTATTTTAAAGGACATTTTCATTGAACTGTCATCATTTATTTATTTATTTATATAATGTTTTACAAACACTATACAAAAAACAGTAATTACATGCACTGAGATAATTTTTTCATCGCCACAGTAAGTTTTTCCGCTATTCTAGCTGAAAAATCTATTAAAATAGGCGTTAAGAGAGAATTATGCTACTGCAGTAAAGTTCACTTTGCTGCATTCTCTTTATTAATATATAGTAGTAAAGTATTTTTATAAATTGTCTTTTCTGAACCAGGAAAGCTTCTTTTGTAAAACAGCAGAATCACTTTGCAGAAATGGGCCAGCTGTTTACTATTATAGTTATATCCTTTTCTACTATGAAAAGGATTTATTTTGATTTCAGATATTTTTTTTTACAATAGGAACAATATTATCCACCTACAGGCGAATTATTTATAGTTCTAGCAAATATTTATGCTACCACAGAAATATGTCTTTCCAGCAGTTTTTTGTTTGTTTCTACTTATAGTGCGGCTGGATCAATCGCTTGTTAAGTCTTGTTAGTTAACAAAACCTTAGATTGTGTGGATGTCAATATGACATTGCTTTTGTGTGGCACATTCTAAGGATAATTTGTTAACTAACGGACTTAACCAACGATTGATCTAGCCACACTAGGAAAATCCAGCTCTTCATAAGTTTAACCTATAATTTTTTAAAGCTTGAAACTAGAGGAAAAAAGAAATAATTTCAGTTGCTGGAAAAAAAAAAATTCTGTGGTTACAATAAATAATTATTATTAGAACTATGTACCGTAATAAAAAAAATATAATCAAGATGTTGGCCAAACGGCGTCAGCCAGATTGAGCACAGTATCAACAAGAGGCCTTCCCCCGCAGTTCCGTCGTCTATGAATGCAGACTCAGAAATGCGAAAAGAAAAGATGGAGATGGACACGCTTCGCCAGGATTGGCGAAACGGCGAAACGAAAAGCGACGAGAATAGCCGATCTAAAGTTTATAGACAAGTGCTCACCCGAACCAAATATGTTCCTTTCTATGGTAGTAAAGTACAGGGTTATTGGTTATAAATGTCACCCCCCTCTATCTTTTTTATTTGACATTTTAGAAAAAAGTGTCCCAAATAAAAGTTTTATGATTGAAATTAAATTTTTTGAAACACTCACTTTCGCATATACAGGGTGTTTCAGAAAAGCTGGTCGTACTCCAAATTTCCTATTTTAAATAGAATACCCTGTATATTATTGGATATTCGGATTCTACGTAAAATTCTGAGCAGATTTCATGTAATATACCCTATACCTAAGTTCAACTGTTTTGGAAATATTGACAGTTGAAAATTGAATGTGCATTACGGTTTGAATTCAGTGTTGTGGGTACTCTTGACACCTCAACTTCGAGACTAGTAAACCGTCAAAGAGGAAAACCCAATGGTGAAGGTAAAATCCAGACTAAAAGCCTAACAAAAAAAAAACCCTGAAAGAGTACAAAAGTCTTAGAACTTCTTCATACTTAAAAAAAATGAAAAATCCCAACCCTCAAATGGTATATAAATGATTGGAATTAAATAGCAAAATCCCCTGAAACCTGTAGGTTATCTTAAACAAAAAAAAAAACCCTTAATTAATAAGCCCATTAATGCCCCTTAAACGATTAATGAGTCTGAACATGGCCTCGTGGAGGTCAAATTCCCTTTTTATTGAATCCCAAATATTTACAAAAATACAGATAAGTTAATCTAAATATTGATAACGAAAAGGTAAATTAGAGAATGGTAAAAACGTTTAAAATTACCTGGTTACAATTTGGACTAGTTGAACAAAATGGCGCAGACTTCGTTTCCAGAAAATTCATTGTGGTTGGCTTACAAATACGGGTACGACCAAATCCAAAGCTCTCACCCTCGTTTCACCCCATAACCAATTAAGCCAGCAATCACTTGAAATCCCAGCGTCTTCAAAATCCCACAAAAAGGTGGATGTTCCAAGGAACGTTGCCAAGAGGACCGCTGGTAAAATCTGCCAAGAACTTGTTGTTTGCTCAACGTGCGAATTTAAAAGAGAACGATCCCTTTTCAGCGATTTATTTGGTAGGCTTCAATATGAAAAATTTTCTAGAATTCCAGTTTTTTTTTTCCAAGATGTCCTCTGGTGCCAGATTTACGATCTCGACCAGGAAGACGGAACACCCAGTTTGGCCCGGAACACAATCAGCTTGGAGGAACACTCCAAACCACAATGATGACCAACAAAACTCAAAGTTGTTATCAAATTCTCTCCCCTAACATCAATTAACACTAATTAATCACTTATGCAAGTTATTAATCAGCATCTACCTAGTCTTCGGTCTAAAATCTATCAAAACGACCAGTGACTGTTTAGGGATTATAATTACAGTGACCCTATTACCCACAGCAGCGGTCAAGTACGTCGGCAACAGTGCTGCCCGAAACGTATCCACAAGTGTCTTACCACTCCACTATATTTTTGAGAAAAATAAACATTTGAAAATGCGAAAAATAAAGGAAATACGGGTGGAAAATCGATTTAGAGTGTGTTAAAGTGATTTGTGTTGTTGCAGAAATTTTAATAAAGGAAAATACGAGATTCGTAACTGTCGACAATTGATATTTATTTGAAAGTAAACAAACCTTTTCACCGACATTTAGGACCTTTTAGAAAACTTTCGAAAGATAAATAAAGTGGATTCCTATCCTAACAGTAGGGCTTTATTATCCTAAAACAACCCTGTCATCTGAATTCAAATAATTCACTCATTATTACCTTGAAAAATATACCTCTAATCAACAACTAGATAATAGTTTTGCATCCAAACAGAAGGTAAAAATCTAACAAAATTCAATGAGCAACCTATCAATCACTGAAAAACATTAATCCTCAGGTATACAGCTTTATAAATACCCTCACAAATAACTGAATTAATTACTGAATTTATTCGGAATCCTCAATTACGTAAAGGCAAAATTTTAACGTAACAACTGGATTCTCCTTGAAAAACTGCCTCTAGAAAGTATTTTCTGTTTTTGGATATCTTGAATAATAAGGAAATTAGAGAGTCTTTTAAAATTGGACAAAATTTGAAAAGTGCCCTGTATTTCCTAAACGCATCAAGTTAGCCGTGATTTGTCTTCGCCATTGTTATTTTTTCAAAAAAAGAGCTCGAGAATGTGTTCCCAGATTTTTGATATCTCTGCTGGTTTTCGATATAGCCTATTAAAACATCGAAAATGGGCCACCCTGTATATGCAAGTGGTCAATGCAATGGCATTACTTGTATGAACCCAGAAAATGTGGACGTAGAAGAAGATTTTTTTTAAGATACATTTTCTTTTTTTTTTCTATTTGCATACTAAACATTTTGGCTTATTTTGTGTTATAATTATGTCTCTAACCCAACAGTTTACCCCCAAAACTACAATAACACTTTATATGGTATTCTCATACATTATAATAAAAAATATAGAAATATAAAAAATTCTATGCACATTTTTGTGTGACTGCATTCGCCCTAGAATGCTTGTTTTTGAAGTGTTATAAATGAATAAGTTGGGTTTTTAGAAAAACCCTCTTGATTAAATACTTTCTATCTACGCCACTTAACATCTAAAAAAAATTGGCATATATCTATTTGGTAGGAAATTTTCTTCTCTACAGTTTTTCTCTCTTGACTTTTTTCCTACAATATTTAATTTTGGATTTACTAAGAAAAATTTGAAGGTAGATTTCACCCCACTTAAGGGGTGGTTTCGGGGTGACGGGCTCAACGCCTCGGCGCTGGGGTTTCAGAGGGTATTTAGTACCCTAAAACACAGTCTCTTACCAAATTTCAGCTTGTCTTTAATTTGTCGAATATCATCCTATTTGGTCCCTGTACTATTCAGGTAGGTACCTACTTTTGTTCGTGGGCAATAGTCATTCTTCTTTCAATATCTGGTCGTCAGTTTGCACCAGTGATAATCACTAGGTCGCTTGCGTACATTATCATCTGACAATTCATCGAATCTCTGCAGAAGGGGGTCAATCAATTTCTGAAGGTTCTGTCCTACTTTTGAGACCTCGCAGGGTATTTTCTTTCAACCGTCTTTGTCATCGTTAGCCTGTCTCTGTATGTAATTTCGCTACCTTTTAAATAATTTTTCATGATGAGGAATTTACTTGGTATAGGTATGTTGTTTATTTTCAGCAAATCCTGCATGGAAGGCAACCGCACGTCGTCGAATACGCTCTGTATGTCCGAAAATATTTATTGGGCTACCTGATTTCAGGGATTAATAGGTCTATGGCTCCTTGGATGCCCTTGTCTTTGATGAACTGGTTCCTGTGATGGAATTGTTCCTCAATATGCGTTTCCGAATGAAGCGTTCAAGACTTTTCGCAATTACTGGAAGCACCGGTAATGGCCTAAGCATAGGTTGTTTACTTTTTTACGTCTCGGTTTTGTTTTCAGTAGGCCTTTGTTCTACACGTTAGAGAAAAATGTATATCCTTGCCAAGTAATCTGCAATCGCAACTGATACCATATTATTAAGAATCTTGAGTTTTTCTAAGCTTTCGTTCCACGGCCACTTTATTGTCGTTCTTGCAAACTTGAGTCCATTATCAGAGCTAGTTGTTTGAGTGTATTTGTAGATGTACCTGGCCAAACTCTCCATTCGTATGCCTAACTTGTTTAGGCTGTGGTCCGAATATAGCCAGCGTTATGGTTTCGCGGTCCGAAAGTAAATGAATTCTTCTGAATCCTGGAAAAGTGGTTGCTTTTGGACATCGGTTTCCTGAAATCTCGTTAACCAAATGTCAAAATAGTCACCAGCGATCGGATGTTGGTTCTGTTGGTTTTATCTGTGATTTCTATTCTGTCAATCATTTTTGATTGACCTTCCCCAACTAACCGGAAATCGGAATTTCACTAACCATCTATCAACTGATATATAAAAAATAGTATTTTTAATACCTATTTAGAAGTACCAGTCATTCTAGTGACAAAACGTACTTCGCTTCTTGACACACAAGTAAAATAAGGTTAGGAATTTCCTATTCGTACATGAAATTGATGTATTCGCAATCGACGTTCGTTTTTGTTGGTAATTTTTTGTTTCATCTGATTCGTGATTGATAAATAAGGATGGGATTATTCTAAATGGGTATTACAAATACTATAGTTACTTTGGTTAACGTTTGTTTATATTTGGACCATAGCCAGTGTATTCCTGGAGCCAATGGTTAGGACAAAGTTGCCACTTCCTAATGCACTGTGAGATGTTGTGAATTCGCTCGTCACAACCCAGAATTGCTGGAGAATTTCACTAGTAAATTTCTTCTGTTGTCATTTTGCCGATCGAACTATTGTTTATGGATGCAACGATGACTTTCATGACCCTAATCTCCCTCGAGTTTTTGATTTTTTCAAAGCAATTATCGCGTGATTCTATCATGACCTTGTCATCGCGTGTCTAAATTTGCGGGCCATTGAAAGTAGTCAGTCGAAGCCTTGTGTCAAGCAAATATGTACCAAATCAAAACCTGCAGAAAACACTTAGGTATAAATGACAAGTCCTAAATTTAAAATTGACATTAATAAAACATATCTTGCAAGTTTTAACTAGTACAAAACTCAAATTCAATTATTCAAAGCCAACTAAAAAAAAATCGAAAATTCATAGAGTTTTCTACCTTTAAAATGGCGTTTAGCCAGACGCTACATCCATTAGAGAATAAAGGGAAAAGTATCGCTTGGGTTGCAAACGTGACGTAAAAGAATTTAGCGTCTAGACGGGTAGGAAATTCAAGAATTTCAAATTGGCGCGATTTAAAACAGTCAAATGTCGCCCACCCCTCACCGAATCCAATCTGTTACGTCGAAATCCCTCATATTTTTCAGAAAGGGTTTTCGGTGTTTTTTTTTGTTTTGTTCGGCAAAAAGTTAAGGCGTCAATATAAATTTCAGTTCTTTCTTCCTCAAAGACCTCACAGTCACATTTTTTTGTTTTTTTTTTCTATTCAGCCAATGTGATCTTATTTTTCCACTTGTCTGCATTTCGATTCTGTCACAATACATTTTCATAATAAGTTTCGAACTTTTCTCACAGTTCCCAATAAAAATCTCGTCTCGAATGTGTTCAATTTCACAAAAGAAAGGACAGATCTAACAAGAAAAAACGGTATACACTCTAGATTGAATCGGGGCTTTTCATCTTGGCCAATATTGTATTGTGCGAGACTTACGAAATGTCCGACTTTCTATAGAATGAAAAGACACAATAACTCTTTATAATCGCGACTCCTCTATCAATGTCCTTTAAAAAAGAAGAGACGACAAATGAAATCGATTTATAACTGGCAGTATCAGAAATCGAGTTAGCAGGAAGTTTTAGGCGACGCTCGACAATTACGTCGGATTAATAGGCAAAATTACGTTAAGTAAGAACTATTTAAAGTAAAATGAAGACAAAGTTGCCGACTATGCAAAAGTGAGAAATAAAGTAATAAGTTCATTTTCAAATGCAAAAATTAACCATTTTGCTCAATTTAGCTAGTTTTCACAGATAAGCGCCATATTCTGATAAAAACTTAGTTAAAATCTGAAGTTTATGTGTTTTGTTAGGTTTAATAACACCAGTGCGGCAAAGTTGAAATTTAACCAGTTTTTATACTGGTCCGGTATAATAAACCCATACTTTACCGACGTTGTACCGTCGCTCTTTTTCAGCCTGCTGCATCCCCAGTTGATGGATTATTCCGGTGCACTTTTTCGCCTCGCCGTGCAAATGCACCATGAGTTGGCGAATTCCTGCTGGTGCATCGTCCACGGTGCACCAGCTCGATGTGCAGGGCTGTCAGACGATCTCTTATGCGAAAAGGGTTACATAGAGCTTGTTCCGTTGGAACATAAATATACATGAGTAGGAACAGTAATTAAGTTTGTTTAAGGAATCTCTTGCAGTGTGGATTTTGATTAAATGTGATTAGAAAATTGATAGATTTCCTGTTTGGTAAATTACTTAAAAACTCAATTAATCGAGATTTTATTTGATAGAAACTGTTGTTACTATAGGTTAAAACGATGAACCATTAGGTAATGCATTTCTTTTTGTAGAGATGGCGGCGGTGATATTCCGGAAAAAAATAAGAAGAGTTGAGGTTATTTTGATAAAAATAAAATATGAATAGGGCATGTCCATGTGACGTCACAAATGAGTTTGACAGTCGCCCTGAGGTAAAACAAATCATTTATTCACATTCGTGTAGATTAGGCCGGTTATGTTTTATGCGGTTTTCACGGCTTTTTTACAAGTTTTTGTGTTCTTTTGGGGTCTGGTAACTTATAGGTCCCAATAGAGACGTAAATTTTTTTTGTCTTTTGAGAAAGATTCCTTCAAATTCACACATGTAAGCTATAAATAAATGCGGAAAATGCACATTTTCCATCGGAAAATTATATCCAAAATTGACGATTTGGCCCACCTTTCAAAAATAAACTACGAAAATTCCCCACTATCGGTCGCTATCAGCGCGCTTTGTTGTCAACCAGTACACTCATAACCAGTATTAAATGAACTGTAACGAAACTAACCAAAAATATGCAAACCAACCCAAACTAACTCGTCCACGTAATGCGTGCTAGTCCTTGTATGTTAATATTGAATTTTAAAAACAGTCGATCTGTAACGAAACTAACCAAAAATATGCAAACTAACTCAAACTGACCCGTCCATTTAATGCGTACTAGTCCTTATATGTTATTATTGAATTCCTAATTCTAAGTACACCAGTACACTTTATAACCAGTATTAAACGAACTGTAATGAAACTAACCAAAAATATGCAAACTAACCCGTCCACGTAATGCGTCCTAGTCCTTGTATGTTAATATTTAATTTAAAAACACGAGCGCGCTTCTCTGTTATCAGCCAGTACTTATAATCAGTAATAAACGAACCGTAACGAAAATAACCAAAAATATGCAAACTAACCCAAACTAACCTGTTCACGTAATGCGTACTAGTCCTAATATCTTATTATTGAATTCCTAATTGTCAGTACACCAGTACACTTTATAACCAGTATTAAAAGCTCTGTAGCGAAACTAATCAAAAATATGCAAACTAACCCAAACTAACCCGTCCACGTAATGCGTACTAGTCCCTATATTATATTGTCAACTACTTGAGTAAATACCACTCTGTACATCAATTTTATTAAAGTGTGTCGACGAGTCAGCATTTATTTGGTATAAATACAGCGCCGAAATCCATTACCGGCAGACTAAGGCTAGTGCGAACTACCTCTAATGGGAAAAGCCCCTCTAGCTAAGTCTCCTCCCAGTGCGAACTACCTTTAATGGGAAACGCCCTTCTGGGCCTGCCTCAAACCTAGTTTCAGTCTTCAGTCACACCAAGTGTGCAGAGGGTACATAATTGATACAGACTGGCCCTTTAAGAAGTACGTCCCTCCGTAGAAGAGACGTCATGATACCATTTCTAGGGTAATAACTATTATTATTCCATACACATCTTATTATACCTATACCAAGCGAGTTTCTCTCTACCTGAACCTCACCTACGCCCCCAAGTCACGCTCCTGTTGTGACGTCCCAGGACGAAACGTATAGGGGTTGTGACAATATTAATATTAAATTCAGAAAACCGAGCGCGCTTCGCGCGCTTTGTAAGTACACCAGTACACTTATAACCAGTATTAAACGGTCTGTAGCGAAACTAATCAAAAATATGCAAACTAACCCTAACTAACCCGTCCACGTAATGCGTGTTAGTCCTTGTATGTTATTATTGAGTTCAAAAAACAAAGTTTTGTGGTCAACCAGTACACTTATAACCGTTAATAAACGAACTGTAACGAAAGCTAGAACGAAAGTCATTGAACGAAACTTACCAAAAATATGCAAACTCCCGTCCACGTAATGCGTGCTATTCCTTAGTAAGTAGAATATAAAAACCTGCTGACAAATTCGTCAGCATCAATTGATAAAAAAATAATGAGCATTAGGACTAGGAAGGTATATATTGTATATGCTTTTTCCGTAACTAAAACGCGCTACATCCTTATTATATTGTAGGAAGCTAAATATTCCGCACTTTTTTCGAATGGGAACTATTTTTCAAGTGATATCTAAATGAAATTACTGCGAAAAAATTTCATAGAAGTTGGGACCTATAAGTAACCAGAACCTTATTTTGTTTTAAAAAAGTTAAAGTAAATTGTTTATATTCCAGTGTATGTGGCCTTTCATCCAGAAGTTTGCTAGGTTTTTTTTATAATGGATTAAATTCAGGTTTTTTCGAACAAATATCAAAACTAAGTGTCACAAGAACAAATATATAAGTATAGTTACTCTATATTCAATCAATTTTTCTGTCAGATCTTCTCTTTTAAGGACATTAATCAATTTTTCTCTTCTTTCTTGAGCTAACAAATCAAACTTCCCATTGTTAATTAAAATTGATGGAAACCTATGGAAGGATATTATATCTCTTGCGCTAGACTGCCACAATTAACAACTGAACAAACTCTAGGCATGTCCAAGAAACTTCTGGATCACACAAAAGGTATTTATTTAAAAGAATCTAACTAAAAACTTAAAAAAACACTGTAAATTTATCTTTGTTTTACCTCAAGGCGACTGTCAATAGTGTCAAACTGTCAGATCGTGTACTTGCCCTATTGACCCTTCTAGGACATGTGACTTTGATAGGTCCGCCATTTTGCCTGGGTGGCGTACAAAAGATTTATTCTTCCTTTGTTTACATGCCTGGCTTGTGATACAAATTAGATTTGTTTGACTGTGTTTTTTTGCTTTGTTTTTGCGTTTATTTAGACAAAATGTATCGAAGTGACTATTATTTGAGTTTAAGTGGTGATCTTATGTGCCGATATGATCGAAAAATGGAAATTATAGACAATGTAGACCCCTATGCAATTCCAATTGAGAAATGCAAGCTTAATCTTCACAAACTCCCCAATATTACAATGATGGATCTAGTGAATTATTCAATTCTTAGCCACATTTTATACAGGCCAACAGCTCTAGGCTTATAAAAGCTTGCAAGCCTACAAGCAGTTTGAAGCTGGCTTTGTTCAAGGGGTTTTGGCAAAGCAGTTCAACGATGAAGCATTTGTTGTCATTGCGAAGGTAATAATAGAGAAATAGTTATTTATCCATATTGCTTTACACTGTTTACGCAAATCAAAATTAGTTTCTTCATATTATTTAAAATTGTTAATTCACAAAGCATTCAAACATGCCTATTAACATTTTTCTTTGTAACAGGTTCAACACTCTCAAAGAAAGAGGGAAAAATTACATAAGGTTTGGGTGATTATCCTTAAGGATACGAATATTTCTAGTGCCCACTGCACATGCATGGCTCGCTTATCAGAAGTTTGCAGTCATGTCTCGACAGTTCTATTCTTTTTACACGCTCGTCCAAATACCTTGGAAGACAGTGGACCTGGCCCATCCTGCATTGAACAACTTTCACTTTGGCCAGTTCCTCCAATGAAAAAAGTTGAAATGCTTCGAGTGCAAGAGATGGATTGGTTGAAAAAAAATAGAGCCAAAGACTTTATCTTAGGAACATGCTCTTTGTCTGGATAAAGAAGAACTTTGTACTCTGCTGACCAAACTTCAGGAAATCGATATTCAGCCTGCAATTTGTCGATTATTGGAGATGGCAAATAGTGTCCCTCAAAATTTGCCACGAAGTTCAGACAAATGGTATTCTCCAAATATGGTCAGCAAATCATGAAGAATAGAGGAATTGCTAGCCATATCCAAAACTCTGGATTTGACTTTGACTGAGGACCAATGCAAAGCTATTGAGGCAACAACTCGAGAACAGTCTCAAAATAGCACCTGGTTCAAATACAGAGCCGCAAGAATCTTTGCTTCTAGATGCAAGGCAGTTTGTAGAACAACGATCGATAAGCCTTCCTTAACGGTTGTGAAAGGTGTTTGCTACCCACAAAAGGTAATTTTTTATAATAAGGGAACTTCGTATGGAGTTAAGCATGAAATTTTTTTTTTAACAAGAGTACGAGAAATATTATAAAGACCAACATACCAACTTTATGTTGTCAGCAAGTGGATTTATAATATCCCAAAAGTATTCTGAAGTTGGTGCATCTCCTGATGGTTTGTGGTGTCATGTTCCTGTTGTGATTTGGGGTGTCGAAGACGAAGTCGAATGTCCATACCTATTAGCAGATGCAACAAGCTTCGAAGACTTTGCCTCTAAAAAGCATACCTGCCTAACTTTCAATTTTCAATGAAAATGAATATTTTTTGGACTGCAGCCATTACTATTATTATCAAATGCAATGTCAGATGTTTGTGACTGAACGTAAATATTGCGATTTCGTAATATGGTCTAAAAACTTATTATTTGAAAGAATATACGATAGGATAATAAATTTTGATGTAATCAACAAAGCACCAATTAATTTAAGCAAACATTAATGTCCCAGAGTCCAGAATAAAAAAAATTGAAAAGCCCGACAGTAATGCGATCAGGCCGCCATCTATCATAAAAATGCCTTAAAGCCTGGTGTCTATAGCGCCAATGCAAAACGTGGATGGTGATTTTTCCGGAACAGTAAATGGCCCTGACTTGGCTGAATTTTGTTGACAAAAATAATATTAGCACAGATATACCATTCTCGACAGTTTATATAGTATTTATCTCTGTACGACGTGCATTGTAAAACTGATTCAAAATTTTCAATGTCAAAATCCATCTTGGAAAAAAATACACCTTATTAGATCATGTTACGCGACCACTACCTTCACTGGGCCAGAACCATTCTGCGGCGTCGGATTTCCCCACCTCCAAGAAATCCTCAAAAAGGAAGAGAACCGGCTAAGGAACAAACAATGGCTAGACCAACCAGGACTACGACAGGCTAAAGATCTACTGGGTAGTTATAACCAAATAAGATCTGAACTGCTGGTCAACCTTAGCAAGAAAAGTCTCAAAACTCTAACCGGGTTTCTATCGGGGCATTGCAGACTGAATAAGTACCTACATAATCTGGGGTTGGAAGAAGGTAACACTTGCAGATTCTGTGAAGACGGTGAAGAAACACCTCACCATCTTCTACTGAACTGCGATGCCGTAAGCCGCTCAAGAATGAAGAACCTGGGAAGTCCCCTTATACAGCTGAAAGACATTCCAGCCCTGGAACCGCTAGACATCCTAAAATTCCTAAAGGACCTAGGACTAGAGGGGCTGCTTTAAGCAGGAAACCCGAACTTAGCAGCAGAAGGAGGGGTACAATAGATCAACCTTGGGCGTAGTGCAACTGACATCTCCAACACATACATACATAGGTAGAATTGAATTTAGGAAACCACAATTTTCAGTTAAAAATTTGTCGCCTGTTCTTCCACCCCAAGCTTCAGACATGTAGGAAATTGTTACATGCGGGGTTATTCCAATAAGAAATTTCATAGTTTCATGATGTTTGTAATTTGACCAGCATTGAGAAGCATGCACAACATTAGATGGAATTTCAATGAAAACTTTAAAACAATTTATTATAACTGCTACTCGGTTACCAAATGCTTCTCTGAAACATGCCGGAACATTTTTTTGCAAAGCTTCTCGTTCTGGCCAATACACCACTTGCTTGAATCTGTCATAAGGTACATCAAGGGCTTTGTAAAAAGTTTCTGATGCAGTGATAGGGCTCACAGCGACATCTATATGACAGATGTTTGAATGGTAAATTCAGACGGAGCTTCATTAAAGTTAGTATTAATTGTTGAAAGTTGACAAACTTTTATTGGGATAAGAAGAAAGATATGGCAAAACGAAAACACACTCATAAATAACATACCAGCTTCAGGAAATTCTGTAAAATTAAGTGTTTTCATGTCACCATTTTCAAAAAAATCTTCACTTAAATCAATATTCTCAAGTTTTTTTGCAACGTATGAATTCTTGAATAACAAAAGTTCAGGTTACGAAAAACACTGTTCAAGTAATCCTCAGATAAATCAGTTTGAACTGATACCCTAACATGATTGTCTCGATTTTCTATTGCTGAAATTTCTTGATGCGTTTCATCTGAATGTAGAGAATTTTCTGGAGGAACTTCTGCATTTTCAACAACTGCCTGCTTCGTATCGACTCCAGTTTAGGCCTAAAAAATTAAGTTAATAAGAAACCACTAACTTTACTAACTCCATAATATATTATTTTAATCAGTATGTTTCCAGAAATACTTGATTTGAATTCAATGTTTTTTGGATCAAACAGAGTTCTTCAGAACTAAATAACATAAGTAGGTAGGTACCTCAGTTTCAATCTTCGCTCTTTTTAAGGACCTCTCAAATCTAGATAATGCAGATGTACTGGGTAGGTTGCTGGAAACGTATCCCAAATTCTGGCTGGGTCATCTAAGGCAGATGGTTTTCCTAAAAGAAATCACAAGTTTATCTTGGTTTATAATTCTCCCACCGATGCACAATTAATAACACAACAAAAATGAGGCATTTTTGAATCAATTCGTCTGGGATTAAAAATTTAAAGATGAAAAAATTGCCAATGTTTACAAAGGTAACATGTATCTAAATGTGGTTGTGTTTGGTTGTGTGCCACCCAGCAAAAATGGCGGACCTGTCAGTGACGTCATTCTGGAATAGTTAATAGAGACAGCCTCTATTAGGCGACTCGAATCAGCTGATAATTCAAGATGGCGATGCGGTCCGAAATGTAAACAAAGATTGCCTCTATATAAAGGTGTGTTATTTCTACCTGTTCAGAGTTTAATTTGATTAATTTTAATTAATTTCAATTTCCTTTAATGTTCGTAGTTAAAACCGAGTTACTTGGAATATTTATCTACCAATAAAATACCGGACCCCAAGAAGCTGTGAAAATGAATGTCAAAAACCTAAATTACATGAACTACAGCAACGCCAAAAATAAAAATTTCTATCAATAAACGTTCTCAAACTGATCAACACTTTAGAAATTCACAGAAAATACGAGGAAAATACACATCAGTCTCTTATGGACGTCAAGTTTGTTATGCCGCGGCGCCATCTTATACGTTGAACATCAAATCGCCCTATTCTTGTGGATATAAATTATAAATGGTTTCAATGGATCAACTTGACTTGACTTCATAATAGAAAAGGGCAAGTTAGGCCAATTAATTCGAAGGAGAATGTTAATCTCAATAAAATTGCATGATCTAAACTCGAAGACTTTTCAGCCGAATTTGAAGAGATCATAAAACAATAGAATGCTACAGCAATGACAGTTCCTAGAAATAACAGGACATGGTTAATATGTAGTTTGTTGCTTTTCAAATGGCCAAGCAACTTCTGAATCTAGCTGAAATCAACCGCTCAGTAGATCAAGAATGCCATCTGGAAAAGCAGCTCAAAAAATACCAATGAATGGACTGGCCAAAGGAAAATCGACCCCACGCAGGGCAAACTTTAAAAAAAAGTAGCAGAGACTTGGGGAGACACGACAAAGGTGTAACCAAACCACTTCCGCCAACACCACCACCATCTGCCGAGGGGTACATGGCTTAGTCTGGCTGACGAAACGAGCCAAACTTATGCAGGAGTAAACCCATGGAAACCTACCTGCAGCATGCCAGGGTTCCTATTCTCGAAACAAGGAAGCAGCGTTCTCATGAGAACGAAGGTTCAGTCTTCGTCGCCCATATTCATATTTTCATAACACTGACAGACAGAGCAATGGTTCTCATCATGAGAACGCTCTTCCCCGGTTTCGAGAATAGATGAGGTCTAGGGCAGCCTCCTACAGTCCTAGTTTATTGGGAAAATATATGATAGGATGATTGATATAGCACTCATTCGAGAGCTCTGGACTTCAACCACAGACCGAATTATCCGGACCAGGTAACAACTCTGGTGAATTTATCGAAATGGGACCAGACGATGTATACTCATCAGAAAAGAGCCTAAAATATTTTGAACTTACAGGTTTCTGCTCAAAGCATGTGACCTTCGTACAGGAGGAGAAGGGGCAGCAAGGACATATTCGTTTGAAGCCTAGTTCTCATGGAGCGGAAAATCGCGTTACAGGTGCGTTACATATACCATGGTCACCAAAAGTAACTGAGACAAAAATAGTTCATATCAATCTCCTGGACTATTCCAAATTAACCTATATAAACATAAAATGATTCATAATTTGACAAATACCTGACATCTAAAATCATATAATAGTACAAGAGCTAATATGATGCTGTCCCAGTTACTTTTGTTGACGATCGTATACATTTCACAGGTGACAGTAAAAAGTGACAGAGGATAAAAACTTAAAAATAGTTTAACTTTTTTGCGATATCGCAAGAAGTTGACATTTCCCCGCTGCGGGAGAAATTTTAAAAATTCCGCGTTTGCTACGCGATTTTCCGCTGCAAGAGAATTAGTTTTGTTTCGTAACACTACATCCGTTAGCAAATCTTGCCTAGATAGGATGCGATGAGTCCATGTAAAAATTTTTCAAAACGAGTCACATTGGCGTACGTGTACTCGGAAATTAAAAATATAATTAAATTTGCATTTCCGACGTCTATCATATAATCAAACTTGACACTATTGCCTCGTTTTTTAAAATTATGACATCAACTTGTCGCTACCCATCTATAGTTGAACCAAATCCAAGCGGCAGTAATGACATAACTGGAAATTTTCATTGCAACCTATCAAATGTCCTCCGTGCATGCGTAGTGGTGCTGGTACGGCGTTTCAACCAATAGAAAGGCTGGATTACCACCTGATGCTTGTTTACAATAACTAAGGTTATTTAATGTCATTACTGCCGCTTGGATTTGGTTAAACTATAGGCAAAAATTTAGTGAGGTTAGAGATAGGGCAGTAGAAGAGCCACCTACAGGAAGAGCGCTAGTCGAGCACTGCAGAAGGAACAGCCAACATTTGGTAAATGTCACACACACCCACCACACGGACACCAATCAAAGTGGCGTTTGACGATTCACCCACCATTCTGTGGACTCGACTGTATAGTTAACAATAGTCAATGTGCGTGGCGCTCTTAGCAAACCTTGATCACAAAAAAACAGAACTAGGTTACTTGGTGTAACATCAGCGCAAACTTTCTGAGCAAAAAAAATGTTAACTGGATACCACTGAGCCATCGTGCTCGGATCATCTGAATATACGATTCAAGCTATTTAAGTGTAAGTTCCAGTTAAATAGTGCAGCATCGACAAACTGGGATAATTATTACAAATATCTAACACCCAGCTTGATGATTATTCCTACTGCAATTAACAATCGTAAACAGCTGGAGAGTGCGCAGCAGTTCAACTCACGATAATTGTTCACTACGGATGAAACACGATAATAAAAAAACCAAACTGAACAATCTAGCAGAGTAGTTCGAAGAATATTGAGTCGTGCCTTACGAAACTGGCGAATGGGAAATTTATAGAGCGGCCTTAACGAAATATAATAAAGCCATCAGGAAAGTAAAAACATATTCGTGGAAAAGGTTCTGTGAAAGCCTGTCAGATGGACCTAGCTATGCCTAATCATTGAGCTTAAAAAAAGGAAAAAAGAGAATATTGTCATTCACTTTTGTTTGATGACGCAAGATTTTGTCTGAAAATCAGAGCAGGAGCTGGGATCGATAACCTGACCTGATGGCATGTTTACTACCTATGCCTTCAGATAGAGCTTAGCTGGGTGTCACATATCAATTAGTTGCTCAAGGACAAGGATAAAAAATACCTATCCAAGGCATTCAAAATAGACAGCCAATCTAATTCGTACAGACGAATTTATCAGCCTAACTTAAAAAGTCTGGAGAATGTGCTGGATGTATACCTCCGGAAGAGACAATTAGGGCACAACCCACTAGAGGTAGGCCTACTAGAGTGCTAAATCGATAGAACATGCTTTAGCTTTTGAGAGATTGATCGCAAAGATCATTCAACACCAAGGAGATGCGCCATCAGCGCTCATCGATATGGAGGTATCCTTTGTCGTTTTCGATAACACTCTTTCCTACCCCTCCTATCAATAGACAAGTTCCAGAGGAATTGATCATCTTATCTAGGACAGCGGCAGCTATGAAGATTCTTCTAGGGTCAGCCGCTTTACATATCTATCTGGAAAAAGAGACATCAAAAATAAGCCATAGAACCAATATATGTAGATCAAGTGACTGCTGGAGTTTATCAAATTACACAACCGGTTGGGAAAGCCAGGATATTATGCCAAAAATACACATAACACAAGAAATCACCTAATCTACACAGAAGCTTTCCAAAAAGCAAAAAGGGGGTGTAGAATGTACATTGAAATGGGTGGGAGGAGGCTGCAGAATCAACATCAAACTCACAATATCATAAAAATAATTCAGACAACCTCAACCACGCTACTCCAAAAGCAGCTCCACCAACTATAGGGCGCCGGATTTGGATTGTCGTCATTTTGTTGTTCACTGCTTAGCAACACTGTTTTGTATGAAACTGACATCTGCCAACGCTCCGATTTTATTCTAGTTTCATCTTGGATCGGTTTTCAACTGAGCAGCGTATGTTAATTACGAAAACGATTTATCAAAACGGAGAAAGTTTGGCAGTAGACATACATTAACACTATCACGAGTCATTGCAATGCTTCGAATAGATCGGCCAGGCCAGATCGGGAACGCCCAGAACTTTTAATGTTGACTGTTGATCCTCTTTCGTTGAAATTTTTCGTAGGTTTGTGCACTGTTGATTCATTCGGCACGTGATTACGCCCGCACAAAGTCCGCGTACAGTTGCTGCAAATTTTTTTCCGTTTTGATCAAACTTTCGAAGATAGCGAGCTATTCAAATCCGGCGCGCTTTTTTAATCACCCTATACAACTCGAGAACGATCCATAGCTATCAGGAAGTCCTAAGTGAACTAGAGCATTATGACAAAGTAACACTAGCATGGATACCCGGACATGCTAGCCTTGATGCAGGATAAGGAGACGGCGGGGCACCGCTACTGAGAGACCTGCTGAACAATATCGCTCCAATCCATCTTGAACTCCATTTGAAAGCTAGCAATGGCTGGAAAAATAATAATAGGCTTGAGCTACAGAAGCAAAGAACGCCTTAGACTTATAGAGCTCTGCGAACAATACAAACTCAAAATCCTAAATGACTTTTTCAACCATAAAGACATTCATAGATACACATAGCATCAAGATACGAGAGGTCTTAAAATTATTATTCATTATGTAATTATGAAACAAGAAACGAATTGTCAAATCAAAAATACAAAGAGTCTATAGAGGGATCGAATGCCGCTCTGACCATTACCCGCTTGCAACAAAAACCCTAATCAAATTTAATAGAGACACGCAAGAAATTAATACCTTCGATCATGTCGACAAAATAGATCAGAACAGACATAAAATGGAAGAATTATGAGAACCAAGCATCAGCAGAACTAGGGCTTCGCAAGACCAAGACCAAGACCAAGACTGGCCAGTCTTGGTCTTGGTCTCGAAAAATAAATGCGGTCTTGGTAGACAAGACTGGCTCAGTCTTTGTCTTGGTCTTGATAGTCTTGGTCTTGGTCTTGATAGCCTTGAAAAAAATGTATACCAAATTTTTAAAATATACATAACATCCAATGACAGAGCAGAGGTAATGGGTTTAGGACTTCAAAAATAAAAAATAATCCTCCCTTTCTGAAAAAATTATGCCGACGTTTCAACCATGAATTTGTTCTTCTTCACAGGCTATTTTTACCACCAAGAGCGTTTCATGTCAAAAAATACCGCATAAAGCATTCCACAACACAGAGGAACAAACAAACATCAATTCTTAAATTATAATTTTTATTAACGGAAAAGGAAAGTTGACAAACACATCATAAAATTGCCATTCTGTACCGAGGAGAAAAATAAATTTCGTTTTGAACCATAGATTAAACCTACCTTACCTACCTGAGCATTCAGGTCTGAGAAAGTTTTCGAGAACCCTCACCTCATTTGAATTTTATTGGCCTATCCACAATAATTAGATTTGGGTTAGTTTGGGTGAGATGTGGAGTTTGTGTTAGTTTGGGTTAGTTACTTAGTTAAGCATTATCTTTGGAAATTCCAATACCTAGGTATTGTATTATGTAGGGATAGGAAAATATCGATGTGTTCTGTGTAAATGAATGTTACCTACACTATGTTGTATGTATGTATTTTTAAAACCTATAATACCTTCTCGTGAATTTCAAAAAATAATAAATTTGATGAATTGATTTAATTAAAAGACATTAAGAGAAGATATAGGAATTTGCATATTTTTATAAATATTGAGTCGATTTTTCTTTTCAAGACCAAGACCAAGACGAGAGTCTTGAGAGAGAGTCTTGGTCTTGGTCTTGGTCTTGAACGTCAAGTCTTGGTCTTGGTCTTGAGAAGATTTATCAGGTCTTAGTCTCGGTCTTGGTCTTGGTTTTGCTACCAAGACCAAGACAAGATCAAGACTAGTCTTGTGGTCTCGCGAAGCCCTAAGCAGAACTCTTTACCAGAATCGTATAGATCAAAAAGTAAATGACCACTATCTGACAGCCGATACATCCAAGCTGTATGAACATGTTACCCAATCTATTCATGAAGCAGCAGCGGAAGCTTTAGGGCACGAGGACACAAATGCCCGAAAAAAACCATAATATGACATGGAGTGCTAAATTAGAAGAACAGAAGAATATTAAACTACAAGCATATAATGAATAGTTAGCTACAAAGGATGATAACGATTACAATACATACAAAATGACACCTACATGAATTTAAGAATCTAAGTCAAACCAATAAGAATGAAACCTAGGGAAAGAAAATACAAAGAAGTCAAATGTTACATGGGCGGGACAAGATCTTCGGAGGCTTGGAACCTTATTCGTTCTCTAAAGGAAGGACAAATCTACCAAAACCAACATACAGCCAATAAAAATAGGTCAGTGGAAACAACACACGCATTAAAAGAAGACAGAGAAGAATATCTTATCTATCCAGAAGCGCTTTACATTGTCGAAGGAGAGTACCTACATTGAGATCGACGAAAGCATGTTAGCGAAAGCGTTGAAACAAACATATGAAGAATAATAGGGCACCAGGACCGGAAGGAATATCGGCTGAGCTTCTGAAAAACGGCTTTCAAAAACTTCTTAGTTACCCGAAAGAACTTTTTACCAGATACATAAATGGAAAACTAATCCCACCAGGCTGGAAAGGGGCGTGGATAACACCCATGTCAACCATTAGTCAATTAATTAAAGACATAATGGAACAAGAATATGGCCCTCACGAAATAGAGGAATAAGCGGAATTTCGAGCCGACGATCTTGTGTTGATCATATATCTAGCCTTATGCAGCTCAATAAGAAAAAAACTGCTACAAACAGACACGTCCTTTTCGTTGACCTTACAAAGGCTTATGACACAGATCCTACCCAAAAACTTTGGCAAGTGATGGAAACACTCAAAATAAATAATACTGCAATAAAAACAATAAAACAGCTGTATCACCAGGCATCATTAAGAATAAAAATAGGATCTACTCTGTCCGATAGCTTCTCCATAACTAAACGTCTACGTCAAGGTTGTTGTCTATTTCCAACACTTTTCAAAATCTATTGAAATGAAACTCTAAGAAAGTGGAGAAGATCATGTAGTGGTATGGGTATACAACTGAATAACGAAAAGACTCATATACACTCCATTTTGTAGACGATCAGGTGGTAATAGCCCAGGATAAAGAAGACCTAGAATTTATGACAACAAGACTTCTCACTGAATATGAAAAAATCGGCGAACAAATCAAAACCCAAATACTTATGCATCGGCCAAAACTCGGGAAACCTAACATTAGACAAGGTAATCCGCATGCGACAAATATACCTATCTGGGAACACAAATAGATAAGACAGGCAGAAAATACGCCGAGATCGAAGATTCGAAGCAAGGATAGTAAAAGGGAAAAGGGTGATCGAATGTCCAAACTCGATTCTATGGTCAAATCATATATCACGTGACAGAAAACGGCTTATATATAACACTATATTCCAAAGCATAATCTTATATGGATGTGAAACGTGGCAATGTCACTCGAAATGGACTTTTGGAGAAGATCTGCAGAGAAATCAAGAATGCAAAGAATAATAAACGAAAGAATTAGAGAAATCATGCAAGTAGAAAAAACAATAATAGACGAAATACAAAAAAGACAACTGACATGGTATGGACACATAGAAAAAATGAATGACGAACGGCTTTCCTAAACTAGTAATGAAATGGACACGGACACCCCACGAACGAAGGAAAAGAGGAAGACCTGAAGCAACATGGTTTGGAGGAATACAAAGAGGAATGTCGGAGCGGGACTTACATCCAGGAGATTAGGAAGACAGAAGGGGCTGGAAACTAGGAACTGGGAGGCGTAGGACGCTATAAACCGGAGAAAAAAAGCTACAGAAGACTAACGAGTCGGAGTGTAGGGCCGTAAGACTCACTCATTTTTGACCTAACCTTACCTAACCTAACTACCTCTTTAGGTTAATTATTAGACGGGCGAACTAACTGAGCTCAATATCTTCGACTCTTCGAATTTTTTATGATACATTTTGAAAATAACTTCTAACTGCCACAAGATAAGAATAACGTTTCAAAAATTTCGAAAAGCATTCAAAAAACAATTATTCTATAAAATTGAAAAAGTACAATTTTTCATGACTACTTTAAAAGATCGTTTTGAAAATCACCACTAGTCAACTTTCTATTTGATTATTTTATTGTTAGATATTATTATTAATTATTGTTAGTAAAAAACAACCTACACGGAACAAGCTCTACCAGTTCGGTTCGATCCAGCCCATGACGTAGCGTCTAGACTCTGAATCGGTGACCCCTCGCGGCCCTCGCCCGCCCTTCTCTGGGCAGACGCCGCCCCTGATAAGCCGCCCATAGCGCCACCGTCGTCGTGACGTCCGACCGGCCCGCCATGATGATTTACTCGCGAGGTTCCGGGTTTGGAGGTGGAAGGGACTAGGGCGAAGTGAGGCGCGCCACCGGAGGGGTTCAGGGGGAAAGCAGAGAGATCCTTTTCATCAAAATCGTGTCCTTTTCTTTTTCGTAGGTGACGAATATAAATGGGATTCCGGGTTTCGTGTATTTGAGCGGCAATTAATTTAGAATGTCGGCTTTGTTGTTTCCTTGTATTTCTGTTTCCTGTATTTTCTTTTTATGCATAGGAAAAAATATCATTGTTTCAATCCGAATGAACATGGCAAATTAAAATAAAACTGAAGCAAGGCGTTATTTTTTTGGAAAAATATCCAATCATGTCATACTTGTCCGTTGAGTATTCTCAAATATTGAATTTGAAAATTTGCATATAGGCCAGTCATTAGAGAGAAAAAAAGACCCGCAACTTGCAAAAGGTGGGGAAGTCGTGAATCGTGATTTTGACATGTTGTTCAGATTGAAGCCCTAAACAAAAATTTGAGTTTTCGTCCTTGGGGGTCTACTTCGCCATCTTGGATTTAGTGTGCACAAAAATGGATTTTTTAATATATCTCGTGAAAGGTCAAGTTTAGGAAAAAATCGTAGGAACCAAAAAAGTAGAGAAAATCCAATTTTCTACAATTTTCATATACATTTTTTTTGTAGCTGTTATCTGTAATGAGCTATAGATAAAAAAACCAGGTTAAATGAAAAACATTGCAATTTTTTAAAAAAATTCGATATTGAATTTTTATTTATGAGTACGAAAATGTCATTAAGTTACTAGATTTTCATTATATTATATAAATTTGTATTTATTTAAATGTATGATATATCCCCTATTCAAATTTGGGGGGTTGTTCTCCCCCCAGCTAGGGAGTTAAAGCTACGGGGATGAAAAAAACTGGAATATAGTTCTCCTTTAAATCAAAAATCGACGTGTCCGAGCGTTTTTCCAGATTTTTATTTCCAATCGAAAAAATCAGGGTGGAAAGTTGCCATTGGCCCACCCTGTATAACATAATAAGGTATAAGAACAATGAGCATGTGACTCGTTGTATCCATAGATTCAATATCTACTTACGTGACAAGTAACGCCCTATCTAAAAGCATTGAAGCAAGGTGGCAAAAACATGTGCTAAGAATCTCTACGTATTCCCAAGTAATACGTAGAGATATTTCATTAGAAGCAAAATTTCCCAATGGCGTACCCATAAAAAAATAATTTTTTGAAATATATATTGTCAACTACTTAAGTAAATACCACTCTGTACATCAATTTTACTAAAGTGTGTCGACGAGTCAGCATTTATTTGGTATAAATACCGCGCCGAAATCCATTACCGGCAGGCTAAAGCTAGTGCAAAGTACGTCAAATGAGAAAAGCCCCTCTAACTAAATCTCCTTCCAGTGCAAACTACCTTTAATGGGAAACGCCCTTCTGGGAGTATTGAACGCAGCAGACTAGGTCCAGTGCAAACTACCTTTAATGAAAAACGCCCTTCTAGACCTGTCCCAAATCTAGCTTCAGTCTTCAGTCACGCCAAGTGTACAGAGGGTACATAATACAGAGTGGCCTATAAGTAGTACGTCCCTCCATAGAAGAGATGTCATGAATCATGATACTATTTCTAGGGTAATATTATTATTATTCAATACATTATCTTATTATACCTATACCAAGCGAATTTCTCTCTACCAGAACCCCATGCACCTACGCCTCCAGGTCACGCTCCTGTTGTGACGTCCCAGTACGAAACGTTTGTGGGTTGTGACATATTTGATGGTGGTGCCGTTTCGACACCCATAGGACCCATAAACAGCGGTACAGAAGAAATAACGCAGAATCTTGACGACACCATATTGGAAAAAAAAACAGGGCACAAAATAAAATATATAAGTGCCACTAAGCACTAAAACCGAAAATAAAAAACAGACGGCGACGCAAAGCAGAATTAGAAGATTCCGGATATAGTAGCGAAGGCGTTTTAATTATACCATTTTTTTGTTGGTTTTTCCACTTTCGACGGACGTACTACAAATCAGGGAAAAGGCACTCTTAATACGATCCATAGCAGTGGAAAATATACAGAGAAGAAGGGAAAGATGAGGGGCGTTTTGATGAAAGACATAGAAAATTGGACTTTGAAGCTGGAGACAAAGTCTATCCCAATCAGAAAAGTTGGAAGAAGTGAAAAGTTACTTTTAAGATGGTTTGAACCTCAGAGTAATACTACATAAATAGAGAGGGCAAGTCATTCATAAAATCGTTTGGTTTCTGCGGCCAACAATCCTAAACGACAATAGTGGATTAATGAATGAACTACATGGAGTGGGGATAAGATTGCGGACAATTCGGGCCAATCACAAACAAAACCCGTTTGACATTTCTTACTATGAATACTACAGCGCATTCGCGATAATGGTCGGGCTTGCTCCGACAATATTTGCATCCTTCTTTATCTGCTTATCTTAACAAAGATAAAACGATTCAGGTGGGCGTTCCTAGACGAATACAACCAGGTTCCCAGATTTTAGGCAGTGTTGCCATTTTCAGCTAGCACAAAATCTTATTCAAATTTTATTGTGATAATAGATTATTATTTTATATAATAATTATTCCCACTTAATTTTGGAAAGCACCGCGATATTTTATGTTATAATTGTATATACATGTCGGCGACAGCCGTATTTGTATTGAGATTTTGTTTAAGAAGATAAACACTTTCTTACTTTACCCTTTTAGTTCTTAGAATAAGTTAGGTAGTAGTAAGTAAATGTTTTCGGGGTGACTCAAAGGAAAACCCATAAAACTATATTGGCTTGACAATAAAGTTTTATTTGCTGAAAGCTTGGGAACCACTCAACTCTCACAAGGGGGGTTGAGGAGAGCGGAACGGGACCAGGATGGTTTGGTCAGTTTTTGAGAGGACTTGAGTCAGCAGTCGAAAAGAGAACTGGTCCCGGATCGCTAGTTCCTATTCTCTATTTCATTTTTCTTTAAAAATCTTTTCTCAATTTTGATTTATGCTGACTAGTTAAATTTAAGTTAAATTAGTTCGTTATAGTTAGTCATTTAAATATCAGCCGCCGTGCTATCAAATTTGTTTTCTCTCGGCATCATTGTAATAAAATTTTTCGCGTCTAATTCATTTGTTTCATTTTTTTGCTTTTATTTAACGTCGGCAGTTACTAATAACTATGTCGGACGGTGACGCGTCAGCTTCTGCTTCTCCGACATACATATACCTATCTAGATTTTTATATTTGCGATAGTCGGAATATTGCCGTATCTACTTCGTTTTACTTCACTTTACCATAAAGTTTGTCATTTTTCAGGTTACATTTTTATTAATGAATTGATAAATACCAAAAAACGAAATTCCATTAATACAATTTTATAGCAAATTAAATTATATCCCAACTATCAATCCCTGATCATTAGAAACTGACAACAAACCTCAAAATATTAAAATCAATAACCAAAGATTTGCAGAAAGTATAACTATTGGCAACATTACGCACGAGTGCCAACCTAAATCCCATTTCATCGGCAGATTCGGTTATATGATCGGACAGCATTCTATATCTTTTTTTAACTAGGGTTAAAAAAAAGAAAAAATGCGCTCCGAGTTTAAAACGAATTTCAATTTCTTACAAACTGCAATTGGCAATAATTTCGACGTCATTGATGACCTGCAACCATTATTTTAATAATTTCACTATATGTAAAGGTTTATTTAGCCGCTGTATGTTTAAGTAACCATATTGTTCCTACAGCCATGTCTACCGATGCCATTCGCCCTCAGTTATATTCCTTTCAAGAGTTTAAAACACTCGAGCTACTCGATCGCTCCAGTGTCAGTCGCCCGATTTGAGTGGAGCAACAAACACTTTTCGAAAGGAATAAGTGCGTATCGCCCCGGAGCTGTTTCGGAGCTCCTCCTAGGTGTGAAAGGAATACAACTCTTATTTATCGCACTATTCAAATGATAACAGCGTCCAATGATATAAATTGTCGAGAATGGAATCTCTGTGTTAATATTTTTGTCAACAACAAAATCTAGCCAAGCCAGCGCCATCTACTGTTCCGGAACAATCACCATCCACACTTTGCATTGGCGCTACAGACACCTACTATACCTAAAGCTTTAAGGCATTTTTATGATAGATGGCGCCCTGTTCGCATCTGTGTCGGGCTTTTCAAATTTGTTTATTCTGGACTCTGAGACATTAATGGCCGTTTGCACCACCGACCATTTTAAGAAAGCCTTACCGATAAGTATTCCTTAAAGTGACAGTTCCCCATGTAAAAATTTCATTTTAAGGAATACTTATCGCTAAGGCTTACTTAAAATGGTAGGTGCAAACGGCCATAATGTTTGCTCAAATTAATTGGTGCTTTGTTAATTACATCAAAAGACAGTTTCTTTGTCGATGGTTAAGGGTATCCTTAACATATTTATTCAAAGCTCTGGATTGATGTTTAATCGAACCTGTCATTTATCTAATCAACAAAGATGGAAATAGATCATCCAATCTATAAAGTTTGAAGGTCCTCGTGAAACACACAAAACAACTTTGAAATCACTTTAAAAATACTCAACAGGAAGAAAAACGAAACGCGAAACCGGCCGAACAAAAAAGCTAAACATTTTAATGAATTATTAGTTATTATCACAGATTAACCCCTCCTTATAAAGTTGAGAAACTCATCCCTTTTTCCTTATCCTTTTTTTAATCATACAATGAGTTGTATGACTGCCACAGAATGGGGGCGCTAGTGTGCACTTCGGTGTGCTCAGTGTTGTAGCAGTAGTCACGTGGTCTCCCGCTTTTTTTCAGTACCTATCATCTTCTTTATTGGAACAGCCTTAAATACAACAAGAGGCACAAGGGCCGGAATTTCAATGTCAGTTTAAGGTACAGAATAACGTTAAGTCATCCCTAATGGAAGTTTCACCGTATATCAAAGTTTCCTCAATTCAAGGTGGATCTTAAGCCACCTGAATAAACTGATTTCAAGTTCACCTTAACGTTGAGGGTACCTACCTTAGGTAAGTTTTGATTTTAAGGTAACATTGGCATGTGTTTTTCAATATCACATCAACTAAACTCAAAGAAAAAAATTTAAAAAAAATTACAAAATTTCGTTTTTTTCGGATTTCTCCGGAATTATTCGGGATTTGTTAAATTTCAAATCTCTCTAGACACACTGTATATTTTTGTATGACCCTGTATAATATGTTCTGAAGTATGTATCCGCATACGCCATAACTCTAGGAAGTGTTTGGTTCGAAAAGAAATAATGTCGTCAAAAGCTATATTTTACATAAAATCGCATAACTCATGATAAAATCGTAGTAGGCTGCGAAATTCAAAAAATCTCAAAAACGTTCCGAGGTACTATGGTAGGTACTCTTCTAAACTGAATACGAAAAATCTACTTAACCCTCCCTATGTGCTGGTCAATTAACTAATATTTTGATTAGGTTGTCAACAGAATTTTTAGATTTTACGATATCATTGTATGTAATAAATCGCTGATAAATTTGTCAAGATTGACAAATAATGACAAAAACGATTCAAAGGAATATGAATTTGAAAATCTTCACAATCTTCACTTATCTTCACTTTTTTTATGGTCAACTTAACCTAAAGTTAACTGAAAGATGGTGCTTGACCAGATAATATGAAACACTTTTTATTCATTCATTCATTAACCTTTGGTCTTCTTTTAACCATTTGGTGACTACACATTGTGAAACTGGAGGTTAGAGCAGCCTTCCTATCCTGAAAATTTGAAGAAAATCGGCCTGCTAGATTTTGAGTTATAGTCTTGCAAAAAGTGACCAAAAATTGGAATGTTCGAGTTCGATTGATGCGTAGTTTAATTTTTTGTTTACTTATCACTTTTTCCGAATTTGAATTTACTTTTTCCGAATTCGAATTTACCGGTTCCGAAATTAACTTTACTTTTTCCGAAATTAACTTTACTTTTTCTGAAATTAATTTAACTTTTTGCGAAAATGACTTTACATTTTCCTAAATAAAAGTTACTTTTTTCGAAATTGAGGTTGATATGGTGTAGAAGAACGGAAAAAAGTAATTATGTGGTTTATTACTGGCAATAAGAGATCGCAGGGCCAGCGGCCCAATTCTTGAAAAATATCGCATACGAAACTTTAATTGATTCGAATTTGACTGACAGCAATGTCAATTAAATGAGAAGCATTCGAAACCATTTCAAAATTTGTATGCTATATTTTTCAAGAATTGGGCCCCATGACAACATTTAAAACTGTCCAATAACTAATGACAAACAGGTAACATTGCATGCCACCCAGCCCCGCTACATCAACAACAGCAACTATATTATAAATCTACTTTTCATTCAATGAAGTGGCTGTTATATGATGGATATGAAATAAACATACAAGGTTTGTTTTGTCAAATATAATCATCATAGTTAATAGTTATATATTCGCTTTTTAGAATCAACTGAATCAATCAATTATCTCAATATGATTTTCCACTGAGGGGCAGACAAAATAAATTGGGTTTGAATATTGTCAAAATGGTGCTCAAATGAAATAAAACCTTTTAAAGAATATCAAAATAATTTCATTTTATTTAACAAAACAGCAGAGAGCAGATAATTAATTGTAACATAGGAATATTTCTTGCTGAACAAAATCTTGAAAATACATTATAATTAAACATTATGACTTCTAACACGACAAGAAGGTATCTACCATCGCTTTATCCAAAATATGTCAAAAAGGATTCTAGCTAATTTGTTTCTTAATTAGAATCTACTTACTTTAAGTCTAGGAACTAGTTTGGAAGAAACTGTCACTCCCATTAGTTCCATGTCCCGACTCTGGACTAGATTGATTATCATGAACATTGTTATAATGTTAATTACCATAGCCAACATCACATAGTTGAAGTTTTCCCTATAACGCGCTAATCCATCTTAAAATTAAAATATTCTCAGATATGGCATCATCCAGCGTCCAAACAAGGAAGTCTGAAACTTTGGCGCGTCGTTGTTTGCGTTGGAAGTTGAGCGTCGCGGCGCTGGAAAGACAAACACAATCAGCCCCCCGACTGAAGAGACGCGTTGTTCCAGTGTTGACACTGTCCGCCCAAGAGTGTTCCCGGTGATAAATTGCAGTAATGCATTCTATTCATCGACTCGGCTCGACTCGACAAAGAGCGGTTTATGTTCATCTCATGCAATTTCCTGCAATTATTTTATGAAAGGGCCTAGACAGGGTAATCGGCTCAACTTTTTTATTGAGCGGAGACCATTATTTTTTTAAGGCTTCAGATATTTCATTATAAAAGGTCAACGATGAGTACATATTACATTAAAGCTCTAAAAACGGCAAAGAGTTTAAAACGAATGGAGCTGTATGGGCACATTAGCAAATAGACAAACAGAAAAAGCTTTTAAAATTTCAAATCCTAATAGAAATCGTGACTTTGTAACCAGAAACAAATATTTATTAAGCGTGTCGACTTCGTTTTTTATTCGCAAGGACTCTCTTTAAAAGAGACTAATAGTTTAAGGTATAACTTCTTTTTATCTCGCTGAAGCCAAACGAAACGAAAAGAAAACCCTGCAAGCAACCGTCTCGGTCTCGTCTATCTGGCGTTAAATATTACGTTTTTTTTTTACTTCTTCTTTTCACATGCGAGATCCTCAACTGTCTGTTCTCAATGTCAGAGCATCATCATCATGACGATCATCAGTGAATGCGTCTAGTCGGTCTCGGTTATTCACTGTCCAGACATTTCTTGCTCGCGTTTTATAGGAATGGTTCGACGAGATAAAAGCCATTCTGGGACTGAGAAAAATTATGTTTAGGATAGAAATATTGGTACGACAGAGGCGCAAGCTTGAAATGACAAATGCTTATGAGTAAAACTGGAAAATAATGGAGAAGGTAAAACGGAAATAAATAACAAGATAAAGTAAGATACCTACATACTGAAAAACTATAAGTAAGTAAATATGTACAGGGTGTCTATTTAACCAAAAACAAAAATAAAAATCTATGGAAAAAATTTCTATAATAGGGAGGGGGAACCAAATGATGTAATAACCCTTGATATTGTGGTAAGTATAAATTAATTAATAGTTATTTATGATATAAGTGCTAAAAGTGACATTTTATTTTGTGAAAAGGGAAGTTTGGGACACGACGCCGAAGGCGGAGTGTTCCATCCCTTTGAACAAAATAAAATCACTTTTAGCACGAATATCATACACTATTTTTTCTACAAACGCACTAAAAGTGATTTTTTTTAGCACCAGTGTCATAAAATGGCATTTTAGACACTGACAGCATCCGTTAAAAATGACACTTTTAGTGACGTTTGTAGAAAATAGTTATTTTTGTATCAAGTGCGCGAAATGTCGACGCGTAGCGGAGTCAAAAAATCGCTTGAGATCACCAAAAACATTTCGCGCCCGAGTTGCAAACAATATTTTTTCTACAACTGTCAAAAAATGATGATGTTCGCACACTCATGACAGTTTGCGAAGTGACACTTTTTTTCCCAGGTATTGATTTTTTAACGTTTCCATGACGCAGTGCGCGAACTAGCTAGTTCGCACACTAGTGCGCGAAATAGCTAGTTCGCACATTTGTGTCATGTTGACACATACCTGTCAGGAAACCAGAAATAATTAAAATTCACCTACCTTTGATTGAGAATGCAATTTTGGCTTCGAATGATCGATATTTAAATGGAGTTGTAGAAAAAATATTGTTTGCAACTCGGGGGCGAAATACTTTGGTGATCTCGACTATTTTTTTAACTCGGCTGCGCCTCGTTAAAAAAAATCAGATCTCGATCACCAAAGTAACATTTCGCGCACTAGATACAAAAATAACTATTTTCTACAACTGTCAAAAAATGATGTTCGCACACTCATGGCAGTTTGCGAAGTGACACTTTTTTTTCCAGGTAGATTTTTTTTAACGTTCCTATGACACCGTGCGCGAAATGGTTCTGCAGTGTGCGAAATGCCTATTTCGCACACTCAGGTAACAAATACCTGATACCTAACAGGAAACCAAAAATAATTAAAATTCACCTACGTTTGATTGAGAATGAAATTTTGGAATCGAATGATCGATATTTAAATGGAATTGTAGAAAATAGTTATTTTTGTATCAAGGGCGCGAAATGCTACTTTGGTAGTATTTCGCGCCCGAGTTGCAAACAATATTTTTTCTACAACTCCATTTAAATATCAAACATTCGTAGCCAAAATTGCATTTTCAATCAAAGGTAGGTGAATTTTAATTATATTTCCTGACAGGTATGTGTCACCATGACACCCAGTGTGCGAACTAGCTATTTCGCGCACACGTGCGCGAAATAGCTAGTTCGCGCACGGCGTCATGGGAACGTTAAAAAATCAATACCTGGGAAAAAAAGTGCCACTTCGCAAACTGTCATGAGTGTGCGAACATCATCATTTTTTGACAGTTGTAGAAAAAATATTGTTTGCAACTCGGGCGCGAAATACTTTGGTGATCTCGACTATTTTTTTAACTCGGCTGAAAGTAGCATTTCGCGCACTAGATACAAAAATAACTATTTTTGAAGACCAAACCATAAAAGAAAAAATATTCAAATTGAAAAATAGATTGGGACTGGAGATTAGGGACCTGGGATATGGAAATAGCTCGAAAATATTTACAAACCACGACCTAACTAAGCATAACTTGGGGATATTCGCTACGGCAAAAATATATATGAATCAAAACAATTACAAATATCTGTGGATGAAAACATATTTTTGCGCGAAGATGATACCTCTAGAGTTGTCTTGGTGGAGTCAGAAGACCAATTAAAAAATTAGTTAGTGCTTATAAGCATTCTGAGTAGGTATGCGAAACAATGTGTTGTAGAGTAGGTACTCCAATTCTGGTTGTTGGAAAGCGCTACGCTCGAGACTACAAAATGACAATGTGTCAAATAATAGAAGTGTCATTAATCAAAACTTTATGTTGTTGAGTTGTTGCATTGCTCATGCTGCTGAAATTAACCCTTTGTCAGTGTGGTGGGGTATGGCATACCCCAGACGACCTTTGTATCAGCGCCGGTTTAAGCATTAGGCAGACTAGGCGGCCGCCTAGGGCCCGGGCGCTCAATGGGGCCCGAAATTCACTCTGAAATCAAATATCTTATTTTGGCAACCTTGCGCCCTGAGACGCACCACACCACCCGAATTACGTACACTATCGGCAACACTGTTCTGTAGCTATGGGATTCCTAACTCAGGTAGAGTCCATCCAACCTTATGTCATGTTGCTGATGAACATCCGTTAAACGAGTAATAGATAATAGATACGAGATGCTCCACTACCCAGACAGCACACAAAGTCTTGGAGACGTCTTTTCTAGGGTCTGTATTACGATTACGTCTGAACGTCTGAAGACCAAAAAAAGACGCCTAGAAGACGTTGTTTTGAAGATGTCCACATAAAATGTCGTAAATTCATATCTTTCTCTTCTTCAAGCCTAAAAGTGAATAATGATTTATGTATTAAAAAGAGATTCAAAAACGTTTTTGAGAAATCTCTTTGAAGATTTGAAGTAGTCTTCAGAATGTCTCAGTGCTGAAGACATATCTCGAAGACGTTGGGTTTTGTTACATTACGACGTCTTTAAGATGTCTTTGAGACGTATAGGCAAGACATCTTGAATCTCGTTTATGGACATCTTAGGGACGTCTTTTTCCATAACATTAGTTGTTTCTTCAAATATCACATTTCTTCCATGAATTATTCTTTGATTATTTTCGTCCCAAAGTCTGTATCTTTATCCGTTATCAGCATAACCTATCATTATCAATTTTTCACTATGCACTCCTCAACACCATTCTGCTGGGGATTGTACGCTACTGTGTATTGTATGTATATTGATTCCCTTTTTAATACAAAATTTTTTGAAAGCACCAGATGTATACTCGCCACCATTATCGCATCTTAATTTACAATTTCTAGCATTAAATCTCGCTTCTACCATAGCTACATAAATTTCTAATTTTTCTAAAGCTTCACTCTTGTTCTTCAATAAGTAGCAAACACAAAAATGCAAATAGTGGTCTATGAAAGTGATACTGATAAAATAGTTCTTACCATCATATGTTGGATTTATAAGGCCACAAATATCAGTCGATACGATTTCCAAAATTCGTTTTGCTTTCCTCTCATCTGGTAGTTCTACATACGGTAACTTATTAGTTTGCTTGGCCTTAATACAAATACACACATTCCAGGAGCTGGGTATCTAGATGAGTGTCCCATTTTTCTGTGTCATAACATTTTACTATTACGATCAACAGCAGCACTAGCATTCTGAAAATCATTATTGAAAGAAAAACTGACTATATACAAATTGCCTTCTTGATTGCCTTCAAAAATTACTATATTATTTTTCATAACAGACACCTGCTAATTTTCAAAAATGAATTTAAATCCACTTTCTTCAAGTTTTCTAACTGACAGTAAATTGTAAAGCAAATTCTCACAAACCCATACATTCTTGATTTTTACTGGTTTACCTGACTTTAATTCCACATTGCAGTGGCGTAGATAGCTTTGCACCCTGGGGGGGTCCAGGTCCAGCGGTGCAGGCGAATTCGCCAAAGGCAAACATTTGTGACAAAACAGGTAAACAAAATGGCGGCAATTTGACCAACCGAGACTAATTTGGAAAAAATACATTTTCTTTTCCAAAATTGCCATTATTCCCGATTTTTTAAATTTAAATAAAGTTCATATCCAATATTTTGGAAGGGTAAGATTCATAAAAAAAATATAAAATGAAAGTTTTTATTTTGATGTAGTGATATAATTTATATCATATGGAATGTATTCTTTAATGCCAGGGCTCTGAAACTAAAAAATAAATTCCAGTCTTCTTGGCTAAATGCTCCGTAACATCATCAGCTAAAGGTACAAACTTTTTATTGATAGATAAAAATACCAAATCATTCAACCTGCGCTAAAAAGAAACCAACGCAGTAGAACATTTTTGAATTAATATTTAATTAGTAATATTAATATCTACCTCTGACATCGTATTGCTAAGGTTCGTCTAGATCTTTTTCAAACACCCACTGAAGGACACAGATGGAAATATATACCTATTTTTTTGCACTAAATCTACCAATCGGAAACGCAAATAGAGTGTTGAGCACGATACATCAATGTTCAGAAAACATCGATATCGAGGTCCATCTATTTCGATATTGAAACGAGGAGATGAAAACAAACTTTGTTACAATTCTCAATTTTTTTTTTCTCTTTGGGGCTCTAGGGGGGGGGGGGGGGGGGGTTTAGACCACCTGGACCCCCCGTATCTACGCCACTGCCACATTGAATTCACCTTCAAATTGATATTTTCAATATTGCACCTTGTTTTGCCTCATTTATGCTATGTCCAACTTTTCATCCATTTTCTATAAATTTTTCCACATTTTGTCAAACTAGGTGGTTGGTTGCACCACTGTCCATCACAAATTTTATTAGTCTCGAATTTTGGCAGAAATTCGCTTACATTTCACTTTCTTCACATGACGTCAGAAAGGATATTGAGCTTTCACTACCATGTACATTTTCCTGATTATTCTCTACTGCTCCATGAGCATTATAATTTCCTTGGTTACCATAACGAGCACTTCGATATCCTCTTCGTTTATTTTGATTTTCTGGCAACTGAAAACAATCTGATCTTTTAAGTCCAGTTTTACCACAATGGTGACATTGAAATGGAAGACTACCATTATTAACATTTCCTGTTGTATTTCCAGCACCTCTAGTTCCAGTTCCACTGTAATTTCCTCTAGCTGATCTCCAATTATAACCACCTCTTTTGTAACCATATCTATAACTAGGTTTGTTACCCACAAATGCCATATTTGGATCATTATCTGGTTGTGTTTCAATTTGTCTAGATTCTCTCATTAATAACTTATTTCTAATAAATTCCAAATTTACTGCTGCTTGGTTCTGACAAAACATTATATCAATAGCTGTTGTTACTGTTTGGTAGGATTCTGGCATGGCTGATAATAGTTGTAAAGTTACCTCATTGTCATCTATTTGTCCACCAGCTGAGTTCAATTCAGAAATAGTTTGGTCAAATTCTGTTAAAAATTGTGTCATCCCTTCATTGTATTTCAAGCTTCGTAATTTTCTTTGAAAAGTTACCTGCGATGAAATTCCTGTTTTCAAATATGCGTTGCTTAGACATTCCACGATTTCTTTAGCACTATTTTTACTTTTCAATTTTTCCAAAATATTGTCCGAGACACATTGAATTAAAATTGTTCGAGCTTTTACGTCAGCTTTCATGAACTTCTGATATTCTACTACATTTGTTGGATCAGGACAATTTTCGGTGAGTATATGTTTCACACCCTGTTGTTCCAACAATAGTTTAATCCTGAAATCCCAATTTGAGTATGCCGTTCCATCGGAGAGTTTCACATAAAATAGTTTGTCTGTCATATTTTCTTTTTCGCCGTTCAAAATGTGTTTAATTTCCTTACCATGAGCCGCCCCTATCTCTTCCTAACCTAACTTTTCCTTTGTCAAGTTTTCGCCAAATTCCAGCGCAATAATCCAAATTAGTTAGTGTTTGGGGTGACTGGGCCCATAACCTCTTGATATTGTGGTAAGTATGAATTCATTAAAAAACTTTTATTACTCTGATTAATAACCTTTTTAATTTCAGCAACATGAGCAACGTAACAACTCAACGACATACATTTTTGACTAATGGCACTTCTATTATTTGACATATTGTCATTCTGTACTGTCGAGAGTAGCGCTTTCAAAGAACCAGAATTGGGGTACGCGACAACAATAACCAACCTGTTTTCACTTACCCCCTCACCCCCAGCCACCACAACTAAAATAATCTTAAATAACAACCCCCTACTTGTGATACCTTATCTGAAAGCTCTTAAAAAATGCTTTTTAATGGTACCCCTACAAGCTAGGATTCGATGTGATAGTTTTTGGTTTATTGGGTAAATAAAACTTCATTCAATTAAATTAAAATTGTATTTTTTCAGACTTGTCAATTTTTTCAGGTTCCCAAAACAACGAATAAACATAAATAATACAAGCCTTAAATGTTTAAGCCTCAAGATTAATGCTACGATAGTAAAAAGATGTTTTTAAATGTTTATATTAAATTAATAGTCAAAAATTCAATTCATATTTCAGTGGTTTTATTTTGAAAATTATTGACAATTGTTACATCGAATCCTAGCCTGTAGCAGTAGCGTACCCAGAAAATATGTTTGGGGGGGCCCTACAGAGGTTTGAAGTGCGAAGGTGCCACGCCCTGATGTTGCTACATTTTTTTATACGTAAAAATACGGTTTTGGAGGGCTGCCTGGGGTGGCCCTGGCCCGATGGCCCTCCCTGGGTGCGCCACTGGCCTGTAGGGTACCGTTTTCAGAGCTTTCAGATAAGCTGTCACAAATAGGGGGTTGCTATTTAAGATTATTTAGTTGGGGTGGCTGGGGGTGAGAGGGTAAGTGAAAACAGGTTGGTTTTTATATCATTTTGGTTCCCCCTCCCTATTATAGAAATTGATTTCATAGATTTTTTTTTTGGTTACTCAGATATAGCCATTGTAAGTTTTCAAATTGACACCCTGTATAAGAAAAGTGAAAAATTAAAATATTCCACATTGGCATTGGATTAATAGAGAGTTAATATAAAGAATCGAGCCACGCCACGAATTCGCTTACGCATTATTTTGTTCTCATTAGTCAGTATTATCTGTATAAGTAGGTAAATCTCATTGTCTAAGATGCGCATTATTTAAGCATTTTTAAAGATAAATTTTTTATGAATTTCCAAAGTTTTGTCAACCTATACAAGAAGAGTGTTCATCTGTCATTAAGAAAAGTGGGTTATCCACAAACTTACATCTACTGCAAATTTGATCGTTCATCATCAAAATCTTTAAATAAATAAACTCCATTCTCTATCTCAAACAAAGATTTCCCCATCAAAATCACTATCATTTATGGGCTCTCGCGCTTGCCAAGCCATTGCTGCCTAAAATATGCACGTCCATTACGAATGGGAGGCCATTTAGCCTGCTTTTCCTCACAATAATGCCCGCAATAAAGCAAAACTTGCACAATAGAAAATACACAAAGTTATTTAAGATATCTGCGGCCGTTATTCTGTGCGGTAGCGACAATTTCGCATGCTGAACATAAAACTAATAGAGGTAGCTTTGTGGCTCGCGTATCTATTCTACCATTTTCCTGGCGGCGGATGATGTACTGGAAGGTATACATAATATTTCGCAAAGAAATAAATGCACCTCATGGTGGAAATGCGAGTTCACTAACTTATATAAGTCGCACAGGATATACCTTGAGTATTTATGCATACCTAGAGGGCAGGTGGCTTCAGAGAATATTTTATCTATCTCCAGGCAACTAAGAAGCAGAGTTATTGGGTATTAAATCCAAGGATATTGCTTAAGTTGAATAGATAATGGCATTTTATTAAAAAATGTTTTCTATAACAACGCTTTATGTATTTCTTCACACAGAGTAAGTAATATGGTTACGTGCAGAAAATTCATTTGACCACACATTGTTTTATTTTGATCCGCTTTCAGTTAATTCGACCTCTTTGTCTGCAATTTTAATTTTTCTAAAAAAAAAACGACTATCAAGCTTTGTGTTTGAGATAAAAATTTCAAATATGCTTTGGCTATTGTTACCTGAAAATTTCACCATGTAAGCCTCTACATTGACAGCGGGAGTTTTTCAATGTTTATTACGTTGCTGAAATTATTATTTTAGTTACAATGAGGATGATGTGTTTTGAAATGTTCAGTTCAATAGCCTTCAGTTTCATATAAAATAATTTTGAAGGGATAACAGTATTCATCATATAACGAGTATTATAAGAATCTTCGCTCCCATCATTATCTGTGTGTTCTTTGACGGTTAAATAAGCCTATTCTGGACCCACAATTTCTCCCACATTGATTGCATAGCTGGTCGCTGTTGTAAGCCAGCTCTTGGTAGCTTAAGATACCTTTTGAGTTTTGTCTCACGCATCCCTGCGCCGTTGTCTTCCGAAATACTCCTATAGCCTTTATGGATACTTAATCGTCATAAGGAGATATCAGAGCCGTAGCCTCCCCAGTTATCCACGTGTTCCTGGTCGGCTTTCCCTTGAGGAAAGCTTTGAAATCGAATAGGTTTGAAAAAAACAACGTGTTCTAATGCAGCACCCTTTCTATAAACTACCTACCTCAAAATTAAAATCCTGAAAATATATCCACCACCTGTCTATTCGAGACACTATTTCTCGTTTATTCATACTTAGTAGCCTTTATTGAATTACAATCAGTAACCAGGGTCGGCGCAAGCGACTTTGGCGCCCTAGGCAAATATTCTGTCTGCCGCCCCCATCAAGTAAAAATACAAATATGCATGGCTATTTTTAAAAACATGTTTTATAGTTTAATTGATGATTGAACATAATATAGGTACACCTGACTTACAGAATATAGATTATAGAATAGAATATCAACATAAAAAAAAATATACACACACATGCCCGCCGCAGGCGAAAAACCCCTGTTCTGGTGCCACGCCCAAAACGTTAATTTTGTGCCAAAAATATTCATAATATAAAATAGGTAGTATTTGGCCGCCCGTCACCCGGTCGCGATTTTACTAAATATAAACTATTAGAGCACAAGAGACGTTAGCATTGCAAAATATAATCGAGCTCAGCACAATCCTGCAAAATCTAATCGTTGACAGCACAACGTGGCTGATTCACATAAATAGGGCGCTCACATTGAATTCTCTTTCCTCCCATTTTAACATTTTGTATCTTCCTTCTACTGCGAGCAGTCGGCTGAACTTTTATTAGTTTTCCTTTATTTTATTTATTTATTTATTATTATTAAAGCTGTTATGATGGCACATGTATTGTTAACGAAACAATAATCTCTGCAGTTTTGGCAAAGTTTTCTTCACTATCCATTGTGTCTTTGTTATTATTGAAAATTCATTCACCCACTCATTGCAACGCAAGTTAAAGTCGTCGGAATTGCACTCTTCGTCAGATTTCCCTTTTAACTTTAAGCGGAGTACTATGTACCTACCTAATTGTTTTGATTTTCATGCTCCGATTATATTAACATTTCCATTGTTACAAAATGGATTGATAAGTTGAATTAAATTATCCATAATGAAAACACACAACACTAACAATAATAATTACCTTCTAACAACAAGTACAATTTGAGGATAGATCCGCCACATCATGCTACAAACGATTAGATTTTGCAAGAATGTGCTGAGCACGATTATATTTTGCAATGATGTCAAGGGCTAGCGTCTCTTGTGCTCTAAAAGTTTATATTTAGTAAAATCGCCACCCGGTCCCACGACCCCTATAGCTACTAACAGAAACAGGTATAGTATGAGGGTTGTGGCATGAGTATATGCTCATAAAAAGAGGGCAAAGTTTGTGTTTGGGTTTGCAAGAGAAATGGAATTCTGAATATTATGAAGAAAAGCAAAATTCAAAAGATTTTTTTTTGTTGCGTTTTTGCCGCCCCCTTAAGTTTGCCGCCCTAGGCGACCGCCTAGTTCGCCTAATGGTTGCGCCGACCCTGTCAGTAACTATCGTAAATTTGATCCCAATCAAATAAACTCGGAAATGCTTTAAAGAATTTACTATCGCCAGGGTTTCTAGTTCGTACGAATGATAGTTTACTTCAACATTGGTAGTATTGTCTGGCTAGCCAAACCGCGAACTACAATAGAATTTGCTACTTTGCCAAACTTGACGGAAACAATAATAAACAAGTTGGTGACATATTTTTTTTTTTTGCTATATGGGCATGAAATAGAAAAACATCCATCCAAAATGGATTTTTGATCATTTCTAAAATCTAATCTTTTTTCATTAATCAATCTGATTCATTATAGTTATTAATGATACAAGTTCGATATGAACGCCATAATGAAACGCGTGTAACGTTAAACCACGAGGCGTCAGCCGAGTGGTTTAGTTACACAAGTTTCATTAATAAAGTTCATATCGAACCTGTATCATTCAAAATTTAATCTACAATGGTCCAAATAGATTTGATTTGCCTTGAAATAGCAAAAACTTTTCAAATTAAAATTTGAAATTTAGCAGGTGCCCGTACTAGTCGAGAACCTGCTTGTTGGTTTTTAGAATTTTGACTTTGGCAGCTTCAATATTGGAGTCCATTTTTGTGCCATAAATTCAATTTTATAGTGGAAAATAATATTATTATTGGTGATTCTGAGTTCGAAAGTGTCTCTTCGAATATAGAGACAGCATTATTGAAAAGGTTCTTCTGGCAACTAACTTTCTTTTTGTATATTTTTCATTTCAAAATTTGGGTGTTATTATGAATTCTTAAACGCACTAGTGCTATTATGAAGGACCTAATGACATTCAAATGACAATGCTAAATGTGTCATAATGACACCGACGTAGATTAATTAATTTTATTAATGCCTTTTTTTGGAGATGTAAATGCTCATAGGTAAAATTTTGTACCTAACACATGCGGAAAGTGCCTTTACCGCACTCTTTCAATAATACGTTTGAAATTGTTCATATTCTTCATTGTATCGGTCCTCAAATATTTCTTCATTGAAGGTCTCCATCTCTCAAGAATTTATTTTATACTAAAAAATGGAAAATTTGAACCACAAAACACGAGTCTATCTGAACTTTCTATGTGGTATCTTTAGACGCCAATTGAAATATTGATTTGCTGCCATGGGAAAAACATTGCATTTTGTGCATGCCGCAAATTTTGACAAATGCCACCGATACCAGACGTTTAACCAAATTCTTGTCATATTAATTTTAACATGAAAATTATTAATCAGTCACCAGTTGCAATTTATTTTTACCTTGATTTCCAATACCTTTTCTCTCAGTGCGGTAAAGATTCTTTACCGCACTGTATCAAAATTTAGCAAAAAAACATACAAATAATGTATTTGCTTCGCGTAATGCATTTAATAGAAATATTTATTGTTTTTAACAATCAATATTTGCTACTTTTTATGCATTTTTTCTTCTAATTAGATTTTCATTCCAAAAATTAGGTGCTCCGAAGGAAAAATTTTGTACCTAACACGTGCGAAAAGTGACTTTACCGCACGCGACGGCAAGATCCACTTTACGCACTTGTTAGGTAAATAACTATTTTGTCAGCTGATTCAAACAGGCAGTTTTAGATGCGAATTCAGGAACAAATTTTCTAAAATAGCTGGCCAGGTCCATGAACTGCCTAACTTGCTTCACATTTGTTGAAGAAGGATTTTTTTTCAATGCTTCAATTTTACGTAAACTAGGCCTAATTCCTTCAGCAGAAACCTCTCTTCCTAAGTATTCAATTTTTGTTTGTAAAAAGAAACACTTTGAAATATTCAATGAAAAGCCTGCCTCTCTTAGAGCGTCTAATACCTGATTCAAATAAACTAATTATTGTGAAACTGTTTCAAATGGAATTAAAATGTCATCCATGTACACTTAAGCAACTGAATGTCTCAATTCTCCTAGAGCGGAATTAATTAAACGTTGAAACACGGCTGGGGCATTAGCCAGACCAAAGGGCATTCGAAGAAATTCATAATGCCCCTCAAAAGTAACAAACGCGGTTTTTTCAATAAAATTTGTATGTATAGGAATTTGTTAAAAACCCGAAACCATATCCAACGACGTAAAGAATTTACCTCGTCCAAGGCGGTCAAGCTGATAATCAATTCTTGGCAAAGGAAATTTATCTTTCACGGTGTGAGCGTTTAACTCACGAAAATCACAACACATTCTATAAGACCCTTCTTTTTTCTTAACTAAAAGAATTGGACTTGCATAAGGCGATATACTCTCACGAATAATTTTTTGATGCGGTTTCTTGACTGTTTTTTTGAAATAGTGAAGGTTTTATTGGGAGTCAGTCAGGTTGCAAAATGAAACAAAAAATTTTTTTTTACGTTTCGGAATTTTCTAATAATTCCATTTTCAGAATTTGAAAAGTCAAAATTGTATAAACACAGATGTTTTTACATTTTGATACATTTAAAATATTATTTTTTGTATAATGACGAAGACGATGTTACAATAAATGACAAACAGAGTTAACTTATACAACAAAAAAGTTCGAAAACATGGTTTCCTTTTCAAAAACAAAACACATGTAGAATTAGTTGGCGCTTATTCTGTGTCAAAAGTAGTACTACTTTTGACCGCTCCTTCAGCCCTTGTCTCAACTCTCTATTCTTAGTATCGTGGCTTTCGATTGGACTTTGATTCTAACAATATCATTTTTAAGTACCTAGGATTTCATGTTCATATCGTGTCCTGGCCATGCATAGTTCAAGCAATAAAACTATTAACAATCGACGTAAAAATTAAAACAATCACTTACTAATTATTATTAGAAAGAGATTTTGGTAAATTGTATGTTTTATCTAAATTAGTTTGTACAAACTGTATCTAAAGTTCATTCTCCTCCGAGAACATCTAAATTGTTTCTCGCTTATCGAAATTCTATCTTCGTCGCCCCAAAACCTAATAAAACCTCATTAAATCGCTAATATTCGGTAATGACACTAAATCCAAACTAATTAAATTATCTGAATAGAAAGTCAATCCGGAGCTTTATCTTCTAAATTGGCCGCCGCTAAAACATAATGCAATTCAAATAAGCCTTCATAAAGCCCCATCCTGCGACGGGGCTCTTAAAGCTTGCCCGTCGACTCATTTCGATCGTCCGAATCTCCTCTATAGAGGAGAACTTGTATCGATAAAATATTCCTGGAATAAATACAGATTACTTTAATGGAAAGTAATTTCAATCATTTTTAGTACCATAAAATCAAAGCTTGTTTGAAGAACCTTTTACGGATTGGGACAATGAGGAGATTTAGTGATTCTTATTTTCTAATTCTAGAACCCAAACTAAGTATATTAACACTATTTTGGGGAACATTTGAGTTGCTGTTAATTTTTAATAAAAAATATAAATTCAGCAGCATTTTAAACGCCGCATAAATCCCGCCAAATATGACGTCATTTGCTACAACTAGCAATAATATACTGCAAATTAGTACGTTGTCAGATTGTCGTTGCCATTGTTGATTTCCAAGATTACCTTCAGAAACCTGGTTATTTTATCCTTTTTTATAATATAATGTTTTTTTGTTGTATCTTTTGGAATACAGTTATAAACTTAATGTAATTTTCTAATTGTTATTACGTTCAGTTGTACAACAACAGTTTTTTAGTCTTAAGAAAGGATCTATGCTCTGAAGTAATTTTAGTATTGAGAAATTACGATAGTCAGTTTGGCAACGTCGCATTGTCTAATGTCAGTTGTTTTGTTCTTTAAATTTTGAGTCAACATAAAATTGGGTTATGATGACCAACGTGTTGAACGAAAAAGGTGTAAATAACGAATGAGGAATTTCATCATTGTCACTCTTCAGAGCTCAGACAAGGAAAGCATCTAAGATTTGCTTCATAGAGCGATTGTGAACAATTCTTATTGGTTGGTTGTGACTGTCTACGTTATACAATGGCGTCATTCCAGTAAACGTTTAAATATGTGGAATGAATTTTCAAAAATAATTTATTTTAAATATAGGACATTTTAAAGCTAACTAGAAGCAAGGGTATTTTTATTTTGGTTCATACAACTTATTAAAAATAATAAAGCAATGAAATCCAAATATGGTGCAACTCCACATTAAGTAAAAGCTAAACCAAAAATAAGTTAATTTTTATTGCAATCAAGCGAGCTCAAAATATCGATACAAAGTATCATCTCTATGATGCACTCTGTGTGATGCTCGTCTTGTTTTGACTGAGCAGCGGCCAGACGACCGTAATGGTGGAATTGCGTGACGGTCAATCAGTGTAGCCAGGGATAAAAATGTAGAATAGATCTCTATTGTCTGCCTGGGTGATGCAGCAGGCTGCCAATAAAGACGCTCTTGTTCGTTATCTAATCAGAATTGTAATGCTTCGCAGAAACTTATTGGAAAAAGTTCTTGGAACAATTATTTTACTCTTGATGTATACTTTCTTCCACGAATAAAGAAGACATTTTGCTGATCTGCTATTTTTGTCTTTAGTCTCTAAAACACCAAACTCACTATCCCATAATTTTAGAAAAGTTCGCTTATGTTTTCCACGATTCCACGCCACTATTATAATAAGTCAAATTCCAAAAAGTCCAACGCGGAAACTTCGAACGGAGTTTTCCTACTCCGAAAGTTATGTAGGTAGGTACCTACTCTCCCGTCATATACTTTGCCTTTGTTAACTTAAAATATTTCCTGCAGGTTTTATGCTATAAAAATTGGTATAGCTGGGAAAACGAGGGATAGTTTTCCGCAAAACTTTCCGGTAACAATGTTGAGTATGACTAGCGAAATAACTTTGTCGTTTTGCGAATTTAAAATTGCCATTCACGAAGCATTTAGTGCTATACAAGAGGAAAATTAGCGACTTCAATTGAATTACGAAATTATTAACTTTCTGTTCATGAAATAATGAAAATCATTTATGACCCCAGTGAAAATTTGAAGTATTAATACTGACGCGTTCCGGTCCGAAAACAACAAAAGTGTAAGGAAATCCATTAATAGATGACTAGACGTGCATCAGTTAACAACAACAATAAGTTTAGTGCGGCATGAAACGTCTGGCGTGAAAATATCCTAAATTTTGGCACGGGAGACACCGAGATGCGTCAGAGTTTCCTAGAAACTTTCGTACATCCATTCGATTTTCGATTTTTTGAATTTTATTGCCGCTTTTACTTTGTGACTTGGCGCTTAAAGTTATGTAAACCAAATTTGTAAGCTTCAATATGTCATCATTTTATGATCCCGTTAGGAAGACATTATTCAAAAACTTTATGTGTTAATGTAGGTAATTCTTCTTCTTTGATGTCGCTTCTATAATTGCGTTTACCAAAGAAATTTCATTATCCATTGAAATTACAGGGATATACAAGCCATAAAATTTCCATTTTCAATAAAAATAGATAAATTACCATCGGTTATTATAGTGAAACGGGTAATAGAAAATGACACTAATAGCAATAACTGGGTTTACATCGCAAGATAAGAGTCATCTACAGTTTATTTTGGTCGCGAATAAAACTAGATTTTGGTTTTTGGTCAATTTTCTTTTCGTGAAACTGAAATTTACCGTCAGCTGGCTGTGCGTACCTCTGGAAAAAATTTGAACATAAAAATTGTAGAAAAAAACATATATTATTATGAATTAATGAGTCAATAATTTACATAAAAAAGCTATGAATGAAAAACGTCTTTGAAACAATACCTACTCTTATCCGTATATTCTTAGATTTTCAAGAACTATAATGGATTCTAGGTATCATTGTAACATTAAATGTTACTATTTGTTTACCAAATTTTGCATCTACTCTAAACTTGAATATTCAATTTTTCAGGCTGAATCCTAGTCCTGTATTCACGAACTTGGGCCTGTCATACATCACCTCTATCATATTATTTCCGAATTCCTGGGCAGACTTCAGTTTCGGATCTTCACTTAAACATAATCTCTCCGGCATTTCTTTTCGATCCGTGTCTAGTCCAAAATTGGATCCAAATTGCAGTACGAAATTTTTTCAATCCTTAGACATATGTATTTATTATTGTTGAACGATTGGTAAAGGGTGTAATAATAACTATAACAAAATAAAGTTGAATCTTGGAGGTTCTTAGCAAGAAGGCACTCGGTAAATAAACCACACATTTCCCAAATTCGAAGTACCCTGTCTATTAGTATTTAGGGGGATAAATAAATAAAATAAATAAATTATGACGTGCTTGTCCCAGTTCAGCCCACTAAACAATCCATGCGATTTTCAGCCTGGAATGATTATTTATCGGTAAATACCGTGGTTATTCTTTTGGTTGATAACTTTGACAGCCAAGTGTGACGTCATAGCCCCCCACCATTCAAGAATCATAACCCAAAGAACCGACCGCTGAAATGATTTGTTTATAGCAGTGTAGGGTTATGTTTATTATTCCTATTTGTTTTTTCGTTTCAACAATGTTTTTTTGTTTAGGTATAAAAAATGGAGCGGAATCTCTCGTTAGTCTTGTTTATCGAACAGATTTTCTTTGGGGATGATCTAAAGCTCGATCTAAAACATGGTGAATTGCAGTGAGTGAGTGAATATATACTTCTTTCATTGTGCCAGGCTACAACGCAACTGCAAAATCACAAAACACCAATACAAATTCCAAAAATAATAACAATAACATCAAAAAGCTGTAACCAAAAGATTAACCCAGGTCCAAAGCTGGGTTATAATCGGTTATAGGTGGTAAATACCAGAAGCAAATCAGTTGATATGTGACGTCACAATTTCCCCTACTTTGGTTAAAACCGCGACGGCGGAAATGCATTGGTTATAACCAAATAATAATCATCCAGGCTGAAAATTGCCTCATATGTCAACAAAATTGACCTCTGCCCCAAAATTCGTTCATTTCGCAATAAAGGTAAAAAAGGAGAAATGTCACTTCCTGATGTATTCATAGGAATCAATTCTTTTTTGGTGAAACATTTTTATGTCCTGCTTAAAAATCAGAGTTGAGGCGCATTGATTTTACTCGAAAAACTACGAAACAAACCTTGTTACTCGCGTATCGCCATCAAGTAGCAAATGAAAATGTAATCGAGACGCCTATATGACTTAAGGATAATGATAAATAATAAGTTATTACTCTTGGTATTTAATGATGTTGACGGGATATTACATGGCAAAAAAATTAAAAAAGCACGCAAATTGGACACATTTTTAAAGTGGCTGCGTGATTTAAATTACATACTTCGAAATCCTTGATATGCGGATTTATTTATTTTATAATTTTTACGCAATTAATTTGTTTTTTATTTATTAGTGAAAGGTACGATCAGAAATCTTTGGTCGGTATAGAAATTATGTTTAATTTTGCATTTGTTTAGAAGAAGAAGTTTCTTTGGTTTAATTTTTTTACCCCTTCAAATTTTCTTCAAAGGTCTCTTCTTTGTTTACTCATTTGTAGTTTCTAAGATTGAAATATTTGGTTAGTCTTGACAGACAGGGAAAATTCGTGCCTTTTTTAGTATTTTCTGAAGTGTACTTTATACATGTTGTATTGGGAGATTAATTTTCATTTCATAAAAAACATAGGTAAGTACCTACTTGATAACCTTGCGGCATCGCAAATGGATCACTTTCGAAGTTCATCATCTAGTTCACTTCATTGATTCGACCTTATTTGCTTAGATCCATAACAATTCACTATTTATTCTAGTGCTAACATCTACTGACCAACTTCTTTGTCATTTAAATAATTTTCTCTTTCAAAAGCCTCTACGCTCCAGCGGCACCAAAAGTACTTTTACTGCCGCTGCGGTTGCCTAGCAGCATAGAATAGTAGGTATATTGTTTTATTAGGAGTAAAAGTATAACGTACTTTTTTTGGCAATTGCCTAATTATACTGCATACGGCTAGTCAGCATCAGTCCGGAGGCCATGGGTCTATGGGTTCCTTGTATACATCTTACCTTTGGGCGCCACCAAGTTAATTGTGACTTAACTAGGAAGATAACCTAATGATGTTATAAACAAAACCTGTGCAATTGGAGAGCTTATCAATAAAACAACTAATTAGGTACAATAATGTATCTGGCTTCTTTATTAAAAAATAATAACAATAATGAATAGGGATAGCCAGGACATCATTGTGGCTTGTACAAATTTATAAATATTTGATTATAAAAAAATTAATGTAAATAACGCATATATAAATATGAATTTTAAGTGAACATGACTAAAAACCTTTTGGTATTTACACTTGTGAGTGATAAGAAAAATACAGTATGGGTTACACTTTACCAACAGGCAAATTAAACACAGAAAGATGAAAGTTATTAGAGAGATATCAGTATTAGCGCTTACGTTATTTTGACATTAAACCTATGCGCGATTCGATTTTTAACACTACGTACTAAAATAACGTTACCGCATAACGTAATTTACCCAGCATTTACGTTAAGCGCTATTTCGAATAACGTCTAAAAATAACGCCGTGGAATAATAGGTTATGTTATGTTTATTGTTTATTTTATTATTTTTGTTGTGTTCAAGTGAATATGGAGTGTTCAATAAATAGTAAAAAAAGCAAATCCTCTGTCCCTGACCATGAACAACAGACAACACAAATCAAATCATAACAAGGTACAAGTTAGGCTACGTTTATAAAATAACGGATACGAACAGGCAAATTTTACGTTAAACTGTTTTCCGATAACTCTAATTTGAAAGTATGATACCGCTTTACTTTAAAAAAATAACTCTTGACGTTATTACCGTCCATACGCGCTATCTGTTTTACCAATATCTCTCTATTGTTAGGGCAACCTCAGGGTAAAATTCTAGAAGTTTATTTAAGGGGCACTTACCGAACCTAATTCAGTATCCAGTGATTTACATAGGATTTGCCTATATAGTAAAAGGTGTAACTTACATGTGATACACGTGTTTGTTATCTTCACATGTATGTGTAAATCCAGAAGTTCCAAAAGTGAGGTTAGCTACATGTTTGGTCTCACTGTAGATAGACAATGGTATGATAAGTGAGTCATGAGTCCTATCCATCCGTGGTATCTGTTTAACGTAGAACTCAATGTGGTTCTAGCAGAGCGGTACCAAGAGGGTTGCTGAAGGGAGGCTACCAAAGCCAACTAAGAGCAATCTAGATCTAGTCTAGAATCTCTTTCTAGGAGCTGTCCAACTATAGCCTAAGACAGTCTAGCTACAGTCTAGCACTAGGAATAGGAGTAGGACCCTATAACGATGTTCGTATAAAAAAACAAATCGAGCCCCAAATATTAGAAATAATCTTACCTCAAATTGAGGGATCCTCTAGACCAAAGGTGAAGTCTTAAATTTCCAAAAGCTGCTCGGAACAGTCCTATTGAAGAAACGAAACACGTGTTGTAGGTTAATAATCCTGAAGAAAATCTCAAAAACTTACCGAAACAAAATCCAAAATGACCAAGGGACGACTCTAGACAATTATCAAGAAGAAATTAGTCTAAACCTTGAGTTCCCTTGCACAAAATGCCAAAAAGTCTCGCCCAAAATCAAATAGGGCCGAGACCAACCTTTCGGTATCAAGTCTCAAGATCAAAAGGGCTGATTCTTCATTTAGATTTTGAAAGAAGGCTCTCATTTGTTAAACTTTCAATTTTGACATTGAAGAAAATTATAGAAAAAAGCGTGTTCAGTTTCACCCCAAAAGTACGAACCGAAAGTTTGGTTGTGTAAAAATGACTGGTGAATATTGAAAAATGCCTATAGATCATATATCAAAAAGTAGAACAGGGGCCGGATTACGAACTCTCGATTCGAACCGAAACCGCCATGGATTTCGAACGCATTCTGATGCATTCGCATGGAGTGCGTTCGAAATCCATGGCGGTTTCGGTTCGAATCGAGAGTTCGTAATCCGCCCCCAGGTCTAACGAAAACGCCCAGACAAAACAGCTGTTCAATGACATGATGGAAATGAAAAATCAAAAAGTAAACAACAATTATTATCATAACCTCAGATTATTTATTTATCAATTAGATTTGCAAACAGAGATGATGAAAAAAACTCTCCTTTTCCTAAGATTCTAATCAATAACAGCGGGCCCTGCCGTACTGAATCAAACCTTCCTAGATCAATAAACCAAACTTGCAAACCTGAACCAAAAAAACTTCTAGTAGAAGGCAGCACTCAAAGTAACAAAATCTGGGCACAAAAAAGATAGTTGTTTATTCATTTATTTCATTGTAGCTCTATATGGAATCATATCCAGTATGGCAAAACAAGGTAGCTTATTAGCCAAGAAATTGAAAACGTTACAAAAGTGATACTTTTTGTGGCGAGACTAAATGTTTTAGACGAGGCACAAAAAGTGCTTTTCTTCGAATAAAACATGCGATTTTTTCCACAAACGGCGCGGTGTTCAAATGATGGAATCAAGGTTAAATTTCTGTGACCTCACTTTTTTTGTCCAGCCGTACAAAAATAGTATATTGCTTTATTAGGAGTAAAAGTGATACTTTTGTGACGAGTCTGTAAGTTTGCCTGCCAAACGCAGTGAGGCCGGCAATACAGACGAGTCACAAAAGTAGCTTTTACTCGTAGCGAATATCCATGTCTTATCCAAGAACACATCTCTCGAGAAAGTGGAGTTTTTATTTTTCAAGTAGTTTCTTCGAAAGGGCCCAGTTGAATTTAAATAATCTAGGTATTTGTACAAAACTTAGTATACCGCCCCACTTATTTTATACTATGCATTAATTTCCAATAAATTGCCTATAAAATCATTAGGTACTAATATTTCAGGTATAATTTAGGCACCACCTACTTCTAGAATCTAGGAAATATTAATATAATTAAGTAGGTAATAATAATTTATTTTAGAATTATTAACCTATACGTGTTGTTTATCGTTTATCGCAAGATGGATGATGGAGAGTGCGTGGCTGTGCTCTTTTTTCACGGGCATTTGATTTTTTGAGTCTCCACTTTATATTACAAAAGCTAGATATCTTGGGTTTCGATTTCTCACATTTTTATTTCGTTTTGTTTGTGAGATACTGGAATTTCGGTATAAATCTTCTTGGCAAGCCCTATATTACTACTTTATAGTACTAAATGTAAACTTGTTCACTTGGATTTGTACCTACTAGGTAATTCCACTGTAAGCCCTGCAAAATCTTTGGGTATGGGTATCGTCGTATGGGGTTTAAATCTCTTGCTCATCAGAAAGGGCTACTATAGTATCTACTGTAGCATTGGCGAATATTTGAATGAATCACCTCACATAAAAAGGTGGTTATTGTTTTCTTATACAGGGTGTACCATTTAAAATAAAACAGGCTAAATATCTGATGCCATGAAAATTGCTTGTACACGTGATTTGATTTTCAAAGGGGGAAGTTTTCTGCAACTATTTTTAGCACTTCAGCTTCAACCCTCTAGGCGGAGTGGGACCAACCCTTACTATTTCAAATGAACGAGGGGTCGAGTGATACCTCTCTCAAAAAAACGTTCAATTCTTTTCCATTTGATGTCATTTGAAAGAATATTGAACACTCTTTTGAAACAGATATCACTCGACCCCTTGTTCCATTTGGAATGGTAAGGGTTGGTCCCACCCCCCCTAGAGGGTCAAGCAGTGGCGTATCCAGCCTGAGGTTCTGGGGGGGGGGCAAACCTGGTATGTCCGCCATAGGCGGAAACTTTTTTTGAGGTGCCACGCCCAAAACTATCCAAAACCACACAATGGAGTATTCGCTCGCTTCTCTCAATACTTTTGTAGGACAAAATATATAATATTTTCACAGAGAAATAAGGTAGTGCCGTAATATTAGCCTGCCAGCCACCACTGAAAAAAAAACTATGGGCTGCTCATTATAACGATAAGAGGTTGATAACTGGAATTATTTGTTTTTCTGAGAAATCGACTTTCAAGAAACAAGTAGATAACATGTGTAACATAAAATCAAACTAAAATTTAATTCAAAAGTCAAAGAAAGGGTGCGGTATGAAAAACTTCCCACCCTGGTTTTCTCAGGTGTCAGGTGATAAATCAAAAATCGCTCGGGCACATCACTTTTTGTTTTCGAGGGACTTTATTTATTGATATTTTCACCCTGTGAACCTCTAAGCGGAGGTGACAGGTACCAGGTACACCCCAAAAGTTCAAATGGAAAGGGGGGTCGAGTGATGCGTCATTTGTTAGCTATTTTTATCAAGATTATATCCCCAAAGTTTCAAATTGCTACTATCAACCCTGTCGAAATAGCTTGTCAAAGCTGTGTGTTTTTTTACCTCATATTAACAAATTAACATATTTTTCAAGTGAATAAACATGAACCATTTTGAACTGAACTGTTGAATGACGATACTTAGATTAAATGTCAATGTTATTTTATTTCTATGGATATGTACCATTCAAAAATATTGTTTTTCTACAACTGACAAGTAATGTCATTATGATTTTACGGTATTTAATGCGACAAATGTGTCATTTTTTAACAGGTGATAATTTTTCAAAGCAACGTGCGCTAAAAATTTCACACCCTAGTGCGCGAAATATTTTAGTGCACTAGTGCGCGAAATATTTCAAAAAACAAAAAATACTCTGAATTAATTGAACTGCAAATTTTTTATTTTATTTATTGTTAACAATGTGAATAGTACAATTATTGCAGTTACTGATAGTAATTCCTGTTGATGTTGATTTAGCTGAAATATCTGAAGATACTCTTGTTGTGGATGGTGCAATTACTGACTCAACATTTAGAGGAGTTGAATGATCCCTACCATTATCATAATAATTTTGACCAGAGTCCTCATGTGTACTGCTTGAAGTACGTTTCGCAATTTCCATTTTATTTTGCACAAAATCCTTCTGCAACCATTGTGGACTTCCAGCCTCCGTGCCGCTTCAACATGGTAATATCAGCTCCGGTGTTGGCATAAAAGTTGCCGAAGAACGGCGAAAACAGTGGCCGCTATACAATTCAGTTTGAGGTAGACCAAGAAATTTCGCTATCATACTAGGAGTTGCCTCTATTTTATTTATGCCAACAACTTGGTTTGTGCACTTTCCTTTCTGATAGTTAATGAAGAATCGTTTGCAGCTTACACGAGGGGCCGAAATTCTGCGTATGTCCGGAATATTCGAATGTATTCAGGATTGATTACTGTGAATATTCTTTGGCCATTAGTTTTAGTATCTGGAACAGTAATTATTAACACGGATCCTCCATCTTGAATATCATCAACCAACGGTCATTTTTACAAGCTCATCAGGTCGGCAAGATCCAGAGACTCCAATGATGAGCAGAACTTTGGACAGAACGTAAGAGTCATCTGGAGCAGTAGTTAGAAATTTGGAAATATCCGCACTTGTGAATACCTTGGATTTTTTTGCTCGATATCCTACCATCTGTTTTTTGAGGAATGGGACTATCTTCAAGTATTTCGTTACATCTACATTTTCTTTAACGTTTAAGGTGGATTTGAGCATGGAGTCAGTAGACCACAATGTAGACCCTTTTAAAGATTTTGCCTTTTCAGCTAAATAGGCCAAAAGAACGTTTTCACTTACTGATCCAATGTTTTTTTTTTCGATATTTGTGAAACTGATCATATGCTTTTTCATAATGTATTCTGGACTTAAATGGAAGAAGGTCTTGTACTGCCTCATTTGCGACTCGCGCAACATCTGGTGCAGTACCAGAAGATAACATTTTGTGAATCAAAATTCTTTTTGATAAATGTCAAACATTTACACGTAGATACGTCACATACCAAACCTTGCTTTGAAAATTTTCTTACTTGAAAGCAAGTAACTATAAATAATCGCAAAAGTCATTGTAAAATTTCAGATGCTGCAGTTGTAGAAAAAATAATGTATACAACTCGGTTGCGAAAGAATTTCGCGGCTTCGCTTCATATTATGACTCGGCTTTGCCTCGTCATAATATTTGCTCATGCGCGAAATTCTATTTCGCAACCTTGTTATATAAATAACTATTTGTTATTATGTGGTAAAAATCACACAGTTCAGATACTCGGAAAAAAACATTTTTCCTCTAACTTTGACACACTGCCATTTCGGTAGAGAAAATAGTAGCAACTTAAAACTTTGAGGATATAATTCTTACAAAAATAGCTACCAAATGACGTATCACTCGACCCCCTTTTGCATTTGAAATTTTGAAGGTATCTGTCGCCCCCGCTTAGGGGTTGACAGGCAGTGGCGTATCAACCCAGCTCCGGGCCTGTGTGCCAAAACCGCGGGCCCATCACAGGTACCCCGCTTTTTTGGGTGCCACGCCCAAATTTTAATCCAAAAGTCGTTCGCAAAAAACTCCTAAAAATTATTTTTAGGCATTTTCATTTAACCGTTAAATTCCCCGCCGGAGGCAAAATTTTTCTTTTGCGCCACGTCCAATTGTGAATTCACTATTTTCAAAAGTGGTATAAAAACTATATATAGTACCTATTTTTAATCCAACTTGAAACACTAAAAAAACATCTAGTCGGCATGCATGAAACAAATAAAAGACATGGGCGTCACATAATTTTTATTTCTTTAAATGGTGATAATCAATATCAAACAACACAGTAAATAATGCATACGTGAAATAAAATAGCAAATAATATATAAATTGGGATGACACTAGTTATAGAAATCGCGTAGTCTAGTCAGCTGGTGCAGACGTAAGTACAACCCCAATAATTAAACTTATAGGCGCGTGCCGACTTAAATTATTATTTTGGGCTACTGTAGCGATATTTCGTCGCTGCTTATATTTTGTACAGGGAAACTTACAATAGATTTTTTCTGAAATTAATAGAAGAAGAGCGACGCGATGCTGAAACATCCTCGTATAATGCAGTGTTTCAAGTCAGAATAAAAATACTATACCGCTGCCGGTATTTTTTTTGCGCGTAGATAGACTATTGCCCATATATTAATCATTATTATACCAGCAAAAAAATAAAAACACAATTAATAATTTTAGGTCTATTATCATTTAAATTTTTTTTTTGTAGTTTCACTGTGGAGCTTACGGTCCCCTTTCAGGGCCGGGCCTGTGTGCTTCGCACACATGGACACCGGTAGATACGCCACTGTTGACAGGTAGGGAGTGAAAATACCAATGAAATGTGTCCCCCGAAAAACAAAAATTGACCTGTTCGAGCGATTTTTAATTGATCACCTAACACCTGAGAAAACCTGAGTGGGAAATTTTTCGTGCCCCACCCTGTATAATAAATACTTTAAATTACTAAAAAAATTCACACTGGAATAACTAAAATATAAATATTGGTATATACAGAGGGTGTTCCTTAATAATAAATATCATGCATGTACAAACGGAAGGCGGCGATTCTTTGGTTTTTTCTTATATAACTAAATAAAATTTCAAAGAAACATGGGTTTACAAAGGCTTCGTTACCGATCTACAGGGTGTTGAAATTTCAATATATTTTTTAGTTTTTTCTTTATAGCTCCTGCGGCTTTCGAGGGATTAAGCCTTAGGATTAAGCCCAAATTTGAAATATAGGTTACGTAATAGGAGCTAAATGATTGTACATTCCACAGAAAGATTGAATCATAAAGGTACATTTTGCATTACCAGCTTTACCAGACAATTATTATTGCTTTTGAGAAAGATGGTTTTTGTGTTTTTGGTGGTGTCGCCTTTTGACAAAGTCTGTGCCCTGATGAGTGATGATGGCTCAAAGGCGAAAGCGCTAGGCAGCTAGTAATATATATTACGCTGAATATAAAACTAGTATTTTGACTTTTATTCCCTGATTGTCAAGCACAGCGAACAACTGAACAGTTTCTATTTACAAAAAAGCTACCTATTCATGTAGTTGAAAAAAGTATTATTTATTAAATTAATTTCAGTACATTTTTGAATTTATTTTTTTATTATTTGACAAATTTTTAAAATTTTAAAAAATAAAAATGTTTCAAACAGTTACATAATCGACTTATGTGTACGAACAATTTAAAAAATAAATAAAAGTGACATCAGATATTTAGCCTGTTTCGTTTTGAATGGTATACCCTGTATACTACTCATAATAATGCTCTATTGTAAAAAAAAGTAATACCTAGATAATTTTGTAGGCAATGCTTCAAAATTAAAAATATAGACATACACTTGAACGTTGAACGAACATGCTCACATTTTTTTTTACATGCTGAACCAATCTATTTTGATGACGAATCTCTGATGTAGTGCTTATGGTAGGTATCTACATTTACTGTATGTATATCTTGTGCCTAGAGTACCCAATAGTGTACCAGTGCACCTACATCCATTTGTAAAAATGGCCTGAGTATGTAATATTTGATTTGATTTTAGGTTAGGACAAAGCCCCAATTCTAACCTGCCTAACCCGTGGTTATAAATACATATAATAAAAAAAAATTGATTGGTCTTCACCCCTTGTTTTATTTAATTTTGCAAGACCGAATATTTAATTTCAGCAGATAACATTTATTATAGGGCCATAAAAACTGCATCGACATTTAGTGTCTCAGTGACAGTCAGATAAGCTACTTTCCCGTTTCTTCGAGGCTTCTGTATAATAATTTTTCATCGGGATTATATAACCGAAGAATTTAATTTAATTTGTTTAATCTACGAACACGTCATCTCGTGCCTACACGAAACATGCGGGGGCGTTCGGACCGAACAGAGATCCGGTTTTCCAAGGAAACTCCTCACTTCCAGGCACAAGTCCCTGGATTCCAGGATAACCTGTTTCCATCCGGCAACCGTTTTCCCGATGCCAGACGACCCGAAAGGCGTTCGGCGTTCCGTCTAGCCCGACCGACGGGTCCCGATGCGGGAACCGCGTCCCGCGGTCCTGGCCAACTAAACGAAGGCGACCGCGACCAGTTCGTGGTGGCCATCAGAAAGGCACGGGACCGCGTCGAATTAACAACCCGGCACCAAGAATTGCCATCGCAGGATGACGAACGGACGATAACTGACCAAATTATTAACTTAAAAACCCATCGCAGTCAGTTGAATGTCTTGCCAAACGACCATATGGGCTTTCGCGAACTGAATATACGCCATCCCAGCAGGCTATGAACAGTTTTATAGTAGCTGCGGAGACTGTGGTGTCCGATCGAGTGTGCTGCGGCAACGACATCCATCAGGGACACAAGCGCGCTCTTTTTGAATCAAAATAATGATAGAATGTTTGTTGTGTTGATGTGTCGATCTTCTTATCAGTGAGGCTGAGGGGCGACACCGAAAAGCACAACTAGCAGACAGATAGAGATAATGTAGGTATCTTTGTTTATTTACATTGCGCTATCTCCGCTATCAATCCCTCTCCTATAAATACATCGTTGCTGCATAATATTGCAACTATCAGATCTAATTAGTCGCAAACAGAAATGATAATATAAGTAGACAATACACACATAACCTCAATTATTATCCTGCTGACATCGCCTTATGGCATGCTGGTGCTATTTACTGCTGTTAAGGCACGGCAATGTTATTTTCGAATATTTGCGGACTCATATTGTAGACACAGACACTCACAGCAGCCAGCAGCGTTCTAGTTTGGCAGACGAAATAGCCGGTTAAATTGATATTCACTTCAAAAATGAAATGTTTAATTAAATAAATACCTACATTTTGATTGACTGATTGTTTTGCCGATTATTCAATTTTGACTGAACATTTTTAGATTTCAATAACTACATTGTTATTTCCTTGAATATATATTTTTTTCTCCAAACGTCAGAAAAACGTCACTTTGTTAACCCCGCAATTAGTGCCGCTGGGGCGGCAGTAAAAGTACTTTTAGTGCCGCTCGTACTTTTACTGCCGCTCAACCATTTACTTGCCCCCGAGCTTACCCATCCGTTTGGAGAAAAAATAGCGTGTTGCATACGGAGTAGAAGCACTTTTTTCTGCTTCAGCAGTATTGCAAGCCTCACTACGTTCGGCTCGCAAACCTACCGCTTCAGCACAAAAAAGTAAAGCTTCTACTCCTAATACAACAATATACTATTTTTTAATAAAAATTTAACTTGTCGTTTAAATGTAAATAATTGTAGGCCCAATTTAATGAGGACTGAACAGGAGCAAATTTTTGACTTTTCCTGTATTTTTGACAAAATTCAAAATTGACATTTTGTGTGCTTTTTTCGATTCAATTTGAAACAATAAAGTTGCAACACAAATTTGTATTTTAATAGAAAGCCCTATTTTTTTTCCATATGTGGACTGGTTACAGTTTCTTACGTAAATATTCAAAATATTGTTAAAAAAAAAAATTATTCCGCTAATTATGAGAAAAGTTTTGGCCGGGGTTTTGGCACTGTCCAAAGAACTTTAAAACAGTTCAAGTTGTAAACTCCAGAGGTTTTTAGTGAAAAGACTAGGACGATTTTTAGTAGCACTTTATTAAATAGTAAGGTGAACAACAACTCAAGAAGGATCCCAAAAATACGTTGTATTACGACTGGTAAAAACATAACCTACAACACCTGACCATATTGTCATTGTCAGCTGTTGTGTTTTACAAGCAACTTGAAGTTAGCACATAATATCAATGTTGCTAGAAGCTAGAGGACATGCTGACCAACGTCATCAACCATAAATAAGAATTGCTCTACTTTCAGTCAACATAAGTTTCAACTATTTCGGATTCGACCAGTACCACATCTGACGGCTGACCAGAAAGAACTACGTTTTCAATTTATTGCAAATATTATGATAAAAGAGTCGGACATAATATTCAAAAATATTCTTTAGCCACCTTTACTACCTCAGGGATGTATAACAGACATAACACCTATTTTTGATCCTAAGAAAACCGCAGAAGATATCAAGTTATAAAATCCAAGGAAGAACCTCGGTTCTTGTCGGTTGTGTTATTCTAAATAAAATTATTGGACGGATTCTTTTCTAGGTCAAAGATATTTCGATTTTCTCAAAAACCTTCTGAATAATTGCCCATAATGGCATATCGAAACATTAGGTCTGTTTGTGCAGAAATCACAAACCAGTTACAGTGAATTTAATTGGTTGAAATTAGTTTTCTGACTGTTTTCAACCAATGAAATTCGCTCTGACTGGTTTGTGATTTCTGCAGAAACAGACCTATTATTATCTAGTAGCAGAATGGAGCTCTATCTCATGCAGTTCGCAATATTGTAGAGTTTTCAAACCTTTGATAAGAAGAGTAGATTGGTTGTAATGGGACTATCAGGTGGCCACCAAATAATCGGAATATTGTATATTGTATAAACGTTCCAAACTTAGCCGGGGTCATTCGCTGTCAATAAAAAAAAACCTACTAGATTTTGACATGTCATTGTAACTTGTGCGGATTTTTGTGTCTATATTTTTTGCTACTACCTACCTCACTAGAAAACGTCATTTGCGACCCCTAAACAAAACGTAGGTCCTACATAGTTTTTTTCACTGCGTTTGACGACACCTCGATGAACCACTATCGATATATGAAGAACTGCATAAAGGAATATCTCTTAGATAAAAAATACTATCAGGAAGATCTCAAATTTGTATCGGGGGATTGGAGGGGTAGGCAACTAAAATGAGGCACTTTTTGAGTCAGACCGCCTCACCCCTTAGGATAGCTACCCTAACTTATTTTATTTTTTTCAAATACGTAAGTACCTACCTTGTGCTGCACATCGTTGGATAGCTCGTTGCTTTCTCTTTACAATCTTTCTTATAGAAAAATCTTAAATCTCACAATTCGTTTTCGAGATATCGGTGTTTAAGCAAGATTCAGCAAAATGACTCAAAAAGTGCGTCATTTTAGTCCCTTCTCCAATCTACGTCTCTTAAGCTGGAAGAGCAAAGTAAGCAGAATCGAAAATCAATACATGGAACATTAAAGGCTAATTAAATGCTCCGATGAGAAATTTAAGGCTCCTTAATTTTTCGCGAAAATGACTGTTCTGCTAGCTTTAACTTAAGCTAGCAGAACATGAGCGAAAAAGTGGCTAAAATAACGAAAATTGCAATCCCACTTGCACAGATAATAAAGGCTCATAGAAGGCTCTGAAAATACACCAATTGTGAATTTTAGACTCAACTACTTTTTTTATGTAAATGCAAGAAGCGCGATGCGTGAGTGATGTCGGCCAAGTATGGCAGAAAAACCTCTCAGATAGTGAAAATCAGTGTTCCGATAGTGCAGTCGTAGTGAATACATTAAAGGCTATTCAAATGCTGTAATGAGGAATTTTATTTTTATGTGTACTGCATAAAGCTAGCAGTGCACTACGTTGTTTTTAAAAAAAAATGCGAAAAAAAAGCTGAAAATAGAAATTTTGTTCATGGAAATGGTAGCATTTAATTAGCATTCAATTTTCTTCATCATTTATATCACCCTACCACTTTCCTGGATTATTCCTGGATGGTGCACTGCTATCTTTAACAGGTAGCTAGCAGTGCAGGCGATATCTCGGAAACTACAAGAGCACAAAACTTGTGAACTTGGCATTTAATTAGCACTAAATTATTCAAAGGTCGAAAACTCTACCAATCCCTTCTTCCATGAAAACTCAATATGTGTAGGTACTGCATAAAGCTAGTAGTGCACAGCGTTGCTTTTAGAAAATATTCGAAAAAAAGCTGAAAATAGAGATTATGTTTATGGAAATGGAAGCATTTAATTAGCATTTAATTTTCTTCATCATTTATATCACCCTACCACTTTCCTGGATTATTCCTGGATGGTGCACTGCTATCTTTAACGGGTAGCTAGCAGTGCAGTCCATATTTCGGAAACTACAAGAGCACAAAATTTGTGAACTTGGCATTTAATTAGCACTTAAATAGCACTAATTTTTCCAGTCATAAAAATTTTGCACTGCTGACTTTGCACTGCTAACTTTATATACGTAAAAGTGATGCCTGTATAAGGGTAATTGTGGGACACCCCTTTTTTTTCCCCCAAGAGACATGGAAAAACAAACTTTTTATACACCATTAAATTTGTAATTTCATGAGCTTCTCAAAAATAAAAAAAAAATAATAGGGATGCCATTTGAAAAAAAAAGTCAAGGGTAGTATTTATAGGGGATGATTTTGTCAGGATTTTTTTTTAAATATTTTTGGAGAGGGCTTAACTTGCCATTAATCGTATTTTTTGTTTCTAATTTTTATTTCGAAAAATAAGAAAGTTATTTGTGAGACACCCTTTATATCTATTGATTACGCGACTCGTCATTACCGGCGTTACATTCGTGTTTTGTTTTTCGTCGCCGTGGTCGTTGTTTTTCAATTCCTCTTCCGACGTATTTCTGAATGCCCTCTTCCCTTTTCCCTGGGTGACGTGTGCCACGTCAAAAATGTTCAGGTGCCATGACCAGTAAGTAATGATGCAAAGCATGTTCCGTGGAACATGTACGTACACTTGGCCAATCACAAAACTGGTAGTCTGTTTTATTTTTAAAGATAAAAGTCAAAATAACAATATGTTGGCAATACAATGTAAAATTGTCAATGCTTTTAAATCTTTTATGTAGAAAAGACTTGTGTTGCCACTTCAAAAATGACAAAAAAAGTCAAGTCAGTGTCATCTTTAAACCAAACATAACATAAAAACATGTTGCATTTGCTTTTGTTCAGCTTTGACATTGATCCTTATTCTTGAAGCAGGGGAGCAGCCTTCCCGGGAGAACGTTTTTCTCTATGAAATGCAACTGATAATATGATTAACAAAGACGGAACACGCATTCTCCTGGGAACGTTGCTCCCCTGTTTCAAGAATAAGGGTGCTGACCTAAGTTTTTCAGTAGAGACTTTTTATTGTTAAGCCTGACTCACACTTGGCAAATTTAAAAAATATACCAGGTGGGGCACGAAAAACTTTCCACCCAGGTTTTCTCAGGTGTTACATGCACCAACTGTGACACATTTTATTGGTATTTTCACCCCCTACCTGTGAACTCCCAAGTGGGGGTGCCAGGTACCCATAAAATTTTAAATGAAAAGGGAGGTCGAGTGATAGGTACGTCATTTGATAGCTATTTTCATAAAGATTATATCCCCGAAGTTTCAAGTTGCTACTATTTACCCTGTCGAAATGGCGGCTTATCAAAGTTAGGAAAAATCAATGGAAAAATGCTGTGTAGTTTTTACCTGTTACCTACGCATAGGTGTGACAGGTAAAAACTATACAGTTTAGATTATCGAATGTAATACCACAAGAGGTTTCAGGATTACCGGGTAATACGTTTACCTGACACGAAACGTGTTACGCAGCAACACCACGACTCCGAAGGAGGAGTGGTGTTGCTGGTAACGCGTTGAGTGTCAGGTAAAAGTATTAGCTAATCCTGAAACATCGAGTGGTATTCAAAAGGTTATACAACAAACTAAACTTTAATACTTCGAAGTTTAAAAAAATTTCTATAATAGAATTTGCCATAAATGCCACCAAGCGCGATAATCCCAAAAGGCTTATCACTTATTAAGCCTCTCGTGTCATATGGGAATAATGTACAGTGAGTTGTATAATCGAAAAAAAAGCATTTATCCTAACTTTGACATGCCGACATTTCGGCAGGGTTAATAGTAGCAACTTAAAACTTCGGGGATATAATCTCAATGAAAATAGCTACCAAACGACATATCACTCGACCACTCTTTCCATTTAAAATTTTGAGAGTACCTGTTCACAGTAGGGGTTCACAGGTAGGAGGTGAAAATACCAATAAAATGTGTCCCCCATAAAACAAAAATTGACGTGTCTGAGCGATTTTTGATTAAACACCTAACACCCGAGAAAACCTGAGTGGAAAGTTTTTCGTGCCCCACCTGGTATATTGCCTGTACCAGTTTTATATTTGGCCAAGTGTACACCAGTCCATTAGTAATGGTGGTCCGTCCTAACTACCATTTCAACTGTGATCCCCCGTTCCTTCACGGGAATTTCTATCCCTCATGTGGTGATGTCTGGCAATTCTGCAAATCATATTCATTGAATAGATTTCTCTGTAGAATTGCTCTACAGTATGAGTTAATCCTTGGGTTTTTTCTGGTTCCATTTGGATCCACAATTTATGCATAATGACACCATCATCTAGTGTTGATGGTTTTCATGATTTTCATATTTTTGTTCTTTCCAATCACCGGTGTCGCCATTTTAGTATTATAGTTTCTTATATCTTTTCGAATCTTATTTATTTCTCCATTATATTCAATATCATATTAACATATTTCTAGGGTTCATTCATTAGGTATCGGGTCTCCTTTCGTAGTTTATTAGTTGTTATTTTCTTCTTGAATAACATATTTTTCCAGCGGCAGATTTGAGTTTTTCTTAATCTCTCTAAGTGATGAATGTTTGATGTCCTCAAGTTTTCTCATTAGAGTGTCTTCTCTTGGATTCCAATTGACGTGTCTCGCAGAAATAGAAAAAGAGAGCTTAATTGTGATAAATACAAGTTAGAAAGTAATAAAAAATGACATGCGCTCGCAACTCGTGGCTGCAGTGTAGCCAGATTGTATTGTTGCAGAACAAATGTAGACAATACAAATCGAACATTATAACATTGAAGAAGTGATGTATTGTCAAGTGTTTTACAACGCCTTAAATCAGACAAAAGAAGAGGTTTAAAGTGTATGTTAACATCGATGGCACTTTTATTTTGATAAATGTTCTAACATAACCTTAAACGACACTGGGATAAGTTCAAGTAATACGTAAAGTATTAGTTTGCTCTTTGTCGAATTACACGTTACAAAGAAAGAAGAAACGATTAATTCTTCTCTTACCTGAATACGAATATGACGCAAGCCCGTAACAAACTCGATTTTCATTGGACGTTCACCTGCAACCGAGCCTGCAACCCACGAGTTGCGCGCGCACACCAGGTATTACGAGACACGTCAATTGGTATTTTTTTGTTTTGTCTAACGTCTCGGCCGAGGGAAGAGTTTGTAGCTCCATTAGTTTTTCAGCTTTCTCCCATATGCTGGTACCGAACTTTTTTGTGGATCTTAGTAATCCATGATCACTGAGCCTTTCAAGATGTAGTGACCTCCTCCAATAATGACACCAAGACCCGGTTTATTCATCTTCAGATAAACTTGCTGGTAATTATCTGCAAGATTTTTTCAGTGTATCTGCAAGATAAATTTACCGATCTATAATCCTATTGGTCGGCGGATAACCAATGGGATTGTTGATGTTCGTTTCACCCTTTTGAGTCCATCCTACTCTATATTTCAAACTTGGAGACTTTTTGTGTCTCATTGCCAGTGATGCCAACTCACTGATGTGAAAAATCCCTACTCTAAAGTAAAATATCCCTAGATCAGGCAAAAATGGCTCATAAATTCCTCCCCGGTTTTCCCCTTCTTTTAATATGGTCCATTCACGTAGCCTGTGTGACTAAACATGATCGCAATTTAATTTGATGACTCCTGATTTTCAATGTTGCCATAAAAAATGGGAAAATTAAAAATATTGGCACGAATAGGAATCACACTATTGACAATTAACTAATTTGTTTTTTTTGATGTCGAGGTATCTACAAGATGCGCTTTTTTTTCATCAAATTATCCACCATTATGAGAGACTCATTTTGATTTTCCATGAACTAGACAAAGATAGACTGCTTATCAATGCATCAACCAGCGTAAAAAAGAATGTAATAAATCTAATTAAACAGTAAATACCAGTAATACCACAGCAGAAAGCTAACAAAAAAAATATCCCTAGTTTTGCTTGGTTTCTGGAAAATCTCCCCTCAATTCCTAATAAGTGTTAATATCCCTGGATATAGGGATAAATTCCCTAGGTTGGCATCACTCCTCATTGCTTGGACTCTACTCCTTCCCATTTATACTTGGAGACAAGATGGTTGGTGGCAGGGCGGGCGACCTATCGTCCCATACTAATGTGGTAATCCATCTCCATCCCGACACCACGTTGCTTAACTTGCGTAAGGCGACTTGCGTCCTCTATCACTAAGTACCAACGTGTCACCAATGGGAACATCCCTTTTTATTAGTGTTTATTCGTTAGATTGCATTGCCTGACAGTTTATCAGAAGCTGAATAAATTGGCTTTAAGTACCCATATCGATGCTTTCATGCGAATGATATTTAGTACACTACTGTGTATAGGAATTAGCAATCGAAATGGCGCCAGTCAGGCAAATTCCATGTAAAGCAGCCACTTTTACATTCCAGTAAATCCAGTATATTCAAATTTATGGCAGCGGTGGAAGAAATTATTGAAAAACTTCTCTTAGGCTTCATAACATTCGTTCAATTGCTGACGATCAGCCGATCTAAGTAATTCCACAAAAATTTAGAAAATGCCTTAAATATTATACAACAGTAAATTGCCTTTAATGCCCGTCAATGCAATAGAAATTGCAATTTTTCTCCAGTCGAATTACAACATAAGCTATTTATTATTTTTGGCAGATTGCATGTAATTCCAATTAGCAACGATTTTAAAGTCTCGATCCCGGAAACGAATGCCAAAGCAGTTAGGCGAGCCATTGTTTTTAAATTTCGATCGTTTTTTTTTTTTTTTTTTATTTGGAGAAGTTATTTAAATGGAATGCGCCATGGGTCAATGGCAAATAATTTATCGTCAAAACAAGTTTTGTGAAGAATTGATTCAGTTGATTATGTAAGTACCTATCGTTCCGAAACGATTTTGTTGAATATAATTTTTTCAACTTGCAACACACTCACCGGGTTTATTTTTAGCGCCAGATAATAAATGTCGATAATCAAATAAATATTTAATTTATACTATTTTATTTATAATGAAGTATTGATTTTGCAAATTATCGCGTGCTTCACATTCGAATTTATATCCTATTTTTCACTGCAAATCCAATATACAGTGAGATTTTTTAAGTGTGTAACATATGGGGATTTTTTTTAGTAATAGCACAACCCAAATACAAACAAGACCAAAAGTTGGTGCATGTCTGATAATCATATTAGGTGCACTTAGAATGGTTGCAAGTCAAACAGCATACAGGGTAGCTCAAACAATATCAAAGCTGTACTGTAAAGTACCCTTATTTTAGAAAATACAGCAAAATGTTATAAAGAAAAGTTGTTGGGAATTAAAAGTTATGCCTAAATACCAAAACATAGCCTCCTAAGATTTTTTTTATTTTCTATCGAAAAAAATCTATAATTTCTATATTTTTTTTATTTTTTATTTCCGCCCTTAATACTTTCAAAAATTAATTTAAATCAAATCAATTTTACATAACTTTGTTCAAATTCAAGCATATTTGTAAAATTAGCTTAGATTTTTAATTTTTTATGGAATCACAAAATTCATGTTTGTTGCAATGATATTCAACACAACTTTAAAATGCCGATTTTTTTTTTTTTAACAAGTTAAAACATTACTAATGATAATAGCCATATTAAAAAAACTCTCCTTAAAGTGCAAAAGTTTTATTTTACGCTGTTTCTAGCCTCCCGGCACCGGTATTCATACGAATCCCGGCTATGGCGCGTTTTAAATGACGTCATCAACAACAACCGGTAACTGTCGTGGATCCCGGCTAGTGCTTTACAAGATGTTAATAATTATTATGTTCATTGGTATTGGGGCAGATTTATTATGAAGAGTAAAAAAAATAAACAAAGATGAGCTTTTATTAATGGAAAATAAAATTATGACTTTTTATTATAATATGTAGGTACATGGTCATTTTGAAAGTTTGTTCAGCATTTGATCTTGTACAGCAACGCCGTTAATGTTCAGCAACATTACACAGGGTGCCCCAAAATTAAAGGTTAATATTTTAACTGCGGATTCTACATCTCAAATTAAGAGCAAAAATTCCTATAAACATGGGTCCAAGAGTACCCTATTTCAGAGATATAGGCTGTTAAAAAAGCTATAGTTCTGAATAATGGATGAAAATGAACCATACTATTCCCTTTTTAAACCACTACTACGAAAAGTGGATTAACGAAGTACCTACCACTCTAATACCAATACCACAACAAGAAACAATAATACACAAAAGCTATTCCGGAATTAATCACAGCTTCAAGCAGCAAGAGAAAGACGACTTTGAATTTTGAATCCAATAGCCGGGATCCACGATAAATCCCGGCGGTCGTTGATGGAGTCATCGAAAACGCTTCATAACCGGGATTCGTATGAATACCGGTGCCGGGAGGCTAGACACAGCGTTTATTTTATTTAAGTAAATATTACCACAATTTTGATATTTTTTGAGCTACCCTGTATGCTGTTTGACTTGCAACCATTCTAAGTGCACCTTATATGATTATCAGACATGCACCAACTTTTGGCCTTGTTTGTATTTTGATTGAGCTATTACTAAAAAAAAATCCCATATGTTGCACACTTAAGTAATGACACTGTATAATACACCGTGATTTACGTAGCCCGTGCATTAGAAATTGTCCAGTTTGCAGGTGGATTAGAAGAAATAGCATCTAATCCACCTGCAAGCTAATGCACTGGCTACGTAAATCACCCTGTATATATATAGTTTTAAATAAAGACACTGAAGAGAAGAGTCGCTCGACGCGATACATTTTTGGTATCATGTCGTCGTCAATATTTCTCACCAAATCGTTATAAGGTGTACCATGGGCTGTGAATTTGAAACTTTTCAATTCAATTTTTCTGGAAGAAATATAAATATGGATGTTTGCAAATGCAATACATTATTGAGGAAATTGTTGAGATTAATAGTTATTTATTCCATTTTGACGTTTAAAAAGGACATTATTGAACGCATAACAATAAAGGTAAGTAGACGTTTATCACCTCAGTGATTTAAAAACATTTTAACTCACTCTCAGCATTTTAAGTCACTCTGCCCAACTAAAAATCTGAAACCTCAGTGATTTAAAATATTTTTAACTCACTTCCGGCATTTTTCCTTGTACTTTATTTTTCAAATTTCCACAAAATGGGATAAAATTTTGTATACATCACGTGAGTTAAAATGTTTATTCATTCGAAGAAAATTAACCCACTCGCTAGGGCTCGTGGGTTAAACTTTTTTCTCATGAATAAACATTCATTTAACTCACTTGGTTTATAAATAACTATTATACACCAAGTGAGTTAAATGACTCGCTAACTATATCATTAACATTATTAGTGATATTAGACTCTGATCAAAAGAAAAAGAGATGAAGGTACTGGACAAAACAATGGTTGCTGAAAAGAAGTCAATTTTGTCATTCAATTTTCATGAAGGAATTGGAAGCAGAGAGGACTTTAAAAAAAATTTACGGATGGATAGTAACTGTTCTGAAGAACTTCTTAATATGGTGCGCCCTTCAACGATAATTCTTCATTAACGGACCAGCCGGTATAACATTATAAATTCTGAATAACAATAACTACCTACTGTTAGAAAAATTTAAATTAAATTACCAATTAATTAATAAAATCTATTATCTAATAGCTACCAGCTGAAAATCTTGTCGTATCATGCTCTTTAACCCGTTGAAAAATAGATTAAAGAGATCCACTTTTCTTGGAAGTTGATTGGTATCTCTGCAGATTCATCATATTAGTTAGGTTTGGAAAAATCGGGCGCGAAATTTGAAATGGGTTCCTAACCACAATTCAACGAATTTGACAGCAATGTATTTCTTATGGGGGATTCAAAAGAGTAATTTTCAGACGGAAATATCTCGGGTTCTGGGCATTTCTTAGTATTTGAACCTATTATACGTCAAACTTTGAACATATTTCTCTACAATTCGAGCTCTAACTGTTTCTTTAGACCTATGAGTTAAAAATACAAATGATTATAATTAAAAGTGTCTGTTTAGTGTTTTCCGTGGACGTACGTCGGGTCCAAAACACAGATATGGGATATTTGTTGGTTCGAATAGAATAAAGATCCATCCTGCACAACGGGCCGAATTTGATGGACCGCCATTTTTATCACTTCTCAAATTAGGTGTTGGAAAAATAAGTCATGAACAACTCATAACTTCAAAAATAAGCAGAAATAACAAAAAGAAATCTTTTAAAACACCGTTCTGATAAAAATATCTCAGAAAAAGCAGGAAAAATCGCCAAAAACAACAATCTGTAACCGACCACAAGAAAGGTTATGTTGTGAAAAATCTGTCAGATTGAAGTTGTCAACGTAAAAACTAATGACGTTTCCGATTGGTTAATTTAATGCGCACTGAGTGTATTTTCATCCTTTTTCATTAACCTGTAGTAGAAAAAGACAGAAATAAAAAAAACTTCACTAGATCTACTAATCGGAAACGGCATAAGTAAAAAGTGATAAAAATGGCGGCACCCTATGCATTACCATAAAATTGGCTGCGCAGTTGTCTAAGCGCATTCTATTTTCCTCACATATCTCTGGTCCAAAACCAGTTGTAAGAAAGTGAGGTTGTGTGTTGTGTTATGATTGTCGGTGTGAGTTGTTTATTTATTTATTTATCATTAGTTTAGTTATTGTTTATAGATTTTTTCAAATTATTGAAGTACTAACCCAAACTAACCAAGTATATAGGTACACTTTTATTTTATGATAATTATAGGTGGGTACCTATATACAGGGTGTCCCAAATTCGAGGGTGACCATTGAAATATCGGAAACTATAAAAGATACGAGGTCGGTTAAATTATGGCAAAGTTGCGCAATTTTATGAGCAATAATATGCCATTTTGAAATTTGAAAAATTCCGAATACTTCCGAAGATATTCGGAAAAAACCGAAATTTTGCAAAATCATTTTTATTTTTTCCTGAGTCTATTTGAAGAGCAATTTTGAAATAAATGTCACTTCTTACCCTTCACAAGATGTTGCTACCAAATTTCAGATTCGACGTTTCGTCTTTCGGCGGCCATCATCAACTTTATTTTTTTAAATACGGACCTAGATTTTTTATTTCAGATTTTGAGAGCTTCTGATGTCCCAAAACCAGTGACGTATCGCATTTATTCGAAAAAAAAATGTTGTCTACTTTTTAGTAATTTCCTACCAAAATTCTCTTCTCTGTCTCTCTCTAACACATTTAGTTCTTATGGAAAGTGCCAATAATATAAATTTTTCGAATAAATGCAATATGTCATAGGTTTTGGGACATCATAAGCTCTTAAAATCTGAAATAAAAAATCCAGGTCCGTATTTAAAAAAATAAAGTTGAAGATGGCCGCCCAAAGACGAAACGTCGAATCTGAAATTTAATAGCAACATCTTCTAAAGGGGAAAAAGAAAGAACGATGAAGTGACATTTATTTTAAAATTGCTCTTCAAATAGACTCAGGAAAAAATAAAAATTATTTTGCAAAGTTTTGATTTTTTCCGAATATCTTCGGAAGTATTCGGAATTTTTTGATATTTCAAAACGGCATTTCATTGGTCATAAAATTGCGCAACTTTGCCATAATTTAAGCAACCTCTTATCTCTAATAGTTGCCGATATCTCAATGGTCACCCTCGAATTTGGGACACCCTGTACATATATATTCAAGGATCAAGCAACGACATACGTATTTTTAATACAAACATCGCCTTCCTAAATTGGTAATATTTTTATTTTAACAATGTTTATTCAGTTTTCAAACACTCTCTCAGTCAATTAACATATTAAAAATACTTACTTCCCTAACAAACTTTCTTTCACGTCTACAGATGCCATAAGACATCAATGCATTAATTTTTGAACTAGGAATCTGCGCCAATTTGAGATTCTAACCTAATATGGTGAATTCTCGATACAGGACTAAAATAGCCATAAATTGGTCCTGTGATATATTATCTTGAACAATTCCTTCTGTCTTGTAAAAAAGGTACATGAATGTTAGGTCTAAAAAATTAGCACAACAAAAATGGCACACATCAGAAAAACTAGAGTACTAAATTCGGGCCTATTTAGTGCTAATTTAGTACGAAAAAAAATAATTTATAACTCTATTTTTAAAAAAATTACGTGCATGTGTGCCAGCTTAAGATTAAGCTGGCACACTCTAGTTGGATAAGGTCGAATCTTTGAAAATCTAACCTCATATTTAGTGCTAATTTGGTACATTCATGGCACGTCTAAAAAACTAACAATGATGTATTTATTACGAAATAACCACGGAAAAGTGCTAACTTAAGACTTGAATTAGCACACATACATCGAATCCACTAAATAGGCCCGAATTTTGTACTCTAGTTTTTCTGATGTGTGCTATTTTCGTTGTGCTAATTCAAGGAACCACATGAATGTTTATACTTTCGAGTAGAGAGGAGGACAATCAATTAAATTATTTACAATTTTATACAGAAAACAAATACCAAAATTTCTCCTGCTGATTTCTAACGTAAGAAGGTGAAGTAATACATGTAATTCATCAAAATTTATATTTTCATACGGAATTCCTAGCCTTTAGCCTATATGCCTAAGAAATCGTCTTTGAACCCTTTCCAGCATACTTATACTAACCTGGTAGCTTGGGGACCGGACAAGACAAGCATATTCAATTATGGATCTTACAATAAACAGTTTTTGATGCAAAAATATTCTTAAAGTCTTTCAAAGTGCGGACTACAAAGCCAAGGAGTTTTAAGGCTCTGTTGCAAATATTTTCGATATGGAGATTGAACGTAAGATTCTGATTGAAAGTTACTCCCAAGTCTTTCACCAATTTCACTCCAAGCAATAGATATGGGTATATTATGACTACATGACATTTGAAAAAGGATATAACCTTGCATTTCTTAAAATTTAAGTCTAAGTCATCAATTCTACACCACAGGGCAAGGCAATTAGGATCTGCTTGTAGCTGTCTAGAGTCCTCCAATGTTGAAACCAGTCTATACAATTTCAACTAATCCGCGTATATTAATACACGACTGTAAAGAATAAAGTCCAAAACATCATTTATGTAGCAATTGAATAGCAAAGGTGACAGATGTCCTCCCTGTGGAACTCCGGCCAAAACATAAATTGGGGACGAAATGAAATTCTTTATTTATACCACTTGGACCCTATTCAGTCAAAAAACTCTCCACTCACCACAATAAACTTCTAGCTACACCCAACCCCTTAAGTTATCTTATGAGACTGGAAATAGTGATCCTGTCGTATGCTTTACTAAAGTCTGTGTTGGTAGAGCCAACCTGACTACCGCCTTCCACAGCTTTCACCAAGTCATGTTGATAATTTACTAGATTTGCTACTGTGGATCTTCCCTTCACAAATCCATGTTGGGCAACCGAAAGAACATTCCTGAAGTGAGGAGTCATTCTAGATGTTACCAAAGGGTCAAAAATCTTTGGCAAAAGAGATGTACTGATAGGTCTATAATTTCATACGTCCGCTAGATTCCCTGACTTAAATATTGGAGTTACACAGCACACTTTGCAACAGGTAGGAAAAATGCCAACTAACTGACATGGACAAATTAAATGGAGAACAAAATTTTCTCAGTGAGGACAAATTTTGTATTTTTCAAAAAGTGAACTGTTAAGCCATCAGGTCCACAGCCCAGATTATTATTCAATTTGTCCAATTTATGAAAGACTTCCATAATTGTAAAATTACAAGAGGACAATTATACAGTTTAAAAATAACTAAAATCAATATTCCTCTCATGGTGGTTAACATACGCAGATGCAAAATGCTGAGCAAATAAATCCACAATTTCTTTAGGATTATCAGACCTTACCCTACATCCCCATAGAACAAATACTTTGGGAACTCACAACTATCTCTCTTTGAATTAACATATCTCCAGAACTCCTTTCTAGATGTTTCTTAAATTTACAATTTGACCCTATTTTGGAGAAAGTTTCATAATCACTTGGAGATGGACTATTTTTATATTTTTTATGGATGATTTTTTTTTCAATTATATTTGATTTCAATTCATTACTGAACCATTTTAGAAATTTTAAATTTTTTGCCCTTCTCCTTGATACGAATATTTCAATTGCATCATTGACAATTTCGTAAAATTCAATGACAGTAGCATTAATATCCCTATAGTTGCCAATAAAAAATTCCAATTACTAGAGGCCATACATATTAATATAATCGAAATTAGCAAGGATGAAGTTGTAGTACGCATAATCATACTCGAGTTGCTGAGATAAGTTGTGAGTCACCAATTCAAAATACAAAGCTGGGTGGTGAGAATCACATTTCAAAATAGGGGGCTGCACAGCAAACACATTAGCTGTAACATTACAAAAAATTAAGTCTAAATACCTATTTCTTGCACTTGGGACTTATTGATCTGGTTTAAATTGAAAAAAGCCATACAATGAGACATACGCGTCGCTTGTTTAGTGAGAACTCCAAGCGGAGCGGCACCATATTCATCATTTGACTAGAATGTGTCAGGGAGGTTAAAGTCACCACACACCAGAATATCACAATTATTAACCGACACCGCATCCTGTAGAATCAGTGACACAGCTTCGGCAAACGCTTTATATACTTCTAATGAAGAGGCAAATACATTGGTTACATGGGATATTATTTGCATTACGGGGAAGTTCATTTTCACTGCTATTAATGAGCCCCGCCTCTAGACATGAATTGGTAGATTTAGATCAATCACACCTAAAAACTGTATAGTTCATTAGGCCAAGTTCAGCATCACCAATAGACTCGTCCAAGAATGTTTCAGTGAAAAGAAGAAAATCATAGTTATCAATTGCTGTGCGTTTAATTTGGTTCTTAAGCCCCGGACATTCTGGTAATAGACACTTATCGCTGATTCTGGACATGGTTTCGAGGATTGTTTCGGGTCTGAATTCTTCTTTGGAAAAAAATTCTGTTCCTCAATGATCTAGAGGTCCTCGGTCTCTCGATGAAAACAAAGGGTTTTACTGTTGTATCCTCGGGCCACAACTCTGGTCTCAATATTGATGATTCATAATATGTCTACAGAGAGCTTAAAGGAAACAATGTGTTTATTTCTAGATTGAAGTTTCTCAGTAACCTGAGTTGGTATGTTATTGGATTCCAAGTGAGCCTTTAATTGATCTGCCGTGGTGTCACCACTTAGATTTCCCACATAGATCCAGGATTGCTTAGCCGCCGCTGCCAGTCCCAAGCTACCCTTATTAGAGCCTTAATAGCCAAACAAAAAACTTTAATGAGATCCTGCATTAGCGCCAAACAAATAATTGTTACTTTGAGGTATCTGGCTACCGAAGACCCAAAATTTAGCGCAGTTATATCCCCGCAACTCTTATCTAGTATATACATATAATGTCAAATCGTCTCCGACTATCCCACACACACAATAATTCGCAGGGTATTAGGGAGGGGAGCAGAACGATTGAATCGACTGAGCACCCAACTAGCCGATATCGTGAAGTTGTTAAAAAATTGGAACCATTGCAACACGCCTTATGTTTTTCTAGATTCACGTCATCCAGTCAAAAGTGTGTGGTCAGGGAGAACTGTCTCCTGAACCAACGAAACATCGATGTTATTGTCGAAAAGAATATGTGCAAATTCATGCCTTTCTGGATCAAGGAAATTTGCATTTCACGAAATAATCGAAAGGTTTTGTGGGTTTAGTTTAGGTCTTAACCAGCCATTAGGGAGTTGAACGAGGATGCAACTTGCACTTTTTTTCTTCCGCATTTATTATAAAAATGTATCACTTGCACATTTAGCAATTGTAACATTGGGGAAGTTATTTAGTCTCGGGTGTCTTTTGGGTCTCAGTGATCAGTGACATAAAGCAGGGTCTATTAATTGGATACAAACTCTTCACTTCTGATGGTGACACAAGAACCTTGATCGAAGACGTGACTAATTTTTCCCCATATCTGAGAAATAGCTTAACAAAGTCAGGTACTCCTCAACTTATGACATATTGTGATTTTTGTTCAGACCCTTAAAAACTAGCCTGTAGTCCATTTTTAGGTAGAAAAAGTAGATGAAATTCAAATTTTTGTTCGATAAAACACTTTGTAGTTCTCTAATGACTGATGGGCGTAACAGAAGTTTCTATACGGTTTTTCTTCATGGTATGAAAACCATTTTTTCATGATGGCATTGTGTCCTGGGCCACTGGACGTTCCTCAAAATATTCAAATATAAACAGTCGTCGGCTTGGCATTACGGATTTGAATGGATTTTGATAAAGCTCTTTGGCTCTTACTTAGAACCTCGTTGGAGGAAGGTTTAGCCCTTGGTAAATTAACTTCAGAATCCTAGGAGTTTTTATACTAACTGTGAGAATTGCGTCTTTATTATCTATACCGTTTGGATGGACTATGTCCATCTCCATCTATTTGTATTGAGCTCCTAGCTCCTTATCTAGAATTTCTTCATAATTACTAGAAATGCTGACATAATTGTAGTCAAATTCAATTGTTAAAATTTAATTAGCTCACACCCTCTCAGCTCTTAGCTTAGCTAGTCAGCTACCCTATAAGCGGAGTTTCTTTTTCAGCACTCTCAATGCCTCTTTTTCAGCATATTTCCCAGCTTAATAAGATTGTCTTTTTTTATGTAAGAGGTCTGCAGACATTGGTCTCACTAATCGCAACTATAAATAATGATTATTACGAAATTCAATTTCCAATCTTCCAACTTCATCAACATCCTGATGATGAAAGTTTTCTATTTGTGATGATGACGGCAGTGTTGTACAATTTAGAAGATTTCCAGAAGAGATTCGATGGGTAACAATAAACAATTTAGCCTAGTTATCGTTCAATGATTCAATTTAGATAGAAGGTAATTTAATTTACTCGCCTCCATGCCAAGGAACTTAACCGATAAATAAATACATATATTGCAGCTTTCGTATAAAGTGAGTATTTATTCTTTCAATATGGTATCATCCAGTAATCAGTACCTACCTATTGATTTTGTTTTTAGAAATATTATTACTTGAGCTAAAGTTTCAAGTTAGGTACCTATTCTGAAAATGTCCCAATCTTTTGGAAAATGTTTTTAAAATTGAATTAAGAATAGACCCCTCAATCAAAATTAGGTAAATAATTTATCTGTAACGAAAGTGTATTTTATGTACTACATAAAAGTATGGTTGGTTAATTTTTTTAAAAATGTTGAAGCCAGAAATTGAAAGAAAAAAAAAAAACAGATTATTTGAATTTTGCGCTATATTTTTCCACCAATCAAAAATCACTGATTGCCAAATTGCCAAACGAATCCTTTTTTTCTCTTTTCTAACTCATCGAACAAAAAAGGATGCATATATATATATCAGAATCGCTTTGTGTATCGACATTGGTACAGCCCTACTTTTTACTTGATAGAGGAGAATGACATCTATTGAAGTATCGACTAGTTTCGACAATTTTCTTGTCTTGTCTAAATACGAATTATTGACAAAGAAATCAATATCTGTACTAGTCCGGCACAGTATAAAGTACGAAAACGATAAAAGGAATTTGTGTTTACTAATAGGTCAGTGACCCCGGGCCCATCACAAACAAAATAAACAATAATTAAATTAACAACAAAAAACAGTGAAAAAAGAAAAAGGATTTTTTTTGCCTGTGAAAATGTAAAAAGTTAGTCTTTAGAGAAACTGGTAGGGTAGGTATGGAATACAGACACATAAAAATTATACTCGTGTTTTATTTCCCATAAACCACTTGAAAGAAAAATAACAATAATTTCATTGTTAGGTAATTATTGTCTATTTTGTTTGTGATAAAGAATGGAAAACGGTTTGAAAAAGCCGATTCCGGAAACTGGCCAAAAGTAAGCATATGCTTTCGGAAAAAAATTCACATGAAGGGTATAGGTAGCCTAGGTAGGTAGGTAGGTATTAGTAAAATGCAGGTAGAGCAACCTTCCCCAAACAAATTGATTCCCATGCTTATTGGGTAGAAACTTGTAAAGGTGGGTTTATACAGCCACATGACATAACATAAGAAATAACAACATAAAAAGTTGACCTTATGTGAAAACCCCTTATGGCGTTTATACAGAAAATAACAAACATAGAAATAACAGAGTTGGTTAACTTTTAAATTTTATGTCTTATCTTATGTGAAAACGGATCTGCACATGCTTCTCTCTTGATTCGACATGATTGCAGGGAAGTAAACAAAACATTCAAAACAAAACAAAATTATTTTGATTTTGGTTTCAAGTTTTGGTAATTTTTTGAAATTCGGCATTTATTATCGTGTTCTGCTGAATTATTAATTAATAAATTTTCTGATCAAATATGTGTTTTCGGTAGAATTTACATAAGTACAAGTACCAGCTGATTGGTTAGAAATTATTTCTTATATTAGGTATGTTATTTTCTGTATAAACGCCACAAAATTCTTATTTATTATATTATATCTTATTTTATCTTATTTCCTATGTGCTACCTATGCGCTGTATAAACCCACCTTGAAAATTTAGAGGCACACACTAGAAAATGAGTAGGTATTCAATTATGAACGACATAATGGCCTTATGCTCTCTTATGCTGGTTATGGTTTGTTTCTTGATGGTTTGTGTGCCTTCACTGCCTTCAGTGCCAATTCTGCCTGTTTTCGAGTTTTGGACAGGCTTAGATAAAAATAAATAATGAATATTGATTATAATGAATTTGAATTAAAAAGTTGGGTTAAGTTTTTCATAGGAATGAGAATCGATTCCATATTCCGTCCGATATGTGAATTCGATATATCGATTTAGTTATCCCGCCAGGAAAAGTTTACATGAAAATCATAATATCTGGGCAACACTGGATAAAACTGACCAATCAGAAATTTGGTGCCGTGACGTCACGGCACCAAGAAATTTGAACTTCAAATCGAAATTTAGAGCCTTTGCAAGTCCGAAAAAAATCGGAAAAAAATACAGTTGAGCTTAATTTTGACTCCTCTTTCCAATAAGCGAATGAAAAAAAATCATGCAAGAAACCCATTGAATAGACTTAACTTAACCATTTTTTCTATGTGTGTATTTCATCAGCCTTGACATCGTGCCATTCATGCCATTCGCTCATTTACAATACGCGTTTCAGTTATTCAGTTGGACAACAAAAACAACTTTTTACCTAGATTTATTGCACGAGGCAATAGTTCTTATACAGGAGATACTTAACCAGTTTTGCTTTTAAATTATTTAAGTATCTTATGTAAAAAAAAAATTCATAGGGTCTTTTATATTTTCTATAGAGGCTATTTATACAAATAATTAAACATGCCATTCGATATGTATACCTACCATTTTTTTTTTTCTATTCTATACATAAAATTTAATTCTATTGGTGCTTAGGAAATTCCTGGTGGCTGAGTACAAAATGGCATTATTACTTTTAAAACAAATTGCTTTTTAAGTTGTTACTTGTGGCGTTCAGCATGGAGCATTATCTGTCTTAAATAATTATCCTACTTCTTGCACGCACAATGTTATTAATAAAACATAAATGCACTCTATTCAGGTTTCAGTTCCTGGTCAAGAATATAATAAACTTTTATTATAAGGCTGCATATGATAATTGGTATTTCAAGTGCTGCCTTAACTATAATAATAGTGCTTCTATTTTACTACACCCAACTTGTACTGATTCTTATGATGAGTGAAATCCATTTCAGGAATTACCGCTTTGTAATTAGTTTTTAGTACACCTTATTTTTATATTTACGCAGTCGTTCGAAAAAGGAAAGTTTTGTAATTTTTGCGCATGTAATATGTCGCCGACTACTTGCTTATAGTTCGTTTTTTTTGGCAGCATACTGGTAAATAGCTTTGGAGTTAAAAATACCGTTAGACGGCCGTCGCGTCATCACATCGATGCCAGGTTTTGCTTTTGGGAACGTTGTTTTTTCCTGGAAAAAGAAAATCCAGAATTTCTTATTTTTCCTCACGCACTTTCAGGAATTTCAAATGATGCCGTACTCTATACTTACTCATATTTAATGAATGAAATACCTTGGAAAAACAATAATGGTTTTTTATAAGATTTAAAAACCTAATAAAACCCTCGATAAAACTTATATCCAATATTCTTCAATTAGGTGTGAAAAAAGTTTTCGATGTCTCCCTATTTCTTCTGTAGCTCGAAAATTCTGCTTTACTTATATTTTAATCCATCAGGCAATTTCATACATTTCTTCAATCATGTGAAAACGCATTCTTGCCATCCATCTGATAGAAAATCCACTAATATAGCTTTGTTTTGATTAAAATTCCCTTTTTACCACCAAAATCCGCAAAATGGATTTTGTGTTTTCAGAAAATTCTGCTTTGGACTAGGCTTGGTTTTGTCTGCATTTCTTGGTGTCATCTTTTCAATATATTATATATTTCAGAAAATTCCTGTGAAATTTTTGCAAGTTTGAAGGTTAAAGAGATAATGGATTCCATAACAACCATTAATAGCGAATGTGTTCCCCTTATACCTTCTAACTCACTCCCATACATACCAACGATAACCGCAGAAGGTTGCCGTTGGTCTTCACAACTAACAACTTAAAATTGATGAAAGACTTGACTGACAAGGTAGAAATGAAACTGGTCTTGGTAGCTCAGTTGGTAGAGCGTTGCACTGGAAATGCGAGGGTCCTGGGTTCAAATCCTAGTCCAGGCAAGAAAATTTTTCATCATTTTAATTGAAACGTCTGCATGCCAAGAAAATCCAACACACTGTAAATTCCTGTGAAACCTTCAGGACTATAATATATTATCTTCTCCTATTTTCACAGCTGTATTTTGATGTACATGGTAACTTTAAAATAACGGATATCATTACAGGTTCTCGATTGTTCTGTACATGTGTCCTCGACATTTTCTTCTGCTTCTTGAACGATACTTTCTTGATTCGTGTTCTCGAGTTTTGAAGATTTGTTTTCCGCGTTTTCATAATCACCTTGGAATTCATCTTTTCTTTCTGCTTTTGAGTTTGTGAGGAATTAGCAATTGTGATTTTGTCAATTTTCAACAAATTCTCATCAAATTTTACATCATAACCTTTATGGATTTTCTTTAATGACACTTTAATCTGAAATCATTGTAGTCGTATGTAGGTAACATTCTTTCACCTAGCTTTCGAATTTTTCATTGTTAAATTGTCTTGGCAGATCAAGATATGCAACACAACCAAAAATCTTTGGTTGTTATAGTCTATGTAGACTTCTCTGCAAACCATAATTCTGCTGGTACAACGACATCTTTCAAAGCTTTGGTAGGACATTTGTTTACCAAAAAAACCGCAGTCATAACTGCTTCCAACCAAAACATCTTACCCATTGAATAATTTAGACATTTTGCCTTTTCAATAAGAATTCTTTTCAGCAACCCATTCTGTTCTGATCTGCAGCGGATCATATTATAGACCCTGAGATAGGACCTGTTTAGTGGAGTCATTTTTTTTTGTCTGGCATTTTAAGGGATGAATGAGACTAGTTAGTTGATGAGAATATAAGTGGTTTTAATGCCTGCCCCCTGTTCGAAATGTCCACAGAATGTTTCGCCGGAAAACTCGACTTCGAACTGTGATTACCGTCTGGCGATTTTTCAGCGTTATTTTCACAACAAAACCTTCCATTCTTTCGATTACTAGACAAAAAGTAAATGCGGAAGGTTCTTTTCTTTTCTCTTGGAAGTTGACACTCATCCCCACTTTTTCAGCTATTGAAAGGCATCTGGTATTTTTTATGGGTGAATTATTAATCAATGTCAATCTTTTATTTAGAAGCCAAAAAATTCGAGATCTTAAAAAAAAAAATCTTCATGTAAATCAATTTTTTTCTCCTGCAAATTTTCGAACCTGAGGCAGGCATTAAAATCACCCATATTCTCATCAGCTTAGTAGCCACATTCAGCCCTCAAAATGCCAGACAAAAAAAAAAATGACTCCACTAAACAGCCCCTATCTCACAGTCTATTATACTTCCCTTGAAATTATTGAAAAATTCTCGAATTACTTCCGATCTGTGTTCTTCTCTGTTATAACACCAAAAACGTGAGACTGTCTAATTAAATTTTATATTTTTACATTCCAGAAAACTTCAGCTTTACTTGACATTGTAACCTGTAGCAAGCAGTCAAATGTGTAAAATGAATTCGACCGAACTATTGTCTATACCGCACGTGCGAATATTGAAATTTTTGATCTACCGTGAAAATACTAATCAATCCTGTGTTAATACTGTTACACCAAATGTTAAATTAAGAAATAATATAGAGAGAATAGGTAAAATATAATTTACACATCAGATTATAACTTTTGTCATACACAATAGCATATATAGGTTAGGAAAAATTTAAGCCCATTTTAAGACCCATGGGGGCAAATCGGGAGTTCGGATGGCCTCCCTTTGGACATTAATGTAAATAGCAATGAGGAAATCACATCAAAGAATAATAAATCAGAATATAAATTGAAGAAGCAATATAAATATGACGATAATGCATTAGGCCCATTTCAGGTAGTAGTTCAGGGTTCCCAGGCAAACGACATAGGGTATCTACATCCAATGGCAGCTCTTGCTTAGATAATATATGATTTGAAATTAGAAAATGTGAACAAGATCAACGAAAAAAGAAAAAAATAAAGTTATTATAGAATTTGAAACGCCAAGAGCAGCAAACAACTTACTTGAGAATCAACAGTTGATAAAGAATATACTATGTACCATCGTCACCAAAAGTAACTGGGACAGCATCACATTAGCTCTTGTCCTATTATATGAATTTTATTGTCAAATATTTGTCAAACTATGAATTTAATGCATTGAAATGAATTAGTCCAGGAGATTATTATGCATTATTTGTGTCCCAGATACTTTTGGTGACGATGGTACATTTATGAATACCTGGTCGCCTGTAAAGGAAGGGGATGAGGAATATGTAAAGAATTTGAACCAAAAGAAATTATCAAAAATTCTAGGGTCCAAATGTCTCAAGTATTAAACATGAAGAAATTGAATCGTAGAATAACAAATGCACAAGGAGAAATTGAATATGTGAAGACGGGAACGTGTCTATTCACATTCAAAGGAAAAATTTTACCCAGATCCGTGAGCATCTATGGACTAGAGGTACCAGTAGAAAATTACATTATGCCTGTAACGCAATGCTATAATTGCTTACTATATCGAAACACTAAGAAGCAATGTCGTGGTAAAGAAAAATGCCAAAAATTTAGCAAAGCAGCATATGGAGAGCAATGCAAGGAAAATACAATGCAATGTTACAACTGTGGAAGTGTAGAACCTAAATTAATTTCAAGGAACTGCCCAGAATATAATCGTCAATTACTGATAAGACAATACATGTCCCTAGATAGTATATCATACTCGCAGAAGCTAGTGATATGGTACCAAAGACAAATAGAGAAGGATTCTCGCCTAAACCGAATGATTTCCCAACATTAAAAAACCGAAATCAAAAATCAGAAATCCCAGGTCTTACAAAAATCAGTCAAAATAGACAGATACCTATTTCAAGATAGGCAGAAAAGACAAACAGTAAAAAGCAGACCTGCTTATAGCAACAAAGTGTCTGTTTTAAAGGGAAGAAGAATTTTATCTCCACCAGTAAAACATATAAACGTGGATAATATAAACAATTGTCTTTTTCCCCAAGCAACGAGGACACCAACCACATCGATAGGTTTCTCCTAAGAACTTCCAGACACACAGGAATACCACGAAGACTCATCCCGGAAACCATCAGGGGATGACGATATTAGGAAGAGATTAATAGCAAAGATTAAACATATGTAATTCACAGATTTGAATTTAAAAAATAACTAATTAACTAAAGATATCTATTGGGGAAATCGAATGGAGCAGGATGAATGGTGAAAACCAGAAAAACACTACAAATCAAAAACCCCATGAATAACACACCAGATAGAGTACTGAAAATTCTACAATGGAATATCAATCAATTTAAACATAAATAATTGGAAAATTTTAATGCAAGAACAAAAAGCTGAAATTATAACTTTGAATAAAACATGGCTGAGAAAAGATACAAATTAAGGATTGGACATTACAAAATTTGTAGACAAGATGGTAAGGGAGGTATTGCATGTTTAATAAAGGATCCCATAGATTATAAACAGTATGATCTGTCAAATTATGATTTTCCAGGAAACCTTCAAGTGAAGGCAATAAAAATCATGAAGCCAAACCTTTCAATCCTCAATTTATATGTCCCACCATCAACAAAATACAGAGAAAAATTGATCAAGGATCTTATTGATAATATACCTAAACCAAAATTAATACTAGGAGATTTCAACGGCCAACACACCCTATGGGGAAGTTCACTGGCAAACTATAATGGAAACATCATATAGATAATATTCTTAATGAAACTTTTCCAGTTTTACTAAATGATGGATCTCCAAAGGTCTATAAACCTAGCAGTCCCAAGGTGGAAAAAAACTTCGGGAACTATATAATAAATAGGTGCTTTTTAGGTGCTAATTAGGGCCTCTAATTAAAAATTAGGGGCTCCTTTAGTTTTTGAGAAAATCAAAAAAAACTAAGGAACTGCTAGGTTTATAAAAGCTAGCAGCCCCCTATAGTGAAAAATATGTTTTCAATTTTTTTCTTTGATCAGAATTAGGTGCTTTTGAGGTGCTCCTAAATAGTCTGCTAAATAGACTGCTGGCTTTACGTTTACATGTTCGTGTGTCAGAATGGCAAAAAAAGTTCGGGATCTATATAATATTTAGGTGCTTTTTAGGTGCTAATTAGGGCCCCTAATTAAAAATTAGATGCTCCTCTAGTTTTTGAGAAAATCAAAAAAAACTGAGGGATTGCTAGGTTTATGAAAGCTAGTAGTCCCCTATAGTAAATTTTTTTTTATATATTTTTCTGATAATTTCTTTTGTATCAGAATTAGGTGCTTTTTAGGTGCTCCTAAATAGTCGAAGAAAAAATAGAATTGATTAATTATTAACTGAGTTAGAGATTTTTTTATAATTATTAGGGGACTGCTGGCTTTACGTTTACATGTTGGTTTGTCAGAATGGAAAAAAACTTCGGGATCTATATAATAATTAGGTGCTTTTTAGGTGCTAATTAGGGCCTCTAATTAAAAAGTAAGTGCTCCTCTAGTTTTTGAGAAAATCAAAAAAAACTAAGAGACTGCTAGGTTTATGAATGCAAGCAGTCCCCTAGAGTGATTTTTTTTTTTTTTTTTTGTATCAGAATTTGGTGCTATATAAGTGCTCCTAAATAGTCGAAGAAAAAATAGAATTGATTAACTATTAACTGAGTTACAGATTTTTTTTTAATTAGGGGACTGCTGGCTTTACGTTTACTTGTTGGTGTGTCAGAATGGCAAAAAAACTTCGGGATCTATATAATAATTAGGTGCTTTTTAGGTGCTAATTAGGGCCTCCAATTGAAAATTAGGTGCTCCTTTAGTTTTTGAGAAAATCAAGAAAAACTAAGGGACTGCTAGGTTTATGAATGCTAGAAGTCCCCTATAGTAAAAAATATTTTTCCAAAATTTTCTTTTGTATCAGAATTTGGTGCTTTTTAGATGCTCCTAAATAGTTGAAGAAAAAATAGGATTAATTAATTATTAACTGAGTTACAGATTTTTTTTTTAATTATTAGGGGACTGCTGGCTTTACGTTTACTTGTTAGTGTGTCAGAATGGCAAAAAAACTTCGGGATCTATATAATAATTAGGTGCTTTTTAGGTGCTAATTAGAACCTCTAATTGAAAATGAGGTGATCCTTTAGTTTTTGAGAAAATCAAAAAAAACTAAGGAACTGCTAAGTTCATGAACGGTAGCAGTCTCCTATTGTAAAATAGCTATTTACCTAACAAGTGCGGAAAATGAATTTTTCCGCACGCGGCTGCTGTTCACCGAACGACGCGTAGCGGAGTTCGGAGATGCAGCCGAGTGCGGAAAAATATTTTCCGCAAGTGTTAGGTACAATATTTTTCCTACAGGCGAAAAAATGTAAAATTTTTCTTTTTTTTTGACATATCAGTGCGGTAAAATTTTTTCCGCACTGACAGCCGTGTGGAAAAACTTTTTCCGCACTGATATGTCAAAAAAAAAGTTTTACCGCACCGTGCGGGAAAACTCATTTTCCGCACGCATATCAGTGCGGAAAATCGATTTTTCCGCACGGCTGTAGGAAAAATATTTTTCCAATTTTGTCTTTTGTATCAGAATTAGGTGTTTTTTAGGTGCTCCTAAATAGTCGAAAAAAAATGTGAAAAAATATTTTTTACTATAGGGTATTGCTAGCTTTTATAAACCTAGCAGTCCCTTAGTTTTTTTTTATTTTCTCAAAAACTGAAGGAGCACCTAATTTTCAATTAGAAGCCCTAATTAGCACTGAAAAGCACCTAATTATTACATAGACCCGTAAACGTAAAGCCAGCAGTCTCCTAATAATGAAAAAAACTGTGACTCAGTTAATAATTAATCGATTAAATTTTTTCCTCGACTATTTGGAGCGCCTTAGAAGCACCTAATTCCGATTCAAAAGAAAAATTTAAATAGTTATTTTTGTATCTAGTGCGTGAAATGCTACTTTGGTGATCGAGATTTGATTTTTTTAACGAGGCGCAGCCGAGTTAAAAAAAAATAGTCGGTGTTTGTATTGATGTTGGCTGATATAGAAACCGAGAAAAAATTTGTCATCATGTGTCAAAGTCGACAGGTGCACTTATTGTTGCTTGACAAGTATTTTTACTTTTCGGCACTCAGTGCGGATAAGGCCTGTATCCGCACTGAGTGCGGAAAAGTGTAACTTTGAGCCCTGGAATGCGTGCGGAAAAGTACTTCTTTGCGCACGCTCGTAGGAAAAATATTTTTCCTACGAGCGTGCGCAAAGTAGTACTTTTCCGCACGCATTTCGGTTCTCAAAGTTGCACTTTTCCGCACTCAGTGCGGATACAGGCCTTATCCGCACTGAGTGCCGAAAAGTAAAAATAATTGTCAAGCAACAATAAGTACACTTGTCGACTTTGACACATGATGACAAATTTTTCCTCTGTTTCTGTACCAGCTAACATCTATACCTACAAACACCAAATTTAATTAACTTCAACACATTGTCAGATTTGTTTTCTATTTATATGCAAGAATCTACAAACTTTCTCATCAAATTTATAGCGTTTTCCATTTGTCGAAACAGGGCAAAAAAATGTATCCTTATCCTTACATGTTACATGCTTTTAGAAAAAGATGCGGATGCACTCAGTGCGGCACTGATGACAAATGGAAATCGCCATTAAACGCTTTAAGATGAAGAGCTCTGACGATGATTTTCTGTTATATTTTTTTTTTGTTATGTAATTTTTTGATAAATGCATAGGTTCCCTTCAAGTTAATTAAAAATAATTAAACAAATTATCGTTTTTTTTTTGATTTTTGTTGTTACCTACCTGATATGAAGCTCGTAGGAAAAATTTTGTTCCTAACACGTGCGCAAAGTGTCTTTTCCGCACGCAAACACGTATCCGAACTCCGCTTCGCGTCGTTCGTATAACTGTGTTTGCGTGCGGAAAAGTAACACTTTGCGCACTTGTTAGGAAAATAACTATTTCCTACGAGCGTGCGCAAAGTAGTACTTTTCCGCACGCATTTCCGGGCTCAAAGTTACACTTTTCCGCACTCAGTGCGGATACAGGCCTTATCCGCACTGAGTGCCGAAAAGTAATTATAATTGTCAAGCAACAATAAGTGCACCTGTCGACTTTGACACATGATGACAAATTTTTCCTCTATTTCTATATCAGCCAACATCTATACAAACACCAATTATAAATTAACTTTGACACATCAGATTTGTTCTCTATTTATATGCAAAAATCTACAAACTTTCTCATCAAATTTAAACGCTTTAAGATGAACAGCTCTGACGAGGATTTTCTGTTATTTTTTTTTTGTTATGTAATTTTTTGATAAATGCATAGGTTCCCTTCAAGTTAATTAAAAATAATTAAACAAATTATCGTTTTTTTTTTTCAAATTTTTGTTATTACCTACCTGATATGAAGCTCGTAGGAAAAATTTTGTTCCTAACACGTGCGCAAAGTGTCTTTTCCGCACGCAAACACGTATCCGAACTCCGCTTCGCGTCGTTCGTATAACTGTGTTTGCGTGCGGAAAAGTAACACTTTGCGCACTTGTTAGGAAAATAACTATTTCCTACAGCCGTGCGGAAAAATCGATTTTCCGCACTGATATGCGTGCGGAAAATGAGTTTTCCCGCACGGTGCGGTAAAACTTTTTTTTTGACATATCAGTGCGGAAAAAGTTTTTCCGCACGGCTGTCAGTGCGGAAAAAATTTTACCGCACTGATATGTCAAAAAAAAAGAAAAATTTTACATTTTTTCGCCTGTAGGAAAAATATTGTACCTAACACTTGCGGAAAATATTTTTCCGCACTCGGCTGCATCTCCGAACTCCGCTACGCGTCGTTCGGTGAACAGCAGCCGCGTGCGGAAAAATTCATTTTCCGCACTTGTTAGGTAAATAGCTATTTTACAATAGGAGACTGCTACCGTTCATGAACTTAGCAGTTCCTTAGTTTTTTTTGATTTTCTCAAAAACTAAAGGATCACCTCATTTTCAATTAGAGGTTCTAATTAGCACCTAAAAAGCACCTAATTATTATATAGATCCCGAAGTTTTTTTGCCATTCTGACACACTAACAAGTAAACGTAAAGCCAGCAGTCCCCTAATAATTAAAAAAAAAATCTGTAACTCAGTTAATAATTAATTAATCCTATTTTTTCTTCAACTATTTAGGAGCATCTAAAAAGCACCAAATTCTGATACAAAAGAAAATTTTGGAAAAATATTTTTTACTATAGGGGACTTCTAGCATTCATAAACCTAGCAGTCCCTTAGTTTTTCTTGATTTTCTCAAAAACTAAAGGAGCACCTAATTTTCAATTGGAGGCCCTAATTAGCACCTAAAAAGCACCTAATTATTATATAGATCCCGAAGTTTTTTTGCCATTCTGACACACCAACAAGTAAACGTAAAGCCAGCAGTCCCCTAATTAAAAAAAAATCTGTAACTCAGTTAATAGTTAATCAATTCTATTTTTTCTTCGACTATTTAGGAGCACTTATATAGCACCAAATTCTGATACAAAAAAAAAAAAAAAAAATCACTCTAGGGGACTGCTTGCATTCATAAACCTAGCAGTCTCTTAGTTTTTTTTGATTTTCTCAAAAACTAGAGGAGCACTTACTTTTTAATTAGAGGCCCTAATTAGCACCTAAAAAGCACCTAATTATTATATAGATCCCGAAGTTTTTTTCCATTCTGACAAACCAACATGTAAACGTAAAGCCAGCAGTCCCCTAATAATTATAAAAAAATCTCTAACTCAGTTAATAATTAATCAATTCTATTTTTTCTTCGACTATTTAGGAGCACCTAAAAAGCACCTAATTCTGATACAAAAGAAATTATCAGAAAAATATATAAAAAAAAATTTACTATAGGGGACTACTAGCTTTCATAAACCTAGCAATCCCTCAGTTTTTTTTGATTTTCTCAAAAACTAGAGGAGCATCTAATTTTTAATTAGGGGCCCTAATTAGCACCTAAAAAGCACCTAAATATTATATAGATCCCGAACTTTTTTTGCCATTCTGACACACGAACATGTAAACGTAAAGCCAGCAGTCTATTTAGCAGACTATTTAGGAGCACCTCAAAAGCACCTAATTCTGATCAAAGAAAAAAATTGAAAACATATTTTTCACTATAGGGGGCTGCTAGCTTTTATAAACCTAGCAGTTCCTTAGTTTTTTTTGATTTTCTCAAAAACTAAAGGAGCCCCTAATTTTTAATTAGAGGCCCTAATTAGCACCTAAAAAGCACCTATTTATTATATAGTTCCCGAAGTTTTTTTCCACCTTGGGACTGCTAGGTTTATAGACCTTTGGAGATCCATCATTTAGTAAAACTGGAAAAGTTTCATTAAGAATATTATCTATATGATGTTTCCATTATAGTTTGCCAGTGAACTTCCCCATAGGGTGTGTTGGCCGTTGAAATCTCCTAGTATTAATTTTGGTTTAGGTATATTATCAATAAGATCCTTGATCAATTTTTCTCTGTATTTTGTTGATGGTGGGACATATAAATTGAGGATTGAAAGGTTTGGCTTCATGATTTTTATTGCCTTCACTTGAAGGTTTCCTGGAAAATCATAATTTGACAGATCATACTGTTTATAATCTATGGGATCCTTTATTAAACATGCAATACCTCCCTTACCATCTTGTCTACAAATTTTGTAATGTCCAATCCTTAATTTGTATCTTTTCTCAGCCATGTTTTATTCAAAGTTATAATTTCAGCTTTTTGTTCTTGCATTAAAATTTTCCAATTATTTATGTTTAAATTGATTGATATTCCATTGTAGAATTTTCAGTACTCTATCTGGTGTGTTATTCATGGGGTTTTTGATTTGTAGTGTTTTTCTGGTTTTCACCATTCATCCTGCTCCATTCGATTTCCCCAATAGATATCTTTAGTTAATTAGTTATTTTTTAAATTCAAATCTGTGAATTACATATGTTTAATCTTTGCTATTAATCTCTTCCTAATATCGTCATCCCCTGATGGTTTCCGGGATGAGTCTTCGTGGTATTCCTGTGTGTCTGGAAGTTCTTAGGAGAAACCTATCGATGTGGTTGGTGTCCTCGTTGCTTGGGGAAAAAGACAATTGTTTATATTATCCACGTTTATATGTTTTACTGGTGGAGATAAAATTCTTCTTCTCTTTAAAACAGACACTTTGTTGCTATAAGCAGGTCTGCTTTTTACTGTTTGTCTTTTCTGCCTATCTTGAAATAGGTATCTGTCTATTTTGGCTGATTTTTGTAAGACCTGGGATTTCTGATTTTTGATTTCGGTTTTTTAATGTTGGGAAATCATTCGGTTTAGGCGAGAATCCTTCTCTATTTGTCTTTGGTACCATATCACTAGCTTCTGCGAGTATGATATACTATCTAGGGACATGTATTGTCTTATCAGTAATTGACGATTATATTCTGGGCAGTTCCTTGAAATTAATTTAGGTTCTACACTTCCACAGTTGTAACATTGCATTGTATTTTCCTTGCATTGCTCTCCATGTGCTGCTTTGCTAAATTTTTGGCATTTTTCTTTACCACGACATTGCTTCTTAGTGTTTCGACATAGTAAGCAATTATAGCATTGCGTTACAGGCATAATGTAATTTTCTACTGGTACCTCTAGTCCATAGATGCTCACGGATCTGGGTAAAATTTTTCCTTTGAATGTGAATAGACACGTTCCCGTCTTCACATATTCAATTTCTCTTTGTTATTCTACGATTCAATTTCTTCATGTTTAATACTTGAGACATTTGGACCCTAGAATTTTTGATAATTTCTTTTGGTTCAAATTCTTTACATATTCCTCATCCCCTTCCTTTACAGGCGACCAGGTATTCATAAATGTACCATCGTCACCAAAAGTATCTGGGACACAAATAATGCATAATAATCTCCTGGACTAATTCATTTCAATGCATTAACTGAGTTACAGATTTTTTTTTAATTAGGGGACTGCTGGCTTTACGTTTACTTGTTGGTGTGTCAGAATGGCAAAAAAACTTCGGGATCTATATAATAATTAGGTGCTTTTTAGGTGCTAATTAGGGCCTCCAATTGAAAATTAGGTGCTCCTTTAGTTTTTGAGAAAATCAAGAAAAACTAAGGGACTGCTAGGTTTATGAATGCTAGAAGTCCCCTATAGTAAAAAATATTTTTCCAAAATTTTCTTTTGTATCAGAATTTGGTGCTTTTTAGATGCTCCTAAATAGTTGAAGAAAAAATAGGATTAATTAATTATTAACTGAGTTACAGATTTTTTTTTTAATTATTAGGGGACTGCTGGCTTTACGTTTACTTGTTAGTGTGTCAGAATGGCAAAAAAACTTCGGGATCTATATAATAATTAGGTGCTTTTTAGGTGCTAATTAGAACCTCTAATTGAAAATGAGGTGATCCTTTAGTTTTTGAGAAAATCAAAAAAAACTAAGGAACTGCTAAGTTCATGAACGGTAGCAGTCTCCTATTGTAAAATAGCTATTTACCTAACAAGTGCGGAAAATGAATTTTTCCGCACGCGGCTGCTGTTCACCGAACGACGCGTAGCGGAGTTCGGAGATGCAGCCGAGTGCGGAAAAATATTTTCCGCAAGTGTTAGGTACAATATTTTTCCTACAGGCGAAAAAATGTAAAATTTTTCTTTTTTTTTGACATATCAGTGCGGTAAAATTTTTTCCGCACTGACAGCCGTGCGGAAAAACTTTTTCCGCACTGATATGTCAAAAAAAAAGTTTTACCGCACCGTGCGGGAAAACTCATTTTCCGCACGCATATCAGTGCGGAAAATCGATTTTTCCGCACGGCTGTAGGAAATAGTTATTTTCCTAACAAGTGCGCAAAGTGTTACTTTTCCGCACGCAAACACAGTTATACGAACGACGCGAAGCGGAGTTTGGATAAGTGTTTGCGTGCGGAAAAGACACTTTGCGCACGTGTTAGGAACTAAATTTTTCCTACGAGCTTCATATCAGGTAGGTAACAACAAAAATTTAGAAAAAAAAATTATTTGTTCAACTATTTTTAATTAACTTGAAGCGAACCTATGCAGTTATCAAAAAATTACATAACAAAAAAAAAAAAAAATAACAGAAAATCATCGTCAGAGCCCTTTTTTTAAAACGTTTAAATTTGATGAGAAAGTTTGTAGATTCTTGCATATCAATAGAGAACAAATCTGACAATGTGTCAAAGTTAATTAAATTTGGTGTTTGTATAGATGTTGGCTGATATAGAAACAGAGGAAAAATTTGTCATCATTTGTCAACGTCGACAGGTGCCCTTATTGTTGCTTGACAATTATTTTTACTTTTCGGCACTCAGTGCGGATAAGGCCTGTATCCGCACTGAGTGCGGAAAAGTGTAACTTTGAGAACCGAAATGCGTGCGGAAAAGTACTACTTTGCGCACGCTCGTAGGAAATAGTTATTTTCCTAACAAGTGCGCAAAGTGTTACTTTTCCGCACGCAAACACAGTTATACGAACGACGCGAAGCGGAGTTCGGATACGTGTTTGCGTGCGGAAAAGACACTTTGCGCACGTGTTAGGAACAAAATTTTTCCTACGAGCTTCATATCAGGTAGGTAACAACAAAAATTTAAAAAAAAAACGATAATTTGTTTAATTATTTTTAATTAACTTGAAGGGAACCTATGCATTTATCAAAAAATTACATAACAAAAAAAAAATATAACAGAAAATCATCGTCAGAGCTCTTCATCTTAAAGCGTTTAATGGCGATTTCCATTTGTCATCAGTGCCGCACTGAGTGCATCCGCATCTTTTTCTAAAAGCATGTAACATGTAAGGATAAGGATACATTTTTTTGCCCTGTTTCGACAAATGGAAAATGCTATAAATTTGATGAGATAGTTTGTAGATGCATATATATAGAAAACAAATCTGACAATGTGTTGAAGTTAATTAAATTTGGTGTTTGTAGGTATAGATGTTAGCTGGAACAGGAACAGAGGAAAAATTTGTCATCATGTGTCAAAGTCGACAGGTGTACTTATTGTTGCTTGACAATTATTTTTACTTTTCGGCACTCAGTGCGGATAAGGCCTGTATCCGCACTGAGTGCGGAAAAGTGCAACTTTGAGAACCGAAATGCGTGCGGAAAAGTACTACTTTGCGCACGCTCGTAGGAAAAATATTTTTCCAATTTTTTCTTTTGTATCAGAATTAGGTGTTTTTTAAGTGCTCCTAAGTAGTCGAAAAAAAATGTGAAAAAATATTTTTTACTATAGGGTATTGCTAGCTTTTATAAACCTAGCAGTCCCTTAGTTTTTTTTTATTTTCTCAAAAACTGAAGGAGCACCTAATTTTCAATTAGAAGCCCTAATTAGCACTGAAAAGCACCTAATTATTACATAGACCCGTAAACGTAAAGCCAGCAGTCTCCTAATAATGAAAAAAACTGTGACTCAGTTAATAATTAATCGATTAAATTTTTTCCTCGACTATTTGGAGCGCCTTAGAAGCACCTAATTCCGATTCAAAAGAAAAATTTAAATAGTTATTTTTGTATCTAGTGCGTGAAATGCTACTTTGGTGATCGAGATTTGATTTTTTTAACGAGGCGCAGCCGAGTTAAAAAAAAATAGTCGAGATCACCAAAGTATTTGGCGCCCGAGTTGCAAACAATATTTTTTCTACAACTCTATCTAAATACCGATCATTCGAAGCCAAAATTGCATTCTCAATCAAAGGTCGGTGAATTTTAATAATTTTTGGTTTCCTGACAGGTATGTGTCACCATGACACCAGTGTGCGAACTAGCTATTTCGCGCACTAGTGTGCGAAATAGCTAGTTCGCGCATGCCGTCATGCGAACGTTAAAAAATATACCTGGGAAAAAAAGTGTAACTTCGCAAACTGTCATGCGTGTGCGAACATCATCATTTGTTAACAGTTGTAGAAAAAATATATTTTTTACTATAGGGGATTGCTAGCTTTTATAAACCTAACATTCCCTTAGGTTTTTTTTGATTTTCTCAAAAACTGACGGAGCATCTAATTTTTAATTAGAGGCCCTAATTAGCACCTAAAAAGCACCTAATTATTATATAGATATTCTGACACACCATCAAGTAAACGTAAAGTTAGCAGTCCCCTCTAGCAATGAAAAAAAATCTGTTACTCAGTTAGAAATCACTCGATTCAATTTTTCTTATATTATTCAGGAGCGCCTAAAAAGCACCTAATTCTGATACAAAAAAAAAATTTGAAAAAATACTTTTTTCTGCGATTGACAAGAAATGTCAGCATTTTTGACTGATTGACAGGTCGCAAAACTCAATATTCTGGTATTTTAATTATGTTTCAATAGTTGCTTAGGAATCAATGAATTACAATACGGAAAACACTTTTCCGGCCTAGGCCGAGAAAGTGTCACTTTTCCACCTAAATACAAAATATACTATTTTGTCATACGCTCCCAAAAACAGCTATTTTACGGACTCATTCAAGTCCGTAAAATGCTTCTTTTTAGGATTTTTTGGATGCACCTTTATGATTTCAAAAATTAGGGAAATTTTACAAATTTTTGCGTTCTGAAGAATTCTAAAAAGCTTATGACAAAAAATAGTGTTTGTCACAAGTACCTAAAACGAAGTTTTTCAGGACGAATCATTGCTGTTCCCGGACGAGGCGTTAGCCGAGTCCGGAATAGAAAGAATAGAAAAATAGAAAAGAATAGAAAAATAACTATTTCGTCATACGCTCCCAAAAACAGCTATTTTACGGACTCATTCAAGTCCGTAAAATGCTTCTTTTTAGGATTTTTTTTTCCTTTCTGGATGCACTTTTATGATTTCAAAAATTAAGGAAATTTTGCAAATTTTAGCGTTCTGAAGAATTCTAAAAAGCGTATGACAGAAAATAGTGTTTGTCACACCTACCTAACGAAGTTTTTCAGGACTCATCTGCTATTCCGGACTCGGCTAACGCCTCGTCTGGAAACAGCAATGATTCGTCCTGAAAAACTTCATCTTAGGTACTTTTGACAAAAATAACTATTTACTATAGGGGTTTGCTAAACCTTTCATAAACCTAGCAGTCCCTCAGTTTTTTTTTATTTTCTCAAAAACTAAAGAAGCACCTAATTTTTAATTAGAGGCCCTAATTAGCACCTAAAAAGCACCTAATTATTATATGGACCCTGAAGCTTTTTTCCATTCTAACACACGACCAAGTTAACGTAAAGCCAGCAGTCCCCTAAAAATGAAAAAAAATCTGTAACTCAGTTTAAAATCAATCGATTTAATTTTTTCTTCAACTATTTAGGAGCACTTAAAAAGCACCTAATTTTGATACAAAAGAAAAATTTGAAATAAATATTCAATGGAAAATTTTATCTAAGGAAAGAGGGTCAGTGCTCAGACAAGAAGGAAATTCAAAAAGAAGAAAAAGAACAGCTTCAAAGAATTTTGTGCAAATATAAATAGAAATACACCAACAGATAATTTGGACAACAATAAGAATATTCTCAAAAGGGAAAATTAAATCAAGAAATAAAGCTCCAGAGCTGGAAATAATAGAGATAATTAAAAATCTGAACTAGGTGAACATAGACTTTTACAATGGACAAAAGACATGAAAATTTCCAATTGGAAGAGGGAGAAGAAATAACTCTGGCTGAACTAGAAAATGTTTTGAAAGGGAAAAAAGATTCGGCCCAACTCCCATGATCTAATATTTACCAACTTTAGGAAAACAAAATCTACTTATATTCAATATTCAATATTATCCTCAAAGAAAATAAGATACCAATGCAATGGAAGAACATATATATTTTTCCATTGTTGAAGGACAACAAAGACAGTGCAGTTGCAAAAAACTTCAAACCCTTAGCATTAACCTCCTGCCCTGGAAAAATACTTGAAACAATTATTAAAAATAAATTGGAATGGAAATTGGAGAATAAAAAAGAATTGCCGGAATTACAAATTGGTTTTAGGAAAGGCAAGGGACGTGTAAAATGTTTATCATACCTAATAGTAAAAATCAAAAACAATTCATCAAAAAATTGATACACTTGTTATTTTTCTGGATATAACAGCTGCTTATGATCAAGTAAACATACACAAATTATACAATATATGGAGGTGCACAATTTCATATACAATCTTTTCAATAATAGAGAAGCTTACATAAACGATAATGATAGGGAAATGACAGGGCCAGAAATGCTATCGACTGGGCTGGCCCAGGGTTCACCTCTGAGCCCTCTTCTTTTTAATGTTTACACAAATAAGGTACATGAACTAAGCAAAGGGAACATAACAATTTTGCAATATCCAGATGACTTTAGAATAATAGCCGAGGGTCAAGATATTCATTGAAACTGTAATAAAAGATATGAATGAATCATTATCCTAGGGAATAAAGGTGATAAAAAGTCTCACTAGAGTATGGTGGGGAGTTGATTCTACCACTATTTTACAAATATAAAAACCAATTATAAAATCTCATTTGGATGATGGATCCCAATTCATCAATACCACAACAATTAAAAATAAAGAAATACTATACACAACCCAATATGCAGCTTTGAGGACAATTCTGGGTTGCATGAGAGCAACACCAATAAATTTATTACTAACAGAAGCAAGCGAGCAATCCCTTGAGGTAAGAAGAAAATGGCTAACCCAAAAATTATTACTGAAAATCATGAAAATAGGGAACAACCATATTATAATGTTAATTAAGGAGTTTAGGGAGCTGGATAGAAATGGAAGTTATTTTGCTAACAGAGAAGTCTCATACCTGGTACAGGAATATGGAGAACTGGAAGAGAAAATAAAGAAATATGAAACACACCCCAGGCTTGAATTTGAATATAAATACCAAATAGGAAAAGTACCAACCTGTAGAACGGATATCAACAAACAGGATATAGATATTAGAGGAAAATTTGCGGAAATGATAGATGAGAAGTTTAATCATTATTATCAGTTTTACACAGATGCAAGTGTGGAAATAAGCACAAATGAAGCAGGGTTTGGTGTTTACTGCTCACAGGCAGATTACGCATTCTCGGCAAGACTACTCAATTTTACTCAGATCTGCACAGCGGAAACAGTAGCAATACACAAAGCTGTGGCTGTGTGTTTGGAGGAAAACATAAAAAGGAGCTTTATCTTGACAGACTCGCAAAACGCGGTGAAAGCATTGGATTGTGCTGTACAAATTCTGAAAATCTAGATCACATAATAGCAATGACTAAACAACAAATAATGGAAGCGAATCAAAATGGTTATGACTTAAAAATACTCTGGATCCCAGGACACTCAAACTTCAGAGGCAACACGATAGCAGACCAATTGGCTAATGTAGGTAGTAAGCTTACGGTCCCATATCCAATACAATTGGATGTAAAAGAATATATACTTAAAATTAAGAAACACCATGAAGAAATTTGGAATAATATGTGGAAGAAATTACTAAGGAAAAAAGGAGTTTTATCAGACTTTCCCAAAGGAACCTTGGTTCACTAATATGGAATACATAAATAGAAGACACATAACTGCGATAATCAGGATGAGAACTGGACACTGTCTAACTGGTCAACACCTAAACAGGCTGCGTATCAAGGATAGCTCAGCATGTGAGTGTGGGGAAGAGGACACTCTAGTACATAAGTTATTTGAATGCTGTAACCTACGTTGCTAATAATATGCAAACGCTAATCTCACTTGACTCAATTTTATTCAATCAACAAATAAACTATTATATTGAACTTCCTAAAAAATTGAAAAATAGAACTATAACTCTCTATAGTATTTAAATTATCCTGATATTTCATAATAGTCCATCTCAATCCGAGACGACATTTCTTTGTGTGATAAAGCTCCCCAGTCGTCCGGGAGCGAGAAGAGTCTATCTTTGGTTGTGCTATCTGTTAACTAATACACCTCTTCTAGAAAACAAATCATAGTAAAACTTGAGAAAATTGAGAAGAATTGAGAAGAGAGCGAGTCAAATCTTAGACAAAAGAATAAGCAGAAGAACTTAAGACAAAATACACTAAAGATTCTGAAATTCATAGGTATATTAGAATTTACTACAGGACGGGTGAAGGAGCGAGACGAACCGGAAATCTCCTTCAACGATAATTGAAAGAAAAAAAAAGTGGGTATAATCATCTACCAAAGTCAAAGATTCCCATTTTAGGATGTTGGAACTATCGGTAGTGTATTACACCGGTAATAATTTCGGTATTCAGCTGGCAATATTGCTACCTGAACAATACCAACAACATGGTATTTCGGCGACCATTTTTTGACATTGTCAAACTGATTTTTTAATTTGAAATTTTTATTCATATTTTTGCATTCTATTTATTTTAAAATCTTACGTGAAATAGTCATGACGAATACCACTCATTCAAGTTTGTTGCTTTTCGGTAATTTCGCTCATGACATTTTTGATAAAATCATTGCCAAGCAACAAACTTTCACACCTTTCGAAAATTTTGCCGACAAAATTTTTTCTCTTATGATATTAGGTATATATGATAATTCCACAAGTCAAAAATTTAGTAGCTATGATGTCAACACAAGCCTTTTCTACATAAAAAATTTGAGAGCATTGACAATTTTACATTGTATTGCCAAGATAAGTAATATGATTTTGACTTTTATCTTAAAAAAAAAAACAGACTTTAGCTGGCTCTTTGCTTTCGTTCTTCCAAGATTGTGTGGAAGCCTTCTTCGTTTGCCCTTTATGCAAATTTCTCAATTTTCTCTATCGTAGATTTTTTCTAAATTAAAATTTCCACAATTGAAAATGTTGTGTAATGAAATAAAACGCAGAAACTAAAAATCAATCTAAAATTTAACCATTTAATAAAACCTGTAGGCAGTGGCGGCTCGTGGTATAACATATTGGGGGTGCACATAATTTGTAATTCATAATAAATGCCGAAAGGGGGTGCCCGCCGCAGGCGCAGCCGGAGGCGCGAAATTTTTCGGGGTGCCACGCCCAGAAGTGTTTATTTTAGGCCTTTAAAAAAATAATTTATTGTAAGTGATCGTATGAGTTATGTGATGTGTTTACCTACCAATAATTAAAAATATTGTTAAGGGATTTCATATCTACCCTACCAAACAACCAACTAAGCTCAATTTAATACTTTTTTCGGTCTATCAAATCGTGGAAATTGAAGGATCTTATATCAATAAACTAGAAATTAAGTAACAAAGTAACTTACCTCGCTGAGTACATCGTCCTGGTCTAACAATTGTTTTTATACATAAATGTATTATAGTTTTCAATCTCACAATTCTCACAGACACGTTTTGTATTGAAAGATAAGAGTAAGATGTGATTTTGAGTTTTGATGTTTTTTAATTTTTTCGGATAAATGTACTAAATCTTTAACGCCGGATTTTGTCCATTCTGATGCTTCATCGCTTCCAAATAACAAACAGGGAAAACAGTAAAGACTATTACTAACATCACAACCGCACAACCAGTCAGTTTTTTCGTAAGTTTCCATTTTAAAAGTTAGTTTATAATCACGACTTTTGCATTTTGTTATGTTGGTGATTATTAAATTTGGCTTTGGACGGCCGACACATTTGATTTGGATTTTTTCCTCCAAAGAAAGCGAAGAAAATTTAATTGTTTTTAAATATTGCACGCTAAGGCTATCGGGGTTCAGAAATCCCGCCATTCTACACACAGTTTTCAGTTAAATCGCGCTCGAAATCGAAATAAATATAAAACAACGGCTTCCGATGCCAAAGTGCACTGACTACATGTGCACACCAGCCAGCTTAAAACATCGAACGTCGCTAGACCTTCGCGGGGAACAAAGAGTGCGGGGGGGCATAGTTCCACCAATTGGATTTAATATTGAAATGTGCAGTGAACGGGGCGATCAAGCGACGCGGTGGACGCTGTGATTCCAGCGTTGCCGGTTGCGTTTGTTTTGCTGGCGCATTTGGCCACTAATTTTTTAAATTAATACTTTACAGGTAGAATGTTAAAATTTGAAGAATGATAAAATTAAATTTAAAGTTGTTTGATATTAATTTGGGAGTGCACGTGCACATGTGCTCTTATGGAGGAACCGCCACTGCCTGTAGGAAATTATTCCGTTCATAATCCGATTTATTACTCGAGTCGTGAAATTTGACACCCTTCAGACCCAATTCGCCACTCCGCCCGACTGCATGGAGCAAAAAGCTCTTGGTTAGTTAAAATAAGTTACATTGTAACAAAACGAAAACGCATTACAATGTAAGAAGACGAGAGTTTCGCAATGAATAATTCCCAAATGCCCAAGGGGGAAATTGTTGTAATACAATAATTAACTTTTCATCGCAAACTGAAGAAGAGAATATTGTAATGTTGAAACAAGATTTTTCGCCAATGTACGAAAGTTAGAATACTTATGGGAAATAGTTCAGAACATGTGCTTCTAGTAACTGCTTTTTCCATCAACCACATATGTCTACAGTCTATAAAATACCGTTAGTTGATTAGAATAATAACCATAAATAATTCAACCATGAAAATAACCTATTATATCACACCAACTAAAATAATCCAAAATCTAAACAAAACCAGGAACATAAACGGCCAATTGTTTAGTCTGAGTGCAACGCACATCCTCGTGCAATTCTAGTTAAAAATATTTCGGCGTTTAATAAACGAAAACGACTAGACGTGGTGGGCGATAAAAAATGCACCGTATACTAACAGACATTTTGAAAGCAGGAGATTTTCTTTAGCAGGTTTATTGAGGAAAACATTATCATGATGAATTTGTAATAAGACTGTTTTTAGATTATTTCTTTTCAAGGAAATGTGAAATATGTAATAGCAGAAAATCCTCTTGATGTAAGTAAGTATCACAAACAACTGAATATGAAAAATGTATGAAGGCTGATGTTATAGCAACAACAATAATTATTTAGTGTGTCTCAGCCAATTTACCTACTAGACTACTAGAGATAAAACATTTCAGTGGAACACAATTTTTACAACACGAAGTATATCAGAATTGAAGCCAGCTGGCAGACATATAGATGAAAACGCGATAATACATGGAAGAAATATTTAATGGAAATCTAAATGATGGAATGATTCTGCCAGATATTTGTAATGAAAATGTCCGAAAGCGAAACGAAAAATAACTTGAACGAGAAATCATCATAAAAGAAGCAAATAACATCCACGCACTGAACAAAGACATAATTGTAGAAGAAGTAAATATACCCAGAAAATTTTTATCGAAAAGGAAGAAAAGTATAATATATCGTCGCATATACCCTGCTGTCTGAACGACTATCATTTGAATCCAGATTTTGACGATGTTCCTGTTCAACAGGACATTTTGAGTCAGATGTGCCACAACAGATATATCCAGAAGCTATATCACGGTAGACAAGTATATTAGAAAGAAGCAGTTCAGAGTCTTAGAAGACTGTGAAAATGGAAAGGAATAAGGAATTATAGACTCGAAAAGGGTGTTTAGTGGAAAAAATGGTAATGGAGAGGTGAAAGATAAAGGAATATTAGTCGCTCCTTGGCTTGTACAAAGTGTCTCTAATAATGATGTGTATGCATGTGTCACCAGAATGGCAAGTATTATCAATTTTTTGTTACTACATGTAAAAGACAATTTGTTGGTCTTGCTTGATATTAAATCTACGCTGAGTTCAGGTATATAGAACTGCCTGAAAATCTCAGTCCTTAAAGAATTAAATTTGGTATGTAAACTGTAAACAACATGCGTTTTAAGTTTAATGGCAATCTAATAAGGCTAAGCTTTCAGCGATTCAAGAAAGATCCATATTTATATTTCAATGAAACCACATAATGCTTTTCTTTCCCCATTTCACTTCTTACCAGGCAGTTTTGAGCAGACTGACCAAATAATTGTTATCGACTCTCTAATTTAAGTAATTAATAAAACCCCGATTTAATTTAGGTGATAAAGGTTGATCTATTTATGAAAATTACAATAAGCTTCTTCAAGAGAAAAGAAAGAAAGTCTTTACATTAGCTGCCTGCGATGAAGGGTAACAGCTAAGTGATCCCAGCAGCACCTCGATGGTCCGAGGTTCCTATGGTCTTTTTGCCTGCGCTTGGGTACTTTATGACGACCATAAATCCATAATCCGTTTAGGTACCCCAATATACTGTCGTCAAAGTTTTCGACGATAACATACTTTTTTATTTCTATGATGATACAAATTAGTAAGAAGCAAAAGTATAGACCCAAAATCTCCAAATTGCTGCACCAAAGTGTTAATCCGTCTCCTTCTGATACAGTAGAGCCCATAAATAGATTCGCTAAAAGGAAGACCCCTTCTCGTATGTAAGGAATATTGTCAGCAAAACTAAATACATAGTATCCACATTTATTTTAAGTGGCTTCGGTTCAGATGCGTACGGTACGTTCCTTTCCCGTGTCCTGATTGACACGGACAGCACGCGGATGGTTGGCAACCGGCCAAGCAGCCCTATTTTAGAATGACCGTAAGCCAGAAGGTATTTATACAAAATCAAGATGCCTTGCGACCAGTTGTTGTTTGTGTATCTTCGCTAATAATTCTCTCTTTGCCCGTACCCATTCGTTCTGCACGAAGACTTTTTTCAGTCTGTTTATATACGACAATAATAATTATTGTAACTCATATATTGTGTACCTCATACGATTTTGAGTTGAAACAGCGCGGAAATTAGGGGAGGATTTTCTAGCACATTGAAGGATATTTTTGTCATGAAAAGTGTGTTAAATCAGATTTTTTTCTACACCATACCTAGATAAAACACCAACCTGTGCTCTTGTTTATCACCATTTCTAAGTGAGTGAAGACAGTGAAGTGTTTATCAATTAATGAGAACATCTTTCCAGATTGCAAAAAAGTAGGGCATAATACCTGCTACCTTTATATGAAAAAATGTCATAAAAAGTTACAGGTAGTAAAGTCCGACAAATACCATTTTAAAGTCACGTGATATTGGTGGCAAAAAACGTATGTCCATTGATTATGTCGTTCATATCACCTACAAAATGCTACTGGTGATTAATTACTATTGAATTTTAGGATATGTTCCCACTAGCATTTTACAAACGCGTTTATGAAGTAGTATTGACCAATCAGAGGGCAATTTTAATACTTGCAATTGTTGCGAGACTCACTTTTGTCGTATCTGCTGTCTGTTGTAATACATTCTGAACTTAAACTGGGTACCCGTTTTCTATTTGCTTCTTTTCGAGTTGGAAAAAGGTTAATATAGTCAAAATTATTAGCTGTGTTTGTTCATTGTATTATTTTCGAAAATAACTTTGACAAACTAATTGATGACAGTGACGGATTCTATTTCAGGTAAGAATATTATGAAGAATAATTAGACAGCAATTTTTTTGTCAATTTTACTATCACCGCTGTTTGAGATGTATTCAACAAGGATAGAGAAAAATCACGTGACTTTAAAATGGTATTTGTTGGACTATAGATATGCGCTATTTCTTTAGCATCCTATATAAACAATATGTTGATAACATCTTCATTATTTCAAAAAAAAATTCAGATTTCATAACTCAGTAATTCAATTCACGCTAAAATACAATTTTCTCTCAAAGGTAAGATTATTGTAAACTACCATTTTGAGGTTTTTCGAACAAATTTCACAATAAAGACCGTAAGCCACCTCTGAAAGATAACTTCAATGAATCGAGATTATCATTATTTTGAAATATTTTTATACTCTCCGACAACTTAGGTAACAATGACAAGAGCTATACATATAAAAGTAACTTAATATCATTTCATCCTCCTTTTCCATGTAATATTCTTCTCGAAATTTTAATTACGTATTCCCATGAGGACCAGTCTTGATCACAACACCAATATTGGGACAATAACGTCTCGATCTCTGATTCTGAAATCTAACAGGACTATAGAAAAAACCAAATAAATTTTTTGCAGGAGACTTTCCGTCTTTCATTTAACCGAAGGTTTTGAAATTTGATACGACTCAAGCTTCTCATGCTTTTGAATTAGTTTTTCATAACACGTTGACGTGCGCTTTTCGATTTTCGTTCAATATCCTGACGAGCGTTATGAAGCCTTTGTATTATCAGCTTGACTTTGTTTTGATGACCAGTTGTTTTCCTCGTAGAAAGAACTCATCGTCATTATTCCAAAAGTTGCGAATCTAGATGCTTCTCACGTCTAGGACAGCCTTCAATTATTTGTTTCTAATACTCTACAACTTCAGCTGCGAATTGAAAGATTGACAATTCTCCTCTTCTGGTAATGAAGTAGGTGAGCGAATTAAAGCATCTGGTATAAAATGGTCTCTCTGTGTGGTAGGAGCACCGAAGCTTGTTCCACCGGCCTCCAGTTCTCTTGTTTTTGAACGGTGTTCAACCATTTGCTCAGCACAAATTCTACCTACTTGAGTAGAAGTGGCGACGCCAGTGTTTTATGTTAGGGGGGGGGGCACTTGATTTTACTTATTGCTTTGCTTTTAAATCAATAAAAAAAGCTATGCATGGTAATATTGAGGTAATAAAAAACAGAGAAGTAGGTATAGATACTTAATAAATATCAACTTTAATAACTTCAATTATCTAGGTATTTAGGTATATTGAAACATACAAAAAAAAGCATCAACGTATAAATAAAACATATCCTATCCAAGTAAAAAAATATTTAACCGAAACCTAAAGTGGAAAGATTCTTCTGTTATTATGTTTCTTAGCAAAAGTATCAACGATATTCTTGAAATACATATTTTTAATGCGATTTTTTTCAATACTTAAAATAGATACTGAAGAAAGTCTGTCATTAGGCATTGTAGTTCTTGCATAAGTCTTAACTCTAGTTAAACGAGAGAATGATCTTTCTGGAGAACCAGTTGATGTGGATATTGTCAAAGCGATTTTTGTTAATACTTAGATATTTTCAAGAACTGGATAATATTCTAGCATTTGGTTTCTGTTTTTTTTGAAAAGTAATCTTTTTGAAAGAATACATTTAGTTTTAAATGTTTCTTCTTCCCAATCTGTGCAAAATTATTATAGGAACCAGCAATGGATAAAAGGTCTGATCCATTTAAAAAGTTTTCGTGTCCTGGCTGCAATGAACCTAATCCATTAATAATATAACTTCTTATTATTCGAGAAACGAGACGCATCTAAACATTCCGGTATAGTATTCGGCACCTAGACATATTTCATTGGTACGTTTGAATTCGGATCGCCAATTAATGCGGAGAGCCGAAATCCATACTTGAATGTTAAACGGTGCTGAGCATCAGGTCGGAATGGTTCAGTAGCAGCAGGTATGTGGAGTGCCGGATCTAAGGTCATAATGTTAAGCAGTGCCCAGCTGCAGGTTAGAATGTTGCTCCGTCAGCGCGGCACAAAATCAGCAAACGTAATTTTTATTTACTTTTTGCCACATACATATAAGAATTATTTATTTTATTTGAACAAAACATTTAAAAAATCTTAGACAAATTATTGGACAAGTAGGTATATATCTAATGGCCCATGCGATGTGATTTCGCGCTAGGAGGTTTATTGGACTTGACTGCTAGAGCTAAATTTCATTTCTGTTTTATATGATTTTTTGGTGTTTCACCGTGTGCTGAGCAACCACTGGGTAAACGTTTACTACCTTTGGTAACTCCTGAGCGCCGCCTACTTACTGATTTTGTCTGAACCCTAATTTGCTAATATGAGTATTATGCCGATGTCGTAGTGGCACCCAACTACCAGCCAATGCTTAAAAAACTTTGCTTTTTTTATGTTTTCCTACGAGCGTGCGCAAAGTAGTACTTTTCCGCACGCATTTCCGGGCTCAAAGTTACACTTTTCCGCACTCAGTGCGGATACAGGCCTTATCCGCACTGAGTGCCGAAAAGTAAAAATAATTGTCAAGCAACAATAAGTGCACCTGTCGACTTTGACACATGATGACAAATTTTTATTAATTAACTAATTAATTAAAAATAATTGAACAAATTATCGTTTTTTTTTTTTTTTCTTGTTACCTACCTGATATGAAGCTCGTAGGAAAAATGTTGTTCCTAACACATGCGCAAAGTGTCTTTTCCGCACACAAACACGTATCCGAACTCCGCTTCGGGTCGTTCGTATAACTGTGTTTGCGTGCGGAAACGTAACACTTTGCGCACTTGTTAGGCAAATAACTATTTTCAACCGCTGAACAGCTTTGTTTACTGTTCAGTACTATGTTTTTCTCTAAAATGTAAGCACAGTAAATTTTTTCACCGCATCGAAAGTGTTTGAATGATTCAGACAAACTCATCTTGCATGTAAAACACAAGCAACGTGCCAAACCGCATCCGCTGCAAAATTGTACGAAAGGGGCGGACAGCTGATTGAATATAAAAACCGCGCCAAATGCATGGCAACATTCTGACCTGATGCTCAGCACTGTTTATAACATCTTGACCTTAGATTCGGTACTACACATGGCTGTTGCTACTAAAGCATTTCGACCTTAAGTTCAGCACCTTTCAACATTCAGGTACGAATTTCGGCTCTCTGTATTAATTGGCGATCCGAATTCAAACGGACCAATGAAATAGGCCTAGGTGCCGAATCCTATACCGGAATGTTTAGATGTTTAGAGAAGCTCGAATTGTCGCCAGTTACCGTCCATAATTTGTCCACTCTTTCCCAAATGGCATCTCAACATAAGCTTTGATCTCTCATTAATTGTAGTTGCTGAAGAACCTCTTTTACCAAAATATTTGCACGAGCATAGTCCATATCTCTTATTTGCAAATAGTCAGATAAAGAAGATATTATGCTGAGAATATCTTCAAAGCAAACTATGTAAGTTATAAATGTTTTGGTTAAGGAATGTAGCAATCCTTTGGATTCCAGCCCTATCAGTATTGCGAGATGAAACTAAATATAAGGTAACATACAAGGATTCAAATGTGTCTTCATGCACGCTACACATTTTGTACTGAATTCACCATCTTGTCTGTTGAAGCTACTTCAGTTCTTTTGGTTGCTTACCAGGATAAATTCTTTTTTGTACATTCATAAATTCCGTGTGTATAGATGAATGCCTTATAAAAACATACAACTGTTTCGCAATGTTAAAAAATTGTGAAGGCTCCGGAATACCTTTTTAGCAGTCTACGATTGCCAAGTTTAGGACATGATTGTTGCAATGAACGTAAACTGCACTGGGTACTTCTTTTTTGAACAATCTGACTTATGGATGTACCTCACAATTATGGCAATTTGCTCTTTTTTTGATAAATCTTTGGTTTCGTCGGCTAAGACTGAATAAAATTTAGCTTCGCCAATTTCGTTCCTGCCGGATTGCAGAACTTTATCAAAAAAAAGTATTTATAATAACTCATTTTGTATACTGGAATGAATGTATTTTGGGTTACCCGCATCACTTGAAATTTTGAAAAAAATACAGGGTCGTGATATGCAATGAACTCCGTTAGTTCTAGACAGTTTCCTTTATTCGCACTCCCACTGGATTCATCGTGTCCCCTTTGCGTAAATTTTAATTTACAACTTAATAGAAGAAATTCAGCCAGTGTTTTGTTGTAATAGCGATTTTCTTCAATAAGTTGTTGTTTTTATTTTTAATTAAATTTTCTACGCCGACTACAGATGGATCTTCGAAACTACCTAAATTTTACCAAACATTCTTTGTGAGCTAATGAGCTGCTTATACAGGGTGGCCAATTGAAAACGAAACAGAGGTGATTTTGGGCTCCTCAAGAGATTTAAGAAAAAATTCTCTAACCCGTCGATTTTTGATTTGAGGGGGAACCATTTTTTTGGCATTTTCACCACCTGGGGGGCAAAGCCCTAGCTGGGGTGACAAGGGCCCCCGAAATTTTAAATGGAATGAGTGGTCGAGTGATACCTTATTTTGAAGCTATTTTTATGTAGATTATAACCCCTGAGTTTCACATCGTTACTATTTACCTAGCCATTACAGGGGCTAATTAACGCTACTAAAACATGTTGGGATATTTTGTATTTGAAAAAATGCTTTAAAACCAAAATCATTCAAGTAAATGCTGAAAATGACCCCAGAAAAAAAATCTAACGGGCTTAAATCTGGAGATCGTGGGGGCCACTCAATAGCTCGTCTTCTTCGAATCGATTGCCCTGGAAACGTTTGGTCCAAATATTGACAAATCACTGCAGCATAGTGGGGTGGCGCACCATCTTGTTGAAATATTAGACGGTTTTCCATGTATCCGTTATCATTCTCTAGTATCTCCACCAATTCTGGATGAATCGCATCTTCTAACCACTCTGGGTACATTTCTCCTGTTAAATTTATAGGTAAAAGAGGGACCACGGTTATCCAAAATACTAGCTCAAACGCTCAAGTAATCTACATTTTCATAACGCCCTAGGACGTTATTTCGCACGTATTATACCTGGAAATACAGGGCTTCCATTTCAAAAATTGCCACCCACGTTATCTGCGTAAAGAGGCATATTTGCAGAAATCGCCAAAACCCGTCAACTGTATTGAAGGGGAAGGGTTTTTACGTAAAACTGGACTTCGCCCCTTCAACCCTCTAAGCCCTAGGGCTACCTTCCCAAAATTTTTGAATGAAACAGGGGGTCGAGTTAGTGTTTCATTCAAAAATTTTGGGGAGGTAGCCCTAGGGCCTCTTTACGCAGATAACGTGGGTGGCAAGTTTTGAAATGAAAGCCCTGTACTTCCAGGTATAATACGTGCGAAATAACGTTCTAGGGCGCTATGGAGATGTAGATTATTTGAGTGTATGGGCTAGCATTTTTGGTAACCGTATTTACCTATACCTCTTTTACCTATAAATTTAACAGGAGAAATGTACCTCGAGTGGTCAGAAGATGCGATTCATGCAAAATTGGAAGAGATACTAGAGAATGATAACGGATACATGGAAAACCGTCTAATACTCCAACAAGATGGTGCTCCACCCCACTATGCTGCAGTGGTTCGTCAATATTTGGACCAAATGTTTTCAGGACAATCGATTCGAAGGAGAGGAGCTATTGAGTGGCCCCCAGGTTCTCCAGATTTAAGCCCGTTAGATTTTTTTTTTCTGGGGTCATTTCCAGCATTTACTTGATTGATTTTGGTTTTAAAGCATTTTTTCAAATACAAAATATCCCAACATGTTTTTGTAGCTTTAATTAGCCCTTGTAATGGCTAGGTAAATAGTAGCGATGTGAAACTTAGGGGTTATAATGTACATAAAAATAGCTTCAAAATAAGGTATCACTCGACCCCTCATTCCATTTAAAATTTTGGAGGCCCTTGTCACCCTAGCTAAGGCTTTACCCCCCAGGTGGTGAAAATGCCAAAAAAATGGTTCCCCCTTAAATAAAAAATCGACGGGTTCGAGGGTTTTTTCTTAAATCTCTTGAGGAACCCAAAATCACCTCTGTTTCGTTTTCAAATGGCCACCCTGTATGTGCAGTAAACCCTGAATTTGATTCTAAAGCTTTTTTCCACCTATTATAACCAATGATACCTAAATGATTTTTCCTTCATATCCGCTGTGTGAAAGAATCTATATAGAAACGCTTCGTTTCATATTGCTGAATAGTCCCACCAAGGAAATGTGTTATACCAGTTTTTGTTAAACGCCTTTAAATCATCACATATTGCTGCTACTAGATATTCTCTTAAAAGCGGTTGTGAGGGTGGATCATGAAGAGTTTTTGATAAATCTAAGGGGGTAGAACACTGGCTCCAGTTATTTTCCGCTTGCTCCTCATTACAACTTGACGTTGACGATTCATTGATATCTTCACTCGATTATCCGTACTTTCTGTGCTATTTTCATCTATTTCTTCTTCCTGCCTATTCTCAGTAACCTCATGTCGTTGAAAAAATGGAAAACAATCTTTTATTGATCCTTCACTGTTGGTCATGAACATACATTTTTAAGTCAACTCCCCACCTAATAGTCCAGGAGGTGGCGTCGAAAATATGCAAGAGTTTTCTGAAGGCTAATATTTTCAAAATATTTAGGTCGTACTTTAGTGATAGAATGCCTGTGTACAGTCAGCACTACCCAGGTATAATAACTTAAATTTCACCAAAACCTAGAAAAAAATAATGTAAATCTGAAAATCCGCAGGACTAGTTGAATTAGTGTGCTGAACAACATACTAAAAGTCCCAAAGCAAAATATGCCGGCTTCATGTAATTTTTGACAAAATAAAAATGTTGTTGCCCTTACAATAACGCATATAACTTGTTATTGAGGCTATATGAATGCAATGGTGCTTACCAACTCAGTTTATATTATTTTAGTTGAAATTGCGTATCAAGGAATAATCGAAAGATGTAACAATGTCGCTGAACTTAAAATTGAGGCGTGTTTACTGCAGTCGCAGACTGTACTTCCTGGTACTTGGAGATTGTTAGTGATCTGGACTGCTTCAGCATTTTTTAACTGCATGCTTTAACAGATTTATAGGACGTAGAGGTTTATGCACCAACATTTATTCGGATAATGCTACAAATTTCATTAGTAGTAATAATGAATTAACTTCTCTCTACACATTTTTACAAGAAACTTCTACTCAGATGCATTTCTCAGAATGTTTTTCTGGGCAAGGCATATATTAGATGGCATTTTATCCCACCACGCTCACCTCACTTTGGGGGGTTGTGGGAATCGGTTATAAGGGCAGCCTAATCACTTCTCTCAGAGGATCCTAGAGATCTAAATGTCCTTACACCCGTCTATTGGTTCCTCACTCAGAGAATTTTCTCAAAAATACTTGCAAGATATTAATATCAACTTGAATTTTTGGCCATGTAATGTGCAATAAACGCCATTGTAACTCTATTTATTGACGACCTAGCATCTGGAAAAAAATATTCGGTATTGATAAAGCAGGTAATATTGGTCCACATTTATCACTCGATTTCCCAAAATAAAAATTCTTATTGGATCTACTGCTACCCGCTCATCGTTCTCGCAATTAGATCCTGGAGAATGTGGTGATAGAAAGTTATTTATCTTTGAATGAGTTAATAAATGATTGGCATGTGGGATTGGTATTTCTAAATCTATGATTTTAAAATCTAAGATTTTTTATACTGCCGAAAAAATTCTCCAAAAGTTCTTGATTAAAATTTCCTATCGAAAGCAAGCTGAAGCCATTCACTTTTAATTATTGCCAGGGATACCGAAAGCCCTTCAATGTGTGAATCCAGATGTTCACTGAAGGAGCCACATACTTTGCATTGTTGGTTTTTAGAAATTTAATCGACACAAATTTTTTTATAGGGTTTTTCGAAAAGGCCATGGTAGGGAGGAATCATCAAGGGCACATCAGGATCAGAGGTCGTTTTCATCAGGTAAATTTATAACTTTGGCACCATTAGCGCTGTCAAAACAACAAGCAAATCTTATAGCCCTTTGGTCTTTGGTAGTCTTAAAGCAAAAATTTTTTCTCTGTTGACTATCTCCGTCCTTTTGGTGCAACTTTTTGCTGTTTTAATTGACTCATGATAGAGTTAAATCACTGTTCAATCAACTTGGCTTGCATGAAAACTCCCGTTTCTGCAAACTTATTCCTAGTTTGAAATCTGCACCACTACATCCAATTCAACGGCTAGTTTTGTCAAAATGACGGTTGCATACTCTATAATTGGTCCGTACTTTAATTCCATCGAGAAGAGTTTTTGGTTACTAACGTTTTGCAGCCATATATCAAATACCTAAATAGAGAGAAATTTATCAGTAGAAATACTAAGCCGTTTCTACGCCGAAACTTATATAGGTATTGACAGCAACACACAATATGTATAATAATATCCTGTATAAAACCCCAAATACCCGCCTATGCCTTTTTCTTCATCAAGCTGGCATAGGACGACTTAGGATTTTCAATATGTTGTTCAGTACACTAAATAGAATAACTCTACCAAATTTCAGATTTACATAAGTGGATCCTTGTTCTTATCACGTAATACGGTCTCTTCTTGTTGGTCACTCAACTAAACTGTTATGTATTGTCCTGACGGCTTTTTCCAGTTGCCCAACGTTCTTAATCACGGAAATGACCACCTCGTCCTTAGTTATGCTTTCTACATTTCTTCCAGCTAGTCTGTAGGGTTTGATGGTAATTTTACCTAAATTGTTATTCAAAATGCCTTCTTCAAGTGCTACTATTTGGAAATTTCCTGCGATATTCCATGTAATAGCTAGTTCAATACTATTTGATGACCACGTCCAGTGGGTAGCCATATTGGTCAACTGGTACGATGATGATGAGGATAGCTTTTCTTTCGTCTTTGTGTTCCAGTTGTCCAACTCCGTTAGCATGCCTGATGTTGGATTTCCAGGCTATAGATTTTCAGTTGGGATCTCTATTGATGATGGAGAGACTTCTTTCTTGCAGCAGATCCCGAATGTTCTCTTCCAATATTTGATATTTGGAAAGAAAGTAATTATGGTCTAGGAGGCAGTGACGATTTTCAGCACTTATTTTCCCAGTCAGGCAACATGGATAGAATTGTAGGGTTAGTAATTCTAAGCAAAATTCATATATTTTAAAGGGGGGTTTTCCGGTGGATTGAGGCGCAAAATGCGTTAGAGCTTACGAATGCACGGCCCTTTTTTTTCCAGTGCTAAAAATAGGTCTACTAATTAATGAGAAGTATACTGAAGTTACGTAAAAAAATAGTCCGGCTAATCTGTGAGTATGGATAATACGTCTGGCAAGTGAAAAATTGAAGATTCGAAAAATTTCAGCCAGACTCACTTTTCACTATCTGAGATAAGCCAAATTGCTATTTTCATATACTTTAGGTTCTATTGTAGTGAATGTGAAATATTTATGACTGGGACGACGTCCTTTGACCTCGAACAACAAGCAACGAGAGACTTGGTCAATTATTCACGAAATATGCAATAGAGCCAATAAACCCCCAAACATTAGTGTTGATACCTTAAATGAGTACTACTTTTCGGTCGCCAGTAAGCTGACTGAAAATCGACATTGTGACAGATATCCTCTCACTATCTTTCTAGTAGGAACACACAACTGAATCTCTTCATGCCTTTTTTCCAACGTCTACCTATGATATTCGTACTACCATCATTGCTATGAAAAATAAAAAAGCTGCTACGGACGATGCCATCTCTTTATAAAAATACTAGAGACTCTACCAGACATCGCTATCATGATCCTAGCTGATGTTATTAACATTTCCCATTATGTCAGGTAGGTACCTATTTTCCCACCCTACCTCAAAAACCACATAGTTATTCCGTTGTACAAGGGTGGTAATTAGTCTGCTCCATCGAACTATAGGCTCATCTTCCTGTTGGCTACTCTCTCGAAGTTGGTTGAATCTCTTGTGAAGTATCGTTTCGTTGACCATCTCAACGGCAACAATATTAGAGTGGGCTCTGTGAAGTAGGCAGGCACACTTGAAGCACAAAAGTTAAATTTTACATAGTTGTTCAGCGCTTCGTTAGTGCTTGAATCCCTAAATTAGTAACCCTTGTATTTTCGGGGATATTTCGGTTTTTTGAAATCGCCTGCTTACTTTACACCCAGTAGGAACAAGGGAAGTACGAACGTTCAGTTACAGATCAATAATTGGTGTTTCGTAAGTTCTTCAATGTGCTTCGATTCCCAAATTAGCAACCCTTTATATTTTCAGAGATATTTTGGTTTTTAGAAATCGCCTCCTCACTTCACACCCAGCAGAAACAAGGGAAGCAGTAAGATTTAGTTACAGATAAATGGTTAGTGATTCAATTTTCAAATTAGCAACCCTTTATATTTTCAGAGATATTCCGGTTTTTAGAAATCGCCTGCTGACTTCACACCCAGCAGGAACAAGGGAAGCTCCAATGTTAAGTTAAAGATAGATGGTAAGTGCTTCGTTAGTGCTTCAATTCGCAAATTAGCAACCCTTATATTTTCAGGCATATTTCGGTTTTTAGAAATCGCCTGCTCACTTCACACCCAGCAGGAACAAGGGAAGCACCATGGTTCAGTTACAGATGAATGGTTAGTGCTTCAATCCCCAAATTAGCAACCCTTGATTTTTAGAGATATTCCAGTTTTTAGAAATCGCCTGCTTAATTCATATATAGCAGGAACATTGGAAGCACCAACATTCAGTTGTAGGTGAATGGTTAGTCCTGGTCTATAACATTTGTGATAAGATGAATGTAACGGCTGCTCCAAAGACAAACTAAGGCCGATAGTTATTCGTCGACTAATAAGGATTATTGATCGGCAAATTTGTCTTGTAGATAGTTGTTATACCAGTAAGTTTTGCGGAAGATGAGTAAACCGGCCTAAGCGTTAGGAAGCACTTAGTACCTACTAATGATATTTATAAGTAATTCAGACCAGAGTTTATGCTGTTCATATTCTCGCTTCTCGGTCCTGGTAGGGTGAAATCAGCAAACGATTGCAAAAAGTCGAAATATCTCTGGAAGTATAAGAGTTGTTAAAAGCTGAGGTGGTGCATCATGAAGCACTAACGAAGCACTAACAATTTATCTACAACTGACCGTTGATGCTTTCCATGTTCCTTGCTGGGTGTGAAGGTTTGAAAGTTATTTACGTAACCGTGAACAGTGTGTAATTTCAGGCGGTCTGTTGTCTTGCCAACGACTTATTTCGCGAGGAGTTCTTCAGGATTCCGTGCCTAAGCCTATCCTCTTTTTAACCTACATCAACGATCTAATCGATCTGAATATTTCTGGAATATTCACGTTGTTTGCGGATGATGTGACTATTTTTTGGAGTAACAAAGACTCGAACCTACTGCTAAGAGGTATCGAGTTGGATTTGGCTAGGTTCAAGGAATGGTGTGATTCAAAACTTCTCTGTTTAAACATGTCCATCTCTGTCTATTGTCTCTCCCACAGCCAGTTCTAAATTTTTTGAACTAACTATCGACGAACATCTTAAATTTGAATCCCATATTGCCAAAGTTAATAAGAAACTGGTATCAGGCTGTTTCGCGGACTTGGTAGAGGTTGCCCGTAACGTGTATTTTGCCCTTGTGGAGTCACACCTCAGGTATGCCTTACCATTCGGGGGAACATGTTTCCAGCACCAATTCCAGTCCGTTTTCGTGCTGAAAAAGAGTGTTGTACGCAACTTTTCAATCCCACATCAAAGGACCCTTTTTTTACGGAACAATAGGTATCCTTACGTTGCTATCTTTATTTATTTTGGAGACTGCTTGCTTAATACTTGGAAATAAACATAACTTTCCAAGTAACCGGCAGGTTTATCGACTTCGTCAGCCCAAGGCTATTCCGTTGCCAATACCTCACTCAACTCTGATAATAAAATTTATAATCATGTTGATCCGCAGGCATACAATCGCTTCAGGCCTTTCGACGGGTCCTGAGAAGTTCCTTGATTGAGAAAGCCTATTACAGGATCGATGAGTTCTTTGAGCGGGAGGGGCGCCTTTGACTGTTCAGGATATCTTGTATTGTTATAGTTTTCAAGTATAGAAACTGTTTATTAACGCATTTTAGCCCTCAAGTCTGACAGCCTGTTTGCTGTCCAGTGATTTTTTTGTCTTGCATGCTGTATTTGTTTGCACTGTGAATAGTGTGAAGTGCCTTTGTTTCTTTTTTTATTTTTTTGCAGGATCTCTTTTACTATTGAGTGTTGTCATGTTGATTTTGTCAATTTTAATAATTTTATAGCTTAGCTTAGTGATTGTAGATACTGTTTTGTCATTAAGAATGGGGACATTCACCATATTTAAATTTCATTGGTTGATTATTTTTAATCAGTTGTATTAACCAAAATAAAAATACCCTTGCTTCCAGTTGAGTTTAAAATGTTCTAATTTTGTTTAAAATAATGCTGTTTTCATCCCACATATTTAAACGTGCTGGAATAGCGCCATTGTATGACGTATATACACTTTCCGACCAATAAGAATCGTTCACAATAGCTCTGGCGCATATCTTATATGCTTTCCTTGTCTAAGCTCTGAAGAGTGACAATGATGAAACTCCTCATTCGTTATTTGCATCTTGTTCGCTTAACGCGGTCAACATAACCTCTTGACAGTTAGACAGTGCAACGTTGCCAAACTGAGTGTCGTGATTCCTTTAACATGACGGGACATAAATCCTTTTTCAACACTAGAAAAACTGTTGTTCTGCAACTAAACCTACTAGCAATTAAAAAATTACATTAATTTTATAACTGTAGTCCAAAATATACAACAAAAAACTATATAATGCAAGGATAAGAACGAGGTTTCTAGAGGCAATCTTGGAAATCAACAATGACAACGACAATCTGACAACGTACTTATTTGCAGTATATTTTTGCTAGTTGTAGGGACTGACGTCATATTCGGCGGGTTTTCTGCGGCGTTTGAAATGCTGCTGAATTTATATTTTTTATTAAAAATTAACGACAACTTAAATGTTCCCCAAAATAGCGCTATTAGACTTAGTTTGTGTTCTAAAATTAGAAAAAATAAATAAAAAAGAAACACTAAATATCCCCATTATTGCAGCTATAATACTTCTTGGACAATAAAGTACTTTTTATTCATTGATACCTTTCTATCTCAGGCTCAGGCTGTCTTCATTTCAACGGTAAGTAATGCTTCTTCAAATAATGTATCCAGAAAAAGTTTATGCCACTCCTGTTGTGAACAGTACTACTTCTTATCTACCAGCCTGTTGCATCGATGCATGTCCCTTCTCCTGTTAGAGATATAGGAGTAATAAGGTAACTTCGTCCACGGATAGGATGAGGGACCTGGCGGCTTTGAGCACCTAGATTTTATTGTTCTTACCCGTTATTCTTGTGTGGTCGTAGTTCAATATGTCCTCTCTAAGCCTATTAGGTACAGTTTTATTTAGGCCGTGCCTGGTGTCTTCATTGCGGCATTTGATTTTAGGAAGGACAGGTTTTTCTGTGTTAACATTTTCTTCCTCATGCTGACTGAAGCTCTCGTTCAGTGATCTTTTGGGCTTCCACCTCCATTTTTACAACTGGGACTATAGGTGGATTCTTCAGTTTGTGACTTCTTCCTTTTCCAAAGGGGTTCTTCCCAGAGCATAACCTCTCTGCTAATCTGGGGATGTCATTCAAAGTTATTCTGTTCTTTTTTTTTTCGCCATCATTATTCTGATTTCTACTTCAACGGTAACACTTAATTTGAGGTGGAATAAACTGGATAAGTTTTATGTCTATTGGTACCAAGACTAGTACCTTGCAATTCCTTCATCGGACCGAAATTCCTCTTTCCGCACTAGGCGGTGCACTGCCAGTTACTCTGGAAAGTAGTGACAAACGTGCAGGTGACCTAGAGGCCTAGCTTTCCTTAGCCTCTACTGCCATTTTAAGGTGCAGCTTTCCTTCACTCAGGCGGTGGTTTTCTCTGGGTTGTTCCACCACCATGTTTATGAGGCTCTTGGATTTCACATTTTATCGCCGCCTATTTTTGCCAAATTTTACTGAGATTTGCAGGGCTCATCCAAAATGTAGATACTGGAATTGTTATCCCCTCCCCCCAAAAAAAAAAAAAAAAACTAGGAGCAATAAATAATTCCCTTAAGCCATAACCATTAATTTCTATCTACACCTGCACATTATCTATTTCAAAGCATGAAATTTTGAAAAAAAAAGTTCTGCCACACATTATTCTTAGACCATAAATGAAGCAGCTATAATTAGAAGACTATACTATATCCATGGAACCAAAAAAGCGGGCCAAAACACTTTCCGTGCGTGATCGAAGCATGATCGGCACGTGGCTTTGCATCTATTGGGCTAAAATAAACAAACCCCTCACGCTGGCCAATCGGATTTACCTGCAATCTGTAGGGGACTTCCAAGGTAGGGGAACTTATTGCTTTTGGCCTAATCGTTACAGGGTCGGTGTTACATTTTACGGGATATTTAGTAGTGATTTTTTTTATTAGTTTTAAAGTTTTAAATTATTAAAATGTTGGATGAAGAAGCTGCTAATATGTGTTTCAACACTCCACCTCAAAAGAGACCAAAAAAATTGCCTTTCAATAGTAATGAAAAAAATTTAATTATGAACATTTACAAAAATGAAGTCGAAGCAAATCCCGAATTGTTAGTTGATGAAATCGTGCGAAAAGTAGGAAACATTGCTGGAGTGTCTCCAAGTGGTGTTTATGCCGTTATGAGAGAATCTAAACAAAAGCAATTATTTTCGGATTTAAAGCCATACCCCTTACGAAAGAAATTTATTGACAAGGTAGACGATTTTGATAAAAAACGCTATCAGAAGGAAAGTACATCAATTTTTTTTCCGGAACCAAATGCCAACAATAGATTCAATTCTCAAAGATGTAAATGATGATCCTGATCTACCAGATTTCAAAAGGTCGACATTCCACAAGTTGTTGAAAGAATTAAGTTTTAAATTTAAAAAAAAGAGGGAGAAATAGTTTGTTGCTCGAGAAACCAGAAATTGTATTGTGGAGACGAGATTATTTAACGAAAATACGGGCCTATAGAAGAGAAAATAGGAAAATTTACTACCTGGATGAAACGTGGGTGAACGCAGGCCACACTAAGTCTAAAATTTGGGTTGATGAATCCGTAGGTTCTTCAAGGCAAGCCTTCTTAGATGGCCTCTCAACTGGGTTAAAGAACCCATCAGGTAAGACCTTATTAAACTCTTAACCTTAACGTGTGTGTCTGTGAACAAGATAATTTGCATTTGGATTAGGTATTGATTTAAAATTTGGTATAGTCTATTTCATTGCTGTTGATAGCAAAAATCGAGGATTAGGGCCATAAAGTAATTGTATTCTACTTGGTTTACAATAACTTTATGGCCTAAACCTCGATTTGTAGGTACCAAAACCTATTAGTAAGCGATGGTCAAAAAGGGTCTAAAATTACTTGTTAGCTATGAAAAATAGACCCACAGTATGTATCTACCTGTGTATTTTCCAAGAAAGTTTATTATTAATTATTTTCTGTATTCATTAAAATCGTAGAGAATTGGAAGGGTTTCATCTTACCGTTCGATCAATTAGTTAAAATTCAGGTAACAACGAAAATGTGTTGGTATAGTATGAAATGTTAAGTTCAATTCAATTCAATTCAATACGTTTATTAATTCCATTTTGGGTTAAATTCATTCAATACAACAATACAACTAATATTGGTTTACAATGGAACTAAAGGGCCTTTTTGGCAGCCTCCCCAATGAAGATCATCAGGGTGCTGATGTTGTCTTTGGTAACTGGTTTTCGATTATTTGTGTTTGGTTGGACACGATTAAATCAAATTTTTTTTTTGTCTGCCTCGCAGCACATTTTATTCAGGAAATAGTCCAAAAAATATGTTTTATGCATGTAAATATTCTGTTTCAACTAAAACAAAATAAATCTTGTTTCAGGAAAAGGAAAAAGGTTGATAGTGTGTCACATAGGAAGCGAAACCGGGTTTGTACCCGACGCCTTGTGGGCCTTTGAGTCGAAGAAAACGGGCGACTATCATGAGGAAATGGACGGCAAATCGTTTGAAAATTGGTTTACCAACATAATTCCAAATCTAGAAGAAAATTGTGTAATTGTTTTAGACAACGCCCCATACCATTCAAGAAAAGCTGAACAAATTCCAACTACAGCCACAAAAAAAGCCCTAATTCAAGACTGGTTGCGTTCGAAAAGTATACCATTCGAGGATAGCATGATAAAAGTACAACTTTTGCAGAAAGTGAAGGAACATAAAACCAAATATAATAAATACATTGTCGACGAAATTGCTAAAGCACATAATAGAGTAGTATTACGTCTTCCCCCTTGTCACTGCGAGCTCAACCCAATAGAGCTTATTTGGGCGGACATAAAAAACTATGTTGCAAACAAAAATGTTACTTTTAAATTTTGCGATCTTAAAAATATTTTCAGTGAAGCTGTTTTGTCTATCACTGCTGAAAAATGGAATAATTGCGTAGGACATGTAAAAGATAAGGTAGAAGTGAAAATGTTAGAATTAGATCACATAGTTGATGAATTAGTTGATAGAAATCCGATAATAATTAATCCTAATGAATCTTCTAGCAGTTCTTCGGATTCTGAGTAACTGGACTAAAATGACAAAAGTATTTATTATTTTATCATTATTTTTTATTATTTTTGCGCTAGTATTAAATAAACATAATTTTGAAATCGAAAACTGTTAACCCGTTTATCAATTGTCCTCCTAAAATAGAAATGTCCCCATTTTTTTGTACTTCATTAAATGTTATATGTATATACAAAATGGTTTTTGTTTTTCTTTATTAGTTAACCTTTGAGTAATTTTTCCATACCTAGTCGCATATTAGGTATTTAATAAAATTTGATAAAATTTCGATGGTCCCTAAGTGCGAGTGCGACTCTGTACAAGCACATCTGCCCAGGCCTCACTGAGGGATCACGTGCACTATGCATGACAATGTTTTGGTGCACTCCGTAGCTTCGTTGGATTTAGTATAATTAATGCCAGAATTAAGAGCGAAACTACATTAATGCGTTTATAGCAAAATGTTCTGTAAATTTATTGTTTCACACCCGTGAATTTTACTAATTAGTTTCGTGAAAACAGGAAAACAAAATTCTCGTTCTTTTGTTGTTCATATAGTTGAATAATTGATGAATCGTGTTCGGATTACTATCTTATCTTTCTGAATGAGATTTTTTTTTAAAATTTGGTCGTTATAGTTAACCGTATTGCTGTTTAATGGTGGGTGAAGTTCAGTTTTTTTGATAATTGAAAATGTATTATCTAATTGAATCACTGATTTTTGTGTTTAATTTTGTGTATACATACAGCACAAAACTTTTTTCAATGCACATTAGGTTTATAAATAAATTAATCTTAAAATCTACCTTCTCTATTAATAATTGCATAATGAACACCTTTTCGCCACTATTATTTTCAATAATATTGCTGCCCTGACCACTAAATCACAAACTTGACTTTCTGCCAAAATCACTGGGTAACATTTATTATTTTCAGTTAACTGAAAGGCAAATGAATTATCCACCTGATAAATTTAAGAAAAATGCGATCGCCGGCCCAAAAATACCATCGCATATTATACAAAATTCAATGAACCTGAGAAATTCCGGCCCCGAATTCCTGCATTGTTTTGCAGCGTTTTTAAATCTCCCGCGATAATTCACGTTCCTTACTGATATTTTTACTGGTGCCTTATTAATCCGTCAGATTCAGTATGCGCCAAATACATACATACAGTGGGTGTACAAAGTATGAATTTAGCAAATGTTTCATGGGTGCTCTTACATAATTATTCGTACATTTCGTGTAAATAAAACTCTGGCAGCCTAGCACTATGCAAACTCTCTCGGTAGGTAGTTAAGCTGTAAGTGTGAAGTAATGGCAGAACTTATGGTAAATTGCGTGCTGAAAAACATTATAAACCAACAAAAGTTTTTGAATCCTGCGATTTGGGAGTTCTCCAGGAAGTTTACATGATTAATGTGCGGTTGTACATTATTTTTGAGACACGGAATTCGAAAAAAAAAGAGGTGCATTGAGTAATTATATTATGTTTTTTTTTTTCATTACTTATGAGTTCGTGCTTAGATAACAAGATTCAGGAAGCTAGGCTGAAACAAAAGAAATAGGAACAATAGTTTAAACTATACAAAAAATGTATTTATTAAAATAGAATACTTACAATTTCAAGCGTGCACAAAATAATAAATGAAAAATTATGTAGGAACACTATAGGTTTTTCGATAGTTCCTGAGGCCAAATTAAATTCTATTCTATAGGCTGTTATGAAAAAAAAAAAAAAAAAAAAATAAAAATTGCTAGGTACCTATGCTAAAGTCAGTTTACAAGTTGCCAATCTATTGGAACGGGTTTTTCGACTTTATGAGCAAGTTGAATTCTATGTGCAGTGAACCTGCAGCAAAAAGACAAAATATGGAAATATTATACCCATATTGATCTCGAAAGTTTTTTCCAAAACAATTTGATGTAGGTATTACGTACAATGAGGTTGTAAGGCAAGAAACAACAATTTTAGTTGGGTTCAAATATAAATTCCCATCCTGGCCTTGAGAAGGAAATCAGCACACAAATATCAATTTTATTTAATTACGAAGTAGTTCAGTCATCCAAGGTTCAGAAACAGTGTTTTCAGGAAAAAAAAAAGGATAAGTTTTTTCTCACTGGTTCCATGTTTTTTGGGGTGCCAACTTCCAACTCGCCAGACGTCGTCGGCTCCACACGAAAAATTTCAAAAAACCTTAAATTTTCGGCACTTTTTTCAGGTTTCCAACCATAACTCGAAAACGAAGCGTTTTTTCATTATAATTATTAATTATGATATAACAAATTAAAGTAGCCAAAAATTCCTACAAGTACGTATAATAACGCTAAAGTCTCGACAATCCACAACATCGTTAGATCGTGTTGCAAAAGTGGCATTTCTTGATTTTCATTTAAAAAATTTGAAAACCTTATTCCAACTGAGGTTTTGATAAAAGGAAACATATTTGGAACAAATTGGCATTTACAAAAAAGAAACACCATAATTTAATGGTTTTCAGATTCATTATTCATTCTTCGCGTCCTTATCTGCAGAATTATCATCTGAAACAATGAGAATGGAGACTTTGGATAACCATATTAAAATCAATGTCGTTTATGTTCATTATGGACAAAATTTGTCAATACCTGCATAGATTCATAGAAAAGAGTGCTGCATTATAGAAATACTGCTCAGTGATGACAATCAAGACATTTTGCCTGAGATGTAGAAACGGAAAGGAGTGATTCTTTGGTTTTTTTTTTATGACTAATAAACATAGGTCCGCAAACGCGTGGTTACCGATCTGCAGAGTGTTGAAATTTCAATTTTTTTTTAGGTTTTTCTTGACATCTGCAATTTTTGAGGAATTCAGCTCAAATTTGAAATTTAGGTTACGCAATAGGAGCTTAATATTGCACATGTAAAATGTTTGCCAGAATCTACAGGGTGATCGTTTTTCAGGGGTTATGACCCCTTTTCTGCCCCTGAACTTTTTTGTGGCATGCCGCTGGTATATGAGATTCTAAAAAAACAAATTAATGTTTCTACCTCATTTAGAAACTTTACGCTCTCTTGTAGTATCGAGAGGAGAAAAAAAAAAACAATTCTCTGTAATTAGCTAGATAAAACTTATTTCTTTTAAATGTTCTAGTAGGTTGTGCTATAACTTTATTTGGATTATCTTTTGTTTCTGGCGAACGTTTGACATGTGCAATGATTTAGCTTTTTGCGTAACCTAAATCCAAAGGACATGGCACAAATAAGATGGGCAGTGGCCACCGGCTAAATTGGCTGAAATTTTAGTATGTTATAGAGGATGTCTTACTGACCAATGTTTAAATGGAACTAATTTTTCTATGGGCCATAGTAAGGCCACAAATCGCAATTGAAGTTTAGAAATCCGCAAAAATAGGCATTTTTCATTTGGACTTTTTACCTGAATTACCTTGATTTACCTGATTAAACTTATCAACACTAAAATATGCATTTATTTATTACGCCTCATCAATGTTATTATCGTTACGACGAGCAACATCAAGTACTGTTGTTCATAGTTGTACTGTAGGATAGTGAACGTCTTCCTCATGTCTGGCGAATCCCAGATACCACAGAATCAATGCTATGTAAGCACATACTCCCAATATTCTAGCACCGACCTTACATGTGCAGTAAGTGAAGAGGATAGAGTCTCTGTTTTATTCATTTATTTCTGCATTGAACAAAATAAGTGAAGTATTCTGTTGTGCCTGAACATATCGCGAAAATATTCATATTCTTATCAAGTTTGGTTCAATTAAATGAACCTAAAATCCTCCATTTCCTCTAGCATTTGTATCCTGAATATATCCGAGTGATGCCAACTTGACCTGGTATGTTCCAAAACATTTGGATACTTTGTAATCCAGAGGCAACCCGGGAAATTGAAGATTGCGATCATTGATTTCAAGTCTCTGGCCTGCCCGTCTCAAAAGATTTTCATTTTGGAGTCGTTGTTGCAGAATATTTTCCTGCGTCGCCAGATTTAGCATCTTTTGAGCCGTTTCAGCATTGAAACCTAAAACCCAAGCAGTTTTTTATAAGTTTCTGGGCATAGTCGATTTGAAAAGCTTATTTAGTTACAAGAGTGTGAATATGGGCATATTAGGTGTATTTTCAAGTTCTTCCAAAACGTAGTATCTATACATCAGGTGCCACATTTTAGAAGGTATTTGAGGATAGCATCTGCCATTATCAACGTATTTCATCCGCCAATTTCTATGGAAGGTGAGACAAAAACTAATAAAAAATTAATAGAAATTCTTTAGTTGTACGCTGTTCTTTGACAATCAAGAAATAAAAGTAAAAAAAACGGGAATTTGTATTCAGTGTAATATTTTATCAATAGCTGCGTAGCACTTTTGGCCTTGGGCCATCATCAGGGGTTGAACTTTGTGAAAAACTACCAAAAACTATTTTTTAAATAATAACTGGTAGATACTAAGACCAGTATTTTGGTCTGGGCACTCTCACAGAAAAATTGGTCTTAGTAGTATCTACCAGTTGATATTTAAAAAATGGTTGTCATGTTTTTGGTAGTTTTTCACAAAGTTCAACCCCTGATGATGGCCAAAGGCCGAAAGCGCTAGGCTAGCTATTGATTAAATATTACGCTAAATATAAACTACGTTTTTCTACAAACGTCACTAAAAGTGTAATTTTTAACGGATGCTGTCAGTGTCTAAAATGCCATTTTATGACACTGGTGTTAAAAGTGATTACTTTTAGCACTAGTGCTAAAAGTAATCACTTTTAGTGCGTTTGTAGAAAAAATAGTGTATGATATTCGTGCTAAAAGTGATTTTATTTTGTTCAAAAGGATGAAACACTCCGCCTTTGGCGTCGTGTCCCAAACTTCCCTTTTCACAAAATAAAATGTCACTTTTAGCACTTATATCATAAATAACTATTTCTTTACTTTTATTTCTATTTAATAAAAAGTTGTTAAAATTCTCTCACATTATATTACGTGTCAAAATGCCAATTTATTACTTGGCAAAAACGTACACTGCCACTTTGTTACCCGCAAAACGTAACGGAGAAGTCAATAATAAGATTTTGAGGAGGTGGGAAAGTTAATGGGTAACTAAAAAGAAAAAAAAAATAAAAAGAGAAGAGAGAGAGTTGGTTGGTGGCTGAAATCTAGAAATGTGATTTCGTGTAAAGGGTTGCCGACTAGCTTCCAATACGGAGAGGGGTGTGGGTTAATTAAATAACTAAATATAGAGCGTCACCTGCTTTTTCCCTGCAGTACACGAAATCAACCGATATAACGAAAGCAGGAAACTTCTACGGACCTATAGCAGCACAACCTGAAATATAAACGTAAACAAGAAGGAAAGACAAAAGTGAAACGCTTTGCTAGAATCAGGTACGGGTTTTAATTAGAACCAGAACAAGAAAGGTTTGATTCCAGAACAGCTTCGGAGTGGGTTTTCCGACCGCCCTAAAACACTGAAAATTATTTACACTGGAACCAGAACAGAACAAGAAAAGAAATCATCTAACCATATGTTCTTAAAATAGTATTTACAATAATGATTAATTACACTCAACTTGAGTCCCTAAATAAAGAAATAAAAAGTATGACAATTAACAGCAATAATACCTGAAATATAAATGATCAATAGACAAGCTTACTAAATGCAGTACCTTCGTAAATGGCCATTTAACCCCAGTGTACAAGTATTTCCTGTATTCAGTGCAGCATGTATTCATGGGATAGTTATTAGAGAAATATGGATCAAGAGTTAAAGTTGAATTAACAATACCTAGCCTGAGGGGCAAATTTATTATTATGGAATAATATAGAAGGTATAAATACTTAAAATTGAAGTACCTAACAGTACATAACCTGAATGGTAAATTTCATATAACAAAGGTAATAATTAATTGAAACTGAAATAACAACATCTAATCTGAAGGATAATTTAATGTAGTAGAACTGCGTTGTTGTGGTGATTTACTCCAACAAGGGGTTTTGGTAAGGTTTGATATTAAGACAATACAACACACTTATCAAACCTGAGTAGTCCCTAATCTTTAGAGGGGATCCTGAAGGATTGGATCAATATCTCCCAATGTTTCCGATGGCCTGGAACTGGATCAGGATCGCGACAAGAAACAACTGGCCCTGGGCACTGAAGTTCAGTAACTAGGAGTCACTAAAGCTTCCAATGGTCTAGAGGAGGCTGAAGATTGGAGGTACTACTAAGGTACTACTAAGCTCAACGTTTAACTCTTTACTCAAGTTAAGGACTAAGCGTGACGAATAAAAGGTTACGATTAAAGCGTAACGTCTAAGACTGAAGATTAAAGTGTAACTTCTAAAGGTGATGAATAAAGGCCTGAAACAAATGGACGTTATGAGACAGGGCGTGGAGCAATATAGGTAGGTATGTCCGATATTCGGAATTTAACCGTATAATTAACAGAAAACTATGCTTTTACATAGGAAATAGAGAAACACAGAGAAGATTAATAAGAAAAACCACTTACCAAAATTACTTTGGGCTTTAGGAACAAACAATTGGTCACGTTGCTCTTTTTCGACTCACAAAAAAAAATCCGCACAAGGCGATTGGGTGCTAAAATAACGGATTAGCCACCCTAGATCTATGAGCGAAAACTAGACAACTCAGAAAATCGGCAAAATGTGCCTGAGGAATTTTCCCGAACACTTAATCGTGAAAAGTCCTCGACCTGAATGACCTCTGCTTGTCCCTGCAATGTCCTTTAAAAAGCCTCTGTCAAAACTCCAAGGTGGAAGGTACTGGGGATTTTGATGGTAGTTGGGGCATGGTACTTATTCAAATTAAGTTAGTACCGGTCATTGACTCTATTTGGAGCGCTGTCAATCTAGACAATCTACTCGAATCAGACAATCAGTTGTTCTAATGTAAATATTGTGATTTTGTTTGTTAATAAATTAATTGTCCATTTATTTTAACCCTACTAACAGGAAATCAATTCCATTAATAAACCTCTAATTTAATGATTCTGGGAAGAATGAAAAGTTTGATGAAAAGCGTGGCTACAACTATTGGATAGAAAACAGTGGCTTGAGGAAGGTATGCTATTCAGAGAGGTGAATAAGCTTATTTCCTTTTATTTTGGTGCGGGAAAAATCATCCCGTAACAATTATTATTGTCATATTCATACTTTTGTAACTAAATAAGCTTTTCAAATCGATTCTGCCCAGAAACTTATGAAAAACTGCTTGGGTTTTAGGTTTCAATGCTGAAACGGCTCAAGAAATGCTATTGGCAGAAAAATATTCTGCAACAACGGCTCCAAAATGAAAATCTTTTGAGACAGGCAGGCCAGAGACTTGAAATCAATGACCGCAATCTTCAATTTCGCAGGTTGCCTCTGGATTACAAAGTATCCAAATGTTTTGGGACATACCAGGTCAAGTTGGCATCATTCGGATATATTCAGGATAAAAATGCTAGAGGAAATGCAGGATTTGAGGTTCATATAATTGAACCAAACTTGATAAGAATACGAATAAATTCGCGACATGTTCAGGCACAACAGAATACTTCACTTATTTTGTTCAATGCAGAAATAAATGAACAAAACAGAGACCCTATCCTCTGCACTTACTGCATATGTAAGGTCGGTGCTAAAACATTGGGAGTATGTGCTCACATAGTATCGATTCTGTGGTATCTGGGATTCGCTAGACATGAGGAAGAATTTCACTATCGTCCAGTACAACTATTTACAACAGTACTTGATGCTCCTCGTCGTAACGATAATGAGGTAAAATAAATAAATGCATATTTTAGTGTTGATAAGTTAAATCAAGTTAATTCAGGTAAAAGGTCCAAATGAACAATGCCTATTTTTGCGGATTTCTAAACTTCAATTGCGATTTGTGGCCTTACTATGGCCCATAGAAAAATTTGTTCCATTTAAACATTGTTCAGCAAGACATCCTCTATAACATACTAAAATTTCAGCCAATTTAGCCGGTGGCCACTGCCCATGTTATTTAGGAACACCCTGTATATACCATTATTTATATTGTAGCACATTGTAGTTATTCCAGTGTGAATTTTTTTAGTAATTTTAGATACCTATGTATTAAACATCCTTGAACTTTGAATTTAATCTTGATTTGATTTTGTGTTACGTTACCTAGGTACTTGTTCCTTGAAAGTCGATTTCCCAGGAAAACAAATCTTGATCCACCTCTTATCGTTTTAATGAGCAGCCCAGAGATTTTTTCAAAGGTGGCTCCGAGGCTACTATTAGTATTACGGAACCATGGCACCTTATTTTTCTGTAAAAATACATTTTTTGTCCCATAAAAGTATTGGGAGAAGCACGCGAATACGCCATTAAGATGTGTGGTTCTAAAGACTTTTGGGAGTGTCACCTCAAAAAGAATTTCCGCTAACGGCGGGCATACCTGGTCTGGTCTGGTTTCTAGGGCAGCTTTTCACTAATGATCAAATAGAGAAAGTCAGAATCGCTGGTGGTGAAAAACGTATGAAGCAAAACTTACCGAAATGGTTTTCAAAAATCCGAAATCATCGGCGAAATAATGGCACTTTACGAAAACGTAACGCAACGTAAGGCAACTCAATGTACCAAAAATTCAATAACTGAGAAAATTAGGTCCAAAATCCCCTTTAGGGCGAAGACAAAAATTAGATCCTTCAAGAGAGACCCTTTTCTCGGAACAACCAAATCGTAAAAGGAAGATTCGCCACAAGTAATTAATTAGCTGTCCTAGATTTGAAGAATAGAGATGAGGCAAAGTAACGACAAATGTCAAAAATAAACCGAGGAAAATTTTAAAGTACCAAAAATTGCACACAAAAATATAATGAGAGAAAATGACAACAGCTGACAATCCAATCATAATTTGAAGAATACGACATTGAATAAGCAATTCGTGTTGCTATCTATTGATAAATAGTCTCGATGTAGATATAAGGTGCGCAGTTTAATATATACCTTTTGTAGCAGAGTGGCTACATGAGGTTCACACCGCAAATGGACATCCAAGACAACGCCCAAATTCCTACAAGAGTTCACAGATATCAGCCGCTGATCATCGATTTTATCAACAAAGTTACTGTTATGACACATGGAATTGCGGTTTTTACCGAAAATCATACACTGGGATTTTGTCCCGTTCAAAATCAGTCCATGCGACCGCGAAAGAGTGGCCATGGTATTTAAATCACTATTCAAACGTTCTTCAGCTATCCTAACGTCTGATGCTAAGAAGGAATAATACATTTGCGTGTCATCGGCATATTGATGCACGGTGCAATATTGCAAAAACGCTGGAAAATCAGAGATGTATATGGAAAACAGCAAGGGACCAAGTATGCTACCCTGCGAAACTCCTCTGGGGACTGTTGCATATTCAGGTTGGTTTCCCCCTATCACAACTCTCTGCCTCCTATCATGTAGATAGCTTTTGTATTCTTCCCACAGTATATCTGTTTTATATTTATTAAACTTGGTACGCGCTTTGTTGCGTCATCCATGAGGAAGGTGATTTGGTGACTCTAGCACATTATTGATAGGTGCATGCAAATCGAACAACTCGTTCACCATTTTGTTAAATAAGTCAATTTTTGCATCAATAGAATAACTCGTATAAAAACTGCTCCAATTTAGCTGCAACAAGTCCGCAACCAAAGCGTCATTATCAAAGTGAGAATAATCTCCATAAGTTTTGAAAGATATTGGTGGTTTGCTCTTTGGAATTTTCAATTTACATTGCACCCAGCAATGGTCGGAAATATCATCCATTGGGGTTAGTGCCCACATAACAGTGAAAGAACATTCATATTCTCGGAATATTTCCTCAAAGTGCTTTTTGGAATGTTCTTTTAGGAATGTTTAATGAATATTCTAAGATTGTTTCGATTGAAATATTCATTTTTGGACGTTCTATTTATGTACTAGGAATGTTGCTTCTATATGCACCTACCTGAAAGATTGTGCTAAGAACCTACTTGTGCTAAGATATACATCTTGCCTAGCGATTGAATCTCCTGGGAACCTGTTTCTCTCAGTTAGCGTGCTCACCGCGACGAGAGCATAAGAAGCTCGAAACTGGAGCTTTGGTTAGAACTTGTGTTTACCGGAGAAGTTTTCCAACACTCTTTCACTGCCTTTAATATAAAAGGACTGAAAGGAGCATTATTTGGATGCCAAAATTAACATTCCAAGTATATCCCTAGAATCAAACAAAAGTGTTATGTCTAGGATACATATTCAGTATGATATATGTAGAATTATTCTAAGAATATTTTAAGCATATTGGTAAAATATTTTTTTGAGAACATAACTATAATGTTATAGAAACATTCTTTGAATGTGAGAATATACATTTCAAGCATATTTTTAGAATCAAACAGGAATGTTCTTTTCAGGATGTACTGAGAATCTCATAGGTATCTTCTAGGAATATCCTAATAGATTTTCCAGGAAGTTCTTGGGTATTGCAGACAGTATTTCTACAATCTTTTCTCCGAACATTCTTAGAACATTCGCAATCGTTTTGGCGAACATTCTAGGCACATTCCTCCTAAAAAAGAACATTGCCATTACATTCTAAGGATGCAATTTTGTTATGTAGGTGCTACTTCACCAGCCAACCCATCTCGAGAAGAGACGAGCAAATCCAGCAATGAGGAGGAATTATCCTGTGTGGTCTGGGCAACCAGCTGTCTTAATCCATATCAATTTTAAAAAATAATCACTTATAGGGCACCAGTATGGTTTTCCTTAAGAGGTGAACATTAAAATTTCCCCCAAATATCAAAAAATCAAACTTAGGTGAAGAAAAAGTAATAATATTTTCGAGGTCAGTAAAACACCCGGATAAATTTGCATTAGGGGGTCATTAAAGTGTCCCAAAACAAAGATTTAAGAAAATAAGGAAAAAATAAAATAAGTCTTTAGGTCTGGCAACGCAGCATCTGGTAAAAGATTCAATCATGGAGCAATAATTCATGTTATTTCATATAAGTAAATAGGGAATTATTGAAGAGAATTTCATACATCGGTCAAAACTGGTTTTCCAACAATAAACTGACATGTTTTGATTGTTGATTTGAACCAATCAGATTGTAATTACGCGATAATTTGCACTAATGCAAATTATCAGATAATTGCATAGTAACTGGTGCGAAAACTGGTGTTTTGACATTTTTTGACAAAAAATTTAAATTTTTGATTTATGAAATTCTCTCATTAAATACAACTCGTGCAATGGAAATATATTTATAATTTTCGACAAATTTGCACTCATGCGTTTTTAACTGAAAAAGGCACTCGTGCACTACGTGCACTCGTGCTCTTTTCCAACTAAAAATGCATTCAGGCAAATTTCCCAAAAATTATCAATAATTTCCATTGCACTTGTTATATTACTATTGAGTATAAAATGCCAGGCACTAATAGCGCTAGGCGATATTTTGACGTTTTTAAGACGTGCGCGTTGTGGCAGTACTGTTTATTTTTAGTGCCGCCACTAATAAAGTTTGTGCCTGTCACTATTTGTGGAAAATAAAAACAGGCCACAAACAGGCACAGTCTCGTCCCTATGCCTCTTCTTTTTTTTTTAAGTTGACGTCCGTCAAGGCCGAGGTCAAGGCTTATGCAAAATGTTGATTTCACTTTTTTATTAATTTACATTTATATAGGTTTGTTCAGTTTTAGTTCAGGATCGGTTCTGAATTGAACCGTGCTTTCACATTGGGTTTACATGTTCGATATGAACCAATGCGCAAGTGCAGTTCAATTCAGAACTGATTCTGAACGAAGTCCGACCAAACCTATTTCTTCAATTTCCATTTCCAGTGACAGGTTAGTGGCTTCTTAGCGGTGTTTGGTGTTGTGTTTTTATAGGTTTTTTGCCGATTTGCCTGTTCTGTTGATTGTATGTCATCATCTCCATCCCCGTCCCCTAATAATACGCCTCCCAATAGACTCCATTTTAAAATATAGATGAAATAACAAAGCAAATTCAACAGAAAACTACAAGAAGAACCACTAGATGAACACCAAACACACAGAAACAATATTTGTATATACATTGGTATTTACACTTTGCAATTTTAGGTTAGGAATATGAAAATAAAACATGACATGCGCATGCCATTGCCAAAGTTCACCACTGTCGACTTCAACGTGTCGTTCTATAATTCCTTTTGTGAGCCAAACTAGCGCCCGCCACAGTTAATTTTGGGTCGGCACTAAAACGGCACAGTCAACTGCGGCCAAATTTCAATAATTCCCTTATATTTAAATAATTCAACTACGTTAAAGGAACGAACGAATTCCAAAATAACAACAAAAAAAGCAAAAAAAGACCCAAAGTCAGAAGAATGAAGAATGCATATTTCGAAGTCCTTAGTGAAGATTCTAGTCCTAACATGTTGATAAAGATGCGACGTTTAAATAAGTATAAAATATATCTAATAAATTCTGCTAACAAAGGTTTAGATAATTACCAATTAATTCCAAAGGATATTAAATACTTGCTGGTTCAAGAGTAACATGACTCAAGTGTCACTATAAAATAGAGAGCAACTCGGTGGTTTATGGAACCGGATTCCGGAACTAAATTTGGTACTGAGTTCAGCAACCGAACAGAGTACGAGTAGCGGTCAGTACACACTTTGAGAGCGGACCAGTATTCAAAAAACCTAGAATAAGAAATATTTGATTTGAAAATGGAATTGAAATATTGATTAAAATCGAGGAAGATCATTAGTCGTCGCAAGAACTAGTCACAAGTGAAAATAGAATTTAAATAATAGAGAGTGTTTTGAATGGAAAACTAAAAATAAGCGTGAAATAATTAAAGGCAATTTTGGCGCATTACAAGTTAGAGGGAATTTTTTTCCTAAAATTTCGAAACGTCGGGTCGAAATTCCAATCGGGCTCTAAATTGGTGTGCCGAAAGAGGAACACGAGCTGTAACGATAAAAAGCTTGTTCCTAACTGCTTTCGCATGAGAGAACATAACTTTGCGCACTGATTAGGAAAACTACTATTTTTCAGTAGGGGGACCAGCGCTCATCCTTGAAGAATGAGAGCAGTTCAATGCCCAGACAGGACTAGAAAGAAAATGTCGCTCCGCATATACAACATTTGCGAACGCAATTCTGATCTTTATGCAGGTATTGACAAGCTTTGTCAATAATGAATGTGAACGGTGCTTTTGTTTTTCTTCGTGTAAATATCAATTTGTTACAAATAATGTTCCATTTTATCAAAACCTTAATAGATCGATCTCCTATTACCTGAACTGCGCGCGTCGCTTGTAGGCTGCAGGTGAGCGTCCAATGAGAAGCAAGTTTGTAACAGGCTTGCGTCATATTCTTATTCAGGGGCCATTTCAGAATAAATCGTTCCTTCTTTAGTTGTAACGTGTAATTCGACAAAGAGCAAACTAATACTTTACGTATTACTTCTGAACTCACCGCAGTGTTGTTTAAAATTATGTCAGATTATACTTGACATATTCCTTTGGACTTTTATTGTGCAATGTTGCCGGATGAAACATTTATCAAAATAAAAGTGCAAACGACGTTCATCCAGTTTAAAGCTCCTCTTTTGTCTGATTTAAGGCGTTGTAAAACACTTGACACTATATCACTTCTTCAATGTTATAATTTTCGATTTGTATTGTCTACATTTGTTCTACAACAATACAATCTGGCTACACTGCAGCCTACGAGTTGCGCGCGCATATCATCTTTCATTGCTTTTTAACTTGTATTTATTATAATTAAGCTCTCTTTTTCTAATCACGCGAGATAGGTCTATTAGAATAACGTTTTCAACTTTCTTAGAGGGAAGTCAAGAAACGCCATTTTTTCAACACGTTCGCACGACATAATGGATTGCCGGGACTTTAGAGTTACTATACGTACTCGTAGGAAATTTTGTCTACTTTAATTGACCTTTTGTTTGGACGCCATATTGCGGTGCGCGAACATAGTTGCCAACAGTAGAAGAAAAAAAATTACTAGCGTACTGTCAACATTAAAAACAAAAGTTACTGAATAAATTACATTTAAAATTTAAATTTGCCGCCTATTACGAATGTTTTTGAAAAGAAAAGCCATCATATTACCATCTTAACCCATACCACTATCAATCATTTAGTTACTTTTGTTTTTAATGTTGACAGCCCGCTAGTAATTTTTGTTTTCTTCTTTTGGCAACTATGTTCGCGCACCGTAATATGGCGTCCAAACAAAAGGTCAATTTGGTATATTATAATTATAATTAGAAAACGCTTATTTTTCTAGTTATAGTTGAAAACCTGAAAGAAGTGCCGAAAATTTAAGGTTTTTTGCATTTTTATCTGTATCAAAAATAATGTATTTTTTTTACCACTAACCTGAGAAATAGACATTATTCAATCTATTTTTCTAAGAAAAAATTGAATTTCTCTCCCTAGGTTAATAATGAAAATAATGAAAAAATACCTAGGTCAATAATGAAAGTGACGTCATGACGCAAGGATATTGTCATGTTTCTATTGGTTCAATTTCAATTTCATACGTCAATTTGAAAAAAAATACAGGTTTCTGTAGGTACATAGGAAGTTATATAAGCTGTTAATAGAGAGCAGCACTTTCAAGAGGGCGTTCACAAAAAATAAAAAAAATTCTATATATTCCTCGGTAGAGAAAGTCATTATATACCTCAAGCATTATAAACCTCGGCGCTGCGCGCCTCGGTTTATAAAAGCTTTCGGTATATAATGACCAACTTCTCTACCTAGGTATATAATATACTATTTCGTTTTTCAATACTGGGTGCAACGGATTTGTTTCAAAATGAAATTAAAGCAAAATAATAGAACTTAAAATAGGGATATTTGATAAATCTAGCTAAGAGTTGGACCATTTACTTGGATGAATTTCAGCTTAGTCTAGAGGCAGAATAATGCTGTTGGTTTGGATCCAGCTATATTTGGGTTATTTTTGATGTTTAGAAAATGTGAAACTCAAAGTGTCCACCTCTATCTTGTATAATTAAAAAGATGTTTTTTTTTTTTTTCAGGTACTGCAAAAGCTCAAGCACAACAACTGATTCGCCTCAAATCTAATTCAACTTTCCACACCGAGCAAACTTAAGATGGTACCATCGAGCACGGAAGGCTCGGCCAAAATATGCAGTGTTCGGTTTATCGTCATTTTTCGAAGAGATTCCGTATTCAACTGGGACCCCACGCGTGCGCGGTGCCTGACATAAATAATACGTTCCCCCATTACCTGCTAAAGACTAAGCAAAAAACTCCAATCGTTATAAATATTTCTAATAATTCCATAATTTATACGCTTAAGCAAATATTAATCGCATTAAAAATATTTAACCACATTTATTTGTACAGCATGATAGGATCATAATAATTATTTAAAAAAATTAAATACATATCATCATAGAGAAACTTACTCAATAGAAGTTCACGGTGGTATCTTTATATGACGGGTTGCTGGTCAAAATATCGACCACAGCCCTCAAGGCTTACCCACTGGCCTCCACATTGCTCTACGTCATCGCCTTTTTGACAGCGTTGGGCAGGGGCACCAGCACCGCCCCATCATACAACCCTAACAATTCCAAATTAATAACCTCTTCCAGTTTAGTGTTAAGGAAAAGTGATACTAGCGTAATTTCTTATAGTTCTAAACCCCATGTGTATTCCCACGTAGTTCCTAAATCAGTCAAGGACAACCATCACCGCAACGATGTCATCAATGTGGACAACCAAACTGGCGCAACCAGAACTACCACTAAAACCGAGTTCTATGCGCGTAATTTGAGCATTATAATTAATCAAAGTGATAGTGGTGACATTACAAAGGAAAGTGTGACGAATTTTGCGACTACGAAAGTCAACAGTACGATTTTCGAGGCGGTCAAACGAGGGAAGGTAGCGAATAAGAACAGGACCAGCGATGAAAAAAGGGAGAGATTAAAGAGCATCCACTTGTCCATGCCATCGGCGCATGCACAGGATACAGATTCATGTAAGTCTTTTTACGCTATCCAAGACTGTTTCTTGCTGATACAGATCGGCCGATCTATTGGCTGATGTTATTTTGATGTTAAAAAATAAAAATTAGCAAGGTAGCATAGGCGTGATTCGAAATCTTAATTTTTTTCCCAAAACAAAAGGGGGTGAGAAAAATGGTTCGATTCCGTTCGCTTACTTTTTTTTCGTGCACAACATCCAAAGTATAATACTTGGTTAAAGGAAAAGGTCTCGAATAAGGTTGAGCTATTTGCGCATCACGGTTTACTTATTGACGTGTGTTTTCTTTTCTTGAGTCAGGCACTCCTCGCATTCTAGGTTATAGTATCCGTTCATAAAGTCTACAGACTAAATCAACTGCGTGATCTGAGATTTTGAGCGCTAATTGGCCAAAATTAGGGGATCCACTCGCGCGACCAGCGCTGAATTTAAACGATTAACCCAAGGCCCTAATGAGGCATCAAAATCTAGCCAACTAGTGTCGACCATCTTCGATCAAGCATTTCTCTTCAGTCTAGACTTTATGAACAGACTTTATAGTACAGGGCCTATCCATCGTTTTATATGGGTAACGTTCAACAAATTAAATACAAGTTGAAATTTGATAAGAGACTTTGTTTTAGGGTGCAATATACCCTCTGAAACCTTAGCGCCGAAGCATTGAGCCCGTCACCCCAAAACTACCCCTTAAGTGGGTTGAAATCTACCTTTTTTTACATTTTTATTCATAACTCCAAAATTAAGCATTTTAGGAAAAAATGCCAGGAAAGAAAAATTGTAGTGAAGAAAATTTCCTACCAAATAGATATACCTACATCTGTTTTTTTCAGATATTCAATGGCGTAGATATTAGGTATTTAATTAAAGAGATTTTTCTAAAAACCCCACCTATTTATTTTTAACCCTAAAATGGGCTTGTAGGTGTGTGACTTGCTATTGAGAAACTTTTCTGCAATATCGCAAAAAAGTTGACATTTTCCCGCTACGGTACATAGTTTGAAAATTCTGCCCCTAACAGTTTTCGGAAAAAAGAAATATTTTGGTTTTTCTCATAAGAAACAATGTGTTAGAAAGAGAACTTTCTCAGTTTCCTTAAAGATAAAGTCCTTTTCTAACACATTGTTTTTTATGATAAAAAAAAAACGAAATAATATCGGGTCTTCAAAAAAAAAACCAATCAAAGATTGCTTTGAATACGAAAACGTATGTCGCATTATTGTTTTTTCATTGGTCAGGATTTTTGACAGGACATTTTGACAATAAAGTTCATTGATAAAATTAAAGAAAAATATTGCTAAGACATACGTTTTAAAAACCATAGCAATCTTTGATTGGTTTTTTTTTTGAAGACCCGATATTTTTCTCGAAAACTGTTAGAGATAAAACTATCGAAATTTGTATCATGGAAATCAGCAAAAGCAGAGCTTTCTAATGAGCTATTGATATACAGGGGGAATTTTTAAATGGAATAAATTCAGTATTAGAGAACCTGTTTATTTTCTGGGAAAAAAAAAAAACGGGTCCCTTTATTTTTAGTTTGGCACATTTTTTCGGCCTTGTAATGGAATTTACCCCTCTCTTAGGGGTAGACACCACCCCAAACTTTTTTTTTCAAATTTAAAGATATGTATTGTGATAGCTCGTTGGAATGGGCATAAAAAAAGTTATATGATCCATTATTTACTTTTGCATTTCGGTGATCTAGTTATGTAATTATTTTTGACATTAACACACTATTTCAGGGTTGAGAATCCGAGTATCAGGCATCAAATAGTGTGTCAACGTCAGAAATAATTACATAACGTTACAAATGGGGCTTGTTTCGCATTAGAGTTCTACCAAGAAGAAATGCTGAAGATATTCAACAATTTTAACTGCAAAAAAGTTGCGTGGAAAAATTTGTTTTTATTTTTTTCTCGCTTTCTAGATCACCGAAATGCAAAAGTAAATAATGGGTCATCTTTTTTTTATGCCCATTCCAACGAGCTATCACTAATACATATCTTTACATTTAAAAAAAAAAAGTTGGGTGTGGTTTCTACCCTTAAGAAAGGGGTAAATTCCATGAAAAGGCCGAAAATAAACAGGCTTTCTGATACTGAATTTATTCCATTTAAAAATTCCACCCTGTATGCATAGGGTGTCTTATTGAAAAAATCGAACTTTGATCAATATCTCGAAATCGGGGAAAAATGGAAAAAAAACTGGGACGTCACTGAATTCTATGTCAAAAAGTGCTTCTACACAGTTTTTACAAAAATCAATTATTTCCATAAACAAAAAAGTTATAAAGGATGCGACCAGTGGCGGCACGGGGGGGCTCGAGCCCCCCACTTTTTTATAATGTATGAAATTTTTTTCTCATAATTTCAAAAAAAATACAGATCAACAAAAATTCCTAAATTCCACAGAGTCGCCGGCAAAAAATAAACGTCGACTTGTGTTTCTTAATATAAAAATGACGTATTTCTTGTCCGTTGTTCCTTGAAAAGGCTGTTTGTTATTCTATTATGGACCAACTGATAAGTGTCTGATTGTTACCTAGCAGGTACTTTCTATTCTCTAGTGTATAGAATGTACCTGCTAGGTAACAACCAGACGTTTACCAGTCAGTCCATAATTTGGCCCTTACAAATAATTGGCGATTGAGGAAAAGGAAAATAAGTAATCCAAAAACTTTCTATGTCAAATAAAATGTGGGTAGTACAGAAAATTTGTTTTGAAAGCTCAAAATAATCGTTTTTGGGCGTGGCACCCGGAAAAAATTTTCGCCTCCGGTGGTCTTTTCTAGCCCCTCCACTTTTTGAAGGCACGCGCCGACTCTGGATGCGACTAAACTGTTGAAAATATCAAAATACGGTTTGCATTAATCAAGATCTCATTATAATGTGTCTAACAGTTTACCCCCAAAACTACAATAACACTTTATGGATATATTCTTGGGGTTTTTAGAAAAATCCTCTCGATTAAATACTTTCTATCTAGGCCACTGAACATCTGAAAAAAAATGCTTGTATAGGTATTTGGTAGGAAATTTTCATATCTACAATTATTTTTCTCTCTCGACATTTTTTCCTAAAATGCTTAGTTTTGGAGTTATTATGGAAAATATAAAAAAGGTAGATTTCACCCGACTTAAGGGGTGGTTTTAGGGTGACGGGCTCAACGCCTCAACGCTGGGATTTCAGAGGGTATTTAGTACCTTAAAATACAGTCTCCAAATTTCAGCTTGTCTCTAATTTGTTGAACATCATCCTGTATGGTCCCTGTATTATTAGGCTCGTCTTCTTTTAGGCTAGCAAACAGTTGATTTTGCGGTGAAAATTTAATTTGAAACTGAAGATTCAAGACATAGATAATATATTACGATTTACTCAATTAAAAAACAGAATATGAATAAAGATTTAATTTTTTACACTTACTGAATCCTTTTTAACACCGAACAATCTTTATTTCTCAGTTTAATCTTTATTAAAAGGGAAAAAAATCGTATTCACAAGCTTTGTGGACAATCTTTATTACCAATAAGTTTAGAATAGGGCTAATAATCTAAACTTATTGGTAATAAAGATTGTTCACAAAGCTCATGAATACGATTTTTCCCTTACCAAAAATTAATTTAACTGGACGTGATACATCTGTAAATTTCATCTTTATTAAAGACATGACAATGTATTCCTACTTAACTATGACAGACTATGACCATTCTTGGACGATGTTGTTACTTGTACTTTTTTGAGAAACGTGGAATTTGCATAAAAATTGATTTTGTACAATAGAACGCGAGTCTTTCGCTACAAGAGTTTTTTACACGCGGGCAGAAATATTGGTTTATTTTCAACCGCATATGTAATGTTGACATTACAGGCTTTTTAAAATCTGGAACGCTTCACATTTCTGTACTTTGACATTTTATCGGGAATATGCCTGCCCAGGCAGGCATATGCATTTGCGTCCCCATTTCCCTGCTCACTTTTCAATTTTCAAATTTGTTTTTTGGTCTTTGAAATTCATGAAATTCATGAAACTGACAAAGAAGAAAGTGAAAGCTGATTTTTTCTAAGGAATTTCACACTGTCAAAGTTCTTTGACAAGGTATGAAGGATTTTGTATAATGAAATTTTCAATTTTTGCCTCAGAAATTAAGGGTTGAAAATAGATTTGTATACAAACCTCTTCGGAAAACTTCATTGTTGTCTCGAGGTTTAGTTAATCTCGACGCTACTCGTCTCGATAAACTAGATAACCTCTAGACTAGCAATAAAGCATTTTCCGTCTCGGATTGTAATATATACAGGGTGTCCCATAAGTCACGGTCCAAACTGAACGAGGTGATCTTTTGGTTTATTTAATGACTAAAATTTTTAATAAACATATGTCCGCAACCGCTTCGTTACCGATCTACAGGGTGTTGAAATATCAATATTTTTTTTGGTTTTTTCTTTATAGCTCCTGCAATTTTAGCTGAAATTTGGAATATAGGTGACGCAATAGGAGTTACATGATTGCACATTTCAAACGTTTGCCAGAATTCACAGGGTGATGTTTTTCCAGGGGTCATATGCCCTTTTCTGCCCCTGAACTTTTTTGCGGTGCGCCGCTGGTAGATCCTAAAGAACTTAATGATTTTTCTACCTTATTTAGAAACTTTTTGTTCTCCTGTAGTTTTTTCCAATTACCGACCCTTATCGAGAAAAAAATTAAAAAACAAATCTTTGTAATTAGCTAGATGAAACTACAGTGACTCAATATACCTTTTCTACCTACAGTGGCGACAATAGAGGTCCCGCTGCCGTATTCTTGATCATTTTCAGTAGGAATCTAGAAGTAAGCTACGCCCTTGCCGCCATATTCTTGCTCATTTTCAATATGAATACATTAAAATTTCATCACCCTGTAGATCGGTAACGAAGCGTTTGCAGACCTATGTTTATTTGAAGTTTTAGTCATAAAATAATCCAAAGAATCACCCCTTTCAGTTTGGACCGTGACTTATGGGACACCCTGTATAGTATATAGATACACTATTAATGAATTTTCAATATGTTTTGATGCATTTAATTGAAAATAACTATTGACGAAGACTTTTCATAAAATTGCTTACGATAAGTCTCTATTGTCGTTAGAGACAAACAATGATAATATTTTTTTATGAGTGTTGAATAATATGTGTAATATACATCCACTTTCTATTGATTAATGTGAGTAATTACTCATACAGTGAGTTTTTTTTCATTACTCAATTATTTCCCAACCAATGAAAATATCTAATGTCATTATTCAACTAGCCCCGATAACACGTTTCAAGGGCTTGGTCCAAGTGCACTTGGATGAGAACTTGAAACCTATCTAACTGGACTTGGATGAGCAGTTGATACGGTCCAAGTATCCTTCAAGTCAGGGGCGCGCAGCATCCAAGGGTACTTGATCCAAGTACACTTGGACCGTGTCTTGCGCATAAAATTACCCTTAAACTGTTTGAATACTAAATTTAAATTAATAAACCACAATAGGCCTAGGTACAGTAAGACACCTTTAAGGAATGCGGCCAGCGCAACAAAGTGCTCGCGGCTACTCAGTGGTGTGGGAGTAGGTTCAATATTAAAAGTTAGCTTAATAGGGCGCCACTGGTTTACAAAATACAATCCGCGGACTTAAACCAGAAAGTCCCTGATCTCCAAAATTCCTATAAAAATGTACTTACCCAATGTACCTATCCTTTAAAACAACTTTACCCGAGACTTTACCTTAGTTTGGTTGAGGTCAGTAGGGATAAAAATAAGAGTCCAATCTAAAAACAATTATTAAAAATCTATTTAATAAAATGGGGGGTATATGTTCAAAACTGTAGAGACATTCCAAAAGGCCAATAGGAGGATTATGTAAAATACCACAATATATATTATTATTTATTAATATTGTTCGAATAACTGGGAAACAGTCAGTATCATAGATTTATTGCTCTTTTACAATTGCCTAGCTTTCGAAGCCTTTCGCTTCTTCTTCAGGGCTATAATAATATAATATAAAATAAATAAAAAATGAATATAATATAAATTAGAAATTAAATAAAAATTTTATAAACTTTTTAAAACATACCTTGTAGTGAGTCTATCGATTTCTCTGTTTTTTTTTTAAGTTTTTTCATTTATGATATAATATATATTTTTATAAAAAAAATTTAATATAAATGTATAATGAAAATTATTTCAAAAAATTTAAAATATGGTATAATTTTTTTTGATAGATTGTTTTTGATAGATTTGACAATATAATGAAGGTAATCTTTGAAGGTAATAAACCGGTATTGATTAATATACATTAGGAAGTTTTTTTGTCCAGAGATAACAAATAGGAATATATTATGCTCAAATTACTAATTTCTGTTCTTTCATTAATTGAATTTTTTTGTTTTCGTATTTCCGTCATTTCTAAAAATAATCTTTTATTTAAATTCTTTTCTGTTTGTAAAATTTTAATGAAATGACGGAAATACAAAAACAAAAAAATTCAATTAATGAAAGAACAGAAATTAGTAATTTGAGCATAATATATTCCTATTTGTTATCTCTGGACAAAAAAACTTCCTAATGTATATTAATCAATACCGGTTTATTACCTTCAAAGATTACCTACCTTCATTATATTGTCAAATCTATCAAAAACAATCTATCAAAAAAAATTATACCATATTTTACATTTTTTGAAATAATTTTCATTATACATTTATATTAAATTTTTTTTATAAAAATATATATTATATCATAAATGAAAAAACTTAAAAAAAACCAGAGAAATCGATAGACTCACTACAAGGTATGTTTTAAAAAGTTTATAAAATTTTTATTTAATTTCTAATTTATATTATAGATATTCATTTTTTATTTATTTTATATTATATTATTATAGCCCTGAAGAAGAAGCGAAAGGCTTCGAAAGCTAGGCAATTGTAAAAGAGCAATAAATCTATGATACTGACTGTTTCCCAGTTATTCGAACAATATCAATTATTAACGGTCGTGATCCATAAAATAAATTATTTATTAATAGTAAATGTCAAAATTACCAAAATGTAGCAAGGACCAATGTGGCCTTATAAAAGACACTGCCATAAATTTAAGGTTTACCAATAAAATAAATGTTTGAATACCTTAGTTCAATGAGAGTAAAAGAGAACAAATAGTTATTAAAGATGTTAATAATAATAATTAAAACCTGTGCACGCTTATACCATGGTATACCGGGGCGGGTTTGTATAAAAATGTCACCTTAAATAGAGTACATTAACAATCATTGGTACTGTACACCCAATGTAATAATTAAGGCAGTAAAACAACCTTGGAAATATGCCAAGTAAATATAAGAAATACCATCAATAATAATTTAAAATAATAATTAAGACATGTTAAATACATATACGGTTACATCACCCCTTTTGGTCCTCCCTGCAGTCTAAACACCCATTTCTATAACTGTCTCCTGACAGCCTTACAACCTGCATAACAGACCCCATCAACCTCTATTGACTCCCTTCTTAAAATGTGAATTTCGGTCTCAATTCAGTGTTGTGGGTACTCTTGGCACCTCAACTTCAAGACTAGTAAACCGTCAAAGAGGAAAACCCAATGGTAAAGATTCTAAAAAGCCTAAAAAATCCTGAAAGTACAAAAGTCTTAGAACTCCTTCATACTTATAAAAAAAATTAAAAATCCCAACCCTCAAATGGTATATAAATGATTGGAATTACATAAGCAAAAACCCCTGAAACATGTAGGTTATCTTAAACAAAAAACCCCTTAATTAATAAGCCCATTAATGCCCCTTAAAAGGCGGTTACACACGGACGTGGATGTCTGAAAACATGTACGCACATACATGAACGCGCAAACAAAAACATCAATGTGTATGCAAAATATCGTCGCGTTTTTGAATGTGCAATCGCTAGAAATTTTGTATGCACACTCGGAACACTGTAGCAAGAATAGCAAGACTACAGTTTTGTGCGAGCGTCTGTACAAAGGCGTCATGCACGTTTTTGTTTGCACGTTGATGTATGCACGTATATGTGTTAAGCCATCCACGCCCGTGTGTAACCGCCTAAACCAATAATGAGTTTCTTTTTTACTGACAAATGGCCTCGTGGAGGTCAAATTGCCCTTTTTTTTTATAGAATCCCAAATATTTACAAAAATTACTGATAAGCTAATCTAAATATTGATAACGAAAAGGTAAATTTTAGAATGGTAAAAATGTTTAAAATTACCTGGTTACAATTTGGGCTTCTAGTTTAACAAAACGTGCTGTTCTCTTCACACGACAAACCAACAAAATGGCGTAGACTTCGTTTCCAGAAAATTCTGTGTGGTTGGCTTACAAATACGGGTACGACCAAATCCAAAGCTTTCACCCCAAAACCAAATTTAAGCCAGCAACTACTTGAAATCCCAGCGTCTTCAAAATCCCACAAAAAGGTGGATGTTCCAAGGAACGTTGCCAAGAGGACCGCTGGTAAAATCTGCCAAGAAACTTGTTGTTTGCTCAACGTGCGAATTTAAAAGAGAACGATCCCTTTTCAGCGATTTATTAGGTAGGCTCAATATGAAATTTTTTCTAGAATTTCAGTTTTTTTTTTAAGATGTCCTCTGGTGCCAGATTTCCGATCTCGACCAGGAAGACGGAACACCCAGTTTGGCCCGGAACACAATCAGCTTGAAACGGAACACTCCAAACCACAATGATGACCAACAAAACTCAAAGTTGTTATCAAATTTCCTCCCCTAACACCAATCAACACTAATTAATTGCTTATAGAAGTTATTAATCAGCATCTACCCAGTCTTCAGTCTAAAATCTATCAAAACGACCAGTGACTGTTTAGGGATTACAATTACAGTGACCCTATTACCCACAGCGGCCAAGAAACGTCGGCAACAGTGCTGCCAGAAACGAATCCACAAGTGGCTTATAACCCCACTATATTTTGAGAAAATAAACATTTAGAAAATGCGAAATATAAAGGAAATAAGGGTGAAAAATCGATTTAAAGTGTGCTAAAGTGATTTGTGTTGTTGCAGAATTTTTAATAAAGGAAAATACGAGATTCGTAAGTGTTGACAATTGATATTTATTTGAAAGTAAACAAACCTTTTCACCGACATTTAGGGCCTTTTAGAAAACTTTCGAAAGCTAAATAAAGTGGATTCCTATCCTAACAGTAGGGCGTTATTATCCTAAAACAACCCTGTGATCTGAATACAAATAATTTACTCATTATTACCTCGAAAACTATACTCTTGTTCAACAACTAGATATTGTTTCGCATCCAAACAAAAAGGTAAAAATCTAGCAAAATTCAATGAGCAACCTATCAATCACTGATAGTAGATTATACCACGAGTCAATAATGATAGCTATTATTCTCGAGGATTATTACGAACTGAGCCGCGTTAGCGGCGAGGGAGTAACATTCCGTCGTCCTGGTTCCGGTCCTAGCAACGTACTGTCGCTATCACTGTGGTCGCTAATCTCCATAACGCAGTCGCGGATCCCGACACTGTCATCGTCATGGTAATCGGGACTGGAGATATTGGAGACAGCTGGAATGACATTTCAAATTTTATGTAAAAGGTTGATATTATTGCGAGTAGTATACTCTACTTTATTTACGACAAATTAATTTATTTGAGATTTTCAATGAACAAATTTCATCCGTCTCATAATTTTCAATACAAATCCACAAGCACTACACGTTTGACACTGACACTTTTGTGGAATAATGACCATTAATCCCGCTACTCGACATTAATCCCTGGAGGAATAACATATGTCATTATACTGCCAAAATCATAAATATAATACACACATTATACATTAGTCGTAAATAAAAAACATTAATTCTCAGGTATACAGCTTTATAAATACCCTCACAAATAACTGAATTAATTACTGAATTCATTCGAAATCTTTAGTTACGTTAAGGCAAAATTTTAACGTAACACGTGTTGAAGGTGGACGTATGTTTTGAAACAACTGATTTGGACAAGACCAAACCTAACTCTGCTCTGTTCTCCAGCTGTCAAAATATTTTTGTAACGAAAATTAAATAAAATATTGCATTACTCGTTTCTATTAAGAGGTAATGACCATCATTACCCGCTTGTTGAATAATATATTATTAAACAAAAAACTTGCACATATACATGATCTTAAGAACACGAAATAATTACCCGGGTAATTACCTTATTAGCCGTGATTAGTACAGGGCCCATGCAGGATGATGTTTAACAAATTAGAGACAAACTGAAATTTGGCAAGATATTTTATTTTAGGGTACTATGGCCGTTTCCACCACGTATCCTAGGGGACCCTTAACGATAAGTATTCCTTAAAATGACAGTCTTCCTTTGAGAAATGTCAGTTTAAGGCATACTTTTTCTTAATAACTCTAAAACTGAGCATTTTAGGAAAAAATGTCAGGAGAGAAAGAAAGAATTTTTCTATGAATGAGGCACTTCTTATTATAATGCATAAGAATACCATAAAGTGGTATTGGGGGTAATCAATTGGGTCGGAGTCATAATTATAACACCAAATAAGCCAGAACGTTTAATATGCAAATAGGAAAAAAAATAGGGAATGCATATTGAAAAGAGTCTTCTTCTACGTCTACATTTGTCGGGTTCATACAAGTAATGCCATTGCATAGGTCACATGCCATAGAGCAACTAAGACCCATGCGCTCGCATGTACTTGATGCTTTTTTACGTGCAGGCCCCCGAGGAGCAATTCAGCAAATTTTCTCCAAAACCCATGTAGGTGCAATGGCTTGTTCTAAATTAATTGGATGCATTTTTCGTTTTTTTAGGTTCCAACATTTGCAACATTTTTAGGATCCAACCTTTATAACATGAGTAGGTATCAAGGTTCCTAAAGTTAATATAGGCTGTCTGATAATGGGTAACTTGATGACGTATCTGGGGTGCCTTATGGAGATTTGCATTATGTTGAGGCACCCCAGATGACGTCATAAAGCTATCTGGGCTGGAACTCTGTAACGGAAAACGATCACTCACTATATCTAGTGGCGTCCCCTCTCTATTGATTTCGATAAGAGAGAAGAAGACAGCATGTGCCATAGCGATAGGGATAACGATCTCTATCCGTTACAGAGTTCCAGCACAGGCAACCTACCTCTCTCATACATCCTTGAATACGCATTACAAAATTCTTTCAAGAGTAGTATCTTTTCTTTTGAATGGTGTTCACTAAATTGGTTTTTCCTCTATTGAATACAGCAGATGTTGTGTCATAAACAGAAATAGCGTGTGGACACTCACTGTGGACACTAAGAATCACATCCTTCAGGTCTCCCAATACTTGGGAGATATTGTAGGTATTTTTAAGATACTTTACCTATTTTTTTTTTTTTTTTGCTATTTGCATAATAAACGTTCTTATTTTGTGTTAATTATGTCTCCAACCCAATAAAACACCACCAAAACCACAATGCCCTTATGGTACCTATTCTTATACATTATAATGAAAAGTGCCTCTTTAGAAAATTCTATGCAATTTTTTCGTGACGGCATTCCACAGACTCTGAATTAAATACCTACTTGATATCTACGCCACTGAACATCTGAAGAAAAATTGATCTCCACGTCCACCTATTCAGTAGGAAATTTTCTTCTTTACAATTTTTCTCTCTTTATGTTTTTTTCTGAGGATGCTTAGTTTTACAGTCATTGAGAAAAATGTAAAAATAGTTATTTTCCCAACAAGTGCGCAAAGTGATACTTTCCCACACGAAAAAGCAGTTAGACAAACGACGTGAAGCGGAGTTTGGATAAGCTTTGAGTGCGGGAAAGACACTTTACGCTAGTGTTAGGAACAATACTTTTTCTATGAGTGTTTGAAAATTTGCATCCAGAGGAGCTGTACCTATTTTTTTTTTAAATGTTTCCAGATGCTCAAAATTGGTAATTTTCTCTCCTAGTTCAATGTGTTGTGTTTTCAATTTTTTTTTTTCAGTGGTCAGCTTGACTTTATTTGCAACATTGGTTGTGCTAGCGAGGTTTACTAAAAATTTGAAGTTAGGTTTGTTTTTCCTGTCAAATTTTGGTATGGAGGAGAATAACTTATAGTCCAAACTTTTATAATCTGATACTCCAAAGGAATGTAAGTTGGTGGCTCTCCATGCCAATGGTCACCTGACCTCACATCTGTTTTCACTGGATTTTTCCTCCCCTCGCTCCTCATACGAAAAGTGTCAAATTAAAAAAGTTAATCATTACCTGAATGCCTTTCTTGGAACAAATATAATATCAGGCCCTTCTTTCTGAATATAAGTTTATCAAGAAACCCACAAAACATTGAAAAATCGAGTATAAATACGGTAACAATGCGTAAGAAAAATGAGTGCGCAAAGAGTTTCCGTGCGCAAAGTTTAACTTTGCGCACGCAAATGAGTATGCAAAGTAATAACTTTGCGCACGCGAGTAGAAAAAGGTAGATTTCACCCGACTTTATGGGTGGTTTTGGGGTGACAGGCTCAACGCGTCGGCGCTCGGGTTTCAGAGGGTATTTCGTACCCTAAAACCAACTAGAGTCTAGCTATCACATGTGGAGCAACTACGATTGTAGCCGAAAGCCGAGCCGAGCGCATTGAATTCGAAGGAAGGTGTATATTCCGTTGCAGCAAAAGGTTGTTGACTGGAGCAATGTAATACACTGCCCAAAAAAAAAAAAAAAAAAATGTTGATAATTAATAATAATTATTAAGAACTCGTTAAATTGGAAATCAGGAGGAACACAACAAAAATAAACTTAAAATCAATATCAATCATGAATAAAAGAAAACTAATAAAACATTGTTTGTCAATGCCAAAAAATATCATAATTTGAACATGGCTTAAAATTAAATATTCTATATTAATCCGTAGTCGAGTCCATGGTATTATCCTTAGAGTCTAAATATTGTTTGAAGATTAGATGCGGACTTTTGATTTTTTTTTGTTGAAATAAATTTCCTCTGTGGAGTAATTGGTACCTTTTTTCGCTCATTTGTGAGTAAGGAGAGCAGCTCATTTTGTTTTGGTTTTAAAGTGGTCAATACTGGGACTGGGTTTATAGTCCTGTTCTACCACCCTATAACTTTCCACATTATTAACGTTCATTAAAATTGAACCGAATTTATTTTACAGAGTTTTTCTAGATCATCTGAAATAGTTGAACGCGATACGCCGGCTGACACGTCTCTAGAAGTATTAAAAAATAGGACAAAAAAAAAAACAAAAAAATTTAATATTTTTACAAATAATTATTATCTTGTAAAATGGACTTGTAATTTTGTTTTGATAAAAAGAAGAATTGTTAAAGAAACGATGGAAATAACAATTAAATCCTTGTTCTCGATTTTCTATGTAGGTACCAGAGTTCGCTGTTCGGCTATTTTCGGGTTTGCTCCGACTGTGACGGCTAGACTCTAGTCTAAAACCAAGGTTCCTTAAGTTCATAGGTTGCCTGGTAACCTGATGACGCGTCTGGGGTACATTATGGAGATTTGCATTATGTTGTGATCCCCCAGATGACGTCATAAAGTTATCAGGCAACCTACCTCTCTCGAACAACCTTGCCCTAAAACAAAGTCTTTCACCAAATTTAAGCTTGTCTCTAATTTGTTGAACGTTAGTCGTTATTAATATAAAACGATAGGCCCTGTATTAATCTTTCACTTGAAATTGAACGGCGTTGGGAACAATAGCGACTGTTTCGGCGCTGATACTTCAAATTTCGAATTTATTCTTTTTCCCATTTCCGGCAACAAACTGTATCGACTATGATTTCCGTATTGGGAAATTCAATGAATGAGATAATTCATTCATTCAACTGATAAACTTGTCTTTCTTGTGATTTCGTTAAAATTTTTATTTATTATTTCTGACTCGATTTCTGATGAGTAGTCTATATATAATTTCCTTCTTCGCCTTCACTTTTTATAGTTTCCGTGGTTGATCAAAATGGAAATCCGTCAAAAAGACAATTTTCTTTGGTCCCAATGTTCACTTTATTTCACTTTGTGAGTCATATAAATTACTCCTATTTCATATCACTGCTGAACTTTCAAATATATGTATAAATGAAAGATTACTAACAGGTTGAATAGAATCTAAATTGGCTCTTAAAAATGCGGGATATGGCGAAAACTTGTTTTCCGAGCATCCAAAAAGCAGGCCACAAGGAAAGTTCAAAATTTCAGTTTTTGCTTGATTTTGTCATTTCTTGATTATGATCAGTATTTTTTGGAATAAACCTCCGTTTTTATCATTTTTAGAAACTTTGTTTTCGTTATATTTTGTCTTTTCTATATTATATTCAGTGTCTATTGGAATATCCTTGAGTTTTTATAATTTTTAGAAACTTTCTTTTCATTATTGACAATAATTATTACCTAATGTTAATTGATGAATACGTCCAGTAAAATGGACATTCACTTACAGCTGTCAAATTGGCAGATATCTTACATTGGATGTCTAAACAATGTATTTATATGAAACATAAATTTGAAATACGATTATTTGCTTTTGGGCCCAGGGTGAAGTTTATTCAATTTACCGTGGCACTCAACCTGTTAGATAAATATCTTTGCATTCAATACACAAGATACATACCATATAGGTTAATGTTTTTAAAAAAACTGTTGTCAAATTTCCTCCTATAGGATACTTATGATATGTAACATATAAATTTTGTGAATCTACATCTATATAGATCTGCATCTACATACCGAGTCAATCAAGCTTGTAAAATTTTGATATGATTTAGATTCAGAAATTGACTTTATGAAAATATTATTATATTTTTAAAAATAAAAAAGTGTCATACAACTAAAGTATCATCAACAGCCGAGTCATACATGCGTCATGAAATGAAATTAATATAAAAAATTAACGACAATACCTTATCACTAATCAGACTTCAGCAGGAAGTGTCAGCGATATCGTGGAGTCCTATCGGGGGTATCTCCTTCTTGAAACGATGATGTTCGTTTTTCTGTGTTGATCTCATTCAAGATCTTCTCTTCTGCAATATTCTTATAACTTTCCAACTCTCATCATTCTTCTTTCTTTTGTTTGTAATCTTGTTCACTTTTATCTGGATTTCTCTGATCAATACCATACCATCATCTTAATGAACACACTATTTGCGGTAACGATGCAATTGTATTTCAAATAGCAAAAATAAAACAAAAGTAAGCATAATTTTCCACCAAAACAAGTTTTAACAAAACCTAATCTTCAAATTACCATTAGAAGCTCATAAATCTGGCAACTGGGTCCCATTTCGTAGAAAGAGAGAGAGGCGCCTTTGTTTTAGAGCGGAGAAGTATAGAGCTCACGCATGGGGAGAGACCCGGGACAAATGCGGAACGCACTTTATTAAAAGGGCCTTTGTACAAAGGGGGACGTTCTGTGCAAAATCTAGGTCAAACGCAAACAAAACTCCATAAAGGACGATTAGGATCGCGAATAGCGAAATCGCATTATGTTTTCAATGCATCGAGGTCGATTGGTGCTGCGTGAATAGCGCCTGTGACCCCTCCTATATTTCCATAATATAGTAAGCTAACGATGGATGGAGCCCTGAGGGGTTTTAATATTATTAGGATTTTTCTTGCACTCGAAGTTGAAGGGTTAAATGAGTTTTTTACGCCAATTCCCGAATGAATTGGGGCTGTTGAAAGGGATGCAGGAATTGTGAAGAACTTTTCATTCAAGGGTAAAATTATAAGTTTGAATGTATAAGCTGAAAAACCTGCAATTTCTATGGTCCGTTTGAATACATGCAACATTGAAAAAAAATATATATTTTTGTGTCGAGTTATGATAAAGTTATACGAGAAATAACTAGCTTTTTCATTCTATAAATTTGATTAATTTTGATCCTTTTTCGTCTAGTTAGGTACCTCGTCTTTGGTTTTTTTAAATATTTAATTTGGCGCATAATATATTCAAAATTGAAAAAATTAGTTTGCTATTCCTTGAATTACTTCTTCAAAATACTGCTATCTTCATATCCATCTTATACTACCATACCAAGCAAACATACGTAGGACTAAATTACTTTTATGAGAAAACAAATAGCCTGGCTCTCAATGATAAAGTTCAGAATTGCAGGCCCCATTATCTCGAAGATGTCCAATATTAATAAAAAAAAAAAGGTTACATTGAAGACAAGCACTAACAAAGTGTCATTAGACTCGGCGTCGAGCCATAATAATAATTCAGTAGAACTACTTGAAACAGCCTGACACTGTTCATTATCTTAACGCAAACGACACGACGTAGGCACCGTTATTATTTTTTATGCGCCCAAAAATGTCATACGTGTCTGTTGTCTTCATTAAAACAAATATCTCGAGACGTAAATAAAACTCGCATATATCTGGGGCTGGTCTGGACCAGACACAGAAACTCACAAAATTAAACAATTTACATACATTTTAAGCCTGAAAGTAAGTACCCACTCGACCATTTTATTTTCTTGCATGGGATTTTTTTCGTTTATATTATAATTTCGCATTTGGTATTCTGCACATTATGATATGATACCACAGGCGTAGGTATCTGCTTTTTGATGTTCAAGTTCTTTTGAGGAAAAGTAATGTCCATTTTTTTTTATGTCTTGAGTATATAACGTGTGTCCGAAATTCGAGTCTCTACATGGGGATTTCGCTTATTATGAGAGATACAGGGTGGCTCAAATTAGGAAAGTTTTAGGGAATTTATTACTCATTTATATCCTGTTGTTAAAATTGCTTCAAAGTTTTTTGTTTCCTAGAAATCCGAGAAAAATTGAAAATAGCCAATTTTGTTTTTTGTCAATAATTCATAAACCGTTAACTTTAGATTAGACTTTTCTAATTTTAACATTATTGAGACTCTTTTCTGAGATGGATATTTTCATGATTTGAAAACATTCCGATCGTCGTTTGTTTTCGAGTTATCAACCAAAACTTTCTTATTTCTTATGGCGGCCATCTTCGATTTCAACAAAATAATATCCTACGAAAAAAATCCTTTAAAATGATGTATTACAAGCTATGAAAACGTTTTGCAAGTCCTTCAAAATTAGAGTTGGAACCGATATTTTGCTACAATGCTCATAGTTATAAGAATAAAACCAAATAAGTATGATTTAATACCTAGAATCGGTATTTTTGAAGTTTTCTGACAATTTTACTAGATAAAGAAAAAAATAGTAGGTAAGGTATTCCACATGTTTTTTTTTTTTTTGTAATGTGAACATGAATTACAGCTTTTCCTCCTTTCTTCTTTCGGTTTTACGCCTCGGGAAAAATTATACCAATTTGGATATTCCAAATACAATTCTGAAGGACGGCTTTGCACTCTCAGATTTTCAGTCTTTGAGAGTCTATTCGACCTTGTATTATTTTTTTAATAAAATATTCTTAAATTCGATTTTTTTTTCAAGACAATAATATTACGATGGGTCGCTTTTTTGGCTTCTTTATCTGTGACGTGGACTGATAGGAATTTCCTATCAGTCCTTCACGCAAAAACAGAATTGTATCTGGAATGTCCAAATTGGTATAATTTTTCCCAAGGCGTAAAACCGAAAGAAGAAAGGAGGAAAGCTGTAATTCATGTTGTTTATATTACAAAAAAAAAAACATGTTACTTTTTTTTACCTTTACCTTACCTACTTATTTTTTCTTTATCCAGTATAATTGCCAGAAGACTTCGAAAATACCGATTCTAGGTATTAAATCATACTTATTTGGTTTTATTCTTATAACTATGAGCATTGTTGCCAAATTTAGCAAAATATCGGTTCCAACTGTAATTTTGAAGGACTTGCAAAACGTTTTCATAGCTTGTAATACCTATATCATTTTAAAGGATTTTTTTCGTAGGATATTATTTTGTTGGAATCGAAGATGGCCGCCATAAGAAATAAGAAAGTTTTGGTTGATAACTCGAAAACAAACGACGATCGGAATGTTTTCAAATCACGAAAATATCCGTTTAAAAAAAGTGTCTCAATAATGTTAAAGTTAGAAAAGTCTAAAATTGACGGTTTATGAATTATTGACAAAAAAGAAAATTGGCTGTTTTCAGTTTTTCTCGGATTTCTAGGAAACAAAAAACTTTGAAGCAAATTTAACAACAGGATATAAATGAGCAATAAATTCCCTAAAACTTTCCTAATTTGAGCCACCCTGTATCTCTCATAATAAGCGAAATCCCCATGTAGAGACTCGAATTTCGGACACAGTGTATATCTAGATAAATTATTAGGAATGTTTTCTCGTGATAGTGTCGCTATGTCGCTATTCAAATAGTTTATTACATAATATGGGGTGACAACAAAAAATGGCCCGCATAGTGGTTTAAAGAATAGATATTTGCTACCAAATTGGTTAGTAATATATTATTTTTTTGAAGGATAAAATAAGAGCCAAGCAGCATTAGCAGCAAAGCGCCGTTATACACCCAAATTTGACGTTGGATGATAACGTTTTAACGACGTTTTTTATGGCATGAAGAGGTAAACCGTGAAGAAAACCACTTCTTACCAAAGCGACTGCAAACTGACGACACATTTGAAAGCTTCTCTAACTCTAGTAATACCATCTAATCACTATTGATACTGTCATATCTTCAGGCTTTAGGGATTGGCATTAATTTGGGATGTTTTTTTTTATTCGATAGCAAGTATTTTAAGGAATATACGAATGCTTACACTATAGTTAATTGCTAAAATTGATCGTCGGATAATGCGACGTATATTCGTCGTTTTAGTGGTGTGTGGTGTCGCTGAGACGACTTGCTAAGGAGTTTTTATACCACAACATTAGTCGGACGTCGCGATGTTACTTGGAAATAACGGACGTCAACAAACACTTATTTTCAGTTTCCCATTCAAAATTCCTAGATATGTAATTTTTCTCTGATTTTATTGGGCTTTGTTTACATTTTTCCTTTACAAAAAATTTCAACAATAATAAAGGTAATTGCGGACCGTGTAAATTTTCTAATCTCTATCATTCTAATTCTATTTTTCCTTGTGAGTAGTTCTTGTTGACGACTAATGAATAATGATTTTTCCTCGATTTTAATCAATAGATATTTTATTTCCATTTCCAGATAATTATTCTTATGTAAATGAATCAAATAGGTATTTCTTATTCTTAGGTTAGGTTTTCCAAATCGTGATCCGTTCACGAAGTGTGTACTGCACGCTCCGCGCACTCTGTTCGGTTGCTGAACTGCTGAACTCAGTAAAGTCTGTTGTTTGAAGATAGTACCCCAAGTCAAAAATTTAGTAACTATGTTGGCAAAAGAAGCCTTTTCTACATAAAAAATTTGAAAGCATTGACAATTTTACATTGTATTGCCAACATAATGTCATTTTGACTTTTATCTTTAAAAAAAAAACAGACTACCAGATTTATTTTTGCATCCGGTTCCATCATTGGTTCCATAAACTACCGGATTGCTCTCTATTTTATAGTGACAGTTAAGTCATGTCACTCATGATTTGTGTGCCAACTGACGGCAGAAATGTCATTAATTTTTGTCAATTGGCCTTTCAATAAGTACCTAATGTTTTTGGGATCATCGATTTCTTTGTAAGCGTTTACGTTTTGTAACACGAATTGCTTATTCAATTTTGTATTCTTCCAATTATGATTGTTTTGGTGGGTAATTATTAGGTACTTGTTGTTGTTATCATTAGTCATCGGCTGTTGTCATTTTTCTCAGATTATATGGTTATGTGTAATTTTTGGAACTTATAAATCTTCTTGATTTCTTTTTGACATTTGTCGATACTTTGCCTCATCTCAACTCTTTACCTTTAGGACAGCTAATTAATTTTATATGGTGCTTCTTTCTTTTAGGTTTGGTAGTTCTGAGAAAAAGGTCTTTCCGAAGAAGGTGATTTCTGTCTTCGCCTTTGAGAGATGAGGGATTTTTGACCTTATATTCTCAATTATTGAATTTATGGTACATTGAGTTGCCTCACGTTGCGTTACGTTTTCGTAAAGTGCCAAAAATTCGCAAGTTTTGCTTTGCACGTATTTCCCTACAAGGGACCTTCTGACCTTCTCTATTTAATCATTAGTGAAAAGCTGTCCTAAAGAGTAGAGTAAAGACCACCTCACTCACTCCAGGATTTCGAATCCAAACTAATCCAGAGTATTTTCGAGAACGACATTTCCACGTTGTACGTACAAAATGTATCAACAAATAATTCACCAATAGCCGATGCTGTGATTGGTGCAGAACATGTCATATATGATCAGCAAAATTTTATCAAAATGTCAAAAATTTGAGAAATATACAATTACGGTCAAAACTATTTTTCTCTGGCTACTTGACCTTCTTATCCCTCTTCAATGGATTTTGTTTATCTTGTTCTCTTCATTAAAAATTGAAATTGTTTCTATTTCTGTCTCTCTTATTGTACCTGTTTTCTGTACTCCTTTTTGTGTGTTTGTCTCTGTCTCGATAATTTCTTCCTAACCATCAACATTTTCTCTCCAAGTCTAATCCAGTTTTCATTGATGTGTAGTTAAATTCATCTTTATGTGAAAATGAAATCCCTAGCTACAATAATTACTTTCTATTTTTTATGCATCATAGTCTAGAGTCTGGATTTAGGTAGATTGTAGATCAGATGGATTTAAGTAAGTAATCCAACACATAATTTAGGTCTCAAAAGATTGAGATACTGCTAATAACAAACTAGATATTATTATATACAACATCTCCATCACTTTTTTCAACATCTTTTTCAATTCTATTGACATTATTTTCCTCCTCAACATGGTTCCAGTTGTTCTCATATCTCTTTTCAAATCCTCTACCACTTATAATATCTAATTCTAAATCGTCAAAACACTGAACTATGATAGGAATAGCAACTTTGATCTTTCTTTTATACCATGGAATTTCTGGCGTTCAAAATCATGATGTCAGCTCTACTTTGGTTGAATCTAAAGGTGCCTAGGAGGTTCTTTTAGGCACTTGGGAGTTGGAATTTAACGGTTTGATGATATCCTTGCAAGTATCCTTCCCGCAACAGAAAATAAAGATATTCATCTGTAGGCATCTCTAAGTTCGGCAGGTATATGGTCTCAGTGAGTAATCCATATTTTAATAATAAAGATGAATGTGGTTTTAGGCACTTAGTGTGGGGCATCCTTGTTTAAAGAATTTAGCAGGAATGCTGTCAGTAGCACCTAAGTTAATATTTTTTTGTTGTTTGATTGCCTTTTCAACCTCCCCCAATCTAGGAGCCTCGCTCAGTTCTTGTTGTAGGTATTGGTTTCCGTGAAATTTCGTTGAAGACCATTATTGATTTGTGATTCTTCGTAAAGTAGTTCCTGAAAGTGTTCCTTCCAACAATTAATTAATGGAAGAATTGCTTTTAAACAGTTTTGTGCCATCTTTAGATCATGAGGGATTCAGTCGTTGGTACGTATACCATCTCATGGAAAAACCCTCAGCTGCTGTTGGATTCAGTTAGTTACTGCATTTCTTTCGATTTTGTTATCCACTATTGGTTCTTTAATGCTCGCGTTTGCCTTTGAACTTCTTTTGCTTGTACAGTCGAGTTGGAGTCGTTTTTGTATGCATTATGCGCTCTTCTTTTTCTTTCTATATTGTCTTGAAGTTCAGTGCCGGTCTCATCAAACCAGTTTTGATGTTTCTTTTGTATGTAGCCGACCGTTTCTTCCTAGATAGATGTTATTGCGGTCTTCAATATTTTACGTATAATTATATAATCGATGATTAGATGCCAGTGTTTTGACCTAGGGTGTTTCCAGGAAGTTTTGAATTATTCTTTTGTCGAAAAAGGGTATTCGTTATTACAAGGTCATATTCTGATGGAAAAATCCACATTTGAATTAAGTATAATTTTCTGTAAACAAAAAAGTCGGTAGATAATTGGTGCTCACCGTTCGTCTTTGTCAGACTTTGGTGAGATCTGCCTAAGCCTCATGTGGAAATCTCCTTTTCTGCCTATGTTTCATTGGCTGGTGATTTTAATGGAAACTTTAGTGAGAGGAGCTAATGGCATTTCCGATTGGAGATTCAGTGCGCACTGAGTGTATTTGCATCCTTTTAATCGACCTGTAGAACAAAAAGACAGAAATAGAAAAAATTGCACTAGTTCCTCACTAAATCTACGGAAACGCCATAAGATTATATAATTTACTTGAGTCGCACAATTTGAAAATGCGTGTTAAGTTCATTGATTATGTATGCTCTAACTATGGAGAACATATGATAAACCGCTCTGTTAAAAATTCTGGCTTATCCGATCATAAGAATGCAAACCAATGAAAAAAACTAAAACAGTGTTGAGAAGTAGAGAGCATTGATGTGCACCGGATGATGTAAAAAAAGAAGTGGAAATTATCATGTTCAATGCCAAGAAAAGGTTTCTTGAAAACTTTTAACAGTAGGTAATCCAAATACGTATATCAGTAATGACTTTATAGCAAAAATTCCCAGTTTTTTTCTTGGTAAAGCAGCAGTTTTAGGTATAGGTTGGCCACTGAAAAGAGAAGCTTTTCGGTCTAAGACGAAGGAGGAGGTGAAAACGATATGGAAATACATAGTTGCCATGGAAAGTTTTGTTATTCTGTTCGCATCATATTTTTTGCTGTTCTGAGGCGTTTTCTCGCGTCTCAAATGTTTCAAAACATTTTTCAAAACTGGTTTAAGTAATGTCACCATGACGTCATAATTTCTTGGCGCGAGAAAATGGTTTGAAAACGTAGAATGGATTATATTTCGAAACAGTTTGAACCAGTTTTGACGTGACGTCATGGGTTTATCGCGAGAATGTAGTTTTTCGAAACAATTTCGAAACAGTTTCAAAAAAGTGGATGCGAGAAAACGCCTCAAATCTCACTGGCCATATAATATAATGCCAAATAAATCGGACGGAAGGATTATTTGCTAGTGAATTTAATTGTTATGGAGACGGATCATCCAAGAGTTATCCTTGCTTATTTGTATGTAAAAATTATCGCTTTTTAATGTTCTACATCTTCCGACTCCGATCTCCAACCCTCTCCAGGCATCATCCTTCAAGCCTCTATCTCTCATTGCCGCGTCTACTCCACTTGGCCAACTTCTCGCTGTGCCGCGTCTTCTTCTTCCATCTGGCTTCCACTAAATAATTTGCTGGCGTATTCTTATATCTGCGATTGTTTGTACATGTCTGAGCTAAATCGATTGTTTGTCTTCAACTTTTTGGTTTAATGACATAAATAACTGTAATTTTTTTTGTTTTCGAAGAGAGCAAAGTAGTAAGTAGGTACTCCGTTTCAACCTCACAATAAATAAGTGTTTTTCCCCCGTACCAATAAGGCACAATCAGAATATTTTTTTATATATTCAATTTTGAACCTTTAAATAATCATATTATTTGTTTTAACTTTGCTCGTCGGGTCGGGTGCCAGGTTCACGCACCTCAATTAAATGAATTTGGCAACTTATTTACATAATAAAAGAGACAGCCAAGAAAAACGACAAATTCTAATAAATTGGATGCAACAATGTTGATTTTATATGCTTTTGTCTAGGAGAGTTAAATTGTATGTGCCACTACAGAAAGTGCCACCTATATTGCTCGTCGAGATCTATTTCCGATCCGCATCGCCGAAATGTTTTCACGCTAGCCACTTAGTCTAGCTTAGATATAAACTTGTGTTATATTGTTTTTCTTTGTTGCCGACGCTACGAATTGTTCCTTGGATTATTTCCTGAGGATTTCACTTTCGAAAATAAAACTTAATTGAATGGGATAGACGATTAACTACCTACGTTTACAAGACGTAAAATATTATAATTTCTTGAAGACTTTACGTACATTTACATGTTACATTTTATTTACTAAATTCATCGGATTTCATTCTGAGATGATGAAATTCGTGATTGAAAGAAAACATAAATCGTAAAAAGGCACATAATAGCTCTTTGCGGAATCTTGTCAATGTAGGTACTTATCATCACTATCAATCTAATAGTCAATGAATATTGGGCTGATAACCTGGACCTTGCGCTAAAATAAGAGCACGATTAGCACGAAACTCAGTTGGATCTCAACATCACCTCAAAATTCATAAATCAGGCCTTAGTCTCGATTAATAAGGAACCTCACTGAAATACGCAGAAGAATTTGTAAAATACGGCAACAATGCCATTTCAATCACACAGCAAGCACCAAGTGCTCTAGTCCGTGTTCACCTTTTGGCATTATTATTGCATTACTAATGGTAACAGAAATAGATCTCATATATTATCTTAAATCTAAACCATTTTATCCTAATTATAAATTCGGATTGTTTAAAGTTCTACTCGGACACATGTTTGAAATTTATTCTCCAAGCTGATTACGGTGAAGCTATTGTGAATTTTGAGATACATTTGTTTTGAGGTTTCTATCACAAGAACTTACAGTGAAATTCTGGGTTCTCTCATAAAATTTCTTCAAATTCGCAAATCTATAGATTACGATGATCTGTGACTTTTCTGTTTATAGAATCGTGAGAATGGCAATTCTGAGATACCTTCTATAAACGTTTAATTTACTATTTACGAATCTATAAGATTTTCTGTAAGCTACAGGAAGCGCAGAACTGCGAATCGGCTATAGGCTTTGTAGAAGCAACAGGATACCCCTACTGTAAAAAAGAGAGTTTTTTGTGTGTGTTTTTAGTGGCTGTATTAATAAATTAGAAAGGGAAGATAATGAAAGTCAAAAGAACGAGCTCTTTAACAAAACACCATCTAGTACTACACAATCACAAATCACAGGCAAAGTTTACATAGCATAGGTGAAAACCGGAACAATAGCTCCCGGTTGAAAGTGTATGGGTAAATTTTAACACGTAAATAACGAAAGCTCGTACTAAAGTTTCTGGAATAATTACAGAATCAGTTCGATACCGAGTTCACTGGAAATTTTATCCGATTTTCTCGACTATTTTTTAGAACGTTAGAGAAGAGAACACTGAGAGCAGAAAGAAGCGTGCGGCCTTACCGCGTCAGGAGCAATGATCCCTTTCAAGGTCTAATGGCAACTACTTTCACTTGTTTAAATAGAAATCAGAGCAAATTCTTTACTACGCCACCTGCTCCGCGACGACAACAAGATCGTGCAGTTAAATGAGCCAATCAGGGCGCAAGAAACATATCCTTGGAATTATGGGATCTAGCAATAGCAAATGTCCTTGAATAATAGGGCACCAAATAAATATATTACTAGGTTTTAATTTAATTTTTAGCATGGCTTATAGAAAGGTATAGATTTGCTTATAGATGTGCACAAAATTGACCTGTTAATTCAAGAATATCTTAAATATCTATATTGTATAGTATTTTTATTCTCACTTGAAACACTGCATTATACAAGGATATTCCAACATCACGTCGCTCTCTTCTATGAATTTCATAAAAAAATCTATTGGAAGTTTCCCTGTACAAAATATAAGCAGTGACGAAATATCCCTATAGTAGCCCAAAATAATAATTTAGGTACCTACACACGAGCCTATATGGGTTGAATTATTGGGGTGGGCTACTTACGTCGCCCCGGAAAGGATTCCGGTGCTCGTCTGACTAGATCACGAAATTTCTCTAACCAGTGTCATCCCAATTTATTTATTATTTGCCATTGTATTCCACGTATTATTTAGTTGTGTTGTTTAATATCGATTATCACCATTTAAAGAAATAAAAATAATGTGACGCCCATGTCCTTTATTTGTTCGGTGTATGCCGACTAGATGTTTTTTTGGTGTTTCAATTCGGATTAAAAATACAAAAATTGAAGTAGGAACATCGGAGAATAGAACTGGAATGAACAAAAACTCAAGCTATAGAAATATCACTAGCACATCTGGAAAAAGAAATCAGATTTTGAAGTGAAACTTCTTAGGCGGCAGCGGTCTGATATTTGGACGAAAATAGGCAGAATAGAGAGTGATTTGGAAGACGCGTCACGTTCAGGCCCAATTTTTTACACAAAAGAGAAGAAAGATATAACGTAGAGAGACGGAGAAAGACAGGAAGCGTCACATTTTGGCAAATTTCTTCACACGAGTGAGAAGAAAGATATAACGTGAAGAGCTCGGTAAGGAGACAGAGAAAGACAGCCATATATTTGGGGTGTGACGATACTTGACAATGATAGCCGATGAACGATTGACACAAACTAGGGATTATAAGAAGAGAGGATTGCCTATTATTGTCAAGCGCTGATACCCTTGTGACGTCACTACAGATGCGCGTCTTCCTTTTTTCTGGTCTTTCGTCTTTACCCCGACTCATACGCTAATCTAAAAGTTGTATGATGGGGGAATAGTTGTTAAGAAGTTTCACTTCTCAATACGTGTACGATGCTGAACATGATTTTTTTTTCAAGCCCGAAACATAAGTATGCATGCTGTTCAGAAAATCTGGCCTGAAACTCTATTGAGTGATAAACATAAAATTAATCACGCCAGGAATTCTAATGAAAAGGATAATATAAAAATAGGTTGGTCAAGATATTTTGTTTTCAATCAAGCACATTTCTTATGGAAAAGTGATCTATGTGGAATTTTGCTGAATTTTTGATATTGTGTATAGGGAGTCGTCCTTAACAAAAGTGGTCATTGCGCTAATGTTGAATACCCAACAGTTTTCAAGATATCTATTAAAAACTTTTTTAATTTGACACTCTTCAGTATGACGTCACCAGTATGCTCACAGCACCGAAAATTAGAACTATCCTTTTCACTTTTGACTTTGACTACCTATACTTATACTCTTCTCCTTTTAACATTTAGGAAATAGAAAAAAACAACAACAGGTACAAATGAAATCGCTATATGACAGACATCATGACATGAAGTTGACGATTGCGGCAGGTGCTAGGTGTTGTTTACATACCTACCTATTTGTCACTAATCGCTATCGCTATCTTTTTTTTTCTTAATGTTAAAAGGAGAAGAGTGAAGTCAAAGTCAAAAGTGGAAAGGATAGTAATAATTTTCGTTGCTGTGAGTGACGTCATACTGAAAAAATACATAAATCTACGCTTTCGTAAGTATTCGGTGCATTCGCTATGGCTTCTTTGGTTGCAAAACGTTTGATAAAATTAACAGAGTGATGTGACAGGTGCTGTGTTACCTAAAACTCCAGTAGAGGCAAATGGGGTCGTTAATTTAATGAAACTTGTTCGACTATCACTTTTACAATCACCAAAGACACATCGCTTCATCGCCTCTCGATAAAACATATCACGTTCTCCCAAAACTGCCATAATTATTAAATTTAAGCCCAAAATTGAAAAAAAAATTAATAACATTGACAATGCTATTTATAGGTTATGTGACTTTGTTTGTCGTCATTCATAATGAAATCTTCTATTGATATCTTGAAAACTGTTGGGTATTGAACATTAGCGCAATGATCACTTTTGTTAAGGACGACTGCCTCTACACAATATCAAAAATTCAGCAAAATTCCACATAGATCACTTTTCCATAAGAAATGTGCGGGGTCGCATTGTTGTACAGACACTCCCTTCCAACAGAATCAGGTATGAACAGCTATTGCAAGTTGAAAAAAAAGGAAAATATTTTAATATTAAAAAAAAAAAATACAATTAAATAATTGAGAATAACGGAAAGATAATATTGAAATTAAAATAATAACAAGATTAAATTAAAATGCTCGGTATGATTAAGCAAAAATGCTGCTTTCCTGACAGCAGCTCTGGCAGGCAAAAATATGAACAAAATAAGGTAAAACAATAAGAAATTAAATCTTTGGATTCTCCTCCAAATAGACAAAATTTTCCTTTCAAATTAAGGTAGCAGGTAGCTACTTATAGATACTACAAGATAAACCTGGGGTTGAAATTAATCAAATCCAGAATATGTCAAAATTCTTGACATGTTTTAATTAAAACGTTTTAACTGAATTTTTGACCTGTCTGGATTTCTATTAAAAGAAATTACCCCCTTTATTCGAGATAATTATTGACGGAGTCAAACAGAAAATGGCTATTCAGGCCTCTTCCTGGATAAAGAGTTGATAGGGATGGACCATAGACAATAAAAAATAAAGACCTTCAAAAGTATAGCCGAAATAGGTTATACTATTACTGCGCATCCGGTTGCGCATAGCGCATTGCGGAATTTTTGGAAAGCTAGAGACTTACAAAAGATCATTCCGATCATTTGATCCTGTTTCATCTTTCTCTGTCATACCAATTCACAAGACAAGGACACCGTATGAGTTACAGAGCTTTCCTAGCTGTTTTGTAGAAACCTATCAAACATCCATAACTATAGAAACTGTGACCGAGAAAACAAATAAGTAATCTTAAAATAACGACATTTCCGTAATATTACCTTGCATTTTTTGGGACTTACACATTTCCGTGTTGAAATTTGTCATTTTTAACCGTTTGGCTTTCGTCTAAGAAGACTCGAACTCACAAAATCTAAAGAACAAAAAGAAAAAATTGTCATTTTTATTAAAGCACTCGGTATCGCGTACCTATAATATTATGTACAACTAGGATAAACTGAACCAGTAAGTATACATGTTAGTTTTGTAATATACGGCATATTTTTTCACTGTTTTAGGAGACCTCAGTCAGAAGAGATAAAATGTAGATGTTAGGCCTTGGCCAGCTTAGCTTGTACATACATTAAAGCATGTATAAGGGATGTAATAACTGTGTTTGTAAACTCTTTAGGTATTTGATCTATCTAGCTATAATATATATTTTTTCTAGTAGATACAATTTAGTGTTTATTTTGCCTTTTTTTTTAATCTACATCAAAAAATGGCACAAAACTTTATGGAGTACCACATCATTTTTCTCATTCCGATTTGAGAAAAAAAGATGTGGAACAACATAAGTAAGTTTTTTGTGCAATCAACTCAAGTCAAATTTCAAAATTCCCGCCATTTCAGTATTATGTTCCGGCTGCCACTATTGACGCCACCGTCGCTGTGACGTAGCGCTATACAAACTTTCATGTTATCAATCAGGTACTCTTACCTTGGTTTATTATATTTCTCTATGGGATGGACACACAAATTTGGTTTTTCACCGACTCTATTTAGAGCAAATGGTCCAATATTCCTACACTAACAATTGATTTTGAAAATCAGAGCAGCAGTACCTTTTTAAAATTCAAAATCTGAGTTGACTTACCTCAAAAAAAAAAAAAACGTGGCACAACTAATCAGCACTCACACAAAATGGAAGCCAATAAATAGATAAAAAAAATTGAAATATTATATTTATATTTCAAGAATAGATAAGATAAGATTTATCAGGTAAAAACTTAACAATGATACGATAATATGCATTGATAGCAAAATATATTGAAAAATCTATAAGGGAGAATCCAAAATTTGAGATCAAAAATTATTAAAAATAAAAACGCCTTGCCTGCCAGACTTCTGTCAACGAAAGAGCGTTTTAAAAACCAAAGCTCACAGGAAAACGATCTTGTGTTTTTTATACTTAACTGCATTTTAACCAGTTGGACCAGTCAGACGAGTACACCCAAAAGATCATAAGGTAATGTCAAAAATAAAAAAACTGTTAATTAATTAGGTCATTAAGCCAAAAAATTATTATTTCAGACTTAGAAGTTAGAAAAAGACAGAAATATATCCATTTGCTAAAAGTGAGATAAATATAATTTCTTTCAATGAAAATACAAATGACTGTCAAATGCGAAATAATTAAAATCATACTTTGAAAAATAAATCCATCAGGTACTAGATGGCAGTACTGGTAAATGAATAAAAGATATTTACATTTTACGCAGATGATGGATAGATGGCAGTACTTGTACTATTTTGAACTTTGTGGATATTTTTGTAATTATTATTTTACTGATTCTGAAATGGAAAAAATACAACTTTATAATGAAAATAAGAAGAGATGGAACATGTTACGTAAATGATAAATTACCGTAAAACATGAGTTACAAAATTCAAATGTGCCTACTGGGGAATATATTATGAAGTTTGAAGAGTTTTTCTTCGGTAATTACAACACGCTGCCTGGGCTTGGAAATTTATTTAAAATTATTGGTTTATTTTAATAATATTTCATAATTTTGAAAAACGACAAAACATCAATTGGTTACAGACCTGCAAGGAAACTTCCAGATTTATCGTACTATTTAAAACGATACGGACGTATTTTTATCGCTCTGCAGATTTTATTAAAATAAAAGTAGTAAAAGTGCGATTTTTTTCGCGTTTTTTTTTTTTTCGCCAAGTTGAGATTTTGTGTCGGCTAACAAGCTGTATTAATTTGAAGTCAGTACTGTAATTAATTGGAAGAAAATCAATCAAGTTACAAGGATATGGGTGTATTCACTGATCGACAAAAAACCGAGCTAAAAACCATTATTTCCGAGGTATTGGAGAACACATTTAAAAATAAAAGTTTTTTTTGATAACCTTGCTGATAAGCTGTGCTGGAGAATATCGGACGAGATAAATAAAGAAATAAACAATATAAAAACTAAGCAAGAGGTATTGGAGAAGAACATAAAGATGAAAACACCAAAATTTTGTCCAAGCTGGATGATGTGGAGCAGAATATGAAGGAAAATCAACTTCGAGTGTATGGTGTTCCCGAAAATACTGCTAATGTCAATGAGCACCTCAAAGGCATCTTTGACACGAAATTGGAGTTGAAAAACATTCACATTGAGTATTCCTACAGGATTGGGAAAAGTAGTAACGAAACGATAAAGCCTAGACCTGTTCTTGTCAAATTTGGAAATACTTTTGACAGGAATCAGGTATTTTTCAACAAAAAGAAGTTCAAAAATTCTAGCATCTCAGTTACAGAGGAGCTTACCAAGAAAAGATACGAATTACTTATTTTTACTAAAGGAAAATTAGGAAAGGAGAAAGTTTGGACCGTAGGAGGTAGGATCTATACTAGTTTTTCAGGCGAGAAGAAAAAAATATTTACTGAAGAAGACGTTAACTCTATGGCGGAGGATTTGGTGAGATAAAGTGGATTAATTTATTAACTAAACTAAAAACTTTCTAGATAAACATGGACCCGTATATTTTGAATTTTGAAATTACGAACTATAAAACTTTAATATGCAATGATATAACTGATTTTAACTCTGTAAAATTTGGAAATAAATCGATTAAGATTTTTCAGTTGAACATTTGTAGCGTTAGAAAAAACTTGGATACATTGTTAATCTTATTGTCACAACTTAAGGTGAAATTTGATGTCATAGTAGTCATAGAGACATTTTTATTAGAAAACACAGATATCTTGGGCATGGATGGGTACAATCTGCTATACAACGGTGGCAATATAAATAAGAACGACGGTGTGCTTGTTTATATTAGTAGTAAATTCACTTATCAGTATCAGATTAAACTCTTGTCAAATATGAAAATTCTTGATATTGACATCATTGGTACTCAGAATAACTCATTTAAACTAACCGCTTTATATGTATAGACCTCCATCAACAGATTTTGATACTTTTAATACAGATTAGTTAAATTATATACCTAGCTCTTTCACCAAAAACGGATATTCATGTAATTTGTGGTGATACTAATGTCAATATTCTGGAGGAAAAACAGGATCTAAACCATGTACAAAACTACCTTAACTTTTTCAGTGCAAATTCATTTATTTTTTATATTAATAATGTTTGTACTTGGGAGAGAAACATGCAAAAATCCTGTCTAGATCATTATTTCCTAAAATCTAATTGTGGTGAAGATGTAAAGGCATATCTGCTTAAATTCAAAATCACAGATCATTTTCCTATAATACTAGAAATAGATAATCAACAAAATACCAACTCTAATAATTTTAAAAAATGCTATAAAGAATATATTAATTACAACCAATTAAAACGGGACTTTGAAAGAGTGAACTGGGACTCATTTTATGCTTGTCAGGATTTAGATGACATGACAAATATTTTGATAAGTAATATAGTTAATACTACTCAAAAAAATACCAAAAAAGTTAAAATTAATATACTGTTAATCTCTAGAAAAGGATGGATTAGCAAGAATCTTGTTAAAACAATCAATAAAAAAAATGAATTGTACCAAAATCTTAAAGCATTTCCAAATAATTTAACAATAAAACAAAACTACAATAGATGTAAAAGGAGTCTTGCTAAGTCTATTGCCGATTCAAAAAAAAAGTTATTTCGAACAGTTAACAAGAAATAAACAAAATAGTAAACAACTATGGGACTCTGTCAACAGAGTTTGTAACAACAATAAAAAACATCAAGAAATGAATAAAATCAAATATGAGGACGTTGAAATAACAGATAAAAAAGAAATTGCAAACAAATTTAATCAGTATTATTGCTCTTTGGGTGAAACACTTGCTAATAAAATTCAGAGGCCAATAAACTTTGTTGACTCGGTCTCAGAACCTGATCTTGAGAACAGCATGTATTTAAGTTATACAACCGAGCAAGAAATAAAAAAGATAATTAAAAGTTTAAAATTGAAAAATCTCCTGGTTTTGACGGCATTCGTTCTGAAATTCTAAAAGAAATTGTTGATTCAATCTCTCTTCCATTAAGCTTCTTGATCAATAGATGTATCAGAAAAAACTACTTTCCAAGGCCTCTTAAAGTTGGTGTAATCTTTCCGTTATTCAAAAGTGGAAGTAAGGAACATATTGCAAACTATAGGCCAATTTCGCTGATATCAAATCTTGGGAAAATTTTTGAAAAGATCTTGGAATATAGGATGCTAAAGTTTTTAAAAAAATATAAACTAATTTCTGAAGCTCAGTTTGGTTTCATGGAGGGTAGGTCGACAAAGGACGCAATTGCTAGGCTAACATCGCAACTATACAAAAATATTGATGAAAGTAGTCCTGCATTGTGTGTTTTCGTCGACTTAGCCAAAGCTTTCGATACCGTTTCGCATCAGTTGTTATTGGATAAGATGCAAAAATACGGTTTAAGGGGAAAAATCTTTGAAATTATAAAAAGTTATCTGAGTGATAGAATTCAATACACCAGGGTCGACGATATAGTTAGCGATGCTGGTCGTGTTGGCTATGGCGTACCTCAGGGTACAGTGTTGGTTCCGGTTCTTTTCTTCCTGTACATCAATGGGCTGCTGAGGATGGAGGGTGCTGGGCAGATACTGTCCTTTGCAGACGATACTGTCGTATTGTTTAAAGGTGAAACTTGGGATAGTGTCATAAGACAGGCTGAACGAGAGTTTGATAAAATAAAAAAGTGGTTTGACTATAACTTGCTCACAGTAAATTTCGATAAAACCAAATGTATGTTGTTTTCTAGCCAGGAGCAAGCTACAAAAAACATCCAGGGTATACTAGTCGATAACTTTTTAATACCCACCACAAAATCCATCAAATATTTGGGCATAATAATAGATTGTAACCTTCGTTGGGAATTACATATCAAGTATATTGTTCAGAAATTAAGAGGAATCTTGACAAAATTCAAATATTTGAAAGATTTCATGTCTACAAATCAACTCAAAATTCTGTACTGTGCATTAGTTCAAAGTCATTTAATTTATGGAATTATTGGTTGGGGCGGAGTCCTAAATACACACCTCAAAAACTTAGAGATCATACAAAAGTGGTTTCTGAAAATAATTTTTGGCAAGAGCAGGCTTTTCCCAACTGACTCACTATACCGTTTAAGTGGTGTGATGGATATGCGACAGCTTTTCTGTTACAGAATGGCTTTGAGGTCATTTAAAAAACCAGATGAATGTTTAATTGTGAATGACAGACATTATACTCTAAGAACTATTAACAAAGTTGCAGTACCAAAATGTTCTAAGGCCTGTGGACAGAGAAGCTTTCTATACCTCACACCAAGATTTTTTAATATAGTTCCAAGTGCAATAAAATCTTGTGAAAGTTTAATAAGTGTCAAGAAAAAAATGTCAGAATGGATTTTAAAAGTGTGTTCTCGAGAAGCAATTGACAGTTTTGTGAATCAAAATCAAAGTAGATATTAGGGAAAAGTGAAGCACTAAAACTGCATAGAAGTGGAGCAAAAAACTGCCATACAAATACGTACATTTTTGTGCATATTTCGGCAGAAGACAAGAACGTTTATTTTTACTTCTTTAATTAGTATCAATTGCTTACTTGTACATAACAAAAAAATTGTATTAAATAAACGTCTGAATTATTATTATTATTATTATTTTTATGGAATATACTGAAAAATTATCATTTATATCTTGGTACAAATAAATCTGATATGGAATCCTAATTAAATGTATGACTATTTTGTAAATTCATTCGTGAGAACTGATAATTGCTATAGTAAAATCCATAATTATTATAATAATACACAACAAATTCAAATAAGGAATTCAAATTATTATCTAGTGCTATACATTATATTCGAAGAATGTACTTAAAACATCTCTTTATAGCTAGTCTCTATTAAATTTAACGACGCGTTTGACAATAATTGAAATGTGGCTATGAAACGAGCGCTGAATAGACAGCTGATACACAAAGTTATTAATCGAAATGCACCGAAGGGCGAATCTTAAAATACCTCTACATAAAACATCTCATAAAATTCTATTGAACAAGGCGCCAGACAGGGAGACCCTAAGTCTCTAGACACACTTACACTTGTTCTGAATAAATTGAAAAAAATAGATTGGTTACTAGAAGGTATATCGACATCAATGATGGAGACAAACTTACGCAAACTAGCAACCTCAGCTTCAAGCTAGACTAGATCTGGATTTCTAGAAATTTAGTTAAGATAGAAAGGTATAAATACCTTAATCAACCTATAACAGGCGGTAAAACCTCGGGTAAAACCAACCAAGAGCTAGAGACGATTAAAAAGCAATTGAAAAGTAGCGAATATTGGTTTTAGTGTAGCCTTAACTATGAGTCGTTTAATGTTGTTCCAATAATATTTCAACAACAAATTCCAAAGTACTTTTATAACGTACTTATTTTGGCAATTGCCTAATTATACTGCATACGGCTAGTCAGCATCAGTCCGGAGGCCATGGGTCTATGGGTTCCTTGTATACATCTTACCTTTGGGCGCCACCAAGTTAAATGTGACTTAACTAGGAAGATTACTTATTGATGTTATAACAAAACTTGTACAATTGGAGCGCTTAACAATAAAACAACTAACTAGGTACAATAATGTATCTGGCTTTCTTTATTAAAAAATAATAACAATAATAATAAGGCGCCAAAAAGTGTAGCCACCAAGTAATTAGGACTTAAGTAGCCACGAAGTTATTAAAAAAAAGGTGTTTAGGATTAGGCTTGTACCTAATTTGTGAATATTTGAATAAATAAAAAAATGTAAATAATGAATATATGAATTTAAAAATAAACAGTTTTAACTGTTTATTAACACTTGTGGAAGATTAAAAAAAAAAACAGTATGGGTTACACTCTACCAACAGGCAAATTTAACACAGAAAGGTGAAAGTTATTCTTTGGGCAACCTCAGGGTAAAATTCTAGAATTTTATTTAAGGGGCACTTACCGAACCTAATTCAGTATCAAGTGATTTACCTAGGATTTGCCTATATAGTAAAAAGTGTAACTTACATGTAATACAAGTGTTTGTTATCTTCACATGTATGTGTAAGTCCAGAAGTTCCAAGAGTGAGGTTAGCTACATGTTTGGTCTCACTGTAGATAGACAATGGTATGATAAGTGAGTCATGAGTCCTAACCACGTGGTATCTGTTTTACGTAGAACTCAATGTGGTTCTAGCAGAGCGGTACCAATAGAGTTGCTGAATAAAGGCTACCAAAACCCCAACTGAGAGCAATCTAGATCCAGTCTAGAATCTCTCTAAATACAGCTTAGCAACTGTCCAACTATAGCCTAAGACTGTCTAGCTACAGCCTAGCACTAGGAGTAGGAGTAGGATTGTCCAACTATAGCCTGAGACTAGGACCCTATAACGATGTTCGTATAAAAAAACAAATCGAGCCCCAAATATTAGAAATAATCTTACCTCAAATTGAGGGATACTCTAGACCAAAGGTGAAGTCTTAAACTTCCAAATGCTGCTCGGAACAGTCCTATTAAAAAAAAATGGAACACGTATTGTAGGTTAATATTTCCTGAAGAAAATCTCAAACTTACCGAAACAGAATCCAAAAATGACCAAGGGACGACTCTAGACAATTATCAGCAAGAAATTAGTCTAAAACTTGAGCTCCCTGGCACAAAATTCCAAAAAGTCTCGCCCCAAAAATAATTAGGGCCGAGGCCCGAGACCGGACGACTACTCAGCGTGAGGTCGCAGATCAAAAGGGCAGATTCTTCATTTAGAATTTAGATTTCGGAAGAAGACTTTCATCTGTCAAACTTCTAATTTTGACATTGAAGAAAATTATAGAAAAGGACGTGTTCAGTTTCACCCCAAAATTACGAACTGAGAATCGGTTGTGTAAAAAATGACTGGTGAATGTTGAAAAGTGCCTATAGAACATATATCAAAAGGTAGAACAGGTCTAAAGAAAACGCCTAGACAAAACAGCTGTTCAATGACATGATGGAAATGAAAAGTCAAAGAGTAAACAACAATTATTATCATAACCTCAGATTATTGATTGGATTTGCAAACAGAGATGATGATGATACTAACTCCTTTTCCTAAGATTCTAATCAATAACAGCGGGCCCTGCCGTACTGAATTAAACCTTCCTAGATCAATTAACCAAACTTGCAAACCTGAACCAAAAAAACTTCTAGTAGAAGGCAGTACTCAAGGTAACAAAATCTGGGCCCAAAAAAGATAGTTGTTTATTCATTTATTTCATTGTAGCTCTATATGGAATCATATCCAGTATGGCAAAACAAGGTAGCTTATTAGCCAAGAAATTAAAAACGTTACACTTTCAATATCACTTACCAAGGCGAAATATTAGGTTTGAGAATCTATTTTTACTTTCACACTACGACTATGGAATTTTAGCTCCGCCTTATAACAATAAACTGGGCGGAGCCTGTTATACAATATTATGAGCTTTGGCTCCGCCTTTTGTCCTTGAACCAATAAAGTGGGCGAGGCCTAGTAACCATTGGCGTAGGCGAAATATTCCTCAATTCAATATATCATATTAATAAAAATTTTCTTAAGTATTCAAAAACATAAAAGCATTTTATTTGGAAAACAGCAAAAACTGAATTTATCGAAAGAAGTGTCAGGCGAGTGTTGGGAAATTGTTACTGGATAAACTGGACGGAAGTACTAGGAATATAGAGAAGAAAAAAAAATGCTTTCAGTAGTTGTATCACAAACTGGTGAAAAGACTAAACATATTTTTACATGAAATTGCACTTGGTCTCAAGGAAGATGGGTCGTTAATAATGGAAGATTTGTGGCATTTAAATGGTATCGAATAGTAAAAAATCGCTTGTCATGGAAAACTTGGACAATTTAAGGTTTGAAGAAGACAGAAGTGAAAGTATAGATGCAGGAAACCAAGAGAAAATTGATTTTTTTCTAATTCATCTTAGAACCCAAAACTAAGTCAATATAAACTCGAATGTCATGACACGAAATGAACATGAGTAATTCAAATGTTTGCTGGTTTGATCTGTGTTTTCAAAGAAATTCTAATGTATACCTACTTTAATTAATATCCACATGTCAAAATTATTGTTAACAGCAGATAAGCGGTTGTACAACAACGAAAAAATATTCTAAAGAGAAAAACATTTTTAATTAGAGATACCAGTACCTAATCAACTATATAAACAATTTAAAATCCACGCTTGCATCTATTTAGAAAATGTACAAAAAATAAACATAAAGGAATAAATGCAGCTATAAGCTCGTAGAAAAATAAGCAGACACAGAAAGAGCCCGAGAGCAACGAAGCTGCAATCGCAGGAGAGAAGGGATATAAAAAGTTTACACGGCCACTAAAAATGTTGGTCGCTTGTCTAGGTCCCAGACAACAAAGGAAACTCGCAAAGCTGCTGACATTTAGGACTCATAGTTTTTATCGCTCCGGCCGCTTCTATCGATCCAGGATCCAAAGCAGGAAAACTTTTATATTCCGTGTTGCCTGTTTAAGAGAGAAAAGTTGGAAAGGAAAATACCACGAAAATCGCGAAACAAAGGGACGTAGACGACATCTTCAGCGATTTTTCCTTAAAAAGTAACTCTGTCGGATGTTAATTTCTAGTTAAATGGGACTTTTTTTTTTATTTGGTCGTTGAACAAACTGAACTTCTCAAAACTAACCTGACATTTTCAGTAGTTTTGTTTCCGAATGGCAAAAATTGGATGCCTACCTAAAATAAATACACGAATAAGAGATTCAGAAATAAGAAAACGTACAAACAGAATTATTAGCAGAATTTAATGAAAAAAAAAAAACATACATTCACTGCCTACCAAACAAAGAAAAAAATGTTCCACAGAGTTTGGCAAATTATCGTTTCGGATGTCTAATCCACTTATAAACCACGACACTCATTAAGTCTCGTCGATTGCGTAAGAATTTGATCGCAGCATAGTCACTGTTAAATCACTTTAAAAAGTAGGGCACGTCCTTTCTTAGCTTTGACATGTCACGATCCCTCATTTATCTTGTTTTTCTTTGCCGAGTCGCTACTACTACAACATGTCTTTTATGGACGGACTGGTTTGTATTTACCAGGGTTGAGTGGATATTAGTAGATTTGCGGTTCGTGTTAAATGAGGTGGTTAGGACATTCCAGTGTTCTTTTGCATCCCAGCCAAAAAGAACTCAAGAGAACTCGAGCTTTGACTGAAAAACTTCGAACAAAATTTCAAAAAGCGTTTTTAGAATGTTAACAGTAAATAAATATAATGCGAATTGACATTTTCAATAATTAAATTTATTTTGCACCAATATTTCTAGGTTGGCAATGCCGCCAAAATCCCGATTTTTATTCAATGAAAAAATTCTATAAATTTGAACAACAATGTCTTCTGCCCTCAACCTACTGATCTTGAACTTGACAACAAGTGACGTCAGTGCATGGGCGATTAAAGTTATGTTTTTAACTACTTACTTAATTTGAAATTTTCATTGAGACAAAAGAAGTATGCTCGATTAGACGAATTTAAATAGACTTTTCAATTTTAATGCAAACAATCGTTTGCTGAAGACCATTATGTGAATTTTATCGAGGTAACTGCCGCATTAGTAGAAAATGTAAACGTTAATCTCTTATCCGGAACATTCCAATCAACTAGGTGTTTTCAATTAAAGTGTTAGCTGATCGCTGAGTAAATACCAGTAGTTGTGAAAGACTAGGAGAAGATTAATTGCAATAGTCCCTTCTCTATAGTTCTGACTAATAATAACTTGTGATAAAGATAAATTGGTTAGTTTGTTGTCCCCTAATTGTAATTGGTTGAGGTTTTGTTTGGGATTGGATCGAAATAAAACAACAGAAGTATGTTATTTCAGATTGTCAACGTTTCGTAATATATTATTGCATTTTCAAGACACTACAAAAAGGTGAGACAATGTTACTCTATAGATTCCTAACAACTCCAGTTATGCCTTTAGTATTATTGGTTACTTACTTACATTTGAGATTGACTTTCTATGTCAGAACATGAAAAATACACGAAATTGTTTGGTAGGTTCAGATTCACAGACGTAAGATTCACATATATGGTACAATTTAAAACTCATCAAAAAAAAAAAAATCACAAAAACGTTCTAAAAACAATCAAACATTAAAAGTTAAAAATTAACAAATTTTAAAATAAAATATATATAGGACAGACACAGCTAGCTGTTACTCTTTCAATAATAAATTAAATAGTGTTATTGTTCGTGGGAGAAAACAAGGAAGGAAAGGAAATAGCATCTGAATCTAAAAAACACTAATATGAAAGCTGCTTTGTGATGATCGTTTTGTTGTTGATAAAATGTTAAAATATGCGTTACTTAAATTTTGTATATCTGTTCTTTTATTGACGCAATTTTTATCTTTTTGTATTTCGATCATCTCAGCTATTAGCCTTTTTCTGTAGTTAAATTGTGTTTGTTATATTGTGGTGTTATTAAAGTCAAAGTTATGTCCTGTTTAGGTGTAGGTACGTGCTTTACGTTTTTTACAACCATCCATGTGGTAAGTTTTGCTTTGCACGCTTTTTTCCCACAGTGGATCCTGACCTTTCCTATTTAATCGTTAGTGAAAAGCTGCCCTAAGGAGTAGAGTAAAGACCACCTCACTCACTCCAGGATTTCGAATCCAGACCTCGATCCAGAATAATCCAAAGTATTTTCGAGGCAAATAAAATCCATTCCAACAGGTGAGACATAACCTAATAACGACAGATTTTCTTTGCAAACTTAAACCACATTTTCTTTCCTTTCAAATCTACGTAATTCTTCTTCTATACACAAATTATTTAAATATTTTTCTAGAACTATAGTTTCACCTAGTAAATTAACTATTAATGATTGACTTGTGGTTCATTTCGAAGTGCCTAGCCTTCGCTAAGGTTTAGTTACACATAAAATTGTAACTAAAACTAAAGTCTGTTTTTTTTTCAAAGATAAAATTCAAAATGACATTATGTTGGCAATAGAATCTAAAATTGTCAATGCTTTTAAATTTTTTATGTGGGAACTTATAGCCGTTTCCACCAACTATTTTAGGGGAGCCTTAACGATAAGTATTCCTTAAGCTGGCATTTCTCCATGTAAAAATGTCATTTTAGGGAATACTTATCGTTAAGGCTCCCCTAAAATAGTTGGTGGAAACGGCCATTAGTGTAGGAAAGGTATGTACCGCGTGTTGCTAAATTCACCAAAATGGTGCTCCGCCACGGATGGGGTGATTAAAATTCACCTAATATCAATGCCAAACCATAGCTTGTCAAACCCTGTTTGATTTAACAACACTGCTTGTTCTACCATTCCACTACGGTGCCTACACCAGTTGAATTTAGCCACACGCGGGTATTGCCAACATAGTTACTAAATTTTTGACTTGGGGAATTATCTTAAAAAAAAAAAAAACTTTAACTGAAGAAAATGAATGTAGCTTTAATGGAACTTAGTCAGTCATTAATAGTTAATTTACTAAGTGAAAGCTCTTGAAAAATATTCAAATAATTTATGTATAAAAGCAGAATTACATATATTTCAAAGGAAAGAAAATGTGGTTCAAGTTTGTAAAGAAAATATATCGTTATTAGGTTATATCTCACATGTTGCAAAGGGTTTTATTTGCCTCGAAAATACTCTGGATTATTCTGGATCGAGGTCTGGATTCGAAATCCTGGAGTGAGTGAGGTGGTCTCTACTCTACTACTTAGGGCAGCTTTCCTCTAATGATTAAATAGAAAAGGTCAGAATCCACTGTGGGCAAAAAACGTGCAAAGCAAAACTAACCACATGGATGGTTGTAAGAATCCGAAAAAATCGGCGATTTTTATAGTACTTCACGAAAACGTAAGGCAACTCAATGTACTATAACACTGTGACCACTTAAGGCCGCGTTAATGGCCGCCATGTTTAAATTTAGTTTTTGAAAATGAGGACTGCGTCACTCTACACATACGGTTCATAATTTAATTTTTTGTCCAAAACAAAATCTGTTTGTCGGTGAAACACTTAGTGACAGAGAAAGACAAATATACAATTATGATGCTCCCGATGTAGCTTTTTTCCCGTGACGCCATCTACTTGAAATTGCTTGAACTGTTTTCACCTTCAAAATTCGTTTTAAGCTCATCTCAAAAAATCCGCAATAATTTCCAAAATCCTTTGGCATAAACATTATTTGATATATTATCTACAATCTCTACAATTAGCTTTTGTTAGTTTTTCGTGGTTATCAATAAAATATGCTTTGCACGGATCCAAGCTTGATAAACATGCAAATATGCAACCACCAACACATTCAATTGTTTTGGTGGTTGCAAACAGGATTTTTGAATTTAAAAAAAAAGGCTGAATATCGAAAAACCAAGATAAGGAATTGTAGATAATCGATCAAATAATGTTTATGCCAAATTTCAGCCAATTCTGATGTGCCGTTTTTTTAAAAACCTTAAAACAAGTTTCGAAAAATCAACCAATCACAGTTTAAACATGGCGGCCATTAACGCGGCCTTAAGTTCGCAGCATATAGGAAACTTTTTTATTATCAATTTTACGAAAAAAAGTTATTCTTTATAAAAGTTTCTGCTTAACTATAACTTAATTTAACTATTAAAACTTGAAATAGCATGTACAGGGTGGTCAAAAAATGGAAAAATATACAGAGTGGTTCCTAAGTACGGTTCGTAACTTTGGGATGTGATTACTTACGATATTTTAAGCAAAAAAGTTCCCATAAACATGTGTCCGGAAATGCGTAGTTTCTGAGATACAGGCTGTCAAAGTTAGCATACGGTACGTACTTTGAAAACGGATCACGATTTGGAAAACATAACCCTAGAATAATTGATTTGTTTACAATCAATTATTGGAAAATGGAATTAAAATATTAATTAAGGCCGCAACAACGATGAGAATGCAGTGCTGTGAAACTTGTTTTAAGGTCTTTAAAAAAAACGGCACATCAGAATTGGCTCAAATTTGGCATAAACATTATTTGAAGATCTACAATTCCTTATTTTGGTTTTTCGATATTCAGCCTTTTTTTTAATCCAAAATTTATGTTCGCAACCAACAAAATAACTAAATGTGTTGGTGGTTGCATATTTGCATGTCTATCAAGCTTGGATCCGAGAAAAGCATATTTTATTGATAACCACGGAAAACTAAAAAAAGCTAATTATAGAGATTGTAGATAATATATCAAATAATGTTTATGCCAAAGGATTTTGGAAATTATTGCGGATTTTTTGAGATGACCTTAAAACGAATTTTGAAGGTGAAAACAGTTCAAGCAATTGCAAGTAGATAGCGCCACGGCAAAAAAGCTACATTGGGAGCATCATAATTGTATATTTGTCTTTCTCTGTCACTAAGTGTTTCACCGACAAATAGATTTTGTTTTGGACAAAAAATAAAATATTGAACCGTATGTGTAGAGTGGCACAATCGTCATTTTCAACAATTAAATTTAAACATGGCGGCCATTAACGCGGCCTTAAAACTGAGGAAAATCATTAGTCGTCACAAGTGAAAATAAAATTAAAATATTGAAAATTAGAAAATTTACAGGATCTGCAATTACTGTAATTATTGTTGAATTTTTATAGAGGAAAAAAGTAAACAAATTTGAAGGAATTTTGAATGGAAAACTGAAAATAAGTATGAAATAGTTAGTCAATTTTGGCACGTTACAACCCCCCCTCTCCTACGATAGGAGGGAAAGAAACTTTTCCGACGATAATCTAAGCAAACTTGAGAACTAAAATAATATAAAGAATGTTAGATATATTTATTTATATTTTGAATTTGAATGGAATCAAAATGACTATTTACTAACAACTAGTAAAAGGCAAATAAGAATAAAAGTAGTTAGGTGTCCTTCCAGAACGAGTGTCCGCTTATTTTGCGTTGAAAACATAAAGGTAAGATAACCAAGTCAATGAAGTTGAAGGTAAAGGCAAAAATAGGCGAAGTCGTAGAGGAAAGAAAAGTAGAAAAAGTATATGTTTCACTAATTCTGTTGGGTTAGTCTTCAAGAGAAAGTTTTTGATTTGGTTTTAGAGTAAAAATGTCTTTTTATGGTATTTTGGCACTTAAAGGTGATTTCGACTTTTTCTTCTTTCTTAGATTTATGGTTCTTGAACGTTCTTTTTATTCGTTCTGAGAGTTTTCCAATATATGGGATTTTGCAAAAAACTTTTTTTTCACATAGCTTTGTTAATTTTGTTTAATTTGTTTTTTTTTACAATTTCTCTTATTGGAGATAATGGATAATTATTATTCAATAACATATTTTCTATACAACAGCTAAGACATATTTATGCTGAACAACTTAGGAATTGCAATGAATCTTAAACGAAACAAAAATAAAATGATGAGTTTTTGAATTTTCTTCCAAGCACCATAAGTAACAATATACGAAAGTTGAAAGAGTTGATCAGTATATTTTGTTTTGGACAAAAAATTAAAGTAGGATAGGAAAACTAAACTTGAAATCAGCTATCCTGAGCAGGCATTGAGAAATTGAGCTAGATACATCACAAATTTAAATTTTTGTCAACTACTATATATTTTAAAAGTAGGTATGTAAGCCAATGAAAGTATGTATAGGTATACACATAATATTTATTTTAAATCTGAGCCCTAACAAAACTAAGCGTTATTTTCAATAACCATTCCTGAACCCACAACTATACCAACCACTAACAAATTTCAGCTTTGTGTCTCAAAGGGCATTTGAGAAAAAACCACCGTGCTATGATTGTGTAATAGAAAAAAATTAACGATCAACTCGCCCTAAAAAAAATCGACTGGCTGCTCAATCCGGACATAGGGACGGTCAACAACCAGGCAGCAGGAGACCGTCTTGTTCGCACTATCGGTCACCGAACTCCACGAGCTTGCAGCTCGAGCTTCTCGTCTGCCGCTGCCGCAATTTACTATAGAAAAGGGCCCTTTTGCATAAGAGGGTGATAGATTGAAACAAGGTTTCTTTTATTTGATTTTGTATGGCAGGCAGGGTCCTTCCATAAAAGAGAAACTGCCAGGAGTGGTCGTGATGGCGATGATTCAATTAATAATGAAATTGCTTGTAGTATATGTGTGAAAGCTAAATTTGTATTTTTTTCTTGAAAAAATACCAGTGGTTGTTGAGACTAGTAGTAGTAGTATTGTCTGTGTTAGGATTCAATTCCCAAACTCACGGCGATTCTCCAACATCTCAATTTGAGTTAACCTTATATAACCGAATCGTAATTTGGTAAATTTAGAGACAAGAAATTTAGATAATTATGTTTTGAAAAATGATAATGTTCGTTGCCCCAGAGAATCAGTCACGAGGAGGAGAAAATATGCCCAGATAACGTTAAAGAATAAAGGTTAAGATATAATTCAACCAGGTTACTTATCTCATGCAGGAAATTTCGATTTTTGAAGGTCCTGAATCCTGTTCTGAATCATAAGGTATCCAAATTGCATCCAACAGCAGTACGGACGTCCACGAAGTCTCCCTACAAATTTCTCAAAGTCAACACTTAAAATTACACGACGAAAACTGTTTATCCAGCGTTTTGGAAAACTTCATTTAGTCAAATATTGTTCCACCACATTTTGTGCGTAATGAGGCTGACCGGAGCACCGTCCTGCTGAAACCATATTTGATCATCATGAACATCTGCCTCTGCATGGTGAGGAACTAAAAAGTCAAACCTGGAATAGGTTCTTGTTCCAAAAAATCCAGATATGTATTACGGCCATTTAAATTATCCTCAAGGAAAATTGTCGCAATTACTTTTGCGGTCACTAGGTGTGTGTTTTTCGCATCCAGGTCCTCCATATCAATATCGACAGTTCTGTTTATTAGCTCCGTCAAAAGTACACTGATCTGTAAAAAGAATCTACTAAATGCTGATCAAGTGAATCGTTACTTTAGAGAACTGCAAATGGTAATCTGGATTATCTTCAAGTAACTCTTAAACCATTAACATTTCACATGATTTTGGTAACTTCAATTAAGACGGATGGCTTTTGTTATTTTTTCTTGAAACCTGCCAAACTGATGGAGTAGGGGTTTTCTTGGTGAGCAAATAAAACGTTCGTGCTTCTTAGGGCACTAATTTTATAATGTACTATTTTCGCAGAAGCGCTACTTTCCGCATAAAACAAAGGGCAAAAAACCGCACGTTTCCGCTCGCTCATAGAAGAAAGCAAAAACGGTAGTTCTAAAAGCTGCTAATAATGTGTTGCAACCATAAAAGTGAGCTAGTCGTAGCAAAAATTATAAAAACATTATTCACATCCAGCTAAACATTTATCCAATTTGAGAAGCATTCACTGAATGCTGTACCTAATAATCCTCATCATCACTGAAATTGTTCAAATTAAAATCCAGCCAAATTATCTTGTTAAGATCGACGCGTATTTTCAACAAAAGAAGAGACCTTAAGTGAGATATAAGTTTTTATGGGCTTTTAATTGTCATTAGTATGCAGGACACAACAAAAGACACTGTATGGGATTGGGAATGTGCAAGTCGCGAAACGTACGTGACTCCCAAGGCTTCTCTTATTGTTACCTTTGTGGTGTGCAACGCCAACAGCAACGAACGGTTGAAATTCGTCCCTATCAGATGCAAAAATCTAGATTAGTTTTAATTGTGATTTATGGCCGTCGTCGTACGGGGTATGTATGTATACCTGTTGGTCTTTTATGGAGCCTGATGGCGGTAGTTGAATTGAAATTGCAAGGCAAATTTAGGTGGAGGTAAACGAACTTTGTGGTAATGTATGCGATTTTTTTTTTTTGTGGATAAAATAACTTCTATAATATAGAATTATTATACCTACCTATGAGAATTTATTATGGAAAATTAGCATTTATCATTCGAATCTTTGGTGATTGATAAAACGAAACTTTAATCACAGCATTTCTATATTCCTGAATAATAAAGTTTGGCCAAAGTTTAAAACAATAATAAAATAGGGCCACTCATATAAATTCCAATTATTACTGACATTACAATTACAAAGTCTAAACCAAAAAGTTGTGGTATCTACTAATAATATATTTCTGCTCTCTGGTTTTGCATAACTTTGGTTATGGCATACCGGTTTTTCGGATCAATTAGCACTAATTGATTGATTTAATTAAACATCCTAATTAGCAATTGTGAGATTGGTCAACAATATTGACGTCAAAGAACGATGATAAACATTTGAAGTCAATTGTCAATTCAATTTTTATTCTTTCTCTTCCTAAAAATCTCTTCCTAAAATATTTTGGAAATTTAAATTTGCTGCGTCATCCGACCCATAGTAGTGATCTGAATTTCACTTCTTTTTTCTTTTTATAAAGAATGCATTTTGCAGTTTCGTAAAGGAGAGAGGTTTTTTATTATGCAAAAATCCTGTTTTCCAGATTCTTCTGAATACACCTTTTCTATTATTAAAATGTTCCTGGTGTACCTACCTAAGGACATAATGTAGCAAAGGCCAATGGAAGAACTACTGTTGTAGTGTCTCTTCAGTCTCCTTTGGCTAGATGTTCTACTGGCCATATGGGCCTCTCGGGAGGGCTTTCAATAATGCTGTAACTCTATCATCCTTGAAGGAAATGCCGAGGGAAATGCCATCTGAAAACGAACAGAACAAAAAAAAAATGGAGCAATCGACTTTGTACATATTAAATTTTATCATACTCTCTTTCTCATCAAACGATATAAACGCACATTGTTTCAATTCTCACTACCGCATAATGTATTCAATTTCTTAAAAATATTTCATTTTACCATTATGAATCACTAACATTAAAAAGTGAACAGCAAAGCTCGACACTCGACACAATCAGGCATTGTGCACATTTGCATAATGAATGTGAGAAATTAAAAGCTTCAACTTCTAACTGATGCAATAGGTAGTTTAGGGATTTCCGAAAGTAGCGGATCACGGGTCACCCAAAGTTGTAGTTAGTTTGCATCTTTTCTAGTAGATTAGTCAGTTTGCATAAAGTTTAGCCATTTCGCATATTTTCGGCATTGCACATTGCCGGTGTTACTATCTTATTTCATTGTGGCCCTGAAGATGATGCAGAAAAAAAACGAAACGTTGGGGTTGATTGGCTCGTCCAGCCCATTGCGTTACTGTTTTGATAACTCCCAGTTAACATAGTCCTTTGCTGCTTCTTTGTTGTTAACTTGTTCAATTAGATACTACAAATAAGCCGAATACATTGGCCCTTACGGTAAAATAAATCTAAAAATTAAAATATCTCCGTTCAAACCAGAGCAAAATCTGATTGGATATATACTAATTTTTGCATTCACCTCGCATTATCTCCGAAATAAAGGCTCATATCAAAAATTTTTATTCTTGCATAAAGTTTGCGCCATGTATATGTATCTAGATTATATACCTATGTGCGCGTATAATTTTTTTTTGTCTTGAATTTTAACACAAATATAGAAATAAACATAAAAAAAAAGTAATTTTCTTCTAGTCGCGACAGCCCGCTCTCGCGCTGCACCAGTACTCCTCCATCTCACTTTTCATCGTAGCTCCCTCTCTCTCTAGCCTATTGTAAAATACAGCCGAAAGTGAACCATTTTAAATGGTTATAACTTTTAAACCAGGTGTGCTAGCTAACTGCGGTTTGCGCCACTCGATTTCTCTTGGTCTAAACTTTTTTCTAGTAGGTTGCAAATTTTTTTGAAACTTATACAGGGCAAGTGAAAAAAAAACAGTTTTTCAACATCAAAATTCTCCACTATTTTTAATGGAACATCCTGTATATCACAACGTCAAAAAAAAGATTGATATTCAAGGTATCCATGTACCAATAGACATCGTCCCTAAAACTTGAAATTTTAAAGGTAAAAAATCAAAATCGAAATCTTGTTATTTTTGCAAACGCATGCAATTTCATGTTGTAGGTACTTGATATCACAATAACAAAGTTTGTAACTGCCTAGTTTAACGAGTTCCAGAGTATTTTCTCTGGAACTCGTCAAAAAGAGATACCACAAAAGTAACAGTTTGGTGTGCAACCTCTATTAAGCAAAAATACAGACCATTTCTATTGATGACCCAACGAGTGACTCAACGATTACAGAAATCGTATACACTGATATGTTCTTTTTCGCACAGTAAAGACAGGAGAGTATCTTGGATGATATCTATTTCCAGCAGGATGGTGCCCCCACCTCATTATTCTTTAATAGCAAGAGCATCACTAGATATGACATTTGGGGAAAGACGGGATATATAGGTCCTATAGAATGAACACCTTACTCTCCTGACTTGAGAGTTCCAGACTGCTGTAGTCCTTTGCTCAAATAGCCTGAAAGATCTTAAGCGGAACATTTGTAATGTCATTGAAATGTTACACAAGTCGTTCACCCATTTACTGATCCATAAATGCCTGGAACAGAATGGCTAACATATACATATACAGCATTTTGTATAGTTTTATGCAGTTTTTATAAACTTTTTATTGGGCAAACATAAGTTCCAAGCTTTGTAAATATGCGTTTGCAAAAATACCAAGATTTCGATTTTGATTTTTCACGGCTAAAACTGCAAGTCTAAGGGACTATGTCTATGCGTACATGGATACCTTGAACATTATTCTTTTTTTTTGACGTTGTGATAAACAGGGTGTTCCATTAAAAATAGTGGAGAATTTCAATGTTGAAAAACGTATTTTTTTTACTTGCCCTGTATAAGTTTCAAAAAAATTTGCAACCTACTAGAAAAAACTTCAGACCAAGAGAAATCAAATGGCGCAAACCGCAGGTAGCTAGCACACCTGGTTTAAAAGTTATAACCATTTAAAATGGTTCACTTTCGGCTGCGACACCCTGTAAAATAAACCCTTTCACGTATTATATATCTTTGAATTCTGATTTCAAAATTTTCAGCATTTGTAGCTCTTATTAAGCTCTAAATGGCCTGTAATTGACAATATTCCCAGATTTATAGTTTTTGAGCAAATTGAATTTGAAGTTTTTGACAAAATTTGGACTAAAAGTCAATTTCGAGGCTCAGTTGCTCTAAAACTGATTTACTGATTTATAGAGAATTTATTGCTCTTTCTAATGGTATATAATTTAATTCAATTTGCTCAAAATTTACCAAAGACATGGGCAATTGTTCATGACCATGTCAAGATTTTGAAATTCTCCAGAGCTAAAAATAGGATTTTCTTTCTATTTTTGTTTCTGCTTAAAATGGCCATTTAGAATTGATGTCAGGGTTGTTTTCCACTAATTTTGACCCGCTTTATCGATTAATAAATTTAAAAATGAGCAAAACTGAAAAATAAAAAAATCGAGATTTTCATAAGGGTACCCCCTTTAAATTCTAATTTCAAAATATTCAAACCTCAATTTCTCGGGAACGGTTGAGCAAACTGCATTAAAATTTCCAGAATTTGGTTTTATCAAGTTCTAAATGGCCTGTAATTTACAATATTTCCAGATTTATAGTTTTTGTGCAAATTGAGTTTGAAGTTTTTGACAAAATTTGGATTAAAAGTCAACTTTGAGGCTCAATTTCTCAAAAACTGTTTGAGCTATCAAACTAAATTTTGCACAGATTTATAGAAAATTTAATGTTCTTTCCAATGGTATATAATTTAATTCACTTTGTTCAAAATTTATCAAAGATATGGGCAATTGTTCATGACCATGTCAAGATTTTGAAAATTTTCCAGACCCAAAATAAGATTTTATTTTTATTTTTGTTTCTGCTTAAAATGGCCATTTGGAATTGATGTCAGGGTTATTTTTCACTAATTTTGACCCGCTCTATCGATCTATTTACCATTACGAAGTGTATGACAACAGTCATAAATTAATATTCTGTACATTCATGCAATAATCTCAATTTTTAAATATACCTACTGCCCTTTTGCCCGTTCTGATTTTGTATTACCTTGGGATTTTGAATAAACATAATAAAACCTTCATTCCGTGAAAATTTCAGCTTGTAACTCCGACGCGCCCACAAAAGTCAAAATATATTATAAGGAGCACTCTACTATACGGCAGTGAAAAGCCACAGAACAGCAATCTTGGGAGACAATCCCCATGTCTCGCTAAACTGACAGAATACCTTGGTGACTGTCTAAATCTTTTCATCTACATCATTTCCAAATCCAAGCGGCAGTAAATGACAAACTGGTCATTTTCATTACAACCTATCAAAATCAAATGTCCTCCGTGCATGCGCACCGGTCCAGGTAGGGCGTTTCAACCAATGGGAAGGCTGGTGTTTGTTGACAATTTAGGTTATTTAATGTCATTTACTGCCGCTTGGATTTGGAAATGGTGTAGGTGCTTGACCTTCTGAAAAGCCGAGTTGCACACCGCACAAAGACGATCTTATGTGGACCAGCTTCCACTAGCTTGGTTTTCTGGGTTTACAGATAGTGCCTCCTGCACTCCATTTTTCTAACACTTTTAAAACGTATATGTGCATGTCAGATGTCAGATTGGAAGAATAAGATCGTGAATTGATAAATAATCAATCAAATCTTTCATAATAGTTCGATTCCATCCGAAAAAAATAAAGTCAATAATTTACTGCACGTGTGTTGGTGTTCGTGGCAGGTTCTGTTAAGGCATAACACCGAGGACTTTATTGGAAAATGGTAAGTGGCAGTTTTTTTGTAGTGCTTGTTTACACCATCGTTGACCCTACTTTCATCATCACACCGCAAACCTTGAGGAACCTTGAACTATACTTACAAATATCAAGGACTTAGAAAGTGAGAAGATTGCCAGAACACGCAGCACCGACACAATTGGTAACGTATACATCAGTACCAGTCTGTTGACGTATACATCGGTACCAGCTTGGTACTTGAGGTCAACACTGCCATGCGTAAAGGTTGTAAACAATAGTAAGTCAATGGATGGAGATGAGCAAAACTGTTCCAGCTGTTGAAAGGAAATACTGAAAAGATTATTACCAATGCGATGTCTGCTCAAAAAAAAAAAAAAATACATCTGGAATGCTTAAAATTATAGAGCTCAGAAGCGAGATGTATACCGCTGTGCTAGAAAAAACATGTGGTTAGTAGGAATAAATCTTGCTATTAATGGCCAAAAATTTTACATCTTAAATGTTTATCACTCGCCATATTCAAGTGACATAGGGTTCCTGCATAAACTGGAAGAAATTTTAAATATATATGCTATAAAACCTAACACATTTATTTTAATTGGGGACTTGAACATAAATTAAGCAAGAGAAAACATTCTTCACAAGTTCATCCAACAGCGCTACAATAATTGATCTCATAAATAATGGAATGTATGTACGAAATATATCATACACCAAAAATAGCTGATCATTATATCCTCAATATGAAGCTTCCATCAGTGGAGTCGAACAATATAAAATAACTTTAAGAAATATGAAAAGCTTTGATGAACTCCAATATTAGCTAGACCTTATTACGGATTCATAATAGCCATTGGATAATGGGAAAATGTGGAAAAGCTTAAAAAGTATTATTAAAAATAAAAATACAAGCAAAAACAATAAAGGGATTATCGAATGTAATACCACAAGAGGTTTCAGGATTACCGGATAATACTTTTACCTGTCACGAAACGCGTTACGCAGTAACACCGACTCCGAAGGAGGAGTGGTGTTGCTGGTAACGCGTTGAGTGTCAGGTAAAATTATTAGGTAATCCTGAAACATCGAGTGGTATTCAAAAGGTTATACAACGAACTAAACTTTAATACTTTAAAATTAAAAAAAAATTCTATGATAGAATTTGCTATAAATGCCACCAAGCGCGATAATCCCAAAAGGCTTATCACTTATTAAGCCTCTCGTGTCATATGGGAATAATGTACAGTGAGTTGTATAATCTTTGAAGGCCAATTGGAATCTGAAATTACAAAAATTGCACAAAAATTCAATCAATACATTATAGACAGCATCTATGTTCTGGTGAGAGATCTAAGATTGGCAGATACCGAAGAGATATTGGAGACTATAGAAGGTCCACTAAACAAATTTGATAACTTTCAGACATTAGAATTTACGGAACTAAGGAAAATAGTGAAGAATATGAAAGAAAAAAAAAGTAGCATTGAAGAAATCAATACAAAAATACCAAAAAATTCATTTGAAGTTATTAGTCACCGTTTCTTGGAAGTCATTAATGTCAGTGTAGTAAAAGGATTCTTCCCCAAAGAATGGAAAACGTCAGTGATAATCCCAATAGAAAAAGTCAATAACACCAACAAATGTGACAAGTTTCGTTAAATTAACATGATACCTACGTACGAAAAGCTCTTAGAAACAGTTGTATGTAATCAAATGAGAAAATTTGTCACAATTTGTGTATGATAATGAAATTCTTACTCCATTTCAAGCTGGATTTAGGAGGGAGCACTCTTGCGAAAGCAAGCTGCAAACAATTATTTCTAGGTAAAAAAGCGTAATTAGGGAAAAAAAATTGTAGGTGTGGTTTTTCTGGATTTTCGTCGACCATTCAAGACTATAGATCGAGATCTCGATCGAGATTTTCGAATTATTAAGTTGATGAAAAATGATTTTAGAAAAAATTTAATAAAATGGCTCTCAGAATATCTGAAGGAAAGATCACAACTAAAAAAAAAAAAACAATGGAGTCCCACAAGGAACTGTAATGGGTTCTGATTTGTTTGTACTTTACATAAACAATATTGTAAAATTAGTGAAGAAATGTGAGCGGCAGTTATGACACTGTCCCCTTTGTTGAGAGTCATAGTGTTGATGGAGTTGTTATACAACATAATGAGGATTTAAATAGGTTGTATAAATATGGCTGTACAAGAATAGTTCAAATGTAAATATTAAGAAAACAAAGTTAATGATTTTAAAATCAAAATATAATGTGAGTGATAACTAAAGCCATGTCAACATAGTTATAGACGATGAAAAAATTGAGCAGGTTAAGGAATTTAAATACTTGGGTGTAACATTATCAAGCCATGCTATTATATAACCAAGAAAATCTCTAGGTAAACTAATCTGTTATGTAGGATAGGAAACGATATACTTGAGTATAATAATAATAATAATAATAATAATAATAATAATAATAATAATAATAAATCGTTTATTTTGCAAGAATATACATCACTAAAAACTTGGGAGCAATGTAATGAGAGACAAAAAAGAGAAAAAAAAAGAAAGAAAAAAAAGAAAAGAAAAATCTTAAAGTACAGCAAAATCACCATTGAGTTTTGGTACTATATGGTTTATAAAAACTGGTAAACTTAAAGCCTTGATATTCGCTGGTAACTTATTGTAAATGTTTGCTGCTTTGTAGGAAAAACTGTTTTTAAAAAGTTCGGAACTATGGAAGGGGATTGTTAAAGAAGCTGATGCATGTCTAAGTTCCCTCGATGGGCCATATTTCGGAATTCCATCTTTTCATACACATATCTGGGTTGTTTAGCCAAAATCACCTTGTGTATGAAAATGTAGCATGCACCCATCTTCTCTCTTACAAGTATAGAGAAATATGGTTTATACGTGGGATTTGCAATGCAACGAACGCAAAAATTCTGATTTTTTTCGTAGCCTTCTTGCATCTTCAGCACGTAAACACGAACCATAAACAGTGTCACAGTAGTCTAATTTGGAGAGTACTAAAGAATCGCACAGTCTCAACTTCGCACTTTGGGGAAAATAGTTTTTTAAATTATAAAGTCCTTTTAATGTGAGAAAAGAAGATCTACTTAGGGACGCCACTTGTTTTCTATAGTTCAGTTTTTTGTCCATGATAAGACCCAAGTTTCTAACATATTCACTTAATCTCAATGCCGTTCAAGATAAACTGACCAGCCAATATTTCTTTCACATTCCTTCTACCTTCAAACACAACGGCATCAGTTTTAGACACATAAACTTTAAGACCTTCTATATTTGTCCATTGGATTAATCTTTGCATTGGGTTTGCGGATGATACTACTATTTTTTTGCAGCAACAAGACATGAATTAGGATCTTAACTTGCTAGTGGAGGGTTCTGCCTCCAGTTAGTTACGTCAAAGCTTTCGAGACGAAAGTAATGAGTTTAAGGCATGCTTTCTGGACAGGTACCTGCGCTTGGAGGAGTATATAAGTGGTTTTCGTAGGAAGCTGTTCTCTGGATGTTATCGCTGAAATGAGTTTACTTTGCTTGCGTCGAGTCTCATCTTCAATATGATTAACTGTTTTGTGAATTAGGTTCTAAATATCCTCATGACCCCACATTTCAACTGCAATGAAGAGATCTGAGACCTTCAGTCTTATTTCACATCCCTGTTTGTATTGGAAGTTGGAACATTGATGTACGAGAAACGCATCTCAATTGCTAAAGAAGATATTTTTGCTCCATTACACAACATTATACAATCACCTGCCACAGGAATTGAGAAAGATCTAAAGTCCCATTTAAAAAAAAAAAAACTCACTCTTTGTATGGTACTGCTCTTCACAGGATTTAAATGAATTTTATGATGACAATTTTGAATGAATAGGTTGAACCTGTATCTATGTCTCCCGATTTTTCCACTATTTGTGTGTGACATTCGATCTTGTATACTTACCTACTTCTTCCTTGTCTAGGTATAGGTATTGGTTTCGTGCTTCATGCCTAATGATTTCTATAACAAATGGTAAATTGATATAATAAATACTAAAAGTAGAAAAAGTACCTAACTTCATACATATCGAAAATTTTTATACGTGCTCAGATATATGTATAATATTCAATAGGCATTTGGCGCGTTTTTTACGTTGGTTGTAGTAATCTAAAAATAACACAGGCGAGTAACGAATTTACATAATTTGGCAATAGTCATTAAAATTTGAATGCATTTCAAAGTAAATTCTGAATCTTCAAAATACTGGCCGTATAATTATTTCTTATGGGCTTTCCTTTAAATAATTTATCGATTGAAGATCCAGCCACAAGAAAAATCACAGCAGACCACCAGCAAAAGTGCACTTTATCTATATTCAAATTAAACTGACATTACAAAGGGGTGATGCCCCCAATTATGCTGTCAAATTAACGAAAACCACATTTCAAAGGGTTATACGAACAGCCCAAAAACAATTGACGTAATGCTAATAACCAGTTATGGGTAACATTTACCGTCTGGCCATACTCGATGACCTCTCCTCGTGCTATGAAATTATAGGTTTCATCTTGCCGCTCTTATTGACACTGACAGTTTACATATTATAGGTACACAAATTATAGGTTTACTCCTATCTCTTTTGAACATACGTTGATATTTCTTTTTGCCTCATCTATTTTCACAACATAAAATTGTTCTAGAAGTTCCTGAATTGAAACCAAAAAACAAAAGACAAGCTATTTAAAGAATTCAGGAACCTCGCCACCTTTAATTCCAATATCGCACACATAAAAGGTCCTTTTATTGTAAAACTGGTGCCATTGTTGTAGCCACCACAGTAAATCCTCTCGAGCGGTTTTACACGCTTCCTCTTTGGGTTATACAACCAATGCAACCGAACCGATGGGATGGCTGGTTGAAGGCGTTCGACCCTAAAGAAGGTGAACGACCCCGATATTATATCGAAAGTAAAACGCTGGTTGCGGCCACCGCCGAGGCCTTTTCTTGTGCGTATGACCTTCACGCATAGAGTGCGTTCCGGCGATTAGTCGAATCGAATCGGTCAGCCAGAAGAAATTAGTGTCCCAGTCAATACTCTCGTTTCGTTGAACTAGACAAACGAGTATTTTTTAAATTATTAATATTAGTATGATATTTTCAGAAAGACGTTATATAACTATATGTTATCAGAGTTAGACTTTCCAGATAAGATGTTTCAATTTTAATACCTTATACCTGAAATCAACATTTTCAAGGTGATTATTTGAATAAGATGGGGGCAACATCTATGGGTATGTAAGGCTTATTCAGCATGGAAGGATATGTCTGGTCTGTTATGGGTTGGGTTTCTTATCAGACTGTTTCCATAGATCCCGGTGGAGTTTATGAAACTCCTGTTATCATTATTGGAGTCTTGGTAGAGTAGAATCCATCAATCACATCATTCAAAAAGGTCAATTCTTGAGATTTACTATAGATCTTGATGAAGACGTGAAATCTCTCATAATTTTGGAATGCTACCTTATGTCGTGCTAGGTATATTGAATTGCCATAAGATCCCAAGATTAAGGAACAATTACCACTATCATCAACCAAAGTTAATTCATGTACATAACTGTCTATTTATATTGAGATACGAGTCTCACTATCATAATCTTTTTCAATATAATAGGATGAGAAATGTTGTCATTCGTCTGCACAGAATCAGGTAAGAGCAGGTTTTAAGGCATCAGATAGACTTAGCGATGAGGAAAATCGGATCTTGGCTTCCAATTTATGAAAATCTTTTATGACTTTCTGTCACTGTTTGATCATTAAAAAAAAGGCTGGTATTTTGTCCATTCTCAACGCCCAAGCTAGAATATATCAATCCACCAAAGCCCCCTTTTTGGCGAGCTCGCGGCATTTCTTCAAACCTAAATGACCTGTATGACGAACTCCGAAACTTTGAGTTGTGAGTCGAGTTGTAAACTGATAAGAATAATGATTCACGCATCTTTCAGAAGTAGACTCGTAGAATAAGAAATCCCATACCTATCTGTATTCATAGTTGGGTAAAATTATTCTTCAAGTTTGCAACTAACAAAATCATTTTCTTGCTTTTGCTTTGTTAATTTTAATACGTTTTCTTTTGACTGGCAACTTTTTTAATACGGTTCCAACAAAAGTATTCGAATCATTCGATAGGCGAGTCGGTATCTGGTATTACCAGATTTTCATTTGGGATTTGTATCTCATTCATCGCATTCTATACATTTGAAATTTCGGAGTAAACAGATCTAAATTTTTTGTGAGGAGAAGGCAACGGTTACAGGAATTTGGACCTTTATTGATGTATTTAGTCCTAATATGGTTCATCATCATCTTTAAGCCCATAATTTCGGCCTTGTATTTTCGGAAATACGGATTTTACGAATTGTTTACTCGGTTTGGGTCAACAGAAATATCCTTCTCAGAAACCATGTTTGCTGAATTTTCCGAAGTTTTTACTCCTTTGGCGCATTTCTTGAATTAAAAGTAATAATAATGATGATAATAATAATAATAATAATAATAATAATAATAATAATAGCATTCTAAAAGAGTGCCAACCATAGCATTCTAAAAGAGTGCCAACCTCCCTCTGAACCTGAAATGGTGGAATTTTGGTCCAACGTATGGTCCAGAGAAAAACAGCATAACCAAGAAGCCTACTGGATCCAACAGGAAAAAGAAATACATACCCAACTGCCAGAAATGACCCCAGTAAACACAACAACTGAAGATGTCCGTCAAGCAGTCCAAAAATCGCACAACTGGAAAGCTCCAGGACTGGACAAAATTCAAGCATATTGGTGGAAAAACTTCACGAGTACACACAAATATCTGGCACGTCAGTTCGCTAATGCTTGGTCCAGCCCAGAGTCGATTCCAGAATTCTTCACAACGGGAGCTACGTTCACCGGTCGTCTACAAAATACTTACCTCGATTGTCGAACAAAAAATCACTCAACACTGTAGAACCAATGAAATCATGAAAACCAAGCAGAATGGGTGTAGAAAGGGTGGAAAGGGCTCCTCCGAATGGCTTATTGTTGACACAATTATTAGTAACCAGGCTATACAAAAGCGCAGAAATTTATCGATGGCATGGATTGATTACAAAAAGGCTTTCGACTCAGTGCCACACTCCTGGATAAATGAAGTAATCAACATCTATAAAATAGATAAAGCCACAGTAAACCTTATTAAATACTTGATGAGCAAATGGAAAACTACACTCAATGTACAAGTAAACAACACAGAATATCAGTCAGAACCAATTTATATAAGAAGCGGCATATTCCAGGGGGATAGCCTGAGTCCGATACTCTTCTGTTTGGCAATTAACCCATTAAGCTCTATGCTGGAAAAAAACAACTATGGTTACATGATAACACGCAACGGAAAGTACAAACTAGAGCACCTGCTTTATATGGACGACCTGAAGCTATATGCAAGTAACAAAGAACAGCTCCAAAACCTACTAGAGCTTGTAGCGGCCTTCAGTGACGACATAAAGATGGAGTTCGGACTGGACAAGTGTGCGACTATACACGCCAAAAGGGGTAAATATGTGGAGGAAAAAAACATCACTCTTATGACAGGCACCGAGTTTTCTACACTTGGAGCGGAAGAACAATACAAATATCTTGGTGTTAAACAATCCCTAACAACGGGACAATCAGATATGAAAGAGATGATAGAAAAAAACTTGATGACTAGAGTAAAAACCATTCTCAAGACTCACCTTTATGCTGGGTCTCAAGTAGCCGCCCTTAACGGCTGGGCGCTTCCGGTAATAACCCACACCTTTGGGATACTCAAATGGTCTAACACGGATTTACAGAGAATCGATCGCGCAATCCGAGTAAGCCTTACCCAATATAGAAGTCATCATCCCAACGCATTCATGAACAGGTTGTATCTGGAAAGGAAAAAAGGAGGTAGAGTTCACACCAAAACCAAATAAAAAACCTCTATACTTACTTCCAACGCAAAGAAGATCCGTTCCACGTTGCAATCTGCAGTGCTGATTCCCACCTCTCGCCTCTGAATCTTGCATCGAACGCTGCACCTAAAATAGATAAGAACATGAAAACACTCGAATTAGAATGGCAAAGTAAAACCCTACATGGTAGATACGCCGCTGCTCTAAAAAGCGTAGAGGTTGACCCCAAACTATCCACAACCTACCTGAGACATGCATTTCTGATGCCGGAAACGGAAGGCTTCATACAAGCCATACAAGACCAGGTAATCTGTACAAAAAACTACAGAAAGCATATTCTTAAACATAGGAGGCGACCTGTGTAGACTTTGTTACAAAAATAGCGAAACTGTTCAACACCTCGCGGCAGCATGTAGTTACTTAGCTCCAAAAGACTACACTAACCGTCACAACTTGGTAGCAGGAATCCTACACCAAGAAATTGCTATACATTTAAACATAAGTAAAAAAAAACTCCGTATTACACATATAGCCCACAAGCAGTACTACAAAACAACGACACCAAAATATACTGGGACAGGGCAATAACAACAGACAAAAACGTAAAACACAACAGTCCAGATATTCTAGTTCTGAAAGAAAATTACCACGCTTGGGTTATCAACATTACTATACCGTTGGACGAAAACATTCGAAAGGCCAAGATCGAGAAAATTGAAAAATACCAACCATTGTGCGCTGAGCTACGGAAAATCTACAAGCTTAAAAGCATTCAAGTGATTCCCGTCATTGTAACGACAAACGGATTGGTGGACAAGGATCTAGAATCTGATCTGAAAAAACTGGGTCTGAAAAACACCCTCTCCATCGTCGGCCTCTTTCAAAAAGCCATAATTCTGTCGGTCTGCAGTATGTTCCGCCGAATCCTTGCACGTGAGTAGACTCGTTGGCCACTCAGCCCCGATCTACTCAAACACCAACTTCCAAGTTGTGATACAGAAAAAAAAAAAAAAAAATAATAATAATAATAATAGTAATAATAATATTTATTTAGCATAATGCTACATACAAAATCCATACATATAAAATTGAAATTAATAATAATATTTCGCTGAAAAATAAATAGATATATGTGTATATAAAAATATGTAAATAAAATACAAATACAAAGAGGTAACCTTAAACTATGCCAATAAAGCATGCGCTCTCACTAAGCTTTTAAAAGCATTTATGTTATTACAATCTTTTATACAATAATTAGGTAACATCGTACATGCCCCTATACAGTACAGAATTGAGCATTTGCCTAGAATTACACTTATCCATCAAGATAAAATCAGAACGATTTCGTGTATCATAATTGTGTACCTCTCCAAAAAACTACAAATGTATGGTTATGGTGGTAACATTTTATTTTTAATTTTAAACAAAAATACATGGACACAAAATACAATTTTTGTCTCACAGATAGCATATTTAATACATGGAGCATTGTTGCATATCTATTACATTTTAAAATAGTTCTCATTGGCACAAGTTGCAATTGTTCAACTTTGAAATTAGACAAATTTTACAAAAGTGAAGAACAGAGTTCAAGATGAGGTGCTGTAATGCTATTATACAACAATAATCTTGTACCCAGTGACAATTGGCTCCCTACCCTTGCGATAAAACCAACTTTCTTGGAAAAGTTTTCTGTAGTGTAATTAATCTGTAGGGCTTCGCGAGACCACAAGACTAGTCTTGGTCATGTCTTGGTCTTGGTAGCAAGACCAAGACCTAATAAATCTTCTCAAGACTAAGACCAAGACTTAACGTTCAAGACCAAGACCAAGACTCTCTCTCGAGACTCTCGTCTTGGTCTTGGTCTTGAAAAGAGGAATCGACTGAATATGCAAAATTCCTGTATCTACTTCTAATATCTTTTGAGGGCCGGTTTATTCACCTTCTGATAAACTGTCAGATATGCAATATGACGGATAAAATCGCAATCTGCTTTCCCATTGGTCGGCCAGTTAACTGCTGACCAATAAAATTAGAGAACGGTGAATTTATCTTGCAGATATTTATCAGCAAGTTTATCTGAAGATGAATAAACCGGGCCTAATTGAATCGATTCATCAAATTTATAATTTTTTCAAATTCACGGAAGGTATTATAGGTTTTAAAAATACAACATAGTGTAGATAACATCGATTCACACAGAAAACAGAACAAAAATTTAGGAACAAAAACAAAATACTAATATTCTTTTGTAATCTATTGAGATTACAATGGTGTTATTTTTCAAATAAGATCATTTCATATTTCATGAAAATGTTCAAATACATAACATAATACCTATAGAAGTTTTTCCACAATCAATTAAATTAGATTAGACAAATCGAAAAATTTACAAAAATCAGGAAACAGGAAAGATTATCATTCTACTTCAGAATCAGAAATGAAGTAATTTCGAAATGAAATAAGAAACTCTACTCTCTACCGAAATACAAACCCCAAATCTAACCCAAATCTAATTATTGTGAATGGAATAGGCCAATGAAATTTAAATGAGCTTTGTGACTACTTGAGGGTTCTCGAAAACCTTTGTCTGGCCTGAATGCTCAGGTATATTCTTATGGTGCAAATTTAAAATAAATAAATAATTCCTTGGTACAGAATGGAAATTTTATGGTGTGTTTGTCAACTTTCCTGTTCCGTTAATGAAAATTCTAATTCAAGAATTGATGTTTGTTTGTTCCTCTGTGTTGTGAAATGCTTTATGCGGTATTTTTTGATATGAAACGCTCTTGCTGGTAAAAATAACCTGTGAAGAAGACCAAATGCATGGTCGCAACGTCGGCATAATTTTTTCAGGAAGGGAGTTTTATTTTTTATTTCTGAAGTCCTAAATCTATTATCTCTGCTCTGTCGTTATATGTTATGTATATTTTGAAAATTTGGTATAAATTTTTTTCAAGACCAAGACCAAGACTTTCAAGTCCAAGACCAAGACTAAGCCAGTCTTGTCTTGGTCTTGAAGCATCAAGACCAAGACCAAAACCAAGACTGCATTTATTTTTCGAGACCAAGACCAATACTGACCAGTCTTGGTCTTGGACTTGGTCTTGCGAAGCCCTAGTAATCTGCATACTCGTAAAAATTTATATGAGAGTCAAATATAACTCCCCAAATATTTAATTTGCTTTTCATGTGTTATTCTTACATGATTTATAACAATACTAATGTTCTCCAAGTTAAAATCTTCCAATTTGCTCTTTCTCCCAAACAAACAAAATTTCGAATTTGATGTATTGATAGAAAGGTTGTTATTGCAAAGCCATTGAAACAAATTACTCAATTCACTATTGACGATCTCCTGCATACGAACTATATCCCTTCCAGCCAAATAAATCATCGTGTCATCAGCAACTCATCCTTACAATCGTTTACAACATTAACCTAATCATTTATGTACAGCAAGCATAATAAGGGACCCAGGACAGTTCCCTGCGGTACTGTATGCTAAACTTGTAAGCAGTCTGAGAAATTATTTCCAAATTTGATTTTTTGTTGTCTATTGGTTAGATATGATTGAAAACAATTTCTGTCCAATACCAATGCTTTCAAACTTTTCTATCAAGATGGCTCTATCAACAGTCCCAAATGCTCTTTTAAAATCTAGAAATACTGCCAAAACAAAATGACCCCATCTATCTCTTTCAAAACACTATCAGAAATATTATTAACTTATAGAGACTCACACGAATGACGTTCATGAAAACCCGATTGATTTATAACCAAAATGTTATGCCTATCACAGTGATCTTGTAATTGACTTTTCTCAGCAAGTTCCATTTCATAAACTTCAACAGTATTTAGGTATTGGTCTAAACTCGCTGTGAAGACAAGTATTTTGTACCTTAGGTACAGGAATCAAAATCGACTCTTTCCATGCTTCGGGAAACTCGCCATTTGAAAGCGATACATTCACAACATCCAACAAACGATTTCCAACCGCATCATACATTCCTCTTTCATCGCCCCCGATATTTTTCATATCTTTTAATATATTTTTCATATCAGATGTAGATATTTGTTTGAAATATGGAAACTCACTGTATTGAACATCAGGGGTTGCGTTAAGGTAATCCACTGGGAGGGGATACGTTGAAATACTACTTATAATTTCTTGAATATTATATTTATGAAATATTTATTAAATTCATTAGGCGTTGTCGATTTTTTTCCAGCAAGTAGTATTTTGAAATTGTTGATGCCATGAATAATTTCTCTATAGTTACTATCTTTTTCAAATTTGATTTGACCTACTATGGAGTTTCGCACTCTTATGTATTCCCTATAGATTTCATCGTTGTTTTCCCTAACGGCTCTAACATAATATCAGCCGTTATTAGGTATTTATGAACATATTTTTGTTTTGGTTTGGTTTTAAAACGATTCTTTGCTTACGGCACATTCTATCCTATAAGTGATACCTTATTTTTGTATTTTTTTTTTTTCAAAACTTTCAAAATTTCATATTATGGTAAAGAGCTAGAGATCTAACCCAATCTTTCGAAAAACGATTTCTTAAAGAAGAACCTACCAGGGTGAAATAAAAATATTCAAAAGCTGACTTTCTTTGTTTGATTCAATAAATGTGATACCCACTGGTGGTATCCCTATACAATTTCGGAAAATCAATTGATCCACTTAGCCAGAGTGTGTTCAATCTCGGGGAGCAAGAAATTACATCAGTAGATATTCACACCATTGCTTAGATAGTCTATTGGACCTATACCCAAAAAGTTGGTCTCTTCAACGAATCCAAATCAAATCTACGCATGCTTCCCATATTTTTCTCATACCCTAAATCTAAATTATTAAAATTCATTCATTAATTAATTAAGCAAATCGTTTCAGTTGGAAAAGTCGCAACTTTAAACCAAATATCGCCCCCAAAATAATTGAATTTTACCTTACCTTAGGCATATCTGATGACTGATGATTAATGAAAGTTCCATTACCATTGTCCTTTTTAATTACCTCGGACCCTGGATGCTTCCGAAAAAAAAAATCACTGTGGCTGACAAGTAATCTCTTCCCAACATTTTCGATCTCCTGGATTAGCTGGAACATTTTCAGTATTATAGAGGAGGAAGAATGCGCTGTCTACATGCCAGAGACTCTTGGATGATATTCTCCTTGACATTCAAAATAAAAGATTCTATTCAGGATTCAGGAACATATTTCAAAATATGGAAGTTTTTAAGCGTCTTCTTGAAGTCAACTCAACTTTAAAGATCAAGACACACTTCGGAAAGAAGTAGCTCATCACCTTGGACGCCTTGGTAGAAAATTGCCTTGAAATTATATTCTAGAAGTAATTACGTTTGTCTGTTTGAAGATCTTGCACACTTCAATATGCATTTTCCATTAATTTTTTTCATTTGCTTATCTGAAAGACTTAGTCGACTCTTTTGTGAGATGCTGACGTTAACATCCATCGGTTTCTGTTGGCTACTTTCTTGCCTCGTTGCCATGCTGTTGTTGATTCACTCAAGATTTCGTATTGCTCATTGTCTTGAGATTTTATTCTACAGTTATCTCGTGTCAATGAGACAACTATTCAAAATATTTCAATTTTTTCGCTTTCATATCTACAACTTTTCAAAAAAACCAACATTTAGCCCCTTCTCTCTTATCTTGAATGCTCTTCTAAACCAAATGAATGAAATAGTAAAATTTAGAAAAAAGAAAAATGGGTCCCTATTATCAGTTCTAGAGACTTGATGGTATCCCTTAGGAAGTATCGCGCTCTATAATCAAAAACAACCCTTTCACCACTTACATATCTTCATATGTAGTACAGTATCTAGATTGAGTAGATTTAGAACAGCTCATTAATCCAAGAAGAAAAATTGTTTTCATCCTTTTTGTGCCTGGGACATATATATTTTCCATATCTATCCTATTCCCATTTTGGACCAATTGAACAGGATTTCATCATATTCTATCAACAACTGAATAGTATCGTGATAGATAATGATAATTTATTCTACATACTACTTCAATGCCTCGATCACTACAGGCTTCTCAACAATAACGCAAAGATATGAATTGCTGATCTTCCACAGACCACAATACCCTATAGACTAGACAGCGATATCATTCGCGAAGCCCAACTTTTGAAATCTTCAGGGACACATCAGGTTGACTTTGTCGACACTCACAACAGAAATAAATGGTTACCAAGAACTTCACGATAATGAGGAAGGACCATTGAATATACAGGGTGTGTCATGAACATCGAAACAGAGGCGCTTTGAGGTATTTTAAGGTCGATTTGAAAAAAAACGCACGGACATGTCAATTTTGTATTCAAGGGGAAAACTTTTTGACCCCATCGGTATTTCGCTAGGGTGCACCCCCTGGGTGGGGTGACTTTCACCCCTCTTTTTAAGATAAGGAAGATGGATCGAATGGTATCTTGTTTTAAAGGTTTTTTGATTCTCGTCACAACTGTATACTTTTTTTGAAAATAGAATGATTAGTTCTCAAGATATCTACTGTCAAAGTTGCCATAGGCTAAATAATAAGAAACAATCTTCTGAACCTGTTATTCTCAAATTAACACTTTCCTGACTTTCCTTTCGGACGCGTCAATTTTAATTTTTTCGGAAACACACAAAAAAAAATTGACGTGTCCGAGAGGAAAGTCAGGAAATGTTAATTTGAGAATAACAGAGCCATAAGATTATTTCCTATTTAGCCCATGGCAACTTTGACAGTTAATATTTCGAGAACTAATCATTCGATTTTCAAAAAAAGTATACAGTTGTGACAAGAATCAAAATACCTTTAAAACAAGATACCATTCGACCCATCTTCCCTATTTAAAAAAAAGGTGTGAAAGTCACCCCACCCAGGGGTTGCACCCTAGTGAAACACCGAGTGAAACACCGATGGGGTCAAAAAGTTTCTCCCTTGAATACAAAATTGACGTGTCCGACCTTTTTTTTTTCAAATCGACCTTGAAATACCCCAAAACGCTGAAATACCAACATACAAAGACTAGCATTCATTACAAAAGTACGGGTTAATTTTAGTTAGCTTGGATAAGATCTCTTCGTCGAAAATACCAACATATAGAGATAAGCACTCATTACGATACATTTGGTAACAGTGTCTCGAGCTCGCCCTATTCCGTATTCCTATGACTAGACTCGTATAATGCTACCAGTGTGTATCTCAAAAATATAAGGTGTTGCTGGGGTGATTGAAGCAGTTTGAGGCAGGACCATAGCAACACAAGCAGGAACATGTTTGAGCGATCCTGCTTCCAGTGTGTTGCCAAGGGTGGAGTTAGCAACCAAAATAAAAATCGCTGTATCTCAAAAATAGTACGTGTTGCCGGGGTCAGATTTGAAGCAGGATGAGGCAGGACCATAGCAGCACAAGCAGGAACCTGTTTCAGCGATCCTGCTTCCAATGTGTTTCCAAGGGTGAACTCAGCAACCAGAATGGAAATCGATATATTTCGAAAACGATGGGTGTTGCTGTTGCTGGGTTGCGGTTTGGAGCAGGACAAAGCAGTAATATAGCAGCACAAGCAGAGGTGCATCCTAAAGATCCTGCCTCCAATGTGTTGCTAACTTCCCCGACGTGGTGTTTGCAACGGCCATAGAAAATTTCTACAGAGTAGCTCTGGAAAATGGTATTCCTGTATTTTTCCACCGGATATTTGGTGGTAGTTCTTTCAAAGGATTTGCATGTCGGTTTGAGTTAGAGAAGCTAGTTGGTTTGTATTATGTTTGTCACAACATTTAAATTATTTTACATTATAGTCGCTAGGTACCGAGTAAAATTGAAGTTTGGGATCAGCTGTTTTGTTGGAAATCTGCTATCAAAACGTAGAAACCGCATTCATGCCGATCAAACCTTAGAAGCAGAAATGACCAATTTGAGGAATAATCCAGTTGATTCGTAAAAGTTGCTGCAGAGCACCAACTTTTAACTTATTGGGATAGCTCTAATATTGTATCCTATAACCACCAAATTATCTCAAAACATGTCTCACTCAAAGTTTGCACTGTTCCTATCGGAATCAGCAATGTCATTCTATTATGTGAAAACACAAAAATGGTTTAGTTAAGTTTGAGTGAAATGCGAAATTTTCAATAAATTTCAACAAATCAAGAAACACGTTTCTCATTATCTTACTTCCCTTCCAAAATAGCATAGATCAAGTTACAACCTTGAAATGAATACATCAAAACCTCGTTTTCCAAAGTTTTAACAGCAAAATCGTTAATTTCCCTCCTGACAAATCGGCATGTTAAACGCCTTTTGCCATTTTTCATCAAAATCAATTAAAAAGAACTTCCTTTCTCCCTAGACATTTTTTGCTCGAATTTCCTAAGGATGACGTCGGGGCTTTTCCTGCCGGTAACCACAGGCAACCGGTTGACCTTACGCACGTAGCAACAGTGCGTAGAACGGGGGCTCGAGAGATGGAGAAAAGAATTTATTTCGGCTAGCTTCACGCGCCATCACCGCCAAATCGATATACAGGGTGGATACGTTTAGATTTCGGCAGTATAGTAATAAAAAACGGGAATTAAAAATAACTCTTCCTTATATTATGCAAATTGTGAGACTTGAAGGAAACTGCTGGAAATATAAAAGTGTCTGGATTGGAGATTAAATTTAGTCATTTTATGGATTTTCTTCGATGCAATTTAGTTTTATCTTTAATTTCTTATTAATATAGGTTTGCCGAAGATTTTTATTAAACGTTAATAAGTTTCATGTCACATCATCAATTCTTGTCCGATGACAACACATAATAATAATGTGCGACCAGCAAGAATTAAACACCAGCAAATATGCAAACTTATATTTCTATCACGCTCTATTTTATTGCAACTTTGTATTTCCCATATCGTTTTTTCTCCCCCTTCACCTCAAACCGGAACGCTCTTATTACAGTTACCATCCTATACCTGCGGAATCAAAAGTATAAGATTTCTTATTTTATCGAATCGCATGGATGACTTTATACAAGAGAGCAACTCTTAGAATATTATTGAACATAACAAATTATTGAAAGGAGAAGAGACAATTTTGTCTTTTCAAAACGGAAAATAGAGCTCACCTATAAAAAGTGTAAAAATGTATAAACTCTTTGCAGAAAAATAACAAAAATCAAATGTTCTCCGTCCTGTAAAAACAAAAATATTTCCTTGAATTACCTTAACCTTGGCTCTTTTTCGTACGACCAGCGGAACATAAATAACATAATAACTGTGCGAATTTACATAATTTAACTTACTACTAGGCGCGAAGATTGGACATTGACCTTTTTTTTGGAGAAACGTGTGTATCACCATACTCGAAAATTGCATAAATGCTTATTTTGTTACGGTTTGCTTGGTTTGAATTTTTGGGAAGAAATTTAAATAAGAAATAGCTTACATTGCGACTTTAAATTCAAATAATTGATAGGAAAAACTAATAAAATATTCTCAAATATATAGGTACTTATATAGTTACCGATCTATAGATCTATAAGGTTTTACATCTTCCGATTCCCAATCATCTCAGGATTCTCAGGCATTCTCCTCCGAACCTCTATCTTTCATTTCCTCGTCCACTCCATTTCTCCAGCTTCTTCTCGGTCGGCCGCATCTACTTCTTCCCCCTGAGTTCTACTAAATGATTTGCTTATATAGGTATTTTCGTATATGTAATTATCTTTATAGGTACATTTCCGAATCAAATCAGTTGTTTGTCTCTGATATCATACATTTTGTGTCTTACGTTCATAATTCCTCTAATTCTCTGGTTTTTTTTATCCATTTTTGACTTGCCGACTGGCTTTCCTCCAAAAGTCCATTTTAGTTGCTTCCAGTAGTTCCAGCATTCTTACTTTTGCATAACTCATAGTCCTTTTTGAGAAAATATGTAAAAAATAAACTCTCTAAATAAAAACACCGGGATTTATCCCCACTGCGTCTCAGCTTGCAGCTTGCATTTCGACAGTGTTGCTACTAATTGTCATCGAAAATTTGTAATATACCTATGTAATTCTATAATGTTGGCAAAAAAAAATGGTTAAATTAATTACTTAGGGATTCAAGAATTCATATTTTTTTTTTTTTTGAGTTATTATCATGCATAATTTAAATTTATTTTTTGTAATTAGTTTCAATTTTTTTTTTCTCACGACACACTACATTCAGTCACAACTGGCAACAGCGCAATCACAGCTTTAAGCCAGTGGCCACCGGAACACTTGTTCGTGCTTTTTTGATGGAGTTTTCTTAAATTTAATTGGTAGAGATCCTCATCAGAAAACTCATTTAAGCCCGTAGATATATTTTTTTTGGCAAATATACCTAAAATAATAAAATATTCCTGCATTTAAGATTTTATGCCTAAATAACGTATTTTAAATTTTAGTGAAAGAGCCGATTCCAGGTTTCGTGGTTCTCTTTTTTCTGTTTTTGTCAGATCTAATTTTCGAATTCCATTTCTCGTATTCCTCTATCAATTACCGGTTCATGTTATCTAGGTCACCGCAATTATTAGGTACTTGGTCATATGGAAAGCTTAGAGTATCTAGATTGTGTTTATTGAGCATGTGTCACCTCTGCTTGTTCCAAGTATATTTTAAAAAGTGTTGGTGATGTGCAGCATTCCTATTTAAGTCTTTCAGTTGCTAGAAATTCCTTGCTGATTATGCTACCCTTTTAATTTTGGTTTTTACGTCATTAGAGCGCTTCAACTGCCTTTATTAGTATCTACCAAGTTAATATTGTTTTTCTCTGGTGCTTCTCTTAGCTTTTTCAGTGGGATCTGTCATATTGCACTATAATATAGATAATATGGTACCTAAATGACCAACAGGTCATACCTCAATTCTCAATTTTTTTCCTATGGTGGAGAGAGCAGCAATATTAAAACCAACTGTTCTTCTGCCTCACTAGTCACCATCTTTGTACTCTTTCCTGATTTTGATTTTATCGACTCACCCTTGTATTCCTCAGTGATTTTTGCATTTATTTCTGTGTCCTTTCCTTTATCATTTATCGTTATTTAGTTGCTTATTTTCCTCTTTCGATTCTTCAACTGTATCTATGCAATGCATCTTTGAAATAGTTTTGTTTGCTGTTCGTGAATTTCATCAATGTTTTGTTCTTGCCAATGTAATCGGAAAGTAAATGAGAATGATAAAGACAACACATTTGTTCTCTCGGAGAGCTCTACTCCCTGGCTCGAGAATCAGCCCCCAGGGCTCAAAACTACAATGATAACAGAGAACATTTCCTATTTTGAAGCAAGGAATAATAAACACCCGAAAGAAGATGAAAATATAAGACAGAGACAGAACTTGGATCATAGAGACTTTTCAGTTCTGAATCCTACAAGAAGAGCTTCAGAAGCCAGTAGACGATTTGGAGTGAATCAGAGACATTTATACATATCAACCCCTACGACTCCAAGAAAACCATCATATATGCTTCGGCTGCATTTAACCTGAAAAAAAAAAATCCTGTTCGCCAGGGTATGATAGAGAAATGCACAAAAAAATATTTGATTCCTGCTCCTACTATAGTCCAAGAGCCGGCAATACTAACGGGTACATAAGACAATAGTTCATAGTAACCTTTAAACCAAATGGATGGGTTGCCTCGATATTCTCATGGCCGTAATAGTTGGAGAGCCAGCGCCAAAAAAGTGCAAGAGGTTTAAGAAAGCTGAAAATTTAATATAAGCTTGTATTTGCGATGTATATAACTATACTCCAGTCAGCAAGTGAGGTAGCGGGACAAGCCACGCCCACGCAGCTTTGAATTTGTGAAAAATTATTCGCGATGAAAGAGTTTCATGAAAGCTGAAAATCTGTCAATCCATTGTTTATTTAATGAAAAACATGACGAACATGGTCAGATAGCATTATGATGGGACAACAAGAGTCAGCATGGCTATCTTCCGGTCGTATAATAGAGGTAACTGAAACTGTTTCATGATGGTTCAAATTTGGTATGTTATTATTTAATTAAATACTATAATCGAAAATAACAGTCAGACTTTAATTTGTTGGAACTTAACCAGTCAGCAATCAATTCAATTTTCAATATTGTATACACACAGGGTCCGCAGCTGAGCTCGCGTCGGTCTATAAGTGCTAAACTAATAAGGTTAGGAATTTCGTTCATGTCAACCTATATTGGTCGTGAGACTCTATTTTAGGAAAATATTTTTGAGTATACAGGAAAGCTCAATTAGGCGTGATGATATGAAAGTCATTAATTTTAAATCAGACACCATGTATATGATTACATATTTGGATTCTACGTGAAATTTTGAGCAGGTTTTATGTAATATACCCTTTACCTTCAATTGAAATTACCAAACAATTCGAAATTCATGACGGGATCGAAAACGTGTTTCTATGGGTCTTGACGTCACAAGGCAGTAATAATCGGGTTGCGCCGCCGCCACGCCATGTGCTGCTGGTATCGCCATTTTCAAATCTATCATAAATGGCATACATAACAACATAACCATAATCTAAATCTACCTGCTCGAAGTTCGAAGTGCTCGTCACTGGTTAACGGAATTATGTTGCCGAGTGACGTCGCGCTAATTGGTTGTTTTAAATGGTGATGTTCCGAGCGTAACTTCAATTTATTTATAAAAAATTAACCGCTGATTTTTAATGCTTGATATTTGGTATGACTAAGTCATTAGTGTAGTAGAACACATTTTTGAAATAAAAAAAAAATGTGCAAGTTCCCTATTGCAATGATTCCGACTACCTTGCGGCGTAGGGGGTTCTCATTATATGCGGCAAACACTTTATTAACACAATTTCATGTTTCTTTTTTTGTCTAAAGACCTACAGCTGTATGCAAAATACTCTTCACAGAGTCCTCTTTTAACTTTGAAAGTGACTTTGAAGGCTGTCACTTTCAAAAATTTGTATGTAGCAAGCAAAATAACGCATGCCCTCGACTTTCAATGAGAAGCCATCAAAATCGAGGCGACCCTATATATTATTTGAGAAGACATATTAAAGAATATATCTACCAATTTTCAGCTATTGCAACGATAACATTATTCCTTCGGAAAAAGAGGGGTAGTTAACGCCCAGCCATCAAAGGGTTGCGGCCATGAGAATCGAGGCCACACATCCATTTAGTTTAAAGTTAACTATGAGCTATTCTTTTATGTGAAAATTATCCATTGCAACGTTCACATACCCGTTAATATTGCCTGCTCTCCTACTACTAGAACACCTACTCAAAGGAGAACAAGGGAAGACTCGCCAATCGGTAGTACCTACTCGTTCCAGCCAACACCAATATTAGAGGTTGTAAAACAACTTATTAGCAAGACAACTTCGACCCAGGAGGTAAAACATGAAATTATGGAAGAAATCCAGAATGCAATCCAGGAATCTGGGAGATCCGGTCACAATTTAGACAGTCAATACTTTTTGAAAGATGCACACGCTAATGTAGATGAATTTTATTATGAACAAACCCAACATGAAAAAAATCCAATGAAACATAAGGATGGTTTTAAGAAACTTCAGCGATTTGACTATCTTAATAAATAACGAAAACCCGGTTGTTTTATTGATTAATGGGACATGGCTCAAGGCAGACAATGCTTTGAAGGTCAAATACTATCCCCTCGTTTTTATTCTCATTGGTGACTTCACCGATGAGTTAGCTATCTTTGTTTAGTGAATGAAAAATAACAATGACGGCCATAGAATGGTGGATCCATCGGTAAAATTTAATGAGAATAACAACGCAGGGTATGTAACACACAAATTGGATAGAGATGATGGAAAAGGAGGTATTGCTATCTTGATCAAACAAGGCATACCCCACACTAAATGCAACATGAATAATAACTTTAACCAAAGATGCCAAGTCATAGGGATCAAAATTAAAGAAGCTACTATTGTCCCGGCGTACTCCCCGCTAGATCTCATACTTGCCTCAAACAACATCCACAATGCCTTTGGAGGAATACAAACTCCATTAATCATCATGGGGGATTTAAATGCTCAACTATATTGTGCGTGTGGGGTTCACAGATTAATAATGTTAATGGTAGGTACACGATGGAATATATTAGTGACAACAATTTAATAATTATAAATGAGGGTAATAGCACGAGAACAACCCTACCGAACCAAAAAAAAATTTCTCCAGACATAAGAATTGTATTGCAGGACCTGGGAACAAGCTAACTGGTATGTTTTCGACCAGAGTGGTTTCAGTGACCATCTCCCGACTGTATGCTGCATTAAAAAACAACTACTAGGTCAAAAACAGGAAAGGAAGCCATTAAGGAAATGGAAAACGGATAAAGCAGACTGGGGTAAATATAACAGGTTCTTTAAGAAGGATAGGGAGGATATTGATACCTTTCAGGCATTTACCGATAAAATCTATCAGGCAGCGGAAGAAGCTATCTCAACAGTCTTAGGGTCAAGAAAAAACAAATATACTCCAAAGCCAATTTGTTAGGATGAGGATTGTAACAGAATAACAGTTGAAAGACAAGACGTAATGAGAATATATTTGAGATGTATGATCTTAGAAAATTTTCTAAAATACAAGCAACTGCCAGAACAAGACCAATCCTAAAGCAAAAAAAGAAAGATGGCTTTAGAAAGTTTACAGAAACACTTAGTAGAGAATCAGCATTCGGGTATGTCTGGAGGGTAGTTAAAGAAAATTTCAAACAATATAGTGAATGAAGTCAAATACACAGATAAGATAGATTGGGTGACAGACCTACTGAATACGCTAGCCCCTCTCTTTCTCAGCGGCGATCCAGAGGTATTGGTGAATAATCGGATTAAAGATTAATGCATTGAATTAGATATAGAGGAACTTGATATTGCCCTTCCAGGAAAAAAGGATAGAGCGCCAGGAGAAGACGGAATTACTAACCCTATGTTGTCAAGATTTCCGCATTTTATGAAAACCACCTTGTTGCAACTTTTTAATGGAATCCTTAGATAGGAGACAGGTATTCCGCAGGCGTGGAGAAACCAAATCGTCATCCCGCTTAAAAAACCCAAGAAAGACCCCGAAGACTTTGAAGCATACAGACCAATAGCTTTGACATCGTGCCTTGGTAAATTAATGGAACGTTTAGAACATTTCTTGGAGAAAAAAAAAATATATTTTAATGTAGTTCAAAATGGGTTTAAAAAGAAAAAGGAACCATAGATAACGTGGTCATTTTGGCTAATTCAATTTACACAGCATTTACCAATAATGAAGTGATAGTTTGTACTTTCAAAGACAATTCTTGAAGGGAAGTTAAAAGAAGCCGGGGTTGATGAATGCATTATTGAGTAAGGTAACTGAATACAATATCGCCATGCTAAGCTTTTTATTTTATTTTTTGAAAAGCGAAAGATTATATTATAAAAAATATAGGCTAAACTTATTGTTTAGGCTATATACTAATAGTCTAAAATCGTTTGGCAACATTCTTAATAAGCAAAAAAGATTTTTGATTTTTTTTTAAAAATTTTGCAGATTGGCGATATTGTCACCCAGGGGCTAGCAATATCGCCATATTCATTTTTCAATTTGAAATAAATTTTTGGTATTCCAGAAGAAAAAAAAACTTGACTAATATCCTTTATTAGAGCCATAACATGTAGTAAAAATACAAAAGTTAAGAACAGTAAGGGCAAATGTATCCTTTCTATCTTGTCTTCTTTGGTCAACCCCAGGCATTCATCGTGCAAATAACATTTGCATATAACACACAAGCGCATATCCGCGACTCGGTCTTCTTGGCATCCTTTGCAGTACCAACTTTCCGATTTTTTCTCTTCCATCTTTCCCTTTGGAATCTTTGGTGGATTTTTCTTTGACGTTTTGGCTACTGGCTCCAAAGTCTTGCCCCCGACTGTAGATTCTTTAAAAAGGTCTTTTGTAACAACTTGTGCTCTACTGTTAATTGCGGGATTTCTGCGTCGAGTATAGTCCAACAAATACCATTTTAAAGTCACGTGAAACTGGTGACAAAAAACGTATGTCCATTGATTATGTCGTTGATATCACCTACAAAAAGCTACTGGTGGTTAATTACTATTGAATTTTAATATATGTTCCCACTAGCATTTTACAAATGCGTTTCTGAAGTAGTATTGACCAATCAGAAGGCAATTTTAATACTTGCAATTGTTGCGAGACTCACTTTTGTTGCATCTGCTGTCTGTTGTAATACATTCTGAACTTAAACTGGGTACCCGTTATCTATTTGCTTCTTTTCGAGTTGGAAAAAGGTTAATATAATCAAAATTATTAGCTGTGTTTGTTCGTTGTATTATTTTCGAAAATAACTTTGACAAACTAATTGATGACAGTGACGGATTCTATTTCAGGTAAGAATATTATGAACAATAATTAGACAGCAATTTTTTTGTCAATTTTACTATCACCGCTGTTTGAGATGTATTCAACAAGGATAGAGAAAAATCACGTGACTTTAAAATGGTATTTGTTGGACTATATCATATTTGTGAGCCAATTCTGGTGTAATGAGCATATCGGTAAATGAAATATCGTTCTCGTCAGTGCTCTCGGGGTTTTCACTAGTTTCGTTTTCAGATGAACTCTCAGACATCTCCAAGCTTTCTGCCTCAGAATCATCACTGCTACTAAATTTTTGCAGTTGACGTTTTGTGGGCTTTTTTGAAGGATTGGACAACTTATTCTTAATGGTCAGTTTGGATGGACCTGGAGCCGTAATTGTCAGCTTGGCAGTTTTTGATGGACCAGGAATCGGTGACACATTTTCATTTTGTACTGGTGGCTCTACTGACATGGACGTTTTTGAAGGATTGGACAACTTATTCTTAATCGTCAGTTTCGATGGACCTGTAGCCGGTGTCTTATCTTCATTTTGAGCAGGTGGCTCTACTGGATTTTCAGTTACGCTGCTTGGTGCAAATGCCTCAACCGGTAAAATATCTGGGTTAAACCGGTTGATACCAGTCGCCGAAAACCCAGATTTAATATTGGCGGGGGTCATGGCCTTGTCCCAAACAATGGAAAAAATAAAGCCAAAACGTTGTTTTGTTAGAGAACGGTCTCTATGATTAGCCCAGTATTTGAGAACTTCATCATCCCAGTAGTGCTCAAAAGAGCGAAAGACTGCCTTGTCCATTGGTTGGAGCTCATGAGTTGTATTGCTTGGTAAGCAGTATAAGTTGATGCCTAGCTCTTCAGCGACAGTGACAATTGAATGGTCCAAATGACATCTAGCACCATCGAAGATTAAAAGACATGGTCCAGGAGCTTTGTACTTTGCAAAATGTTGAAGCCATAGCTTGAAGGTTTCAATGGTCATGCTCCCCTTAGGTGTCATTAACGCTATGCTTCCTGGTGGTAAAGAATCGGACCATTCTTGTTTCATTCGCTTCCCCTTAAATAAGATTAACGGAGGGACTGTAGAACCCATAGCGTTCCCACAAGCGACTATTGTGACATTTTGCCCATGTTCATTTGCTACAAGATGCACTCGTTTGGCCCCCTTCTTTGCAAGAACAGCTTGTTGGTGATGAAGCGATAAGCGGCAACCTTTCTCATCCATATTATAAATACACTGAGGTTTATCTATAATATCAAGCTTAAACAGAATATTACGCAGTTTGGTAAAGTGGTCATTCACTATAAACCGGTTTAGTTTTTGCGCCCTGGCAGGGTTCATGCTCTGAGCCTTCCGCTTTCTAATTTCAGGATTACGGCTGAAAAATCCTTTAAGCCAGTATCGACCAGCCAATTTTTTTTCTTCATTAAACGGGTGGCTTATGTGTTTTGCATCGCAAAAATTAAAAACGCATCTACGCAATACTTTAGAAGTTAGCGGATATCCTACTTCTGCCAATCGAATGATTCTTGTACACAATTCTTGTTCTTGTTCTTTAGTGAGAACAGGCTTGCGACCCAAGCCACATTTTGATGTTTCATTTTTTCGTAAATAATCTCTCAGCATTCCACGAGGTACGTTGAATGTCTTACTCGCTAAATTTTTGGACATGCCATTTTCAACTGAAGCAATAGCATTCTGCATGTTATCTTCACTCCATTTTCCCCTAAGACCTCGATTTCGTTCTTTAGACATAGTTAATCTGGAAATAAAAAATAAATGTAAGTACGCACCTACTGATGCTAAAAAATAATGAATCAATTAGAAAATTAAATAAAATAGCAAGCTACAATGTCACTGCTAGCAATATCGCCATGGTGATATTGCTCCACCATGAAATTGGCGATATTGCCAACAGTGATGTTAGTCACAATTTTGTTTGTTTACTAAACTTAAAAAACCTTTTGAAATAAAAACAGAATAATAATTAAATACCTTAAACCATACTGTCTGAAATAATAAATTGAAAAAAACTAGTTACCACGTTGTTTTTTGTGTTAGAATTGGACAAATCATCAACATCTCTTAGATCACCCTTCTTGAAAATATCGATTCGCCGGTAAAATCAACACGAGATTGAGTTTGAGGTTATAATGCAACTGGCATTCAGTGTAGGTTATAAATTTATTATAAAATTATAATTCGTGGCGCCATCTGTCATAGAGAGGCAAAAAGTACTGCATGGCGATATTGCCAACATGGCGATATTGTATGCACCTACCTTATATGTATATATAATATATTTAAAATATAACTATAAGAGAACCGTTCCATGGAAACCTAATAGGTCCACAAAAAGCACACATGGGGTTGCTGCAGGGATCGCTTCTGAGTCCTCTGTTATTCAACATGTACACCAATCAAGTTCAGGAAATCGTGGCTGGCGAGGCTTGTGCATTGCAATATGCCGATGACATTGTATTGTTTGCAGCTGGTAAAAAGGTGGAAGAAAGTATAAGAAAAGTGCAGGTTGCTTTGAACAGATTGACAGGATGGCTAAGATGCCATAATATAGATATTTCAACAGAAAAAACTAAAGCTATGTGTTGTTTTTCAAGGGTAGCAGAAATAATCCAATAACAAATATAAGGGTGTTAAATAGAGAAATTGAGTGGGTTGAAAATTGTAAGTACTTGGGTGTCATATTGGACAGGAAATTGAAGTGGAACGAACACATTGAATATGTGATTAACAAAGCGCAGAAAGGAAATAACATGAGAGCAAATACAAGAACCTGGTGGGCGCTGACCCAAATATATTGTTGAACATTTATGGGGCTGATTAGAACCAACTTTATAAGCAAGATGAATTCTAGCAAAATGGATCGCATGCAATACCAAGCCTTGAGAAGGGTGACTGGCTGCATGAAGAGCACTCCCATAATGGCGTTGTTATCTGAAGCGACAGATATGCCATTGATAAAGCGGAGGAACCTACTTAGTACAAAGTTGATGCTTAGAAAAGTAGCCATTTGAGGGGACGAGGTCAATAGGGTGATACTAAATTTCTATGCTTTTTACAATCAGGATTGGCGGACCAAGTGCGCTCTGGCGGTAATGGAGGGGGTGGATTATGCGTTGGCTCACATAGAAATATTGGAAAGAACGGAAAATCTGCCATGTTTCGAAGAGGATATGGCAACTCAACTGCGGAAAATAAACTAAGTGGATTCGAATATACAAAAGTTCAGTCCAGATGGCCAACTCTTATTACAGGAGTTATTGGAGGAATACTCGGACCATGAAAAAATATAGATAGATGCATCTTTGGAGCCAATATCAACACATTGCGGGATTGGAATATACAACATAAGAAAAATCTCAATAATAGGGAAATGCCAGGATCTAACCAATATTTTTTGTTCAGCGGAGGTGCTAGCCATCTATCTATACGGCCCTCAATGCGTTAGAGATTGACACAGGCAAAGCTGTTTTAATATTCGATTCTAAAAGTGCTATTCTGAAAATTGTCAGAGATGGCATCAACAGAGGGACCGATAGAATCACGTTGAGAACGAGGAAGAAAATATTAGATATGCAGGATGGAGGAAAAGAAGTCAAAATACTGTGGGTGTTTAGTCATACAGGCCTAACAGGAAATGAAAAGGCAGATAGACTTGCTGGAAGAGGCCGAGAGGCAAATAATGCTATCAACAGAACATTACAGTATCATCATTTATTCAGAGTAGCTTAGGAAAAGACATGGAGGCAATGGGCTGTGGAATTTACCAATAAAGGTAGAAATCATTCAAGCCAATACTACAAATTAACGAAGAAACCCCAAAGAACACCGTGGTTTGCAAAAATTAAAACGGCTGACAGACAAAAAACTAGCGTGTTTTGCAGAATCAGAACTACGCATTGCCTCATACCTAAACACAAATACAAACTTGGCATGCAGGATAGGGAGTATTGTGAATGTGGTGAAGTGGGTGATATCAATCATGTGCTCTTGAACTGAGATCTGAACAGAGCTACAGATTGGTTGTATTCAAGACTGAACAAGATGGTAGAAGGAACTATACAGATGAAAGAAATTCTTGCAAATTCAACCAGTAGGGAAGCAGAGATGGGTATGGATTGTATCAAGAAGTTTTATGTAAGAATCAAAGAATCTGAAAATAACCAGTAGTTCATGGTGATAGTTGTATTGTTGTGCTGCATGATTTAGAATGCTATTAGGTGCTAATGCTTAAAAAATGTGATTGTATGTTCATTTTTGCAGGCACATATCCTATGTACGACGACAGAGACGCAATCAACGAATGGACAAATTCCAAGCAAATTTGCAAAGCTATAATTTACCTTACCATAGTTTCAAGCCATCTGCGAATGATATTTGAAAAGAGTTAACTTGCCTGTTTCCAAATCTTCAGAACTCATAAATTGTACAGACTGAAATGTGTATCAAAATTGCAATAAAAATGAACGAATAGCTTATGTATTTTAATGCATTTTAAATTGGTTGGGCAGCTGCCATTCACGCCGACGATGGCGAGAATATTAATTAATTTGAACCTAGGCAGGCAGGTAATCTATGCGCACTGCGGCACATACCAATTTCATAAATATTTAAGCGGCGTTTACTACCGATAAGTCACCCTTCTTGTTTATTTTGCGGCAGAGGTAATTAAACGATCCCGAAAATTTTTATAAGATTGGTATTTTTCTAAAAAAAGAACGAGTAGGAATTTGCAATATAACGACATTAAATTCTTCCAAGTAGGAGAAAAAGGCACACATCTGACAATAAACGAATTGGAAAATATAAGGAAGGTATGTGTCTATCCCGATGAAATAAATCAAGATATTCCTGCCATATATGGCGCGACATCGCCTAACTGGTCAGCAATATATTAGATATTTATTACGTGCGTTTTATTTGAAGTAAATCAGGAACCGTTTTTGATTTATGACAGGCGTCCTGCGACAAGTTGCAAATAACGAAATCGCGTGTCCCAAGCCATTTTGCTGGAAAACTTTGTTGTATAGGAACGAAATGGGGGATCAGGAGGGAAAATTATGTGAAATATGTTTTGTTCGAACAATTTACGATGTATGTCGTACGGAATGCATTTATGGATTTTCGTTCTGTGTGAAAAGACGAATAGATCGAGGTTGATACAGAATGAATTTTAAAATATTTCTTTTAAACTTGAAACACCATAATTGACGTTTTCAATTAAAAGAGATGGACGATAAGTATGAAAACATCCATTTTCTCGCCAACATTTGCTTGCTTGTCAATGTCAATGTGTATTGGGTGTTTAGCAATCCCCTCGTTTTTATTCGAATCGGTGACTTCACCGATGAGCTGACTATCTTTGTTAAGTGAATGGAAAATGACAATGACCGACATAGAATGATGGATCAATCGGTAAAATTTGATATGAATAAAAACGCAGGGTTTGAAATTGGAAAGAAAATGTGGGAAAAGTCACTGCTTCATTCGCAGAACTTCGCTTTGGAGACGGTGGTGGATTATTTTGGAAGCAAACAGCGCCTGCCAACTAAACTTGTACGTGGATTACTTTGTATACTTGATGGGCCGTGGATTTCCCTTTCTTTTGCGGGTATCCTTTCTGATTTTGTGTATCCAAATTTTGACAAATGTAGGATTTGATGGAAACTTATGAAAAAACACGTCCGCCAGTGAATAGGAATTATTTTTATGAATAGGCACACTACACACAATCACCATTGTTAGGAAAAAACCTTGAAAAAACCGAGGAAATAATAATTTCTTTCAAAAGTCTTGTCTACAAACCACTGTCAACGGCTGTCAATCATTGTTTTCATGCTCTTTTGGCGTCTTACAGTTTGATGCCAGAGAGAGAGGAGAGAGAGGCTTTTAAATTGAAAAGGTCAATTATCCTAAGTCTAACAGTGAAAGAGAAGTTTACCAGAAACATTGTGCATCAAAAGTTTTTGTCCCTTATATTTTGATATTAAAGTTCTTGATTGAAAGATTTGGCACAGTTTCACAGTTTTTGTTTTTTGCCGCCTTGGGTTACAAATTAGGTTCATTGTAGGACAGTCAGAAACTATCAGCAATACGAATTTGGATAAAAGCGTTGGCAGAAACCTAGTTGGCAGTGGGAAATCAAAAATTATTATGTTTCGTGGTCGTAAATACAATAAAGTATGCATTCATGCCAATTTTCTCTTTCTTGAATAAATATACCTTCACCATTGTGTCAAAAATGATGTAAAGTTGATAAACCTTATTGCATAGGATTAGGAATATTTGTTTCAGTGCTATTCTTCGTAAAGCACAAAAAACTAAAACAGCATTTCATCTCCATGTACAGTGTTACAAGGTGTCCACATTTATAGGTTCAAATATGAATAAATAGGTACTATTAGGGATTTTTTTAGAAAAAATCTGATAGCAAATTCTTGTTTAGAATGGTCTAAAACCCAAATATACCAATTTTTGTTTCAATATGATACAGGGTGATCACAACAAATTTTCAAAGTTTAATGAATCAAAAAGCAAAAATTTCATATTTTGAGACAAGCTTACTACAAGTTTTGGTAGAGGATGTTCTAAAACTAATTGTATCAAGTTTTGTTGTTCACAAGCCACAAAATATGCCATTTTTGCGGTTTGGTCCATTAAATTTTGAAAATTTGTTGTGATCACCCAGAATCGTATTGAAACAAAAATTAGTAGGTACATTTGGGTTCTAGACCATTCTAAACAAGAATTTGCTATAAGATTTTTTCTAAAACAATCCCTAATAAAACTTATTGAAATTTAAGCCTATAAATGTGTACATCCTGTACACCAGTACAGCCACAGAAATAAAAGTATGAGCCTAATAAGTGCCAAATTCGAGTCGATAGAAGACAAAAAAAAAATATTGAATCGGTTAAACAATAAAAATTCTAGAAGGGTAATCAGTCTTTAAGCGGGACACACTGTATATATCAATATTTTGCGTTCTCAACTCATGTGCTACGGAAGTCTTAAAACTATGAAAGCGCTGAACAAAACTTAAATCATTTGATGACTAAAATGTGCAAGTGCTTGTTTGGAACCATTTTTCCGGAGCGCCATATACATAACAGAGTCAGACCAATGATCTTGCGTCAACCAGTCGCATACCAGACTCTGTTGCGCTTTTCGAAATCCGAAACAATTTTGCAATTAGGTCACTTTTTAATATTGAAATAGTCTATCCCAAACCCGATTCAATGCCAGAGCCTGATCGGATTCCAACTATCATTCCAGAAATGTTGTAACCCCTTTTGTTGTTAATTAATTAACAAGAAGCCCATAATATGCTCGGTTTGCTCAGCAAATAATTATTAGGGGTGGGTTGATAGTTTAATAAGTACAGTACTTATGGCAAGGGAGCGACTGAATTTATTAAAAAAATAATAATAATAAATTGCATAAAATATGAAATGTGAGAATTCAGGAACACATCTGAAAAAAAAAAAAAAAATCAGCAAACGATAATTGGTAATTCTGAAAAGGAAATAAATAAGTCACACAACTCAACCAAACCCTGACTCAGGTAAATCAATAAAACAATTAAGTAAGTTTCAAGTTAAATTAGTGTAAGTGTATTTCACAGTGATCAAGTATCAAATAATTTCAAAGTATAAAATCAAATATTGGTGAAACACTTTAAATAAAATCAAAATAGAAAAAGGTTAACTTTCAGTCAGTCTCACAGTCTCATCAAATTTAAAACAAAGAATAAAAATACTACAATGTACCTCAATATAGTTGTCATATAAGTTCTTTAACAGTCGCTGGCCATATCATCAATTTGAAACGAAAATACAAAGACTCAAGTTTCCAGAAAACTAATTAAAACAAAAATAAATGATTGAAAATTGTATTGATAAATATGGTCAGCTTCTGTATAAAAAAAAAATTCAATAAAATCAAATTGCACCTGTATGAAATCAAAGGTTGAACGTTGAAGGTATAAAGGAGTTTATAAGTAATATTTATAACCCAGATGAAAAATTGATCAATTTTTGGCCTCACAGGCACTTACCCAACAATTTCAAATTTAGAAAATATTGTCCAACCTTGACCTCAGTTCAGATAAATGATCATGATTAATAAAAAATGATAAAAAAATAAGGCAATATTAAAATATGACGGTTCCAAAAGTTAGGTAAAAAAAATCCATAGTAAATAAGGCAAATCAAAAATTAATTAATAGAGTTCACTCTGGTGTCAATAATAATGCATGAAATTGAAACTTTAAAATATTTAAAGGTAATGTCGGCAAACATTTAATCAATTAATTTCATTAATTGACCATAGAATAGAATTCACAAGAAAAAGATATTGAAAGTTATTAACGAAACTCTATACAAGCCTCAATTCCAACAAAAAGGTAGATCAGAGTAGTCGTTAGCCATCCAGTCCTTGGCCACTGGACGAGGGAAGTTGCACTGGAAGTTGCAAATTCTAGCCTGGAATCGCAGTAGATAGAGACTAGAAGTTCAGTTCTCTTCGCCAAATGTAGAGGTACAGGAATCGACACGTGAAAGACTCAAAAGCTCTATGCCCAGAGATGTGGCCTGTTGAAAATGGATCCCTTGAAAAAAACAGCTTCTTGGAAAATACTGTCCCCGGTAAAAATAGGCCCACAATAAAAATAGGCCCACGGTAGCGTAGAACCCACGTGGGTTTCCAAATTCAAACTTAAATGAAACGGTAATCACGAGATTTTTTAATTAAATTTTTTCGGTAATCAATGAATTACCTTACGCAACTTTATTTCGTTTAGGGCCAATATATGGACTGACTGGTAAACGTCTGGTTGTTACCTAGTAGGTACTTTCTATGCACTAGAGAATAGAAAGTACCTGCTAGGTAACAACTAGACCCTTACCAGCTGGTCTATAATTTGGCCCTTAGATAAGGTAATGCCTGAAGGCCGATAAGGTACTTTTTCCACGAGAATGGTAATTACACTTGAGGAAGATGACTGCACCCCTAAGCCACAGTCGAGCTCTCAGGGCAAGGGCCAGATTAGAAAAGGGGCTCTTCAATTTTCTCTTCCAGAATAAATAGATTTCACTTGACATTTTTGAAGGACAACCTATTAACTTGTCAACCCTTAGCTATGTGATAAGTACTCCATTCGAAAACTATTAACGAGGTTAAAGAGCAACAAAGTACTAGGCTCGAGTAGATCAAGGTAGAACAAAAGAAAGTGTCTACTCCATTCCCGAAGTCACCGATAAAATAATTAATTCAGCCGGCAATAGATGCCGTCATATGGCTGAATAATTATATAAAATTATAAAATGTAAAGATTATTTATATAAAAAAAGCAAGTGACATTTGCAATGATACAATGTATACTGCACATCATCATCATCCTCATCCAGATGTAGGCATCCTCCAGTGCTTTTCACTTCTGTTCTGTTCTGTGACAAATTTCCGTTTAGTTGAAGACAATAATTTCATTGTCAAAAGATAAAGCAGATCTCTTTGCCAAACAACTTGCATCCAATTCCATACTGGAGGATATAATGGCAGAGCGTCACAGTACTGCCCCACATTGGTTCTTACATCGTTTTTGGTTGTAAGCCTAAAACTTTTAGGAAAATTCTTCTACAATTTGGCACTGGGAAATCCTATAGTTTCGACAGCATTCGACCAATTGTCCTCAAGACCTCAAAACTTGAGCACAAGAATAGGCTTCAGTTCTTTGCAAGCTGTTTTCACTCTCTTGCAATCGAGGCATTTTCCCGTCTATTTGGAAATGTGCCAGAATGCAGCTCATCCCGGAAAAGGCAAGAAAACTTCTCCTAGCAATTATCTCACTTACTTATATCTGAATTTGATCCGGGTTAAATACCTTGACGCCAATGTGCTCATCCCTGACAAACAGTATGAGTTTCGTTCTAAAAGATCAACAGGACTGAGATTCTGTTACGAATAGAGATATTTTCCCTATCTCTATTGACGTCCCCTCTCTACTGATTTTGAAAAGAAAGAAAAAGATAGCAAGTTATAACGTACTTATTTTGGCAATTGCCTAATTATACTGCATACGGCTAGTCAGATTCAGTTCGGAGGCCATGGGTCTATGGGTTCCTTGTATACATCTTACCTTTGGGCGCCACCAAGTTAATTGTGACTCAACTAGGAAGATTACTCATTGATGTTATATCAAAACCTGTGCAATTGGAGAGCTTATCAATAAAACAACTAATTAGGTACAATAATGTATCTGGCTTCTTTATTAAGAAATAATAACAATAATGAATAGGGATAGCTAGGATGTTGTTAAAAATGTGTATACATTATGGCTTGTACCAATTTATAAATATTTGATTATAAAAAAAATAAATGTAAATAACGCATATATAAATATGAATTTTAAGTAAACATGACTAAAAACCTTTTGGTATTTACACTTGTGAGTGATAAGAAAAATACAGTATGGGTTACACTTTACCAACAGGCAAATTAAACACAGAAAGGTGAAAGTTATTGTTAGGGCAACCTCAGGGTAAAATTCTAGAATTTTATTTAAGGGGCACGTACTGACGTAATTCGGTGTCAGATGATTTATATAAGATTTGCCTAAATAGTAAAAAGTGCAACTTACATGTGTACAAGTGAAATGCATGTGAAAATCCAGAAGTTTCCAAAGTGAGGTTATCTACAGGTTTGGTCTCACTATAGATAGACTAAGGTGTGGTTAGTGAGTTCGATAGGAGCTCTATCCACGTTGTATCCATTATACGTAGAACTCCACATGGTTCTGTCAGAGTGGTACCAAGAGAGTTGCTGAAGAAAGGCTACCAAAGCCCCAACTGAGAGCAATCTAGATCCAGTCTAGAATCTCTCTAAATACAGCCCAGGAGCTGTCTAGGTATATCCTACAATCCTCTAACTACAGCCTAAGATTGTCCAGCCATAGCCCAGGATTGTCCAACTATAGCCTAAGATTGTCTAGCCATCGCCTAGGACTAGGACCCTATAACGATGTTCGTATAAAAAAAGAAATCGAGCCCCAAACATTGGAAATAATCTTACCTCTAACTGAGGGATGCTCTAAGCCAAAGGTGAATTCTTAAACTTCCAAATGCTGCTCGGAACAGTCCTATTGAAAAAATGAAACACGTGTTGTAGGTTGATATTTCCTGAAGAAAATCTCAAAACTTACCGAAACAGAATCCAAAATGACCAAGGGACGACTCTAGACAATTGTCAACAAGAAATTAGTCCAAAACTTGAGCTTTCTGGCACAAAATTCCAAAAAGTCTCGCCCCAAAAAAATAATTCAGGGCCGAGGCCCGAGACCGGACGACTACTCAGCGCGAGGTCGCAGATCAAAAGGGAAGATTTTCCCTTCTGGATTTCCGAAGAAAGCTTCCATTTGTCAAACTTCTAATTTTGATAAAGTGAAAATTTAGAAAAGGACTTGTTTAGTTTCACCCCAAAAGTATGAACTGAAAGTTTGGTTGTGTAAAAATGACTGGTGAATGTTGAAAAATGCCTATAGAACATATATCAAAAAGTAGAACAGGTCTAACGAAAACGCCTAGACAAAACTGCTGTTCAATGTCATGATGGAAATGAAAAATCAAAGAGTAAACAACAATTATTATCATCGCCTCAGATTATTGATTGGATTTGCAAACAGAGATGATGAAAAAATCTCTCCTTCATATAAGATTCTAATCAATAACAGCGGGCCCTGCCGTACTGAATCAAACCTTCCTAGATCAATTAACAAAACTTGCAAACCTGCACCAAAAAAACTTTCAGTAGAAGGCAGTACTCAAGGTAACAAAATTTGGGCACAGAAAAGATAGTTGTTTATTCATTTATTTCATTGTAGTTCTATATGGAATCATATCTACTAAAGCAAAACAAGGCTTATTAGCCAAGAAATTGAAAACGTTACAAAGTGCCATAGCGATAGGGATAACGATTTTTATCCGCTACAGAGTTCCACGAGATCTGCTGGTATACGTCAGTCATATTTCAAACTCGACTCTCGAAAAACATTGGTAATCCAGAATTATTGTAGCATTGGACATCTCTAAGGCTTTTGATCAGGTGTGGCACAAAGGTCTCCTCAGAAAGCTTTCATCGTATGGTCTTCCGGAACGAATTTTGCCATAGGCTGGAGAGTTTTTCGGAAGGCAGCATGTTGTGTATCTTCTGATATACTGCCTATAAACGCCAGCAATATCCAATGCTCAATTCCGCTCACAATACTGTTTCTCATTTTTATAAATGATTTTTTGTAATGTGACAAGAAACCCCATAATAGGACAGCTTTGCGGACGATAGTAGCTTGATAGCAGATGTCTCTTCTGATGAACTGCTTACTACAGCTACTTCCACACGCCTCACCCGAAAACAGATTCACTTTATCAACAGTGATCTTGACACCATTAACAACCTAGCCAAATCAAGGCTTCCAAAACTCAAGCAACAGTACCCATGCATTCTCAAATAAGGAATCTTCCGCCGACAATTTCTTTTCCTTTAAAGGCTCAAATCAGACTATGCATGGCATAGTGTTCCCACATCTGGAGCGATGCTCAACAGCATTCGTTGGCTCTATTGGATTGCAGTCTCTCGAACATAGACGTGGCCGTCTTGTCGTTATGCTATCGCTATTATCATGGCTGATGTTCTGACGAGCTGGCCAGTCTCATTCCAGCTAGGAGAAGTTATTTAAGAACCACAAGAACCTCACAGAGGCATCCCATCCGTATGTGGTAAAGTTGGCTGTCCCGAGGACATTTAAATATAGGGCTCCCTTCTGAAATCGTACTGCCCACCTCTGGAATTCCCTGCCTCCTACTTCATTTCTTGAACGATTTATTCACCCTCAATGAACACGCTTAGGTAGTATAGACTTTGACCAATATGAAAAATAAAATAACAAAAATATGGCTCATTCTCACTAGTCTCACTCTTTTTATTTGTTCCATCTGATTAACATCGCCCTTTCCATTGATCTCTTTGCCACTCTAAGTCTATGTAATGATTTTTTCGTATCCATCGGTAGACCGCATAGTTCATATGCCTTTTTCTTGTATTCCTTCAAGAATATTTCGCATCTTGCCAAATACTGCCCAACCGAAAATTATGCTGAATCTCGTAAGACTGATCATTTTCGATTTTTATTTCATGCCCTGATGTTACCTCATTTCGATCAAATATTGGTGTTTGGAGGTCATATATTTAGTCATACATTTTGTTTATTGAGAGTTGATAGTAAGAATGATTTTTGATGATGCTAGACTTAGCTCCACGCAGGCATTTGCTGAGCTTCACTAAATAAGTTTTCTGTTCTAATCACAAAGTCGTCGGCAAATAGTAAAGGACTCAGAATCCTCATTAAAATTACCATTTTGGTCCCAATTGAATGTCTATTCGAGCACGACCAGAAAAATCTTGAGAATCATGATGTCTCCCTGTCTAATTTCTCGTTCCACTTTTCCGCATTTGTGTGGAGCATTGCTATTAATATATTTATTTAATGATTTGGGCGTATCTATGGTCTATTCTGTTTCACCCTAGTGCTGATAATATTGCCGGTAACTCGATGGTATCGAGCGTTTTTTTTAAAGTTCACGATTAATAGTGCAAGTGGTCTATTATATTCTCCTGGTTTTTCGATCAAAATCTTGATTGCCTGTGAATGATCATGTAGACCACTTTTGAAACCAGCTTTTTCACGAGGCTGATTGAATTTTAATTTTCCTTTCAAACGTTTTGTTATAATTTCCGTGATTGAGTTGTGTCGATGAAACAACAGGCTAATAAATCTATTGTTCTCGAGATGTGTTAAATCTCCTTTGTTGTGTAATGAGATTGACACGACGTTATGCCAGGGCCGGATTTGGAATTTTTTTCGGCCCGAGTTGGAGTCCTTATATCGGCCCACCCAGTGGAAGATCTATAATTTTTGCTTTTCCAAGAAATTTTGAAAATTTTCAAGGTCACGCGTTCTCCTGAGTCCTGGCCTCTTAGAATATCCTTAGGAAAATCCATTTATGCAAAAATATGAACTTTTACATGGAAAATTTAATTCATCTTTCAAAATTTTAATAATTTGGAGTCCGAAGTTGACCGGCTCACCGAGTTTTACTCGGTAACTCGCCGGCCCAATCCGGGCCTGCGTTATACCGTTTTGTGGAGGTCCACTTACTGTGTCTGAAACAAAAGTTAAACTATAGTTTTTAATAATTTTTCGCCCCCTAATTCAACAGCGTCAATTGCGTATTGATCCTCGTCAAGAGCTGCACTATTGTTGATTTTCTTGGGGGCGTTCCGTGACTCTTGAATAATTGTTATTTCAGGCATGTTCTTGGTTGATTACCTTATGTTCTCTGATTATTGGTGTATTGTGATTTGGTCTTTCGCTCCGACTGCTGCACAGCAACCGTAGTTCTTTGGAGTCTCCATTCTCCTTTCTTTTTTGATAGTTCATTTCTTACTTCATAGTCAATCGCCAGCCAGTCGCCGTATTTGGCCCAGCACACGGCGACTCGCTGGCGATTGACTATGAATACGGCTGTTACAGTCTCGATGTGCGATGTGCTTCTGTTAGTGTTACTATTATCGTGTTGTTTAGGACTTCAACTTGTTTGGAATATATTTGCTTTGAAGTCTCAGGTATAGATGCGGAATACTCTATTATATTTTCTGGTAAATTCCATTTCGTTGGTTTTGTTTTACTAGCCATTTTGGATCTTTCATTATCGATTTTTAATTCTGCAGTTCCAACATTGTGCTTGTTTCGTTCAACAAAATTGCAATGAGCAGCATAAAGGATTTAAAAAATATTGACATAAGTCTTACACAGAGTCCTAAATTTTCTAGACATAAACTGTGAAACGTTATCACAAATAGAAAATAATGGAACTCCAAGAACATCAAAACTTTATCTTTGAAAATTTGTTCTATAGAATTTCTTAGCAAACAGTAGCAAAACCAAACTATCCCAATAAGATACTACAAAAAGCCTCTAAATCCTTTTTCTTGAGCGTGGAACTGGCTCATTAAATTGATGGGAATAGTCTGAAAAGGTAAATCTACAACTGTTTCTTTTTCCATTTGAGCAATACTATCACTCGCCTTTTGAGTATCGAATAGCTACCAAGAAACTTTTTAAAAATCTCAAAACGTCTTGGAGACTAGAAATACCTATAGGCAAATGATTTTCGGAAAATTCAAATTGAGCACAATTTGAAAGGCTATCACAGAAATCTATACTAATAATTCCTGATTTTTGGGGTTTCGGAAAAGATACTTATTCATTCAGGCACATTTAATTTTATAAAAAGAGTATGCGATAATTTTCTACTTAGAATTGTTAACAAGTTTATGTAGAAACTCCGTGAATATTCCACTCTGCTGTTTGATATATTATGGAGTCCCTTATGGTTTATCCCAGGACTCTTGATGGAAATTCGCAGTAGGTACAAGTAGAGTAAATGTGCTCAATTATAACTTAATAACTTCATTTTTTTTTATCTGTCTTTTTAATTTATTTCTAAATTCAAGCGGTATTTGATTTGATATTGAACAAATCTTAAGCCACTTTAATTGATTCTGTTACCTTCTATCTATGAGATTTTTGTTTGTTCCATTTATAAATTTGGATTTTCTTCGATGATCATTATTGTGTGATTTGTAGGGCTTTCTAGTCATTGACATAAAATGAAAACTTTATTGGTATATTTTCCTATGCTGGTTCAGTTAAATTAGGATTAAGGTCTTTCTCTGCGTTCAGTTATCATTCTTTCTTCTCTAGTTTTCTTTTTATTTCAATTTATGAAGCACCCTGCTGTTCTGTAAATTCTTTTAAGTTTTTTTTTTTCAATTATCTTATCCAAAAAGTCCAAGCAACTAAGCTTTTTAAGATGTCTATCAACACGGATGAATATTGTAATTACCATTATTTTTTAAATATCGATCGACCTGATTTTTGTCAAACCCAAGCAATTAGATCTTGGACGTGAAAAGGAAGAAATTCTAAATGTATGGGAGGAATGTTTTCAAAACAATATTCCATCATTATTTATAATTTAAAAACCAGATCTCTGTTGCTTCGAAATACCTAATTCTAAACAGCAGCATACATTCAAGAGATCGAATAATGATAATAATATTAGTTATGTCCGTGGTCGGCGCATTACATAATTGGCTAATCAAACAAAACAATCAGAATTGCATTAGCATTTCGGCGTATCTATAGTTGAATTCCTAATGAAAACTTCTATTTTATCGGGTGTAGTAAAAGCTGTGACATGAATATCCGCGCCTGTGCTGCAGGTGTGAACTGAGTGCCAGGATATCGCGACAAATTTGTACACGGTTGCATGCCGACTTCGGTATTTGGTGGCAAAGAATATTTGATGACTGTAAGGCCATTCATCATCATCCGAACAATAGAGTGTCGTATGGAGATTAGAATTTCGCTGACGATGGGAACAGAACACGGATAGCAGACCAGTGCATTCACCTTTAAATTTTTGGTATTATTATGATCATTGTGTTTGTTGCTATGGGCGTCTTTCTTGAATTGGAAATAGTTTTTTTGATTGGGATTATTTTTAGATGTTACTTAAAGCAACTTAACAATAACGGTAATTAGGTAAATTTGTTCAAGAGAGTTTGTTTTATCGAGAAGTTATGACAAATATAAATTCGAGAATTCATTAATCTATAGTCACACAGAATTTATAGAAGCCAGAAATAGTTGCAAAATTACTATTGACTCCGCTAAAGCAACATACAATCAAAGAATAAAAAACAGGTTGCTGAATTGTCCAAGTAGTTCTAGGTCCTTTTGGTCGCTTACAAAATCTGTTGGATCTAACTTCACCAAGTCATCCATACCACCACTTACAGATAAAAATAATCACTTAGCCACAACATCAGAGGAAAAAGCCAATATGCTGGCCCAAATGTTTTCCTCCAACTCCAACCTAACAGTGCCAAACGGAAAAACTCCACCGTTCATTGAAAGGGTTTCCCATAGTATGCCAGAGGTACCCTTTTGTCACAGAGAAATACGAAAATCCCTTAAAAAGCTATATACAAACAAAGCAATGGGTCCGGATGGCATTCCCGCAATAGTACTCAAAAATTGCGCCAATGAACTCACCCCAACTTTCGCAAAATTATTCAATTTGTCTTACAGGCAAGGAGTATATCTATCATCATGGAAGTCTGCCGCAGTACAACCCATTCCAAAGAAAGGAAAAAAGACAGATCCGTTAAACTATAGACCAATTGCTCTACTTCCGGTGATATCAAAAGTAATGGAAAGAGTTGTGAACAATCACCTAACCAAGTACTTGGAAAAGTACAAAATTATCAACGATAAGCAATACGGATTTCGAAAATATAGGTCAACTGGCGATTTACTTACATACGTCACTCACTTATGGCAAAAAGCGATTGAGTTGCGGGGTGAAACAAGAACAATTGCCTTAGATATATCTAAAGCATTCGACAAAGTTTGGCATGAAAATCTGCTCAACAAGCTCAAAGCAATGGGATTATCGCCGAAACTTTGCACTTGGTTTGAAAGTTACCTAAAGGACAGATCCATTTATGTTGCACTGGATGGCCAGAACTCCAACTCTTACCAAATAAATGCTGGTGTGCCACAGGGAGCAATCCTTTCGCCAACTCTTTTTCTGATTTACATAAATGACCTCATAGATAAAACAGTAAATCCACTTTATTGCTTTGCAGACGATGGCAATGTAGTCTCCTCACTCATACCACCCACAGGTCTTTCCGCACGTGAATTCCATCATCTTAGACTAACTCAAATATCGCAGATAAATAACGACCTGGAGATAATAGAGGACTGGGGTAACAAAAACCTTGTACAGTTCAACGCACAGAAAACCCAAGCAGCTCTGTTTTCAAAAAAGAACAGCACCGGTGAGCCAAACATCATGCTATCTGGAAGTGCTGTCACATTACAGAGTCAGTTGAACATCTTGAGGGTTACTGCAGAGACCAACATGTCTTGGCACAATCACGTGGCAGATATTGCTAAAAGGGCGTCCCAAAAGCTGGGGGGGCTATTTCGTACAAGACATCTGTACACACCAAGCCAATTGCTGACACTCTACAAAGCCCAGATTCGACCAACTATGGAGTACTGCTCACATATATGGAGTGCAGCACCCAAACATACCTTAATGCTTTTGAACACCGTGCAAAAACGAGCTATCAAGCTGATCAATGACCCCGCACTTACTCGTAGCTTGGATGGTCTCGAACATCGCAGATCTGTGGGCGATTTATCTCTCTTCTACAGGTACTATCACGGAAAATGCTCTGAAGAGTTGGCACGTATGATTCCACCGAGAGTAGCGCCTACCAGGCGAACCCGTCAAACAGACGGTAACCATGAATTTACTGTCAAACTAGAGGTACCAAGAACCACATTATATCAGAATTCATATCTCTGGAGAACAGCATCGTTGTGGAATAAACTCCCTGCGACGGTTTTCCCTGCAGGTTACAACCTGAACCGTTCCAAGACCAACATACACCGACATTTCCGCGCACTTGCCGCTTCTCGAGCGTGATAGGACATTTCCTTGCGAGTGCGCATATCCGTAAAAAAAAAAAAAATTGCTTTCAGATTCGAAGTGTTTGAAATCAGATGGTCGATTTGTGTTGGTTTTCTGGAAAATTTGAAACTCTCCAGTGAAACTTTAATTGTGATATCGAGGAAGTTGATATGTCTGTCTCTCTCGGCTTCCATTGTGAATGAGATGTTGGGGTGTATGTTGTTCATTTTGTTAAGTAAGTTGGTTGCACCGAGTTCGTCACATTTCAAAAAACACAGGCAATCATCAATATACCTAAACCAGTGTAAAATTTCTTTGTTGTTATCATTGACAATTTTTGTAAATTTCAAATGGTCGATGAAGACATCTGCCAAGAAAGGCAAAAGACAGCTACCCATTGCTAGGTCGTCAGGTTTTTTGTAGAACTTGTTGTTAAAAGAGAAGAAATCCTATGATATGCAAAGATTGAAGACGTCAAAATAGACAAGAAAAGATTATCGCGGTATGTTGAGGGAATTTATTTTGTTCACAAGAGAGGAGGAGTTGTCAATACCATGCCTAGGACTGAAGTCTGTTAGCATATTTAAGAGATTGAAAATGAATTTTGGAAACACGCAGACCGGTGTGTTAGTGAAGCTGACCACCGGTCTAATTGGTTCTCTTATCTTCATGGATTTTGGGAAGGCCGTAAAGTCTGGGCATGCTGAGGTTGCTGGATATTAATGTTTTGGGGCTATCGTTTTCATTCAGGAATTCCTTAAATTGTTTTAACAGTCTGTTTTTGTGATAAAAATATTGAGTGGGTTCTTAGCGAACAAAGTAAAATTGGTATCCAAGAAGAAGTTCTCTACCTTGGAGATGTAATCAGCCTTGTTCATGACCACAATACAGTTCCCCTCGTCAGCCTTTGAAATAATCAGAACATTACCCTGAATTTTTAATTTTATTTTTCGCAGCAGACGAAGTTAATTCTATGAGTGGAGATCATTACGTAGTTCTTTTTTGATGTTATAGTTTATCATCAACTAGTAAAAATTCGATTTAATTTATGCAAATACGCAAAGCTCATGGTTGCAATCTTCTGCTATGCTAGCCTATAAACGCACTTCTTGTACCCAATACTAAATAGGTAAATGTTTATATACCACCGCAGTATATCTATTAGCTATGTTCTTCTCACATTCTCGCCCTTAAACTTTTGAACAAATACAGCCACAAGAGTGGCAAACGTTTCAGAAAATTTTCATACATTTACTCGCTGTCTATTAGTTATTAATTTATTAGTTATTAGGTTAGATATAGATTCATGCACTAATTATATTTAAAATATAGGATTTCTTCCCTATTATTATGTTCGCTAACTCTTATCGAATTCCTATTTTTATTTTCGTTTTGCTGCACGATTATGATTGTGATTTTACTTGGGTGCGCACAAGATCTGAAGATCTTTAGACGCATAACCCCAAATATATCTACATAATATCGAGTACCTACATATCTAGATTAATATTCTTTCTTTTGTTAATTGTAATATGTAACTCAATTACGTAATATATTTATTTATATTATATTATATCATTACATTAAGTTCGACAGCGTATTGTAGGAGGGAACTCTCAGAAAATGAAAGATCAACACAATGCTTCAGTCCAGATTCAACAGATCCAACTCGCCTTTATCGAAGAAAACGACTGACAGATTCTTCACGCTTTGGTGAAACTGAAAATTCGAGAACCTTTTGGCAACCCCTCCACGTCAATTTTTATTTTGTTTGAATTTGTCAATAATTGATTAAGTTTAGATTTGACTTTGTTGAACTTGAACTCCCTAGCCTGGGAAACTAGGGAGTGGTAAGAAAAATATTCAATACCAAACTCTCTCACCAAATTGTCGTAATCCACCAATTTATTATATAGATATTTACAATTGCTTCATTAAGAATTTGTCTTCTTTTGCTCGCTTGCAGGTAGTTCTGATGATGGCGAAAGCCGAAAGCGCTTTACTACGCTGATTTTCAATAAATGTAATTTCGCATGAAACATTGTTTCCTTTCTTAATATAATTTTTTTATTTTCAATCGAGAGGAAAGTTTTGAAGTTTGTGATTTTTTATACTGGTGCGTAGATCTCATCATTATGAAATGAATTCTGTTGCAGAGCCTCTCACGACAAAACGTGCCTCATATCTATCTTCAATTTCATCTCCTGATGGTGTGACAGCAAACACCCACTTTGTACTACCTAATATTTCTACATTCTTCAGTATTTCAACTTCTCTCCAAGCATTATTTTTATTTATTCTAATTCTCTGTCCATAGCCGCATGGCCCTTTTCCAAAGATGTTAATTTTTCCTTATTGTTCAATTAATTTATGTTTTCTGATCTCATTTAGTTAAGACATTGTATCAAGAGATATTCTGTCATATTAATTTATCTTCTTGCACGTCTTACTTATCCGTTTTGTTGATTTTGCTCTTCCCAAGAGTGTATTTTGTTAAACAGGAGATTTCTGGTTGTTATCTCATATTTAATAGGAAAATTATGATGTTGAGCCAAAAGGCTGAATATTATATTCCAACCCTATATACTTCATACCATATCTGTTTCTAATAAGTCTCGCGTTTTGGAAGAGAAACGATCCTTTGTGATTTATGTGCAAAACAAAAAACATAAACCCGAAATGTAAAATAAGCTATCAAACATTTAAATAGCAAAAAAAAAATAACGTAAAATAAATCAATATGCTCGTAATGGTGCAGGTAATTACGACCGAAAGCGAAATACTCTGTGATTGATAATTAAACTAAACGCCGCGGTCGTTAAATTGGGCTTAATTTTAATCGTTTCTGTAATTAAGAATTTTAAGACTGGCGCGCAAGATGGCCGCTCCTCCGATGTAAAATTCAAATTTATGTTCCACCCTAAGCGCTTCGAGATCGCCCCGTAAACAGGCTCATTACAACACCAACAAAAAACTGATGTTCAGGAATGCTCAAGAGCAAATACGGTAGTGGAAGCGTGAATACTAAGTAAGGATCATAAACCATAAACTGATTTCAATTTGTGGCTTGATGGAGGCGGTTTAGCAGCAGGTGGGTCATAAATTATCAGGTGATTACTTTCTTTGGCATATCAACATCATATGGTGAGTGGTGAGTCATGGGATAAAAAAAGCCTATTCCTTAGCTTAATCGTGATCTGAGTGGCCTCCTAGAGTTAGAAACTAGTTCTTTTGGTTATTGACTATGACGAGGTCGTTGAATGAAATTTCGCAACCATTTGTAATTTCAAGAATGTAGGTTCCACTTAGTTTGATTTTTTTTTGTTGGGAAAAACATTTGGTCAATGGTCTGGTGATCTTCGCAAAATTAATTATAAATCTTCTGTAATCCTAGTAAACCAAGAAATCCTTAAATTTGTTCAGTTGTTGTGGGAAATGGATATTTTCTAATTGCAGCGATTTTATCAGGATTCGGCTTGACTCCCTCAAGTGAAAATACATGCCCGAGATAAGCAACTTCTCGTCTCAGAAACTCGCTTTTGTCAAGCTGTACCTCAAAATTCGACTCTCTTAGTCTTTTAAAAAATTATTGCTTTAGGTTGTACACATGCTCTTGGAGTGAAGTCGGAAAAACTATTATGTCGTCTAGGTACACTAGACATTTTTCGTTTTGTATGCCTCTCAAGATTGAGTCCGTGACTCTTTGGAACGTTGCGGGGTCATTCTTAAGCCCGAACGGCATTCTCAAGAATTCATAGTGTCCATTTTCTGTATAGTGAATGCTTTTTTGGGGATGTTGAAGGGCTTATAGAAATATAACTTAAAGAATTGATTATAGCATCCAAATTCGGCATTAATTAAAGAAAAATTGCATAAAATGTTGGCCATATCTCACTATGGGAAGAGCTGCTCCAAAAAGGCGATGTGGTCCAGTCCAAAGTTGCTATGCCTGCAGAAATGCCCAATGTTCTGGCAATTTCCAAATAATCGGTAGATAGTATTTAGCGATTAAATACTTCCACAAATCACCTATTGTACGTCAAATTTTAATTACCCGGAGAATCCGATATTCACTCCAATTTGTCTCTGAGAATTTTTTTTGAACTCACGAACCGTTCGATTTATCAATTATTAATCCTACAACGAAAATACTTTCTTCGATAGATGAGCTTTTGACAAATCCTACCGACTGCGCCAGTTAACTATTCGTTTTTAAGAAACGTTTATTTAAGTTTAATACAAAAGCACTTAAAAATACTGCAGGCTCAGCATGTCGACTCAGCTTGTTCAGGTGTTTGGTGGTGACATAACTAACTTAAAAAATGATAAATCTTCAATACTCTCTGACAAAGTTGAGAATGTTCTTACCTAAATTTTATTTGAAATTTTCAAGTGAGCATAAAAATCAACTTTTGATTCTTGCTCAGATAATTATAAAAATTGAACTAAGAGAAAATCTAATTTTGCAACCTAGTGGAAAAAAATAAGCTCCTTCATGTATAATTATTATTATTCAACCCGCAATTGCATCATAATTAATATCAATTCAATTTACCATACAGTTGAAGAATATGACACGCAGAGGTTATGAAAATAATCATAATTACAAAAGGATGTAAATGATAAAAAAAAACATCATGAACGGTTAAAGATAATCGCACATTACGCCACCTCAAAGAATGCGGATATACACTTTGCGGCCTGCCGCCCATGCGTTGGAATGTAACTGCAAATGAAAAAAAGCACAAAGATTAAAAGAAAATTAATTCATTTTATATAATGTGAAAATGATCTAAAGCCCGCAACAATAATAAAATGGAATTTATTGCATTTATTATATTTTTCAGCTAGGTGTATAAATTATTTTTTCCCTTTGTGTGTTGAAATTGTACTAAAGCGGATATGTACAAAAATGAACATGTTGAGAAGATAATATTGGTACCTATTTAAAAAAAAAAAAAATATGAGGCTTTGCTTTGGAATTTGTAAAACTATTTTAGGGAAGCCTTAACGATAAGTATTTCTTAAAATGACAGTTTTCCATGGCTGAATGTCAGTTTAAGCAGTACTTCTTGTTGAGGCATCCCTAAAATAGTTGGTGGAAACGGCCATTATGAAAGTGAACAACAGTAGGTAATCATGTTTCACCCTTTAACTGATCCGGATCTTGACAACCAGTGGTATCAGTGCACATTAGATTGATAAAATTTAAAATTTTCGTTGTGAAAACAGCAATATGCTGGATTCAGTGATTCAATAAATTTGAATATTCTTCGAACCGGAAATGAGATTCTGCACAGAAAAAAGTCTTGAAAAGTTACCCTAATAAATATCTATTTGACTTTTGTTTGTTTAATTCAAACAAAATGTATTTCACTCAAATAAACAGTCTTTGTCCGGAATAAACAAGATTTTTTTAAAATATTTAGTTGGCGTTGGCTGCTTTAGCAGAAAGGCACATTTATTTGATTCAAAAAACCGATAAAAACGAAATTTGGTTATTTAAAACAAGTCCCCCATTATTTGAAACAAGCTCATATAGCCATGATAATGTCACCCGGGTGGTAAAGGGGATGCGTAAACGGTTGTCGTGCGTGAAGTGAAGCCCAGCAGCCAGTGCCAAAAAGCGTGCCAATTTGGAACAGTAAAAAAAAAATGTTATTCGGGTCAGTGTGTGTGTGTGTGCATCGCTCCCGTTTGATAATGTCGGTTAAAAAGCTACTAGATGAGTGGACACTGAGCCACCTATTGCCCATTTTTGAAGGTAAGTGCCTGAATGTTAGAAACCAATTTAAAATGCTCATAAACTATATTCACAGCTTAGAAATATATAAACTGTGTATAGGTAAATGATGCGAGAGCGAGAGTGTTTATTTCATGTTTAATATACCTACATTCAGGATCCATACAATAGTAAAATGTGGGTCTTAAAATCTGTATATGTAACGATCGTGTAATTGAGGTTGAAGAATATATTCAAAATTAATAATGTATTAAATATGGCTTCTTCGTACCTATAGCATTGTCCTTTTTGAGAGAAGAACAAGACTCTTAAATATTTATTTGGTTCAAATAAATAAATGTTTCAGACATATTCACAGGTGTTTATGTCAGATGAGAAATTAACTAGGCCAAATAACTAAATGTTTAACATATAACAATATATTATTTATTAATAAACTAAAATTGTTACTGCACGTCTGTGACACGGTAGGTATATGGTGATTCTTTTGATACATTATGTTAAGAATCTGCGTTTAGCCTGAAGGAGATTATTTATGTTTCATGTTTTTTTTTTCCAGATCAGCTATGATTTTGAACAACTCCATTCTTTGGAATGTGTTGACATCTTGTTGACATAGAGAGAAACTTCAATGATTTGTTTACATGATGGATGTTACAAATCAAGGGTCATACTTTGAGCACGAGCGCGACGGATCTGACAATCAAACAGTTTTTTATATTTTATATTATTACAGTCTGGATTACAGTTCATATTTTAAGATTTAAAAAAGCCTTACATCTTTATAAATAAATATTTTTAAAATATATGGTCAAATATTTATTTACCTCAAATAATTGAAATGCATTTTGGACAAATAAATGCATTATTTTAAACAATCAAATATTTATTTGTTCCAAGAAGCTACACCTTTGGGCCAAACACATGGAATTGTTCGTTCAAATCATTAATGTAGTTCATGTGTACAAATATACAATATATCTTTATATTTTTGGGCCTATTATCAAATAAGTATATATAATAAGTGAAATAAATATTTGTTTTGAATAAACAAATACTAGTTGGGTATCTCAAATAATTCATATATTTCTCCTAAGAACATGAGTTGTTTGTCGCATACCGAACAAACATTTGTTTAATTGAACTCCATTTTTTTTTGCTCTGAATAATTTTTTTTTTTGCAGTGTGATGTAAACAATCGTCCGCTAAACCATGAGGTAAATTTCGAGCGTTTGGCTTATTTAATTAAATTTTACATTATTATTGTTTCTGCACAGAAAAAACTACACCACCTAAATTCAAATAAATGGTGTATTTGACCCATATTTGATTAGGAGAAGGTGATACACATTTAAATTGACTTAGTTTTATTTAAGTTAATCAATTATGCATAATTCAATCAATTTTATGATTTATTTAACCAATATACAGTGTGATTTTTTAAGTGTGCAACATATGGGGATTTTTTTTATTAATAGCACAGCCCAAATACAAACAAGGCCAAAAGTTGGGCATGTCTGATAATCATATTAGGTGCACTTAGAATGGTTGCAAGTAAAACAGCATACAGGGTAGCTCAAACAATATCAAAGCTGATGTACTGTAAAGTACCCTTATTTTGGAAAATTCAGCAAAATGTTATAGAAAGAAGTTGTTTGGAATTAAAAGTTATGCCTAAATACCAAAACATAGCCTCCTAAGATTTTTTTTTATTTTCTTTCGAAAAAATCTATAATTTCTATATTTTTTTTTATTTTTTATTTCCGCCCTAAATACATTCAAAAATTAATTAAAATCAAATCAAATTTACATAACTTTGTACAAATTCAAGCATATTTGTAAAATTAACTTGGATTTTTAATTTTTTATGGAATCACAAACTTCATGTTTGTTGCAATGATATTCAACACATTTTTAAAATGTTACAATTTTTTTTTTAACAAGTTAAAACATTACTAATGATAATAGCCATATTAAAAAAACTCTCCTTAAAGTGCAAAAGTTTTATTTTATCTAAGTAAATATTACTACAATTTTGATATTTTTTGAGCTACCCTGTATGTAGTTTGACTTGCAACCTTTCTAAGTGCACCTCATATGATTATCAGACATGCACCAACTTTTGGCCTTATTTGTATTTTGATTGTGCTATTACTAAAAAAAAATCCTATATGTTGCACACTTAAGTAATGACACTGTATAATTAACTAAAGATTAAAAATAGTTGAACCAAATATTTTAAATCTCTATATTATCAAGTAAGCCAAATAAACATAATGAGCATGAATGCGAATGAGGCAATCCGAGGCCGAACCATTTGCCTCGAATTCAGAAAGAAATAAATTTTTGGGTGACCTGAATAGTGGACGCACGAGGCGTTGTACGGAATCGATCCATAAATATGTGGTGAGCATTCTTGTTATTAATTTAAATTTTTTATTTCCTACTGAACTATTATAACCATATAATACCTTGGTTACAATAATCATAAACAGGGTCTTAACTCCCAAGGGAGTTAAGGATTTCATAACTCCCGCGCGGGAGTTGAGGATATCATAACTCCCAAGGGAGTTAAGGAGTTCTATCTTGAATAGGTAAAACTACGAGAAAAAATAGACATTTTGGTTTATGGTTTATTTCTTTATAAAAATGGACAAAATACAGTAAATTCAGTAGGAAATAAAATTATCTATGTACCACGGGAATTATCAGGTGTTAATACCCACGGGTAATTGGTGTCCCTGGGGTCAAACTTTGCCCTGGGGTACTAACACCCTCATAATTCCCTTGATACATAAATAACTATAATCGCTTTCATCTCAAAACAACACGTGGACTGCCTCGACCTCGAAATGATTTTTCTAAAATTTCCATCCACATTGAGCACACATGAGCAGCGCACGAGCAGATGCCTCACTTTGATGTACCGCCAACAGTTGGATCGGGTCGAGGCCAAATGCATGCGGGTTCAAACAAATTTGCACGCCTCGTTCAGACGTACACATATGTATGCTCATGGGTCCTCGGGCTGCCTCATTCGCGTTCATGCTCATATGCGTACCCAGCTTTAAATGCAGTTAACTGTGTCGGGTCCTTAAAGCAGGTAAAGCGCTGTCCTACGGACATAAGGAGTAGGAACGCGCCATTCTGCTTATGAAACTAAAGTGAAGCCAAGTTTTTGGCAGGTGTTTGGCACCAAAGTACAGGTAAAGCCTTGAATTGCCTATACCGCCATTTTTTTGGTTCCAAAATACCTGGAAAAAAACGGCTTCATTTTCCAACTCCATGTTACTACTCCTTTACCTTTACCTGCTCTGAGGTCGGGTCTACTGTGGTCAATATTTCCAAGACTTCATGGTGTTCTAATTAAAGCTTCATTCTAAATTCCCAGTTTTCATAATTAGTACCATCAAATTACTTTGCGGAGTTGTCAACATTTTTCTTGCGTCTTCTTAATGTTCAGGTGTTTCCACAAGACACAAACTTGCTGCTTATCCACCGTTGTTCCACTGTTTTATCGAGTCTTTTATCTTCCCTTTTTTTCTGCTTTCTCGCCTTCATAAAACGCCTTAACTTCTGGGTGACATAACCTATTAACTTGTACTAGCAGAGTGGAGAGTGAGTTAATATTTATGAAGGACTAGCTGAAGGTTTCAGGTTTCCAATAAAGAACACAAACACTTTAAACTTACTTATTGAAGACTTCTTTTTTATTACCAACACCAAAGGTATAAAAGTTACATAAGGCGATTTCGCCCCAGATTTTTATTTGCTGTTTGGTAGGCGAATGGTTAACCAATTGGTACATGAGTGACGTAGCTCAACAATCTCATCCGAATTCAGTGGATAGGGTGTTTGGTACATTTTGACTTTGACATGTTTATTTAGACAGAGGACAGAAAGAGACAGAAAGCTACCAAACCTCCACTACCCAGTTACAAATCGCAGTCAACCGCGTTATAGCATTTGACAGACCATAGCGCCTACCAAAGTTGTTGCGACGGCATCATTCTCCCATCCGAAATTGATTAGTACCTGTTTGACAGACCAAACTGGGATACCAAACTGAGGCGAAATCGCCTATAGACTCAGGATTACTTATGAAAGTGTTTGTCAACAACCAATGAACTATAACCAAAAACTGGAATGCGAACACATATTGACGAACGTGAAGCCTAGTGCCGCTGCTGCGGAGGAGATACCTGTTTTTGTCGCACTCATTATGTTAAATGGCGGCAATTGCTTCCAACACGTATTCCAATTGATGAAACCTGTGAAGGTAAATATGACAAAACTTTCCAAAACGTCATATGTCAGCGAGCAATAGAAAAAAACAATATTCCCCTTTGTGGCATCTGTCTTTCATGGCTACATTTTTTTGGCATATATGGCAACGTGTGCGCATTCCAGTTTTTGACTATAGTTCATTGTCAACAACTAACAACTAGCAAATTTGCCTAGCAACAACGAACAACAAACTGAAAAATTATAGGTTAGGTTAAAATTCTTATTGAACTATCCAAGATGCTATCAAACTTGAATTAAAATGGCCGCCAAGAGGCACACAAACCCTTTTTTTATGTGTCATTCGATGTGTCATGAAATTTTTTTTCAAAAAATAGTGCTCATTGTTCATTTGCGTTTTGATACTCGTTGTTTTTACTCGTATTTTTATTAATGTTAGAAATAGAACCCCCTTGGGCACTCCTGCAGTGATATCCAACCCCTCTGAAGTACTGAATCCCTAGAAGCAGTACTTCATGACAGACACAATCGAAAGCTTTTTTCAGGTCACAAAAAACTACCGCGGACACTTCTTCGTCATTTATCTTCTAATACAGCTCATCCAGGAGATGAAATATGGTATCATCAGTGTTTTTTGACTGCTGAAACAGAGACAGAGAAAGCAATTTATGTCTATCAAGGAAGCTCACCATCCACCTTAATTAGCCACTCTACAATTTTAGTCAAAGTTGGCAGTAAGGATATTGGCCGGTAATAAGATGGTAAATTCTTATCACCCCCCTATTAAACAAAGGTACTACCCAAGATTGCTTCGAAAATGAGGGAAAACTTCCGGTAAGAAAATAATTAATAATGGAATCCGCCAACACATCAACAGCCTAACTGAGATATCGTCCCATCCAGAAGATTTTCTATTTTTGATAGTCAATTTCTGAGCAATCGTACAGTAGTATGAATTAATATTATCTGCTTTCAAATTGGAAGCACATATGTGTATTGAGTCGTTACTCTTTTTGTTTATTGGATGCGGATGCCCAACCTCTCATTGTAATAAATCTTCCTTGCCTGTTTCATCGTCTTTCTGTAGATGCTCCTGTATCTATTATTTAAAGTAGGTCATAAAAAATATATTATCAATATCAAGAGCAAACTTTCTTAAGGAATGAAGACACCTAAATTTTCTAGAAGCAATTCTTAAACCTTTTGTGATACAAGGCTTTTTCTTTCTCGATTTTAACTTGACTAACGGAAATGCATGGTTAAAAATTTCAATATTTTCACAATGAAATGAATGCAGAGCATTTACCTTCAGCAAAATCGTTGTTCAATCAAATCTAGAGCAAACTTGTGAAAAAGCAATACAAATCAAAGCACAACACTGGACGGTGGAATTACAACAAATAAATATTTTCACATTTTAAGGGTAGGTCCTGGGTGTCCAAGTGAAATGTAGGTAGAGCAATATTGCCCAAACAATAGGGATTCCGTAATTGGGAAGAAACGGCCAAAAATTGAGACGCACACAATAGAAAATGAGTATTTGATTATGATCATTAATGACATACCTAACCTAATGACGTTATGGTTTGTGTTTGTGTCAAATGTTTGTGTGCCTCTTGTCGGCCATACTTGTGTCACGTGTTTTGGATAGTCTAATTCTTTGTCAAGAATGACAAGGGGTACGTTCGAGGACATGTTAAATTGTCACAAACCAAAACGATACATATAAATCAATACCTAGTGGACATACCGATTATTTATCTAACTCGTTAGTGCAATGAACTAAAAGATTCTCCGGTCATGGTTTTTCAGTAGCGTAACGGTGTCTTTTATCATCTGAGATTACCATAATGGATCCTATTTCCTTACAAAGTACATAAGTTTTTCTAAGCAGATATTATGTAAAGCATTTCATTTATTATTATCTACGTTTATACGCATCAAGTCGACAATTTCCATAAAGCCTGGGCTCGTAGCGTAATATAAACTTTATGCGCCACTTTATTTTACTGCCTGCTACAAGCCTGTATTTCAAACATCCAGTACATTTACAGCAGTGCAATAAAACAAATAGCGAACAAATTCATAGGCCAACTTAAGAATAATTACACGGGATAGTAAAGTAATGGAGTATCTAAAAATAGCAAAACTAATAGACAGGAACGTTTTTATGAAGACGAGTAGAAAGATGACAAAATTCTAACAAAATTTGCTTTTGCTTCGACGGATATCTTGTGAACATGTATATATCGGTATATATTCTATTAAAGGTAGAATTTGTAGTCGCTCCTTGAGATTACCACAGAACTTGAGGAAGCTTTGAACGTTTAGAATTGACATGACTAACTTGTCAAATAGTAACAAGTGTCCATTCTAAACTCACGACCTCCAAGGACGACTATAAAAATCCGGCCCCCAAAGTACCTAATAAAACTACATGTTTTTGCGTACTTCGGCATATGTTCTTGCCGGAGAAGTCATTATTTTTATTAGTTGTCCAGCAAATCTACAAGTAAAAGTATAGAAATATAAATATGGTATATACATTAGTTCCGACGTTGTTTATGATGTGCTTTATTCCATCGCTAGTGACAAAATATTAATTCGGTTTCTTGTTTGAGAATTACGTTGTCTTTTCCCGGAAAAGAAAGGAGAATTAGAAAAATTATAGGAGGTGACTCGTGTTTCTACATCAGCTAGGAACAGATCGTAAAGTGCATGAATACTAAAGTAAGCTGAACATTTTCTGGGATGCATTTGACTTTAAGAAAAAAACTACGATAGAAGAAACATACCAAATACTGAAATTTCAGTATCACCATCACCACCAGCACCCCGTCAAAAGTACCTTATTATGCTTTCACCATAAAAAAACTCAAGCAAGGTTGAGCCAATCATTCTCTTCTCATTCGTACTATCATTGTCGCCATTTTTCGTACCAAGCCCAATGATTGGCCGAATCGCTATGAGAAGGGGACGCGCCATACGTCATTTGTCTGATCAGGGAACAGGGAGGGGTCATTCATCATCGGTCAGGGAAGAGAGGGAGGGGGTTGTATCAAGTGCCGTATGATCTACGTACTGAAGAAGACATCAGCTATCCGCCTGCGTGGTGTGATCTAACACCACCAGACTTTTTTCTGTGGTGTCTACGTCAAAGATAAAGCTCGTTCCAATAATCCTCCAACAATTGGACTATGCCAAAATTACCTCCTTGTCTCCACCGGGGTATCAACTCAAAAACTACGAAGGATGATCAAACCCCAAACTTAAATGTATTAATATAGGTAGAAGTAACCAACAACCAAATCTCATTTCAACAATTCACAGAATTGGAATGGGATAAGTTAAAAAACCTAAAATAATACTCCAGTTGTCCGTCCGTGACCCATGAGATAATTTTATAGTGATTTATGTGGAATGAATGTTCATTTTTGTAAATTGTGGTAAGGGCTTAATTGCATGGCGTAGGTACGTTTTTCTATGTCTGAACGTGACAAGGCAAGTAAGTAGAGAGAAGAGACATGTAGTAGTTAAGTTGAGTTTCTTGAAGTTAATACTGATGATAGCGGGAGCCGAAAGCGCTTCACTATGATATAATAGTAAATTATTAATGAATGTCAGACGAAGCCCCTTCTACCACTTCTACTTCTTAATTCCTAGTTTTCAGTTATTAGAATATTAGATATCAAATCTTTAATAAATCATCACCTCCATGCAGCCATCAGACAACGTCAACTAAAAAATTGGACCTATTTTCTACTTAATTTCAACTTAGTCATCGCTTTATCGCAAGCCGTCTAGACGTTGTCCTATAACATTTTTTGCAAATCATTTACGAGGTCGCATCAAAGCTCTAATACCCGTCTGGGTTTAGAAATAAAAACTCACCACCTACAAAAAAAAAGTATTAATTTTTAAGTAAAGTGCAGTCTTTTTCTTCTCAATTAAATATTATTATATAAGTGTTGATACACTGATCCACTTGACCCCATACTGGTGCCGGAGGCCTGCTTTTGTAACACGTATTTGATATTCATTAAAGAGTTCTGGCTTTTTTGCTTGACACATTTTGAAGCTGGAAATTTATATCCGTTTATTAATACATTTTTTTTTCTCTTTCAGGTAAGTCGAGTCTTGGAACATCCAATTAGCATCTAAACCTGGTGAGAAAACTAATGTAAAATGTAACTGTTGTTTTTGGGTCAAGAAGTTTGTGTACCAACCTAAGTACCTAATATGTGGATCATCCAGCTTAGCTGCTTCCTACTATCCTTTTAGGGCCCGGTTAATTAATCTTCCCATAAACATACTGGTAACTGTCTACAAGACTGTCTTTGAATCTATATTCCCATTGTTCGGCAAATAACTAGCCGACTGATAAGATTATGGATTATGTTTTTATTCGTCAGATTGCATTAGCTGAAAGTTTATCATAAGATGAATAAACTAGACTTAAGTCTAAGTACTTAACTTAATATATTATTTGTCAAACTTTTAATAATATTGCACCCATTCCAATAGAGCTTTCATCTTTCATCTGATAGAAATTTAGTCCTCCTCCATAAAGGGCTAAATGGTATTTTCTTGCTCCAAATAGATGCCATGTTTTGTATAAATTTTGCAAAAATGCCCTAAAAGAACCAAAAATTTCCCTTAGGGCTTCACTCCATTCAAACTTATTTCACTATCCCAATATCTTCTTTGGCCATCGATATCTATTCAAGAATCATTGAACTGCTATAATTTTCATCTATACCTGTTAAAAACGCTAAATGTTTAATCAACAAAAAGTTTGTGGGTCAAGAATTTTATAAATTTATTTCAATAAATTATATGAATCATACAATAGTATGTAATTAATATTTCAACAACGAATTGATAAAAAGGATCGGCGACCCAGACAGTTGTTTCCTTAAAGGTATCACAATAGAATTTTTTGTATTGTAATTTTGATTTAACCTCGTTTATGAAAAATTAATGTCAATTAAACGACTACATTCGCTTCAGGTGTGATCTAAGAATAAATATGAAGTCATCTTCACTAACGAATGTAAGTCTCTTGACTGGATCATTGAACAATAGCGATCTTATGTCATTTTATTGTAAGGACTGCATGTCAAGCTTTAGGCAACTTCCTGGACTCCTTAATCGTGTGAGTGCATTGAAGGGACAGTTGAGTCGCTCAAAGCTGACATTTCGCCTATCTTAAACGGACTGGAAGATCTTGCAGCTAGGGTCAGTTAGCTTGGTTCCAATGGTATATCTGTCGATGGGGATTTTATGATGAATAGCGCAGCTGTCGGAAACGATTGAACCAAAATATGTAGGAATGTCGATCATGGATATAGCCGAGCTAGAAAAATTTCGGTATACAGCAAGCCTGAGTCTTGTGAAAATAAGCAGGAAATTCCCAATATTTTATCTCCGCTGAGCGATACCTTCACTTCTGTGGCTACTTTTGTTAGGCGCTGAAACTGAAACCCGAAATGCTTATATAAGTTTTTATCTGGGTCCGAAGCAAAGAGATGTTGAAAGACGGGTTAGACTCATTGGACATTCTCTGAAGCAATATTTATGTTTTACCCCAAACTCGGGAAATAGTCAAACGAAAGTATCTGGCTTTTCTGCTTGCCAAAACGTGTTTGAAATTAATTCTATAATAAGAATCTCTTAAGCAGGGTGTCTTTTTAGAATTTTGGAGCTCAAGTTTGATTGCCCTTATGCTTAAGTCTGGCGACAGTTGATATGCAAAACTATCAGCCTTTGTTTATCTCACAACTATATTCTATATTGAAGCCTCTCACCGTTGATGATCAGTTTGGTGTCTTTGCAGGTTGTAACATTGAAGTGAGCCTCGTTTGGTACATGGATATCTTGTATGTTTTTTCACGTATAAAAAAATGTAGCAAATTCAGGACGTGACACCCTGACACCTCAATTTTTTTTTAAGATTTTCAGTCACAAGCAAGGTTGTTTAAAAGAGGGAGGTTGCATGATAACTTTTGTAACGTTATCTGTATGCCTTAACGCAATGCAAATCTCCATAAGGCACCCCAGATGCGTCATCAAGTTTCCCATTACCAGCCAACCTATTAACTTTAGGAACTTTGAGTCACAAGCCACAACCTATATAGCCCCCCTCCCCCCAAACATATTTTCTAGCTGCGCCACTGTTCCTGGAAAAAAAAATTAATATCACTTAGTGTCTCTTTGGGATTAAAAAATCGTAACTCCTCTATTTTTGTTTTTTTTTCCTAAAGGCTTCTGGATATATTAAAAAAATCTTCATTCTTTAAAGTAGCCCAGATTTCCAGGAAAAAAATCTAAAATCAGGCTATAGTCTGTATTGTAAAAATTTCATTTAGTGCTTCTCTGGGATTAAAACATCGTAACTCCGTTATCTTTGGTTTTTTTCCAATTAAACTTTGGTATGTTAAAGCTAAAAGGCTTCTGGATATATAAAAAAATCCTCATTCTCCTGGAAAAAAATTGAAAATCAGGCCATAATCTGTATTGTAAAATTATCACTTAGTGTCTCTTTGGAATAAAAAAATCGTAACTCCGCTATTTTTGGTTTTTTTAGAATCAAATTTTATTTTGTTAGCGCTAAAAGGCTTCTGAATATATTGAAAAAATCTTCATTCTTTAAAGTAGCCCAGATTTCCGGGAAAAATATCTAAAATCAGGCCATAGTCTATATTGTGAACATATCTCTTAGTGTCTTTTTGGAATTAAAAAATCGTAATTCCGCTATCTTTGGCTTTTTTCCAATCCACTTTTGGTATGTAAAAGCTAAGAGGCTTCTGGATATATACAAAAATTCTTCATTCTCCAAAGTATCCCAGATTTCTAGGAGAAAAATCTCAAATCAGGCCATAGTCTGTATTGTAAAAATATCACTTAGTGTTTCTCTGGGATTAAAAAATCGTAACTCCGCTATCTTTGATTTTTTTCCAATTGAACTTTGGTATGTTAAAGCCAAAATAATTCTGGAAATATAAGAAAAATCTTCATTCTCCAAAGTATTCCAACTTTTCAGGAAAAATATCTAAAATCAGGCCATAGTCTGTATTGTAAAAATATCACTAAGTTTTCCTCTGGGATTAAAAAATCGTAACGCCGCTATCTTTGGTTTTTTCCAATTGAACTTTGGTATGTTAAAGTCCAAATAATTCTGGATATATAAGAAAAATCTTCATTCTCCAAGTATTCCAAATTTCCAGGAAAAAAATCTAAAATCAGGCCATAGTCTGTATTGTGAGAATATCTCTTAGTGTCTTTTTGGGATTAAAAAATCGTAACTCCGCTATCTTTGGTTTTTTTCCAATCAAATTTTGGTATGTTGAAGTTGAATGGCTTCTGGATATATAAAAAAATTCTTCATTGTCCAAAATATCCCAGATTTCCAAGAAAAGAATCTAAGATCAGGCCATAGTCTGTATTGTGAAAATATCACTTAGTGTCTTTTTGGGATTATAAAATCGTCACTCCGCTATTCTTGGTTTTTTTCCATCAAATTTTTCTATATTAAAGTTAAAAGGCTTCTAGATATATAAAAAAATTCTCCATTCTCCAAAATATCTCAGATATACAGGAAAAAAATCTAAAATCAGGCCATAGTCTGTATTGTGAAAATATCACTTAGTGTCTTTTTCGGATTAAAAAATCGTAAGTCCGCTATCTTTGGTTTTTTTCCAATCAAATTTTGGTATGTTAAAGTTTAAAGGCTCCTGGACACATGAAAAAATTCCTCATTTTCCTAAGTATCCCAGATTTCCAGGAAAAAAATCTAAAATCAGGCCATAGTCTGTACCTATTGTGAAAATATCACTTAGTGTCTTTTTGGGATTAAAAAATTGTTACTCCGCTATCTTTGTTTTTTTTTCCATCAAATTTTGATATGTTAAAGTTAAAAGGCCTCTGGATATATAAAAAAATTCTTCATTCTTTAAAGTATCCCAGATTTCCAGGAAAAAAATCTAAAATCAGGCCATTGTGAAAATATCACTTAGTGTCTTTTTGGGATTAAAAAATCGTAATCTTTGTTTTTTTTTCCAACCAAATTTTGATATGTTAAAGTTAAAATGCCTCTGGATATATAAAAAAATTCTCCATTCTTTAAAGTATCCCAGATTTCCAGGAAAAAAATCTAAAATCAGGCCATAGTCTGTACATATTGTGAAAATATCACTTAGTGTCTTTTTGGGATTAAAAAATCGTAATCTTTGTTTTTTTTTTCCAATCAAATTTTGATATGTTAAAGTTAAAATGCCTCTGGATATATAAAAAAATTCTCCATTCTTTAAAGTATCCCAGATTTCCAGGAAAAAAATCTAAAATCAGGCCATAGTCTGTATTGTAAAAATATCACTAGTGTTTCTCTGATGGGATTAAAATATCGTAACTCCGCTATCTTTGGTTTTTTTCCAATCAAACTTTAGTATGTTAAACCTTAAAGGCTTCTGGATATATAAAAAAATCCTCATTCTCCAAAGTTTTCCAGATTTCTTGGGAAAAAAATTAAAAATCTGGCCATAATCTGTATTGTAAAAATATCACTTAGTGTATCTTTGGGATTAAAAAATCGTAACTCCGTTATCTTTGGTTTTCTTTTTTCCAATCAAATTTTATTATGTTAAAGCTAAAAGGCTTCTAGATCTACTAAAAAAAAATTAATTCTTCAAAGTTTCCCAGACTTCCTGGAAAAAAAATCAAAAAGCAGACCATAATCTGTATTGTAAAAATATCACTTAGTGTTTCTTTGGGATTAAAAAACCGTAACTCCGCTATCTTTGGTTTTTTCCCAATCAAATTTTGGTATAATAAAGCTAAAAAGCTTCTGGATATATAAAAATATCTTCATTTTCCAAAGTTCCCCAGATTTTCTGGAAAAAAATCAAAAATCAGGCCTTAATCTGTATTGTGAAAATATCACTTATTGTCTCTTTGCAATTAAAAAATCGTAACTCCGCTATCTTTGGTTTTTTTCCAATCAAATTTTGGTATGTTAAAGCTAAGAGACTTCTGGATATACAAACAAATTCTTCATTGTCCAAAATATCTTAGATTTCCAGAAAAAAAATCTAAAATCAGGTCATAGTCTGTATTGTGGAAATATGACTTAGTGTCTTTTTGGAATTAAAATATGGTAACTCCGCTATCTTTGGTTTTTTTCCAATCAACTTTTGGTATGTTGAAGCTAAAAGGCTTCTGGATATATAAAAAAATTATTCATTCTCCGAAGTATCCCAGATTTCCAGGAAAAAATCTAAAATCAGGCCATAGTCTGTATTGTGAAAATATTACTTGTGTCTTTTTGGGATTAAAAAATCGTTACTCCGCTATCTTTGGTTTTTTTCCAATCAAATTTTGGTATGTTAAAGTTAAGAAGCTTCTGTATAGATAGAAAAAATCTTCATTCTCCAAAATATCCCAGATTTTCAGAAAAAAATCTAAAATCAGGCCATAGTCTGTATTGTGAAAATATCACTTAGTATCTTTTTGGGGTTGAAAAATCGTAACTCCGCTATCTTTGGTTTTTTTCCAATCAACTTTTGGTATGTTGAAGCTAAAAGGCTTCTGGATATATAAAAAAATTCTTCATTATCCAAAGTATCCCAGATTTCTAGGAAAAAGATCTAAAATCAGGCCATAGTCTGTATTGTGAAAATATCACTTAGTGTCATTTTGGGATTAAAAAATCGTAACTCCGCTATCTTTGGTTTTTTCCAATCAACTTTTGATATGTTGAAGCTAAAGGGCTTCTAGATATATAAAAAAATTCTTCATTCTCCAAAGTGACCAAGATTTCCAGGAAAAAAATCTTAAATCAGGCCATAGTCTGTATTGTGAAAATATCACTTAGTGTCTTTTTGGGATTAAAAAATCGTAACTCCGCTATCTTTGGTTTTTTTCCAATCAAATTTTGGTATGCTAAATTTAAGAGGCTTCTGGATATATGAAAAATTTCTTCATTCTCCAAGGTATCCCAGATTTCTAGGAAAAAAATCTAAAATCAGGCCATAGGCTGTATTGTGAAAATATCACTTAGTGTTTTTTGGGATTAAAAAATTGTAACTCTGCTATCTTTGGTGTTTTTCCAAACAACTTTTGGTATATTGAAGCTAAAAGGCTTCTGGATATATGAAAAAATTCTCCATTTTCCAAAGTATCCCAAATTTTAAGGCAAAAATCTAAAATCAGGCCATAGTTTGTATTGTGAAAATATCACTTATGGCCGTTTGCACCGACTATTATAAGGAAGGCTTAGCGATAAGTATCTCTTAAAATGACATTTTTACATGGAGAAATGTCACTTTAAGGAATACTTATCGCTAAGACCTCCTTAAAATGATCGGTGCAAACGGTCATTAGTGTATTTTTGGGATTAAAAAATCGTAACTCCGCTATCTTGGATTTTTTTTCCGATCAAATTTTGGTACCTATATTAAAGTTAAAATGCTTCTGGATATTTAAAAAAAAATTCTTCATTCTCGAAAGTTTTCCAGATTTCCAGGAAAAAAATCTAAAATAGTCTGTATTGTGAAAATATCACTTAGTATCTTTTTGGGATTAAAAAATGGTAACTCTGCTATCTTTGGTTTTTTTCCGATCAAATTTTAGTATGTTAAAGCTAAAAAGTCTTCTGGATATTTAAAAAAAAAAAAACTTCTCCATTTTCCCAAGTGACGCACCCAAGGGGGAGTCATCGAGCTAGCCCCGCCCTTCCAAAACTGTATTTTTGCGTATGAAAAAATGTGGCAAATTCAGGGCGTGACACCATGACACCTCAATTTTTTTTTTCAGATTTTCAGTCACGAGCCAGCACCTATGTAGGGCCCCCCCAAACATATTTTCTGGGTGCGCCACTGCCTTTGAAATGGTGATTAACGGGTATATTGAGTGAGCTGCATACTCTATTAAGCTGAATTGAGTGCTATTGGAGAATTATCGCCATGACTTGATGGCGAGTGAATAATTTTTCTGAGATAACAATCCTTCTGGGGTTCCCTAGGGTTATCACATCGGTGCCTTGCTCTTCAAATTTCTCATTATATAAATGATGTTTCGGATTCAGTAAATACTCTCTTCTCGCTGACAACATACGTATGTTTAGCGTGATCACGTACTTTGGGGATTATTTCAGGACGTTCAGGATTACTTGAATTCACCTGTTGGTGTAGTAGGAACGGAATGGCCATAAATATCTGAAACTGTAAATTTATCAAGTTTTCCAAATTGCGGTCCTCTCAGAGGTTCCACTGCATGTGAGATGTCCGGCCTCTTTCAATATTCGATACATTGATAGACATTGGTGTTATCTTGGACTCATCTCTTTCGTAGGCTCCGCATATTTCTTGTCTTGTTTTTAAATCATTGAGAATGCTCAGCCTCATAAAGCGTCTTACTTGGAAGTTTTCTAACTTGGACTTCCGTAAGGCTTCACTTCACTTCACTGTGGCCTGGTAAGCGTTTTTAGCATGCTGTTTCTGTTGCTTCTTTCAGATTTTACTTCTCCATGTTTCACCCAATACCGCGACCCAGACTTGTCAATAATATCTCATTCCGATTCCTCCAATACCCTCGTTCTTTTCATATTGTCGACAATGTTTTTCCAATCCTTGTTCCATCACTTCCATCTTCTTTACTTTTCTATATTTATTTCGTCAGCTCTCTTGGCACATAAGTGTTGTCCTTGTCGATACACCAGACTAAGTACTTTGCATATTTCCAGGTATTTGGTTAGTCCTTGACGTGCATGTTGTGACTAGCTTCCAGATTCACCCCTTCTCCACCACGTCTAGGAATATACAACCTACTGGACGCTCTATGAAAATTCGAAAGCTTCCGATTCTTCGAGTCTAGTCTAGGTATTGTTTATTTTAGTATTCCATAACTATATTATTAGACTACAGGTGCTACCAAAGAGCCGATTGTATATACTTTTTATTTTTGAACTTTATTTCGGTTTTCAAAATTGCTCTCCTGAAATATTTGGTTCTTGGCTTTCACTTTTATTTTCTTGCTTTTCATTGTTTCATTTGCTGTTCCAAATTACTTTTTGCTCTAAAGACATTTTTTATTTATCTGGTTTTGTAGTCCTTCGGCATGTGTTCAGATCACAGTTTTATTAATAGAATTTTCAAATGGAACTGCAACCCAGTATTTGGACCGGCCTGCGCGCCCTATAGTGTCCTGCAATGTATGTATTGTAGAAGAAAAAACCAGTAGTTTGCTGGTATAATTGCCAAAGTGGCATGACCAGTTTTGTCAAGTTTTTGAAAGATTGTCAGGGTTTCTTTGTAAGTTCCTCGCCCCTCAATCATCCCATCGCAGCACGATGTTCATGTTCGTCCAGAACCATTAAGGAACTGACGGCAAAGGAACACAACAGCATGATTTGCTCGCCTTCCATTCCACCATCCTTAGAGCTTGACTGAACGATGCGCGATGATCCCGTTTTTAAGTTTCAGTAAATTAAAATTAGGTTCATTTAGGTATTGCAGGTCCACTGGCCTACACGTTCATTCTATTATCATTTTTGGCAGCAAGATTGGTCGTTACTGGTGTTAGCATTTAAAAGTGTTCATTATCAGGGGATATTCTCACGAAGCCGACAAAGTATCAAACATAAGTTCTTTGTCGAATTTATTTAATCAGTCACCTGTTACCAATAATAACGGAAAACTTTCTCAAGACAGCGTAACACAACACAAAAATAGAAAAAAACAGTTTGTTCAATATTTTTTTAACCCATGCTGTTTGCAATTCGGCCTCTTTACTCTCTGTACAATATGTCATAGGGATTCTTATCTCTCAGCGAAGCCAAAAGAAATATTGCGTTGTTTATTTTGAAGTATCATGCAGCCATTGTCATCGTTTGATGCCCTCTTTATTTGGTTTTATTGAACGACAACAAAGCGCAGTTCTGTATTTTTTCTTTTCTGTTTTAATTTTGTTATCAGTCAAGAGCGTCGCTTCTTTTTGTTTTGTCAACAGAGGCGGCGAAACCATATGAATGTGATAAATTTAATTGAGGAAAATGTATATCTAATTTGTTTGTTTCAACTGTAAACAGACAAATAAATGACCTACGTAATACATAATAGACTCTTGGATTTATACCACTTTCTTTTCTTGGAATAAGCAGTCATGGTGTGGCAGCATTGTTTATAAAAATAACAACACAACTGTTTTGACATTGCCGATATTGCAAAATTATTAGAACCTTGCCGTCAATATTATTTTTAAAAGTAATTTTTAACTATCGGTTATTCATTTCTATGGTCGTAATGCTGAGGTTCTTTCTCTTTTTCCATCATCATGAATGTGGGTCCATTGATAGGTTCGTATAGACTGATGGAAACTATGACTAAATGTCATTTTATTTCTTGAATTTATTAGTGTTTAATGAAAATTTTGTGGAATAGAGAAAAACATTGCAAATCGTTTTTAGGTTCTGAAATAAACTGAGGTTGATTTGACGAAACTTGGAATAAATGCAAGGTGTTAGAAAGTGGGGATTGCCGGATGACGGCTATCAACAGAACTTTCATATAATAATTTTTGCAATATTATCCAAGACATACGAGTTTTGTGACAATTACTATCCATAGGCGACCTGATCATAACATTTAGGTATTTTTGACACCTGCTCTATACTGGAAGGAAGCCTATATGTATATTAATTACAGGAACCAAATAGCAAATCCAAAGATGCGAAATTATATAAGACTGATGATATCAGCAAAAAGCAACTAAATATATGGTTTGGATACGTAGGTACGAATGCTTGTTCTGTTAAACTGTTTGAATGATGGTTTTCAAGCAATAAGCTCATCAGTTGAGATATTTGTTCAATGGCGGTCGTAAAGATGCTGGTAGAGTTCCCTAATGCAAAATTTTTTGACTGAAAAGAAGAAAAGCTGAAGTACATTACATTACTATTACAGGAGACGTTTTAATAATCACCTAACAATGATATTCATAATTAAAATGTATAATACTTTTCCACGAAAAATGTACCTATCATCTTTAAGAACCTAACTTACTGAGTCTTACTTTGTATTCAATCAGCACGAAACCATCAGACTTCAATTTGGTTGAAATAAGTACCTTTAGCTTCAAGTTCCCTGTTAAAAATTTCTTTAAATAATTTTTTAAGAATGGATATAATCCCTCTTTTTTTCCAATATGCCGAACATATCAAGTTTTGTGGTATTTATCCACTCTCTATCAAAAAATTGGTTAACTCCTTCTTGTATAATATATAGATTCTTTAGAGCTTGTCGCTTAACTTCCAAATTCGAATTCATACTTGAAAAACCAATTGGATTTATAATTTCACCTGAGAAATGTTTTCAACGGTAGATAGATACACAGTGTGTAAAAAGTCCCGGAACAGTCAATTATTTTGAATATGGTGCACAATATAAAAAAACTTCCTGTATAAAAGTTGAAGGTCTTAATAAAGTCTATTGAAATAAGACTTTTGTAATTATACAGGGTGGCCCAAAAAGTTGTGCTATACAAAACTTAATTTTTTTTAATGGAATGATCCTTTTCTAATTACATTTTCTAATTCCTCTAGAGATTCTAAACAATAATTATGAAACATGTCATATGGCTAAACCCATAAGTTTCAGAAATAATTTGAGTTGAAGGACAGAAATACGATATTACCTACATTTTGCATTGTTTCGAGTTAGTTCAAAATGGTCACCAGACCTAAAATCCCTTCATTAATTCCTTTGGGGACATCTGAAAAATAAAGTGTTTGTGGCAAAACCTGCAGATCTGAACGAATTGAGAAGAAGAATTATTGAAGAAAGTGCATCTATTAACCAAGAAATGTTACAAAACGTCATCAATAAATTTTATTATAACCTAGCCCAGTGTCAAACTGTGGGAGCAGGACATTTTCAGCATTTAATTAAATAACGCCTTACACTTCATTTTATTTTTGTTCCTTCAAAGTTATTGTTAATTTTACTTTACTGCTTGTATTTGATAATTTAGTTATTATTAAAATTTTGACTAAACTTGAGTGAGGTACATTTCATTTAACACAAGTTAAATGTTTTTTTTTTTTTTTTTCAGGATTTAACGTGAAATATTTTGAACCAACTCGAAACAATGCAAAATGTAGGTAATATCGTATTTATGTCCTTCAACTCAAATTATTTCTGAAACTAATGGGTTTAGCCATATGACATGTTTCATGATTGTTGTTTAGATTCTCCAGAGGAATTAGAAAATGTAATTAAAAAAGGATCATTCCATTAAGAAAAAATGAAGTTTTGTGTAGCACAACTTTTTGGGCCACCCTGTATAATTACAAAAGTCCTATTTCAATATATTTTATTAAGACCTTCAACTTTTATACAGGAAGTTTTTTTATATTGTGCACCATTTTAGAAATAATTGACTGTTCCGGGACTTTTTACACACAGTGTATATAGGCGCAACTAGGGGGGTGCTTGGGGATGCTAAGCACCCCTAAAGCAAAAATTAGCACTCCCATTCGGCATCCCACCATAGCACTACCTACAGTGGCACTACCTAACACTAATATAAAAAATTAGTGCAACCAAATTATTTATTTATTTTTTTGCACTTTTTGTACTCACTTACGTCATAATTTAGAAAAAAGTATTTGTGTTGATCAATTCATAGAGCACGTTCGCAATTATTATTGTTATGGAATAAAATTTTTCAACCAGGGCCGGTATTACAATATTACCTTAAAATCAAGACTTACCCTAAATATACGGTTTTTATGTTATATTTAAGATGACGTCATCGAACAAGGTCAGACAATGTTTTCAATGTCTATGTTTATTCTATATCTTTAGGTGACATTGAAATACCGGCCCTTAAAAAATCATTGGAGTCCCAAATATAGGGTGATTCTTTTTTTTTATGACTGAAATATGTTCTAAAAAATTGACTTATTTAAGCAAAATTGAGGAAACTTCACCCTCTTACATTTTAATTTTTTTCTAGAAATCTGGCAGAGAGAAAATTGTGAAATTTTTCCAGAAGAAAAAGAAAGGTGAGGAACTCATTATAGGAAAATTTCCAAATTTTCCAGTGGAAAATCACTCCAGGAAAAATTCTGGGAAATTGAATTTTTAGGAAAAATTCACCCTCTTACATTTTAATTGTTTTCTGGGAAACTGGCATAAGGAAAATTGTGAAAATTTTCCAGGAAAAAGAGGAAAATAAAGAGCTCATTTTAGCAAAATTTTCGAATAAAAAATCACTCCATAAAAAATTCTGAAAAAATGACTTTTTCAAGTAAAATTAAGGAAAATTCTTATATTTTAATTTTTGTCTGGAAAACTGGCAAAGGTAAAATGTTGAAAATTTTCCATGAATAAGAGGAAAATGAAGAGCTCATTTTACGAAAATTTCAAAATTTTCCAGTGAAAAATCACTCCAGGAAAAATTTTGAAAAACTAACTTTTTAAGCAAAATTAAGGAGAATTCACCCTCTTATATTTTAATTTTTTTTCTAGAAATCTGGCGAAGGGAAAATTGTGGAATTTTTCCAGAAGAAAGAGAAGAGTGAGGAGCTCATTATAGGAAAATTTCAAAATTTTCCAGTGGAAAATTACTCCAGGAAGAATTCTGGGAAATTGACTTTTTTATGCAAAATTCACCCTCTTACATTTTAATTTTTTTCTGGGAAACTGGCAAAAGGCAAATTGTGAAAATTTTCCAGAAAAAAAAGAGGAAAGTAAAGAGCTCAATATACCAAAATTTTAAAATTTTCCAACATAAAAACACTCCATAAAAAATTCTGGAAAATTGACTTATTTAAGCAAAATTAAGGAAAATTAACCCTCTTACATTTTAATTTTTTTCTATAAAACTGACAGCGGGAAATCTTTGATAATTTTCCAGAAAAAGAGGAAAGTGAGAAGCTCATTATAGGGAAATTTCGAAATTTTCCAGTGAGAAATCACTCCAGGGAAAATTCTGGAAAATTGACTTTATTAAGGAAAATTCATCCTCTCACATTTCAATTTTTTCCTGGAAAACAAGCAAAAAAGGAAAAAGAAGAAAGTCAGGAGCTCATTATAAGAAAATTTCAAAATTTTCCAATGGAAAATTGCTCCAAGAAAAATTCAGAAAAAATGACTTTTTCGAGTAAAATTATGAAAAACTCATCCTCTCACATTTCAATTTATTTCTGGAAAACTAATTGAGCAAAACTTGTGAAATTTTTCCAGAAGAAAGAAGAAAATGAGGAGCTCATTATAGGAAAATTTCAAAATTTTCTAGTGAGTGATTTCTCACTAGAAGGAAGAAAGGAAAGTCGAGAAGAAAGTTCTGGAAAATTGACTTTTTTAAGCAAAATTCATCCTTTCACATTTCAATTTTTTTTTTGGAAAACTGGCAAAGCAAAAATTGTGGAATTTTTCCAGAAGAAAGAGGAAAGTGAGGGACTCAATATAGGGAAATTTCAAAATTTTCTAGTGAAAAATAACTCTAGAAAAAATTCTGGAAAATTGAGTTATTTAAGCAAAATTAAGGAAAATTCACCCTTCCACATTTAATTTTTTTTTTGGAAAACTGGCAAAGCAAAAATTTTGAACATTTTCCAGGAAAAAGAGAAAAGTGAGAAGCTCATTATAGGGAAATTCCAAAATTTTCCAGTGAAAAATCACTCCAGGAAAAATTTTAAAAAAATTGACTTATTTAGGCAAAATTAAGGAAAATTCATCTTCTTACATTTTTATTTTTTTCTGGAAAACTGGCAACGGGAAAATTTTGAAATTTTTACAGGAGAAAGAGGAAAGTGAGGAGCTCATTGAAGGAAAATTTCAAAATTTTCCAGTGAAAAATCACTCCAGGATAAATTTATTTATATATTTTCGGATAACTGAATAAACTCTATTCTTTAGTTAAAAAATGTATTACAAAACAATAATTCCGAAGGTGCTCTATGAATTAATCTATGACTTAACTTTTTCTCTAAGTTATGACGTCATCGATGACGTAAGTAAAAACCTTAGTGCCGTGCAACGAACTATATGTTTGTTTGAAATTTCAGACATAAAAAAACCTATTTTTCAAAAAAAAAAGCAAATGATGACGTAAGTGCAAACCCTCGTGAAACTAACTTTTTTTTACGCGTCTCATTTCCTTTCCATCAAACCCCATCAAAAAAAAAATAAAAAATGGTGCTGCAGCACTCCTTAAATTTGGAACCTAGTTGCACTTATGGATATATGATTGGCATACATTTTTTCTTGAAGTTGAGGACTAATTTTCTGAAATAGGAGAATTCATATATACCATAGCAAGGTGTCGTTTTCTACCACTTCTGTTACAGCTCTGGTTATCTTTCAGATTTAGCTACTTGCCAAATACTAAATTTCACCATAACAATAACAGGATTTTAACTTCCTCATCTCTTTGGGCTGTACTGACTATTTTCTTACTATATCAACTTGCGCATTTCAATTTCCTTCAACGAATTCTCAAAAAAAAAAATGTGATCATCAAGACTCGTCAAGTTGTAAGCAAGTTGTAAAGTTTGGGTCTCAAGTGTACAATTACATTTTTTTTTTCTACATCAGATCCTGTATATTTTTTCATATTGAAGAAATTTCCTTCCTAACGTATAAATCTCAAAATTCAGAATCTTCCATAAAAGGTAACATTGAAATACTTTCCTCAGAGGCTTGAACGTTTGATGTTGACTGCATAAGATTTGGGAAAATCTTCATGAAACATTTAAATGTTTCTTTTTCCATATTTGTGAATAGATTCTTCTTCCTCGTCATATTCCTTTAATAAATATGCTATTTACTTTGTAATGTGAACTATTTTGTTCCAATAATTATATTAACTATACCTACTAGAACCTTTACAATGACAAAACAAAACTTCAAACAATATAATTACCAACCAGTCACATTAAAGTAATAGGTTCAGAAAGATGTCAATGCTGAATATCGTCGGCATCATATGGAAATTGCCTAAGTCCACTTTTTTTCAAAATTAAGATTTTAGTGCAGTCTTGTGAGAAACTCACTAATCTACAATCCAACAAAATATTTGGACGATAAATTGTTAAATGGAGCCACACAACCATGAAAAGAAATTTGCAGAAGTCCGTTGTCGTCTATAGGACAGAGTGAAACTTGCGTAAGTCCAGTCTCTTTTATGCATTTTTGCTGGTGAATTTTTTTCATGTGGTTTTCTTCACAAAGGTTTTTTGCGCCTCCTGTGAAATTTACCTTTTTGGACTTAGGCAATTTTCATATGATGCCGACGATATGTAACTCTCACCTTATACAATAATGACAATTTATTTTAAATAATTACATCACTTGCGCCTTCGTCATACATTCCGACAACTGTTTGATGGTTCAACATAAAGAACATAAAACTTTAAAAATCCCAATTTAAACTCACTTTTGGTTTTGGAATATTTTTTCTTAAATCTTGAACGAACACTTGCATGGATCGTTAGGTGTTTTTGGTCTGATTCGAATTATACTTTTCAGCAATATCCAAAAATAAACGCATCATCATTCTTTTGAACTTTTCAAAAACTATTTTCGAAAAATAACAAAACAAAAAATTGAACAAACAGTCGTGAAAATATTTATCTGCCACTCAGTTTTCGAAGTGAAATATGGATGATTTATGCAAATCGGCTTGACGCGACTGACATTTCTGGCGTTACTAATATGGGGTATGCAGCAGCGAGACTTGCATATATTTTTAGGTATTTTCCTTCTCATCTGTTGAGTTTTTGATGTCGAATAAAAATCGTCTCTTGTATCCACATACGGGAGCGTCAAACGCAATTTATTAATCCATTGGGCAAGATTTTGCGATTGTTAGAAAATAGGCGGAACATCAATTGTTTAAGTTAAAAGGTCAACAACGCATTTGCCTGGTTAGGCAATGGGGCAGAACAAATCACTTGAAATATATTATGAGAATGTTTTGTGGTATTTAGGTGTAAATTTAAGCCAGGCCTCTTTGGGTTCGGACATTACATGTCAATTTTTATTATTGTATATGAATTTGCAAAGACCACACCTCTGTTATTACCTCCTGAGGTCGCTGCTAGTAGGATGATAATTACGATTTTCAAAAATTCCTGTAATGACAAGAACATGGAAACATTCCTTCAAGCGATGCATAACAATAATACAATTTAAAAGTTCCACTTGTCGATATCGAAGAGTTTTAATTACCGCCCAGTTAATTTTGGCCTATTAAAGAAGCGGAACAAAGTAACCAGTCATTTCTGGATATAAATACTATACCCAATGGTATACAAACCATAGCCGGAATTGCCTGGGCAATTAAAAATAACGATAATATGAATAAGTGTTGCTGAGGGACGTTATGGAAGCTACACGTGCGTGTTTTTGATATGATGTAAAGGACGAGTGCTATGTGGTCTTGCATGGAAACAGATTTTGAACTAAATGTTTCTAAAAAAAATACGTATACTAAAAAATTGTCTACTTTGATTTGGGAGCAGTTTATTTATTCCAAATATCAAATATGTCTGTTTTATATACTATTTAACTAATAAGACATTCAATTACTTTGATTCAAATGTGTAATGACATCAAGTTGCTACTACCTATATCTGTGAACTACAGAGAATTGAAATATATTCATATGTAAATTGAGCGTATAGTGATTGAACTCGCATTTTTTAATGTACTTCGGCAAGATTCTTTACACTTTATGTTCCTAATAATTCCTACAAATTAATTCTTAAACGTATTTTTCAGCAAAATAGTCATACAATAAAATACTCTCGCCTATATCTTAACTGACATATTATATGTATGTGTATGTATATTCTAAGTTGGTAAGCCACAAATTAATAGGGAAATACGAGCGTTGTACCAGCAAAAGACAGTCAGCAATAAATCGGCCTACGGTGCACGCCGGTATAAACTCCCTTTAATTACCTTCGTTGAATAAATGACCCTTTTGCCTTTATGTGCAGCCACTCAGGACAGGATTACATTGTCTGGAGTACGTATACCTGATAACCAGACTAGAGGAATTCATGGGTACATAGACGTTATTGCTTCCGCCTTGGGAAGCTTTAAATTAACCATCATATTGTATAGGATTTTATGAACTATTACATCCTCCACCATCAATAAAGTTCTTAGAGTTGAAAAACTATTTATTAGCAATTTCCTCTCTTTCATTGAGGAAAACGCACTTAGCACACACACCGGACACAAAATTATCCAATCAAGATTGAACAAACAAAAATCAAGCATTTCATCCGCTCGACATGAAAGCCAAGTAATTTAAGTTGCACCAGACCAATTTGCATATAAAAAGTTTACGTGTTCCATCAAAATAAAATGTCTGGCGATTGCCCGCAGACACAGAACATGACGTTATTATTTTGTCTGTTTAGTCGTCTAGACTCAATAAAATTCGACAGCGTGTCTGATATTTAGATGATGATAGTTGACTCTATGGGTTTTCATAATTAACAATCTTGAGTAGTCTATTTAATTAACGAAAGGATGAATTGAATTTTTAGCTACAAAAATTTTGAGAATTGAAGAGTTTTCTGTTTTTGGCTAATAAATTGACATCGGTATTTTATTTTCTAAAAATTTTAGTTATAGGTGAAAATCGTTGTTAATATTGAACCATTTTAGGATAAAAGTAATTTAAGCTGTGACTAATGAATCCTCACATTAAAATTCTTGTTTCGGATTTAAGTATACGGTGAGTGAATACTGCTTCCGCAAAGTTATCTGTAGTAATAGTCTAATTATAGGTGTATAGGTACAGTTACTTATAATACCTATGTCATTTAAGTACTGCTAGTCCATTGAAATGGATTTTTTTTAAAAAGTTCCTATATTTTTGTGGAAGTTCGGGAATTTCAGAATAGTGAAAATTGCTGATGCAAGTTTTGCGATTTGGGATATATATAATAATGCTCCTTGGACCCTTGAGGAAAATAACACTTCTTTTTGAACGTTTAATAGATCACCACTTTATTATCCAAGAATACAAAAATCTTATTGACAAAGCTAACCTAACTTAAATTAAATTTTACAACCTAGAAGCCAGCAAGTCAACAATATCTATCGAATTAAAACTAGAGTAGACAATAATTTACAAAAGTCTACAAGTATAATGACAAATTGTGTCCTTTTGACAACATAAATGAGAAGAATCCACTTGCTTGAGTGGAGAAGGCACTATCTGATAAGGATAAAACAATTTCGAAATGAAAAAATATGTTATTTAGATGAGACGCAAGACAGTGAAAAAACTGTGTCTGAATAAAGATATCATAAGTTCTCGGTAGTCGGTATTTAACCTTGGCAATCATTACATGACAACCATAACTTTATGCATGGCTATTTTATATATAGTGTTCGTCTCGACATCTAAGTTTATCTCAAGTTCTTTAACCTAGAATAAGTCCAGGACCTTACCCAACTATTTTCCCTATAAGCTGTAAAACGCTAGACTGTCTCATAATATGACCGAAGTATTTTTCTCACCTCGATCGACTCAGCGAACTCAGGATATTCTTCATTTATAATTCTGTCTGCAAAACACCAGAAGTGATGTTAATCTCTGATGAGACTGAGTTTTCTATCTTCACTCTCTGTTTTCTTCCCGAAAGATGTTCAATCACGCACCACAAAAATGATCCATGAAACCCCATACTTTCCAGCTTTTTTTCCAAAATTCTATGGTCGATTGTATCAAACGCTTTGGAGAAGTCGGTATATATCACGTCCACCTGATACCCCTCCTCCAATGCATAAAACAGAGCTTGCTCAAACTCCAACAAGTTGATGATTGTGGATTTGCCTTTCATGAACCCATATTGTTCTGGTATAATTATATTCTTGAAAAGAGATGTAATTGTCACTGTAATTGTCACCACTCTCAAAAATTGGGCTCACAAAACTAGTCTTCCAAACCGTTGGAAAAATTCCTGTGAACAATGATCTATTGTAGATTTCAGACAATTATATATGCTTTTTGATGGGGTCTATGTCAATTCGTCGTAAGTCAATACGTCGTATGTCAATTCGTCGTGAAGTCAATTCGTCGTAAAGTCAATTCGTCGTATACGTCAATGCGTCGTAAAGTCAATTCGTCGTAACACGTCAATTCGTTGTAGAGTCTATTCCTCGTATACTTCAATTCATCGTAGCGTTAGTCGTCAATTCATCGTAGCGTTAATTCATCATATACTTCAATTCATCGTATTGTTAATTTGTTGTATAGGTAATTTATCATATACGACATTTCCTCTTTCAGGTATAATGTTAAAATGTATAAATTTACACTTTTTCTGTTTAATCAGACATTACCAAACTAACCGGGTTATTATCGGTTAGTTTGATAATTTCTGACTAAAATTGCAAACTATGAACACGTAGGCTACTACATGAGTTACCAGTGATGCATAAGATTCAGTTGCTTTCATGCCGACAGGGATGTTTGACCCAATTTACCCCAATACGAGCTAATCGACGTTACTTTACGACAAATTGATGTATACGACGAATTCAATTAACGAAGAATCGACGTATACGATGAATTGACTTTACGGTGAATTGATCTATACGACGAACTGACGTATACGACAAATTGACTTTACGACGAATTGATGTATACGACGAATTGACTTCGCGACAAATTGACGTATACGACGAATTGACTACGACGAATTGACGTATGACGGATTGACGTACGACAGATTGATTTACGAAGAATCGACGGTGACAGAAACAGGGCTACCATCTGAACCAGTCCCTAAGTTGGGAAATCCTATTATGTATATTCATGTCATTAATGGACAAAAAACCTAAATTGACAGGTATATCACAACACATAGTAAAATTGTTTGAATCATCATATACCTTATATGAGCTAAAATAATTTAGGAAAAGCTCTACAATTTCCGCAATTTTTCAAAGTCATGCAGTTGTGAAAACTTTTGGTATTTTCTTTAGATCTTATGTAATTCGAAGACCTATTTTTTACTTTTTTTTTCACCTCCCCTCAATCCAAGTAGTTTTAATGGCTGATGGGGGCATATTGCTTGCACTGCACACGTAGCTGTGAGAATCTATGTTTATCCTCCAAGGAAGATGTTTGGTTAAAGTTTTTGTGTGCAGCTTTTTTGTTCAAGATTAGTTCTTTTAAAGTATCATCAATCTACTTTGGGATTTTTATTCCTGTTTAAAAGGAGTTATTAATTTAATAGCATTATTAAGTATATTATAAAATGAATGACTTAATTTCTCCAAGTCATCAATAATTGAAATAACACTTCCCCAATCAACCATTGATAATTCCAGCTCAAGTTCTCTATGACTGCATAATTTATAGTTAATAACGTTATAAGGCCGATAAATAGCAAATAACGACCCGGCTGAAGTTATTATTTATATTTAACCGGCTGGCGGATAAATAACGGCTGGCGGTTGATAAATATACCTTTTCGATTTCAATTTCGCTCATGATATATACAGTACAGTATCACGAAAAAATTATAATAATAATAATCAGATGATAATCTTTTCAGAGAGCAATTTATCTCCACCTCAAATTCAAGCGCTGGATAAAGTTTGTCCTTTGTCCAATTTAAACATTAGGCTTGGACATAATATAATAATGATAAGGTTTGTAAAATTGCTAAATATCATGTCTAAAAAGTTACCATATTGATTTGATATCCTATTAAGTTGTGACTTAAGCAAGGCCATACTAAGGCTAAACACCTGGTTTCATCAAAGTTCAACCCGCATGGTCTGCTTCCACAGGCATCAGCATCTATCCATGATACCTGTTAAAATCACCACATAGAAAAATATCAAGATTGTCGGTGTAATAACTTTCAAAAATATTCAACACAGAAGTTGGAAAATATGCTTTTTTCCGACTTCCCCATTATAAAGAGTTGCTCTAAAGAATCTATGTTGGATTGCAGTAGTTCCACTTTAGGTTTTTATTAACTGCAATTAACACCCCACCTTGCACACTTGTTTTATTGAACCGATCACACCTAAATATGATATATGTGTTCTGTAGCCCTTGCTCACTTGTATCAATGTCCTTGTTAAGGAATGTCTCTGTTAACAAGATTATGTCATAATTCTCGATAGATAGATTACCTGTTTTGTAACAAATGTCTGTATGTTTGAGGTGGATTTATAATATTACCTTGCATTTTTTGGGACTTACACCTCAATTGAAATTAATACCAGAAGTTTTTTGAACTTGATACGAATTACTACAAGCTCTCTCCAGAGCTGCTCTAGAGTGCCCCGGGCTGTTTATAGGCGTTCCAGTGTATCAGAGTTTTACGCAACCGAACTTTTTTTTTCGGGATAAAAAATAGCCTATATCACTCTCCTCTATAGCCGATTCGATTGACCGGATTAGATCGATCTGGTTCAATTTAAGTGAACCACACTGTGTTCGATTCAAGCTGGATCAGTGCACCCTCATCAACAAAAAAATGATCTAGATCAGAAGAAGTTCACTTAAATTGAACCTAAATCCATCTAATCTGGGTCAATCGAATTCACCTTATATAGAGATACGTGGTATTAATTCAAGATCGGTCCAGCCGTTCTTGAATTCAAAAAATAATAAAGTTACGTCGGTTGAATGCAAGCCTAAATAAATGAAATATGGCAACGTTGTTTCATGCTGTCAAAAAAAGTTGGGTTATGTTGTTATGTAATGTGAATGAGTTTGTTTACAATTAAATTAATTAATTCAAAATTAATTTATTTTTCCGAGATGCGTAACCTATCCAGAAACCTTCCTTGGGATGGCCATAACAACCTACCAAAGTTTCATCGTAATCGGATAAGTGGTTTTGGAGCGCATATCCGGATACCCCGTGAACTTTGATTTTTATATATATAGATGTAGGTACTGTTGTTTAAGGTTAAATTTAAGAGTATGTTATATTTGATATTGTGTTAATTTTTTTCAGTTTTTCAGTGTTATTGTTAAGGTATTTATTGAGTATGAAAATTGTAACTTGAAATAACAATACCTACATATTTATAGGGTTTTATTTTTCACTATAAAGATACCTACACATAAATACGTACCTTTATGTTTAGGGTTTTCTCCATATATTTTTGCACCCCATCTGGACAGGTTAATTGAATAGGAATCAAAAAGGTGTAAATACAACATTTGTATTTGTATATTTTTGATACCTATTCAATCAACCAGTTCTGGTGAGGTGCAAAAATATATGGGAAAACCCTGTACGTCCCAAACACATTCCTAAAAAGCTATACTAAATACGTACGTTAATGTACGTCCCCAACACGTACCTAAAAAGCCGTACTGAGTACGTCCCTGAATGTACGTACGTACATTTTTTGTAAAACGACCGTCTTAAAGACGTCCCTCGTACGTCGGCGGGATCTAAAAAGTACGTCCGCGGACGTACTTTCGTCCGAAAAAGTACTAATTATGGACGTACTAAAGACGTACTCGTGTTTGTTGGGACATTAAATATTTTTTAATCACAGGTGTTCAAATTCTCTGTAAGTGATTGACTTATTTATAAGTAGATGGCGACATCTCCAATATCAATTCGTTTATACAGTAATTTACAGTGGACTAAATAATTTTATTCAAATACAAATGAAATAATAGTATTTCACATTTTTAGCTAGGTAATACAGTTTTTACTGGCTTTAAAAGAAGTGACTACCCTTCCCGAACTCAGCGACATCTTTTAGAGAAACGCTGAACACACGTTTGGTTTGAGTCTTTGCTGAAAATGACAGCAATCACCTCCTTGTTTGGCAGATTTTGATTAATTTTGTAATACAAACATTATAATTTTCGAAAATTCTGTTCATTTCATTTTTCCAGCATTTTACTATCCGAAATTTTGGAAATTTATTGTTGGTGTGCTATTCTATCTGTTTATCCCTTTTCCATTTAAATCCGTGACCAAAATGTCCATATTGTTGTCAACAAAATTGGTAATAATTTTACTATTTAGAATGCGTATTTTGCAACCAAAAATGCTTCGAACGATACTCCAATCTATTATTGTTATGAACATAACTTCATTTCACTGAGAAGTGGTCTAAATTTGGATTTGAACAGAAATTTGTGAAGGTCTGTAAATGACATTTTTGTGCTACCCATTCTGTAAGTTGACTTTTTTGACCTACGTCCATGAACTCTAAGTGTCACTTACAGTCCGGGTCAAAAAAGTGTTGATATGAAAGGTGAAAATTGCTTGGTTCATATCTCTGTCAAAATAATGTCACAAAAACACTCGATTTCTTAAATAAAAAACCCTAAACAAATCAAGGATACAATTTTATTGAAACAAATAGAAAATACCTAGATGTCAAAAAGTTGAAATTAGGATAAACAAATAGGTGATAATATAAAAATGAGATACTTCATAGTTATTTACTTTGTAATTTTGAAAGTAAAAGAAACAAACATTATTATCTTGAATGTACGGTAGCACAAAAAATATCATATGCACCTCGACTTGTAGCGTGTACTTTTTTGGCCTCAAATGCTTGCAAACCTCGACCCTACGGGCCTCGGCTTGCAAACTGCATCCTCGGCCAAAAAAGTAACACTTACAAGCCTTGGTACATAAATAACTATTTATTTAAACGCCCCTCTTAATATTAAAAAATAAAATAAAACAAACATGCCAAAATCTGTCATTTACTGTTTTGACGTTTTCACCTGACTGGTTCTCATTGTTCCCAGCAGAGGTAAATAATTAGAGTGAAGGAAACCAGTGAGGGAAATCGGTGAGGGAAATCGAAGATGGAAGTGACACAGGTAAAGTGACACTTCCAAATTTTTAAAAAGTCAGTAATGTCAAGATTACATATATGGTTGCAAATAATAGTACATTATATACCTAGGTAGAGAAGTTGGTCATTATATACCGAGCGCTTTTATAAACTGAGGCGCGTAGCGCCGAGGTTTATAATGCGTAAGGTATATAATGACTTTCTCTACCGTGGAATATATAGATTTTTTTTTACTACTGCTATAGTAGAAAATAAAAAATAAGTTTGAAATCTGTGCTCAAATTATTTTTTCTAGTTGGAAGTGCTGCCTTCTATCCACATCTATGGTAATTTCCTATGATACATACAGGAACCTGTTTTTTTGATTAAATTCACAGTTTGAAATTGAAATTAAACCAATAGAAACCTGTAACGTTATGACAATATCCTTGCGTCATGACGTCATTTTCATTATTGACCTAGGTTTTTTTTCATTATTTTCATTATTAACCTAGGGAGAGAAATTCAATTTTTTCCGAGAAAAATATATTGAATAATGACTACTTCTCAGGTTAGTAGTAAAAAAAGAATTTTATGGTCTTTCATTTTTTATGCAGCTGTTTTTCCGAAAAATCAATAGTTTTCGAGTTCTACGCAACCTCCTCAACTAAAACTTTTTTTACTTCCTTTTGCGTTTTTTTCAATGTTGCGTCACGACATTTTGTTAGCAAACCTTAGATTCGGATTCAACATCCCAAAAAACATAAAAAATTAGGAAAATCAAAAATACCCCAAAACTTTCTCGCGAGAGGCTTTTATGAGCACAAATGTATTGTATTAATTCTTCTCCGAGCTGTTTTAGGATAAAAGATGTCTGATTTTCAATATAGCTATTTTAAATTTCTCTTCTAACAATTCTTCTAGGAGTTCGTTTTTGATTTCATTGTCCGAATATTAGGCGATTCGAATCAGCTGATAATTCAAGATGGCGATGCGGCAGGAATGTAAACAAACCATTGAGGTTAAACATTGCCTCCATATAAATGTGTGTTATTTTTACCTGTTTCAGGGTTTAATTTGATGAATTTCAATTTATTTCAATTTCCTTTAATGTCCGTAGTTAAAACCGAGTTACTTGGAACATTTATCTACCAATAAAATCATCATCAGGACCATCAAGTACAAAACGGACCCCAAGAAGCTGTGCAAATGAATGTTAAAAACATAAATCACATGAACCACAGCAACATCAAAAATAAAAGAAAATTATCAAAAAACCTTCTCAAACTGATAAAAACACTTTAGAAATTCACAGAAAATACACAATCTCTTATGGACCCCTGCGTGTTTATTCTCATCAAATTTTACCGATGTATCCACCATTCTATATCGGTCATTGTCATTTTTCATTTACTAAACAAAGATAGTTAGTTTATGTTATGCCGCAACGCCATCTTGAACGTCAAACATCAAATCGCCCTATTGTATGATGTTGCTATATGTGTAATTTTCTCGTATTTTTGAGGCAGATCTTCAGCAAGATGAGGAATTTGTTTTTAAAACATTCGCCTACTTGGGGTTGAATTTCGTACGTTATCAAATTCGTCATATGTTTGTAGTGTGTGATCGTATCAAATGCTTTCTCAAAATAAATAACACATAAGTACCTTTATATGTATTTGTTAAAGTGTACAGGGTTATTCATTATATTTTGACCCCCCACCTGAAGGGGTAATTACAGGTGCTACAAAAAAAAGTTCATTAGAAAAATTGATATAGTTATTTATACAGGGTGTTCCAGAAGCGGTCCACAGCTCTTAACTTTAAATTTATGAATAGGATACCCTGTATTTCTTTTGTTTTTTAGATTCTACGTTCAATTCTAAAGGTACGGTTTGTTAGGATAGTACGCGACGCACAACTGACAACGTAAACGTCGTCATTGGTTCAGGTATGACGTACACCCGTTTTCTGACGCTGACGCTGACGTATTGAACATTTTTTTGTAGCACCTGTAATTACCTCTCCAGGTAGGGGGTCAAGATATAGTGAATAACCCTGTACATACATCTTTGAAATGCGCTGAACAAGTACCAGCGCCTCCCTTTTTTCTGAACCGATCCGTAAATCTGCATTGAGAATTTTCAATTCGTTGGATATGGATCTTTTGGTAGATTCGTTCGTGAACTATTTCAATAAGAGTTTTTGTCCTCATTAGTTTAAGAATCTCATCGGGCCTGACTGATCAACAAATACAGGATCAATAAGAATAAGAGCTTCGAGTCTGGAGTCTTTTGTCATAGTAGAACTATAAAAAAATAACAAATAGGTAGTCTAAATAAACACCCTTTTGTTTTGTTTTAAATTAAAGTCTCGGCGGGATAGCTGCAGCCATAATAAAAAATACGCTGCACGCCAATTTTATTGCGATTTTTATGCCATCTGTTGCAGACCCGAACTTTTGGCAAATTAATTTTATCTCTTGCATCTGCAGACATGTCGTAAATTGTTTTGCATTTTCGTCGGTTTTTATCCGATTATCAAGTCCATAAAAACGGCATATAAAAGTTAAGAAAAAAAAAACTCTAAACTAAACGCAACGAGACGAGAACAATAAAACTATAATGTTAATGTCCCAGTGGTGTACGTGCTTTACTCAGTCGCAGACGTTAGCGGTCCCAGATGCAATCTCTCGGTGCATGTTTGCCTCTGTCTCCGTCTTGTTTGCCGACTTTGTGCACGCCACTTTAACCCTTTCAGGTGCCAGTAAACTGCTCCCAAGTGCAATGCATTGAATACACAGTGTTACTTTTGTTCTGAATTTAATCGGTTCAAACTGTGAAATTGCACGAGTTGACCCTATGTGGCTCGACGTGTGTGGTAAAATTTCATTTTTCACGGTGACAAACTTAAAAATAGAAAAATGTTGAGGAAGTTTATTCCGATAAGCATCGCTTTCTGATTTAGGCTAGGACAAGAATCATCTGTTGAAGTTTAAGTGTCAACTTGTAATTAGTTAGTCCCATGGACTAAATTAACCTTTTATTATCAAAGTCAATCGGTAAAAAAATCATGTAATCAAAAACAAATAAATTGTAATTCGTTTGGCTCTCATCCCCTATCTAACTTTAATTAAAATTAAACCCTTTTATTTGAACCAAATACTCCAAAAAAAAAGGGTGAAAACTTATTAGCAAGATGCCATATAAGCAAGTTCATTTAAATGAATCATTCAACAGGTCTAATCCTCATGAGAACAGGTGCATGATAAAATCGCAGATGATTAATTAATAAAATAATTATTTTGTTAATCTTCGGAATCTGTTCCTCTTTCCATCTTAATCGTTAAGCATGCACTTGATCAAACAGAAATTTCAGTGGCTGAAATAACTTGCATATAACTGTCCTTTTCTGTCCTTCCCTAAAACACCGTATTTTAATAGATTCCAACAATTTGATATCAATCAATCAATCGAACAACTGACGTGATGAAAGAAATGATTATTATGAACCAATGTGAGTGTTGAATAATAAATGGCTTCTTCAATTCTTCATTCAGCAATTGATCCAGTTGTCCAAGTTTGTGATTCGCAAACTGTAAATCGTCTAGCTTGATATTAGAAAGTCTTATTGGTTGTAGAGTAACTGGTGTATTGTTAAATCTGACTTCATTGCTATAGCAGCAATCGTCAAGTACATTGTTGATAGATATCTGAGATTTTTTTTGATATATTCCGCGTTATGATCCTGGAACTTTTCAAAATAATACTTTGAGTATAGCCTCTGCATTTAGGTTCCAAACTTAACAAACCTGTTGATGCAATTTTATCCTCGATTAGAAATGTATCACAAGCGAGAGTAAGCTGTAAGGGTGGCGATAGTACGAAGAGCCAAGAATTGTCGCTCAGTGGATGCCATATCTCGAACTCCGCTTTGGAAGTTACGGTGTGACAGTCAGCCGGAATTTTGGTGGAAAATGTGGTATACAATGCGACATCGCATTTAGGAGATTCCTGAATTCTTGAAGCTTGAGTATTCTGGCCGATTAATTCCTATTCTGTGATCCTTGTACACTTGGTAAGGTCCTTCATTTGTACGTAACTGACCTTACTATAATACTGATGAGTAAGTAAGGAAAATCAGGTAGGATTTAGGAATGAATATCAGAAAAATTATGAGGTGTTGGAAGTGGCAATAGATTAAACAGATTGTAGAGTAAGATACTGCAACGGTAATTGAATTTCGTTGTTTAATTTGATTTCCGAACATATCTCTAGTAATTGTTTTTTGCGTTAAGTATAACTTTCGGATGTAAAATATTATGTCTGGCCATTGTTATTGTCAAGATTAATAAATCACATTCTTCGTTGAAATCGTCTAATATTTGTGTGAGTAAAGCAATAAGTGAATTGACGATAAGTTTCAGTTTGTTTACTTGAATATGTTTATTAGTATCGATCGGCAGAGAAGGAGTTGAAAAGTTTAATATTATAGAGTTTAGAGTTTCTTCTATATTCTATATTCTATAAAATTTTGAAAAGTATCACTCTTGGAGAATATATTATTGATATCTACATACCGAGATAATGCGTCTGCATTTTAATTTAGTTTTCCAGTTTTATACACCACCTTATATTGGTACTCGTTGAGTAATAGACGACATCAAATTAGTCTACTGCCTGGGTTTTTGCAATTGAACAACCAAGTTAGAAGTTTGTTGTCGCTAACAACGGTAAATTCTCGCCCATGCAAATAGCATCGAAAATGTTTATTGCTCGAAACAACGGCAAATAACTCTTTCTCCATTGTGATATAATTTTATTTACTAGTGTTTAGTGTACGGCTAGCATAAGCTATGGGTAAATCCTTGCCGATTTTCCCTCGACTCAAGACGGCACCCATCGCAAAGTTCGAAGCGTCCGTAATTAAAATAAATTCCCTTGAAAAATCTGGATACTGGAGTAATGGTTCGGTCATTAGAATTGATTTAAATATATCAAATGATTCTTGGCATTCGGATGACCAATCGAAGGGAATTTTTTTCTCTAATGGGTTCGTCAGAGGTTTAGCAAATTTTGCGAAATTATCGATAAATTTACGATAGTAGCCAATTAAACCAAGGAAACTTTTTACTGGTTTTTGATCTATGGGTGTAGGAAAATTAGGAATAGCCTTTATCTTTTCAGGGTTAGGTTTTACACCCGATTCAGAAATAATATGACCAAGATTTATAGAAGCCAGAAATAGTTGCAAAATTACTATTGACTCCGCTAAAGAAACATACAATCAAAGAATAAAAAACAGGTTGCTGAATTGTCCAAGTAGTTCTAGGTCTTTTTGGTCTCTTGCAAAAGCTGTTGGATCTAACTTCACCAAGTCATCCATACCACCACTTACAGATAAAAATAATCACTTAGCCACAACATCAGAGGAAAAAGCCAATATGCTTGCCCAAATGTTTTCCTCCAACTCCAACCTAACAGTGCCAAACAGAAAAACTCCACCGTTCATTGAAAGGGTTTCCCATAGTATGCCAGAGGTACCCTTTTGTCACAGAGAAATACGAAAATCCCTAAAAAAGCTGGATACAAACAAAGCAATGGGTCCGGATGGCATTCCCGCAATAGTACTCAAAAATTGCGCCAACGAACTCACCCCAACTTTCGCAAAATTATTCAATTTGTCTTACAGGCAAGGAGTATATCCATCATTATGGAAGTCTGCCGCAGTACAACCCATTCCAAAGAAAGGAAAAAAGACAGATCCGTTAAACTATAGACCAATTGCTCTACTTCCGGTGATATCAAAAGTAATGGAAAGAGTTGTGAACAATCACCTAACCAAGTACTTGGAAAAGTACAAAATTATCAACGATAAGCAATACGGATTTCGAAAATATAGGTCAACTGGCGATTTACTTACATACGTCACTCACTTATGGCAAAAAGCGATTGAGTTGCGGGGTGAAACAAGAACAATTGCCTTAGATATATCTAAAGCATTCGACAAAGTTTGGCATGAAAATCTGCTCAACAAGCTCAAAGCAATGGGATTATCGCCGAAACTTTGCACTTGGTTTGAAAGTTACCTAAAGGACAGATCCATTTATGTTGCACTGGATGGCCAGAACTCCAACTCTTACCAAATAAATGCTGGTGTGCCACAGGGAGCAATCCTTTCGCCAACTCTTTTCCTGATTTACATAAATGACCTCATAGATAAAACAGTAAATCCACTTTATTGCTTTGCAGACGATGGCAATGTAGTCTCCTCACTCATACCCACAGGTCTTTCCGCACGTGAATTCCATCATCTTAGACTAACTCAAATATCGCAGATAAATAACGACCTGGAGATAATAGAGGACTGGGGTAACAAAAACCTTGTACAGTTCAACGCGCAGAAAACCCAAGCAGCTCTGTTCTCAAAAAAGACCAGCACCGGTGAGCCAAACATCATGCTATCTGGAAGTGCTGTCACATTACAGAGTCAGTTGAACATCTTGGGGGTTACTGCAGAGACCAACATGTCTTGGCACAGTCACGTGGCAGATATTGCTAAAAGGGCCTCCCAAAAGCTGGGGGTGCTATTTCGTACAAGACATCTGTACACACCAAGCCAATTGCTGACACTCTACAAAGCCCAGATTCGACCAACTATGGAGTACTGCTCACATATATGGAGTGCAGCACCCAAACATACCTTAATGCTTTTGAATACCGTGCAAAAACGAGCTATCAAGCTGATCAATGACCCCGCACTTACTCGTAACTTGGATGGTCTCGAACATCGCAGATCTGTGGGTGATTTATCTCTCTTCTACAGGTACTATCACGGAAAATGCTCTGAAGAGTTGGCACGTATGATTCCACCGAGAGTAGCACCTACCAGGCGAACCCGTCAAACAGACGGTAACCATGAATTTACTGTCAAACTAGAGGCACCAAGAACCTCATTATATCAGAATTCATATCTCTGGAGAACAGCATCGCTGTGGAATAAACTCCCTGCGACGGTTTTCCCTGCAGGTTACAACCTGAACCGTTTCAAGACCAACATACACCGACATTTCCGCACACTTGCCGCTTCTCGAGCGTGATAGGACATTTCCTTGCGAGTGCGCATATCCGTAAAAAAAAAAAAAAAAAGATAGGAAACTTCCCTATGTAAAAATTCGCATTTGTCTGGTTGTAATTTTAAGTTATTATTCCTAAGTCTATCGAAAACAGCTTCTATACGGGATATTTGTTCTTCCAAGGATGAACCATAGACGACTACATCATCTAGATATACAAAACATTGTAATCCCTGCAGTCCAGAGAGGACGGAATAAGTTTTTGAAAACAAGCAGAGGCATTTTTAAGACCGAAAGGCATACGATTAAACTCAAATCTTGTTCTCGCATAGGGATGTGATGGAAGCCTGACGCTAAGTCGAGTATTTTAAAATACTTACTATGCCCTGGCCTAAATGATCCAAAATTTCTTCGATGTTTGGAATAGGATAAGCGTCACCAACAGCAACGTCGTTAAGTTTCCTAAAATCAATGACTATATACACGCCATTTCTGTTCTCCAGAGGTGTCGTGTTTTTTGGGTACTACCCATAAAGGAGCAGACCAAGGTGATGCTGATGGCTGGATTATTCCTTATTTCGGCATTTTTTCAATTCGTTTGTTAACTTCGGATTTATGGATTTCTGGGTATTTGTAGGATTTTGTGTAGGTAAATTGGTTTGGGATCTGTTAGATTTATTTCGTGTTCAAAAGTCTTAGTACCCTGGCAAGTAGAAAATGTCGTTATAGGTTTCACAAATAATAATTATACGATTTTTCTCCTCAGAATTTAAGTGACCTAGTCTGAGGGTATCGTATAACAAATCGTTTCTTTCTCGATCGGATTTAGTATTTTTTGAGAATTGTGCAAAATAATTTTCTTTTGGTAACTTCTCTAAATAGGTTGAGATAGGCTCCAAATTAAAATCAATTATTCTTGTATTTAAAACAGTAGCGAAAGCTTTATTATCACGATTTACTTAGGTAATTGCTTTTGATAAGTAGATTCCTTTGGATATTTCCATATTGGGTATAATACCTTCCTTTATTTCTGAGTTTAGAATATTTACCTCAATTATCCGGTTCCGGATCGTGACTTAAGAAAATATGAAAGATAATAATTATTGAAATTAGCGTTATAATAAACAGAAATTGAAAATGGCAAAGAGTTGAGAAATAAAATTAGCTTCTTAAAGTCTATTTGTGCATTTTGAGATTGAATAAGATCAAGTCCGATTAGACCGTCGTATGGGACGTCTGTTCTCTGATTCAGGATGTGAAATTCAATATTCAATGTATGAAAGAAATGGTAGTACTACCGACAGTTTGAATATGCGAATCAAGACTAATTCCATGAAGAGTAATTTTCTCGTCCGGAATATAATTTGTGATCTTGGGATCCACTTTGATTAAGGAAATATTTGCACCAGTATCTAGTAAAATTAGTAAAAATCTAGGAGATGTATTTGTTGATCATCATTGGCTAGTGCATTTGCATTATTGCAATTGGCTAAAAATTGCCCTAATTCAAAACAAACCATCAAAACTGTTTGGAATTAATCGGCATAAAAACTCTATAGAATAACTTGAATTGGAATTTTGAGAATTTGAGGAAATTCTGTCAATAAGATTCTGTAAGGTATCTTGTAACAAATTTTGTAGATCTGTAGTGGATTGGCTTGGAGGATCAGGCATTTTTATATAAGGTCGGTTATGTATAACAAATAAGATACCCAACAAGCAACAAAGTAGGTATCACTTACCAAAAAGAATCTGATGTCTTCAGCTAGTTGTGGTTTCGGGAGCACTCAAGAACTTGTCACAATTTCAACGTTTTGATAAAAACTTCTGGCTGAAATCTGACTTCGTATCGTACCGACCGCACCAATTTTTGTGTTCCTCGTGACGTGTTGCCTCTGGGATTGAATATTCTTTCTTGGACTTGGCGTAAATAAAATACAAGATGGTAACATAAAATAACTACCATATAATGTTGTATCGATGCCGAGAATATAATGACAAAAACGATAATTAAGAGAAGTTCGTGTCCTATTTGTATCCAATGAAGGGGGGTGATTCGTCGGTTACTTGCTTAAACTCTGAAGCACCATAGTTGTTCCTAATATCCGCAAAAAATCCCATTGTCTAGGTCACCGAGCTAGACACTATATTTACTCAACATCAAGCTGGCTTAATCTGAAAATAACAAGATTTTCTTGCTACAATCTAGACAGAAGGGAATCTTTCCCAACCATATCCAGCATAATGTCAAATGTTTGTATTCATTTATTAATCATAAAATCACCTTTACACATGGAATTAATAGGCTCACTTACAAGCTAAAATGTGACATTCTTAACTTAGAAATAAAAATTTCTCACCACACCTCAGCTGAATTAAGATTACAGATAGGGATATGGATCAACCAGGTTAGAGGATTTTTAAGTGATTATCGAGAATTTCTAAGAACAGTTAAAAAGAAATACAAATGTATATTTTCTAACACAAAATTTACACAATGTAATAAGTTACTTAACTTGATTTCACAACAGAAGAAATTCCTAATAACTCCGGAAAACTGGTTGATTAACCTTTGCACAACAACAATAACACCTTCCAGTAAGGAATTACTAGCCTTGGGACCATCATTTGCTTTGCCCTAACACTAAAGACTTCCCAATGTTCCAACTCATCAAGGATACTGAATATTGCATCCAGGGGTGCGATTTTCGAAACCATTCGAGTACATTTCGTACACGAAATTTGACTGCTCCCCATTTAATTTACATTGCTGTCAGTCAAATTTCGTGTACGAAATGTACTCGAATGGTTTCGAAAATCGCACAGCAGAACCTACCAGAAGACACAGATAAGGACTGTATTACGAATCACTACAACAGCTTGAAACAAGGTAAAAAATTTGACCAACGCGATAAAGACTTATCAAACTAAAAAATTCCTTAAAAATAATCCCAACTTGATAGTGACTCGTGCGGATAAGGGTAATTGCACTGTTGTGATGGAAAGACAAGACTATGAGTGTAAAATGAAACTATTGTTGGATGATGATGGCACATATCGGGAATTACCTAACAATCCCACAAACCTTTTCGAAAATAAGTCTGATAAATTATTCAAAAAGTTCATAAGCCATAATTCTATTCCACCTAAAATCTATGGACTACCCAAGATCCACAAGCCAAACACACCCCTAAGACCTGTTGTCTCGTGTGTAATGTCACCCACCTACAATATCTTCAGTTTCGTAACTAAAATTTTGAATAACTTGGTTCCAACGTTTCAATATATGGTGAATAACGCCTTCAAGTTTGTGGAAAAACTGAGAACTCATACAATTCCAGCTGGATACATTATTGTTTCTCTTGATGTCACCTCATTGGTCGCCTTCATCTTTGAGTCAAGTTATTTCTCCTATAATAATAAAATTTTCCAACAGATTTTTGGTACGGCAATGGGTAACCCGGCTTCACCTATTTTGGCAAACATCGTGATGAACGAGCTCCTCACAACTGTCATCCCCAAATTACCCTTTCAACTTCCCTTCTTGTATTTGTATGTAGATGATATTATCACAGCCATACCCGACCATAGTGAGGACATAATCTTGAATGTATTTAATGATTTCCATCAGAATCTCCAATTTACCCTTGAAAAAGAGAAAGGGTTGTTAAGGCTACCCTTCCTTGATGTAGTTGTCATCAGGGATTTTGATAACAACCTTACTACTGATTGGTATATCAGAAACCAACAGCATCAGGAAGGATTATTAATTTTAATTCAGCACATAGCATCACACATAACGTGGCTATTATTAAATCACTTAAACATAGAGCCAAACAACTATCTGACCCTCAGTATATAAACGCAAATTTTGAATGAATAAGGGTATTTTGTAAACAAAATCATTATCCTCTATCTTTAGTTAATACTATTTTGTCTAATAATGATAATAGTGTTCCATCTCCTAATCAGGTTCAATCTTCTAATGTTAAGTTTTCCAAAATTTCATTGATTCCGGGCTTGAGCACTAAGTTATCAAAAATCTTACAAACACAAGATAATATTAGGGTAGTTCCTTATACAAACAAGAAAGTAGGTGACCTATTTACTAAAACCAAATACAAAACCGCTATCTGTGATAGTTCTAACTTAGATTGGATTGATTGTATTCATTGTGATGGACTGTACATAGGGGAGACTAAGCAAAAGCTCTCAAAAAGAATTATATCAACACCAATATGATTGTCGAATTATCAACATTGATAAAAAAGAAAAAACAGTATTGGCGACTCATCATTTTGAGAGTGACCATCATTTTGATTTCAACAATCCGTCAGTGTGTATAAGAGAGAAAAACTGGAAAAAACGGAAAATTCTTGAAATATTGTTTATAAATAAATATAAAAGTCAGGCAGTTAACTATAAAACTGATACCAATAATTTAAGCGCCATCTATTGTAATTTGATAAAATTATAATTTGTTGCTATCTTTATATTTATTTTTTATTTAAATTGTTGTAGCTAATAATAAATTTTTTTAAATCTTCTCGTTAGGTGTCACTGTGTTGACTGATAATAATTAATTTGTCATTGTTTTGCTTATATCTCTGTAATCGTTATCACTTCGTCTTTGTAATTTTTCTATTTTGTTTTTATATTTTTGTATTTTTTGTGTTTTTACTGTCTTTTTACAATTTTATCAATGTATTGTAATGTTGTTATGTGCAATCGAGTGTTCCATCCTGGAAATCTCGCACTATTTTATATAATTCTGGCCACATAATTTTTTAAGTACAAGTTTTTAGCACTTTTTTGATGTTCTTAATACATATTTTAGCCCTGGTGAAGCCCTAAACTTTTGGACGAAACGTTGGCAAAGACTTAACAGACTTTTTATTTTATGTCCTAACCGACGAATCATCCCTCTAAATTGAATAACGATAATGATGATACCTAATATAATGCAATTCTTTAAGACTAGGATTATTTATATCTAAAAAATACAAAGAAAAGTAATGATGTAAATTTAGACTTTAATGGGGTTATTTTCCAGTTTTTCGTAAACAACCTTAATTTGGTGATAAGACTAATATCATTGAAATATATTAGTCTAGTATCAATTTGGATAGTCCCACTATGCAAATAGCTAATTTCTGCGTCTATATTTGGGTATCTGCTCTATGAGACAAAGGAATAGTTTATAATATTTAGTGAATACAAATTAATATTAATGTAGGTATTAACAATAACAACTCTAGACTTTGCCTTAGGTATACGACAATATATCAAAAATATCGGCTGTCAATCACGTCTATTTTACAAAAATTTCTTTTGCCATGGTCAACTCCCACTTACTTAAAAATTCAGCCACACTGACGAACATTGCTCCAGACCCCGAAGACATTACCTATTCAAAACAACAAGACCGGAGGAAAATATAAGCAAACAAGCCCCGGAGTGTAGTCGACCGACATCGTCTAGACAGTCTGGGCCTCCTGCCTGCATAAAATCATATTTCTGGGATACCGACTCGGTTGTCAACTACTGGACGCAATTATTCTTTATTCGGGAGAAAGTGCATTGAATCGAAAAAAAAAACTGATTCTGAATTTCATTCTAGTTAAATACTTTCAGGATGATTTACTTTTTATTTCTTTGTCCTCTCAATAACCTAACCAAAATTTTGACGTGTACCATGCACCCGTATCAGTTTATGGGTTTTATGTTTATTTATGATTTTTAGTACGCCTGAACGTGACTTTGTCGAAGCACTGTAACAATTTCTTTGAAAACAACAAATGATCGAGCAATAAAAAAAATAATAACAATGTTTAGTCTGGCCCTGGTAAAACAGTCATTAGTAAACTCCAAGAAGTTGGCCCGAAAGGCACAGACTTATGAAAAATGAATTAAAAGTCTTACACCGACCGGTTCTCTGGGTTCTAGCGGTAACTCCTTCATTTTTGGAACCAGTCTGAGACATTTTCGTGCAATCATTAATAATGTGTGTATATTTTTTACCTTCAAATCTGCTAATTGATTGCCGACCTTGATAGTCTAGACCCCGCTTTTATTACACTCTGGCTGTTTTTTTTCTCTGCTGTACAAGAGACAAATTAATGATGGTCGAGTTATACGTATTGCCGAAAATAGGTACCTACGTGCAATTTTTATGGTAATAGTCTTTGACAATTGCTATTGTTTGCGCTCTCTGGTCTACTTTGACTAATTGCAGCCAGAGAATAACTTGATGAAGGAGTGGTTTTGTTTGCATTCGCCTATGAAATGGCTAAATAAAACTTATGTAATTTAAAAAGTGTATAATTATGTCATCAAATGCTGTTAAGAATACAAATCGACAATTTCCTTTTCGACATCCAAGTTTTGGGGACTCAAAATTGCCCATTAATTAACTAAACACTATTTATTAACTCCAGATGCGGCCATAAACCAAATCTACTGTAAAGACGTTTAATTTTTCAACGTCGTTGGCGTCTTCCGCAGCGCGCTTTTCACTATCCAAAAGATTTAGTGAAAAAACAATAAAAACAGGCTTAATTTTCCAATTTCATACGGATATAAATCCTGTCGGAGTACTGAATAAATCTTCGAGAAAAATTAAATGTCTAATTATAGCCCGGACGTTCGAATTTTTGGATAATAGTTCCCCTTTTTCTTCGGCTGGCTCCTCTGGATGCCGCCAATGATGTAACGTTAGTTCTAACACGGCTCCGGGTGTCAAAATAAACAACGGACGAGATTATAAATGTGGTCGATTTATATTTCGACTAGACAGCCGGTGGGGTCGGCTTACCAGGAAAAATGCACTAGTTATCCCTATCACCTCACGTATTTCATTGTCAGAGATTTATTGGCATTGTTACTGTTTAGGAAAAAATGCCTGTGGGGAATATAGTAGCTGGTAGCTAGAGGGGTTTTAATTAGGGCCTCACGAACTCAAACATAGAACAAGTATTGAGCAATTTCATGTTTTTAAGGCCCCCACAGACGCTTAGTTTTTCTGCACAGGCTGACTGTGCAGGCCAATTTGCGCAAATTAATCTGTACCTGCGATCCTCGCACACACGCACAGTTTTTAGAACAGTTCTTTCCAAACCAGGACGACAAACGCAGTTCAAGCATATTTGTGTTTTATACAGTTAAATGCACAGTCAGACTGTGCAAAAGACTAAGTATATCTGTAGGGGCCTTGATAATGCAATATTCGGCAATGTTAGGTGAAGAACATTTTAGAGCTGTATCAGGGGCAATAGTTGTTTTAGAGGTTTCTGGACACTCCGGTCAATTTATATATGCAAGGGTTCAAAAATTTCCATACAGCTGAAAATTGGTATGAACGTTCGGAACACCATTATAAATAAATGCGATCCCGCACCTGGAAATTTTTTTATTCAAGGTTAATGAGTTTTTCGCGTTTTTCAACAAAACGGTAAGATTTATCATTTCATAAAATTAGGCCAGACAAAAATTGTAGATCATATTTATCTTTAAAAAATGTCTTAATACATTTTTTCCCAAAAGCCACCGATTATGAGATATAACGATTCTAAATGTTGGAAAAGTTTCCACGCCACCTGTAAAGTAGTGTAGGTACTAAAACGCGCTTTTTTTAGTGTCATACTGTACTGTTATCTTACTATAACATAAGCGAAATTGAAACTGGAAATGTATATTTAACGGCCGCCGGCCGTTATTTATCCGCTAGCCGGTTAAAATATAAATAACGGCCACCGATCGTTATTTTAAAACATAGCCCTATAGGAGAGTCTGCAGTATGACGAAAAATTTAGAATGAAACACGGCTGATAATTGCAAATAATAGCCTTGGCTGATTATAATCCTCGGCTACCGCCTCGGATCACAAACCTCAGCCGGTCAGCCCGGCCGGTATTTGGCTATTTACGGGCCTTAAAACGTTAATAACTATGACGTGGTTATCCGGTAGGCCTATTCCGCGGTCTATTAGGATCGTGTTCAATTTAAAACTATTGAAAAATAAAAAATAATATAGAAGGAGTGAATTTCATTGTTTGAAACTAGTTTCCTGACTGTTTCCAACCAATGAAATTCGCTCTGACTGGTTTGTGATTTCTGTGCGAACAGACCTTAAATCAACTTATTGACACCTTTAATTTGACACATCATTTAGTGCAAAGCTTGATAGGTGTCAAAGCAGAGACTGCGGGCCCTTGCCTCAATAAGCTATCCTGCCACCCTTTTCCGGCAAGTTCTCACGAGACAGGATCGACTTTTTAGATAGGGGACATCGAGATCTTCAATCTGATACCCTACTTAGGGCATAACTCGATGGGGGTAGTATTACGTTTTTTTCAATTTGTTAATAGGGACATAAAGCTACTTGAAATAATTCGCCGGTATCGGTATCGGTATCCGTAACGCAACTAGATACGTTGACAAGCGAAAAGGCTGTTAAAGCGCTCCCTGTTCCGGTAAACGTAAACGCATCTCATAACCTGGAAATTTTTGTCCCAAAACTCCGGCGTTTTTATATCTAACCTTAAAATTGTTAGTTTTTTTTGCGATAGAGAAGCACTAAACACACAAGAAACTCAAGAAAGTATAAACTAAACAAATTAAATCAACCCGGAAGAAAAGTGAGGTTATATTCATTTAAAATTTGACACATGCGACGCGTCAGGAATGTCAAGATACGTTACCGATACGGATACCGCGAGAGGGCCGTAACGTTACGTTGTACGTACGGTATCTCGGCCTCCGTATCGCTTCTGCACATGCGCAGTACGATACCGATACGGATACCGAGCAAAAAATACGGAAGCTTTATGTCCCTAATAATTTGTTAAAAGATATTTCCGGCAGCATTTGCTCTAAGGCAGGAATACTGGTTAATAGATGTACATAATACTATATATTGATAATAGTGTCGACACATAACTCGATCGGGGTAGGAAAAATGCCGTCGTCTCCCTAACAAAAATTGGGGAAAATTATTCGTCAGATTCATAATCGTCTAATACTTCTGCTTCCTCTTCTTCTTCAAGTTGAAAAAACACAAGTGTTTTATAAATAAAAAATGGGAAACATTTAAGAGAATTAAAACAATATCATTTGGTATGAAAAAAACAAAAATGTTAGTCTTAACTCTCAGGAATTTCCGATATCTGATACCGATGACCCCAAGCAAACGTGTACTCTGTACCGGGTATAACGTAGCGCTTGTCGTCCGCGTAAGACAAAGCTACCTTATTTTTAATTTCGATAAACATTTTGTGTTTATATGAACGGAAAGTACATCTGTCGATGAATAAGCGTACATTCTACGTCAACTGCAGCCTTATAATCCTCAAGACTAAGTTCAATGCCATTGTTTCTCGAGAAGTCTTATCATATTTTTGTTCCATATTGTTCCTTCTAAATAGTTGAACTTGGACTATAGGGACCGGTCACAAATTTAAATCCGCGACCCCTAGTGAAAGATGTCAAAAGTTTTTGTATTAATATTTTGTCAAATTTTCACTAGAATTTCGAAAAATAGAGCTGGAAATACATTTTGGTTTCCAAAATATAAAATTTATCCACCACGAAGCTGTATACAAAAAAGGTGTGGTTCTATAGTCGAGGCTCTAGTGCTCTAGTGAAAGCTGAACATGTATTGCAAGTAGTTGAACGAAAAGTTGGAGGGGACTTATCCATTTTGAAAGGGCATATTACGAGCCAAACCTCCATAAACAGCTCTCAGTCCTTATGTGGTTGAGCTACAGCTGGTAGGTATAACAATAAAATGGACGCTACAAATCCTCGACTGTCTTTCTGGCTCCCACATTTTACTACTTTATAAATTGAATCTTAAAACGATAAAGAGTAAAGTAACCAAATCAATATGAAAACTCAGTGTGTAGTTCCTATGAATAGGTGTGAAGGTTGATGTTGATAGAAGAAGGAACTTACATTTCTTCCGACTGCTTTAATCCATTTTTCACGTCTTTCCTGATCATGGGGCCGACTAGGAAAACTGTAGAAGTGAACATTTTCACTTAGTTAAGGAGACGACCGCATTTTTTCTACCCCGATCGAATTATGTGTCGACACTATTATCAATATATAGTATTATGTGCATCTATTAACCGGTATTCCTGCCTGAGAGCAAATGCTGCCAGAAATATCTTTTAACAAATTGAAAAAAACGTAACACTACCCCCATCGAGTCATGCCCTAAGTAGGGTATCAGATTGAAGGTCTCGATGTCCTCTATCTAAAAAGTCGATCCTGCCTCGTGAGAACTTGCTGGAAAAAGGTGGCAAGGCAGCTTATTGGGGCAAGGGCCCGCGGTCTCAGCTATGACACTTATCAAGTTTTGCCTTGAATGATGTGTCAAATTAAAGGTGTCGAAGTTGATTTAAGGTCTCTTCGCACAGAAATCCCAAACCAGAAGGAGTGAATTTCAATGGTTGAAACTAGTTTCCCGACTGTTTCCAACCAATAAAATTCGCCGCGACTGGTTTGTGATTTCTGTGCGAACAGACCTTAAATCAACTTATTGACAACTTTAATTTGACACATCATTCAGTGCAAAACTTGATAGGTGTCAAAGCTGAGACCCCGAGCCTTTGCCCCAATAAGCTGCCCTGCCACCTTTTTCGAGCAAGTTCTCACGAGGCAGGATCGACTTTTTAGATAGAGTACATCGAGACCTTTAATCTGATACCAGTGATACCCTACTTAGGGCATAACTCGATGGGGGTAGTGTTAACTTGTGTTGGCATAATTATTGCCACAGTTAACAACACAACAATTTGTGAAACTGCTCCTGGCATGACAAGTAGTGGGTATGCACAATAGCCTGAATTAATGATAATAAAAAGTGTTTGGCAAATAAAAATAACAAGAAAAAAAGTGTAATTAAATATAATTGTTTCGTGTAAACAACCATACCTTTATAATGAAATATATTTCGCTTTGAAATAGTTTTTTATAAGAAAAATTACATTTGTGTAAATGGAATCAAGCACTTGACATAATACAAGAACTTACGTTGCTGTCGAGAGAGGGCGCCACTGTAGTTTATGGACGGACTCTATTCTCTCGACATGAACAATTAGATTGAGGTTATTTTTGTTTTAATAAATCTTGTTCTTGTTCTTCTTGCTGGGCGCAAGTGAATTGACTCAATAGCGAAGCATCACATGTCTCCTCGTTTTTATCATACGAATCCTCTTCTGTTGGTGATTCAACATTGGAGCACCACTAGCCTGAACAACTAGTGCATGCAAGAGAACAAAATAATCCAACTTTTTTGCAGCCGTATTTAGCACTACATTTCCTTTTACAATTGCAAAAAATTATGTTGAGCAGTTTTTCTGGCGCAGATGAGAATACAGTTTGGACTGGTTCCGATGTATTGTCGTCTGTCGATCAACTTCCAACAACAGTCTTTTGGATCTAGTTGATAATCAAGCCACACTTGAACTTGATAGTATACCCACACACTGCACATGTATTGTCACATCACATATTTCTGATTTTTCAGATATTCCAAAAACTTATCAGCTCTTTCAGTACTTGCATTGATTAATGTCTTCATGCCACGATCAACAGTAACAGTTTCACTCTCTTCCTTTTGACCTGACATGCTTTTTATTTGATTAGTTTATTAGAAGTCGACGTTTCGACCTAAACTAGGTCATCCTCAAGGCACAATTTTTTTTTAAAATTTATTTATACAGCTTTCATCGTTTCCAATACTATTATTTTCTATTATGCAATAGTTTTAAATTCACCTTGAATAAAAAAAATCCAGGTACGGGATCGATGAGGACTTTCGAACATTCATTTATAATGGTGTTCCGAACATTTATACCAATTTTCAGCTCTATTTATTGCAGAATATAAATATGGACACTTTGGTCATGAGTAAGGAAACAAAATACACAAACATTTTCAGGCCGGAATCCGGAACTATAATCTCACTTTTCCGAAATATTAATCTTCAAGGTTTAACCTTAGATTGATTTTAACCGTTCATAAAGTCAAAAAAAAAAAACGAAAACGGTACTAGCAAATACTAGATAAACTGACACATTTTGCAGGTAAATATCTCTAAAACGAGAAAGGATAACGAGATGCGGTTTATTCTGGTAGAATGAGGATTTTTTGAAGTTTTTTTTTCCATATTATTGCCGAATCCTAAAATTTGATGAAATTTGGTTTTACAGACATGCGATTTTTTGAGATAAAAATACTGCCTTACCTATTTTTAAAGAAACAACATGTATATTTTGTCATCGTCAGAAAGCCTGATTTTTCCACTTTACAAAAATTTGTTTATTTTTTCCAATTATCCTGAAATTGCATCGCATAAATTGCACTTTGTTGTCAAGGTTTAAATTAGTTAATAAAAGTATTAAAAACAAATTAATTGTCGATTTTTTTTTGCATCAAAGTGAAAAAATATTCATAATTCCAGTTCTGAGCATGAAATCCATTCGCGGTTAGTCATTTTTAATAAAAATGCCCTACTTAATAGATCCTGAAAGTTTGAAGTCCCTCTGATTGCTTGAAGTATCTTTCGGAAGCTTCCAAAGGTGATTTACTAGAAGTTTTACAAGATTTTTTTGCATCTAAGTGATAAAAAATTCATAATTCCAGTTCTGAGCCTGAAATCCATTCGCGGTTTGTCTTGTTCATTAAAAAGACCCTACTCAATAAATCCTGAAAGTTTGAAGTATCTCTGAGTGCTTGAAGTATTTTTCAGCAGCTTCCAAAGGTGATTTAATAGAAATTTTATAAGGTTTTTTTGCATCTAAGTGAGAAAAAATTCATAATTTCAGTTCTCAGCATGAAATCCATTCGCGGTTTGTCTTGTTTGATGAAAAGAGCCTACTAAATAAATCCTGAAAGTTTGAAGTCCCTCTGATTGCTTGAAGTATTTTTCAGAGCCATCCAAAGGTGATTTAATGGCAATTTTACAAGATTTTTTTGCATCTAAAAATTCATAATTTCAGTTCTCAGCCTGATATCCATCCAAGGTTTGTCTTGTTTGATAAAAAGGCCCTACTCAATAAATCCTGAAAGTTTGAAGCCTCTCTGAGTACTTGAAGTATTTTTCAGAAGCTCCCAAAGGTGATTTAATAGAAATTTTACAAGGTTTTTTTGCATATAAATGAGAAAAAATTCATAATTCCAGTTCTGAGCTTGGGATCCATCCGCAGTTTGTCTTGTTTGATGAAAAGGCCCTACTCAATAAATCCGGGAAGCTTGGAATTTCTCTGATTGCTTGAAGTATTTTTCAGAAGCTTCCAAATATGATTTAATATAGAAATTTTACAAGATTTTTTTACATCCAAGAGTTAAAAAATGCATAATTCCAGTTCTTAGCCTGAGATCCATTCCCGGTTTGTTTTGTTTGATATGAAGACCCTACTCAATAAATCCTGAAGGTTTGAAGTCCCTCTAATTGCCTGAAGTATTTTTCAGAAGCAAAAGTGATTTAGTAGAAATTTTACAAGATTTGTTTGCATCTTAGTGAAAAAATCCAGTTCTGAACCTGAAATCCATTCGTGGTTTGTCTAACAAAACAGGGTCATCTTGTACAAACTGTATAAAACGATAAAACCACTTCGTGAAGAGATTTTGTTGAATCCATCCACTGGGATGTATGTCATAAATTGTCCCTGGGGGAGCTCCACGGATTAACTGGTCATTTCTATTTTTCCTGGGAAAAATTAACTATAGTGGTACGAATTGTCCCCCAACGCTCATACAGTCAGCAAATGTCACACGTGATCCTCGTTCTGCTGAAGAGATGGCAGCTATCTGTCGTTTACCTTTTCGACCAATTACAGTAGAGACCTTGCTTTGCACTATTGATAGACTTGTCTCATCGACATTGAAAATTCTGTGCGGTGGAAAATTGTATTTACTGTACTCCTGCTCCTGATATAAACAAATCGTGATGCGTTTTCAAAATTAAAATCAAGAGGTCTTGCAAAAGAAGTGCCAGTTGGCTTTCTTAGAGAAAGTGTTTCCTTATGGCGACGTAGAAATCGATCGAGCCAAAGGTGATTTAATAGAAATTTTATAAGACTTTTTTGCATCAAGTGGGAAAAAATTCATATTTCCAGTTCTCAGCTTGAGATCCATCCATGATTTGTCTTGTTCGATAAAAAGACCCTATTCAATAAATCCTGAAGGTTGGAAGTCCCTCTGATTGCTTGAAGTATTTTTTAGAAACTTCCAAATGGTGATTTAATAGAAATTTTGCAAGATTTTTTTGCATCCAAGTGAGAAAAAAAATCATAAATCCCGTTGTTAGTCTGAGATCCATCCGCGGTTTGTCTTGTTTGATATAAAGACCCTACTCAATAAATCCTGAAAGTTTGAAGTCCCTCTGATTGCTTCAAGTATTTTTCAGAAGCTTTCAAAGGTGATTTAATAGAAATTTTACAAGATTTTTTGCATCCAAGTGAGAAAAAAATTCATAATTTCAGTTCTGAGCCTGAAATCCATCCGCGGTTTGTCTTGTTTGATAGAAAAACCCTACTCAATAAATCCAGGAAGCTTGAAGTCCCTCTGATTGCTTGAAGTATTTTTCAGAAGCTTCCAAAGTTAATTTAATAGTAATTTTACAAGAGTTTTTGCATCCAAGTGAGAAAAAAATTCATAATTCCAGTTCTGAGCTTGAAACCCATCCGCGGTTTGTCTTGTTTAATAGAAAGATCTACTCAATAAATCCTAAAAGTTTAAAGTTCCTCTGATTGCTTGAAGTATTTTTCAGAAGCTTCCAAAGGTGATTTAATAGAAGTTTTACAAAATTTTTTTGCATCCGAGTGAGAAAAAAATTCATGAATCCAGTTCTGAGCCTGAGATTTATCCGCGTTTTGTCTTGTTTTATATGCAGACCCTACTCAATAAATCCTGAAAGTTTGAAGTCCCTCTGATTGCTTGAAGTATTTTTCAGAAGCTTCCAAAGGTGATTTATTAGAAATTTTATAAGATTTTTTTGCATCTAAGTGATAAAAAATTCCTAATTTCAGTTCTGAGCCTGAGATCCATTCGAGGTTTTTTTTTTGATAAAAAGACCCTACCCAATAAATTCTGGAAGTTTGAGGTCCCTCTGATTGCTTGAAGTATTTTTCAGCAGCCTCCAAAAGTGATTTAATAGAAATTTTATAAGATCTTTTGCATCCAAGTGAGAAAAAAATTCATAATTCCAGTTCTGAGCCTGAAACCCATCCGCGGTTTGTCTTGTTTGATAGAAAGATCCTACTCAATAAATCCTAAAAGTTTAAAGTCCCTCTGATTGCTTGAAGTATTTTCCAGAAGCTTCCAAAGGTGATTTAATAGAAATTTTATAAGATTTTTTGCATGTAAGTGAGAAAAAAATCATAATTCCAGTTCTGAGTCTGAAATCCATTCGCGGTTTGTTTCTTTTGATAAAAAGACTCTACTTAATTAATCCTGAAAGTTTGAATTCCCTCTGGTTGCTTAAAGTATTTTTCAGAAGCTTCCAATTGTGATTTAATAGAAATTTTACAAGATTTTTTTGCATCTAAGTGATAAAAAATTCATAATTCCAGTTCTCAGCCTAAGATTCAGCCGAGGTTTTTCTTGTTTGATGGAAATACCCTACTCAATAAATCCTGAAAGTTTGGAGTCTTTCTAATTGCTTTAAGTATTTTTCAGAAGCTTCCAATTGTGATTTAATAGAAATTTTACAAGATTTTTTTGCATCTAAGTGATAAAAAATTCATAATTCCAGTTCTCAGCCTAAGATTCAGCCGAGGTTTGTCTTGTTTGATGGAAATACCCTACTCAATAAATCCTGAAAGTTTGGAGTCTTTCTAATTGCTTTAATTTTTCAGAAGCTTCCAATTGTGATTTAATAGAAATTTTACAAGATTTTTTTGCATCTAAGTGATAAAAGAATCATAATTTCAGTTCTCGGCCTAAGATCCATTCTCGGTTTGTTTTGTTTGATAAATAGACGCTACTCAATTAATTCTGAAAGTTTGAAATCCCTCTGACTGCTTGAAGTATTTTTCAGAAGCTTCCAAAGGTGATTTGATATAAATTTTACAAGATTTTTTCGCATCTAAGTGAGAAAGAATTCATAATTCCAGTTCTCAGTCTGGGATCCTTCCTGGGGTTTGTCTTGTTTGATAAAAAGATCCTACTCAATAAATCCTGGAAGTTTGAAGTCCCTTTGATTGCTTGAAGTATTTTTCAGAAGGTTTCAAATGTGATTTAATAGAAATTTTACAACACTTTTTTGCATCTAAGTGAAAAAAAAAATACATGATTCCAGTTCTGAGCCTGAGATCCATTCGTGGTTTGTTCTGTTGATAAAAAGACCCTACTCAATAAATCCTGAAAGTTTGGAGTCCCTCTGATTGCTTGAAGTATTTTTCAGAAGCAACCAAAGTTAATTTAATAGAAATTTCACAAGATTTTTCACATCTAAGTGAAAAAAAATCATAATTCCAGTTCTGAGCTTGAGATTAGGATTCGGCAATACTGTAAAAAAAAACCCTATTCTCCCAGAATAGAGCGCATCTCGTAATTTTTTCTTGTTTTTGAGATACCTACACCTACTCACCTGCAAAATGTGTCAGTTTATTTAAGGACATTCTGTATAATAATAATTTCTGGAAGTCTATGAGTAGCTTACTACCTTCTTTAATTAAAAATACTTTATGGCTACTGTTTATTCACCAAAAACAAATTATTTCCTGGGGTTTCTAGTCTAATTTCAAAAATTTCAGGTATAGCTACCGCTTTGCCAAGAGCAAATGATAATTAATAATTATTGCCTGCGGTCTCTAAGTAATTTTTTTAATTGAAAATATCTAATTTGTTGCTACTGCTTCATCAAAATTGCAAATTACCCTTAAGTGATCTTTAATTTTTCTCAGTGATTGTAACAACAACCGATAAATCTGAAATTTCGCTAAATTGATGTCCAAATTTCTAAAAAACTTTGAAGAATAAACAAAACATTGGAACCATGATTGTTTCGATTTTCCGGGATTATTCCTTCTTTTATCGGCAAGTTGAATTATGCCACGTGTGCCATTTCAGATCTCAGTTGGCCATTCCTCGGTAATAACAGAAGCAATTCGTTTGTTGCTGGTTTCGGCATATTTTTCCTCGTCACCAAAAGTAACTGGGAAAGCAGCATTGTACTATTAAATAATTTTTAGTGTCACATATTTGTCAAACTATGAATAAAATGATTGATGGTACAATTAGTCCAGAAGATTATTATGAATGATTTTTATCCGAGATACTTTTGGGGACGATGGTGCCTCAATTGTGCATCTCACTCTTGGAGCTCATTGCGACACTATTCCTGCTGCTTCTGATGATTCAGCTCAGTGCATCGGAATGCGAAATAGCTTGATGACATTGGAAGCAACTCTTGGTTCCATAGCTACTAACCCAAACTTAATAATAGCTTGTGATTCTTCTGCAAAATTGTCTGAAATGCGTCAATGAAATTATTACAAGGTAACATTAATCGATTACCTCATCAGACCAAGATGGTCCAGATAACCTGATGCAAAGAAAATCGTATGAACTTTAAACTACACTCAGGCACCATCACCTTGCGTTACGCAATTTTGACGTTGGGAGATTACGTTGTGACAACCATGCGGCGACACGCGTGTGAAGTTAGCACCCGATTCTCAGCAACGATTTTTCAGGAAAAGCGCATTAGCGCCAGCGGTGGTTGATCAATTTTCGTATTTTGGACAAAGGCAATGATGTGACTTTTTGTTTCTTCTTCAAGTTTTTTCAAATAAAAGTTAGAATAAGTTTCACGGTAAATCACTGTTCACTGATAAAAAAATTCTTTGCGATAAAAAATATTCTTCTTGTAGGAAAGCCTCAACAAATATTAGAGTCACACGTCATTTTTATCATAAACGGATACAATACAAAATACAAATAAAATTCGCATGGGAAAATTAATGAAATAGAAACATCTTTCTGAATTTTTACTGATAGAAAATTTCCTACCGATGAAAAATTTTTCCCTTGTGGATATTATGATAGCCTACCCTCATAACTTCATTTTAAAACAAAAATTAGAGTGACACATCTTCTAGTTTTCGCAAAAAAAAATATTGTTTTGTGTCATATTAATTCCGTGTTTGGGAACATCTTCTTGAATTTTCACTGATAGAAAATTTCCTACCGATGAAAAATTTTTCTCTTGTGGATATTATGATAGCCTACCCTCATAACTTCATTTTAAAACAAAAATTAGAGTGACACATCTTCTAGTTTTCGCAAAAAAAAAAATATTGTTTTGTGTCATATTAATTCCGTGTTTGGGAACATCTTCTTGAATTTTCACTGATAGAAAATTTCCTACCGATGAAAAATTTTTCCCTTGTGGATATTATGATAGCCTACACTCATAACTTCATTTTAAAACAAAAATTAGAGTGACACATCTTCTAGTTCTCGCAAAAAAAAATATTGTTTTGTGTCATATTGATTCCGTGTTTGGGAACATCTTCTTGAATTTTCACTGATAGAAAATTTCCTACCGATGAAAAATTTTTCCCTTGTGGATATTATGATAGCCTACACTCATAACTTCATTTTAAAACAAAAATTAGAGTGACACATCTTCTAGTTTTCGCAAAAAAAAATATTGTTTTGTGTCATATTGATTCCGTGTTTGGGAACATCTTCTTGAATTTTCACTGATAGAAAATTTCCTACCGATGAAAAATTTTTCCCTTGTGGATATTATGATAGCCTACACTCATAACTTCATTTTAAAACAAAAATTAGAGTGACACATCTTCTAGTTTTCGCAAAAAAAAATATTGTTTTGTGTCATATTGATTCCGTGTTTGGGAACATCTTCTTGAATTTTCACTGATAGAAATTTTCCTACCGATGAAAAATTTTTCCCTTGTGGATATTATGATAGCCTACACTCATAACTTCATTTTAAAACAAAAATTAGAGTGACACATCTTCTAGTTTTCGCAAAAAAAAATATTGTTTTGTGTCATATTGATTCCGTGTTTGGGAACATCTTCTTGAATTTTCACTGATAGAAAATTTCCTACCGATGAAAAATTTTTCCCTTGTGGATATTATGATAGCCTACACTCATAACTTCATTTTAAAACAAAAATTAGAGTGACACATCTTCTAGTTTTCGCAAAAAAAAATATTGTTTTGTGTCATATTGATTCCGTGTTTGGGAACATCTTCTTGAATTTTCACTGATAGAAAATTTCCTACCGATGAAAAATTTTTCCCTTGTGGATATTATGATAGCCTACACTCATAACTTCATTTTAAAACAAAAATTAGAGTGACACATCTTCTAGTTTTCGCAAAAAAAAATATTGTTTTGTGTCATATTGATTCCGTGTTTGGGAACATCTTCTTGAATTTTCACTGATAGAAAATTTCCTACCGATGAAAATTTTTTCCCTTATGGATATTATGATAGCCTACCCTCATAACTTCATTTTAAAACAAAAATTAGAGTGACACATCTTCTAGTTTTCGCAAAAAAAAATATTGTTTTGTGTCATATTGATTCCGTGTTTGGGAACATCTTCTTGAATTTTCACTGATAGAAAATTTCCTACCGATGAAAAATTTTTCCCTTGTGGATATTATGATAGCCTACACTCATAACTTCATTTTAAAACAAAAATTAGAGTGACACATCTTCTAGTTTTCGCAAAAAAAAATATTGTTTTGTGTCATATTGATTCCGTGTTTGGGAACATCTTCTTGAATTTTCACTGATAGAAAATTTCCTACCGATGAAAAATTTTTCCCTTGTGGATATTATGATAGCCTACACTCATAACTTCATTTTAAAACAAAAATTAGAGTGACACATCTTCTAGTTTTCGCAAAAAAAAATATTGTTTTGTGTCATATTGATTCCGTGTTTGGGAACATCTTCTTGAATTTTCACTGATAGAAAATTTCCTACCGATGAAAAATTTTTCCCTTGTGGATATTATGATAGCCTACACTCATAACTTCATTTTAAAACAAAAATTAGAGTGACACATCTTCTAGTTTTCGCAAAAAAAAATATTGTTTTGTGTCATATTGATTCCGTGTTTGGGAACATCTTCTTGAATTTTCACTGATAGAAAATTTCCTACCGATGAAAAATTTTTCCCTTGTGGATATTATGATAGCCTACACTCATAACTTCATTTTAAAACAAAAATTAGAGTGACACATCTTCTAGTTTTCGCAAAAAAAAATATTGTTTTGTGTCATATTGATTCCGTGTTTGGGAACATCTTCTTGAATTTTCACTGATAGAAAATTTCCTACCGATGAGAAATTTTTCCCTTGTGGATATTATGATAGCCTACCCTCATAGATTCATTTTAAAACAAAAATTAGAGTGACACATCTTCTAGTTTTCGCAAAATAAATATTGTTTTGTGTCATATTGATTCCGTGTTTGGGAACATCTTCTTGAATTTTCACTGATAGAAAATTTCCTACCGATGAAAAATTTTTCCCTTGTGGATATTATGATAGCCTACACTCATAACTTCATTTTAAAACAAAAATTAGAGTGACACATCTTCTAGTTTTCGCAAAAAAAAATATTGTTTTGTGTCATATTGATTCCGTGTTTGGGAACATCTTCTTGAATTTTCACTGATAGAAAATTTCCTACCGATGAAAAATTTTTCCCTTGTGGATATTATGATAGCCTACACTCATAACTTCATTTTAAAACAAAAATTAGAGTGACACATCTTCTAGTTTTCGCAAAAAAAAATATTGTTTTGTGTCATATTGATTCCGTGTTTGGGAACATCTTCTTGAATTTTCACTGATAGAAAATTTCCTACCGATGAAAAATTTTTCCCTTGTGGATATTATGATAGCCTACACTCATAACTTCATTTTAAAACAAAAATTAGAGTGACACATCTTCTAGTTTTCGCAAAAAAAAATATTGTTTTGTGTCATATTGATTCCGTGTTTGGGAACATCTTCTTGAATTTTCACTGATAGAAAATTTCCTACCGATGAAAAATTTTTCCCTTGTGGATATTATGATAGCCTACACTCATAACTTCATTTTAAAACAAAAATTAGAGTGACACATCTTCTAGTTTTCGCAAAAAAAAATATTGTTTTGTGTCATATTGATTCCGTGTTTGGGAACATCTTCTTGAATTTTCACTGATAGAAAATTTCCTACCGATGAAAAATTTTTCCCTTGTGGATATTATGATAGCCTACACTCATAACTTCATTTTAAAACAAAAATTAGAGTGACACATCTTCTAGTTTTCGCAAAAAAAAATATTGTTTTGTGTCATATTGATTCCGTGTTTGGGAACATCTTCTTGAATTTTCACTGATAGAAAATTTCCTACCGATGAAAAATTTTTCCCTTGTGGATATTATGATAGCCTACACTCATAACTTCATTTTAAAACAAAAATTAGAGTGACACATCTTCTAGTTTTCGCAAAAAAAAATATTGTTTTGTGTCATATTGATTCCGTGTTTGGGAACATCTTCTTGAATTTTCACTGATAGAAAATTTCCTACCGATGAAAAATTTTTCCCTTGTGGATATTATGATAGCCTACACTCATAACTTCATTTTAAAACAAAAATTAGAGTGACACATCTTCTAGTTTTCGCAAAAAAAAATATTGTTTTGTGTCATATTGATTCCGTGTTTGGGAACATCTTCTTGAATTTTCACTGATAGAAAATTTCCTACCGATGAAAAATTTTTCCCTTGTGGATATTATGATAGCCTACACTCATAACTTCATTTTAAAACAAAAATTAGAGTGACACATCTTCTAGTTTTCGCAAAAAAAAATATTGTTTTGTGTCATATTGATTCCGTGTTTGGGAACATCTTCTTGAATTTTCACTGATAGAAAATTTCCTACCGATGAAAAATTTTTCCCTTGTGGATATTATGATAGCCTACACTCATAACTTCATTTTAAAACAAAAATTAGAGTGACACATCTTCTAGTTTTCGCAAAAAAAAATATTGTTTTGTGTCATATTGATTCCGTGTTTGGGAACATCTTCTTGAATTTTCACTGATAGAAAATTTCCTACCGATGAAAAATTTTTCCCTTGTGGATATTATGATAGCCTACACTCATAACTTCATTTTAAAACAAAAATTAGAGTGACACATCTTCTAGTTTTCGCAAAAAAAAATATTGTTTTGTGTCATATTGATTCCGTGTTTGGGAACATCTTCTTGAATTTTCACTGATAGAAAATTTCCTACCGATGAAAAATTTTTCCCTTGTGGATATTATGATAGCCTACACTCATAACTTCATTTTAAAACAAAAATTAGAGTGACACATCTTCTAGTTTTCGCAAAAAAAAATATTGTTTTGTGTCATATTGATTCCGTGTTTGGGAACATCTTCTTGAATTTTCACTGATAGAAAATTTCCTACCGATGAAAAATTTTTCCCTTGTGGATATTATGATAGCCTACACTCATAACTTCATTTTAAAACAAAAATTAGAGTGACACATCTTCTAGTTTTCGCAAAAAAAAATATTGTTTTGTGTCATATTGATTCCGTGTTTGGGAACATCTTCTTGAATTTTCACTGATAGAAAATTTCCTACCGATGAAAAATTTTTCCCTTGTGGATATTATGATAGCCTACACTCATAACTTCATTTTAAAACAAAAATTAGAGTGACACATCTTCTAGTTTTCGCAAAAAAAAAATATTGTTTTGTGTCATATTAATTCCGTGTTTGGGAACATCTTCTTGAATTTTCACTGATAGAAAATTTCCTACCGATGAAAAATTTTTCCCTTGTGGATATTATGATAGCCTACACTCATAACTTCATTTTAAAACAAAAATTAGAGTGACACATCTTCTAGTTTTCGCAAAAAAAAATATTGTTTTGTGTCATATTGATTCCGTGTTTGGGAACATCTTCTTGAATTTTCACTGATAGAAAATTTCCTACCGATGAAAAATTTTTCCCTTGTGGATATTATGATAGCCTACACTCATAACTTCATTTTAAAATAAAAATTAGAGTGACACATCTTCTAGTTTTCGCAAAAAAAAATATTGTTTTGTGTCATATTGATTCCGTGTTTGGGAACATCTTCTTGAATTTTCACTGATAGAAAATTTCCTACCGATGAAAAATTTTTCCCTTGTGGATATTATGATAGCCTACACTCATAACTTCATTTTAAAACAAAAATTAGAGTGACACATCTTCTAGTTTTCGCAAAAAAAAATATTGTTTTGTGTCATATTGATTCCGTGTTTGGGAACATCTTCTTGAATTTTCACTGATAGAAAATTTCCTACCGATGAAAATTTTTTCCCTTGTGGATATTGTGAAAGCCTACCCTCATAACTTCATTTTAAAACAAAAATTAGAGTGACACATCTTCTAGTTTTCGCAAAAAAAAATATTGTTTTGTGTCATATTGATTCCGTGTTTGGGAACATCTTCTTGAATTTTCACTGATAGAAAATTTCCTACCGATGAAAAATTTTTCCCTTGTGGATATTATGATAGCCTACACTCATAACTTCATTTTAAAACAAAAATTAGAGTGACACATCTTCTAGTTTTCGCAAAAAAAAATATTGTTTTGTGTCATATTGATTCCGTGTTTGGGAACATCTTCTTGAATTTTCACTGATAGAAAATTTCCTACCGATGAGAAATTTTTCCCTTGTGGATATTATGATAGCCTACCCTCATAGATTCATTTTAAAACAAAAATTAGAGTGACACATCTTCTAGTTTTCGCAAAATAAATATTGTTTTGTGTCATATTGATTCCGTGTTTGGGAACATCTTCTTGAATTTTCACTGATAGAAAATTTCCTACCGATGAAAAATTTTCCCCTTGTAGATTTTATAACAGCCTACCCTTATAACTTCATTTTAAATAAAACTTAGAGTGACCCTTCTTCTAATTTTGAATTTTTTTAAAATTATTTTGTGGCATATTGATTTCGTGTTTGAAAACATCTTCTTGAAGGGAAAATTATAGAAAAATGTTTTTATAGGTACCTACCCTTTTGTGAAAAAAAAAATCGAATCAAGAAAAAAAAATATGTATATTGAATTGACCCCAATTACCGCTGGCGGTAATGCGTTTCTCCTGAAAAATCGTTGCTGAGAATCGTGTGCTAACTTCACACGCGTTGCGGCGACCGTAATCTGGCATAGTAATCTAACATAGCTGAGATTGTACTGGTGGGGTCAGATCAAATCACGTATGATTTAGTGACGAACATGTGCGTATTTGGTGCTGATGATTCTATGCTCGGCGTTAATATTTTTGATTTGATAAATTTTTTTGATACGGTGGAGCACAGAAAAATTACGAGTCAAATCATTCAATCCGGTCTGTTTAAGGAGCTTCAATTTCCAATAAGATATTGTTGGATACTTAAATTCTTTTCGTTTGTCTGTCATACTTATAGTGTGAGGACTGTGTGTGTGTAGCAATTTAGAGAAATGCCAAAAGTGAAGTTATTATTTTTCGAATTTGAAAACAAGGTACCTTGACGCTGTAAACTAATGTGCGACGTTTGATCATACTTAAATCGATTGTCGAATAAATGGAATCTATTCGCCGTTGGGTCGTGACGGCAATTCGACTTCACAAGAAGATTTACCATTACAACATTAGCCGGATGTCGCTATGTTACTTCAAAACAACGGTTGTAAATTAGTCGGGTAGCAGACATAGGGTACAGTTTATTAGATGTTGTAACCACAACGTCTGACAAACGGCAGAGCAGAGGAAGTTTGGTAATCGCCAAAATGCTACTTGATGGAAAAAATGTGGAAAAGGAAACTTCACCTGAGAGATAAAATACAATTACATGTTTTCAGACTCAACAGGAAGGGATAAGCGAGCAGTCAGTGGAAGTGGGGAACAGTTATCATAATCGACAGAGTATTATCTTTGAATTCTCATTCATCTTGGCACAAATTAATTTAGTTTGCAACCATACCTATTAGAGTGAAGAAGTCCAATTGAACTGAATAATCTGGCCGAAAGTATTTGGACACAAAAAGCAACAAAAGTACTGATCATTATCACCATCCAACTCATGTTCCTACATTGACTAAGTAGAAAGTGGGAGAACAACAAAAATATTGCACAAATAACTACATAGACACTATGCTTATCATCACTCTTCAATTTTGATGAAAAGGGGATTACTGAAATTAATAAACATTAATAATTCTGCGTTTAAACGTTGTAAAATTCTCCATGCATGCATGACTGGGAAATCCAAACCCGTATCGCAAAACCATTAAAAGTATTCGAGTATTCGAAGTCGTTTTTCACAAATGGATAAAGAAATTAGTACGCTCCTGCTATCCAGGAACAAATCGTGTAGCGTCATCCTGGAAAGCTGCGTGGGAAGAAAAAGTAATTCACGCCTAATGTAAACGAAATAAATCGAATGAAAAAGTTATGAGTTTACACTAAACTCATTCATAGAATGCGTTCTCTCTCCGCCATCGTATCGTTCTATTTTCAAAACCGGGTGCAGACGAATTATAAACTTAAGTGGCCCGAAATAGATTTCAAATTTTTATATTATAATCGAGCATGAGCATGAAGTAGTCCAGAGCTTTACTGTTCTTTCGGGATCTCGATTCTTGAAAACTGTAAGAGTGGAAATTCTTAGAAAACCTTTCTATTTTATCCCCGAAAGGTATCAAAACTAGAAAAAGGTAGGTATATCATTTTGGTTTAACTCTCACATTTGAAATTAATAATAATATAAGCCATCACAAGCAATCATTTATCATCATAAACCATTCTAACTCATTTCTCTTTAGAGACCGTGAAACAAGGGGGTAAAAAGAAGGTTCCATAAAAATAAATAACCCTATTAGAAGTCTGGTGTGTGTGTGTGTGAGTTTAAAAGTCTAGACCGCCATTTGGTGTTTCGTCACCCAAAACTTTTTCTTGGCGTTTTTAGACGCCGGTTTTATAAATAGGAATTCCGCTATGTAGGTACATTTTACGCTTATTAACTAATCAAATTACGTAACAAATTGCCGATTATGTTTGCGTTAGATTATGTTACAGGGCGTCTACGAAACAATATATCAGGGTAATTGATTTTTATGTAATATGAGAGTGGAGGGTATATTTTTAGGCCGTTGCTAAGACATACTACTTCAAAATCTTTTCTTCTGGGGACTAATATTTGGTTTGTTATAGAGTTCTAAAAATTTGGGCTATAATCCTAGATTTTATTCTAAAACTTTTAAGTTTGGCCCGACAAGTTAAGTATAGTTCTCATGAAGAGATTATCGCGTCGGTGGCAGGCCATCATCGCGGACGTTACGAAAGAGACCAAAACCGCAACCCAGACAAAGGGGCAACTGCAACAAAAACAAAGGACGGTTTCCCGGAATCTGGAGTCTAGACGGGCTCTGCTCTGCTGCGAGCGCGGACCAGACACAACCGGGCCTGATAAGATAGCGGTCTGGGGCGGGCGGTGCACCATCAGGGGTTCGGTCTAGGTCTGGGGCCCCAGAGTGCACCGTCGCCTGCATACTACTGCTGCTTACGATATGCACTTGAAACCGCAATCAGACGGATTAACTGCACGACGAAGACCCAGTGTCAATTCGACTGAATATCAATAATTTACTTATAGTACCAATACAATAATTATTATCATAACTGAAATGTAACGTTGAAGGGGGTAGATGAAGCGGTTCATGTATAATTTTTCTCGGTACCAACCCTGAGAGAGTTTGCTCAGAGGTTTTTGGTTTGGCTTCAGTTTTAGGTTAGTTATAAGACATCTTAGATATAGGGAATAATATTGTATCTACTTGCTTTCAAGAATTTATTATTCAACTATCATGGAGCAACTGAATAGGATTTAAGTATAGATATAACAACAAGCCGTTATCACAAGTTGCATTTTAAAATGCGATTCGATCACATTCTTGTGCATACCGTGTAGAGTTCCCACTGGCTGGGCAAATTTTGTCATAACATGTAAGCATTATTAGCCAGCAAAAATAAGACTTTTGTAATAAAATAACAGTATGTATGTCCTACAAATCAATACTAGTAATCGATCCCTGTATACCCGAAGACTGAAAAATTCGGCGAGTTTGGCCTTGAAAAAATAATCTTGCCGCACTCAGAGAAAATTTCGTTATCACAACCAGAAATATGTATGATGCATGATATAGGCACAACCACACATACAAGGTGGGCCAATGAAAACTTTCCACCCCAATTTTTTGGACTTGAAATGAAAATCTGGACAAACTCTCGGACACGTCGGTTTTTGATTTGAGGGGGACTCATTTTTCAGTTTTGTTCACCCCTGTAGCTTCAACCCTCTAGCTGGGGGGAGAACAACCCTCCAAATTTGAATAGAGGATAGGGGTCGTGTCATACCTCTTTTTAAAGGTTGTTACGGGATGATTTTTCCCGCACCAAAATAAAAGGAAATAAGCTTATTCGCCTCTCTGAATAGCATACCTTCCTCAAGCCACTGTTTTCTATCCGATAATTGTGGTCACACTTTTCATTAAACTTTTCATTCTTCCCAGAATTATTAAGTTAGAGGTTTAATAATGGAATTGATTTCCTTTTGGTAGGGTTAAAATAAATAGTCAGTTAATTTATTAATAAATAAAATAAATTTACATTGGAACAGCTGATTGTCTGATCCGAGTAGATTGACTAGATTGACAGCGCTCCAAATAGGGTCAGTGACCGGTACTAACTTAATTTGAATAAGTACCATGCACCAACTACCATCAAAATCCCCAGTACCTTCCAACTTGGAGTTTTGACAGAGACTTTTTAAAGGACATTGCAGGGACAAGCAGAGGTCATTCAGGTCGAGGACTTTCCACGATTAAGTGTTCGGGAAAATTCCTCAGGCACATTTTGCCGATTTTCTGAGTTGTCTAGTTATCGCTCATAGATCTAGGGTGGCTAATCCGTTATTTTAGCACCCAATCGCCTTGTGCGGATTTTTTTTGTGAGTCGAAAAAGAGCAACGTGACCAATTGTTTGTTCCTAAAGGCCAAAGTAATTTTGGTAAGTGGTTTTTCTTATTAATCTTCTCTGTGTTTCTCTATTGCCTGTGTAAAAGCATAATTTTCTGTTAATTATACGGTTAAATTCCGAATATCGGACATACCTACCTATATTGCTCCACGCCCTGTCTCATAACGTCCATTTGTTTCAGGCCTTTATTCATCACCTTTAGAAGTTACACTTTAATCTTCACCTTTAGACGTTAGGCTTTATTCGTCACCTTTTGTTCGTCACGCTTAGTCCTTAACTTGAGTAAAGAGTTAGACGTTGAGTTTACTGTATATTTCAAGTAGTACCTCCAATCTTCAGCCTCCTCTAGACAATTGGAAGCCTTAGTGACTCCTAGTTACTGAACTTCAGTGCCCAGGGCCAGTTGTTTCTTGTCGCGATCCTGATCCAGTTCCAGGCCATCGGAAACATTGGGAGATATTGATTCAATCCTTCAGGTTCCCCCTCAAGAGGTTTAGGGACTACTCAGGTTTGATAATTGTGTTGTATTGTCTTAATATCAAACCTTACCAACCCCTTGTTGGAGTAAATCACCACAACAACGCAGTTCTACAACAATATTAAATTATCCTTCAGATTAGATGTTGTTATTTTAGTTTCAATTAATTATTACCTTTATTATATGAAATTTACCATTCAGGTTATGTACTGTTAGGTACTTCAATTTTAAGTATTTATCTATACCTTCTATATTATTCCATAATATTAAATTTGCCCCTCAGGCTATTTATTGTTACTTCAACTTTAATTATTGATCTATATTTCTCTAATAACTATCCCATGAATACATGCTGCACTGAATACAGGAAATACTTGTACACTGGGGTTAAATGGCCATTTACGAAGGTACTGCATTTAGTAAGCTTGTCTATTGATCATTTATATTTCAGATATTATTGCTGTTAATTGTTATACTTTTTATTTCTTTATTTAGGGACTCAAGTTGAGTGTAATTAATCATTATTGTAAATTCTATTTTAAGAACATATGGTTAGACGATTTCTTTTCTTGTTCTGTTCTGGTTCCAGTGTAAATAATTTTCAGTGTTCTAGGGCGGTCGGAAAACCCACTCCGAAGCTGCTCTGGAATCAAACCTGTCTTGTTCTGGTTCTAATTAAAACCCGTACCTGATTGTAGCAAAGCGTTTCACTTTTGTCCTTCCTTCTTGTTTACGTTTATATTCCAGGTTCTGCTGCTATAGGTCCGTAGAAGTTTCCTGCTTTCGTTATATCGGTTGATTTCGTGTACTACAGGGAAAAAGCAGGTGGCGCTCTATATTTAGTTATTGTAATTGACCCACATCCCTCTCCGCATTGGAAGCTAGTCGGCAACCCTTTACACGTTTCTAGATTTCAGCCACCAACCAACCCTCTCTTTCTATATTTTTGTTTTTGTCTTAGTTACCCGTTCACTTTAGTCACTCCCTCAAAGTTCATTATTTACTTCTCCCTCGCGTTTTGCGGGTAAAAAAGTGGCAGTGTCTGTTATGCCACGTAGCAAGGTCTCATTGAGTTCCTCATGACCCTAGAATTTCGTCTCATTATTTTTATCCGTAACGAAATGCTTGTCAAAATCTTGGAAATAGACTATAGTTTCAGTAGAAGTAAAAGCGAAACTTACCTCCCTTAATAAAAATACTTACAATTTACAATTCACGTGTACACCTAATTAATAATAATAATAAAACAACTTTAATTGTAAGTATTTTTATTAGGGGGGTAAGTATCGCTTTTACTCCTACTAAAACGATGGTCTATTTCCAAGATTTTGACAAGCTGTCATTTCGTTATGGATAAAAATAATAAGACGAAATTCTAGAGTCAAAAAGAATTCGATAAAACCTTCAAAAAGAGGTATGACACGACCCCTGTTCCCTATTCAAATTTGGGGTGTTGTTCTCCTCCCAGCTAGGGGGTTAAAGGTACAGGGGTGAAAAGAACTGAAAAACGGGTCCCCCCCAAATCAAAAACCGACGTGTCCGAGCGTTTTTTCAGATTTTCATTTCAAGTCCAAAAAATCGGGGTGGTATTGTTTTTTTCAACTAGATTATATTGCTCGTTTTACCAAAGCTGCATGCTTCTCATACATATAAATATTTTAGAAACAAAACCTACATAGTTATAAGTAAATTACACTTCAACACTGGATCTTGAAGAGATGCGTATTATGTAAACTTGAAAAATAGATCAACAACAATATTTGGAATATTCACTTACTTGGTTTAAAATCACTTTACAGCGAGCTTTAATAGTTCACGAGGTTCATGTTTAAGTTTACACTCAAATAAAATATATAGATGGGCTTTAGAAGGGGAATCAAATTGTTAAAAAATAAGAGAACGCAATCGTGAGAGAGAAACTATTCCTGGTTTCTGGCCATTTTGGAATTGAATTGGTGTGGTAGGGTGAAATAGCTTGCTTGCAGCCCGGTCTGTCTGAGGCCCGGGTACGTAAGATACTCCTAATCAAACGTGTTGTTAGAGCAACATGAACTTATGTCGATTCCACAAAATACACGGTCATATATACGGTAATGATATCGCTAAAGTGATTGACCCGTATCGGTATCGGAATCCCGCTTATACGGTATTGTTTCGGTAGCTGGATTTTATATAATTGAACCAAAAATAGCCTATTATTGCCATCACAACATTATGTTTTTAGCAGTTGTTTATATTTGTTTTGACTATATTTTTATTTAACAATCTATACTTAAACTTTGTTTCACGAGGGTTCAAACTTTTTGCCTTCCTTTTTTAATGAATAGAAATTGACTGAAACAAAGCAATGACGTCAAAAGCGTTCGTCGGTTCTTAAACCAGAAGTCATTCATTTTAATTTGTCAAAAAAATTGAATGTGTCATATGAATAAATCTACGACAACCCTTTTTTTTTCAAGTGTTGGCGTGTTCGATGTCAAAAGTATGAAATCTCGTGAAACGATCTGTAGTTACCTCAGCAATAATATATTTGTGATTCAAAACTCATAATGTCAACAATAACTTAATTGTTATTCTACCTATTTAATATATTTTTTTGAATCTGCATTAGGTACTTTATATTTTGGTATTGCAACAATAATATGATTGCTATACGTAAATGAGGCGGTGCCACTGATCCATCGGACTACTTCACTGCTCTTTACTGCATCTTAGAATTCTTCAACAGTAACAACCTTCTAAACAAAAATCAGTTTGGCTTTAAACAACAGAAGAGCATGGAAGATACAAATTTTCAATTTATGGTGGATCATTCTTAATTCTTTATACGATGTTTTGTAACTTTTCGCAAGCATTTGATTGCGTCAGTAATAGGATGCCGCTGCTGAAGCTTGACATAGCTTTCGTAGACTATGGATTAAGCCCTATCTTTCTGAAAAGGTTCAATGAGTATCTACTAATGGCAAAACCTCAGATAAACAAATTCTTTCTCTTCTTCTTCTTCTTCATCGGCCTTCATTTTTCCACTCCTGAACGTAGGTCTCTCTTATCCGTTTCCATGCCTCTCTATCTTGTGCTGTTTGGAACCATTTTTTCTTCTAACATATAGCTCAGCTTGCCAAACGCTGCCCATGCAAGTCTTTTGCTAGGTTTTATTTCAACAGTTTGGTTCTCTTTTCCAATTTTAATAGTATGCCCCAAGTAGACATATTTATCGACGTTTTCTAAAGTCGTTTCGTCTATTGTTACAATATCTTCCATAGCGCTGATTATCTTTAGTTTTAGAAAGGTTCATTCTCAAGCCGACTTTTCTCGATGCTTCATTCAGTTGGCTCAACATATCTTTGAGTTAGGTCATGTATGTCGCTACTTATGAGGACGATATTGTCAGCGAACTATAGGTGGTTTAGAAAAATTCCGTTCACATTGACACCTCTAGCCTACCAAGACAGTGTTTTGAATATGTTCTCTAACGCCAAATTAAACAGTTTGGGAGATATGGTGGCTCCCTGGCGCACACCTTCCCCAATTCTTATTTTATCTGTTGTCAGGTTTCCATTTATTTTGATATGAAAGGTGGCATTTTGATATATGTATTTAAGGAGTTTTGTATATCGGGAATCAATTCTAGCATCGTCCATGGGTTGCAGGAAAGCCCATAGGTATCTCAATGGAGTCAAATGCCTTACAAAAACCTACGAATGTTAAATGTAGAGGTATGTTATATTCAGTTGTTATTATTTCTATTGATGTTCTTACTGCCTGAAGGTGGTCGACAGTACTATAACTATTTCGAAACCCTGCCTGTTCTACTGGTTGGTAAGTATTTAACTTGTTGGCGAGTATGATAGTGATAATCTTAGTAAGAAGTTTATATAGGTGAGATTAAAGGCTGATTAGTCGGTAGTCTCTATGTCGGTGTTATCACCTTTCTTGAAAAGTAGAACTAATTCTACGTTATGCCACGCGTCAGGTACTGTTCCCTCATTAAGGCATTTGTTGAGAAGTATCTGTAGAATTTCCTCCATAATGCTTCCACTCATTTTCAGCATTTCACACTTGATTCTGTCTTCCTCTGGGCTTTTCCTGTTTTTCATTTGTTTTAGGCTGTATGTATCTCTTGCTCTGTTACCTATACCCGGGATGTCTTCTGACCCAGCGTTGCAGATAGTATTTTATGCTGCTGCCGCTGCGTTTGGAGCTTTTGGATTAGTTGCGGTGGAAGTATAAAGACAAGTATGGAATGCATGGATATGATCAATAATAGAGATTAAATTACCTTGTTGGTCACTTATTTTGGTCATTCTGTGTTTTCCCGTGCATAGTTATTTTCGATTTTAGAACTCTCATATTTGTGTTCGTCTCTATAGCATTTTCAATTAGTTTAGTGTTGTGGCTTGGAATGTGTTTTCTCACCTTTTTGCTAATCGTCTGGTTAAGTTCTTGGTATTCTGGTATATTTCAGTGTGTCCGGCTGTAATTTATGGTTTTTATTGCCCATACCTTTCGTGCAAATTTTCTTCACAGCAGTGCGTATGTCATTAACCATTTTCTCATTCAACTTGTTGATATCCATTTCTTATAGAGTTTCGGTTGGTTCTAGTTTATTTTTCATTTCTCTTTGATATTCTTCATCCTCACAGTTTGCTTCTTTCGACTTTGTTACGTTAAAATTTTGCCCTAACGTAACTAAAGGTTTCGAATGAATTCAGTAATTAATTCAGTTATTTGTGAGGGTATTTATAAAGCTGTATACTTGAGGATTAATGTTTTTCAGTGATTGATAGGTTGCTCATTGAATTTTGCTAGATTTTTACCTTCTGTTTGGATGGAAAACAATATCTAGTTGTTGATTAAAGGTATATTTTTCAAGGTAATAATGAGTGAATTCTTTGGATTCAGATGACAGGGTAGTTTCAGGATAATAAAGCCCTACTGTTAGGATAGGAATCCACTTTATTTATCTTTCGAAAGTTTTCTAAAGGGCCCTAAATGTCGATGAAAAGGTTTGTTTACTTTCAAATAAATATCACTTGTCAACAAAAAATTCTGCAACAACACAAATCACTTTAGCACACTTTAAATCGATTTTCCACTCTTATTTCCTCTATTTTTCGCATTTTCGAAATGTTTATTTTCTCAAAATATAGTGGGGTTATAAGCCACTTGTGGATTCGTTTCGGGCAGCACTGTTGCCGACGTACTTGACCGCTGTGGGTAATAGGGTCACTGTAATTATTATAATCCCTAAACAGTCACTGGTCGTTTTGATAGATATTAGACCGAAGACTAGGTAGATACTGATTAATAACTTGTATAAGTGAAAAATTAGTGTTAATTGGTGTTAGGGCAGAGAATTTGATAACAACTTTGAGTTTTGTTGGTCATCATTGTGGTTTGGAGTGTTCCGTTTCAAGCTGATTGTGTTCCGTGCCAAACTGGGTGTTCCGTCTTCCTGGTCGAGATCGGAAATCTGGCACCAGAGGACATCTTAAAAAAAAAAATGAAATTCTAGAAATTTTTTCATATTGAGTTTACCTAATAAATCGCTGAAAAGGGATCGTTCTCTTTTGAATTCGCACGTTGAGCAAGCAACAAGTTTCTCGGCAGACTTTACCAGCGGTCCTCTTGGCAACGTTCCTTGGAATATCCACCTTTTTGTGGGATTTTGGAGACGCTGGAATTTCAAGTGGTTACTGGCTTAATTGGTTTTGGGGTGGAATCTTTGGATTTGGTCGTCCCCGTGTTTGTAAGCCAACCACACAGAATTTTTTGGAAACGAAGTCTACGCCATTTTGTTGGTTTGTCGTGTGAAGCACTAGAGCACGTTTGTTCAACTAGCCCAAATAAAATTGTAACCAGGGTTTTTAGGGTTTTCTGGATTGAATTTTAGTTAGATTAGGGTTCTACCTTTACCTTTGGGTTTTCTCTTTGACGGTTTGCTGGTCTCGAGGCTGAGGTGTCAAGAGTGCCTACAGCACTGAATTGAAACCTAAAATCACATTTTTAAGAGGGAAGTCTATGGAAGCTTATGGGTCTGTTATCAGGGCTGTGATGCTGTCAGGAGGCAGTTATGTAAATGGGTGTCTAAACTGCAGAGAGGACTACAAGGGGTGATGTACCCGTAAATTTATTAACATTTCTCAATTAATATTTTTAATTATTATTAATGGTATTTTCTTGTATTTACTTGGCATATTTCCAAGGTTGTTTTACTGCCTTAATTATTACAACAATGGGTGTGCAGTACCAATGATTTTTAATGTACTATATTTAAGGTGACATTTCGTACAAACCCGCCCCGGTATACCATGGTATAAGCGTGCACAGGTTTTAATTATTATTATCAACCTCTTTACTAATTATTTGTTCTCTCTTGTTTCCATTGAAGTAAGGTGGTTAAACATTTCATTGGTAAATATTGACTTTATTAGAGTGCCTTTTATAAGACCAATACAACTTGGTCCTTGCTACCTGTTGGTAATTTTGACATTTATAATATTATATATCTTATGGCATTTTATATATTGCCTTATATTGGTCTTTTGCAGTTTTGAACACATACCCCCCCATTTTATTAAATAGATTTTTAATAATTATTTTTAGATTGGACTCTTATTTTTTTATCCCTACTGACCTCAACCAAACTAAGGTAAAGTTGTTTTAAAGGATAGGTACATTGGGTAGGTACATTTTTATAGGAATTTTGGAGATCAGGGACTTTCTGGTTTAAGTCCGCGGATTGTATTTTATAAACCAGTGGCGCCCTATTAAGCTAACTTTTAATATTGAACCTACTCTCACACCACTGAGTAGCCGCGAGCACTTTGTTGCGCTGGCCGCATTCCTTAAGGGTGTCTTACCGTACCTAGGCCTATTGGGGTTCAATAATTCAGATTTAGTATTCAAACAGTTTAAGGGTAATTTTATGCGCAACAACTTTAAGATTAAAAACGAACGATGCTATAACCATCCAATGGTCACTACCCGTGTCAAACTGGTTGAATACTGTGAAACATTTGTGCAGATTTTTCTGCTATTGGCAAGTATGTAATCTATCTCGTTCTTGGTTTAGCCGTCTGGACTTCTCCACGTTAATTTCCTCTCTTTGGGTTTCAGGAAATAGCTATTCAGACAGTATAGGTTTTCTCCGTTTAGATATTCCAACTATTTTATTAAGTATAAGTTGTACTTATTATAACACCAACTACATATCCCCACGTGGGTTTCTTGTGCCCAGACCGAAACTTCCAATGTTTTCTGAATTGGCTTCGTTTTTTTGTCCGATTTTTGCATTGAGGTCACCACTCATAACTTTGTAGTGGCATAAACAAATTACCTATTCTAAAAGGCGTTCCTCAAGGCTCAGTACTGGTTCCGACAACTTTCCTCGTCTACATAAATGATCTACTAATCCTTTGGAGCATTTGCAGATGATCGCACCGCATAATGATCCCATGATGACCCTGCAGCTCTGCATAGTATGATTGCAACATATGTTGGGAAGATTAAAGCTAAGTGTGAAGTTAACCAACTGTCTGCCAATTTGTCAAAAACACATATTATGCTTAAGTTCAGAGACTCCACTTTGAAAAACATCCCCATTGACAAACGTCCGCTAAAAATATGCTACAGTGTTAAGGTCACTGTCAGAGAACTTGATAAGACTGTTGTTGCAAGTAGGGCTCAAACTTACTAATAGGTAGGTACTAGAACAGTTTGAACATGTCGGACTGATCTGCCAGAAAAAAACTACTTAGGCTGGGTTCGGTAATTGCATCTGCGAGCAAAATAAGCAAAATTTGACAGATGTCACGTGATTTGACACGTGGAAAAAGATAAATGATCACGTGACGTCCGTCAAAATTTGCTTTTTTTGCTCGTAGATGAAATTACCGAACCCAGCCTTAGTATAATTTCCTACCATAGCAACTAAATGTTTGTTGCTGGTTTAGCCTTGAATCTTTCAATTATTATAAGTACACAAAAAACTCTATCATGAAATAATTACAAATAAACTGGTGACACACATTCTATATACCAGGTCATTCCACCAACGATTTAAAAACAATAGCAAATCGCGATAAAACCAGACATTTTCCTGTTTAGGTAGCGGTTTCAAAATTACCACGTCTCGTTTGCTTTTTCATTGTGATTATTGAAATTAATTCCATTGCCATCCATAACTTTTGAATAATTTGCATTATAAAGTTTTCCACAACAAAAAATAGTAGCATAGTTGACCGTAGGTATACCGAGTGACCAAGAGATAACTGGCCAAACTCTAGCTCAACAATTTGGAATTTCGTATGCCAAAAACTTTACAAAACTCCTACATAAATCATTTTACTTCCGGTTTGACCGCTGCTTCATTTTATGTTTCTCTCCCTATATATTATTGTATCTTTGCATTCTATGGAAAATTTTAAAAACATTAGTTGGCACCATTGACGGATTATTTTTGTTTACTCATAACCAAATAGGCTTGTTCTAGACTCTGCTATTGGTCGACTAATTGGGGGGTCACCAAAATATTTTATATCTTATGTATTTTATCAATGTTCAAAATTAACTGCTATCTGCTTGAGTCCTTTTCATCTCTAGTCAAACTAATTGCACGTTTTCTAAAATGCAAAAGAAGATAATGAATTTTCAACCATTTGTCTAGGAATTAGGTACATCTATTTGTCACACCTATCAGACTTGTACCACTCTTTCGCAGCTAGTATAAACATTCATTTTTCCTGTACCACGTGCGACGACTACATAGAGAACTGACGAAAATATATATAGAGATTTTATGTCATTCACTATCTATAAAATTCTACTAAAATTAGTGATAAAGTTTTAATTCTATTTTAGTATTTTACCGTGTCAATTTTCAGGGGGTGGAACCCATAGCGTGAAATGACACGTGTCTGTGTTTAGTGTTGAGCTGATAACATCTTGGCGGTATGTCCTTCTATCAACGATCTCTATACTCCATTAGGAAGTGATGAAAGCAATGTCGGGAGCGATCTGAATTTTCTATATGCACGCTATTTTATTAAGGTCAGCTGGGTGTAATTAGAACCAAATTTAAACTTCGTAATGTTTTCATCTCTGACCATAAATATAGTTATGTATGTATAGTATGTTTGTTTCGATAATTTAATAAAGTTTACCATCTGTAAAAGTAGAAAAAATGGTGCAACCATTAGAAGCAATTCCATAGGCATCTTGAGCCTTCCAATTTCCTATCCTTCAATATAGTTATATAGCTGCTGAAAAGATAGGTATAAGCATAGACCCTAGTGACGTAACAGGAAGCGTAATGATAAGATTGCATTACCGTCTTATTTCACAAACCCTCTAGTAAAACTAGGCATATAGAAATGTCTTTGAGATAGAAGTCCTTCCAGTTAAATTTCTGTTTTTTCAAGATTTTTAAATTTTGGCAACGTTGATCCATGCACACAGAAAAAAAACCCAAGGCCGTAAGGACACGCACGTGCGAAGGCGTTTGCCGCACGTCGCGATCGAATTGTCAGTGGGTGTTGGGGAGGGCGGAAGTGCGGGGGTAACTTTCGTCTGTCTATATTTGTGATAGTCCAAGAACAGAACCTTATCAATGGATAACGTAGCCTTATAGTAAAGGCGCCATAAAAACTCACTTTGATAGAAAAACTCAAAAAGTTTTTCAGGCGGATTATTAAATTTTTATATACTTTCATAATATTTTGAAGCAAACGTTTGATTTCATTTAAAATATATGTTGGATGTAATTTTTCTTATAGAATGTTATGTACTTTCTTCACAGTATTCATTAAAGCTAACTTTTTCTAGATACACTTTGATTATAAAAAATTCAAAACCATCCTGACAAAAACTTTCCAAGTTTCTCATTCGTCGAAAGAAACTTAAAAGATTCTAGCTTAGGCGCTGTAGGTATATCCTTATTCAATTTATAATCATAGTTCACAACGAAGTAAAATTCAATTCGCTTTCATCAATAATATTCGTTAATTTCTACTGTCTAATGAAATAGAAAATTGGCAAAATATTGAAATTAGAGCAACTTTCCATCCGCCCTCGCACTATTTTATCCCAAAGGACAAAGACATTCAAGGACCTTGTTCCTGTTTCCCTAGTTGGGACGTCGGGATCAATAAACTCGCCGGCCGTCGCAGCTACTCCGGGGTAATTTGCTTTCCCGGATTTTGCCCTTCCGACCCAAAAACATTATTTTTTTTTTCACCGGATTTCGATGTTGCCGAACCTATGGTGATAATAAATTCACAATCTCTATATCACTATACTGGAAATCATTCACTGAAGCCAATTAATTATCATCGCGTGATATGGTGAATCTCTTATGGCGAGTGGTAATTTCAAATAATTGCGAAAACTCTAATCATCGTGTATAGGTACACGAGTTGATTAATAAATACGAAAGGCAGAGGTACCTATTTATCTTATCTCCGTTATTTCGTGCCCTATGGGGTTGAGAATTCGTAATTATCCCTAAGGACTTCCCATATACGTTGCTGCCAGATTGGGTACAATCTCTTTTACTTGGCTTAGGGAAAACGTAAGCTTAGCAACGTCGCACTCCGTATTATAACGTACTTTTTTTGGCAATTGCCTATTTATACTGCGTACGGCTGGTCAGAATCAATTCGGAGGCCATGGGTTTATAGGTTCCCGGTATACATCTTATGTTTGGGCGCCACCAAATTAATTGTGACTTAACTAGGAAGATTACTTAATGATGTCATAAACAAAACCTGTGCAATTGGAGAGCTTAGCAATAAAACAACTAATTAGGTACAATAATAGGCGTTTTTGGGTTGACGCTCGGCGGAGCGAGCAGAGCCATTACGGAGTAACGTGACGTCATAGGGGATACACCGTGTCAAGCCAAATAAACTCGTGCAAAAGTGCTGAGTTGAGCGATCAGCTGATTATTGTTTATTTTTTTAAGATATATTTTTTGGAGTTGGTTGGAGTCCGAGCCCGCACTTCGCATTCGCACCAGAGCTTTCTCGTTTATTTCTTATTTTAGTCGATAATTTTCAAACAGCCCCCTTTTCTTTTGTGTTCTGCTAAAAATATCTTGCTACATAAACAATAAAATAGACCTAAACACTCTGAGGAAAAATATGTTCAATAATACCAGTAATGATGACAACCAAGAAAATTCAATTAGAAGTAAACAAATATGCAGAATTTACTATTTGATTGTTAACATTTAAACAAAATAGCTAAAACTATCCAGCTAACAAATAAATGCTAAAATTCAGGATTGTTTATTTATCTTATCATGGAAAATAGGTTAGGATATACAGACAGATTAAACATATCTGATCTGCGCATGCACGCTCCAGCTGCCCACTCCACAAACTCGGAGTTAATCGAGCTCGCTCGGAGCGCTCAAAATATGTCAAACCAAACACAATCAAGAGTTGTCGGAGCTTCAAAAATAACGGAAGAGGGACAAAAGTGCACGCTCTGAGTGCACCGATCGTAAACCCAAACGCGCCCAATGTATCTGGCTTTCTTTATTAAAAATAATAACAATATTAAATAGGGATATCCAGGACGTTATTAAAAAAATGTATAGATTCAGGCTTGTACCTAATTTATAAATATTTGAATATACAGGGTGAATCTGAAAGTGGGTTTTTTTTTTTTAACAGGGTATATATCTCGCCAAAATAAGTTGTTTGGCAAAAAATTGTTTATATAAAAAATTTAAGATAACGGAGTTACAGGTATTTTAGGGTTATGTGCATTAAAAATCTAATTTCAATAATCTTAGATTTAGTAGAGAAAATATGATAAAAATTATCACAAAAATTGTTCAAAATTATTCCCATTTGTCTGATGCTTCATTTCCCTCCTAAATTTTGTCTGTTTCATTTTAAAACGAAAATTGATAGGTTGAAAATGAATTTTTTTCTGATGGAATAATGCAACTGTGAGTACCTATTATGGAATAAGACTCAACATGCTGGACTAATAATAGCTTTTTTGCGGCTTTTTTTTTGAGAAAATGTAAAAAAAATGATTTCTAGTGGAAGACTCCTCTAACCTCAAAATAACTGTATCTCCGTTATCTTAAATTTTTTATATAAACAATTTTCTGCCAAACAACTTATTTTGGTGAGATATACATCCTGTTGAAAAAAAAGCCTCACTTTCAGATTCACCCTGTATATAAAAAAAATGAATGTAAATAATGTATAGATAAATATGAATTTTAAGTAAACGTGACTAAAACTGTTTGGTATTTACACTTGTGAATGATGAAAAAATACAGTATCGGTTACACTTTACCAATTAACTAAACAAAAACACTGGAACGGTGGCTGCATAATGTTCCCTACGCAAGGGCTTGTGCCAGGAAGGACAACAAACAAGTGGGATTTGCATCTCTCTCTGCACTATGGCGGCTATTGAGAACAGCTGTTTGAAGTGTTTGGATCATTGAGGTTAGGAACCTCAGGTAAAATTCTAGAATTTTATTTAAGGGGGCACGTACTGAACGTAATTCAGTGTCAAGTGATTTATGTAAGATTTGCCTAAGTAGTAAAAAGTGCAACTTACATGTATACAAGTGTTATCTTCAAATGTGTGAAAACTCAGAAGAAATGGAATTACCTACATGCTGATTTCACTGTAGATCCAGACAGAAGCGGTTAGCAGTTCTAAGTTTGTTCCAGACTTTGGTATGGTGCGTGAGTCCTATGAAAGTCCTACCCACGTTTTATCTGTTTAACGTAGAACTCAAAGTGGTTCTATCAGAGTGGTACCAAAAATGTTGCTGAAGAGAGGCTACCAAACCCCAACTAACAGTGTTCTAGATCCAGCCTAGAATCTGTCAGATACACCCTGGAATCCTCTAGATACAGCCTAGAATCCGTCAGATGCTGCCTAGAATCCTCTAGATACAGCTTAGAATCCGTCAGATACTGCCTAGAACCCTATAACGACGTTCGTATAAAAAAACAGATCGAGCCCAAACATTAAAAATAATCTTACCTCTAACTGGGGGATACTCTAGGCCAAAAGTGAAGCCTTAAACTACCAAAAGCTGCTCGGAACGATCCTATTGAAGAAATGAAACACGTGTTGTAGGTTAATATTTCCTGAAGAAAATCTCAACACTTACCGAAACAAAATCCGAAATGAGAAATGACCAAGGGACAACTCTAGACAATGATCAACAAGAAATTAGTCTAACTTAAGTTTCCCCTAGCACAAAATTCCAAAAAGTCTTGCCTAAAAATAATTAAGGCCAAGACCGACCGCACAGCATGAGGTCTCAAATCAAAAGGGGTGATTCTTCCTCTTCGATTTGGGAAGGTCTTTCAATGTCAGACTTCTAATTTTGACATTGGTGAAAATTAAGAAAAGGGCGTGTTAAGTTTCATCCCAAAAATACGAACTGAAAAGTGGGTTGTTTATAAATGACTCCAAATAACCGGTGAATGCTGAAAATTGCCTATAGAACCTATATCAAAAAGTAGAACAGTCTTAAAGAAAACGCCTAGACAGCGACAACTGTTCAAGGATAGATGTATGATGGAACCGGAAAATCATAATAAACAACAACCATCATAACTTCAGATTATTCATTATTGGATTTGCAAACTAGAGTCGATGGTGCTCTCTCCTTTTTATAAGATTCTAATCAATAACAGCGGGCCCTGCGTTACTGAATCAAACCTTCCTAGATCAAATAACTACAATTGCAAACCTGAACCAAAAAACTTTCAGTAGAAGGCTGTACTCAAGGTAATGGCTTAGACGTGTTTTTCAATTCGATTCGAAATCCTTTCTCTCTGTTTATTATGGGTATTTCGATTTTCCCCAATTTATTCCAAATATATTAGGTATGATCTGTATGTCTTATCCAAAGTTCTGAAGCAACTTTGTCTTCTGTTACATGATCTCTCCTCCACGTCATTTCTTTTTGACCAACTCGTAATTTTTTATGTTTATTATTTTAAATTCTAATAGCAATTAGGTAATTTTGTCTTTCTTGAAATTGACTGCATGTTGTTTTTTTTTGTAATCTAATTGTTGATGCTCCTTTTTTTAAACATAATCCATTTTTGGTTTTAGTTAATACAGAGTGGCAGGAAAGTCGCTCCCAATACCTGTAACTTTTTAATTACCTCGTATACGAAAAAGTGACCTTAACGAAAGTTTCTCAGTAAATAATTTCCCACATTTCTACCTAGACGAATTGTTTCTATCACTTCTGGTTTGTTGGCTATCCAGACCAAATTTATTTTTTCAAATGAAACACCTTGTATGTGATTCCATATTTGGATTCTACCTAAAACTCTGAGCAGATTTTATCTGATATACCCTATACCTAAATTCAACTGTGCTGAAAATATTGACAGTTGAAAATTTACTTTTCTGCACGGTATTTTACGAGGAATCCAAATATGCAATCACATACAGGGTATTTCATTTGAAAAAACACAGTTGGTCTGGATAGCAAACAAACCAGAAGTGACAAGTGACAGAAACAATTCGTCTAGGTAGAAATGTGGGAAATAATTTACTAATCAAGTTTCATCAAAGTCACTTTTTCGTATATGAAGCAGGTAATTAAAAAGTTACAGGTATTATGGCTGACGTCACAAACATAACCTCACTTTCGAGGGGGGGGACAAACAAAGCGTGTAAGGAATATTTACAGCACTGAAAACTGTGGCACTGATGATAAAAAAGTCACTGCGCCGGAATTGTCTGAACCAGCTAACAGGTTACTTTAAGAAATATCGTTTCGTTTGAGTTAGGTTTTTCTCAATAACATGTTTGTCCCCCTATGGAAAGTGACATTATGGCAAGGTTTCCATTTCTCACATGGGGTGTTTTCATATATTAAATTAAAAAATTTGATACTATATTGAAAGAACTTGTTTCGACTGTACAACCATAGCGTTCCACTTCAGGTGAGGATGCAAAAAGTTTATGTTCAATTCTATAGGATTTCGTACAGTTTCCATATTCAGCATTCATCCTTTACAATTTCTTGTTAATTTGTCATTATTTTTCTATCAAGATTCAATCACTCTTCTTTTACAATTTTAAAGGTATATATTATCATCTGTATTTCTCATTATGATACATCCATGATTTAAGCTTAGCTCATTTTCGTGATTCCGATGAGGTGTTTTTTTTTTGTCTTTAAGTTTTGCGATAGGAAGCCCGCACGGCGGTTGAATAATCCCTCTTCCAGATTCTAGAGTATAGGTTGTCTTTTTTTGGTGACGTAATCAGATGCAATGCCCTAGTTTCAACCGGACTGAATTGAACAGATTCTTCGGTCTCTTGAAATACATCCTGTGGTTCCTGAGATGGGTTATAATCTATTAGACTTCTCAACTGCAATGTGTAGCTGCATTCTGTAGCACTTTCTCTGCTTTGCGGCGTATAAAATCATCAATTGATTTCCATTCTAGGTTCCTTTCGAAATTTCTCGTTCTCTATCCAGATAACTCAGACAGATCCATAAGACATCCAATGGATGTTCGGCGAACGACCCAACAAAAATACTTGAATGTCCACTAGGAATCCAGATTTAATTCAAAGGATATCCCATGGACATTTAGTGGCTATCCAGTTGGAACAGCTCTGAATCATTTTTGGATGTCTAAATTAAGTCCATCGGGTTTCGCTCAAGCATCCATTCTATGGATGTCCATAAGGCATCCATTTATAGGCCATTCATGGAATACTTTTGGACATTGTATAGATGTCCATAAGGCATCCGTTTATAGGCCATTTATGGAATACTCCTGGACAATATATAGATGTCCATAAAGCCCCCATTTACAAGTCATTCATGGACATGATATGGAAACAAAATTTTACAAAATTGCTGTTAGAAAAAACTAAATATTTAGTTCCCTATTGCAAGGAAAAGTCATCAGTTTCATCATCGCTGGAATTTTTGAAATAAGTAGAGTTATTGTGTTGAAAAAACATCAAAATCCAAGTTTATGAAACCAGCATTGAACAATAAATACAGGAAACTAAAAAGCTAATGAAATAAATATTATTTTTTGCTGAACAAAATTAACCTTACTTTACAATGAGTACCCGGAACCGGCGGCACCGTCACAAAGGAAGAACACTCGCGGTTATAGGAATTAAACAAATAACTATTAGATAACATTTCAAAAATATTTTTTACTGCCAAAATCCATTACCACGCATTACACCGCGTCCACAACTCACCCTTGCCATGGAGCGTTGACTGCTTGGCACAGCTGGAGATTTTGCACCTTTTCCTTGTCTTCTTTGAAATGGGATGGCCTAAATATTTCGTGCATTAATCCTGATCTTGTAGTAGATGCACCATTGGAAGACTAGGTGCATTTCTTCCAACATCCTCTGAATGATCCATTTCGTGATTCAGCGCTGAGATAGTGAAGACCAATAATAATCCGCGTAAAGGGTAATCTCAGACTCTGCGGTTTTCGAAATGACGTATATCCGATTAGAGTATGGCTGCTGTTTTATTTGGAGCCCCTGCTACTCAAGGATATTACACACTTGGACACTAGGATTGCTTATCGGCCTCGATTTTCGAAATCAAGGTCATATGGGATAGCCCCGATGCCGGCGTCATCAACGGTGTCGTCGGCTCTTTGCGCCAGCCGTCGTAGTTTGAAATATGAATTTAGGATAAAGATGAAAAATATAATTTTATTTTAAATTGAAGAAGTAGTCCATCTCTCATTTTTTTATTTAATTTTAATTAAAATAATTGGCGAAGAGGAAGATGCTAACGAGATCTGCAAAAGGTTTGTTTTAGAATGTATGCATAAAGTGAGAGCCAGCGGAATCATAGCCTGTGGAGCAAAGTCCAGACGTCAAGGCGAGAAACGGCACGCTGCCTACGTCATCACTGGTACTTTGGAGTGGTGGGGGACTTGAGATTTGAACTACACAGGCCTTATGTCTAGTGAGTAATATCCTTGCATGCTATTACCCTTCTCGCTATCCAGCGTTGTCGCCTGAACTTCACTCAATGACTCGTATTGGCTTGGTAGATTTGGATCAGCTTGCATATTGTGCCATAGTCGGTTCTTTATGGAACGAGGGACGATTGTTCTGAGGCAACATCTCTTCTGGCGTTCGAAAGGATGACATTTGAGTGCTTTCAACATTGTGGGAAGCAATCCAATCTCGGGATGATACCTACTTGTTATTTTGGAAGCTGCATCAAGTGCATCACGATCTGGTACCTTCCTGGCCTTCCGATGATCTCAGATCTTCTGAGGTTTCTGGATACTGACGTGATCCCATCTTTGCGTTTGCAGTTCACGTAATCTTTTAGCGGATTGATCTATCTCATCTTCGTGATTATTATCTTCATCTGGGTGTTCATTTGGGCGTTCTTTTCACTCTTAAGTATTCGCAAAAGCTTTGGATTTGCTGTTGTTCTGTACCTGTTGTAAACAGTATCGCTTACTTGTTAGACCCGGTATGTCTCGAAAACTCGAAATTTCTGAAGGAGATGCCACCTACTTATATCTCTTATCTATCTTGATTTCCTGCAGAGCCAACATGTTGGGTTGGTTTTACGCAATGGAAAAAGTACTGACAAGAACGAGAAACTGAAAATCTTTGTCGGAAAGGGATCTTGGGATAAACGAACGAAAAGTTGGAAAGAAAAGAGAAGAAATTGGACATGTAAGTCCGAAGACTAAAATGTCAAGTTGGAAACAAAATTAAGAATTTGTTGCATTTTGGAAATTTTGCTCGTGACATTCGACATTCTTGACGAAAAGCCTGTAAGGACTTTGACAATTATTGCCCTTCTTCATATATGAAAAAAAAAAATCTAGATCCGTCACTGATGACTATACTAAACAACTCAAATCCAGAATTCCAATTTGTTTTTCTGGTCGGTTGCTTATTCTCCAGCCTTTGAAAATCCTCGTAAATATAGCAATTAATTTCGGAAAAGAATGCGAAAAATTTTAATGGTAACTTTTTTTCTGTGCAATCGTACGAGTTATTTACGGTATTCCTCTGATGTATGAATCGGGCGGGGGCCTCACACGCATGGTTGTATTTTATGAACTTGTCCTGCATTTAGAACTTTTAAAATTTATATGCACCCACTCTTGGAATGTTTCGAATGATATTACTCGCAAATTTTGACTACTGTGGTTAGGGAATATTGCAGTGGTTTAGCGTAACTCTATTTTTCGATGAGATCGCTACTCAATCTACGTTCTTTCAAAGTTCAAATATTTATTTCATTTTTTTGAAGGTCGACTGGAATATTGGTTATTCTTCTTTGGCATTTTTTCGTAACATTGTAAATATCAGTGTTTGATTAATTTGTATCTTAGTAAGTATTCAATTATTCTCGTCATTATGATAGTTTAGACAGATGAAAAATAGTCATTAGTCAAAATGGTAATAATTGTATTATTTTTCTCCCACTGATTGCTACAGAAGAAAGTTCGTAGATTTAAGTAGGTACTCTCTCTCTTGTCTTGCCATATTATTATATTCATACCTTTTTTTGGATCTACGCTCTACCTTCACAAAGATAAAATTATTTCTTATAAGCTAGTAGTACAATTTAAAAAAAAAAAAAAAACAAAAACATTCTTCTTTATTGACACAGTTTTTTTTTGGCGCCTAATAGTCCAGGAGGTGGCGCCAAAAACATGCAAGAGTTTTCGCAAGGCGGATATTTTCAAAATAGGTCGTACTTTAGTGTTAGAATGCTAGTGTACAGTCAGCACTCACAGTTCCGGGACAGCTGGCTCTGGGACGCGGGCAAAGTTGTAATTTTAAGAAGCATCTAAACTGTTTTCTCAAAGCTCAAAATTTATTGAAATTTTGCACATTATCTGTTTGAAGGTCACAGATAACGTATGTAAATCGTCAGACGTCTAGTTCGTTGCAAAAAGGGGGTCAGACGTCCTCAAAGTTTTTATTTTATGGCATTTTCTTCAAATATATTTGTCAAATACCTGCAAAAATATATTTTGACAGGACACCGAAGAAAATGCCATAAAATAAAAACTTTGAGGACGTCTGACCCCCTTTTTGCAACGAACTAGACGTCTGGCGATTTACATACGTTATCTGTGACCTTCAAACAGATAATGTGCAAAATTTCTATAAATTTTGAGCTTTGAGAAAACAGTTTAGATGCTTCTTAAAATTACAACTTTGCCCGCGTCCCAGAGCCAGCTGTCCCGGAACTGTGAGTGCTGACTGTACACTAGCATTCTAGCACTAAAGTACGACCTATTTTGAAAATATCAGCCTTGCGAAAACTCTTGCATGTTTTTGACGCCAGCTCCCCGACTATAAGTCTTGCCAAAATATTGTTAATGAAATCGACGAATATAACCTTGTGATGATGACGTGTCGCGTGTGTAGTAAAAATTTATTTTTATCGAACCTCAGGAATTCCGGGAAAACGTTTTCAAGCTATATCTGCTGTGCGAGGAAAATATTTCGCGTTTAGTCATGTCGGATTCCTGTTAAGGTTACGATTTTCCACAGAATTTATCATTTGTGAGTTGCGTGATCCAGTTACGCTGATTTAGTAGGGAATGTTAGGTAATATATTTGAATTTAATTTCTATGAATGAGCAATACTTTTCGTTTTTTGTTAGGCATTTTTATAATAATAGCTGGAAAATACATTCTGGATGGGGGCGTAATGTCGTAGGGTAGGATACATTTTATATTGTATACATTATTTTAGTTGTTGAGTTTAGTGAAGTTGATAAATCAGTGGTATATTTCTCTAATAAAAAAGAAATAATTTGTTTTAATGCACGACCGAATCCCAGGAAAGAAGAAAACTATTTTCTAAACTTGACGGTCAGGAAAACTACCAATTAATTATAAATAATGCCAGGGTTCCAAGGCATGGACAGTTCTACACAGGACTGTTATTTGAAGAAGAAATTCAAGAAACTAAGCATACAAATAGCCAAGGGAAAAAACAGAAAAAACTTTCTAACTAGATGTAAAAATCTTAATATTGTACCAAAATTTATACAGAATTGTATGTCTGAAGATGGTAATAAAAATACCGAAACGTCACAGGATTAATTTGTTTATCCAACACATGACAGTTATGACTATTATTATTAATGTCATTTTAGACAAGTAAACTATCAAATAACACACTAGTGTGTTATAATCCATAACTCACTAGTGAGTTATGGATTATAACTCACTAGTGAGTTATGGATTATAACTCACTAGTGAGTTATGGTTTATAACTCACGTTCATATTTAAAGTAGTATTCTATTTATTTATTACTATTACAATTACAATTAAAGGAAAACGTTAACGGTTTATTCGAATTTGAAGTCATTGTTCGTTGGTTCATTGGAACCAGACGCTCCCATATCGGTCCAGCTGCTGATAGTGCTGGAAGACGCAGACTAATAGAACCTTGTATTTTTTTTGTATTATCTCATAAAAAAACACGATTTCTTCTACTTGTTGGGATAAAACATTGTATGCCACTCGTGTGTTATGTTTCCTAAGTCACTTGAGAATTTATACCACTCGGCCTGACGGCCTCGTGGTATAAATCTTTCTCGCGTGACTTATTTTCAACATAACACACTAGTGCCATAAATAACTATTTAATGCACGACGGAATCCCAGGAAAGAAGAAAACTATTTTCTAAACTTGACGGTCAGGAAAACTACCAATCAATTTAAGTTTAATTACAGAATATTTACAGAATGCGTATCAGACACATCAGATAACAGAATATTCAGAGTCGGAAGTAGTCACTGCCGTCAAGCTGAGCTTCACTAGTTCTCAAATTGCCACACAGCAGCAGTTCTGTTCTGGTGGTGCCAACCCTTTGTTATTTGGAAGTTGTATGGGTACCAAAGAGTGTTTTGCTTCATTCTTTGCCCATACATAGTCAGTTAATTGGATTCAAAAGTGGAGGGAACGCAGATGCTGCTGCATTCCAAATGCAAGCTTGCAAATGGCATCTTTTATATGTAGTTCAAATGCCTCTGTTGTAGGAGAGAGTTTCTTAATTTTAAGAGTAATTTTCTTTGACAACCACACTTTGTATCGAACATCTGATATGTTGTAAACTTCCTTAATCTTCTGCTATACATTTTTGCATTGAAGATTCTACACAACCTAAATGTTTAATTTCAATACTAGATCTCATAACTTGTACAGCTTTAGACTTTCCAATACCAAAAAATTGTGAGGTGCTATCACAGCCAGTGAGACAATGCACTGCTAACAATGAGTTTGATTGGGTTCCCAGATTATAAACTGTTGCTGCTCTATCTGAGAGCTTGGCCTTATCAATAGACTCCATCCACATAGCGCATTTAAGATTTAGCTTTCTCTAAAACTGTACAAGCAGAACAAAAACGTCGGTGTCATCAGATGATTGCACACCTTGACAGACGAATAGCCTGCTGTACAATTATAACGTCTGCTTCTTGATGGTGAGTTTCCAAATCCGAGCGAGGAATTACAACGCCAGGAGTTTGTAATACAATTGGGATTGTATCAGTACCAGTAATGATCAACTTGTGTGGGAGAAACTCACTACGTTGACTACAACTACTAAGTTGATTACAAATTATGGTTTTCAGTTGTATTCAATGACATCAAAACACAGATAGACGAAACAATAAACAAAATTTTCGTATGACATCTCTCTGTCTCTTTTGCGTCTTTGTGCTATCCCCACCACTGAGAATGCCAAACTTTGTCTTGAATCCCTAAATAATATATTTTCCTCCTTTTCTAATTAACGTTTTCAATTTTATTTCTGAACTCAATTTGGCAACAGCAGATTGTAGCAAAACACCGCCCAGAAGCGGCTTGTTGAATGGCAGGCAGGTGTTGGTTGGAGTAGCTAGCTATCTTTATCGCACACAGGGATTATTCATTAGCGTTAAACCAGAAACGACCAATACGATATTGGTACTCCCAGAATAAAGCGCTCGTATCGAATATTTTCAGTTTATTTGTCAATTTGTCATTTTATTTATTCATCCAATTAAATTTTGAGATATATTCACGTGTGGGCGGGGTTTTTTACACCATTTTGAGCAATGATGTCTCCCTACCCCGACTCCGCGAGCAACTCACCTCCCCTGGCCCATGGGTGGTCTTGTCAACACAACTAATATCAGTTTATGAATGGGATGATCCGTTTATCTGTGTTTTGATGTCATTGGTTGTATTTTATTGCATGAATGGGTCAATATACTGTTGCGACTTCGAAGAGGGGTGTCTGCTCTTAGTTGCATGGAAGTACTCTTAGCTCCTCTTTTTGACCGCGTTGCAGTCTTTGGACTGTACTCGAAGTACCTACCTATCAAATACAAGAAATGTGTCCTGTTCTTCAACGTGCTTCACGATCACTGCAATCACATTGTCAATATAAGTTTGTATTGTGCCAACTTTTGGCCAATGAACATGCCACAAAAGAGCACTAGCATCTATAATCTAGGCATTCACAAATTTCCCACTAGACGAGACCTGTACTCTCAATTGATTCATTAACTGTGATTTTTGGGAGGACGGATTCATGTCCCCAAATTCATCAAATAGTGCTGACGTGACTGGTGACAATTCATAACGAAACAAAGAAACTGCATATTTCAACATTACGTGTCATTAGTTGTAGGGCACGTGCTTAGATAGCCTCTGTGTTATAGATACTCGTTTGTTGAACCAACAGTGATTCCTCAAATTTTTGTCGTTACTTTTCTCCGAGGCATACGGCATCATCATTCACTTTCGTGTTTCCAATACGGCTACTATGAATATTAACAATACCATCAGGGTGGTCTTCAATGATTAAAGGGTTTATACATGCTTTAAGTTTTTTTCTTATTTTCTGCCTATCCTCCTCATCAGGTTTACTTCTTGCTGCACTTTCCTCTTTGTGAATCGTATGCACCTTTTTTGATTCTTCACCAGCTATTATATCTTGTACCTACATCTTTAGATAGCTGACCGCAAACATGCAATGATAAGGCCCACTTCTTCACCGTATTTGGTTTCAACGTTATTCTTTTTATTCCACCACGACTTTTACCAAAGCGCATAAATGTTGTTTCAATTAGTATGTCGGTCCATATGCCATTCCATATCAAACTTTTCACGAAGAACGGGATACAGTTGTTCCATGCTTCGCAGATAATATGTTGCATAAAGCGCGTAGTCCCATTCCCCTGAAGCAAAAAAATAAGGTATCATTGCATCAAGTGACCACAAGGTAAATCATTAAAGAATCAAAGTCACTTATGTTTTCGTTAGAGAACAAAGGTGAAAGTAGTTCTTCCACAGTCATGCGTAATGCTCGAATATTGTGTGGAAACTTTTATTCAGCCAACATAGCTCCAACATCAGCAAACGCACCTTGCAGCACATCTTATATATAGGCCAGGGGCGAGTTCAGAAATAACACACCGGGTGTGAGTGCGATTTTATGGGTGTGACTGAAATGACAATTCTTAGGCGACAACCAATGAACTATAGCTAAAAACTGGAATGCGCTCACATTGCCATATCTGCCAGAAAAATGAAGCCATGAAAGACAGATGCCACAAGGGGGAATGTTGTTTTTTTCTGTTGCTCGCTGACATATGACGTTTTCGAAAGTTTTGTCATATTTCCCTTCACAGGTTTCATCAATTTGAATACGTTTTGGAAGCAATTTTCGCCATTTAACATAATGAGTGCGACAAAAACAGGTATCCCCTCCGCAGCAGCCGCACTAGGCTTCACGTTCGTCCTTATGTGTTAGCATTCCAGTTTTTGGTTATAGTTCATTGGCGACAACTTTCGTATGAATTTCTGAACGCTTGGTGTGACCAATCGACCATCTCCTCAAAAATTTCACAAAATCTATTAGGATTACTTTTTTTTGTTGTTCATTTTTTTAATTTGAAGGAAAAACTTTAATTCTTATTTGTGTTTTGTTTATATTTGGTAGGATTATTGAGATTATGGGAGGAATGGTTGACATTGTTGACATAAAGACACAATCACACCGCAGCCACACCAAAAAATTATGGTGTGACCGGTGCGACACCTAGAGCGCGCCCAAAGTACTTTCTGAACGGCACAGAGTGCGCGCACTCGGTGTGCCTATAGCTTTTATGAACGGCTAGTGCGTCGCACCGGTGTCACACTCACACTGAGTGTGTCATTCCTGAACTCGCCCCTCAACATGACATTAATGTCCCAACGCAGCCAACAAATGACATAAGGGTGTGCATTCCTTCCAATCGTACATGGAATTTTTTTAAATTTTTCTGAATGAACCCATAACACTTCCACAGCTAAGCAATAAAGCTGTTGATCTGCCGTAAGCCCGGTGAATTCCTGCCCCATAGATTGTGTCAACCTTTGAGCTTCATATATAGCGGTGATTATAGCTTCATGATCCGCTGACTTTATATCTAAGAGTGGTGAGTAACCTGTGTTAGTCCTTGAAGAGATATCCGTATGTGATTCTCGAGCACACTTCGTCATGAAGCCGCCATATTCCGGTGTGTTGCTAGGATCTTCTGACATTTGCTTAAAAAAATTGAAATTACTAGCTCTAGCTGCTTCAAGTGACACAACTGTTCGTGCCAAAACTAATAGTGGCTAAACAAACCTTTAAGCTGCAGCGTCGGGCATGGATGGTTTATTAGTACTATGGTAATGCTGGATTTTTACGTCAGGTAGTTTGAGACCAATAGTTTTCCCCTTTTTCAACCGTTTGATGGCAACAGCAGATTCCACATTATCACTATCCTTAGACTGTTGTGATACTATCATAGCGAGGGAGTGCGTTGATTCCAGTCCATTTGCTCAGGAGATCTGTGTATCAAAATTGTCTCTAAGATCGTCTGGTACGCTTGAGTTCACTGCCGCTAGTTGCTTCAAACTTCAACTTTTTCCTTTACTGCACGTTGGATATGTTGCTTGGATGTATAACTGCTTACACAAACCTTGTGAAATTGCAAACTCGTTAAAATCCCACTCTGTTTCAATCGATGAAGCCCTGGTTCCCAGCTGCTGGCTTCTTCACAGCTTTGGCATCCAATGCTTTGGGGACTGTTCGGGCTTCATCTAATTGTTTTTTCTTCACTGATTCCAATGCATCAAGAATTGAATCTTCTAATGCTCCGTAACTTCCAGTCGCTGGGTGGTTGAGTGGGGAACCAGATAACAGTTGTAATCTTTTTCATTCTCTTGGCTTACGCTTTGTTTGCCGCTTGTCCATCATCCTCTTAACTGCCTGCTTCTTGGAAACCTTCTTTACCTTCGGGTTGGCCCAAGCGTCGTGAAACTATTTCAGCATAAGAGAATAAAGAAGTTTTATTTTTCATTCTCTAATTATTCATCTCTTCCATGATTTTCAGCAATGGTTAAAAATGAAATGCAATCTCGTTAACTTTCGTCCGGAAATAGAAAATATAAAAATATATTTTTAAATATTACCACATCGTTAACGCTCGGTTGGAATCGCGAAAATCCGGAATTTGCTTTTGAATGTAGGATTATTAGAGTAATCTTTGATCGAAGTAGTTAGTTTGTTATTCATCCTTTGGCATTTCAGAGATTCCACGTAGATTTTTAACATCTTTCTTCTAATATAGTTATGTGAGTAGCTGCACTGTCGCTATACCACTGAAATTATTCCTCTACCCCTCGCGCAAAAACCCCCTTCTCTTATTCACACCTACCTCTTGCCTACCACTCACCCCCCTCACTGATCCACTCTCGCCACTCTCTCATTTATTCTACTAGCGTGCGCAAAATGCCATTTTTGATGTCAGTGATGTTGTTTCCTATGTTTTTATTATAAATAATCTTGTGATAAATGTTGACATGTGAGTTTACTATTTCGATGATCTAAGTTTTTAATTCACGTAAATTTTACTGATGATGGCTTTATTGCTGATGAAATATTTGTTGATATTGAATGCAAATTTATTGATTGGCATATCAGCCACTAAAATGTATCCTATTTCCTCTCCTGTTCTGCCACGTGACTGCCAGCTGCATAAATTATTATTAATCTGCAACAAGTTATAACACTGAAATAAATTTACATAAATAAATCCTCTTAAGTATATCCATTAGAAAGATAAGCCTCAACGAATAAATAATATGCGACGGAGTGTGCATGTGAATAGTTTTTACAATTCCGGAAGAAGTTCTTTTTACATATTTATAAATAAACTGTAATAAATTGTACAGAGACAGGTTGTAATATTTTATACTTGCTAGGATCCGCTTGGTTGAATTGATTCTCTTGAATCAAAACACTTGCATTTCTGTTTAAAATTTATAATATGTAAAAATCTTATCTGTGTATCAGTATGGTTGGTTAATTTCAAAACATTCCCGGAATTTGCAAAACTGGAATAGCGGAAGCATTGTTGAATTTTCTTGGAGAACGTCACTTTTCTGTGTTTGAAATTCGAAAATTACACATTTCCCATCAATTTGGACTTTTTATAATATTTTTAATTTTTTTATGTTTTGAACATTTTGACAGATCCGCACTGTAAAAACGCGAGGAGGTGGAAGAGCTAGATAATTCTTCGTTTTTATATGCTTTTGATACAAAATTCAAAAACTGCTGTAAGCTTCTGTGTTCCAAATATAATCAATTATCTTGTAAAGCTGAAAATTGGCCGTGTATCTTCAGAGAAAAGACAACTTCTGTCTATTACATTTATATTTTTGTGATATTATTCAACGTCAACTGTTTTTCTATAAACAACCCCTGAGCTGGGACCCTGTAACGAATAGAGATATTTTCTCTATCTCTATTGACGTCCTCTCTCTATTGATTTCGAAAAGAGAGAACAAGACAGCAAGTACTGTACATAATTATTGTTCACGCTACATAATTTCGACAATCTCATTTTGGCTTCAAAAACACAAGATGAAAAGGCTAGAAAAAATTTTCCTCCCTAACTTTTTTTGGGCTTCTGGTAGAAAGTTTCAAAAATAAGGTACACATTTTGACTTCAAAAACGCAAAGATTGGAAAAAAAGTAGAAAGACACTTACCTTTTCACTTTTTTTGGTGTTCTTGGTACTTTGGTCTGCAAAAACTAGAAAAATTTGCTTGTTGACTCTTCACTTTTTGGTGATTGTGGGTAAAAATTTCTAGAGTTAGTATGTATATACACATTTTCGAAAAATTTTACAGCAGAAAACGTGAATAGGTGAAAAATCTAGAAAAAATTGTTTACCGATAAAAAATCCAAAAATAATAGTGACGTAAACTTCAATTTTCTCAGTCCTAGAAGCTGTAAAACACTCGTAACTCATCGTTTTAATCCATTTATTTCAACTGATTATCAAACACAAATTTAAAAATTTCAAATTGACTCGCTACAAAAAGGTCTCGTTTGAACTCTGAGAAAGTTTTCTAGTTTGTTATGTCTAGATCTAAATAACCATTTTAGTGTTTAGGACATCATAAAAATCTCTAAACCGATTTATTGCCTTACAGTGTTCTACACTTAAAACAGATGATGGAAACGGTTTTAAAAACTATAAAAAGAAGGGGCTTGGGCTTCGCAGGCGAACGCAGCCAGAAATTTCCTGAGACGTTTTTACGTTTTATGTACCGTAAATAAGTCGTAAATGTTTTGAATATATTAGTGATTATTACTAGTGACACACGCGTTCATAATCTTTTTAGAAGGGATAGGTAAGTTTCATCATTGTCGAAATGTCCTTTGGAAAATCAGATATTAACACAAATTATATACAAAATAAGTTTTTAAATATTACTATTCTAATCGCAATTTTGGATTGTTATACGAGTTGCTCAGGAATTGTGAATGTACCCAAGTGCAGTAAATGATGGAGTGGATAGGTTCTACAAACAGCTGTATGAATGCTTAGGCTTATCCATTCCTGAATATGAAATAAAAGAGAACAGACGCACTCATAGGTATCCTACTTGGTACTCCACGGACTTGGTTCGTAGAGTCAGGGGGAAAAATCATTTGCACACTCTGATTATGAAAGGCATAGGCGGTGTTTCAGAGCGAAACAAATTTGAAACTTTGAGGAGGGAAATTTAGATTCAAACCAAGAAAGAGTATCTTGAACACAAAAAAAGGGTTGAAGAAAGTTTGAAGCTTGATCCAAACACTTTCTGGTCTTTTGTGCGTGGTAAGTCGGTCCATGGTGGAATACCACGGGAAATGGTGCTTGACAATGACAGGTTCGCTCGCTGACTCTATGGGTATAGCAAATGCTTTTGTACAGTATTTACAATCTGTTTTTGCTGAAGGTAACAATTAAATTTCCAATTGCCAAACCCAAGCTGACCACACAATTTTTACCTTTTCCTACATTTCGGATCATGACATTCTTGACAGTATCAAATCTTTAAAATCAAAAAGATCAACTGGGCCTGATGGCATACCATTCTATATTTACAAGGGATACGCCGAATTTTTCTTATATCCATTAAAATTCATATTTAATTTAGCATTAAAACAGGGTTGCTTTCCTGATATTCTTAAAACGGCAGTAATTTCGCCTATTTTCAAGAATGGCAACAGGGAGGATATAAGAAATTACCGGCCAATAAGCTTACTGAATAGTCTAAGTAAGATGTGTGAAAAGATTCTGTACAGTGACCTTTTGTGTCATATTTATAATAATATATCGCAACTTCAACATGGGTTCCTGGAGGACAGATCTACAGTTACCAACCTGTGTTGTTTCTCGGAATGTGTGTCTGAAGCCATCACTAATAAGAAACAACTATGGATGTTATATACACTGAATGTGCAAAGGCATTTGACAAGGTAGACCGTGGTATATTGCTAAGCAAGTTGGCTAATTTTTGCGTCTCTTCTAAAGCCTGTAGCTTTTTAAAGTCATATTTGTCACAACGCCAACAGTCTGACAAGGTTGGACATGCTTTTTCTGGTCAATTTGTTTCTACGTCGGGAGTTCTCCAAAGAATCAACTTGGGTCCCCTGCTTTTTATATCATATATTTATAAATGATCTACCTGAATGCTTAATGTCATCCTATAGTTTGTTGTATGCTGATGATTTTAAGCTTTTTAAAACGGTTTCTTGTCCAAAGGATTGTGCTGACTTGCAGTTTGATTAAGATGTGGCCATAAAATGGTTTAAAGATAACAGAATGCCAGTGAAAAGTGCTTGGTAGTCACATATACCCGGAAGGTTAATTATATTGTTGAAGATTAATTTGTGGGCGATATTAAATTGGTTAGAAAAAATGAAATTAAGGACCTAGGCGTTATTTTTCAGTATTATTAATAAAGCCTACAAATCTCTAGGCTTTGTTATACGTAACACAAACAATTTTCTTATTGAACTATTATAATCTTGTTTAATTCTCTGGTGAGACGACATTTGGAATATGCTAGTAATATTTGGAATCCAACAACTGCAATAAGCACCAATGCAATAGAAGAAATTCAAAAATGGTTCTTACGATATCTTTATGTTAAGAAAAATAATGTTCATCCATACATGGTCTCATACATACCTACATATGGTTAGCTTATCTATTCGAAGGAAAACACAGGCTATCATGTTCATTTATTATGTTTTAAACCATCTGAAATACAAGAGCTGTGATCTTACTAAATATATTCGATTGACTGTGACAAAAATACATTTAAGGATATCAAATAGAGAACTATTTTATGTTGACAAATCTAGTCGTTCACCAATAAACCATATGCTTTCAGTGTGTATATAACGAGGTGCTGATAAGCAATGCAAATCTGGATATTTTCAATGTTAGCATCATTCAGCTAAGAAAACTTTTAGTCTGTAGAAATTATGTTCATCTTTTTACTGTCATTGCTTTTGCTTTTATTATTTATTAGTTTTATGCCCTAGCCATCATATCTGTTTATTGTCTATGTTAACTCTTTTATTTTTCTATGTTATCTGTCCGATTTTATCTTATTTTATTTTGTTTTATTTTATATTTTGTTTTGTTTTTTGGACTAATTTTTATATTGAGACCTATCGTTGTTATTGAGCCTTTGGCTATCTGCGAACCTTTGCATGTAATTACCTACCTCAGATATTTGTTAAGTAAATCAAGTAAAATAAATAAATAAATGATTATACATGTTTTATGATTCTTATGTATACTGTTCCAAAAAAAAAAATATAGTTTTTTAAATTGCTTGTAGAATAACAATTCCTTTTCGTTACGCCACTGCGTGTACAAACAGCTTAAAGATAATCAAAAACTCATAAAAATCACAAACGCCCGACTTTAATCAAGTTTAATTTCTTTTTAAAAACGAGTACGTCGCTTATAGTGAGCCATAAAATCGTGATGGATATTTTCCCAAAACGAATGAAAAATGTACGTTTAAATTTTAATAGGAAAAAGATCGTAAAAACGGCATAAAAAAGATGGTAATAAAATTATAGTAAACGCCAGAAAATAACAGTTGCTTAGTTAAATTCAGATTGAAATATGTATGTATATAGAAAAAAACACTTGCTTTTATAGAGTCTGTTTCGACACATTAAAAACTATCCCATGAGCGGTTTCGAAACCACTCTGTTCACGAATTTCCGTTTCTATACATAAATTTTAGGTTTTGCGCAGAATCGTGGCGGTAAATTGTAAGGTTTTCTTGCTATGTTGGAACAACGCTATTTTGTATTGAAATGTACATCATAAATATAAGTACCCACCTAACTCACGGGTGTAAATACACTATCTCAAGATGTACTGAAAAATACAAATTAATAAAAAGACATTATTACTGTCATCAGTTCTCATACCCTTTGAAAATATTTCCTCAAAATCACACATCTCCACATTCATAGTTTATGGAGAGACTTCTCATATATCTCATAACTTTTTAGAATTCGTATCAAAGATCATAAAACTGTTTTTGGAAAAAGAAAGATAAATCCAATGTAGTTGATTAATATCATAAGATTTTATAGAATAAATTATGTTTGTATTTTTTTTTAATAATATTTAATGCGTCCAGTGTCTGAAAACATATGTAACAAAAGTTTTATGAATAAAGTAAATAACCTGATTTCCATTTATATAAGTTTTCATCAAGCATCGGTAACCATATTGATCGGAAAAAAAGTTGATATTAATAGTTTCGTTTCAAATTTGTTGGTATTGGAACATGGATTTAATATTGATTAAAAACTTTGGGCTTATGTATGACACATTTTGATGCTAGTTATACCTTTGTATCCATTTATTATTCTTTAATTTAACTTTTTTTTTCTTTCCAGGTAAGTCTATCCAAGAAACATTCAACTGCAATAACTTTCATCTGGTAAGAACATTATTTTAGAAAATTTATGTGAGTTATACGTGGATCTTCCGAGTAAACTTCTACTTCAATCTGCTTCAGTTAAATCTACTTTATTTATATTTAATAATTCAGGTCCAGTAAATAAATTGCACCGTAAAAAAACTACGTGTGTTATTTTTGAACCCAGGCCCTTAGCCAGTGTCAAAAATGAACTGCAATACTTTTAAAGGACCATCTGAGGCGATTTATTTTGAGACATTGGACCTGCAGAGTACGAATTTTTGATTCGAAGGTGTTATTTGTTTAATTTTTCAAAGACTTTTGCTTAAAATTTTCAACGAGGAAAGAGGACGTTAGTGAGTCAAATAAAATGACCGTCGTTACTAGTAGTTTGCTGTACTTTTTCGACTTCAGAGGCTTTGAAATTGCCAGACGCTGATTTTTGCAAATCGAAGAAACGGTAGAAATGTTCGTCTATCAACAATAACTTCAACACAATAATTTTGCTTCATGAAAAACCGGTTCATAGTTTTTGTTAGGGATTCAACCACAGAAGCGTTTCGGTGCAGCGTAGGCTTTATAACGAAAGCCTGAACCAGACAATCATTTTTGAGTGAAGCAGTTTTAGGTAAAGGATGGCTATGGTGCCCTCCATTGGTATATAATGGAAATACACGAGAGAAAAACCCTAAAACTTAATTTGACAACATTCACAGTACTAAATTTTCAGAATTGTACTGGTATAATATGTCAACTGGACATAGTAAATACGTTAAGTTTCCATTGTTGATGCCATCTCAATTAGGCGATTCAAACCACGTGACTTTCAAGATGGCGTGGCGGCCACACATGGGCCAAAAAACACAAAAAAATATCTAGATTCTGCCCGATTTATTAGTTTAGGTACCTAGTCAACAAATATTTTATTAAAGAATCCAAATCAAAGTTGCAAGCAAAACTCTAAGCAAAATAATTTGAAATACGCCTAAAAACACATTCAAAACAAACTTGCTTGGCCGCCACGCCATATTGAATTTTCCTATCTGACAGATGGATTAAATTGCCTAATTAGGCAATCTCAATCACGTGATTTTATAATGGCCGTTCGGGTCAAATATTGCGGTGACAAGGGTGACAAGCCGGTGACGTTCATAAGGAGAGCATTTGTGCACATTTGTGTTCTGGAATTTTATAGTCTTTGGTGTTTCTACGTATTTTTTTATTGGTTTTGGCCATTGTTGTTTTCATAGTGAATTTTATAGTCTTTAGTATTTCAACGTATTTTTCAGTGTTCTGGCCCTTGTTGTTTTCAAAGTGATATTTATAGTGTTTACAGTGTTTCTACGTATTTTTTAAATTTATTAATAAATTCTGAGATGGAGAGTGAATATTTTAAGGGAAAATCGAGCCTCTGTTAGATCCTTTCTTTTAATTGCAACAATCCATAAAGCCCTGCGTTGCCAATGATTTAAAATAGCAGGAACTGAATAAAATGTCACATTTTTCCTGTTACCTCGACTTCCACACCCAATTACGATGCAAATCGCTGGCATTTTAATTAACACAATACCTAAACACACACAAAAATACAAAATCCGATAATTCAAATCTGGACGTTTGTCCAGAATGTGACAGAATCAATGACATACAGAATAAACAACACAGTGCTTGACCCAATGCTTGACCCGAACTTCCATATTGAATTTCGTTTTTGACAGGTCAGTAGATTGCCTAATACATTCTAAAATTTCAGAACACATTTGTCCTAAAAATAAAGATTCACTCACACAAGAAGACAACGTTAAATATTCAGACTCAGCAATACCACAACATTTTGTTTTCTTGTTTTCCACTCAATTATATTATTATTAAATTTGATCAAAAATTCTGAAATGCTCTTTCTGTCATTAATATCATTAGCAAAATCTGAGTCTACATAGGCACCAGGATTAATTTTCTGACAGTTACTTTCAATAAATTTAAGTCCATAATTTATGGTTTTATTTGTCATCTAACGCTACTCTTTGTTTATATCCTCGCGCCCCCAACCGAGTTTTCTTCTTCACTTTTCACTTCGAGTCTATAGTTTCTACATTTTCTGGTGGTGATACCAAAGTCCAAGTCTTGTTTTCTTCCAAAGCTTCCAACTCTTCATTTATAGCTTCATTCCAACCTTATTCCACTGCTTCTGTGTATGTTCTAGGTACTCCTTCAAATAATTATTCTGCTGACAAAGCCGCAAAGAAGTTCACATCATCATTTAGGTCGTAATCGTGCAAACAATATGGTAAATCTGTTCTTCTGGTACTCTTTCTTGGTCCTTGTTCTTGAATTTTCGTATTTTTCCCTACTGTTTGATCATCTTCACCCATGTCAGTTTTTTTGTTAACTCTTGATCTGACTTCAGTTTCTTCATTATTCTCGCAATTTTCTATAGGCATAAATTGATTGTTTAAAACCCTCTTCTTTTCATCAAAAATTCCATTTTTTTCCAGTAACAATCTTCCGCTGATTTTCGCTCCACAACTTATAACCATTATCAGCATATCCTACCATTATTAATTTCTTTGATCTGGATTCTAATTTTGACTTTCTTGTTTTTTTTTTTTTGTAGTATACACCCAAATAACTTTCTTTTGTCCAGGTTAGGTTTCTCATAATTCCATATTTCAGCAGGTGTCTTGTTATTTCCCGATGTTCTTGCCTACGTTTTGTTAATTAGATAAGTTCCAGTTCTTACAGCTTCACCCCACATATATTTCTTCAATTTTGAATCAAAAATCAAACTCCGAGCCCTTTCCATGACTGTCGTATTAAAACGTTCTGCACTCCATTGTGCTCTGGATTAAGCTACCGTATATTGTATTCGTATAAGGTATTCTTATGATCCTCTTTTGACAAAAATCTTTAAAAGCATATGATGTGTATTCACCCCCATTGTCGCTTCTTAATTTCTCTATTCTTAAATCAAATTTAGCTTCAAGGATATAGCGACATAATTTTAAACTTTGATAACTCTTATTGCTCACCAAGAAAATTATACAAAAGTGTGAGAAATAGCCAATAAAAGAGATAAAATATGCCTTACCGTCATATTTTGTTGGTGATATTGGCCCAAAAATATCAGAAAGAAACCGTTTCCAAGATTCTATTGGCAATCTGGTTTGTTTTGACTTGACACAAGCTTCACACAAACACGGAGCTGGGTATTTTGCTGAATGTCTCATTGTTCTATTCAACAACATTTTATTTTTACTTGTCAAATTTACTGTAGACTCATATTGATTTATTTTAAAATGTACCATCGTCACCAAAAGTAACTGGGACACAAATAATGCATAATAATCTCCTTGACTAATTCTACTGTCATTCATTTCAATGCATTTAATGCATAGTTTGACAAATATTTGACAATAAAATTTATATAATAGGACAAGAGCTAATGTGATGCTGTCCCAGTTACTTTTGGTGACGATGGTACATAATATAAATTTCCTTTCAACACTCCTTCAAGTATTGTAACTCCATTTTTGGAAATTTTCAGCTTTTTATTAAAAAACATTACTTCAAAGCCATTTTCTTACATAAGTTACATACAGGGTATCCCACGAGGTTATTCCCAAATGATAACTTCGGAACGCATCGTGGTTCTCAATATTCAATCAGTGAGAAATAAGACTGACGAACTTGTTTTGTTTTTAAGCAGTATTAACTTTCCCAATATTGTAGTTTTAACTGAGCATTGGCTCAAATGTGATGAATTGTACTGTCTCGATAATTATATCACTGTTGCTAGGTTTTGCAGGTCAAGTTCAGTGCATGGTGGCACTCTAATTATGGTTAAGGAACAGACTTTGAAAACTTCAAACTTTGTAAATGTGGATTGGTTTGATTACTTGTTGGAGGAAAGATGCTTTGAGCTTTCTATGATGTATTGTAAAGAGTTGAATATGTATATTGTTGGCCTATATAGATCCCCAACTGCAAATTTCCAAATGTTTTTGAGAAAGTTGGGAATAATTTTGTCCAACATTTCAGTGAATGCCAAAATAGTGGTGTCGGGTGATTTGAATGTAGATTTTTTAGATACTTCAGGCTGTAATTTGAGAAATTTAACGAGTTTGTTCGACTCATTGGGTGGTATGAATAAAAACGAAGTACATGCTACTACTACAAGTATTAGTATATTCTTCGAAGTATCTACTTTACAAAGAAGCATTTACTAATTTCCGGTAGTTTAGAAATGTAGTATCTACTTCGTTTTGAAGTAAATACTACGTAGAACATACTAATACTTGTAGTAGTAGCAAGTACTTCGTTTTTATTCATACGACCCATTTAATATTTTAATGCATGTTGATGGCCCCACTAGAATCACTTCCATATCTTCTTCTGGTCTGGATTATTTTTGTAGCAACTTCAATTCGGTAACAGACTGCAGAGTGGTAAGTGCAGGTCTCTCAGATCATGAGGCTGTGGTTGCCACCTTGAGCTTAAAAACTAAACCTCCTGAGATGAATAAATGTAGGTACGATAGATTGTTTACTCGCAGTAATTATGCTAGATTTAGGACAATGTGCAAAAATTGTAACTGGAATGATAGCCTAGGTAATGGTGATCCACTGGAGGGCTTTCATTCAATTCTAAGCAATGTTTTTAATAGAGCGTTTCCCACTGTCCCGATAAAAAAAAATAAAAATAAAAAACCCTGGTATACCCTGGGTATAAAAAATTCAGCAAAAAATGTGAATTACTACAATAAATATAGAAGGATTTACAGATCCACACTCAAACAAGCAAAAATTCTTTACTACTCAAATCGAATCAATGATGCATCTGATAAATCAAAAGAAACATGGAAAATTGTTAACTCTCTGCGTGGTAAGCACAACCATGCACCTATATCTAGTGACCTGAAGGCTGACCAATTGAACATCTATTATTGCTGCGTAGCCTCGGAGCTTTCAAAGCACATCCTTAAAACTACACCACCAGAGCGTTTTCTGCGTCACGTTTCTGTGCCTGAAACTTTTTTCTTCTCGCCAACTGATGTTGAAGAACTAAGGTCCATATTTGGTGGGATGGGTAACAAAAAATCCTCAGGTTGGGACAGGATGCCTCTGAATGTTATTCAGGCCCTTCCTGATCGGGCTTTGGCTTCGTTGGCCCACGCAGTGAATAACTCTTTCATATCAGGCACATTTTCTCCATGTCTTAAGAAGGCTATTATAGTGCCAATTTTAAAGGGGGGAGATTCGAATGAGGCCTCTAGTTTTCGCCCGATATCATTGCTTCCTACCTTGGCAAAGATTGTGGAAAAGCTGGTTAAGAGGAGAATACTTTCATTCCTCAATAAACATGATCTTCTGGACCCCCATCAGTTTGGGTTCTTAGAATCCAAGAACACAGATGATGCTATCTTTGGTTTTCTTCGACGGCTGTACCTTGAACTCAACACGGGGGATGTGGCAGCCTCAGTGTTCTGTGATTTGTCGAAGGCTTTCGACTGTGTTGATCATCCTACCCTCTTGACCAAGCTTGAGATTTATGGTTTTCGAGGTATTGCCTTGAAATGGTTTCATTCCTATTTATCGGGTCGGGTGCAGAGGGTTATTTTCTACAACTCTAGTTCAACAGAACAAGCCATCTCCACGGGTGTCCCTCAGGGCGCAGTTTTGGGTTCCCTACTTTTTTTGATTTACATCAATGACTTGCCTCGCTTGCCTATCAGCGGAAAATTCACCATCTTTGCCGATGACACCACCATTCTTTGGCACGACAGGAACCCAAATAGGTTGCAGCAAGTGATTGAGAGAGATCTTGGGTGTGTCGCGGAATGGTGCAATTCTAATAATCTTTCTCTCAATGTTTCCAAGACCAACATCTTGAACTATAAATGCGACCTGGGTGACGTCGCTCTGAATGACGGAAGAATGTCCCGTTCAAGCACTGTAAGGTTTTTGGGACTGCACATAGATAGCTCCCTTAAATTCGAAAACCATGTGACGCACTTATGTGGGAAAATTTCTTCTGGCTGCTACGCCCTCAGAGTAATTTCTTGCAACCTGGGACTTTCAGTGTCTCGTCAAACATATTTTTCCTTGATTGAATCACACCTTCGATAGGGGATCTCATTCTGGGGATGCTGTTCGGCGAGCCTGTTCCATACTGTATTTGTGCTACAAAAGAGAGCGCTTCGGTCCATGTGCTCTGCCAGAAGGAGAGACACTTGTCGTCCTTTGTTTGTGCGCCATTCGGTTCTAACATTGTACTGCATTTTCATTATGGAAACGGTATGCCTTGTGCGCAAAAAGTTTAGAGAAGAGCTGTTCTTGCCTCAGAATTACAGTACTCGTCAGACTTTCATGTTGCCTTTGCCGATTCCTAAATCCGATCAGGTGAAAAAGTCCATTATTTACAATGGCAAAAAAATGTTCAATCATCTTCCTTTGTGTTTGAGACGGCAACGATGTGCGAGGAGATTTAGAAGGTCAGTTAAGAGGCTATTGCTAACAAAGGCATATTACACCTTGGACGATTTTTTTACCGATCTCTTAGGTTAAGTTTTATTGTGTTTGACTACTATTGTCTGCGAGTTCCTTGTGACATTTTATTTTCCTGTATTCCTGTAAATGTACATATAATAGGTTATTTTTCTTTGTTTTGTTGTGTCCATAAGACTTTATCTTAGGGATTTAATTCATGTTTGAATTACCTGTTTTATTCATTTTTCTATTTTTTTAATTTCCTATATATCTGATGACATAATTTTATTTTTTATGCTCTTTTTTTATGTATTTATATATAGTTTTAGGTACTTATTTACATTTTATTACCAAGGCTTTGTACACAACATTTATGTTAGATGCGAATAAAGCTATTTTTGACTTTTGACTTTGACTTTGACATCATCGTACGTTCCACTGTATAATTTTTTATCATTTCCTTAAACAAAGCCTTAACAAATATGGCATTGCCGATTTTGTAATTTAATTTTCTAACGAAAAATACCATAATATACCATGAGTTACATTTAAGATTCGAAAGTTGTCGCCACCTGACCGAAATTCAAGCAAATGTGATGAAATTTGCTGACAATGGTAGAAGCGGTACAAAAAGTAACCCAGATCCTCAAAATTTCAATTATATTAGATGACGCGTTCCGAAGTTATTACTTGGGAAAAATGTCGTGTAGATTACAGAGTAAATTGTCACATACCCAAACATCTTTCACAGTTATATGTTAACCAGTTTCGCTTTGTAATTTTAAAATTCCCCGTGCTGTGATTGTTTGCCACATTTATCTTATAAAATACTTTATTACTTTCATGACTGTATTTTCCAAATTCTTCTGTGATTAAATAATTTGTCGCTCCACTGTCAACAACAAAATACGTATCACTTCCAGTGGAGACAAAGCATTTTACAAACAATCCTCTGGTGATAAAAATATTATGTCTTCCTCCACCTGTTCATTTCTTGTTTCCTGAGTTGCTTCCTGAACATTATTAGCATTATATCTGTGTTCCCTTGAAACCTCCCCAATGACCAGAATGATAATTTCCTAGATAATTTCATTATATTCATTGTTCCTCTTCCTATATTTATTTTGTAGACATTCTGCTCTTTTGTGTCCTGTTTGGTTACGCAAATGACACTTGAACGGAAAATTTCCACTTTGATTACCACAAGAATTTCCCGAGTAAATTCCAGGATTATTGCAAATACCCCTATATATTCTAGGCTTTCTCCAGCCACCTCTTTTGTTATACTTTGACAGAAAAACAGTATTTGTTCCTTTCTCATCTTTTTTCATCAATTGTCGGGCTTCTTCCATTATAAGATTGTTATTCACAAAACTTATGTCCACTGCACTTTGATTCTGGCAAAACATGATGTCTATTGTTGTTTTTACATTCTGAATAGCAGATAACAACTGTAATATCACTTAATCATCGTCTATGTTCCCTCCTGCAGCCTTTGATTCAATCAGAGTATTATCAAATTCTGTGACAAAACTATGCATCTGTGTTCCCCTGTATACTTCAAACTTTCTAGTTGTTTCTGCAACATAACTTTATTTGATATAGGTACCCATTTTGTATATGGTAAGTACTTTCCAAAGTGTCCATTATTTTCTTGGCATTAGTTTTCACTTTGACAGAATCAAGAATATTATGTGCCAAACTTTATACAATGAACATCTTTGCCTTGATATTATTTTCCTTCCAGGTAGCCTGTTGAGCATCCAAGAATTCAGGCATTGGAATAGTTAAAATATCCAAAACTCCCTGTTGTTTCAATAGCAATTTAATTTTAAGTTTCCCATTGGCAAATCCGCTTCCATTATGGTTTTACATAGGTAGTATAAATTCTGTTTCTCAGCCATTTTTTTTTTGTTTTAAATTCATTTTTGCAAATTCGTCAAAAAAATTCCTTCTGCTTTTTTTTTTCTTCTTCCGTAAATTTATACTTGGATAACACACTGGAAACTGCACTGAGACTGGGCCCATAACCTATTGGATTTTATAGTGGAAGCACAAGACAGAAACACACTACGTTTTATTTAATTCACTATGTGTATATGATAAAAATACACGAGAGAAAAACTTAATTTGAAAACATGACATGACATTACTAAATTTTCAGAACTGTACTTTGTCCTGGTATAATATGTCAACTACACCAACATGGCACCAAGTCGGTTTTAGGTGTATCATCATAAGAAATAAACCATGCCAAACCAGTACACAGTTTTCGTAGCACTTATTTTATAACTGCGAGTGCGACGAATACAATCTCGCTGAAATCATTAAAACTTTCCTCACTTGTTTTCTCATTTTCCTTGACATGAGTAAAAGCTCGAATAAAAGTTAAAAAGTTTTATGACACTTCTTTACTGGAAGCCAAAAAAAACTGGTGGAGTTTCCCATTAATTTTATTTGTAATGAAAATTTATTACTGAAAGAGTGTAAAATAACTTTGGAGATTTGGGCCTTATTTCAAGATTATGGATAAATTTTAATAATGAAAAAAATCAGTTATTTCCAACTGAAATGATAAGATAATTAGATTTTCTGAAATGACTTGCAAAGTTTCCTATTCAACAATTTTCCTTTTATATTATCATCCATTACTATTGCTCGCTAATCAACGTACCTATTAACAAACGCGTCAAAAGCCATTTTGCATTAGCCTGGCTGTATACAATGTATAATATGCCATATTATTATATGCAATACAACTGTGCATAAAAAAGGGTCGCGTATACCTACATGTTGGAAGTTGGACGAGTCGCTTTTTTCAATGACACGTGTTGGGCATAATCACCAAACGGGTAATCACGTGCCAGACAGACGCTGGCTGGCCCACTTTGGGGACTTTGTGTATTGACCAGGCAAATGGAAAAAACCCAGGGACGGACTTTTTTTCTAAATCTGCAACCGATGGCTGTAAGATGAGAAAGTAGTGAAAACGAAAAGGCTACAATAATTTGTGGACATTCTAATAGCATTAGTTCCAGTATGCAATATTTACATCTTATATTGCCTTGCCAAGAAAGTGAGCTTTTTATCATCGTTGCTGCCACGGATATCAAAAGTAACCCCATCAATAAAGCTAATCGGTTTTCGTAATTCGTGTTTTCAACACCGTTCAAATCACAGATCCCTATCACGAAATGAACGGCAGCAATCAAGATCACGTATAAACGATTCTGAAATGGGTATGGATAAACTATGAATCCATTGCGGCAGAGATGACTGCAAGACAGATCCAGATAGACAAAAATACGCAGATTCTGGAAGAGCTGGTCATGTGTAAAAATTATGCATTCTTTTTGTTTTGACTAATAAAATTAAATCAAAATTAGGCATTTAAGTGAATGATGATGAGTGATTTACTGTTAACACACACGTTACGCAATGATTTAATATTTAGCAGCGGACTACGCTGAGTTTAAATGCGAATGCTTACATTAAATTTGTTTAACCTTCGTCTTCCCACGTCAAAAAAAATTGCGTAGATTCCCAGGTGGGGTACATTCGTACCCCATGATAAAAATGATACTTCTGATAATTAAAAATGATTTTGTTTATACTAAACAGTTATAATGGATAAAATCAACCTATAGTACAATTAGCGAAAAAAAAATAGTTAGGAAATGGTATTTTCGACCAATGCGTGCCATCTTTCGATTTAATAATCATTTTTCCGTCTTCTACTTCCCGTAAACTTTCGGTCTCTTCCTGCTCCACAGATACTTCTTGATAAGCTTTATTATCGTGATTTCCGAATTTTGCAGGTTGGAAATTTATTTCCAACCTGCAAATTTCCTGCAAGGTGTCTACTTGATAGAGTAGGCATAGATTCCCACGTGGGGTACGTCATTGGGTACATGTGCCCCACGCTATGCCAAAATTATTATTTCTGAAAAATAGGTAAATAGAAAATTTTTGATGATCACTAATTATGTGCAAAGCCCTTACTGACACAAAATAAAATTAGTCACAAAAAATATGCACTTTTTGGAAAAAAAATGCTAGAAAAATTGTTTTCTGGGGTACATTTGTACCCTACCCGGGAAGACGAAGGTTAAGAAATGTATCCATAGGTTTAAAATAACGAAACACACAACGGCAATTATTGTAGAAAAAACAGGATTCTCACCGATTAACTCCGGATTGTAGGATTATCTGGGGCCTCAGTTCTTCTCGTGTTTCACAACCACTTCTTCAGTGATACCAGCACATGTTAAGATAGGTCTTTAGTCACAAATAGGGTCGATCGATCAAGTAAAATTAATACAATCGGAGGACACAGAATCTATATGTCTGCCATTCACGACATTTTTGTACCGTCTTCGGCAAGTGCGAACTTTGTACCCTGCGCGAAATTACAATTGTGTGCTTTTTAAATATTCAAATTTTACCGATTATTCCACTCATGTGTTAGAAATCCCATAAGACAAGTGAGGATTTTCAGAATTACAGCGAAAATTCTCTTTTCCATTTGTTTAACTAGAGAGAATTACAGCGATAATTCTCCCATGTTATTGTATACATGGTTGTCATGCTAATTTTTGATACAAACAAACGGTTCCTGATAGCAACCATTTATTTGTATTGATTGTTAAGATATTCAAATCGTTTAATACAAATTTATTTCCATATTTTTTGCATTCTCATACGTGAAATAATCCTCTAAATACCACTTGAGCTTTAAAATGAACCAGATAATTTTTCACTCATGCGTCTTTTCTCTGCAAATTTCACTCGTCCTACGGACTCGTAAAATTATGGAAAACACGCAATCGTGAAAAATTATCGGTAATTTTGAACCTCTCGTGGTATTATCCCCGACAATTTTATTTAGCGTGTGCGCTAACATTTACATTGTCCAACCAAAACTAGCAATAAGCAAACAAAACTTTCGCCACTGAGTTAGTTGAAGGAAATTCCCATAAATTTGATGTCGACTCTGGTGCTGCATTTACTCTTCTACCAATTTCTGGTAACGAAGCACAAAAAATTTGCAGAAACTGGATTTTGGTTTCCAACGTATGTTGGAAAAGCAAATATCGAAGTAAATCATCGACTGAGGAGCCCTTAAAATACCAGAAAATTTCGAACCAATTTTAGGACATAGGTATTTGGATCCGACATTGTGCAACTTGCAATAAATTAATATTAGAATATCAAAAATACGAACCAGCTTCTTAATACCGTATGGAGAAAATAGTGCAAAAGTTTTGAGAAATATTTGAAGAGAGAATTGGATTCGCTCCAAATTTTACAGTAATGTTAAATCTTCGATATGGATGCTAAACTATCATTTCAGAGAGAACGCGAAGTACCGTATAATCTTCGAGAACGTGTTGACAACGAACTAGATATTTTAGAAACTGCTGGTAAAATATCCTAGGGAAATTTTACATATTTGGGCTTAGCATTAGTTCCAATTTCTAAACCAGATCAATTGTGTATTAACTATAAAGGAGGAGTTAACAAATGCTTGACTTCAGCAAATTATCCGATACAACGTTCATCGACGATATTTTAGGAAATTCTAGAAAAAATTGTCGTGTGTAAGACATTTTTGCACCTCCGAGTAGACGAAGACGATTAAAGTAGCCTGATTCAAATAATCACTTCGCACTGTGGAACATACAAAATGCATAGATTGTGATTTGGTAATAAAAAGACCACATCTGAATTTAAGCGAATTATGGATCACTATCTAAACGGTTTATGAACGCTACAGTTGAGATGCTTGGATCCAAAGATGTAGATTAAGTCCATGTTTTTCCATAGAGAAACAGACCAAAAAGAGAGTAGCGAATTAAACGAGAGAGATCGGCACCGCTGTAGACCTGTGGCGCCTCCGTGAGCTACAGGATGAACTAAACTTGTGGGACGCATGGAGGGAAATTTAAATTGGTACTGAAGATTATTCGGTTTTAATGGAAATTTTTAGGGAAAAAAAAACAATAGGTACCTAATTCTTTATCAAGCTAGTTTTATTGAGAAAATTATTAGCGGCATTTTTCAAGCAATAATGAAATAAATAATAACTCTTAAAATATAAATAATATAAACAAAATCTGAATTCTTCAAGTAGTAATGAAATAAAACATCAACTCTTATAATACGAATATTATCAACAATAGTAATGAAATTAATAATAAATAACTATCCAAATACAAAAAATGTGTGATAGAAAACGAAAACATTGAACTATCCTTGTTTGTGAGAATGTCGACTATGGCTCATCCTGGTTCATTACCACCCTGGTTTCATAGTCAACTTGGACTCTAGAATAAATTTTTAATTTCAATTAGAATTGCAAACAACTCCTATTGAAATCACAAAAATAATTCACTTAAAGTAGGATTTTTGTGAAGAAAAAAACCGGTAAGTTTATCGAAACCCATGTGATGCATGTGATCTACTTCGATCCTCTCCAGCCATTTGAGTTACCTGAACAAAACTGTGAACATATTAACTATGCCTGTCCTTTTTCAAGGTTTTCAATTTTCTAGAGGTCATAGATGACAAAATCACGACGGTCAGAAATTAGAATACTCAAGGATGCCCGAAGATCGACAAAAACGATTTACTTTTACAAGATGTTTGCTCAACACGTGTATTTCAAAAAGTTATGGTATCCGATACTGCTACAATTTTTGTGAGTGGTATTTTAGAGTGGTACCTACCTACTATAGAGAACATGGAATTTTTCACCAGGCCATCCTAATCCAAACTATTGTCTTGCTAAGCTTATTGTACAGACTGAAAGATCCACCAGCAATTATGAATAATTAACTTACAAGTATGACAAGAAAAAATCAAAAAATTCTACTAAAGTATTGACCAACACTTCTTTCAGATGACAACTTCTGAAATGTTCCTCAATCGACCCATTCAAATCAAACTCCTCTCTATTCGACGAATGTACATTTGAAAATTCTATAGCCTTTGCCCTAGTCAATTTGGCGAGGAAGATAGAGTGCAAGCTCTTTGTGAAAGCGTCAATGGTCACTAGTAGATATTTATTTCCACTCTTCGTTTCCACAAAAGCTTCTAAATGATCTACATGAAGTGTATGATTTGAACGAGCATATTTCGGAATAGAATGTAAATATCCTGGTTTTTTACCACCATGGTATCTATGATACAGACAGTTGATGCAAGCTGCTACAGTGTGATTTTTTAAGAGTGCAACATATGGGCATTTTTTTTAGTAATAACACAACCCAAATACAAACAAGGCCAAAAGTTGGTGCATGTCTGATAATCATATTAGGTGCACTTACAATGGTTGCAAGTCAAACAGCATACAGGGTAGCTCAAACAATATCAAAATTGTACTGTAAAGTACCCTTATTTTAGAAAATTCAGCAAAATGTTATAGAAAAAAGTTGTTTAGAATTAGAAGTTATGCCTAAATACCAAGATTTTTTTGATTTTTTTTTTTTTCGGAAAAAATCTATACTTAATCTCTATATTTGTTTTTTATTTTTTGTATCCGTCCTTTCAAAAATTAAGTGAAATCAAATCAATTTTGCATAACTTTATTCAAATTCAAGCAAATTTGTAAAATTAACTTAGATTTTTAATTTTTTATGGAATCACAAAATTCATGTTTGTTGCAATGATATTCAACACAACTTTAAACTGTCGCAATTTTGTTTTTTTTTTCAAGTTAAAATATTACTAATGATAATAGCCATATTAAAAAAACTCTCCTTAAGGTGCAAAAGTTTTATTTTATTTAAGTAAATATTACTACAATTTTGATATTTTTTGAGCTACCCTGTATACTGTTTGACTTGCATTGCAATCATTCTAAGTGCACCTAATATGATTATCAAACATGCACCAACTTTTGGCCTTGTTTGTATTTTGATTGTGCTATTACTAAAAAAAAATCCCACATGTTGCACACTTAAATAACCACACTGTATATTTTTTAACAAATCTTCTTAGGAAACCAATCCTGTCCTTTATACGCTCGAGTGTTTTATCTAATGCGAAATGTCCGATGTCATCATGATTATTCTTCACTATCTGCCAACGACAATTTTTTGGGACACACCATTTTCTACTGTAATTCATCAGTTTGTAGACTTTGTTGCCTCTTAGATCGAACTCTTTGAGAATATGCTTCTGATTTTCACTGTCTCCAGATAAAAGAATATCTTTAATTGTTCTAATTTCTTTATCTGCATCTTCAGCTTCATGTAGATACTTTTCTTCAGAAATTAAAGCAAAATTTTGAATTTCAAGTAAATTTTCTTCACTGTTTGCATCAAAATTTCTGCTGAGTGCATCAACGTGTTGAAGTTGATTTCCAGACTTATGTTTAATTAAAAATGAAAAATCTTGTAAATATAAAACCCATCTTGCAATTCTGGGAATTATACTTTGTTTGTTTAAACCATTTTTAACAGAGTTGCAGTCTGGTATGACGATAAATTCAATGCCTCGTAGATAATATTTGTATCTATCTAGTGTCTTCACTATGGCTAAAAGTCCCAGCTCAAATGTATGATATTTTTTTTCCTCTTTTGTTGTTTGTTGACTGAAATATGGTATTGGTTTTTCCAGATTTCCATCCATTTGAGTGACTATTCTGTCAATTTTGCAGTTCGTCTCGCAAAATTTGGAATAAATTTTCTAAAAAACCCAATGAGTCCAAGAAATTGACGAAGTTGATGCTGATTTTTGGGAATATTAAATTTTTTCACTAATTCAATTTTATATCTGCTAGGTGAAATTTGATTAAAAGAAAGTTCATAACCCAAATAAGTAATACTGGTCATTAAAATTTTGGATTTAGAAATTTTGACAGTAAGGCCCTGTGTGTGAAGCATTTCAAAAACTTTTTCCAGCAGTATATCAACCCTTCATCAATGGTTTCTGATGGTATCAAAATGTCATCCAAATATGGAATAATATCCATATTTCCTAACTGGCAAAAGTATTTCACTCATCATTTCCTGAAAAACTGCTAGAGCATTACACAATCCTTATGGACAACGAAGATACTCAAAATGGCCTTCAGATGTAGCAAATGCTGTAGGTATATTGAACAGAATTTTCTTCCATAGGTATCTGATGATAGCTTGCAGCTAAATCTAACAAGGTAAAATATTTACAATTTGGAAGATTATCAATTATTTCCTCTATGATTGGCAACATTGACGGTTTCTTTTTTGTGATTTTATAAACTTGACGAAAATCAATAACCAAACGTTATATTCCATCCTTTTTATCGATTAAAAATGGGGGACTAGCCATATACAGAGCTACTTTTTCGAATAATATTAGCTTCAATAATTTCGTTTATCAAATTCCTCAAAATTGTCTTGTCTGCCTCGGGTACTCTATAGGGTCTATGTTTTACAACAAACTTGTTATTTCAATCCCCATATTAATTGTATGCGTAGTTTTTAGGTCTTTCAAGGACCGGAAAAAACATTCCTCATGTCGGCTTATTGATATTTTCACCAATTCATCATGTTTTTCTTCAGTCAAATTTGCAGTTGTAATGTTCTTAAAAAATTCTTTTTTGTACTGAAATGTCAAATTATTATCTATTCTAATATACAATATCCAAATTTTCAGTGAAGTTTCTACCAATTAGAAGCTCAGTATTCCAATCGTTGTTCAAAATATATAATTTTATTGGAAGCTCTACAGAATCAATCTTTACATTAGCCTCTACATATTCTCCAATTACTGAAGAATTTCCAAAAAATCCAGAAATTTTGACTTTTTTATTTAAGGATTTAATTTTTGAATCAAATTTTTCAACTATTTTTTTTGAAATCAATGAACAATCACTGCCAAAATCAATAAATGCTTGATACTCTGAACCATTTAGAAAAATAGTTTTGTTAAATTTATTTTTATTGTTTTCAAATTTAATTCTTTTCACTGTCTCTTTTCTTTCTGATCCCTTTTTGAAACGCGGTTCTATGTTACGTCGTTCTTCGATTTCATTTATTTTCTTAAAACCAACTTTATCGATGTGTCCTGTATATATTTACAAAAATTACACACCTTTCTACGATGGCTACAGTTGTGCTTTAAATGTCCAGTTGAACCGCAATAGTTACATTGCCTAATGTTTATACTAGACAGAATCGATGATTTTGCATTGGAAGAACCTGGTTTGTTAATGTCAAATTCGGGTGTATTCAATTTAGTCGGTTCAAAATACTTATTTCTAAGATAAGTGGCTAACAAATTTGGGTCTCTTATGCCTGCGGCTTCTACTGCTGTAGTTATGCTACAATCATTTATTGCACCAAGTATTAATGATACTTTATCTGCGTCTGAAAAGTTAACATGAAGTTTGATAATTTTTGCTAAATGATTAGAATGAAACTCATAATGTTGAGCCAATTCTTGGCTTATGATTTGCAATATCATATGTATTTCGACAACTTTGAAAAATTTCGTTTAATAATTTTCACCTTTGCCGATGTGTATGAAGAACCAGAAAACACAAAACCAGATTGCAATAGCGAAACTCAGAACTACGAAAAAATGCTCCAAGATCTCAGAGACGGAGAGCTATTTTTGGAATGTTGGAATATAAAAATAATGTGTTTTAATTTTTTGTATGCGAAAATATACTTTACTCTTTCTAAATATAGACAATCTTCTTGTAGAAGTTTTTCCTTTATTATTCGATTATTGGCACTCAAACCAAAATAAAACATGTCTCTGGCAAGGCTTTCTCGCAGATTGTGTAGATCACATTTCAGCGGTCATAAATTCTTCTCTTGAAATCTTGTTAAAAAATTATGTCTCTCGACGGTTAGGTTAGTTTTTGGTTTGCGATGTGCCTCAAATCGATCGACTGAATCCTTCTTGCATGTGTCCATAATACGATTGAAATAATTGAGAATAGAGTGAGTCCAAGGAGCAATTTAGACAACTTTCTGGTATTATGTTCGTTTTTGAGACCACTTGTTGCTCTCCTATAGATCTTAAAATGTTGCAGCCAACCTACCGAATACTGAATAAATCATCCTTTAATGATTATGATGGCAGACTATTTCCACTAAATTTTTGATCTAGACGCAGGCTTTCTGGTAGGACCTGAGTTCGAAACGTGATTGGATATCAAGTTTCTGTTTTTATTTACTGACTGACTTAACTGGCTGTGACTTTAGCGAGGCTGCGGACAATACTTAAGTACTGTTTTTCTTTTCTCATTCGTATGAACACAAATTTTATTCTAAAAATAGTTTCTGTATTAGAGACTATTTGTAATGGTTAAGGGGCTTGCTCAAACTCTGCCTTCTACAAAATTTAAAAGTTATCCCCGCCACAATTGTTATATTGGTTGCGGAAGCGTTTTGCTAGCTGGGAATAATTGAGGAAACATGTCAAAAAGATGCCGCCGTTCAGTCGCCGTTTTTTGCTCAACAGGACTTGTAATTACACAAACAATAATTACTATTCAGCCGTAATTCCACCAATCGACAAAAACACCATTAGACAACCAACAATACTGTTGATTTTTTACACTCATATCAGAAATTTCAAACTGAAGATTCAGCAAATTTCAATCCATTTCCCCTCTACCTAGAAAACTTAGGAAATCAGCAATATTTTCCTATTCTTTAGTAGGAATATTTTTAATATCCATATCCAAGGCACTTATTTTTCAGATATCTTGCGTGATTTTCATCTAGCTAATAGATTTGATTTGTGTGTAAGTCAACCAGAAAATCAACAGGAAGGGGCTTAATTGACTTTTATATTTTTGTAAAAAAAAACTCAACATTTAGAAAAATAGAACAATCGTGACCATCTTAAAAGAATTAATATCAAATCTGTGTTAATTCTGATGCAGGAATCTTTTTTCTTCTTCCAGGAAGAATAGCAAAATTAAGGTACCATCGTCACCAAAAGTAACTGGGACACAAATAATGCATAATAATCTCCTGGACTAATTCTACTGTCATTCATTTCAATGCATTTAATGCATAGTTTGATAAATATTTGACAATAAAATTCATATAATAGGACAAGAGCTAATGTGATGCTGTCCCAGTTACTTTTGGTGACGATGGTACCTATACCATTTTGAATACTTGAAAAAATTTTAAAAAAATTTGTTGACAAGTTCTGACATATCTAAAAAAACGTTTGACATGTAAGACTTGTCTTTAACATTTTAAGAAATAAGGACCTACTTTCCACCCGGGACCACTTTCAACCCGGGAGGAAAGTAAAATTCAGAAAAGTGTCACTTTCAAACTTTTGAAAAATCAAAACTGTCAACATTACGTATGTAGTTGTAAATAAAAAAGTTAAGCTAATATTCGACAAAAAAATTATTGTAAGCATAACCTTCTTAGTAGAAACACAGTAGTAACTCTGGACATTATAGGATCTGCAGAGGAGACAGTTAAAAACAATTATCAATAAAATTGGCGAATAGGTGCAATAAAATGGCGATAAAAAAAGATAGTAAAATTGTAACATCAAAGCTCTCTTCACACCAGAAAATTGCCAGCATAACGGCCTGTCGGCCCACTTAATGGGTCCTCATTCCAGCTTCGTCTAGCCGCCATGCCATAGGATTCCAGATTTTGGTTTTCCCCCCTTTCGCTTCACTATCGATCGTGGTCTGAATGTCTAGCCGTTCCTCCCCATTGGGGTTTACCTTTCTCTCTCGCTTCTCTCTCCAATTTTTTTTTAAACGCCTTATTTTTATCTGTCCATGACAAAAGAAGGAAGGAAGGGTTAGAGGTTTTTGTTAACCTCGACTCCGTAATTAGGAGGGCCCTACTGATTTAATGCGGAACCGTATACGAAAAAGCTAAACAACTGCCGCATGCCTCTCGGGGGTTCATTTTTTTTTTGAATCCCCATTGAATATTCATATTTAAGCTATTTTGACTATTGTTTTCCAACGATGGATGGTTCTTTGTTTTCTATGTCTTTGATCTGTTTTTTTCAACAATGAAATCCTTATCAATGCTGTCAGGGTCGTAATGATTCCTTTCTACCAACAATAACGAGGCATTTTATTTAGCAGTTGTTCTAAACCCGATTAATATTTTGTAAATTTACTATTTGTTAAGGTTCAAATTGCACAGTAGGCAATACCTACCTTATATAATTTACTTCGCAGTTGTTTCAATGGGTCATCTTAGTGAACTTATTCCATCATTGACACAAGTTTAAACGGGAATTCTCTTGAATAATCCTATATTATATTGATATACCCGATACCTATTCATATTGTTTTTGTTTCAATTTACAATCACCTAAATGTCATTTGCAGTTAATATTGAAATTTTAAGCTAAGGCGTACGCCACTGTTTAATGCAGTTATTTTCCGCTTCTGTGGAATCTGGCATAGACTAATCCTTGTTAGATTCGTGTAAAGGAAACTTATCGCATGACAAAAAATAATTTTATTTTTCTAATTTCTACTCCGAATTGAATTTCAGTAGTTCCGGATTTTGTTTGTTCTTTTCTAAAGCGTGACTTATGTTGAGCTGCACGATCGAATTTCAACTCAATCAACGACATTTTCTGCTAAGTTTGCACTTTGTATTTTCTTTATAGCTTTTGCAACTTCAAGGCCAATCCAATGTGCCAGTCAGTCAGAAACTTTGCATTCGCTTCTTAACTTATGCTATTTAAACGTTTAAATTGGATTTTATTCATAGTGTAAATAAAATGTTTTTAAAAAATTTATTTGGCGCAGTCAGTAGGATAGTCAACAATCAATACATCGCGTATTGATTAATTGGTCTGGTATTTTCCTTTGTCTCAATGGATAACTCGTTCGATCGATGACAAAATACTTAGTTTTTTCGAACAAGATTAAAAAATGTGGCATAAGTCGGCTCAGCGTAAATGGCTGATCGACCAAAATGTATAACTGGAAATAAAATCCAAAGCAACTGTCCAAAAAGTTGAAAATATCATAAGAGGCTTACCACACGAAATCGTGTCCGGACACAAGGAGATAAAGAAACATCGTCTTTAGAAGATTCGATTTTTAAAGGTTATGATTTCAAGCTTAAAAATTAATTATTTTAGAATCTATTAGCACAATAAAGACAGGAATATCTCTAGTTCTTTAAAGCAAAAGATGTTATCTGAGATCAGTTCGATCTATAACAGCTGATTTGAGATTGGTAAACGATACCATGTAGATTTATTTCGTGGTCCGAACCATCTTATCTAATATTGACTTTATTCTTTCTGCTTAACCTAACTTTTGTTTTTTCTTGTATCTTTCTATTCAAGCCTATAGACTTCTATACTGATGTCCTTTGCGTTTTCATAATTTTCTTAAAAATCCTCGCTCATGATTTATTATTCGAAACAAACATAGATTAAGTACTTACATGTAAGTTTTATTTTGTGTGATTGATGTCCACCCATGCGAAAAACTATATTATTCTAAGTAAGTACACTTGACGTCACTTGATGCGCAATATGGTTTTTGGCAAATATAACTTGGTGAATCTAGTACATAGTAATTTTTGTGTATTTGAAACACGACTTCCTTGGGCAGCTGAATTTTTTTTATAAAATATTATTTTATTTTTTTGTATTACTCCAGGAATTTTGTTTTACTGCATTGATGTTTTGATTTAATAGTCACCATAAAATGTCAATGAAAATACTCGACTAAAATACCAAAGTTTATCATAACCGAATTGTCTACGGCCTTTCCGAATAAAATAGTAGGTACGTAACCCAGCAAGTCTGACCTAGACACAGCTGCCTCGATATACTTCTGCTGTGCCACCGCGGTGGTATTTTCCTTTTTATTTTTTCGCGGCTTTTCCGCTCTTGGGGTCTGTTTTCCGAAGCAGGCAGCATAAACGATTGCAAAAATACATTTCGCCACGCAGATTCCATTTTAATTTTGCTTCCTTCCGTTCCGTTATACTACCTGCATAGAAAGGCGCTTTACAATTTGGACTACGGTTGAGGAAAAATATTATTAATATTTTGTAATTGAGTAATTGCAATTAAAAAATATACTAAAAAGTTTCTAGATACATTTCTCTAAGCATTTTTACCTACTACAAATAATTTTCCTCTGAATTCAAAAGAGAAATCGTTAGGTACATAATAATATTAGCTCAAAAAAGGGGCATGATGATTTCAACTGACAATAACATTCATTTGCGAAGCCTCTGGCAAATCGTTTCCACCTATCTTAACGTTTATCTTGTATCCCAAAGATCTGGAAAAGCTCCAAAATTCCACCAGTATTTAAAAAATACAACAAGTGTTCTATCGAAACTTACAGACTTGTTGTCATATTGAATATATTTTCTAGATATTTCGAAATTGTTTCGCATGAAATTATCTCAAATTATTTTAATCTTGATTTAACAAATAATGATCTTGATCAGCATGGTTTTTCTGAGACTCTCAACAATTACTAATCTCTAAACGGTTACAAAGAACATTTGCGAGAGTCTGTGTACGCTCCAACGCTCCTGGAGACTATGATTCTCTGGATGGTATTTTCTGCTTGATCCTGATAGTTTAGAATAGAAGAGCAGAAGGGCCTTAGTACCAGACAGGACCTAAAGTCACGGCACTTGCACTAGGGCGTAAGACAGGTAATTTACAACCAGACCAAGGCCAATTTCTGGAACACCACTCATTCCATCAACTACAACTTTCCCGGTAATTTCTAGTAGTCTTTCTTCTAAATCTGTCAATGGTTTCGGTGGATCTCCAGCGTTACCTGTTTCTACCATGGCACATTTTATTTTTCGAGCCTTGCCTCGTACCTGGCTCCTCCAGTCAGTGAAAACCTAAAAACAAGCCCATCAATACAATACACACTATTTAACCACAGCAACGAACCCTTTTCCAGCCAGCAACCTCTCTAATTGGGCCCCCTGATGCATTCAATTTCACAGATAATTCTTCCCAAGTACTTTTTAAAATATTTGGGTCAGAGGCATCAAATTTTGACTCTCTGAAGAAATTATTTGTCTGGAGTTCATCAAGGTATATCTGATATTGTGCACGAGTGGTCTTGCCTGCTCTTTTGCCTTTCTCGGTCAAAGCCATTGCACTATCCCGTAATCTCAATATTTGGCATAAAATTAAACAATAATAAAAGCACACTACTTTCACTTCACTTTTCAAATAAAAACCAGTTTCAAAAGTTAGGTTATGTTAGTTGTACGAAAGAAGCTGTAGCAAGAATACACATACGTTTTTTGATAGATTTGATACCAACCATACCAAAAATGTCGTTAAAATATGTCACTAGATTTCTGCTCAACGATAATGCTACAGAATAAGATCTGGCGATTTGTCGTTGAAATTGTCGTTAAAATCGAAGTCGTTTACGTAACGACATCGTTTACTAACGGCACGTTACAGAATAGGCCCGCCTTATTCTGTAATTCGTAACAACGTCGTTATTCAACGATTGTCGTTATTGTAACGATAAAATGGACGCAAAAGCGTCGTTAGATTACGACAGCCCAGTGGCTCTCGTTATAAGCATAACGATCGTTACAGTTACATACTCTGGTAGTGTTTGTATTATATTTTACTGGCGATTATGATTGATAATGGGTGATGAATAAGTAGAAGCTGCTCTTCTTGATGAAGTGAGATTGCTCCATAGACATGTACCATCGTCACCAAAAGTAACTGGGACAGCATCATATTAGCTCTTGTACTATTATATGAATTTTTGTCTCAAATATTTGTCAAACTATGAATTAAATACATTGAAATGAATGATGGTAGAATTAGTCCAGGAGATTCATATGAATTATTTTTGTCCCAGATACAGAGGAAGGTTTTTGTCAAATGTTTGGACCGGTCGGCGAAGAACACGATTCAACGACTACCAATTGTAAGGTTCTTCACCTGTTTGCTTTTCTTGACACAAGGAAGTTAACAGAAACCATTTGATCGATTTGCAGAATCATCACAAAGCAATGTTAGCTGATATATTCATGAGGTGGTAGATACAAGTGCATAGTGCATCTACATTTTTGCGAACGTGTATATTCAAATCCCTCGAGATCAGAATCCTGAAGCAAAAACCCTTTTACCAGATCGGTTTTCTACAAAATTTTGCATTCCAGGAATAGCTGGTTGTGTCGACGGTAGTCACATCAAAATTTTTTCACCAACGCATTTTCAACTTGATCACCCTGCTGTCCTCTTTCTGAACAGAAATAATTTTTTATAGCACCAATTGTCAGCTAATTTTTGAGGTAAATTTGAAGATTCTTGCCATAAATGCACCATATTCAAGTAGTGTGGAACGAAGTTGAAGTCGTTAAGTCGATAACGACAACGAAAGCTAACGACTTTGTTACTGAATAGCTTTTCTAAAATTGTCGTTACCAAGTCAGTCGTTACTACAACGATATCGTTATGTAACGACAAGTTACAGAATAGGCCTCTAAAGCACTTGTAAGTTGGAAAGAAGACCCCAGTCAGACAAAGCACTTGCTATAAGGGTTGAAAAACCTGTAACCAAACAAAGCACCTGCTACAGGTTTAAGGAAGGGTCGAATGTTACCAGACAGAGCACCTGCTACAATAAGGCTAAAGCAAAAGTAATTGTTAGAGCGCAGTCCCACGACTCTACTAGCGTTGCTAGGCCAATGGTGATGGGCACAATTTAAGTAAGAGAAACAACAATAAGTTTGTATCTGATTCTATTGATGAAATTGATCGCCTTTTATATACAATAAATGCTGATATTGCAAATACCAATGATCATCATTTGCAACAATAAAAAGTAGGTTGCTTATAATTAATTAATTCTAATATGTACAGAGTGGTAAAAATATAAAATAAATGTTCCAATTTGGATAAATGGACATTCTGCCGCCTCTCAATTTGTCAACTTCAGGGACTGTAGTTCATATTCTTCAGGTTTGGTGGTCCTTTTCTCTCTTGTCTGAAGTCTTAGATATTTGATGCCTATTCAGACTCCCATAACTACCACGATTGTTGCAATGGAAGTTGTCACTCCAACTATGCTATAATGATGTCGTATATCTCTCCATATATTGGTTTTGAATTTCAATCTGAATTGACTTCTCTTTTGTCATTAGTGCGTTCAAATCATCAGAGTGCCCAATTACTGACTCAGATGCTGGCTGAAACTGTGAATGTTGAATATGTGTGGGTTCGTCGTGTATATCGAGTGAGACAGCTTTGGAATAGCTGGTTGAACTGCTATGCTCCACGTATTGCTTTTAGTGTTAGCTGTTTGGTTTCTGGGATACAGTCGGGAGCCAGGCTGAGAATTCCTGTTGCAACAATGGCAACATCTTCCCGGACTCCACCACAAATAATAGCTATATTGGCTTATCCATTTGTAATAAATAACCATGTATTTGGCGTGGCCATTTGTTTCCATATCGTAGCCTGCACTGAATTTGTGAAAGTTTTGCATTTCTTGGCTTCAGGTTTATGGTATATTTCATCAATAATACAGCCGTCATTATTAATGTTTCCATTAACATCTGGAGAACAGAGAAACATGTGATGTTTCAATTTCAAGTATCGTTCGAATTCTTCTTTATGGAGTTTAGAGTAAAGCTAAGAGTTATAATCGATGGCGATATAATCGTCCGATATATCTAATGTCCAGTAGGAGTTGTTGGATATTCGTACTGGAATTGGGGTTGCTTTTATAATATCAAACTGTGATATTTCTATTATGGGAAAATAGCCAAATACTTGCGAGTGGCTGCTATCTGACATAAGGACATTTTTAATACAGTCGTAGATAATGCTTTCAAGTTGTTGGAGATATGGTTTCGTAGATTGTCCCCCTATTAAACACAATATTTATCATATTCTCGTTGTATGAACTTATTTCTGCAATGTAGTTAGTTGCTATTTGATAAGTGCTTAGGACATGAATATTTAGGCTGTTAATGTCTATACTTGAAAACCATTTGTTCATAGATTGAATTGCTTCTTATCCTTGATTCAGCCTTGTTTGGAATCTGCGAAGTTGATAAATATGCGGATATCATGAACTGTGTCTGGTGATTGGAAGTTTTTATCAACATTTCTTGATTCTTGTTTATATTATTTATATCATCGTAGACCTCATCATTGACGCCAAAAACGGAAGTCAGAAATTTTCCCAGTAAACCTCTTTTTGGACGAAGTTGTATTTCTTGGAGGGTCTTGAATATCTAGCTAAAATGTTGTTGTTGGTCTTTTAGATGACGGTCCAATATTTCACAGTGCGTTTCTTACCATAGTTGTCTTGTCTTGTTACACAGCATCTCAAAATTGGTTACGATGCTAGTTACATTCTGGATGTCTTCCTTGATTTTTGTTCTGTTGTAAGTGACTTGCATTCTAAATGTTCCTCTATTTGTTTGTGCCGTTCCAAAATGTTCTATGTAAATACCTCCTTCGGGATATTTTATAACATAGCTGCTTTGACACTTTGGAAGAAGCATCAAACTGAACCATAACATAAATAGTTGAATGAGTGAGATTGGTCAGTGTTTCTTTTCCTAGTTCTTCTAATGGAAGTGTGATCAATGTATGTATCGGTCGTTTCAATGTAGCTCTGTCTGCTTTCTTGAGTGTGACGCTTGCTTAGGGCCATTGGCTGGGATTTATTGTATTTTCTTTTATAACTAACATGGTTCCTTTATTAAGGTTGGTTTCGTGATTTTGCCATTTATATTTTTGTTGCAATCTTCCTAAATATTCTGTGCTCCAACCTTTCCAGAAGTCCTTTTTCATTTTTTTGGTAAGCCTCCATTTCTCTGACAAACTGGAATTTATATTACTTGCTATTGGGTCAATTGGAGATAATATTCCCTTTCCAATTAAAAATGATCAAGAGTTAGGACAAAATAGTCGTCTACGTCTTCAGAGAGTGGCCATAAGGGCCTAGAATTGAGGCTTGCTTCGATTTGGTGTAACAAAGTTGTGAGTTCTTCATATGTGAGGGTTGTTTCTCCAATTACTCGTTTGAGGTGACGTTTCATTGACTTGACTCCAGCTTCCAACAGTCCACCAAAATGAGGTTCCGCCGGTGGGATGAAGTGCTTAGTGCCAAGGTTGACAATTGTATTTTGCACGGATTGGTGTTGAGTTAATTTGAGAACTTTTTCTTCGAAATATTGTGCTGCCCCAACAAAATTTGTTCAATTATCACTGTATATTTTCGCAGTGACCTCTTCTCGCAGTAAATCTCCGGAAGGCTGCTAAGAACGAATCGGTCGTCATATCGCTTACCAGTTCTAGGTGTATTGCCTTAGTGGAAATACATACAAAAACACAGTCACAAGTCGTTAAGTAGCTTTGATTTTGATAGGGCCGGCATAGTCAAATCCACTGTTGATGGACGGTGGGGATGGTGTGACTCTTGTGGCAGGTAATTGGCCGATTTGCTGTTCTGAGATTTTTGCTTTGTACCTGATGCATGTAATACATACATGCATGGTTTCCGCCATGCATGGTTTTGTGATGTGCGTCCATTATTATTAGTTTGCTCAAATGATTTTAACTTGGTAGTATTATAGGATGTTTTTGACTGTATGGTAACTCTGACTTTTGTAATCTTCCGCCAACTCGTAGAATTTGTTCCCCGTCAATAAATGGGCTTAGGTTGTGTATTTTGCTTGATTTCTCCACGTTTCTCTTTGTGATAATGGAGGATATCTCAGATGGAAATTCGCAGTTTTGGATCACTTTGATAACTTCTTGGAAGGTTTTTCTTGTTTTTTCGACAGATAATATTGGTTTATTGGACCTGTGGAAGACTCTTCGACAGTAGATTAATATTCTTATCATTCTGGTCAAGTCGGAGAATCGTTCGATTATATTTTCTGTGATTTGTATTTTAACCTAGAAACATTTCATGGTTTTCTTTGCTTCTTGGTCCGTTTCGGGTATTTCTATAGCTAATGGTGGTGGTTCATGACTATGAAGCCATGCTGGTCCATTCCACCACAGGAGATTGTTTGCTAACTGCTCTGGATTTGACCCTGTGAATATAACGTCTGCTGGATTTTCGGATGTTCTTACGTGGTTCCAGTGACTGCTGCCTACGTATCTATTTATATCACTCACGCGATTGGCAACAAATGTTTTCCATCGATTGGGCTGGCCTTTTATTCATCCTAATGTTATCATGGAGTCACTCCATGCGAGTTTCTATATTTTCTATCTCTAGTGTCGAAATAGTTTGATTTATCATTTTCACTAATAAGTGTGCTGCACAGAGTTCAAGTCTCGGTAGTTTTGTTCTTAGTTTCGCTGGGGCTACTTTTGATTTTGCTCAGAGAAGTATGACAACTATGTTCTCTTCAGTCGTCATTGTTCGGCTATAGATCACAGCTCCATAGGCCTTTTCAGAGGCGTCGCAGAATCCGTGAAGTTAAATAGGTTTCCTTGGCTGAATTGCATCCATCTTGGAATTCTGATATCTTTAACTTTATTTATGTCCTTTCTATAGGTTATCCATCTGTCTGCTAGTTCACCTTCTATTTTCTCATCCCATCCTAATCTTTCTACTATGAGTACTTCTGATTTGATGACTATAGGTGATAAGAATCGAAAAATTTTGATATCTCCGATAAGATGCGCCTTTCTGCTATTAGACTCTCTGGTGATGTAGTAACTTTAAACATGAAGTTATCATCAGACGGCGACCAAAATACAAAGTATTTATTGGCTTTGTATCGATTGTCTGTCATGGTTGCTCTATTTTCCCTTATCATAGGAACAGTATTCAAAATATTATCCTTGTTATGAAGTACTCTATTTCCATGTTCTTCTTTCATCTCTTATATCCGTTTCAAATCGCCTGGTAACTATTTGTTTTTTTTTTCCACTTGATTTGTTTTTTCACTTTCTTATTGTAATATTCATATTTTGCTTCATAATATTCATTATCGATGTTGTTCAGTTTTTTATAGAAATATTCCCTTTTTCTAATCAGTAATAAAACCTTATTTGTTATGTACTCTTTGCCTTCAACCTGTTGCATTTGTTTGACAACCACTCGATTGTTGTCCACAAAAGCCCGCTCAAATCACCATAGAATACCTCCGCATCAGTATAATGATCTAGTCCTTTTACTATCACTCTCAGACTATCCCTCGTTGCCAGAATGTCCACCCTCCTGAACACCTGGTACGTAATCTCGGGTTTTCGTCTGCAGTTTAACTTCCAGGGATAGAGAGAACTTGTAATCTGTGTTCGCTGATGCATTGGTCAATCAGTGCTTGTTTAAAGTTCCCATAATTACAGTTTATCAGTATATGATCAACGAGAGATGAATTATTTGATCTTCTAGTGAATTAATCACTATTTAACGCCCCATATCCAAAGGTTTTATAAAGATCAGGTATGCTATAACTATTCTCCTTTCGATTCCTCTCTGATTTAATTGCAGTTTATTTAGAATTTTCTTTGTGAGCGTCCATGTTTCGCTTCCATAGGCAGCTACTGGCAGAATACATTTGTTGTAGACTTTAGTTTTCAGGTAACTTGGACCAGCGTATGTAGCGCATTTTACAATACGCCGCCCATCCCAGACGGATTCTATTAACTTCAAGATCTTCATCGACTTTGCCAAGTGTTATTTAGTGTCCTAGATACTTATAGGAGTTTACTTAGTTTCACCTGATGGTATTCTGTGTATATTGTGTCCCTATCTGTTTGCTCATTTGTCATGAACTGGCTTCTTGCAGTAATACTTTCAGCTTGATTCCTAAGTCTGTTTCGTTCGGGGCGATTATTATGATGTCATCAGAAAATCTTAAGTTATTGAGGATATATTGATTTCTCTATTATCCCGATGTAGTTTCTTGAACACATCTTCGACTAGGGTGAACAGAGACAACTTTGTAATTCCTCTTTTGTGTGCGTTCTCCTGATTGAAAATGTTTGAGCCTTTTTGTTGTTCTATCAGTTTTTGGATTTATTTTTCTTGGTAGTTTTCAATGTCTTCTTTTGTCATCCTTGTGGCTATTTTGTTAACCTCTCTGTATTCTGGTGTATCTTTTTTCCTTGTTATATGAGTTCTCTTCTCAAGTATTTGTTTTTTTTCTAAATTTTTTTGGCCTAGCCTTCGGTGTCTTGATCTTTTTTGCTGTTTCTTTTATTATTTTCGTTATTTTTTTATTAATTTGATTTATATCTTCGTGGATTTTTATAAGGTCTTTCTCTCGTTTGTGTGTTAATTTTGTTGCGATTTCTATTTTATGTGTTTTACTGGTATATGTGCTTAATTTCTTTGCTCTTTCTAGTCTGCTATTTATGGCTATTTCAAATCTTACCATTCTATGATCGCTGTCAGTCGTGAATGAGCCTAGGACGTCGATATCTTGATGTGTTTTTGATGTGCCAGTATAAAGTATATTTCGTTTTCTGTCTTTCCATCTGAATGTGTTCATCGCAAAGTGTTGCTCTCTATCTAAAAAGTTGATAAGCATGTTGCTTCTTTCATTTTTTGTCCATGTCCGAATTTGCCAATGTAACATGAATCGGTGTCATCTTTTTGTCCTATTTTTGCATTCAAATCTCGCAGAACTAGTGTGTACTTTGTTTTGTTCTCGTGCAGACACTGTGTTTCCTCTTCATGACGTTCCTCCATCTCTTAGTCCTCCTGGTCGGTTGTTGGTGCGTAAAATTGATTGACTTTGATTGTTGTATTCTTGTCGATTTTCAATGTTATGTATATCACCCTGTCAGATTTGCTCTTGAGTATTTTTAGGTAGGATAGGTCTTAGGATGTACTCAATGAAAAATATTAACCATGCCTATAACTAATCGCCCGTAGAGATTGAGCTACTCAGTTCATGAAATCATAAAAGTTCATCAATCCACAGGATAATTCAAGTAGAAGTTGGTAATTTCTATTAAAAATAACAGATGCAAAAATACAGAGAATACTTTTACTCCCAATGAAATAGAATATTTTATTTTCAAACGATCTTTATTCCAAAAAATGCATAATTTTTAATCTAAATTATGACATGTCATATTCAGAAGGATCACCTTTATAAGCACCTATACCTGTATGTACAGGTGAACTGCAATCGCTATGGAAAAATATGTATAACGTCGTATAAATGTTATACTCCGCCGGAGTATAATATTTATACGCCGCTCAAGCTGAAAGTCATTGAAGTGACTCTTATACCTTGTCAAAATGATCACAAAAATACCTGTTATATGACATTCGAAAATAAACAAATAAATCCAGCGCAATGGAGTAGGTATTACTAATTCGAATAATTCGATTTATCAGGCAACAAAATGTACCTTTAAAATATTCAATTTTAAATCATAAGAGATTCGAGATTGCCTATAGCATTGACGATATAATTAGGAATATACTGGAAGAATATGTGAAAATAAATGAAAAAAGACAAGCCATTGAAAATATCTTCAGAGATCAACAGAAAAAAAGGAACAGATACAATGAAAAGAGAACTAAACCAGATACATATTTCAACCAGAAGATCATGTTATGTTGAAAATGAAAAATTAATCACTCATCGTTACAAGAGATTCTAGACAACTCTTGTCGAATTACGATATAGAATCGAAGATATGGCGGTAATACGGAGCAATTTTGTCTTGAGGTTGCTGTGGTGGATACACTAAAGTCATCCAGCCTAATTGATCTTGAAGATTCAGATGAAGATGAATTCGAAACCAATGGGTCGGTTTTGAACGATGAGTTTCAACTTCACTCAAAACTTCAACTCAAAAAACCAAGGACTCAAGGAAAACAGAAGGACAACTCATCAGAAAAAAGTAAATAAAAATTCTAACGTAAAGGAAAGCTAGGAAATTACAAAGAAATAGAAAAAGGCCAATGTATTTTGAGGAGTATTGTATTTTCGAACACGAAAATTTTTGAAATTATATCTGTATGGTAAAATATTGTCATAAGTAGGTAATTACCTAGGTATGTGAATGGTTTATACTATTTTTAATACCTATTTAGAAGTACCAGTCGTTCTAGTGACAAAACGTATGTCGCTTCTTGACACACAAATAAAACTATTGTTTGTCGATTTTTAACTGATACTTGCGGTATGAGGTGCGAGAGGGTGTTTCATATGGCAAAAACAGGTGTGACGTCAGGTAACCATTGGCATTCTAATGTAGGGAGCCACCAGCTCACATTCCGTCCGAGTATCAGATTAAAATCGACGAACAATAGGTCAGGAATTTCCTATTTGTACATGAAATTGACGTATCGTTATAATAGTAATAGTAATCGACGTTCGTTTTTGTTGGTAATTTTTTGTTTCATCTGATTAGTAATTGATAAATAAGGATGGGGTTATTCTAAATGGGTATTACAAATACTATATATCGCCTCTTTTTGAGATAACCGCCATAATATCTTGATACCCCAACTCACGTTGTGTAAAAAGGTGACAAGCAGCACGTATGTACATAAACTCATGTAGATAGGAAAAGTACGAATAATTGCAAATAAATAATAATTTTCAAAATTGCAGTTTTATCCGAGGTTTTTTTGGTTTTCTCAACAATGTTGTATTTGGCACATGGCCCCTTTCTTGCTCTACAGTCTACAGGAGCGATAGGTATATTAGAACCAATCTGTACTACGCATGATGTGATATCGTGTTCAATAAATGGATAATAGATATTAAAGAAAAATATTGTGAAAGTTTTCATAGAAAAAAGAGTTTTTCTGAAAATAAATATTTAAGAAACTATGAAGAAGTAATCTTCTATTTACTAGAATTAGTGATTGAAGCAAATTTTGTAATATATTTTGTCATATTCCTCCATAATATCATGACATTGTACCTTTTACGACCCTCGAATACTTTCCCAAATAATGTCTCGCCGTGGCCGAAAGCAATACTATTATATGACCCAGACTTTCTGTTAAAGAACCCAAAGATATTGTATGTAAATAAATTAAACATTTGTCCACCATAAACCCCAAAATTCCCAAATATCCTTAATGGTCATTCTTTGGGCGAACAGACTGTCATTTATTGCCAATATTTATTTATTTTCCAGTTGTAATTATGTAGGTTTTAGAAACGTTTTAGAAGGGATGTAAAGGTCGATTTGTAAGAGATCTAGTGAAGCAAGAAGCCAGTCTTAAGACAGCTTCAGTCGTAGTAACACATTTTGTTAAAACTCTCTCTAAAATAAGTCTTACTTTTGCTGTAGTTCAATTTCATTCTATATTCCATTAACTAATAAAGCTACAAGTTTCAAACCAAAAACAAAAGTAGTTTTAACCAAGGCAAAACACTGAAGGATCACAACAGATTTTGGCGCGGTCGGTACGATTCAGAAGTATCTAGCAAGATCCAGCAGGATTTGGATACAAAGATTCAAGACATACCATAGTCAGCCAAAGCTATCATCAGCGTTGACCAGTATTGGATTGAATCACAGTTGTTGTGTAACCACTAGCTTTCAAGTTTTTTGGTAAGTGATTTTTGTCTCTTAATGAGGTTACTTTTGTTTGTCTAACTCCTTTATTAATACTTATATGCCAATATGACTCCTCCTGCCGTAAACCCAGACCTACAAACAATATTATTAGAAACTTTTCAAAACATTTTTAATCAACTTCCTTCGTCAAATTCCAACCCAAATAATGGAAGGTTTTCCGTAGATTTTTTATGCAAACTAATACCTAATAGTTTTGATGGCAATCGTCTTGAGTTAGGGCAATTTTTAGCGAATTGTAATAATGCCAATGTATTAGCACAGGACGATCAGAAAAATCCTCTTTTATATTTTATTTTATCTCGAATCGGTGGCAAAGCTAAAGAACAGTTAGCTACCCAAAACTTTGATAATTGAGATACCTTAAAAGACGCTTTAAAAACTTTATATCAAGACAAAAAACATTACGTTCAATTAATGGAAGAGCTAAATAATTGCAAACAAAGTCCTAACGAATCAGTGAAAGACTTTTTTCAACGTTTGGAAACAATTAACTCGCGATTGATATCTACTTCTCAACAAAATTGTACAGAACCGGAAGAGATTCCTGGAAAACTGAAAATGTTGAACGAAATTGCTTTAAATAGATTTATTTATCATTCGAAACCCGAAATTTCGCGAATGTTGAGATGGAAAGATTTTGATTCGATTAATTCTGCGTATAGTGCAGCTATTTCTGAAGAACGCGCTGTGGCTATGTCGCGCAGTTCAACTCAGTTTTGCAAAAATTGCAAAAACAACTCGCATTCTACAAATAATTGTTTCAAAACAAGAAATCATGATGCAAACGTAAGAACTTTGTTTACGAATAATCAGATATTTTGTCGTTACTGCAAAAAACAAGGGCATGTTATTGAAGAATGTAGAAAAAGACAATATAATAATAATGCAGGAAGATCTAATAATTCGATGAATTTCCATGTTAATCGACAGCATACTAACCAATCTCATCAAAACTCTAATTCCCAAAACTCAAACTATCAATGTAATAATAGAAATCCAAACTCTAACTTCCAAAACTCAAACTATCAACATAATAACAGGAATCAAAACTCTAATTCTCAAAACTTAAACCAAAACTCGAGCAATCAAATTAATAGAAGACCTTATCGAAATTCGACAAATCATAATCCAGTTTTTCGCGACTCACCTCATACGAATTCAAGGCAGAACGCGAACGTTAATTCAATTCAATACAATTCTAATGTACCAAATTATCAACCAAGTCATTCAAATTCTTTAAACTCCAACGCTCCTCCAATGACGAACACCTCACTGGAGGATTATCTCAAAACTTTAGCGGTGTTCGAGAACGATGAGAACTAACAATATTTCTTGCTGAAAATAGCTCAAGTTTCATTGAACTAGAAAGTAAATATTCAAAAAATCAAAACAAAAAACTCCGATTTTTACTTGATACTGGTGCAAGCTGCTCATTGATAAAAGCCAACAAACTCAATCCTGAGATAACTAAATTTGTTCCTTCAGAAAAAATATCTCTTCATGGACTCTGTCCTAATTCTCCAATTCAAACAGTTGGAACTACCACTATTCCTTTTAACATTAACAATCAGATTTTGAACATAAAATTCCACATACTAAATCAGGCTACAAACGTCCCTTATGACGGTCTAATTGGATTGGATTTTATTCAAGATCAAAACGCAAAAATCGATTTTAAAAAACGAACTCTATCTCTAAACTCATTGCCATTTCAAATCCCTATCGGATTAAACGCTAATCCTAACACTGGTTCTTATTTTGTTCTCAAATCTCGTACGGAAACAATAATAGAAATCAACGTTCTAAACCCGGAAATAAAAGAAGGGATCATACCAGATATGGAAATATCTAAGGGAATCTATTTATCCCGAGCATTGACTAAAGTAAATTCAAATAATAAAGCTTTTGCAACAATCTTAAACTCAAAAGTAATTGATTTTCAATTAAAACCTATTTCAATCTATTTAGAACAGATTCCTAAAGAAAGCTACTGTTATTTTGCTTCGGAACAAAGTACTGAAAATAATTTTATTAAAAATAGGAGCCAACTATTGAAACAAAATCTTAGATTAGACCATTTAAACCAAGAAGAAAAGAGCTTCATAACTAATCTTTGTGAAAATTATGAAGATATTTTCTTTCTACCTGGAGATACCCTTGGTTGTACTAACACTATTAAACATGAAATAAACATCTCTGATTCTAAGCCCATTCATACAAAAACGTACAGGGGGGTGTATTTGAAATCCATGCAAATCTGTCACATGCGACGCAGTCGGTCGAAATATGTGCGTCGACGAATTCTGAAAATTTACGATCGGCTTATTTGAAAGCTTGTGCATTTTGTAAATCGTGAATTATCAAATTTGCACTACTCAACTTGGCAACGTGTCCTGTAAAAGATTCTAACCAATGACATTGTTAGAAAATTTCATATGACCAAACGGAACGATGCATTGAAATGTCAAATTTGAAATTGTTTATTGTAAACAACTTTTTTGATTATTTCCGTGCATACAGTTTCGTGTTTAGTTGGAGTTTTGTGTTTTTTTTCTTGATATTATCTTAGTTTATTTTTTCTATAAATGTAGGCAATACTGCAAAAAGGATGGAAAGTGCGGGGGCAAGTGCCAATAAGAGAAGGTCCGGATTTGTTACCAAAAAACAAAAAGAACTCTTGGTCGAATTTTTGCACAAATATCCGGCCCTTTTGTCGGGAAAATTTTCGAACTGCTTTTCATGGAAGGAATCTCGAAACATTCTTTTTAAAGTCGAAAGTTTTTTATAAATTCCCCGTCATTACCTAAGCATTGTTAATGCATGCATCTATTCTTGGATTTCTAAAGCCTTTGCGGTTATGGTTATACAATTCGGCCCTTTCTAGAGCATTTAAATTAACAATATTTTCGAATTCCATGAGGCCAAGCATATTTTTGGTCGACTAAACTTAAATTTTTAATAACTTTCGCGTGCAATTTGGAAATGCACGAGCTCTAGAGGTGACGCATGTCAAATGCAATCTTGCGTCGACGAATTTAGCGAAATGCGTCGACGGAAGTTTCAAATAAGCCACATGTGCATTTTTTTGTATTTCACCGGTAACAATTGCGACTTAGTCAGACGTATTTGAATTGCACGTTTCAAATAAACCCCCCCAGATACCCAGAAATTCATAAAACCGAAGTTAATAAACAAATCAATAAAATGTTACAACCGGGAATAATTCAACCGTCTGCATCGCCTTGGTCTGCCCCTCTATGGGTAGTACCAAAAAAAATGGACGCTTCGGGGGAACAAAAATGGCGCGTAGTGGTTGATTTTAGAAAATTGAATGAAGTTACAGTTGGTGATGCATATCCAATGCCAAATATCGAAGAAATTTTAGATCAATTAGGCCATAGTAAATATTTCACCACACTCGATTTGGCTTCTGGTTTCCATCAGATTCCAATGAGAGAAGAAGATAAACCAAAAACCGCTTTCACTACAGCTTTAGGTCACTGGGAATTTAATCGAATGCCTTTTGGATTAAAAAATGCACCCGCTTGTTTTCAAAGACTAATGAATGCAGTTCTTACTGGTTTACAAGGGTTACAGTGTTTCGTTTATCTAGACGACATAGTTATTTATGGATCAGATCTAAATCAACATGTCTCACGTCTTGAAGCGGTTTTCGACAGACTCAGAAATAATAATTTAAAGTTACAACCCGACAAATGTGAATTCCTCCGTAAAGAAATCTCTTATCTCGGTCATATCATTTCTGAATCAGGAGTAAAACCAAAACCAGAAAAAACTATAGCAATAAAAAACTTTCCCATTCCTAAAAATCAAAAAACAGTAAAAAGTTTCCTAGGTTTAATTGGATATTATCGTAAATTTATCAACAATTTTGCAAAAATTCCTAAACCATTGACTAATCTTCTAAAGAAAAATGTTGCTTTTATTTGGTCTCAAGAATGTCAAGAATCTTTCGACACCTTTAAAGAAATTCTAATAAATGAACCTTTACTTCAATATCCAGATTTTTCAAGAGAATTTATTTTGACGACCGACGCTTCAGACTATGCGATTGGTGCGGTCTTAAGTCAAGGTGAGATCGGGCAGGACCTACCTATTGCATACGCAAGTCGTACGTTAAATTCTGCCGAACAAAATTATACAACTATGGAAAAAGAATTATTAGCAGTAATTTGGAGCATTAAACATTTTAGATGCTACCTATATGGTAGAAAGTTTAAAATTGTAACCGATAATAAACCAATCACTTGGCTTTTAAACTGTAAAAATCCCGGAAGTAGACTGATTAGATGGGGATTATTACTTAATGAATACGAATTTGAGATTATTCATAAACCAGAAAAGTTTAATACTAACGCAGATGCTTTATCTCGATGTCTAAATATCAACATTATTTCTAAAAATGATACCTTTGAAAATTTTATAGAATATCATTACAAAACTTTAGATATCAATCCGCAACTTGAAATAAAAAATGGAAATCTATTCGATTTTTTTCCAAACGCAGTTTATTTCTCTACTGATTTAGACGAAAGTAATCAGTTTTCAGAGTCCATAAAAAACAAATTCGACTTCAACGATAGCATAAAATCAAACTTTGAATTATATTGAACTTATAAGTTACAAAATAACAATAAAAAATCCTATTTAATGTTCGTGAAGACTTTTCATTTTGAAAATATTTCTTATAAAGACGTTTTTTATTCACTCCGGAACTTACGTACTGAACTAATTAGAGATAATATAAAATACTTCTATTTACCTGACATAACGAAAAATTCTCCAAATTTAAAACAATCAATGTATTTTGAAATAATACACTATCTTTTCAAGGACACGAATATAAAAATATGTGTTATTAGTTCAGAAAAAATTATTATTAGTTCAAAAGAGGAAATTTCCGCAATTCTAAAAGAAAATCACGATTCAAAACTAGCAGGACATTCAGGTTTTACAAGAACATATAAAAGGATAAAAGAACGTTATAAATGGCAGAACATGAAAACTGACATAAAAAAATATATAAAAAAATGTCCTTCTTGTCAAATAAACAAAACAAATTTCAAACTCAGTAAAGCTCCTATGATGATAACAACAACTAGCAAAAAGCCTTTCGAAAAACTTGCTATTGATATAGTTGGACCTCTTCCAATTACGGAAAACGGATCTAGATTTCTCCTTACGATGCAAGACGATTTAACGAAATATTCGTATGCCATTCCTATACCGAATCATGAAGCAATAACAGTATCAAATGAATTATGCAAATTTATAACTTTATTCGGTATTCCCAAAACTATTTTATCTGATCAAGGTACTGATTTTATGTCCAATTTAATAAAAGAACTCGTAAAATTATTTAAAACTAAGCATGTCACAAGCACACCCTACCACCCTGAATCTAATGGCGCTTTGGAGCGTTCACACCTTACTTTGAAAGATTATTTAAAACACTACATTAACGACAAACAAAACAACTGGGACGAATTTATACCTTTTGCAATGTTCGCTTACAATACACATACTCACTCTTCTACTAACTATACACCATATGAACTATTATTTGGATCCAAACCATTTTTGCCAAGCTCTATAACTAGCAGACCCGAATTTAAATATTCATATGACGATTACATAGGCAACCTAAAACTCAAACTTAACATAACTCAAGAACAGGCACGTAACAACATCTTGAAATCAAAAGAAAAATCGAAGACTTATTACGATAACAAAATAAAAAAAAATCATTATAAAATAGGAGATATGGTTTACATTGTAAATAAACATATTTCCCCTGGTCTAAATAAAAAACTGAGTCCTAACTTTAAAGGCCCATATAAAGTCACTAAAGTTTTCAATAACAATAATATTCAACTACAAATAGGAAAAAAATTATTACGTATCATACTAATATGATAAAACCTTTTGTTTCAGATCAAAGCAACAATGATTAATAACGCTAATCTACTGTTCCTACTTGTACTAACTTCCATTTCCGTTTGTGTTAGAGGCGATAATTATCACATTACTAATCTCCACGATCATGCCGGTCTTTATTATAACAATCTTGGCCAAGTTAAACTTTCAAATTCTAAATTTGTCCTATTTACTCATCTTAATGTAACTGGATATGAAAAGAAAATAAAATTTATTTCTGGAATATTGAAAAAGTCATTCGATCTATGTTATAGTAATGAAATTGTTGAATCTGAAAATTTTCTATGCAAAGATACTATAAAAGTCGTCCAATCTCGGTTTAATAAATTGCTCGGAAAATCTGAAGTTGTCAGCGAAATAATCGGTACTAATACGAAAAAGACTAAAAGAGGAATTTTTGATGGTGCTTCTTACGCATTCAATTGGCTATTTGGCATGCCTGATGCCGATGATGCTAAATTTTATGACAAATCGATAAAAACTCTAATTCAAAGTAATAGAAATACACAACTTTTGATGAAACAACAAATTGGCATAATTTCTAGTACGGTATCTAATTTTAATTCTAGTATACGAAATTTTAAATCTAATCAAGAAACTCTAAACTCTAATATTAAAATTTTCAACTCCTTCTCAGCAGATACCAATAAACGTATTCACGTAAACAAACTGAAACTTATCATCAGTTCACATATTGCCTTACTCACACAAATATTAGAAGATCTGAACGAAGAATATGATTTATTAATCTCAGCTATAACAATGGCCAGACATAATATCCTACATCCGAAAGTTATAACACCAAAACAACTATTAAATGTACTTTCGGAAATCAAATTGAACAACGGACTTCAATTACCGTTCCCAATATCTTATTCAACTATTTACAAATATTTTGAGATCAGTAAACTAAAAGTTTTTCATTCTGATAACATAATTATTTTTGCAATTGAAATTCCATTGACTGACGAAATGACCTACAATCTGTTCAAATTATTGCCACTTCCAACACCTCATAATTTTTCTGATATTCATTCCTATATCCTACCTGATTTTCCTTACCTGCTGATAAGTATTAGTAAGGTTAGTTATGTGCAAATGAAAGACCTTACCAAGTGTACAAGGATCACAGAAGAGGAATTCATCTGCCAAAACACTCAAGCTACAAGGATTCAAGAACCTCCTAAGTGCGAAGTCGCATTGTTTACATCATTTTCTACCAAAATCCCGGCTGACTGTCATACCGTTACTTCCAAAGCAGACTTCGAGATATGGCATCCACTGAGCGACAACTCTTGGCTTTTCGTACTATCGACGCCCTTACAGCTTACTCTGGCTTGTGATAATTTTCCAATCGAAGATATAAAAATTGCATCAACAGGGCTGTTAAGTTTGGAACCCAAATGCAGAGGCTATACTCAAAATAGTATCTTGGAAAGCTCAGGAATCATTACACGGAATATTTCAAAACAGATTTCAGATATCAATATTGCACTTGACGATTGCTGCTATGCCAAAGAAGCCAGATTCAACAACACACCAATCACACTACAACCAATAAGACTTTCCAATATCAAATTGGACGATTTACAGTTTGCGAATCACAAACTTGGACAACTGGACCAATTGCTGGATGAAGAATTGAAGAAGCCATTTATTATTCAACACTCTCATTGGTTCATTATCATTATTTCTTTTATCGCGTCAGTTGTTCTTTTGGTAATAGTGTACAATTTTCTTAAGTGGTGCGGATTAATATCATGCATTAAAAGTATGTTTTGTTGTACTAAAAGCCCAAAGCACATATCGGATTCCTGCTGTATTAAGCTTTTCAATACAAATATAAATACCACTCCAGGGACAAGTCAAAACATATCAAGAATTCTAGAAGAAGAAGCCAGAACAAAAATGGGCGAAGGTATTGAACTAAATAACCTTCTAAGTTCCAATGAAGCAACCACATCCACTACGAATTCCATGTCCATGCGAAGATCAGTCACCCCAAGACCGTCCATAAAAATGTCTTAGTAAAAGATATGTTTGTATATTCTTAGGTATAAGTTAGTTTACATTTTTTTTTTTTTTTTCTCTCTTTCCTTTTTATTCCTACCTTTATATTAAGTTAAGCTTCATATTATTTTACGCTAGTTTTTTATAATTGTATTTCTTAAAGGATTTGTTTTGAAGAAATTTCTTTATGAAAATTTCTTTTTTTTTCAAGGGGGGAAGTGTCATATTCCTCCATAATATCATGACATTGTACCTTTTACGACCCTCGAATACTTTCCCAAATAATGTCTCGCCGTCGCCGAAAGCAATACTATTATATGACCCAGACTTTCTGTTAAAGAACCCAAAGATATTGTATGTAAATAAATTAAACATTTGTCCACCATAAACCCCAAAATTCCCAAATAATGTCTCGCCGTCGCCGAAAGCAATATTATTATATAACCCAGACTTTCTGTTAAAGAACCCGAAGATATTGTATGTAAATAAATTAAACATGTGTCCACCATAAACCCCCAAATTCCCAAATATCCTTAATGGTCATTCTTTGGGCGAACAGACTGTCATTTATTGCCAATATTTATTTAGGGTTTTCCAGTTGTAATTATGTAGGTTTTAGAAACGTTTTAGAAGGGATGTAAAGGTCGATTTGTAAGAGATCTAGTGAAGCAAGAAGCCAGTCTTAAGACAGCTTCAGTCGTAGTAACACATTTTGTTAAAACTCTCTCTAAAATAAGTCTTACTTTTGCTGTAGTTCAATTTCATTCTATATTCCATTACCTAATAAAGCTACAAGTTTCAAACCAAAAACAAAAGTAGTTTTAACCAAGGCAAAACACTGAAGGATCACAACAATTTCAACAAGAAATATTATACCGAGTTCTTGGCACTTGGCAGTTTTCTAAGAAATGGTTAATAATGTGTTCTATGTTGACACGGACAGACAATTTTCACCATAAAACAATAGCCCTGAGGCATTTTTTAATAATAAAGTATAGGGTGTAGCATATAGTATGTATTTATCAGTTCCGAATTGATGGAAGTTTTACAAAAAAGCACTTACTTGATCACCTATATTTCTTAAACAGATTGTAATCTTTGTAATTTGAGAGCGGAATTGAAAGGAGGTGTTTTTCAGGAGCAATAAAAACGTAATTTTCAACACGTCGTGACTGAATTTATGTAAACATAAAAACTCTTGAAAAATTTATTAAATCGTAAAAAATTAATGCTCTTTCCAGAGAAATTCCGATACCCACTCGGGAGGGTTATAAAAAAAGCAATCCGCAACATTGTCGCCTGTTTGCCCGCTGCAAGTCCGCCCCGGCCGCCCTTCACCGTCATTGAGGCGACCTTGGTCGCACTCACTACTATAGTATCATAAAACAAAAATCCAAATTTTATTTTGTCTGCGGGTGCACCGGTTGACCGGGGCCCTGGGACGACGTGACTGCATTTACTTGGGGCCCCCAGACTGCAATATGCAAATATTTTGCTCCCTTCGCAACAAGAATAATAAAAAAAATAAAATAAAGCCGAACGTTGTTGAACGAAGAAAGGAAGACCTCAAAGTGCAGGTATATACCTACACGGGTGAAATCCTGACGTACCCGAAGAAAGCTCCAGTTTCAAATTATTATACACTTGTTTATTTTTCTCTCTGTGGCTGCAGAATTTCGCTGGAAAAAGCTTCGAATGACGTGGGGATGGGACGGGTATGTCATTGCAAATTAGTTTTTCGGGTGACGGGAATTTATGTGCATTTTTGCGTGGTCTGAATGCATTTCAAATAAAATGGGGAATTTTAGAATTTTTTTAAAGCTCGCAGATGACACTTTGATGAATAGGAAGTTTTGCACTTTTTGCAATAGTTGGATCTGGAACTAGATTGATCATTACGCGCTAGTTTAATTGAAATGGCAGCAGGAAAACTAAGTAATAACTGATGATAACTCTCAAAAAACATGTCTAATATCTTCCTTAACTCATAAATACTTAGGTACATAAAAATACACTATTAAGTAGGTAAATAATGATAAATCATTTTTGTAAGTTTATCATCATGGAACTGGAACATTTCAAAGTATAAAGTTAAATTTTGCAATTTATTGTTAATCGTCAACGCAACTTGAGATAAGATCATGTAGTGAAGGCGGCCAACGACGGTCAACAATAAAGCGAATTAGAACTAGAGTTGGAAAATCAAAAATTAGTCAACCAGTTGAACGTTTGAAGGGACTTGTTCTTTTTTTTTAATGGTGGGGAAGTCGTCTGATTAAACTTCGAGTAACGCTGCAGCTGAAGGCTTATTGTCTTCCTGTTTAATGCACCCATTCCGAAACCCTGGTTCCATGCAGTAGGCGGGGTAAGTCTGTTGGATGTTTCCCGTATGTGTCTGGATCTAATTCATCTTCTGCAAATATATTTTGTCTTCTGCAAGTTAGTCTTTGTATTCTGATATAATGTGTTGGGCTGTTTCGATCTCTGTTCCGCATAGTCTGCAGCTCGTGTCTCCGTTGTACAATCCCATTGTTTGCAGGTGCTTTTATACTGGGGCATGCCCAGTTAGGAAGCCGGTTGCTACTCTGAGTTCATTTCTGTTTAATTGTAGCAGTATTCTTGCTGTTTTGCTGCATGTCTCACATATGAAGATTTTTCCATGTGCATATGCTTGGGTATTTGCTTCCAGTATTGAGCATTGTTTTACTTTGATCCACTCCTTCAGCTCCTTTTTTACTGTGCTTTTGGGTACTCCGAGAGCTGGTTCGGGACCATCAAGGTATTCTGAGGATGACCTGCTGCGTTCATCAGCCCTTCCGTTGCCCGGGATACCTCTATGTCGTGGCACCCACATCAATGTGACGTTATTTTGGTCCGCCAAGTTGTTGACTCCTTCTCGGCATTCTATTACCAGTACAGAGCTTCCTTAGGGTTCTTGACGGCCCCCAATGTTGCCTGACTGTCTGTGAGCAAAGTGAGTCTCCTGTCTTTGCAGGCCCTCATATTGTTGATTTGTTAATTAAAGTATACTACTCAAAACTAAATAAGGACCACTTTTTAGAGCACCTTGGTTTATATCAAATTTTGAATAGCCCTGGTAAAGTGACTATGTCAATTTACAATATGGACAGACAAATAAAGTGTGCACAAAAAATTTATACTGTTAATGGAAATAAACACTTTACCAGGTTTATTCAAAATTCAATAAAAATAAAGGTGTTTTTAAAAGAGGTCCTTATTTCGTTTTGACTAGTTTCTATACCTCCGCCTGGAAAACAGATGTATGTGACCCTAGGTAGGAGAAGGTATCGCATTTTCCTTCTTGACTGTAGATTACGATGCCTGTGCCAACTCAGTCTTCGACCAGCCCCAGTACCAAGTCTGGCCTGCATGTTGGTTTTCTTTCCTATTCCTCCCTTCCACTAATTAGGGCTAGAAATGATATGTCGGGTGAGTATTTGGTAAGTGCATAGTCAATTATCATGTCGAATATGGTCTGATTTATGACTTTCCTTATTTGTGTGTGGCCTGATCTGACTGTTAGTTTGTTCACGTTGTTTGGTTGTCTGTGGAGGCCCAACCTGGCTTCCGGCTGAATTACGATGTGTAACGGAGGTAGGTCTAGTAGGACTTCCATAGCTGCTGTTAGCACCCTGTAATCCCCAGACAAGACAGACAAGTCTTTGCACCCTGCCCAGTTTCATTCTGGCCCTGTCTTGTTGTGTCTCTGTCCACCATAGCAAAGACGCATAGATTATCGCTGGCTTTACAACCGTTGTGTATAGTCAGTGCATCATGTCTGGCCGCAGCCCCCATGCTTTGCCAAAAATTCTCGCGGCTAGTATAAGTGGCAGATCTGACCTTTTAATTACTTTGCGTTGTGGAAACACAACAGCAAACAAATCAAACAATAATTATTTATTAATTTTTGTGCACAGTGGCCTATTGCTAGGCAAAAAGTCATTCTTTTTAGCAAGAAAAAATATATAATATTGCGACGGCCGTGTCAGGCTGTACCACCTTCCCGCTCTAGGCGACAACTTGTCGCCGACAAGTTGAACCTGCTTGTTCGCACCCCTCTTCCAAGTAGAATTTTCAGTCTCTAGACGATCGCAGCAGAGTTTCGTTTTCTTCAGTGCACCCTTGTGCGTTCTTTCTCACTCTTGCTCCGGTGGCGTAGCATGGGCTATTGTCGCCCGGGGCGGAATCATAATTTGCCGCCCCTTTGACGTCATAAAAAAAAAAATTACGGACTGGGTTCGGTAGTTGCATCTGCGTGCAAAAAGAGCAAATTTTGATGGACGTCACGTGATCACTTATCTTTTTTCACGTGTCAAATCACGTGATATCTGTCAAATTTTGCTCGCTGAGAAAACTTCAAAAATCAATAAACATCACAGGTGCTTGACAATTAGCCTATCAAAAACACGTGACTTTGTCAAGCAAACAAAGGGTATGTGTGCCTCTTGGCGGACATTTTAATTTAAGTTTGACAGCACCTTGGATAATCAAAGCCTATCCAAAACACCTGACTTTCAACGCTTTGACAAGCAAACAAAAGGCTTTTGTGCCTCTTGGCGGACATTTTAATTTAAGTTTGACAGCATCTTGAATATTCTAATTGCCGCTATATTGAATCCTGGCATTTGTCGTTTGAATCAAGGTTGTTCATTAACCGTTTCCACCAACTATTTTAGGGGAGCCCCTCGGGGAGCCCTAACGATAAGTATTTCAAAAAATGACGTTTCTCCATGTAAAAATGTAATTTTAGGGAATACTTAATACTTATCGATAAGGCTCCCCTAAAATAGTGGGTGAAATCGGCCATAAAAGAGGTAGGTTGCCTGGTGGGATTCTCAGTCTGTCGATACGTAACGTCCCGATCACTTGTAGAAAGACGATAGGTTGCGATAAGAGTTTGTGAATCCCGCCCCTGATAACTTTCATGACGTGAATGTATGCCTAAACATAATACAAATGCTAGGTTGCTTGATAATAAGGTTGTTTGAGAGAGGTGGGTTGCCTGATAACTTTATGACGTCATCTGTATATATGCCTCGAACGTAATGCAAATCTCCATATGGTACCCCAGATGTGTCATCAAGTTACACATTACCAGGTAACCTATTAAATTTAGGAACCTTGGTCTGATGGTAATGGGTAACTTGATGTCGCATCTGGGGTGCCTTATAGAGATTTGCATTATGTTTAGGCATACAGATAACGTCATAAAAGGTATCGGGCAACCTACCTCTCTCAAACAACCTTGATGCAAATGTCCAAAAAACCACCTGACGGCGTTCTTTGTTTGCCATTACTAGACAACCTATTACAAGCAATTAATATTTTGCCAATCATATCGGCAACGTCGCCGGAATTTGTTTTAGGGGGAGTCGCGATTAAATCCTAATCGCGCTATCTCTGTCTCCCGCACTGCTGACTGTTTTTTTTTTTTTTTTTCTCTCGCTTGGCTAAACTCGACTCGAGCCGACTCTATCCGACCGAATGAGCATTAACAATTCGTTTTGTTAATTTTGAGTCTATGATTACCCCAAGATATTTAATTTCGCCTGACATCGTAACTGGGTTTCCCTGGAGGTGAAAAGGTCCAAGTCCCATCATTTTCCTTCTTTTGGTGAAGGGGACCAATGTCGATTTGGTGGCACTAATTTTCAACCCTACAGTCTTTGTCCACCAAGAGACTATTCTTAGAGCTTGCTGCATGCGATCTTAAAATATATGGTTAAATTTTCCCTTGGATATTATGACCAAATCATCTGCATACCCCACTACTTGATGGTTCTTACTCTTTAGTAGCTATATGGACATCCCTTTGCAACCCGAGCCATTACTGTTTCACCGAAGAGCGTGGAGTGGATGACTCTACCTCGAAACATATAGTTTATTCATACAACACTTACGAGTCACGTATTTTCCATTATTAAAAATTCTGCAACATCACACATCACTTTCACAGCCTTTAAATTACTTTTCCACCCTTATTTCCACTATTTTTCACATTTTCCCGGTTATTTATTTCCACAGAATAAGTGTGGTTAAGGGACACTTGTGGATCCGTTTCAGGCAGCGCTGTTGTCGAGGTTTCTTGACCACTGTGGGTAATAGAGTCACTGTAGTTGTGACCACTGAACGACTGGTCATTTTGATAGTTTTTAGACTAAAGACTGGGTAGATGCTGATTAATAAGTTACTAATTAAATAATAAGTGTTAGGGGAGAAAATTGGATAACGATTTTGGGTTTCGTTTTTTATCAATGTGGTCTGGGTTGTTCCGTTCCAAACTGATTGTTCCGTTTACCTGGTCAAGACCGGAAATCTGGTACCAGAGGGCATCTTGGCAAAAAAAAAAAATGGAATTCTGGTGAATTTTTCATATTGAGCTCACCTAATAAATCGCCGAAAATAAGGTCGTTCTTTCAAATTCGCACATTGAGCAAACAAGTGGCAGATTTTACCAGAGGCTCTCTTGCTAAGTTCCTTGGAACATCCACCTTCTGTGGAATTTTGAAGGCGTTGGAAACTCAAGTGGTTGCTGGCTTAATTATTGGTTTTGGGGTGAAACTTGGTTTTGGTCGTAAGTCCCCGTATTTGTAAGCCAACCACTCGGAATTTTCTGGAGACAAAGGTCTACGCCATTTTGTTGAATTGTCGATGCGAGAAGAGAGCACGTTTTGTTCAACTAGTCCAATTTGTAACCAGGGTTTTTTCTTTAGGATAATAGATTGTACATTTCCATTGGGTTTTTCTCTTTCGGCGTTTTTGTGAGGTGTCAGAGTACCCACAACACTGAATTGAAACCATTTACCCTACTTAAGAAGGGAAGCCAATAGAAGTTGATGGGGTCTGTTATCAGGGCTGTGAGGCTGTCAGGAGACAGCAATAGAAATGAGTGTTTAGATTGCAGACAGGACCACAAGGGGGTGATGTACCCGTTCATTTATTACCGTTTCTTTATCATTTTTTTTTTACTTATTATTAATTGTATTTCTTATATTTAACTTGGTAGGACATGTCCAAATTCTGTTTTACTGCCTTCATTATTACAATGGGTGTACTGCACCAATGATTTTTAATTGACCATATTTAAGGTGACATTTCTGTACAAACCCGCCCCGGTATACCATGGTATAAGCGTGCACATGTTTTAATTAATATTATTAATTTTTTTTCTTCCTTAATTGTTCCCTTTTACTCTCATTGGGGTAAGGTGGTCTTTGTAATGCAATTTCAGGTCTAAACATACCCCCCCAGAACATATTAAATAGGTTTATACTCATTGTGTTTATATTTGACTCCTAACGAAGGTTAAGTTTATTTAACGGATAGGTACCATCGTCACCAAAAGTAACTGGGACAGCATCACATTAGCTCTTGTCCTATTATATGAATTTTATTGTCAAATATATGTCAAACTATGCAATAAATGCATTGAAATGAATGACAGTAGAATTAGTCCAGGAGATTATTATGCATTATTTGTGTCCCAGTTACTTTTGGTGACGATGGTACATACAGTTGCGATCAAAAAAAAAGTAGTACAAGAAAAATCTCATAAATCTCCTGGTCTATTATACATTAATTTAATTCATAACCAAAAATGTCATATTTTTTGGCATTTTTCGACAAGTTTTTAACCTAGAAAGTTTCAGATGACATTATTTTGACGTTTTTCTACCCGTTTTTAACCTAGAATATGTCATTGCCTGTCAAAATTTTGTATGTTACACCAGGAGCTCAAATTGGAGTTAATAATTTTTGTCCTACTTTTTTTTGATCGCAACTGTACATCGGGTAGGTACATTTTTATAGGAATCTTGGAGATCAGGGACTTTCTGGTATAGGTCCGCGGATTATATTTTTTAAACCAGTGGCGCCCTATAAAGGTAACTTTCAATATTGAACCTACTCCCACACCACTGAGTAGCCGCGAGCACTTTGTTGCGCTGGCCGCATTCCTTAAGGGTGTTTTACTGTACCTAGGCCTATTAGGGTTTATTTATTCAAATTTAGTTTTCAAACAGGTTAAGGGTTAATTTTTGCGCAACAGTCTTCCAGGTGCCATATCTGTTATGGCTAGGTCTACATAGTGACGGTTTTCCGGGTTTTCTTCAAGGATCACACAGACCGGGAAGTGTACTCTATAGAGCTCTTCCACAGATTCCTGTCCAGTCGAAGTTTAGTTTTCATTTTCTATTTTTAAAGAGTCAATCGTTCGGAGAAAGTCTTTGGAAAGGATTTTATAGAGTCATTCAGGGGTCTGTTAAACCTGCTCACAATGTCTTCTTCATGATTCCTTTTTGGATACTCTCAGGCATATGTTGTATTCAGTCAGAGCTTCACGGTACTCGCTCCACTCTCCTGTTCGGTTTGCTTTGTTGAAAAGTTTCCTTGTTTCCTTCCTTTGTTTCACGAGGTCGTTATTTCACCAGGGCACATTCCTGTTGGAATTACTCGTAATTGCAGGACAGTTGTTCATGTCGGCGGATATAACAGCGGTCTGCAGTAGTTCTGCTGCTATCGTCGGCCCCCAAATTGTCTGCCTGATAGGCTTCCCAGTTTATTCTGCGGGTGTTCCGATAACTTTTAGTTTCAAGACTGTGTCCTGTAATTTCAAAGCTAATGTGTCTGTGATCTGAACAACTCACGTCATTAGTCACATGCCACTTTTTCACCAAACCATAACAAATGTTGTAGATACCGTGATGTCGAGTACATCCTTTCTAACAGGCAATAGACTTGGTAACTGCTGAAAAATCCCAGGACAACAAAATATTGTTATGGTGCTAGTCGTGATATTTATGTTATTGTTTCGAAAAAAGTTAAAGTAATTTCGTGCGAGTAGTATCACTTATTATGCACCTGCTTACCTAACAATTGATGTCGGAAGTGGGACGTGAGATAAGTGAGTGGAGAAATTCTCATCTATGATGAAAACGAGGTAACTGACCGCCGAAATGAAAGACCAAATGAAGCAGCTGCTCGATTTATTGAAACTTGCTGAAAAAATTGAAAGAATGGTGGAAACGACATAGCGACGCCACAATAATAGTGAGAACAAGACTGGCGATTGAGGAAAACAGGAAGTAAGTCAGGCGACTGAAGGAACAAGAAAAAGAACAGAAAGTAAGACAAATAATTGCCAATATTGTTTCAAACCATTCGAAATGCGTCAAATGCAAAATAGGACTAGTCAAAGACGACATATGGACAGGCCGGGGAAAAAAATAAAGAAAACTGAAGCGGCAGCAAATTGGCTATATTATGTATAAATGACAGGCTACTGCTATTGGATGAGATGAAAACCGGAAAGGATTTGAAAGAAACATCATTGGTACTGACATTACGAAAAAGGGCGCTGAAGATTCTTCAGAATATTTCTGAGGCAAAACAACGCTCTTGTACCTACTAGCAGGCAGATGGAGAGTGATAAAGATAAAATAAATATGGATCTAAGTGGATTATAGTTCGTAGAAGATAAAATAGAGCTCCTTGAAAAGTTATCAATTATCATGAGAACAAATGTTCACAACGGGACAACCTGGTTTGAAAGGGGAGGCAGCGTTACAAAATTACATTATAAATAGGTCGACCTCTGCTGCGAACCGAGCGCGAATATCCAGGAATTCGTGTGTATTCTAGAGATTTCTCCATAGCCTCTGACCTGAAGTAAGTGTGCGCGAACGAAAATCGTGATTGAAAACTCAGATAACTGATAAAATGCTACAACTGTCTCCAAGAAGAACACCTCCGTAGAAACCGCGGGCGACGGCTCAGTTCAACAAAAAGACATAAACACTGGCCACTGGCTCCAGGCATCAGGGAAACAGTGTGAAAGGGGGAAACGTAAAGATCATTGATTGCGAAGCTCTCTAATAAAGAGTATTTTTGATCAGAAAAAAACTAGTATTGTCGTTAGCCAAGGCATCATCAACGATAAATAGATGATGTGATTTAATTAGCGACAGATGGGCATCAAAGTTCTGGTACGCCATGGCAAAATTTTCAAGGATTCTGTAGTGTTGTCCAAAAATACACTACTACAAGAAACAGCTAAACATAGACGAATGTAAATTGGTAATTATTAGCAGCATCAAACAGAGTAGTAGCAATAGTTACTGTCAGTATATGAGCTTTTATTAGGTGTGGATGTCCTAGAAAAATTCGATTCTCTATCTGTAGACGGAGAAATACCCAAATTCCAGGAAACAATATAACGATTGTGAAGGCACATCTAGTAAAACTTCTTGAATCTGTGAACACCACCTCTTGTGGAATATTGCTTAGTTTTTCCAGTGATCTATACCAGCTATCCGTGTAGAGCGATGCAGAAAGAAAGAGCCTGTGTTAATTGTAGTGAAGTTGGAACGAATCGGGAACTTCAAAAGAAACTGAAATCATTTATATAAACAAAAGAAAAGAAGGAAGCTACTGATTGTCAGAAAATTGAGGCAGATATGTCTTGCTTAGTGCAAGATAAAATTACTTGACGAATCAACCAAGAAGAACATCGCATCAATACAGGAAGGCCATGATCATCGTCGGTCGAATAAATTGTGAAGCAATTGGTTCATGAAAGGCTGTATAACGTTACGAAAAAAGGCAGCTACCCATTACTTCGGATTGACAATGCATGCCCTCAACACCGTTTCAGGATTCAAGTAGTTTTTATTTCAAGACTTAAGAAGTGAATATTGGCAGGTGAAACTAGATAAAGAAGAAAAAGAGAAAATTGTCTTTACTGCTTTGAACTGCATATTACATCAATTCAATGTCAATGTATTTCAACACAGTTCTTCTGCGATCAAACTCGTATGGCAATTGTCGAGTGGCTTCTGAACATCTTTTGAAGTTAACATTATAATTTTCCAGATAAAAAAAAAACTGTAGCATTTAACGGAATGGTTTTATCAGTAAGCATGGTATTTCCCTATTCTAAATTTAAGTAGATTTTAAAAAAGCTCGTTTAATTTATTATATCATTGCCCTATGTATAGGAAGCTTTAAAAAAAATCGTTAAAACACTTCTTCTCAAGCACCTACCTAGAAATGATTATTTCCAATTAAAATCTTAGTAAGCCGCTGTGTTTTACGAGCATGAAACAACACACCAGGAAGAAAAATTTATTACCGCGACACTTCATAATGTCAACTTAAATTTTTCTATAATGTGTCTTTTCTCGACCCCACAGCCTATATCGTATCTCAGAGGCAGAACTAACAAGAAACATTCTACAATAAACGATTCTATAAATAAAACAGTCTCGAAGAACTCGACAGACATTTTTCATTTTTAATTATTTAAAAAAGGGTAACGCTTGGTTAAGTTGTGTTAGTTTTTGGAAGAATTAATTCAATCTTCTTTCTGGGAAAATTAGTTGCACCACAAGAAAAAATTATAAGCATTTTATATAAAAGATGCAATCAATAGATATGCTTGAAAAATATTATTTTTAAGATTTTTCTTCTTACATTTTTATATATTTCATGTCAGTTATTTAATTTATTGTCTTTAATTTCCTCCTTTCTTTCTCTTTTTGTTCTTTTGAAATTCTACAATTTACATACATACAGAGTGTTTCTCAAATAGAGTACGTAGGATGTAATTCCTCAAGGTATTCAAGAGAAAAAGTTCATATTATGAACTTGGAAACGCATCCGTTATTTTTCTTGGATCCAGGTTCGTATGTTTCTAGTGATAAGTGACTATATTTTTCATGGAACAATAAAATCGGCGGACGCAGTTTTTGAGATACTATCCAAAATTCCGATATTTCAAAATAACTACCATGGATCTCTGGAACAAATAATTTCCAGGCAAATATTCATAAAAACGTTTTTCTCAAAGAATCATAAAGGATTGCATCCTAAAGTTACAGAAACATTTTATATTAATCACTTGAACCATTAGTAAAGCACAGAGGTATTATTCAGTTATCCTTAAACGTTAGAAACATCCAAACTTTGTCGATTTTTCGATATGAACCATTTGATTATTTTAGCCCTATCCATAATATTTAAAGTTTATGCAACTACAGAAAAAAATTCAATCATCTTAATAGGGTCGTTACCTCCTATCATTAAAATTATACTGACCATTATTTTTCGATATAGTGAGGCCTAAAACAGCCATGTCATATTGGTTGCATTGAAAATTGTTTCCTGGTTTATTTAAACTGATTTAAAATTTAAACATTTTTTGTCCTTGTCGAATTGTTGGTCTCTTTCTCCCATGACGTCACTAGGCGGGCATGCGCAAAGCAGTTGTAAACAAATCCATCAACATATGCAATTTTGTGAAGTTATGTTGTTTTGTTATTATTTTGGATTGTACGTTGTTGACCGTTGTTATATTTTCATTATTTTTTGAGTTTTTCAACGGTTTTTCCGAGGTTTCAAGAAAAATATTTAAAAGAAACGTGTAATTAGGCCTGTTCGCAGAACAATCACAAACCAGTCAGAGTGAATCTCATTGGTTGAAAATAGTTTTCTGACTGTTTCTGATTGTTTTCAACCAATGAAATTTGCTCTGACTGGTTTGTGATTGCTGTGCGAACAGGCCTATTAATTCAAGGTAAGTCATTGTTTCTCATTATTTGATGGTAAGGACTCAAATAGAGCATGCATTTCAGTTTCAGTGTACCCACCTAAGGCCTACCTACTGTTCAGTTTTTGGCTATGGATTTTCGTAAATGTTTTGTGCCTTCTTGTAAAAACAATAATCTAAATTCGAAGAAAATCCCAAACCCCAAAAATGAACAAATAAGAAGAAGTTGGTGTTTAGCTGTGGAAAAAGTTAATATATGGTCTAGTATTTCTGGTGGAATTTATTGTTGCGAAGATCATTTCAATGTAAGTAAACTTAGTTGCCAAATTTCATTCTATAAACACCTATTTTCTGTCATTATTTCAAAAATATGAACATTATATTATGAATAAAAACTACTTATTCAATTGGCCGGTCAAGATTACCATTCCATCTACGTACTCATTATATTATGTTTATAGATGGAACAAGATTGTGATAACTGGATGCAGTTTAGGATGACAAACTGCAAATTACGTATGAAGAAAAATGTGGTTTCACATATCAATTTAGGCAGAATCGGAGTTTGTTAAGAAGCTGAATAAAAGAATTGCCAGCTTACGAATCCATATTGAAAGAGTGATACAAAGATTGTGAGAATTTGCAATAGTCGAAGGACATTCCTGCATTGACCATCAGCTTGTAGCAAAAACTGATTATTTAATAATTATTGCTTGTGGAATAGTGAATTTGCAGGGATCATTAATCAAATAAATTTTATGTCAAAGCTAGAAAAAATTGCTTTTTTGAATATATTGTTTAAAAAAAAAACTATTGTTTTTTTTTACAGCCAAAGTAGTACATTATACACCTAGGGACCAAAGTGGTACTTTTAATCCCAAAGGAAGGGCTATAATTTGTTGAGGGATTAAAAAACACTTTAGTCCTGAGGTGTATACACTATTTTATGCACTTTATGGATTAAAAATTAAAAGGGTACTTTTGATCCCTCTAAAGTACATAAAATAGTGTATACATCTCAGGACTAAAGTGTTTTTTATTCCCTCGGCTCGGAGTACCCTTTTATTCCCTGTTCCATTTACTCCATGGGAAATAAAGTAAAAAGTTAATCCCTTGGGAAATAGAGTGAAATTTAACCTTGGGGATTAAAAGGGTACTTTTAATGCATAAATAATGTAAAGAAGAAAACTACCAGACTCCCAAATCAATCATATATTTTTATTCAAAATGACTGAAAATACATTTTTCTTCCAAAATTCTTCAGCTGATTCAATATTTACTTTGAGAATCCTAATGTTTAAGTATAATTCAAACATTGTCATTTCATTATCCTCTCAAAATTTGGGACTTGCAACACAAAACAATCCATTTGTCTGTTACACAATAACAATTGTAACTGAAGTTGGCACATGTATTTCGTCATTATATTTTCATTTTTCTTAATGTAGTTTTTCACAGTCTCCTCCTTGCTAGGAAATTCAACTTCAATCACAAATTCTTTGCTTATTCCATCTGGCAATGCTCCTAACAGAGGATATTCTGCTGTCTCTTTTCAACTGCACACACCCAATAGCATCGTCACCTACAATAACTGTCTCTCGCCGACCTAAAAATATATGAAACTATTAAACTGTTACCCTGCTACTAAAAATGTAATATAATAATGAGCCAAAGCTAAACCAATACAATAATTATGCCAATATTTCATTACCCACCTTTCTGTTTTGACTCCTCTTATTTCTGCACTTAAATAATCCGTATTTTTGCATCGCATAATTTAGTTTAGGTAAATTTTCGCTGGAGGCTTTAATAAATCCACTATCCATCTTCTCACATAAACCAAACAAATAAACGGGTGAAATAAGTATTTATTTTCTATTTTATAAATCAACCAGTCTAGGCAGGCGAATCAAAATAAATAACAAAATAACTGACCTAACCTCTAGAAGAAGACGGACATATGTCAGTCGCAGGGTAGCCAACTAGACAACTAGCAAATTCTGTCAGTGCTGCAAACTTAAATTTAGAAATACAGGGCGCAAGCGCGCCTTGTGATGTCAAACCGTTTTAAAAAATAACGGAAAATAGTAAAATTTCGAATTGAAATATCTCCTTTAATATCATTCTAAAAAATGCGGGAAAAAAACCAAGAATAGTTTTTGATGTGCTTAATTCAATAAAAAAATTTAAAAAAATCATGAAACGACCCTATTTGAAAAGTTGATAAATTCATCTCATGTTTCACAGTAACGTCTACATTTTTTTTTTTTTTTTTTTTTGTTATCGCGTTTCATGTCGCAACTGAACCCCTGCCGAATTTTCAATATGTCGAATACAAAAGGACAGAACATTTTTAGCAAATAAGCCCATCTGAATGCAATAAACGTTGTCTGGGCTTTGCGGACAAGCGCAAAATTCGAAGACGATCCGTTTGAGCGTGGGTATATTTTTTGAACAACACAAAAAGGATTCCAAAATGCATAGTAGTACAATAATATTGAGATTTTTATTATTATTGGCTCAAAGTTCTCGAGATTCCAATAAATTGAAAACCCCTAATTCTAGACTATTTTAATAATATTAAGTCCCATGCACGGTTTCGAAGCCACTCTGTCTACGAATTTCGGATTCTACATACATTATTAGGTTTCCTGCTGTGTTGGGACAAAGCTTTTGTCTTAACCGAACTTAACATGACAGAGAGATAGCTCTTAAACTCGTATGATCGACCCGATGACTAGAATTCTCAACAGTGGAATTCAGCCTCCATTGAATAATATAGCGAACTACAGATCGATGTTTATCGGAGAATTGTTTAGACAAAATAGTATAATATAATAGTTATACCGATTAAGTTCTCTTATGTCACCAACAAGTTAATATCAAACCATTGTGAAACCAAGTCGAAAACTCTTTCCAAAATGATTGAAGCTATAATGGAATTTTGTTTTCTAATATAGAAACAGCGGCCAACGAAGCGATCTCAAGCCTGATGACAAAATCCAAGGCGTGGATTGAGTTGGTTGTAAAGCTAACAAGCAAGAAAGTAACGATCGCAAATTTGAGAACTATGATTTGGAAGTTCGGTGCAAACCCCTTCCTGTATTGTGTGAAGTCAAACCGGGCTACCGCATTTTATTTCTTTTTCAAATGAAGTAGAAACAAACATCGAAAACGTCTGCGCATGCATTGACTGTGGGTTGGTAGTCGAACTTGGAAAAGTTTAAAGATATTATGTAGGTTCCGCCCTGAGTGTCAGCGCATAAATAATATATTTTTTTTGAAATAACGAAAATACCAAGATTAAGATTAGTGACATTTGGTGTTGCAGCGGTCATCGTTGACGAGCACCCTGCTGCCTCACCGCCTCCCAATCTACGTGAAGTACCACCCTCCTGGATCGTCGCGGCGTTGGCAGCAGCAGCGTTGGCAGGCGTCGTTCTCGGCCTGGCCTCGTGTCTGCTGCTGCGCCCATTGTGTCCAACAGAGCGGCAGGACGTACCCGGTACTCCCCACAACGATCCAGTGTCCTCCAACTTCGATTCATCCGCAGTCACTCCCGTAAGTTCTTGTGCGTTTTTGTGTGTTTTTGTTTGATTTTTTTTGCATCTTTCTGGTTCAATTTTTTATTGAGTGCCCGAAGGGCAAAGATCTGTAATCCGTCAGGATGGCTACTGCTATAAGAGCCTCTGCTATAACTTTTTTAGGACACCATTATTGCAGATTTGCGTGTTCACACGATAACAGTGCCGATGGAGGTTAAATATCATTACCTATGATCAGCTTTCTCACTCACTGACATGTTGCTGGCCTATAGTTAAAGTTACTCCGACCCAAAAGGTATATGCCACCAACATTGATGACTGGGAAAGCTCTTCATGATGCCACGAATTCAACGGATCCTTTGAAATTTTCTTTACTATCAACAACTGGTGTTATTGAACTTATTAACTTTACAAACTCACTAACCACTTCTCACTTTTACTTAACTTACTTACAAACTACGCGCTTTATATGCGAAACCAATGAAACCAGAAATCCCTAGAATTTACTATCCTCGTAAATTCTTGCCATACAATGCAATATTCTATTGCAAACCAACCGGTGATGCACAATGGCGTTGGCTGTTCCGCACAATGTAATTTCACATTACTGCCTTGCTCTCAAATGAGATTGTCCCGACCTAATCATTTATTCTCGTGATATCCAACCGCATATACTCTTGGATCGTTTCAGTAATCCATTTTTTGCTAACTGTGAGTCCCATTGAACTTGAAAGCTTTTAGGTAAATTTTGTATGCCAGGTTGGTATGGATTCACCGGTTTCTTTTAGGTTAAAAAATGGTTAGAATGGTCACCTGTCCGCCGGTGAATAGGAATTATTTTTACGAAAAGACACACTACACAACAATCACTATTGTTAGGAAAAAACCTTGAAAAAACCGAGGAAATAATACTTTCCAGTTCCCACTTGTCAACGAACCACTGTCAACGGCTGTCAACTAACTGAATCTGTTTTCATACTATTTATAGCTAGAGTCTTTATAGGTTTTAAATTGAAAATGTCAATGTACAGCGAGATGTACAGTATTGTTATCGCTACGCTACATTACTTCGCCCTTCAACACATCAACACTTCACCATACAAAAAAAAAGATGATTGCAAAAACAATACCATAATGTCGATAACACAGATAGACACCACATCTCATTCATAAACTGATGTTTCTTGTGATGACAAGAGGTGAGCTGTTCGAGGGGTTCTTGGTAGGGATGCTTCAGTGGTGTAAACAAGACTCGTATTACCTTCTTAATCCTGTCATATCACTTGACCAAAATAATGAAGAAATACGCAACTCGTTTATCTATCTGTCTGTCTCTAACTCATATGATATAAGTTTGATAGGCGCGTTGACATGCCAATCGATTGCATGTGTGTTCCAGCTGTCTTACAGAACCGGCGTTGCCAGTAGTAATTTTTAGTCTTGAACCTCCAACTTTTTGAAGCAAAGTCATTACAGGACAAAATATCAATTTGTAACAATTTTGCAACCAATTTGGAGGGGATACACCGGTGGTGGATTGCTATCCTAGATGTTGACGATATGAAATTTTGTTTACTGTGATGTCTATCTGTGTTCATATGTCATTGGGTCACACCCCCTTTAAGAGATGTACGGATACCAAGTAAAACAAAAAGAAGAATGTCAGCCCACTGGCTTTTTGAATGACATTTCAGTGAAATCTTAGTTTGTTTATTTAAACGTTCCGTAAATTATATGCTATCTTTTTATGCTGGGATTTTGATTTTTGGATTTAGAGCGTGCATTAGAGCCTTGTTGAATTTACTAACATTTTCCTACCCTGAAGAGAGAATATCCTAGCAAATTGAAATAATCAATTTAGAATTATTGGCTCAAAAACAACTATAGCTGAATAGCTTCCCGTATGGGACCTCAGTGCCTGCTGGGAAACTGACTAACTAACAAAAAAACTCTTCCGTATTGATTGAATGTTATGTGTGGAATTAAAATTTTAGCACAAAGCAAAAAAAAACTTTTATTGACTTAAATTATTGAATTAATGACTCACAATTATTAATAAAATTACACAGTATGTTTCGATTTTTGAGGAATGATAGATTGAGGGTTTCTTTGCCGTGCTCTTTCCCCTCGTTAGTTCCAGGATGAGAACGGTACGATCTACTTTAATAAAGAAGTAGACGTTTCACAAATTTTTCGTTTCGCTATTTGCTATGTCGGGCGCATGTCCAGTAAGTAAAATTGAGTAAGTTTCCACAACGTAGGTCCTATTTGTTTTTCATTTCGTTTTTCGGAAGATTTGTTGTTTAAAAGGTAATAAAAATTCACTCCGTTCAATCTCACTGAAGGAACCCGGGTATGTTATACTACAGCGCCTTGATTCTACGTCATAGTTGCTGTATTTGAGTATGAATTAAATCAAACCTACGTCCGATATTCGACACAAACTTACTGATTAGTGCAAAAAAGGGAGATATATCAACGTCTGTCGGGTATCATTACATCTAGGCGCACCCTCAACATAACCCCAATTTTTGAAAGATTTCCATTTGTCAATCAGTGCGCATTGAGTTTATCGTCATCTTTTTCTAAAAGCATTTTGTTATGAAAATTAGTTAAAAAAATATGTCAAAAAATTTTCCACTGCCCTATTAGAGAAACACAACCTCAAATTTCGTCGTGGCATCACATTGGCCGGTAACTTAGAACTGCTGATAATTCGCAACCACGTGATGATCGGTGAATGAGAAAATACTCGTTGTAGAGGGACGATACAAGCAACTATTCGACGTTGTCAGATTGGTCACAAATGCTTTGATTTTTAAAATTGAGACCTTGGGCCATATTACCCACTGGGCCATATTTACCTCCAGTACCTTATGTACTGAGTCTAAGAAAACTTCCAAGTTCATGCTTGTCCCAAGATAGAGGCCATTCGCAAATTGTCTGGATTTTTCTCTTGTCAGTATGAATCCATATTGTCCGTCGTTTTAAATCTGACACTTTTCGTATGAGGAGCAAGAGGGTGAAGCTTATGGCAAAAACAGGTGTGACGTCAAGTATAGGGCGCCACCAGCTCACATTCCTTTGGAGCATCAGATTAAAATCGACGGACTTTACATACAAATCAATCGAGAAATCTCTAGAATTATGTGATCGTTTGTTTACTCTATGAGACTGAAGAACAGCTTCTCCGCACCAATGTAATTTCGTAACAATATTGTCTACAAAAATTGGAAATATAATTTTGAGTATATTTTATTTCTGTATTATTTATGATCATAATTTTAGTGCGAGAAATTGCACATTACATCACTAATCCGGTAAACTAACAGTGACGAACTTCTGTCAATGGCAAAGTTGGATTAACGACGGGACCAGCTATTTCCTGAACTGCTATCAATGACAGCGGCTTAAAAAATTTCGTTCTTCTAGAAATATCAATCAAAAAACTTTATCCATCAATATAAAATAATGGAACAAAATGAATGGAAATATTGTCCGATACTTATCCATGAAGTTATTATTTAAGTACCTAGTTCAAAATGTTCTGCAAATAATCGTTACTTCGAGATCCCTCAAAGCGTATAAGAGAACTTTTTTCAAAGCCAAGGTTTATCAACATCGTTCAGATAAGTTGCAAATCCGCACAAAAATTTAGAATTACTTGCAACAACGTTTGATGAGAGAGTTCTGCCACATCGTTGAGTGAAATTTTAGTTTTTCTGAGGTTTTGAAACCGAAGGTAACATTTATCGGATTCACACACAAAAAAAACAAAATTTGACTAGATTAAGTTTGGTACGAAATTGAATTTGCATGAAATTGTAGTTGATTTCGTTCGAGTCGAAAATTCTCAATTCTAATGATGAATTTACATAGTATCTCATGCAAGCCAATTATTGCAGTGAATTTTAGAAACAAAAAAAAAACTTAATTAGGTTTTCGCTAAAAGTAAGTGCTAGAAGATAACAGCGGGTCGTTAACTTGCTGATGAGTGAAAACCTTCCACATAAATCGTTCATTAACATGAAATTTTCTATTGAAAAATAAAGATTATCCTGCCTTCCGCATGCCTTATCTATGTATATTGGATGTTAGCCCTCAGAAAAACTTGCAATCAAAAACAAAATCAGTCCACCAGACAATAATGACTCAACTTGCCCCCAAAAAAAATCATTAGCGTCTGGGTCTGTAATATACATAAATAAATGAGTCATTTTTTTACGAGACAAAATCAAGAGTCTGTTTAAATAAAATAAATGTCGACATTATAAAAACATGTGCATTTATGTATATGATTCATATAAATAAACTGCCGGGTATTGTTGTCGAGTCTCGAAAATAATTTGGGCAATTTTTTTTTTTTTTTTTTTGGAATGTGTCTGGTCCTTGAGGCATACAATTATGATTCCTGGTGGCAATAAAAAATAGTATATTGTTGTATTAGGAGTAGAAGCTTTACTTTTTTGTGCTGAAGCAGTAGGTTTGCAATACTGCTGAAGCACAAAAAAGTGCTTCTACTCTGTATGCAACACGCTATTTTTTCTCCAAACGAATGGGGTAAGCTCGGGGGTAACTGAATGGTTAAGCGGCAGTAAAAGTACGAGCGGCACTAAAAGTACTTTTGCTGCCGCTGGGGTTGCCAAGCAGCGTAGAAATTAAATTTCTACCACCTCGACAGGTGTTAACCTGCTGGATTTGCCTACCAGCATAGAAAGTAAATTTCTGACATCTTGACAGAGGTTAACAAAGTGGCGTTTTTTTGACGTTTGGAGAAAAAAGCAATTATTTATTACTTCCTAGATTCTCTTGTAGGTACCAGTGGCGGCTCGTGGTGTCCAAGTAAGGGTGGGCGACAAAAATAAAAAACAACCATAAGCGAATTTTTTTAGATTTTCAGGGTCGCGGCCTTTTCAAATATTGTATTAAAAGCATTTTTTATTTTTCTATTCTTTCTCCAGGGTGGCGGTGCCCGCCTTGCCCATATGGGCGAACCGCCACTGGTAGGTACCAGACCTAAATACTTATATTTATTATATTTTCCACTATTTTTCCATTCATTAAAGGGGTTGGAAATATTTGGAAGTCGTCTAACAGTTTTCCTAATTTGACTTTTCGAAAAATAAGAATTTGTTTAAGTTGACACTAAAACAATGGCGTCCAATATTCACCAAAAAAACCCCAAGCTATTGTTTTCCTTCATGGTCAAAAAAAAAAAAAAAAAAAACATAAAGAATATTTCAGAGGACATTACCTGAACCCGAAACTATATTTGAGTTAGCAGGTTTTAAAAATAATTTTACGACACTTTTTTAACCTTTTAGCATGGGCCTGACAGACGAAAATTAATTTCGCCAAATATTATCGTGTCGTTTACCTCCCTTTTGCGTGCATATATTTTTATGATGTGCAAGTCTTTGTTGCCGTTTTAATTATCACGTCACGTTACAATTGGACACAACCAAAAAAATAACGTGGTGAAATTTCGAATTATTAATGAGAAAAATCGTCGCGAGTTGTTAAAATCCCATTGTTGCGAGGGGTTTGAATATGTATGCATCGGATATTGAAAGAGTGGACAATTTGTCATTGTTAATATTTTTTTTTTCCTATTTTTTTTTTTTTTTTGTTTACTTCAATTAATAATGGAATGGAATGGTGGGAAAATAACTGTGCCTGATCTACTGCAAGGCAAATAGTATGAGATATCTGCCTTGTAGCTAGTTGTTGATTAGAGAAAGACAATAAAAAATTGGAATGTGACTTGAGATCAGCAAATGTCAGCTTCGCCTGCAACGAGTATCGAAGAAGAAGAATTTGAAACCGATATCGTCTGATTAATTCGACCTGCCCAGAAGAAGCAGCAGAAATATGAAAACAACTAGCGGCCGTAAATTTCAAACATGGAATTAGAAATATGGATTTACAGAAAAGGCTGCTCATAACCAAACCATCAAGTAGCAGCGAAACTCTAACCATTCCTAGAAATCGAGGTAGTCCATAGGATTTCCAATGTGAAGATCAGAGCTGTACCAATACGAGTAGAAAAAGAACTTCTAGAAGACTTACGACCTGGTGCCAGAAATAAACTGGGGAACTTGAAAGGGAGCATTGAATGTAACCGGTAGTAGAGGACATTTTGAGCAGTTAAGACTCTCACCCTCCAATAGGTGACTCGAATGAGAGCTCCGAATCTTACCGCTGCATTTCAAACTTGACTATAGAGTACAACTGAGATCTCGCTCTCCTTCTGATTACAATGCAGATGCCCAAAAACAAGAAGACTGATGGAACACGACGGCTGATCCAGGATCCAGGTCAAAATTATATGCATTAAACAACCTGTTGTATTTGAAACTGCTCTGGTCTGAATACTATATTAATACTGACAAATATATTGACAAAGAACTCAAAACTGACAATGACTACGTTTATTTCACGCGTTTTATCCGGATACTAAGTGGATTGAGGATTAATAATCCTCTAACTTCATTAAAGGCAATCAGCTGATACACTTTTTAGGTTTTTATCAGGTTTAGGTCATTTTTTCTTGAAGTTAGCAACAAACTTCTTAAATCCGCGATTTGAGGTGTTTATTTCACATTTGAGATAACCCATTTCAAGTCCAATCCTACAAATTTTGAGGATTGAATTAAGTAACCGATCCGGATAAACTCTCTAATCCTGGGTATTTATTTCAGGATTATTAATCCCCATTATTTATCCAATCCACTTAGTATTCGGATAGAACGTGTGAAATAAACGTAGTCATACTAACAAAGTAAGCACCAATCGGTCGAATCCATTGGTCGTAACGAATCGTTTAACTGGTTTCTGGATTCGATTTGATCTTCGGTATATTTTAGTTGTATGTGGTTCACTTTGGCTATCTTTTCTTATTCCTCCACTCATTGTTGAATTTCCCATGTTAGTACGACCTGAATTTCTGTTTCTGGATGACCATTTCTGTTAAAAGTAGAATTCGGAATCTGGTTTTCAATATCATCGATATAGTTATTTGGGATTTCGGAGTTATCATACTTGTTTGTGGTATTTGACATAGTTTTATTGTGGCTCATCGTATGAGGTGGTATGTTTCCCTCAGGAAATTCAGGTGACATTCTTTATGAATCAATTTCTGTAGCTTCCATTTTGTCAATATGTCTTTTCCAGATTCTACCATCATTAAGTTTGACTAAATAATGTAATAGTCATTAGGCAATTTTTCGCGACAGAATTTTCCAAAAGATTATGTTCGATTATGTTGGGTAATGCAAATGTCATTGGGTAATCCTTAAATTACTCAACATATTCGACATAACGTTTGAGAAAATTATGTCGCGAAAAATAGCCTCTTGTTTTTCAGTTACTTTACCAAATTCCCATTTTCTTTAGTTATTTATATAGTTACGAACCCGTACTTTATCGCCGACCTGAAATGCCGTGAATATCGGTTATCTCAGTGGCTTGAATTAAATCAATTTTAGTACGAATGTCAAAATTCATTAACAGCATACAAGGTTGAGCACCAGTACTATTATTAAATGTTTTTCCATAATGAAGTGAAAAATTTGCTAGCTTGCAATTTATGTCCCTAGAATCTGACATTTTTTTTAATGCATTTTTAACCATCTGGAAATATCTTTCTGCCTGTCCATTAGTTGCTGGGTGACTATATGGTGCGGAGAACCGATGCTTAATGCCATTTGATTTTAAAAACATCTATAGCATAACATACCCGGGTTCGGTTAGCAAAATTGAACAGTTAGAACTTTAATTATATCTTTTCTAAACAAATTTCCTGAAAAAAAAACGAAGGTTGCAACCTTTATTTTTATTCAGTAAACGTTTTTTTAAAAAGTAAGATTTGAAGAAATAATATTTTAAATAGGTGGTTTTCCTCAAAATGTTGTTATTGTTCGCGAAGTGAATCAGGCTCGTTGTTAGCAAAATGAAACGATCCATAAGAAAATATGCTGGAACTAGCGTTGAAAGATTTCTGACTACATATAATTAATGACTGCAAATATGCATTTTAGAAGTAAAATGTCACACATGAGTTTCCAATCTTATCAAATGATGGAAAATCAGAGCAATCGTGATGATAATGCAACAAAACCCACAATACAAAAAGGCAGGAAGGGTGTGAGGTGAAAATTTGACTAAATGGAGGTTAAAAGCATTTTTCAATTAAACTTGAGATGTGCTTCTGTGATGTTTGCATTAAACTTAAATAAAACATCTGATAGGCCAGTATTAGCTCATACTTAAAACAACAATCAACATGTCAAAATAATCATATTCACTTTATGTAAATCATACAGAATGTCTATAAACATCAATCCCTCCATCACTATCGGATAGGTTAACAGAATATCGATAAAAGTAAACATCATTATAATGTATGTACTATCCATAGACATGTACTATCCTTCATCCACTCGCCATTGCGTATTTCCAAATAGTGAATCGAGGAAGCACTTAAATATCAATAAGTCTAGTCTGGTACCAACAATAGGAGTGCCGCGCGTAGGAAATAGATATAGTATAGAGAATCGAACTGTAAATGCAAAAAAAAAAATATGTAGATTCGATTTTGTACGTTAAATATTTTCATAAATAATAGACGTAACATCTCATTATACTAAGTATTTCCACAGCTAATCATGACAATGAAGTTTTAAATCTACTGAGCTCTGGTATCAGGTTAAAAACCACTATCTGAGTTCCCAGAACATATTTATACAATGTGTTATCGTTGTTACAAATTAATCAGCAGAATGCACAGTCATTCAATTACGTTCTAGTAAGGTCTGGGCGTCTGGGGTCTGGTTACAGCGCCTACAGGTAATCTTATCGCATATTTTTTTTGTCTATCCGTTCCAGACAGAATTGAAACGCAAATTACTGAATTGATATGTAACATGATAAATCGTAGATAATATATTAGTAGATCTTTTCCGCGTAGTGATAATAGTCAGGGTTTATTTGCTCACCTGCTGGCTTTTCATATATTTTTTGTTATTTTTAATTTGGGGGCACAACATAATCCCCACGCAGTGAGAATGTATTCATTAAAATGTTTTTACGTTATTTTACGAGAAGTTGGCAGTTTTCCAGAACCATCGATATAAACAAGCAATCGGACGGTAAACCGCTATGTTGGTCTTTAACCGATAGTCAACAGAGGAATTTTTACAATTTGTTTTTCAAATCGGGATTTACCTTTTTAATAACTTTACAATATTGAAATTTACATTTAAATCGATAGGAACCATAGCTTTTGTAATATTTTTTCGGGGCAATCGATAGTAAATTCATGAATTTCAAAAATATTTCTATTGCGTCACATTTAGTTAAAAATATCCAATTTTCCATAGCATATAAAATAAACCTAAATCGAATACCTATACAACAATATCAATCAAAGTTCTCCATTTTACTGAAATTGAAATAACAGAGGTCGTATCACTCTAATTTGGCCAGAGCAAACATTATTTGCGGGACTCCGGGATTTTCCATTGTTTTTCCATTTTCCAGACCAGCCACGCATTCGTCTCGGCCGACTAGTTTTGTCTGAATGGTATGGAGGGGGCGTCATTGGGGTCGTTGATAGTCGATCGACAAGCCCGGTTCCAATTCACTTTTTTTGTTATCAAAGTATATTTATAAATTTAGGATAAAGGTTTGGTTTAATTCAAATGCCATTATCTGAGCATAATGAGAGAATTACCTGGAAAAAAAAAGTTGATAGGGATGGCATTTGGAAGATGATTTAGTAGTTAGATTTTCATTTCCATCAAATTATCAGGCCTAATTTATACCCATGCATATCTATTTTTGAATCAATCATGAATTTGACCATTGAACGATAGGAACCGACATATATGGCATCAATAAATCGGCCATAGCATGGTTAATATTGGATTTCCTTGTATGATACTCTTGTCAATAAAGAATAAAATAATTATCCATAATTTCATGGAATTAGAATCCTTTTGAATTAGAATTAGGTATAGGTATATTAAAAAGAAAGAAAGTCCTTTTCTCATGATGGATGTGTAAAGTCTGTTACTAAAGTCTAGGTATAGACTTTTCCAATTGCGTCATCTGAGATTTTTGACGCTGATTGGCCAAAATTAGGGGCGCTCAATTTAAACGATTAACCCAAGGCCTTAATGAGGCCCCAAAATCAGCGTCCAAAATCTCAGATCACGCACTCGAAAAAGACTATAGACTTTATGAACGGACTATAGATTATTTTTCTGGCAACAAGAGTCACTATTATCATTTTTAATCCTATACAATTTCCTATTTTCTATGATTATTTAATTTTTAATTGGCGCTAAATTACTCCTTGTGGAAATCGATATGAATGTCGCATATTTCTTCGTTCCATCTCCGAAATCTGACTGACTAGTCATCAATAATGAGCATTAGTGGTGAGTTTATGCATATAAAAATATATATTATGTTCCAGCGCTCAAGTAATTTTATTTTCGTTCAAGAATGATTATCGAAAGCTTCAAGAATAAAAGCGTCTAATAAATCCACTTAGACTAGACTGTTAACAGCCATCAACAAAAAAAATATGAGCGTCGAGACGTAGTAAGAATAAGAAAGAGATCGAATCTCTCGTAGTAAATAATAAAACTGGCTTAAATTGAACGTTGCTGTGTTTTATCGCTCTAGACTTTGATAATTGGAAAAAAAGTTATATCTTTTGAAGGAAATAATTTAGAGCATAGACTTTTTAGTTAAACGAAATACATCTACAGATTCTCCGGTAGGTATGGAAACTGTTTCTACAAAAATTCTGAATAATTCTTGTTGGGAGGTTAGTATAACTTAATAATAACTTAGAATAATGGTAATAGTATATTATCCAACAACAGGGTCACAGGGTAATGAAGTTTGCACTACGAGCCGCAGGCGAATAGTGTAATCTCTAATATATAAGTTTTTAGTTGTGGATTTACAACACACTAGCTGCTGAATGTCGTCAGATGGAGGGGGGTATCTGAAGCTGGGGCTCGGTTTGGTTGGACAGGAAGCTTTGTTTTGAGGTTATGTAGAATCTTCGTCGTTGGGGCGGTCAGCCTGGCAGTAGATCTTGGGGGCCATCGATTGAATATAGCCCAGCCTTATTGGTGTCTCTTTTTGGTAATTAAAATGAAACAACCCCTTCAAAATACCATTTTCACTGTATGACCAAATTCAGCTCTACTACATTGTAAAAAAAAAACTAGAAACAAGTTGCGATATAAAAATTAAACTAGATTCTAGACTAGGTACAGTAAAGGTAAATCAATTTCAATTCAACAAATCAACACACATTTTGTTGGTGAATAACACAATAAGAACAAAATAACAAAATAGTTTTGCAAAATATTGACCAAGACCTTAACTCTGGCCTGGCAACTTTAAAATTGATCAATAAAGTAGAACCTAGACTTAAATTAATCTTGTTTCTGGCGTTTACTGGCATACATGCGATTTGAACAGTTACAATCTTGAAACATACACATTGCTTTATTGTACATCTTAATCTAAGACCAATAGAATCTTTAAGGGTAGTGAGGAAAACCACCCATTTAAAATATTATTTCTTTGAATCTTAGCTTTTCAAAAAAAAAAGTTTACTGAATAAAAATAAATGTTGCAACCATGTAATACGCCATCAAGTAGGGACGAACCTAGAGGCACCACAGAAAAACTAGACCTGTGAACAAGCTGGGGCTGTTCCTTGAGACGCGTATCTTTAATTATCCATTATTCAATTTTCATTTCTATTTTGCATTAAAATTGATTGTTCAATCCAATTTGTTATTAGTGTGTAAGGAGCGTTTACAGGTTAGTGGATTAAATGTTATTTTGTTTTTGAGAGTTCAATTTATGCAAGTTCCTATTATTTTGTTTATTTTTATGTATTTTTTGTTTGTTTATAACATTTTTTTATAATATATGCATTGTTCATGTATTTAACAAAAATCGTTTCATACTGTAAACAACACAGATGAAGAAGTAAATTAGAAATTATGTGCTGTCTTTTTGTGCTGAGATTTTAATTTTGTGGATTTAGAGCGTGCATTAGGGCCTTGTTGAATTTACTAACATTTTCCTACCCTGACGAGAGAATATCCTAGCAAATTGAAATAATCAATCTAGAGATATTGGCTCAAAAACAACTATAGCTGAGTAGCTTCCCGTATGGGACCTCAGTACCAGCTGGGAAACTGGCTAACTAACAAAAAAACTCTTCAGTATTGAATATAGGTAATGTTGATTGAATGTAGTGTGTGTAATTGAAATTTTAGCACAAAGACAAAGGGTGATACCTAATTTAAACTTTTATTGACTTAAATTATTGAATTATTGACTCACAATTATTATTAAAGAAACACAGTACGTTTCGATTTTTGAGAAATGTTAGATTGTTACGGTTTTATGCCGTCCGTTCCTAAAATTGGCTTGGCTTTAGAAGGGAAATGAATAAATTCAGCGTCTTGAGCTTAGTTACCTTTGGGCGAGGTGTTGAAGTGTTTTGCAGCAGATCAGTTCCTTTCTTTTAGGAGCTGGAGTAATACGAAGTTTTTGGCTTGAAGGCGCCGTTGCCTGTGTTAGACCTAATTTTTCGGTTAAAGGACATAAAACACATTAATCATCACGATCCTCTAGGATGCACTTAACACCAATGCTGTGATGGGTTTTATTATTAAATTCTTTTGTTTTCTTTTACCCGTAAATTATTCAAAATATCAATCTGTCATTTGGGGTAAATATGAACACAGCCGATCAGATGTTGTGGTTATATTATGATAATTGACAGACAGAGTACCTCGGTTCTCTTCTTATTTTGGGTTTCGGCAATCGGTACTGAGAGCGTACTCCGGTCGCCCTAAATACTCTAATTAGTGCATCGAGTAACGCACAGTTCCGAACTTGATTTCTTGCGAACCTTATGGGTCAAAAAGGAAACGCTTCCCATCTGGGACATTTTTGATATTATTTTTTTGGGTTGAAATTTGACTATTTAATTAATTTTCTTCACGGGCTCCTTCTTTTCTGAAGATTTGCTTAGCTGTGAAAGCTGCAAAATCCTCGTGGCATTTTGCCGATCTCAAAAGGGCATTCTGGAAAATTCTGTCCCACTAAGACTAGTCTGATTGTTAGCAGTGTTCCTGCTCATTTTTCTGGGAATAAACAGAACATTTTCAAGCCCGTTTTTAAATTCTCCCATAAAGGGCCATACGACATCTAGGGTAAGTTGTACCACATTTTTATAATTGTCAGAACCCATCACAGATAATAATTGTCTTCTTAGGCCCTTACTTACCTTATTGCGACCTACCCACCGTACCATTTTGTTACCTACCAAACCGCCAGTCATCAATAAGCCCACGTTTTGGTCGACTTTGGCCCCGTTTTCCTGAAATGGAAAGGATGAAACCCGAACCATGCGGTCGAATTATCCATCGACCCGATAAGCCTTCTTGAATCAAAGGAATGTGCAAGCAACTGACCTCTTAAATCACCAAGAATTCTAATGCCAGGTTAGTTCGTTCCATAATGGATATTTTTGGGATTTTAATCATATTTTAATTAACATTCTATGACATATTGAAATGTCATTTTTATCAGCCAGTCATTAATCATTAATGAAATGCTTATAATGTAAATTACTGTGAACCGAAGATATGCGCATATACTAGGACCCCTTCTTACTGTGATTATCATTTAAATATTAATTCATTGAACATTTAACGATTTACCTGATTCTTGCATAATTGGGATTCAAATGACTAGGCACATTTTACAGTAAGCTTGAAAGCCATGCACATTCATGCTTTTCCAGTTGATTTTCTGTTGTAAACTTAATTAACTTTAAATCAATCATAATTTTGATTCATAGGGCTTAATATTTGGTGAATTTTGGCTGTTAATTTAATTGTTTTCTGGGTTAAGGCCAGGTCAAGATAAATAGTGTTCCATATTGTTCCAGAACTACTCTGTTGTCTATTGATTGCAGTATTGGATTGATTTACTAATCAATTAATTGTTTTTATTGACTGCTGATTGCAGTATGTAATTGATTCAATTAGGGTGATTTAATTGATAAAAATGGTAACTAACTCGTAACAAATTAATAAAGGTAGTAGCTTTGTCTCAAGTCGTTGAACATTTGAAGTTTCATTTCTGGAGAAGGCTAGATCTTTCCCGCTTTATTTTTTTTTCAGCAGACACTTATCTTACTAAAGGGCTCCTAAAGCGGGTGGCGCTTTTTAATAATATAAACTCACGACCACTCTACGCTGAATAAGCTAGTCCGGCATTTGCCCACAAGCTAAGTGTTTTTAATTTCTCGATTTATAGTTTTGGAATTTCACCCGACCTTTTACTGTTAGTGTCAAAATCATCAAACAAATTGGCAACCCCTTGCAACAAATTGATAACAACTTGCCACCCAACTTGGTTAAATAATTGTAACTTCACCATAATAAGATCGAGGGTTTCTCTGCCGTGCTCTTTCCCCTCTTTAGTTCCAGGATGAGAACGGTACGATTTACTTTTATAATAAAGTAGACATTTCACAAATTTTTCGTTTCTTTTACATATGACAACTTCCCTTAAATTTCCCTAATAGTCCAAGAGCCCAGAGCCGCCAGACACAACTTATTTTCTAAAGGACAGAATATGTGGGATTGAGTAGCACTTATAGGTACTATGAACGTATGTATACTCGCTAAGTTGGGCAGACGGCCAGTTGACTGTTATTTGTAAATAACGGTTTTTCCCATTATGCGAAAAACCGAATCCCATTTCTACTCTAGCCTGGAGTAGACTGTAAGTTTAAGAGGGGGAAATAGATATCTCGATCACTCTCAAACGCATGCATAGTTCCCTCGCGCTCACGCTCACGGAAAAACTATTATTGCGTCTGGGGGGATGTTTTGCCGGTGCGATTGGTCTAGCTGAGCACACGTAGTTATGAAATAGTCTCCCCAATAACATGTATAAAAATCAAGCGTTAGAAAAAAAGTTAAAGTACTTTTTAAGGTTTCGCACCTGGTGTCGGTAAATTGGCCGTCTGCCCAACTTAGCGGGTATACATACGTTCATAGTACATATAAGTGCTACACAATCCCACATATTCTGTCCTTTAGAAAATAAGTTGTGTCTGGCGGCTCTGGGCTCTTGGACTATAATATTTGCTTTGTCGGGCGCATGTCCAGTAAGTAAAATTGAGTAAGCTTCCACAACGTAGGTCCTATTTGTTTTTCATTTCAGTTTTCAGAAGATTTGTTGTTTAAAAGATAATAAAAATTCTCCTCGTTCAATCTTACTGAACGAACCCGGGTATGTTATACTACAGTAGAATTAATGTCAATAACTGTTAACTTATTTTGGTGTGATGGTGTAGGAAATATGATGGGTGGTGATAGATTTGTTATATTTTCTGTGGGGTTTGTGTCGCCTTCATCTGAAGAACAACCAGATCATGAGTTATTTAGTGAGACTGTTGGGGAAGCTGAACTTAAAGGTTGTCGGTGTTTTCTGAGCACATCAGCACTCTGGACCTCTAATGGGTCTTCGTATTGATTGGTTGGCTGTTTGCCAATGGAAAGGGGACCAGATGTAGATAATTCCTCATTTACCAGTTCCTCAGGGGGACCTGACTCTGATTTCTTCTGGTTCAGAGTATTCGTAAAGCCTCGTCAAGGCAAGCATCCCATTTATAATCAGTTTTTTCTAATAGTAATGTCCGCAGTATTTTCTTCAATTCTTGGTTTCAATGTCTGAAAAGGGTAACGAGGAGTGTGAACAGCTAGTGGTGAATCTGTCTCTTTTTTACTGCAACACAAACTATACAATTATGAATGTATTCACCAATCCTTTTCTGAATGTTTTTTAAAAAAAATATTTTTGAATTATTTTACGAACAGTTTCGTATCTACCTAGATGAGCTGCTTCAGGTGTCTCATGATCAAAATGTTTGAAGTTTTTTATTACGGAGCGAGGGACCACTAGTTGTTCAGTGTGGAATTTTTTCGAGGATTTTTTAAACAAAAGATCATTTTTCACCAGAAAAGTGTGAAGAAAATGACCCTTCTGAGTGTTCCATGCTTTAGTTTTGTTTCTTATAGGTAGAGAACGTTTTTGTGCCTGAGCTACTTTTTCATATAGGTCAAAGTGATTAACATTATTTATGGTCTTATCTGTTTTATTGAAACTATGTAAAGGTGGAAGTAGTCTTCCGTGGTTTATTTGGTTGATATGAAAGGTTTCATTGGTAGGGTTTCTACTTAAAAAGTCATTATTTCGGCCAAAGATAGATTTCGGCCATCACAGTGAATCAAATCAAAATTATACTCTTGTAGGAGTAGAGACCACCGTGTCAATTTAGACTTAGTTAGTATCCTTGTTTTTATCAAGCCAGAGTAATGATTTTGAATCAGAAATAAGAGTAAATCGTTGAGTTTCCAGAAAGTGGCGATATTTTTTGATTGCCCACACTACACTAAGACATTTCGGCTCATTACCGTGGTACTTTGATTCAGTACTGGTGAAATATGCACTGGAATAATATATTATTTATCTATTATTGGTATTATCGAGTTGGAAGAGTACACACCCATTCCGATAGTCGAGGCATCCGTTTGTAAAAAAAAAAAATTGTGAAAAAATCAGGTCGGTATGGAACAAGTGGTTGGGAAATATGTTTTTTAACATTTTCAAAAGCCTGTTGATGACTAGGCAGTCAAGGAAGTTTAAACGCTTTGTGTAGTCGAGGTGTCAATGGAGCTATTAAATCTGATATATGTGGAATATATTCCCTGAGCCAGTTGGCTGTGACCATGAAACTTTGGAGGTCTTTTTGGATCTGCGAGTTTGAAAGTTCTGTACTGCTATTACCTATGTGCTTTTCTTGAGATATAATGTGGCTACTCGATATGGTGACCCAAGTAGTCGAGTCCCGATGTAGCAAATTGGCACTTATCTGGAGAAATTTTTAAATTATGTATTCTTAGCCTTTCCAAGACTAATTGTAGGTGTTTGAAATGTCTTTTTATGACAAAGGGGTATATAATGGGCTCTTTCACTAATTTTTGAAATTGGCATATTTGGATAAAGCAACTAAAAACAGAATTTTCTGTATTTTTACTTTTGAAAAATTCAAAGTCCTTCTTGAGAAAACAGAAAACAAAGAAATACCTCCAAATAAAAACCCAGAATTTATTTCTATGACGTCGCAGCTCGCAATTTGACCGTGTTGCCACTAATTGTCAACATTGAAAATTTGTAATAGATTTAATTCTGAAATGTTGGCAAAATCTCATGAAAAGTAGTTAAATTAATTAGTTATAGATTCAAGATTTTATAACATTTTTTTTTTTAAATTATGCTTAAATACAATTTAATGCAATTTTTTATGTTTAGTTTTATTTATTTATTTTACGCTGCACTACATTTAGTCACAACCGACAACAGCGCATTCGAACCTTTACGTATCTTTACAGAGCGCAAACACAGCCGAGCCCTTCCTCCTTGCAACGACATAAGCGAAATGAAGAATATTTATGTGACGTCGGCAAATCGGCGCGTTTTAAAATAGTTTGAATTTAGGCACTTTTGATTGCCTATGAAAAACTTATTGAACCTTGTAGAACATTTTTTTTTTGGTATATATGCCTAAAATAGTCCCTCCTTTGAGATTTTATACTTAAATTACGTATTTAAATTTTAGTGAAAGAGCCCATTATATCATCGAGGTAAGCTTTGCAAAATACATTGGGCAACCCACAGAGATTATAGTCATTAAGCGCTGAAACGTTCCAGGCGCGTTTTTCAAGCCAAAAGGTATCACTGTGAAGTGATAAAGTTCACCATCAGGAGTGGAAAATGCAGTATATACTCCGAATAGACCTCGAGGGGAAGTTGCCAATAACCTTATTTTAGATTAAGCACAGAGAATACGGTGGAACATCCGAGATCCTTCAACGTATCTGGAATCTTTGGAAAGATTGAAGGTTCATTAACACTAAACTACTAATGCTATTTATTAATCTAAAATCCACACAGAAACGGGATTTTTTGTCTTCTTTTCTTTCTATGACAACGGGCGAACTGTAGGCTGGAGAAGAGGGTTCAATAACCCCAACAGAGAGCATTTCATCTACTTGATTATACATGATTTCTTTGATTTCAGGGCTCATAGAATAGGACCTCTGGATTATCGGTTTATTTAGGTCTGAAAGGACAATTTTGTGTTTTATGGTCAACCAGACTAGGCGATTTCATATGGGCCAACTAACCGGCCCGGTTGCGATTTCACTAAATATAAACTATTAAAGCACAAGACACGCCCCCAACTTCGTCGACACAAAATATAATCGCTCTCAGCGCGATTTTACTAAATATAAACTATTAGAGCACAAGAGACACTAGCCCTTGACGGCATTGCAAAATATAATCGCGCTCAGCACATTCCTGCAAAATCTAATCGTTTATAGCATGACGTGGCAGATCTAACCTCAAGTCCTCAAATTGTACTTATTAGAAGTTAATAATTATTGTTAGTGTTGTGTGTTTCCATTATAGATAACTTAATTCAACAATCCATTGTGTAACAATGAAAATGTTAATAGGTCTGTTTGTAGTCTGTTTGTGCAGAAATCACAAATCAGTCAGAGCGAATTTCATTGGTTGAAAGCAGTTAGAAAACTAGTTTCAACCAATGAAAAAAATGATTTCTGCAGAAACAGACCTAATATAATCGAGCATGAAAATCAAAACAATTACAACATACTCCGCTCAAAGTTAAAACGGGAATCTGACGAAGAGTGCGATTCCGACGACTTCAACTTGCGTTGCAATGAGTGGGAGAATGAATTTTCAATAATAACAAAGACACAATGCATAGTGAAAAAAACTTTGCCAAAACTGCATAGATTATTGTTTTACGAACGATACGTGTGCCATCACAACAGCACTTTTTCAATCGATTTATTTATATGAATCAGCCACGTTGTGCTGTCAACGATTAGATTTTGCAGGATTGTGCTGAGCGCGATTATATTTTGCAATGCTAGCGTCTCTTGTGCTCTAATAGTTAATATTTAGTAAAATCGCACTGAGGCCGATTATATTTTGCAATGACGAAGTTGAGGGCGTGTCTTGTGCTGTAATAGTTTATATTTAGTAAAATCGCGGCTCGGTTATCTAATTTGGTAACTGAGCTTTTTCGTCAGCATGAAACCCGTCCGTTTTGCTGGACGTAAAATAATCAAACTCTTATACGTCAGGAAATCTTCCGCAAAATTTCGCGCCACCTAGTGCACAATTCAATTTATCATTAAAGGCGCGAATTATGAAATTTCAAAGATTTATTTTGTGTGAAAAATCCGTTTTGGATAGAAGTTCTATAAAATCCGGATGTCTACGTCGAGAAAGGAGTTTATTATATTTAAAGTTTCAAGTCAATCGAGCGTATAGTTTTGAAGATCGATCTCGTGATGAATGCGTTAATGCAGTGGTATTACGATTTTATAGATTTAAATTAAAAATATTTGCAATGTTGCCAAGTATATAATTTCTAAGAAATTCGTAACAAACATTTAGATAGGCCGTTAACTCTTATAAATATAGTGTGGTGGCAAAGGAAGTTCATTTATTACAATCAGTTTAATCTTAATTCGAAATAGTGTTGATTTTCTTTTCCGAAGATATTCTTTTCGATAACCTTTTTTATCATTGGAATCCGGCTGCAGGTGGGCAATCAGTTTCAAGTTCAATCATATTGTCATGTTTCGCTACTTCGAAAGCTTTAAGTAGCAATTCACTTGACTTGGGTAAAGTATTAAAATTTCATTATAAAAAATTGAAATTTTACATTATTTCAATGTGTCGAAGCATCAACTCAGATTTGCAGGCTGAATTCATTTTTCAAAAAGAAAACTACTTGAGAAAAAAAAGATACTCATGGTACCTACTTCCAAAACGTTGTAATAATTTAAGCAGACTTTCTTTTGATCTCCAATTCCACTCAACTTTTAATTTGATGTTTATACGTATATATAGCCATTTTAGATTTAACATCAATAATGGTATAATTCAACTGGACTATTTAAGATCCATTCTTCAGTCAGTTTCCAGTCATTCTTACTTCAAAAACGTGCGGTTCGATTCATTGCTGGTGCGCCAAGAGACTACTGTAAACCTTTATTTATTTCTTACAATATTTTAACTCTTCCGTCTCTCTTTGTCCTGGAATCTGTCACTTTTATGCACAAACACAAATCTCTTTTTGCTTCACATCAAACCTCTCATGGTCATGGTACACTTCAAAGACATACGATATCACTTCCAATTCCACATTCTACTCTTGTTAAAAACTCTATTATCTATCCATACTGCCATCAAATTATTATTATCACCTTCCTACAGATTATAAATATTGCAGTTATAAACAATTTTTGTAAAGAACTTGAAAACATCTTTGCAAAGAAAGCCTTCTATTCTGTGGAGTATTTAAACTTTTCATTTTGAATTTCCATAAAAATTTATTAAATTTTTTCATTGTTTGTTTTCTTTACTTTTTTTGTTTTATTTAATTTTCTATTGAAAATTTAAACTATTTAAATTGTCTTTCTGAGACCAATCCCTTAATTGAAGATGGTCATATTGCTTCTGTTGCAACTCAAAGCCAAACAATATGTTTTCTTCCAGGAAATTTTTATTCCAAATTATAGAAAATAGGTACATTAGTATGAATACAATCAATCATATAGGTACCATAAAAACACAAAGTAAGGTAAATAATGATCCAAATTCTTGCCAATTGTCTCTCACAGTTTTTCTTTAGCTCGCAAAAGATCCGTATATTGTTGTCACAGTTTGAAATCTATTAAGAAAACATGGGTGAAGTAAACAGTAAACGTACGTACCTTGAGGCAAAAAACTGAATTTTAAATAATACCATCATCCTTTTCAAAAAGTAAAAGTTATTATGGCGTTAGTCCTCTTTTGCTGCAGATGACCTAGCAAGGTTGTCTGAGAAAAGTTGGCTAAGATTTCAGTTTGACGCCGGACGGCGAGCTTACCATCAGAAGAAATAACGACAAAGAGGTGTGCTTGCTCGGCTACGGCCAATATATACGAGAATCATATTCTTGAAATTATTTTTTTGCTGTGACCGAAGAATACAAGTTACTTTTTTACCATTGTCAGTTGAGAATAAGCACCTACAGCCGCAATGCGAATAATCGACCTCATTACGGGTTAGCTACCGTCTACTAACTTACAACATTGTAAGAAGGAGATGGTACAAACCTGACGGGTACGTATGCCGGAGGCTACGTCTTGTGATTGTGTCTGATAATAATTATGGCGCTTTTGCGGTGTACGTATTTTCCGGCGAAAGTAGCCACCATCGTCCATCGAGAGCGGACTTTGGTGCCAGTCTGGCCCGACTACAGACGACTACCAGACGATGAAAAAAAAAGTACATTATTGATACCGAACAAGAAAATCCCGAATAGAGCTGTTGGTTGTTTTTAATAAAAAAGCTATGCGACCCTCAGAAAAATCAATAAAATTTGTATTTGTTGTTAAATGTTAAATGTCATATACAACCTATATTTTATCCACTAAAATAGTCACCTATAAGTGACCAGAAGTAAAATGTAAAATAGAGTAGGAGTTTGTAAAACCTGCAAAAGTATCTACTCATTTTGAGAACAAAAGATTGTAGGTAAAAAATTTAAAGGATAAAAAAAAAGTGGACATTGAGGTGAATTTTGACTGGAGATCTTATATAGAGAAATATCAAGTATGTTTTTCCAAAAAGTAAATAATAATAGGTACCATCATTATTTCCGAAAAATTCATCTGCGGCTAGTGCTATTGTTTTTCTTTTATGAAATGCATCTGGCACATGTTTGGCAAAACCTGGGGCCTGGAATCAAAGATGGTGTACTGGCTATACATCACAGCTATCAGATCCATGATAAAATACGGGACCACCGTATGGTGGCCAAAGACTGAGCAAAAACCGGCGGCCATGAGACTTAACCGTCTACAGAGACTGGCTAGCTTGTGCATCTCAGGAACCATGGGTACTACTCCCATAGTGGCAATCGAAAAAATTATGGGACTAGAGCCCTTAGATATCCTTATTAAGAAAGAGGCCAGCATCACGCCCTATAGAATGAAAACGGTGGTAGTCTGGAAGCCACAGCCGGGCAAATACGGACACACAATAGGGGCACGTCATAGACGAAAAACTATTGCAAATGATATCGCATCACATGACGCCTACTCACAACTTTAAAAGACCATATCGGATCGAGTGCGACCCTAGATTAGAGATTAGATTAATATTGGGGTGTTGTTGCACTGCGACCTAAAGATCAATTGTGCCCCCTGCTGAGGCCGATTTGATGTGGATCTCAAATCATAGTACTTCGTCCAGTCCTATGGCCTTGATGAGGGCTAGTAACTGGTACGGTTTCAAGGATGGTATGTCTCCTTCTAAAACTACATAGTCACCGAGATGTGTAGCCCGGCTTCTAGCGACGGCTTCGCATATGGTTAGTAGGTGTTCTGGAGTTTCTTCCTCCTCCCCGCAAAACCTGCATTCACTGGATCTCTCGAGTAGCATTTTCCTGCGGTGTTCTCGAAGGTGGCAGTGCCCTGTCATAAACCCTGTAAGAATTCTTAGTTTAGTTTTACTTAAATATACTAGAGCTTTAGATTTTTTGGGATTGAAGTTTCCAAGGAATATCTTAGAGTGTCTCAGTCCCGGAAGGTCATCCCAGAGGCGAGCTCTTAGGTCGTCTTCCATTTTCTTAAGCTCCGCTGTATAAGTGTTTTTACCTATACCGCAAAAAGGCTCCGGTCCTACAGACGGGGAACCGGATCCTTTCTTTGCCAAGGTATTGGCTTCTTCGTTACCTTCTACTCCTGCGTGTCCAGGCACCCGTAAAGTGACTTTATTTTTCTTTCCTACCTCATTTAGTTTCCCTAGGCAATCCCGTACTATCTTAGAACTGATGACATATGAACTCAGTGCCATTATGGCCGATTGACTGTCGGTGAATATTGCAATATCTTGCTTGAGATAGTTCCTGTTCAGGATCATTTGAGCACATCTGTCAATGGAGTGTATTTCCGCCTGAAAGACACTGGTGTATTTACCCAGTGACTCAAAATATTTGGTGCGAGGCCCAAATACTCCAGCTCCTGATCCTTTGTCGGTTTTCGAACCGTCTGTGTACCATTTAATGGTGTTTTCTTTGAGAGATTCGGTGATCTTGCCGCTTTCCCAGTCGCTTTTATTATCAATCCTTGTGAGGAAATTTCTCTCAAAGTGATATTCTTTGGTTATATCGTCTTTAGGAAGATCGAATAAGGGAATACACCGTGTCTGGGATGACCATGCTCCTTGATCGGTGATGTCCTTAGCCTCGGTCCTATTCCTAGCGAGTCTAAACATAGCCCTTTCTGCAGCTCCCTTCACCGACAAGTGCAAAGGTGTGAGGTCAAGTATGACGTTCAGCGCTGCTGCTGGACATGTTCTCATGGCTCCTGTCATACATACACTTGCCAGTCTTTGCAATTTATCAAGTGCTCGCCTTGTAGTGCTTTGTTCTGCTATGCCATACCAAACTGCTGCTCCATATGTGATTATGGGTTTTACCATCATAATGTACATCCACCGCAGTATTTTTGGTGTACATCCCCAGTTTTTACCCGTCAAGTTTCTGCACACCATAATGGCTTTAGTGGCTTTGTTAACAATGGCTTCTAGGTGTTTTTTCCATAGAAGTTTACTATCCAGTGTTACGTCCAGATATTTGACTTCGTTTGCTTGATTTACAACCTCTCCACTTAGGTGAATTTCCCTAGTAAGTTGAATTTTCCTTCCAAGTGTAAATGGTACAATAGTGGTTTTTGCTGAGTTTATGCTCAGCCCCACCGATGTGCACCATTCTTCGGTAGTACTTAGGCCTTTTTGTATGAGGTCGTATAGTGTGCCCTCAAACTTGCCTTTGGCAATAATGACAATATCATCGGCGTAACCCGAGGGGGATTTCATTGTGGTAATTTAGTGTACACAATCGTGGTAATTAGTGGAAATTTTACGGGAAATGAGTGGTAATGACTGGAAATTAGTGGTAATGACTGGTATTTAGTGGAAATTAGTGGAAATATAGTGGTAATTTGGGGTAATTTTTCGTAATTTGAGGTAATTTAAGGCAATTTTGGGGGTAATTAAAGGAAATTTTGTGGTAATACCTCAAAGTTCTGTAGTGATAAAATTATGATATGCCTTCGAATTTGCTTTAATTTAGAACTAACAGAGCTTTAACTGTAAATTATTCAACTAAGATTTAAGTAAAATATTCTTCTGAGTCCCTATTAGTCAGTTAGAAACATCAACTTTCATTTTCTAAGGAATGTTCCATTTGAGGTTTCATTATATGAGAAGTGGCAACCTTGCAATTGTTCAACACTTGGTCACATCATCTATGAACGTCGTTTTTACTGCTCATTTTAAAACTTTCAAGTCCTCGTCTCATTTAAGGCCCTGTTTTGTGTTTTAGTGTTAGAGTCTAGAAGAAAAGGTAAATGTGATAGATAGAGTACATTCTTGTTATATTATTATAATACCTTAAGCCTCTATCACACATTCGGCAAATAGCTACAAATATTAGGTGTTTATGTGTTTCCGTCTCTCTGTTTCTCAAGTTTCAATTTTCAAGATTTTCACCTATCCTAGATGGATGCCAAATACCGAGCCAAATACGCAAATATGTGTAAAGAACTGCAAAGGCGTGTGAAATTTCGTATTTTTTCATATTTTCGTATTCTAGATAGAATCCGAAATAGTGGCGGAATGTTCTGATGGTGAACTTGGTCTGTTCCTCTAACATGAATCAAATGATTTTTATCCAGTTTCTAGAAGATGGAACCTAAGTTTTGCAGAATTTTGGAATCCTTTTTCCTTCGAGACATATTGAAGTGCCTCCTTGAGTGTTTCTCTTTTCCAACTTTCATTATCTTAATTTGCTCTTCCTTCAACATCTCGATTTGTTCGTTTATCATCAATCAAATAATTTTTATTCAGTTTCTAGAAGATGAAACTTCAGTTTTTGCAGGACTTTGGAATCCTTTTTTTTCGAGACATGTTGGAATACCTCCCTGAGTGTCTGCCTTTTTTAACTTTCAATATATTGATTTGCTCTTTTTTTAACATTTCGATTTGTTCCTTCAACATCAATCAAATGAGTTTTATCCAGTTTCTAGAAGATTGAACTTGAGTTTTCCAGGATTTGGGAATCCTTTTTTCTTCGAAACATGTTGAAATGCCTCGAGTTTTTCTCTTTTTCAACTTTGAACATTTTGATTTGCTCTTCTTTTAACATCGCGATTTGTTATTGAGTTCTAGTCTCGGGTATACTTGAAAATTGAAATAAATTCCTGGTATTTAGTGGTAATTTTAGTGGCAATTAATGGTAATGACAGTGGTAATTAGTGGTATTGACAGTGGTAATTAGTGGTATTTAGCGGAAATAAGAGGTAATAAGTGGTAATTTGAGTAGCATTGATTGGTAATTCCTGAGGCAATGAAAGGTAATAGAGGAAATGAGTGGTAATTTAGAGGTAATTACTGGTAATTTGTGGTAATTTCTGGAAGAAGTGGTAATTTAGTGTACACAGTTCCACTACTGAAATCCCCCTCGGGTTGTTCTGACAGGAATTTCTAGAGCCTCACCTGTATTACACAGTGCAGTTTTCGTCCAGGAATATGTTAATGAAAAGTCGGTTTTCGGCTTATTTGGACTTTATTTAACGAAATATCTAAATCAACAGCCAACGTTTCAACGCATTCCGCGTCAGTCTCAAGGCTAAAAGAAAACATGCAATGAACGTTACAAGCATTTCACAACGATTAACATTTTAAAAATGACTGATACAAAATAAATTAACATTTAAAAAAGCATTTACAAAAGTTTAAAAATGACTTATAAAAAATAAATTAACATTTAAAAAAGTTTAAACAATGACTAATACAAAATAAAAGATAAGCAGAATGAGTTTCCCAAATTATATTTTTGAAAAACTATCAATCCAGACAACATAGAATCAATTAATTTGACTAATTAAAACGTTGTATTGTTTTTCACAAAATATATTACCTAGATTATAAAAGCTATGAGTCGCATCATTCGAACCGATCCATCAATAGAAACAAACAAAAAAGTTCACATACCAAAGAGCGGTACTATTACTTGCCGTGATGTTTCGGTACTAATTTTTCATTAAATAAAATTAAATTATTGATAATATTGATTCCTACCCCACCAAATTTCCATCTTTAAAAAAGCTTAATTAGGGAAACAGAACCAACTGAGATCAAATGAATGGTCGTTTCATACATGATTAGTTATGATGTTGCAGTAAATTGTACTCAAGTTTTGTGTGTCCATGTTAAGGTTTACATTGGGTTTATTAGTCGTTATATGGCACATTTCTAAGAAGAGTCTTTGTTGAAAATTAGGGTGACTATCTAAGATGGTCGATGATTGGAAGTCAAACTGGTGTCCAGTTTTGAAGTAATGTCTTGCTAGCCCTGTTTTTGGATTAAAGGCTTAGACATATTACAGTCCCTTTTATGTTCTGATATGCGATTTTTCAGATATTGTTTTGTTTGGCCTACATAGCATACATTGATTGCAGTTATTACATGGTATTCTATAAACAACATTATAGTCCAAGAGCCCAGAGCCGCCAGACACAACTTATTTTCTAAAGGACAGAATATGTGGGATTGAGTAGCACTTATAGGTACTATGAACGTATGTATACTCGCTAAGTTGGGTAGACGGCCAATTGACTGTTATTTGTAAATAACGGTTTTTCCGGGAAAAACCGAATCCCATTTCTACTCTAGCCTGGAGTATACTGTAAGTTCAAGAGTGGGAAATCAGTTGATATAGATATCTCGCTCACTCTCAAACGCATGCATAGTACCCTCGCGCTCACACTCACGGAAAAATTATTATTGTGTCTGGGGGGATGTTTGGCCCGTGCGAATGGTCTGGCTGAGCACACGTAGTTATGAAATAGTCTCCCCAATAACATATATAAAAATCAAGCGTTAGAATAAAAGTTAAAGTTTTTCTCAGCTTTCGCACCTGATGTCGGTAAATTGGCCGTCTACCCAACTGAGCGGGTATACATACGTTCATAGTACATATAAGTGCTACTCAATCCCACATATTCTGTCCTTTAGAAAATAAGTTGTGTCTGGCGGCTCTGGGCTCTTGGACTATTACTAGTGTTATCTATCTATCTACCACCTGTATTGTTTGTTTTACCTTTTCTCGTCAGCAAATTTCAATAAATCAAATACCTGACTCATTTGATTTTCCAATGCAACGTTCCGATTTCATCATAGACGAAAATTTCTTCACTCAGTTATCTCATTTCTGACACCAATTGCTACGTAAGCGGATTCATGGATTGGTGAGACTTCTTTTTCAAATTCAAACAAAAAAAACAGAATAAAACTGGCACTACAAAACACTGAATTAATTAAATTACGCAAACCTATCCAAGTCTAATTAATCTAAAATTCCTCTCAACTGATGCTCTCATTGAAGTCGCGAGCTGATTCCTTCTGTGGTTGTCTAGATAATTCTCTTCAAGATTTATTTAACTCTATATCAAAAGCTTCTGTACTAGAACCCATAGATAATACAATGCTGCAAAAAGACTTTAGTCGTAGGTAAGCGAGCTAATATCCATGATAATAATAACCTGTATGATCTTAAAAAAAATAATTTAATAATCGGTAATAGACCATTAATAAATAATAATGTGTTCCTTATTTTTTTGCAGACCGGTTTCCACAAAAGATATTTTTCTTCTTTTCAAAAGTTTATTGCCAGGCTTATATTACGAACCCATTTATAGAAGGTGTACAGACGTAGAACTGATTGAAATGTATGTTTTTGCCGCACTCATTTGCGAACAAAAACACACATACTACGCATACGCCTGTTTGTTATTATGAGCGTTATCGGACTACCGCCTTTTAGAAATACATTGTTATGACTACAACTTGTTTGGTCGATACGGTATTTCCTTACACAAATAAAGACATTAAAAACAACGAGGTCGATTCGCGATTTATCTACTAAAAAACGTTTGTTTGGTTGCATTTTGATAATAAAAACAAGATTTTCTATAAGTGCATCTGCCTTCAATTGGCGTTTTTTTTTTTGAGGTACATGCACTTTTGTTTATCTAGTTGCAGTCTAAACAATTCTGTGAAAAACATTTTTGATGATTGTCAGACAGGTTAACCGATAAAAATTTGAGGTTAAAAAACTGAGCTTTAGATACAAATATAGTGTTGTGATCCTTCAGTGTTTTGCCTTGGTTAAAACTACTTTTGTTTTTGGTTTGAAACTTGTAGCTTTATTAGGTAATGGAATATAGAATGAAATTGAACTACAGCAAAAGTAAGACTTATTTTAGAGAGAGTTTTAACAAAATGTGTTACTACGACTGAAGCTGTCTTAAGACTGTCTTCTTGCTTCACTAGATCTCTTACAAATCGACCTTTACATCCATTCTAAAACGTTTCTAAAACCTACATAATTACAATTGGAAAACCCTAAATAAATATTGGCAATAAATGACAGTCTGTTCGCCCAAAGAATGACCATTAAGGATATTTGGGAATTTTAGGGTTTATGGTGGACAAATGTTTAATTTATTTACATACAATATCTTTGGGTTCTTTAACAGAAAGTCTGGGTCATATAATAGTATTGCTTTCGGCGACGGCGAGACATTATTTGGGAAAGTATTCGAGCGTCGTAAAAGGTACAATGTCATGATATTATGGAGGAATATGACACTTCCCCCCTTGAAAAAAAAAAGAAATTTTCATAAAGAAATTTCTTCAAAACAAATCCTTTAAGAAATACAATTATAAAAAACTAACGTAAAATAATATGAAGCTTAACTTAATATAAAGGTAGGAATAAAAAGGAAAGAGAGAAAAAAAAATGTAAACTAACTTATACCTAAGAATATACAAACATATCTTTTACTAAGACATTTTTATGGACGGTCTTGGGGTGACTGATCTTCGCATGGACATGGAATTCGTAGTGGATGTGGTTGCTTCATTGGAACTTAGAAGGTTATTTAGTTCAATCCCTTCGCCCATTTTTGTTCTGGCTTCTTCTTCTAGAATTCTTGATATGTTTTGACTTGTCCCTGGAGTGGTATTTATATTTGTATTGAAAAGCTTAATACAGCAGGAATCCGATATGTGCTTTGGGCTTTTAGTACAACAAAACATACTTTTAATGCATGATATTAATCCGCACCACTTAAGAAAATTGTACACTATTACCAAAAGAACAACTGACGCGATAAAAGAAATAATGATAATGAACCAATGAGAGTGTTGAATAATAAATGGCTTCTTCAATTCTTCATCCAGCAATTGGTCCAGTTGTCCAAGTTTGTGATTCGCAAACTGTAAATCGTCCAATTTGATATTGGAAAGTCTTATTGGTTGTAGTGTGATTGGTGTGTTGTTGAATCTGGCTTCTTTGGCATAGCAGCAATCGTCAAGTGCAATATTGATATCTGAAATTTGTTTTGAAATATTCCGTGTAATGATTCCTGAGCTTTCCAAGATAATATTTTGAGTATAGCCTCTGCATTTGGGTTCCAAACTTAACAGCCCTGTTGATGCAATTTTTATATCTTCGATTGGAAAATTATCACAAGCCAGAGTAAGCTGTAAGGGCGTCGATAGTACGAAAAGCCAAGAGTTGTCGCTCAGTGGATGCCATATCTCGAAGTCTGCTTTGGAAGTAACGATATGACAGTCAGCCGGGATTTTGGTATAAAATGATGTAAACAATGCGACTTCGCACTTAGGAGGTTCTTGAATCCTTGTAGCTTGAGTGTTTTGGCAGATGAATTCCTCTTCTGTGATCCTTGTACACTTGGTAAGGTCTTTCATTTGCACATAACTAACCTTACTAATACTTATCAGCAGGTAAGGAAAATCAGGTAGGATATAGGAATGAATATCAGAAAAATTATGAGGTGTTGGAAGTGGCAATAATTTGAACAGATTGTAGGTCATTTCGTCAGTCAATGGAATTTCAATTGCAAAAATAATTATGTTATCAGAATGAAAAACTTTTAGTTTACTGATCTCAAAATATTTGTAAATAGTTGAATAAGATATTGGGAACAGTAATTGAAGTCCGTTGTTCAATTTGATTTCCGAAAGTACATTTAATAGTTGTTTTGGTGTTATAACTTTCGGATGTAGGATATTATGTCTGGCCATTGTTATAGCTGAGATTAATAAATCATATTCTTCGTTCAGATCTTCTAATATTTGTGTGAGTAAGGCAATATGTGAACTGATGATAAGTTTCAGTTTGTTTACGTGAATACGTTTATTGGTATCTGCTGAGAAGGAGTTGAAAATTTTAATATTAGAGTTTAGAGTTTCTTGATTAGATTTAAAATTTCGTATACTAGAATTAAAATTAGATATCGTACTAGAAATTATGCCAATTTGTTGTTTCATCAAAAGTTGTGTATTTCTATTACTTTGAATTAGAGTTTTTATCGATTTGTCATAAAATTTAGCATCATCGGCATCAGGCATGCCAAATAGCCCATTGAATGCGTAAGAAGCACCATCAAAAATTCCTCTTTTAGTCTTTTTCGTATTAGTACCGATTATTTCGCTGACAACTTCAGATTTTCCGAGCAATTTATTAAACCGAGATTGGACGACTTTTATAGTATCTTTGCATAGAAAATTTTCAGATTCAACAATTTCATTACTATAACATAGATCGAATGACTTTTTCAATATTCCAGAAATAAATTTTATTTTCTTTTCATATCCAGTTACATTAAGATGAGTAAATAGGACAAATTTAGAATTTGAAAGTTTAACTTGGCCAAGATTATTATAATAAAGACCGGCATGATCGTGGAGATTAGTAATGTGATAATTATCGCCTCTAACACAAACGGAAATGGAAGTTAGTACAAGTAGGAACAGTAGATTAGCGTTATTAATCATTGTTGCTTTGATCTGAAACAAAAGGTTTTATCATATTAGTATGATACGTAATAATTTTTTTTCCTATTTGTAGTTGAATATTATTGTTATTGAAAACTTTAGTGACTTTATATGGGCCTTTAAAGTTAGGACTCAGTTTTTTATTTAGACCAGGGGAAATATGTTTATTTACAATGTAAACCATATCTCCTATTTTATAATGATTTTTTTTTATTTTGTTATCATAATAAGTCTTCGATTTTTCTTTTGATTTCAAGATGTTGTTACGTGCCTGTTCTTGAGTTATGTTAAGTTTGAGTTTTAGGTTGCCTATGTAATCATCATATAAATATTTAAATTCGGGTCTGCTAGTTATAGAGCTTGGCAAAAATGGTTTGGATCCAAATAATAGTTCATATGGTGTATAGTTAGTAGAAGAGTGAGTATGTGTATTGTAAGCGAACATTGCAAAAGGTATAAATTCGTCCCAGTTGTTTTGTTTGTCGTTAATGTAGTGTTTTAAATAATCTTTCAAAGTAAGGTGTGAACGCTCCAAAGCGCCATTAGATTCAGGGTGGTAGGGTGTGCTTGTGACATGCTTAGTTTTAAATAATTTTACGAGTTCTTTTATTAAATTGGACATAAAATCAGTACCTTGATCAGATAAAATAGTTTTGGGAATACCGAATAAAGTTATAAATTTGCATAATTCATTTGATACTGTTATTGCTTCATGATTCGGTATAGGAATGGCATACGAATATTTCGTTAAATCGTCTTGCATCGTAAGGAGAAATCTAGATCCGTTTTCCGTAATTGGAAGAGGTCCAACTATATCAATAGCAAGTTTTTCGAAAGGCTTTTCGCTAGTTGTTGTTATCATCATAGGAGCTTTACTGGGTTTGAAATTTGTTTTGTTTATTTGACAAGGACATTTTTTTATATATTTTTTTATGTCAGTTTTCATGTTCTGCCATTTATAACGTTCTTTTATCCTTTTATATGTTCTTGTAAAACCTGAATGTCCTGCTAGTTTTGAATCGTGATTTTCTTTTAGAATTGCGGAAATTTCCTCTTTTGAACTAATAATAATTTTTTCTGAACTAATAACACATATTTTTATATTCGTGTCCTTAAAAAGATAGTGTATCATTTCAAAATACATTGATTGTTATAAATTTGGAGAATTTTTCGTTATGTCAGGTAAATAGAAGTATTTTATATTATCTCTGATTAGTTCAGTACGTAAGTTCCGGAGTGAATAAAAAACGTCTTTATAAGAAATATTTTCAAAATGAAAAGTCTTCACGAACATTAAATAGGATTTTTTATTGTTATTTTGTAACTTATAAGTTGAATATAATTCAAAGTTTGATTTTATGCTATCGTTGAAGTCGAATTTGTTTTTTATGGACTCTGAAAACTGATTACTTTCGTCTAAATCAGTAGAGAAATAAACTGCGTTTGGAAAAAAATCGAATAGATTTCCATTTTTTATTTCAAGTTGCGGATTGATATCTGAAGTTTTGTAATGATATTCTATAAAATTTTCAAAGGTATGATTTTTAGAAATAATGTTGATATTTAGACATCGAGATAAAGCATCTGCGTTAGTATTAAACTTTCCTGGTTTATGAATAATCTCAAATTCGTATTCATTAAGTAATAATCCCCATCTAATCAGTCTACTTCCGGGATTTTTACAGTTTAAAAGCCAAATGATTGGTTTATTATCGGTTACAATTTTAAACTTTCTACCATATAGGTAGCATCTAAAATGTTTTATGCTCCAAATTACTGCTAATAATTCTTTTTCCATAGTTGTATAATTTTGTTCGGCAGAATTTAACGTACGACTTGCGTATGCAATAGGTAGGTCCTGCCCGATCTCACCTTGACTTAAGACCGCACCAATCGCATAGTCTGAAGCGTCGGTCGTCAAAATAAATTCTCTTGAAAAATCTGGATATTGAAGTAAAGGTTCATTTATTAGAATTTCTTTAAAGGTGTCGAAAGATTCTTGACATTCTTGAGACCAAATAAAAACAACATTTTTCTTTAGAAGATTAGTCAATGGTTTAGCAATTTTTGCAAAATTGTTGATAAATTTACGATAATATCCAATTAAACCTAGGAAACTTTTTACTGTTTTTTGATTTTTAGGAATGGGAAAGTTTTTTATTGCTATAGTTTTTTCTGGTTTTGGTTTTACTCCTGATTCAGAAATGATATGACCGAGATAAGAGATTTCTTTACGGAGGAATTCACATTTGTCGGGTTGTAACTTTAAATTATTATTTCTGAGTCTGTCGAAAACCGCTTCAAGACGTGAGACATGTTGATTTAGATCTGATCCATAAATAACTATGTTGTTTAGATAAACGAAACACTGTAACCCTTGTAAACCAGTAAGTACTGCATTCATTAGTCTTTGAAAACAAGCGGGTGCATTTTTTAATCCAAAAGGCATTCGATTAAATTCCCAGTGACCTAAAGGTGTAGTGAAAGCGGTTTTTGGTTTATCTTCTTCTCTCATTGGAATCTGATGGAAACCAGAAGCCAAATCGAGTGTGGTGAAATATTTACTATGGCCTAATTGATCTAAAATTTCTTCGATATTTGGCATTGGATATGCATCACCAACTGTAACTTCATTCAATTTTCTAAAATCAACCACTACGCGCCATTTTTGTTCCCCCGAAGCGTCCATTTTTTTTGGTACTACCCATAGAGGGGCAGACCAAGGCGATGCAGACGGTTGAATTATTCCCTGTTGTAACATTTTATTGATTTGTTTATTAACTTCGGTTTTATGAATTTCTGGGTATCTGTACGTTTTTGTATGAATGGGCTTAGAATCAGAGATGTTTATTTCATGTTTAATAGTGTTAGTACAACCAAGGGTATCTCCAGGTAGAAAGAAAATATCTTCATAATTTTCGCAAAGATTAGTTATGAAGCTCTTTTCTTCTTGGTTTAAATGGTCTAATCTAAGATTTTGTTTCAATAGTTGGCTCCTATTTTTAATAAAATTATTTTCAGTACTTTGTTCCGAAGCAAAATAACAGTAGCTTTCTTTAGGAATCTGTTCTAAATAGATTGAAATAGGTTTTAATTGAAAATCAATTACTTTTGAGTTTAAGATTGTTGCAAAAGCTTTATTATTTGAATTTACTTTAGTCAATGCTCGGGATAAATAGATTCCCTTAGATATTTCCATATCTGGTATGATCCCTTCTTTTATTTCCGGGTTTAGAACGTTGATTTCTATTATTGTTATTTAATCCGATAGGGATTTGAAATGGCCAATGAGTTTAGAGATAGAATTCGTTTTTTAAAATCGATTTTTGCGTTTTGATCTTGAATAAAATCCAATCCAATTAGACCGTCATAAGGGACGTTTGTAGCCTGATTTAGTATGTGGAATTTTATGTTCAAAATCTGATTGTTAATGTTAAAAGAAATAGTGGTAGTTCCAACTGTTTGAATTGGAGAATTAGGACAGAGTCCATGAAGAGATATTTTTTCTGAAGGAACAAATTTAGTTATCTCAGGATTGAGTTTGTTGGCTTTTATCAATGAGCAGCTTGCACCAGTATCAAGTAAAAATCGGAGTTTTTTGTTTTGATTTTTTGAATATTTACTTTCTAGTTCAATGAAACTTGAGCTATTTTCAGCAGGAAATATTGTTAGTTCTCGTCGTTCTCGAACACCGCTAAAGTTTTGAGATGATCCTCCAGTGAGGTGTTCGTCATTGGAGGAGCGTTGGAGTTTAAAGAATTTGAATGACTTGGTTGATAATTTGGTACATTAGAATTGTATTGAATTGAATTAACGTTCGCGTTCTGCCTTGAATTCGTATGAGGTGAGTCGCGAAAAACTGGATTATGATTTGTCGAATTTCGATAAGGTCTTCTATTAATTTGATTGCTCGAGTTTTGGTTTAAGTTTTGAGAATTAGAGTTTTGATTCCTGTTATTATGTTGATAGTTTGAGTTTTGGAAGTTAGAGTTTGGATTTCTATTATTACATTGATAGTTTGAGTTTTGGGAATTAGAGTTTTGATTTCTATTATTACATTGATAGTTTGAGTTTTGGAAGTTAGAGTTTGGATTTCTATTATTACATTGATAGTTTGAGTTTTGGGAATTAGAGTTTTGATGAGATTGGTTAGTATGCTGTCGATTAACATGGAAATTCATCGAATTATTAGATCTTCCTGCATTATTATTATATTGTCTTTTTCTACATTCTTCAATAACATGCCCTTGTTTTTTGCAGTAACGACAAAATATCTGATTATTCGTAAACAAAGTTCTTACGTTTGCATCATGATTTCTTGTTTTGAAACAATTATTTGTAGAATGCGAGTTGTTTTTGCAATTTTTGCAAAACTGAGTTGAACTGCGCGACATAGCCACAGCGCGTTCTTCAGAAATAGCTGCACTATACGCAGAATTAATCGAATCAAAATCTTTCCATCTCAACATTCGCGAAATTTCGGGTTTCGAATGATAAATAAATCTATTTAAAGCAATTTCGTTCAACATTTTCAGTTTTCCAGGAATCTCTTCCGGTTCTGTGCAATTTTGTTGAGTAGTAGATATCAATCGCGAGTTAATTGTTTCCAAACGTTGAAAAAAGTCTTTCACTGATTCGTTAGGACTTTGTTTGCAATTATTTAGCTCTTCCATTAATTGAACGTAATGTTTTTTGTCTTGATATAAAGTTTTTAAAGCGTCTTTTAAGGTATCCCAATTATCAAAGTTTTGGGTAGCTAACTGTTCTTTAGCTTTGCCACCGATTCGAGATAAAATAAAATATAAAAGAGGATTTTTCTGATCGTCCTGTGCTAATACATTGGCATTATTACAATTCGCTAAAAATTGCCCTAATTCAAGACGATTGCCATCAAAACTATTAGGTATTAGTTTGCATAAAAAATCTACGGAAAACCTACCATTATTTGGGTTGGAATTTGATGAAGGAAGTTGATTAAAAATGTTTTGAAAAGTTTCTAATAATATTGTTTGTAGGTCTGGGTTTACGGCAGGAGGAGTCATAGTGGCATATAAGTATTAATAAAGGAGTTAGACAAACAAAAGTAACCTCATTAAGAGACAAAAATCACTTACCAAAAAACTTGAAAGCTAGTGGTTACACAACAACTGTGATTCAATCCAATACTGGTCAACGCTGATGATAGCTTTGGCTGACTATGGTATGTCTTGAATCTTTGTATCCAAATCCTGCTGGATCTTGCTAGATACTTCTGAATCGTACCGACCGCGCCAAAATCTGTTGTGATCCTTCAGTGTTTTGCCTTGGTTAAAACTACTTTTGTTTTTGGTATGAAACTTGTAGCTTTATTAGGTAATGGAATATAGAATGAAATTGATCTACAGCAAAAGTAAGACTTATTTTAGAGAGAGTTTTAACAAAATGTGTTACTACGACTGAAGCTGTCTTAAGACTGTCTTCTTGCTTCACTAGATCTCTTACAAATCGACCTTTACATCCCTTCTAAAACGTTTCTAAAACCTACATAATTACAACTGGAAAACCCTAAATAAATATTGGCAATAAATGACAGTCTGTTCGCCCAAAGAATGACCATTAAGGATATTTGGGAATTTTGGGGTTTATGGTGGACAAATGTTTAATTTATTTACATACAATATCTTTGGGTTCTTTAACAGAAAGTCTGGGTCATATAATAGTATTGCTTTCGGCGACGGCGAGACATTATTTGGGAAAGTATTCGAGGGTCGTAAAAGGTACAATGTCATGATATTATGGAGGAATATGACAATAGTCTGGAAAAAAAGTCGAAAAATACATGCATTGCAAAAAAAAAATCCTACCCAAATGAACTTTTCAGGGATGATAGGGAGCGGGTGGGTGATCATAAAACCGAAAATATCAAACATTCACCCCTCTGGCGTTTTGCGCTATAGGGGTTGAAAGTGCGCTATTGGCGATTACTTGGTACCTATTGATTTTACAAAAAAATGTTTCAAATAAAAGATGTGCAACATTATTTGATCTAAAATGTTTATCTGAAGACTTTTTTGAATAAGGGCCGTCTGTGGTCATAAGGGCCGTTTGAAAGTTTATAATGAAAATGAAAAATTTTAACCAACGTGAAAAATTTTTCTACAACATTTTTGCTTCATGAAATTTTTACTCACCCCCTGCCGTTTTTCAATAGGGGTAGTTTAAAGTTTTTTTATTTTTTTACAAAAAAATTTTCTTGATAGAAGTTTTATAAAATTACATTTCCTACAATTTGTCCCATTCAACTTTTTTTTTAACTCACCCCCATTCAGCGGGGGACACTTTCCTAAGAGAAATTTTAGTTTTAGGGGTATATATATATTTTTTTTCTTTTCTCGCCTTGAATGCATATAAAAAGTTGCAATTAACATTGTATTGGAAGGATTTTTTTTTCCACGACCTTTTTGTTTTTGGGGGTAGTTTGCCTATTTTCAACTTTACAAAAAAAAAAATTATCAAGAAAACTTGTTCATTTTATTATTTTTTCCAAATTTTATGCTTATTTTATGGGTTTGTGCTTATTTACAGCTTTTTTTCGATTTTTTGTACTGCAAAAGTATATCAATATCGCTAATGAACAAACCTTCTGTCGTCTTGCAAGTTTTGCTCGCTATATTTTCTCTTTTAAAAATCGATAATACGCGTGAAACTCCAGCCCAAAAGTAGATGGTTAGTTGCAGGTAGGAAGAACTGAATTAAGGCCAGTTTGTCAATATCAAGTCACCCCCGGGTTAAAACCAACCCGGAGGTGACTCGCTATTGAGAAACCGACCCTAAGAATTAAAAATGAACCCAGATGTGGTGACAAAATTTAAATATGCGCCCATAACAAGTGTCGACGCAGAAAGAAGTTTTTCCGACTACAAAAAATTCTCAAGTCACAGAAGACAGAACTTTGCTATGGAACATTTAAGGCCGGAGTTACCCAATAGGAATGTTCACTATTTTTCAATTGTAATAAAAAGTGGTGTTTCTAGGTCCACAAAACACGTATTAAGCGTTAAAACATCTAGAAACCCTTTATTTTTTCTAATAAATCGAAAACAAAAAAACGAAATTAGCGAGGCTAGCAAAACGACCCCCTGCGGCGAGAGTAGCGCTTATGACGTCACTGTGCGGAACGAACAATCAGCTGGCGCGTTTGCGAGATTTGTTTACAAATTTACATTGAATTTATAGTGTTGCTGACTGTTGATTTATCCCAAGACGCTTCATTCACTCTTATTATCTGTGTTTGTGTAATGATGGGAGACTCGAAGAAAGTTAAACCGAGTCGAAAAAAGTGGTACCTACGTACGTGTTTTCCCACGATGTGCGGAAAAGTGGTACTTTACACACGGAAATCGGTACCACTAGCGCCACTGTACTTGCGCGCGCTAACGCGTACGCATTGTGACGTCAGAGAGTGTTTTGTGCGTTTAAGCGAATATTAATATTTCGTCTCCATTTAAAGAAAGAATTTTTTGATTTTCGAAAAATTTTGTAGATTTACTAATGAAACGATGCTTAATCATTTGATGATTGTTAAACGGGTTTTTTTTATTTTGTGAACATTCCTATTCTTTAATTCTTAATATTTGTCCCTAATTCTTAATTCTTAAAAAGTTCAATTTATTTAACATTCGTGTTTTTGAAGATTAAGAATTAAAAACGAAAATTAAGAATCAAGGAATTGGGTAACCCCGGCCTAAATCAGCATTTAGTTATTGCTTCTTTCTACAAAAACTATTTTTTTTTATTCATTAGAGACTTTGTTTATTTCAATGTCTGGTTATAATATTTTTTATTACCTATGTATTTTATAGATAAACAATTAATTTTTATTTGACTTTTTTTGCTTTTTTTGCCTTGTTCGTGCATATTCCATGCTTTTTTTGTGGAAAATTATATGCTTTTTAAGCGCTTATTTCAACTTTTTTTATGCTTTTTAATCCGGACTCTAATGATCACCCACCCGCCCCCTATCATCCCTGAAAAATTTATTTGGGTAGGAATTTTTTTTTTGAAAATCGACAATTTTCCTAGACTAATAAGCTTCCACCAGAAACCGATACCAATTTCCCAGAAATTAGTATATCGTTGTATTAGGAGTAGAAGCTTTACTTTTTTGTGCTGAAGCGGTGGGTTTGCAAGCCGAACGTAGTGAGGCTTGCAATACTGCTGAAGCACAAAAAAGTGCTTCTACTCCGTATGCAACACCCTATTTTTTCTCCAAACGAATGGTGTAAGCTCGGGAGCAAGTGGATGGTTGAGCGGCAGTAAAAGTACGAGCGGCACTAAAAGTACTTCTACTGCCGCTCCAGCGGCACTGAAAGTACTTTTGCTGCCGCTGGGGTTGCCAAGCAGCATAGAAATTAAATTTATACCACCTCGACAGGTGTTAACCCGTTGGATTTGCCTAGCAGCATAGAAATTAAATTTCTGACATCTTGACAGGAGTTAACAAAGTGACGTTTTTCTGACGTTTGGAGAAAAAATAATTTAGATCTAGGAAGTCCTTGGCGTACGTGATTTTGTTTGTAGATACAACACAGAAAAAGTATAAGGAATTAAATATCCTGTTTTTTTTTTCTTCTTGAAAACATTACAGACCCTGCTAGATACCAATAATGACGAATGCTAAATTATTCATCTGCTTACCAAATATGTTTGTTATCACGATTATAATAGTTTGATCTACAAATGAAAAATAACCTGCATGCCAAAAATGTCAGTAATATTCAAATGTAATATATTTCATTTGATTTGATATTTGATAAGTAACGCAAAATTTAAATATGCTCCTCACGATGAAATTGCAGGCCAATAAATTAAACACAAAACCCAATATCGTAGCAATAAAAAACGGACAGAGGTGTCCAAGCGAAATTGTCGGAAGTTTAAAAGACAATTATTTAACCGCGTCACGTTTCTAGCTCGGAAAGGAACAATAGAAGAATCTAACGCCTGGACGCACGTATAGACGATTTGTGGACACGTCTTAGGGAAAGGTCACTTTGATGAATTTAAATTTCCACTTAAGGGCCATTTCGGATTGTTTTATTTTATGGGATCTGACCACCCACGCTGATAACAGTTATTTTGTTTTGATAAGTATAGACATGCTAAATGTAAAAGGACAACAACTTCCTCCAAAAATTATCTATCTATCCTATCCCAATTAGTGAGTTATTGCAAAAATTTAATACAAGATTCCTCTCTGGTGCCAGCAGCGGTTCTCGCGGACCCTGTCCCATAAATTTACGGAATAAAGCTTTCAAAAAATCCTAGATGGTGTCGCCGATAAGCCGGTTCGACGTCCAATTCAAATGCCGAACTTGAGTTATTGCCTCACCATAATGCACTGCCGCGTTGAAAATATTTCTGGTGAACTGACCCTTACTGCTGCAAGATTTATGAGTGGATTTTTCAACGATTTTTAGTTAAAATATGTATAAATTAAAGTAAATCGGTAATTTGATGAAAGAGTAAACGATCGTGAAAAATACTAAGTGATCGTTTTGTTGTAATATCATAAATTGTACAGAAGGATACCTAATTATTGTGTATAAAACTTTATCCTCTCCAAAGGTTTTTTTATAGGTAGGAAAGTATATTCTCAGTCACAGAACTGATATGAGTATGAGTGTTGGATGTTTATCGTTCCCCAATTGTCCATTATCAGATAATAATATCTATGTCACTCACCCTTTCCGATTTGACTAATTTCGTAGGGTTTAAGGTATTTTTTTGAACGGTGATCGCGTAACCTATTAACAGACATCTTTTCTAGTTTCTAGTTCTAGAAAAATTAGAAAAATTGTAAAATATATTGGCTTGATATTGATGGTTGGGCGTCCCATCCCAATGCCTGCTGATGTCGCTATATTATTATGTCGACGAGGCATCTATGGTTGAAAAGGATAATGACTCCAACAGCCATTAATTGTGAATGTGTTATCCTCATACCTTCTAATTCACTACCCTACCAACGGTAACCGCAGAAAGGTTGCCGTTGGTCTTCACCACTAACAACTTTGTGTAATTTTTAGTAAAATTTTGACTTTTCAAAATTTTTGAAGTAAAAAAATACTATTTCGAGGCTGAGTGTGAGATAAGTGGACTGTATCAAATCTTTTATTATGCAAATAAAATGAAGGTTTTGAGACCTTACCTTGAACTTCTGGCTTCCATTTAGAGGTGTCCACGGACACCTTTTTCACACACGCACGTTTTCCCCGACTGGCCAGTCCATGCGTTTGTTCTGTTCTGTTCCAAAACTGTGAAACTCGGCAAATTAAACAATTAGTTGCGGGTTCTCTATAATTTTATGCGGATAACTATTTTAAAAAAATGCGGGTTCTCTATTAAAAAATTTTCTATGGAAAAACAATGGCGTTTGGTTGACGGACGTTCTGCTTCTCTTCGGCTAATAGCAATATTTTAACTAGCACCAAAGTAGTTTTTTGTCTTTTTTCGCCGCACACGCGCGATATTCCCTTAAAGGCCTCAAAACTATTAAACTTGAATTTATGAATAACGTTACACAGTGAGCCAAGAAAAGAAGATAGTTAAATGCGATTAATTAAACATATTATTTTAAATGAAAACAGAACAAACTTAAAATTGATGAAAGACTTAACCGACAAGGTAGGAGAATAATCATACTTCTTGTATTCCTTCAAGGTATTTTTTTGATTAAAATGAAACATTTTCCACAAGTATCTGTCTGATAAGCAGCTGTCCGCTGTGTCACCTTGTTTCCATCAACCCCTCAGCTCACAACAACCTACTTTGTAGGTTTTCCCAATAATTGTATTTATTTTTGTTTTCCTATCTCCTAGCCCTATTTGGAATCTTCTCGATTCACCTTGCATCAGACGAGGGCTGGCAAAAGTGTCCTAAACAACCAATAGCCATCATAAACAGTGCATACTTCGCGACTTCATATTCTGACAACGACAAAAAAATGAGTTCTATAACCATCGTGTTTCATAAGCAGCATTATGAAACACTATGATTATAGAAAGCAAGTGCTTGGAACGTTCTGAATGGCTTATTGAAGTTCTAAAAGTGTTCTAACTTGGCTTGAAGAGTTCTGGAGAATTCTAAAAGTGTCTCAGTAATTTCTAAATTGTTCTGACATATTTTTAAATATTTCGAAGCCTTATTGAAGCACCAAAGTGTTCTAAATTGGTTCAAAAGGGTTCCTAATTGTTCTAAAATAACTCTGAAGTTTCGGAATTGTTCCAAAATGCTCCTGCAAATTCTGATTTGGATTGGAACTGTCTTGGGTGATTATTAAAAGTTTGAAGTTCTACATCAAATTAAATTCGCTCTTAAGGCCGCGGTAATCGCCGCCATGTTTAAATTCAGTTTTTGAAAATGACGACTGCGCCACTCTACACATACGGTTCAATATTTTATTTTTTGTCCAAAACAAAATCTGTTTATCGGTGAAACACACTTAGTGAAAGAGAAAGACAAATATACAGTTATGATGCTCCCAATGTAGCTTTTTTGCCGTGGCGCCATCTACTTGAAATTGCTTGAACTGTTTTCACCTTGTTCAATCCTTTGGCATAAACATTATTTGATATATTATCTACAATCTCTACAATTAGCTTTTTTTAATTTTTCGTGGTAATCAATAAAATATGCTTTTCACGGATCCAAGCTTGATAAACATGCAAATATGCAACCACCAACACATTTAGTTGTTTTGGTGGTTGCAAATATGATTTTAGAATTTAAAAAAAAAAGGCTGAATATCGAAAAACCAAAGTAAGGAATTGTATATAATCGATCAATAACAAATTTGAGCCAATTCTGATGTGCCGTTTTTTTAAAGACCTTAAAACAAGTTTCGAAAAATTAACCACTCAGAGCACTGCATTCTCATCGTTGTTGCGGCCTTTTTGGAGATTCTAAAGTGTTTGAGTGTTTTGAAGCGTCCTAAAATGGGTTTCAAATTTCTGAATTGCTTGAAAAGGCTTTCGAAAATTGTAAATCGGTTTTTGAATGATTTGGAGCATTCTAAAATGGTTCTCAAATTTCCAAAAAGTTCTGAAGCGCTACAGCATGCTTTCAGAAATTTTGGAATTGAATTTTAAGTGTTTTGAACTTTCCTAAATTCTTAATTTAAAGTTCCAAAGTGTTCTGTAGCATTCTAAATGGTTTCCAGTAACTTCTAAATTGAGAAACGAATTATGTGGGAAATTTTTATAGACTTCTTAAAAGACCCCATACGACGGACATACGATTGCAACTCAAACAATTCTACCAGCCTGGTCCGCCATCTTAGTTTTTTTTTTTTATTTTAACCATGTTCCGTTGGCTTTACGAGGCTATGATGTCGAAATTTGGAATCAGCACCCGAAAACATGATGACGATGAGAAATATAGCCATAAGTTTTTGGGTAAAAAATCGTGAAAAGGAGTCAAATTTTCCATTTTTTTTTTTTTAAGTCTTGCCATTTTAAGTCACTTGTACGAGTCGCGCGGGTTGAAATTCGGATTTACCACTCCCAATAACCGATAAACCAGAAGATGAACCTAATTATGTATCTCCATATGGCATGTTATCCGCAATAAACACCAAAAAAGGGCCTAATTTTTGCAATTTTGTCAAATTTCAAGGATGATGCGTTACCCGTACGCCTCGGCAAAGTTGAAAATCGGATTCAGCACCTTTGAAAACATTAAGAATTGTTTGCAAAACCTATTTCCGGATTTTTTTCTCGTGAAAACCCCTTTTTTGATAGGAACCATTTTATTTCACTAGGAACCATTACACAGGTTGAATATTGACATGATCTAGGTAGCTATAGGTGTCTTGATGATTGAATATTGACCAATGTTTAAAACAGCTACGTTGACAACCTGCCAAGGATTGATGGGCTGGGCTTTATCACAGAGAAACATTAGTTTAATTAAATTAGCTTAACAATGGGAATACTAGAGAAATTCATAATGTCAAGAGGAAAATGTCTTCGATATCTAGGCAAAACGATCCGAATTCAGCTCACAAAAAATAAAGCTTTTTTCAAACAAAGAACAACGAATAAGCGAAAAAAAAAAAAGGTGGAAGAGGAGAAACGCAGAAAATATTGTTGAAAATGCCATTTTAGAGTCACGTGATACTTCAATTGAAAATTCTGGATAAAATATTCATAAGCGTTCCTTTCCTTATGTCAAACCGATTTTAGGCCTAAGGGCCTAATGGATCGTGTATGTGTACTTTAAAATTGTGTTAAAGAACTGCAATCAAGCCTACCAGTCCTAGTACAGGAGTCAGTCGCTGCTGCCACTACCTCACTAAATGAAAGGATGACCCACCTGGAATCTCTCGACTTGCAACCGGCGCCAGCGGCCCACAATGTGGCAATGACACCGACACCTGTAGTTTGTGAAAGGTATACGGTATACCAAGAACTGTCCAAAAAAAACACGTCACGGGGTTAAGCACCATCAGACATGCAAACTCCATCAGACATGCAAACTCCAGCAGAGAACAATTAAACCTTAGCATATATTACCAATATGTCCGTGGTGTCAGAACCAAGTTGGAGCAGCTTCGTTGCAGCATTGCAGTGCATAACTACCAGGTGGTTGCTTTTACAGAGACAGGGCTAAACGATCAATTTCATACAGGTGAGCTTGGCTTTGATTCGATCAGCTACTACAAGTACAGCAGAGAGGCTTGGAGGTGTACTTATTGCAGTACATGAGACTATTTCATCACGTCTAGTACGATCAACTGTCGACATTGAATAAGTTTATGTTGCAGTAGGCTCAGCAAAAAAGCCAATAATAATTAGCTGCTTATACATACCTACCGCCCAGCTCACCGACAGAAAAGTATGAAAGCTTTGGAAACAATCTCGAAGAAATATCCCAACAGTTTAAAGATGCCAGTATCTGCATTATGAGGGACTTCAATCTCCCAAAGGCCACATGGATTATGGAAGATCTCTGTTCATCAGCTCAACGTCCACAAGATGGCTACCTACATCCGGCTGAAACTGGCATAATACAATTATTATCACAGATCTGCTCACTTCACAACATATACCAAATTAATGACATTCGAAGCGTCAACAATGTCATTCTTGATCTGGTCTTATGTCACTCAAAGCTGCTTATCACACATCCTGACACCGATGATTATCTGCTACCACTGGACAAGCACGATCTACCATTGCTTGTAAAAATTGATCTGCATCCAAAGCATAACAAGCCCAGTGCCCAGGGAGATTATTGCTGCTATGACTTCAAATCAGCAAATTTCCATGACATCAATGAGTACCTGGAACTGTTTTTGTGGGAAGATCTGTTTACTGGGAAGACGGTTGGGGAAATGTTGGGACTGTTCTACGATATTCTATATAATACATTTGAAACTTTTGTACCAAAGAAAAAAAATGCTAGTAGGAAATTTCCCAAATGATTCTTGCAAGATCTGGAATCACTCACAAACAAAAAAAGATTGCTCATAAAAAAGTTAAGGTAAACAAACTTCCCCGCGAGTACCAAACATATTTTAACTTGCGATCACAATATCATTTTCTGTCAAAGCAGTGCCTTCAAAGCTACATCAGTGAAACTAAGGCATCTCTTCAACACAGTCCCAAAGCTTTGTGGTCATACACAAATTCCCTACAAAACTCCAGTAAACAACCACCCAGCTACACCCTAAATGAAAGATCATCTCCCATAGGCCCTCAAGCGGCTGAACTCTTTGCCGAGTACTTCGGCTCAGTCTATAACTGATAACTCTGGATTTGCCAGATCAGCTCTCTTTAGGCTCTCACAACATCTGTAACCTCACTATCGCAATTTCAGAAATCTACACAGAACTAGAAAATATCAACCCAGATAAGGGGCCTGGACCTGATAAGGTTCATCCTCTGTTCCTAAAAAACTGCTGTTTTGTTCTATCTCGACCTCTGCACATAATCTTCATCAAATTTTTACTACAGGACGGTATATTTCCAGAGTGCTAGAAATCAAGTTTTGTGGTACCCATTCACAAATCGGGTGATCCAGAAATTGTGACTAACTATCGCCCTATAAGTACCTATCCTCAATACTATTCGAAAAATACTTGAAAAAATTGTCACTAAATTCTTATTCTTAACATCTTGCCTTGGACCTGATGCTATACACCAGCAGTTTGGCTTCAAAAAACACTCTTCTACCGAACTAGTAAATCTCCTCACTTACGTGGACATCCTGGCGGGCGCCTTGGAGAGAGGTGAAGAGGTGCACTCTATTTACACCGACTTCTCCAAGGCATTCGACAGAACCTAGAAGTCCTGATTAAAACACTAGAGACCTTGGGCGTTTCCTGCAATGGATAAAGAGCTATATCACAGGTAGGACTCAGATGGTACACCTTAACAACTTTACATCTTCCCAAATCCCATTTTCATCAGGCGTCCCCCAGGGTTCGCATCTGGGCCCCCTACTATTCCACATCTTTATCAATGACATTCCATCTTGCTTTAAGCATAGTATATTTTTTTTTGTTTGCTGATGACTTGAAGCTGTTTCTAAAAATAACCACTCCTGAAGACTTTTCAGCACTTCAAGAAGATCTTGACAGATTGTCTCAATGGTGCCATGCCAATGGCATGGATCTTAATGCTCTCGAATGCAAGGTCATTAAATTCCACAAGTCTAGACTTCAATAATTTTGATGATAGTCCATTAGACTGTGGATCAAATCAGGGACTAAGGTGGGCTCAAATCTAGATTTTTCAGCTCACATTGACTATGCAATCAACAAGGCTTTATGCATACTTGGCTTTGTGAAACGCAGCACTGGGGGCTTCTCGACCATTAATGCCATTAGAACATTGTACTATTCCTATGTCAAATCACATTTAGAGTATGCTGCTTCGGTATGGAGACATAGTTATGCATGCCATGTCCATCGAATTGAAACTGTTTAGAGAAAATTCTGCAGATACATTAACTACAAATTTTACGACAACAATGAATTTCATTATTCTGACCTATACACATCATTACACTTAACAACTCTTGTAGAAGAGGGCAGAGAGACCTAATACTAATTCAAAAACTCATAAACTCTAGACTCTAGCACAGATTGTCCCTATTCAACTTCCATAATTGGATTACATGTTCCCGGAACACTCCTACTACACAAACTTTTCACCAACAGTTTCATAGAACAAATTATGCTTACCACTCATTCATTTCTTTTTTTCCTTATTCTCTTTTTTTTAACTTTTCTCTCCTCTTTTGATGGCAGGGTTTTCATTGATTTCATTTGAATTGTTTAATTTGATTTCTTTCTGTTCCATTGTTTTGTTTTATTGTTTTCAGAATTTTATAGTTTTAGAACTTGCTATTGCTCTTTTTTTGTTATGTAAATGGACTTGACCTGTCGATAAATAAATAAATAAATAAATAAATAAATAATGGATTGAAATAACCCAGAATTAAATTTTACTCCGAAAAAAAGACGTAAGTAAATATTGGTAGTTCCCAAGATGAGTTGTTATACAGCATAACTTCTTTAATTCTGCATTTAGTTAAAAATGTAGAAAAGCTTTTGATAGCTCCAATTTCAAAAAATCATTCATCGCTTAGAATAGTCGATATATTTTTTGTAAATGATAGCAAAAATGTTGATTTGACAATAGTAAGCAGTCCACATACAGACAATGGTTTCCTTTTTTGAGAGTATCGGTGCAGCCGAATACTAGGTCTCATAACATCATCGCTTTTTTTACCTGGTCCTCAAGCTTTTTTATTCTTTAGATCTATTCACACCCTTCCAACAAAGTCTATCTTCCAACTTCAGAACGACCAACCAATATCGAGAAGCCAATAGTTTTGACCACATCAGAGATAGCTTCTCCTTGAAACTTCGCTCATTTTTCTGTTAGTAAATTTTTGTAGTGTTGATCCTATAGATTTTACTTTTATTTGTGCATTTATGTACTTTAACTGTTTTGGGTAAGTGTAAGTGACATTATGCTCTTCTTTGAAAGTATCTTACTTATTTTCAGGTATCTAGTTTGAATCCAATTTGGTTCCAATTACAAATAGTTTGGGTCCATTTGATTTTATTTTTGGACGCAAAACCGTATTTTGGCAATAATTTGGAACAAATGGCGACCATTTGGTTACCAAAAGTTAGAAACACTTTCGGCATAAAGCGGTCACACTACGCACAGGCCCGTCGCCAGCCTTTTGGCCGCCGGGTGCGAGTTAAGGAATGGCCGCCCCCTCTCCCCGTAAAATATTTCGAAAAATATATATTTTTTTTAATTTATTTTTTTCTCTAGAAATTTCTGACCAAAATAATTTTTCGAAAAACAAAAACAAAAATATTTACTTTTGCCCTGCGTTAAAAGGGATAAGTAGGTAGGTCCTGTAAAAAAAAACAAAAATTCATAATTTTGTCATGTATTATTAAAGGTGTGGGTAATAACATCTTAAAATATTATGTATGTACAGTGGGAATCATTGCAATTGGCACACACTCTTTAAAATCCCTCGTATTGAGTCAAAATTCTAACCAATAAATCTATTTAGTGCAGCATTTTGCTATTACTGGTGTGTCAGATTTGACACATTACGAGGGATATTTATATAGTGTGTGCCAATTGCAATGATTCCCACTGTACAACGTACAACTAAAAAAACAAAACATCTAAGTAAAATATCTGGAAAAGGTAAATTAAGACGTAAAAAAGGTTGGTAATCAGGGATGTTCCGAGAGAATTTGTAAATGTGTACTTGACAGTATAAAAAGGGGGCATACCTATCTGACACAAAATATGCATCCCCCTTGTTTTGCTTTTCAATATTGCCGTTTGCCAATTTGTATGTTTATTATTACAACGTTGCCAGTTCCGATTGCCAATATTTTGTATTTTCATTGTCTAGCAGGCTGAACTACTGGGCTGGGTCCGGCTGGGCAGTGGCGTACCAAGGATAATACACACCTACAGGATTGCTTATCGGCCTCGTTTTTGGTGGTGATCGCCGCCATATTGGTGTATCACCATTTCCGACGTCATAACTAAGTCGTCAGCTGTTTAAACAGCTTACGTCAAGGCGAGAAATGCTGCCTACGTCACAACCGATGTTGGGGTTAGGGGGGATTTGTTCCACACAGGCCTTATGAGGATAGGCCATCCTGTAGTATTAGTGTGTATCAGCCTTGGTGGCGTACAGGTTAGTAAAGTGGACTGGGTGTAGAGTAAAGGAGTATGTATAGAGTACGGGAATATGTATAGAGTATAGTGTAGTTACACTCAGCACAAATTTCCTGAAATGAAACCCCAAATTCAGAATATTTTGTGTTTTATTTATTGACTAAAAAATTGTGGCAGATTTATTCTAGAAATCAAAATGTGCATATTAAGAGATTGTGGTGCATACTGTGCATATAAATTGAAAGTGTGCATCAATATGCACAATTGTGCAGTTTGGAACATCCCTGTTGGTAATTCAACAAAATTTTCTTGCCTTTTTTTCGGCAAATTTTTCTATGATATTTTCCATATCAAGATTGTTGGCAATTTCATGTTCGATTGAAATTAGCGCTAGCCCACTTAAACGTTCTTGTGACATACTAGATCACGTGCTTCTATAGAGAATTTGCGGAAGCTCAACACGTCTGTGTAAAATTAGGAAACCGGCGCCCGGACGCATATTCATTTTCTGCCAACGTAATAGGACCTTCGGCTGCATTCGTGTTCGTTCGAGCACAGCGTAGGCAAATTATGATTGAAGTGGACTAACGTTGGCAGTTTATACAGCCTACCTAGCGTTCGTGAAAATATTCTCTAAATAAATTCAGTTGGAAATTGGAAGTTATTATTAATTGTTGGCAGATGTTTCAAGGCGAAATGCGATAACGAATGACGAAATACCGTTATTAAGAGTTTAATTTAATCATTGAGTCTATTCAAAGGCCCCTGAACTTTTGTGGTAGATTTGAGTTAGTTTCGATTAGTTTTCGATAGTTTGGGTTATTTTTGGTTAGTTTGGGTTAGTTCGGGTCAGTTTTCGTTTAAAAACCACACTAGGCGCTGTTCCTTCCTGTTTCCTTTTTTCAAGCAAAGACATTAAAAGTACCTTATCCAAATTAACCCAAACTGACCCGTTCTGGAAATGTGACCCAATCTCTGGTTTTATGAGCCTGATAAAATAGCAAAAAAGAGCGCGTATAAAAAAAAAAGAGCGCATGTATGTATTATTAAATTTTGAATAAATATTATGAGTCACTGAAGTTGGCCTCTCTGACGTTGTGCGACAGAAATACAGTTCAGTCGAGAGTTCAGCTGAACATTTATTTTATTCTTTTATTTCACAAAAAAATCAATATGTAGAACCAAAAGAGAAAAAAGATCTTTTGTATTTTGAACTTTTCATATTTTCGACATTTCTCAATTTCTAGTTTCTACCTTTTGTGTTTTATTATTTCAATTTTTTTCTAGCACACACTCTATAAAATAGTTAGTATAAAAAGTCCATCGGGTAGTTTCAAAGACATCGGTAGTTTCATCGAACACAATATCATGCCATTGTTTGAGCTGAAATTTTCATATAAATAAAATTCTTATTTTTTATCTTCCCTTCCTTTGAATAAAAAACATGTATCGAACCTAATTATCAATAAAATGCTTGCAACATACAGTCACATGAAGTGCCAACGTCTGGTTGCGATGCTCATATTCTGCTAACGCTTTACGGCGCAGGACACGAATCTAGCCGAATATCAGTTGCGTTGGCAAAAAATGAATATGCATCCCGGACAATTTTCTGCCACGTTGCCATATTTAGAACATATTCGGTGATCTGAATAGTTGACGTGTTTGTTCGGCATTGTTTATAATAGGGATAAGCAATAGCTTATTGTCACCAGGGAGTCTCGGTGGCACAGAGGTTGTGTGGTTGGCATAAGTACTTAAAGTACCGGGATCGAGCCTTACAACTCCTACTTTTTGTTGTTAGATATGGTTAGTTTGGTTAATTTTTCTGTAAAAAATCCCGGAGCGTGCAGAGGGGAATTGCTTTAGTGTAAATAATTAATTATTATTCTGTTTAATATTTTTTTGGGTAAGATTTGGTTACTGTAAACAAACCCGGAGCGAATCGGAGGGCAATTTGTTTTACTGTAAATAATCAATTATTATTCAAAACACCAATCAGCATTGTCGCTGAGATGACATTTGGAAAATTGTCCAGGATCTAGCCCTTCCTTCGGCAGGCCGCCCCACGTTTCGCGTCTCACAGATGCATGCATTGAATGAAAATTCGTGGAAATATTTAGTGATTCATGCATGCCTAAGTAGTAGGTACTATATGGGTTGTCCGGAAAATAAACATTGAGCAAAAGCACTGCTGAAAGCGCTGATTTACTTTAACTTTTACTTTAAAATATAAAAAAGTTATTACCTATATTATTATAGGTATTATTATAATATTACACAATCGGTCGGCCTTCGGCCGCCCCCTGATTTGGCCTGCTACCGAACACATTTCGGAAGCATTGGACACATTTTGGGCAAATTTTGGCAACATATCGGGAAAATTTTGGACCCAAATATGTGCAAACTATGGACACTTTTTGGCACAACTTTCGTCGCCACTTTGGTCTCATTTTCCGCACTTAGTGGTTTTAAAGCCGACTCTGTGACTTTAAAATTGTGCAAACACATTGCCCAAAATGTGTCATTCTTTGCTACTTGGCCTTGGAGTATATCAACGATAGGAAATGACTATGCTTTGTAGGCCTTGGTTTCCGCATAGTCAGTTCCTTCAATCAACACTGTTATTTCTGTTAGATCAAGGTTTAGAAAATAAGTTTTTACTTTTCCAGAATTCACTTAGTGACTACTATTGAAAAAAATAATCAATGTGAGAATATTTTATATGAGATCATCCTTGAAATATCGTATTTCATCACTTTTGTATATTGATAACCGTTTAATAAAATTACCGATAAACCCAACCATCATCCGTGATTGACGATTTTTTTCTAAAGAATCCCAGACGTTAAACGATACGCAAGACGAGACCTTTTGGGATAATAGGAATTTTTATTGGGAGATTTTTTGCGTGCCACCCTTATTCGTTGATCAAGGCCGTCGGAAAACCCTCATTAACCACTGCCGCACCCTTCTTGAATGAAAACTGTGGCAGACGTAACCAGGGGTGCATTTAGAGCAGAGTCTTAATTTCTATTTCTTATTACACACGCATTTTTTACAATCCAGATCTCGCACTATTCATAATAATTACTGTTAATTAAAAATGTGGGATAGAGAGAATGCTTAGAAAGCAATCTTTTTTTTTGCACGTTTCAAGTAAACTTTCATTTAATCTAAATTTATAAATTATGGCAATTGATTTAATATGTTTCTTCATTATCCGATTGTGCATTTATAATATATTAAAACGCTTCCCCTTTATTTAAATTTGTGTTGTCGAAGTTATGGAATATTATCCCAAACTATTGTCTACAGCTAGTACCTAGTCGCTGCAGCAATTTGTCAATAATCCCTAGAAAAAATAAGGCTGACATCGATTTTTTTTTCCTAAAAACTGCAGACGAGATTTCGTTGAGGAATTGTAATCTCATTTGATCGCAAACGTCAATAAGGGAAAACATCTTAAATCAGATCCGTCCCTGATCCCCCCATAAATTCACCCCATCACCCAGACACCCTCATTTCGCTCATATGACCCATTCATCCCTTAACAGTTCGGTATCGGATCGGTTTTTTTCTCTGCTGACATCACCCTGACTGTCTGATCAATATTAAACAGCGCGATTCCTGATAGCTGAGGGGGGTACGTGCACGTTTTGGAGAATGAGACATGGAAATAGGGCTTCTTGTAACCCTCTTTCGTTGAACAAAATGAATTTGACGTTTTTTTCAGGGGGGAGCATTCTAATAATTTGCTGAGCTGCGCTATTTTTCCATGTTTTCTAGTGATCATCCTTCTAAATTTGTTCTATCACGCATATGCTTTTCAATGGTCATTCGCGAATTGAGTGATCTGATCGTCTTTTCGTGATAACCCCAAATTTCAAAAAGTTAGTTCTTAATGACTAACGCTATCAATAAGTTAAAATTAATTATTACATATTACTGCCTATTTGTTTTACTTATTTTATAAATCATCCGTTTATTAACCGTCTGGGCACATAGAAGATAATGAACAATGGATAATGAACGATATTTTTTACTCACCATCAGATTATTATTATTATAATAAGGTAGTAAGAATACTACCTAATATTCCTTAATGAAAAAAAGTCTGGACGTATACCCCTTAATAAAAGCCTATAATACTTAATGTTGACTTAAGAATTACCTGAATTAAAAGATGCGGTTCTCACACAAGGCTATCGGATGTGATGCTTAATGCTGATGATGAAATGATTGCTGAATTTTTTTTTTCAAACGATGCTGCATTGTCTGGAACTTAATAGATTTTTGTTTACTTTTTCAATGGAGATATTTATGGGTCTAGAGGGCTCTCAAAGATCACTGGATATATATTTATTTCCTTGATACTTAAGAGGGGCCCTGCTGAGTAGTAGGTGTTTCCCATTTTGTAGTCTGCTATTTTAGGTAGGTTTTCAACTATTTAGTCCATAAATCAGTATGAACATATTTATTCGGCAGTTAGGTATGAGTTTAGTGGTTATTTCACCCACATCTACTACAACAGTTGTTATTAATACCTAGGGTTTAATAATCACCCATTTACTATTGCTGGAAGATCTAGAATATTAATTATTTTCTATCGACCGAAATGTTGATTTATTTAAATTTGTATTTTGAGTTAATAATAATTTTCAAATTTTTTTATGCTTCAAAACAAGTTGCTTCAAAAGTAGTGAAATTCGTTTTCTAAGCCATTTAGCACGTAGACCTGAAATGTGAAGAGAGCGTCTATAGGAATACACCTGCAATTAGAACAAGCAGCAAGTATTACAGAAAACTCCCGATCAGTTAGTTTACATTAAAGAGCGACAAAATAATATCTAATAAGTCCTGAACGACTGACTGAAGCCTTCCTATCATTCTTTCCATGTTACACAATCTGCGACTATCTTAGTCCAGCTTCTTTCTTCAAATGTGTGATCTTTATCTTTTTGCATTAGGATTCCAAGGTCTCCAATTAGAGGTGGGAAACTATCGAATGAAACTATCGATATATCGATAGCTCGTTGCGGAATTAAAAATATCGAACTATCGATAATTTACCCTAGACTATCGAATACCATCGAATTTTGTATTATTTAATTGGTAACACTGGGCGAATTATTTTATTCATCGATGGATCCATCTGGTGAAAGCATTATGAGACAGCCATTCCGATTTTCTATGAACTAGACAAAGATAGACAGGGCATCGGAGGAGTCATCGGTGAATAAAAGAAAGCGCTTATTGACTAGGAGTGGTAAGAGATCGACAGCTGATGCTAAATTCTGACAGGAGAGGAGTCACAGGTGGCCGACGTAGGGAGACGCCATTTCATTTATTATTATTTATTTCCAATGAGGAATGTGGAGATAAAAAGCATTTTAGGAAGCTGGTCAAGAAATATTTCTGTATCCCAGCTACTTCAGTGCCTTCGGAAAGGTTATACTCGAAGGCTGGTAATATTTTCACAGTTAAAAGATCCAAACAACCAAAACAAAAGTATAAATATGTTGTTATTTATTAATCAAAATAAATGGTTGCTTTCTTGAAGCGTTGTAGTTAAATGATTATGTTTGTACAAATACTATTAGAATCTTCAATGTTCATTTCAGTTCTAGGTTATGTTATATTTTTAAACCGATAGTACTATCGATATATCGATAGTTAATCAACCACTACTATCAAACTATCGATAGTTTTTGAATTCGATATTTTCCCACCACTATCTCCAATGCATAAGTAAATCTTGTTGCATCTATCCTCTTTTTGTCCTATAAGAACATCGTTTCATTTATCATTTTCGTGTTAAGTATTGGAGTAAGATTGTGGTTTCTTCTCCATTATTTGACATTACCGCAGTTATCCCATCCTTCTATATTACTATAACCCATTTCTACTTGTAAGTCCAAGATGACATTTTTTTATTGTAATTTGTTGATTTTTTTCATAAATAAAATAAATAAATAATAAGTAGATAAATGTTTATTCACGGACTTGCCATTTTCAAATGAGTATACAGGGTGTCCGGAAAGTCAACGATAATACTGAAACGGGCTGATGGAACAACTCATTAGCATCCAGAAAAACATAATATGACCTTATTAAAAAATCGATGGTTTTCGAGATAATGCCATTTTAATAAAATTCGTTAAAATGGTCATGTTGAATCAGATTTTCGAGTGTCACATTAAAATTTTCATTATTTTCAGATTCTCTATTCAGTTTTGCAATGGTGAGTAAACATTTCATTTGTCATAGAACAACATTAAAAGTCAAAGTTCAAAACATTTACTAAAAAATCTTTTTAAAGTGAATACTCCTGATACTTCACTTTAAAAAGATTTTTTAGTAAATGTTTTTATATATATATTTGTCGCCTGATCTAAATATCTAAATATGTGAGATTTTCCAGCAGTCTGGAAAGTACCAGTTGATAAGGATAACCTATAAACTTTCAGCGATATATTTGACGGAACATATTTCCATTCTTTGAAAAATACCACAGGCAACAACTCTGGTCCAGCCGCAAGGTCGGAGGCTTGATTCCCAATTGAATTAAAAATATCCAGCGCAGCAAGGCAATATCACAATCATTAATATCATCAAGTCCATCAAACCCAATAACTGGTGTTCTACAATCTTTATTATTATAATATAAGACCCAAAGTATTGAGCAAACCAATTTACAATCCCCTCATGACACTCAGAAGAAACATCATTATACTTCATAGGTACTATTGGGCAATTCGAAGTTGTCACTTTTTGAGTGGACATGTTTCTAAAACATATTACTATCGCTTATAATGTTATCTTGGACATTCATTCATCAAGTTCTTACTTATGATTTTCAAGCTACAGAATTCCTTATAAATTTCTAAGTCATGTGATTCTGTCCAAAGTTTATATTTTTCTTTATTATTTAATATAGTGGACTTAAGCTCCTTGCTATACCAGTTTAGGAACGTTTCATTCCTCTGGAATCATCATCAATTTATTTTTTTTATCCCATTTTGACGTTTAAGAATGCCATTATTGAACACGTAACAATAAAGGTAAGTAGACGTTTATCACTTCAGTGATTTAAACATATTTTAACTCACTCTCGGTATTTTAAGTCACCCTGCCCAACTAAAACTCTGACCCCTGAGTGATTTAAAATATTTTTAACTCACTCTCGGCATTTTTCCTTGTAGGTACTTTATTTTTTAAATTTTCACAGAACGGGATAAAAAAATTTATACCATTTTGACGTTTAGAATGACATTATTGAACGCATAACAATAAAGGTAAGTAGACGTTTATCACCTCAGTGATTTGAAGAATTTTTAAATCACTCTCGGCATTTTAAGTCACTCTGCCTAATTAAAAGTCTTACACCTCAGTGATTTAAAATATTATTAACTCACTCACGGCATTTTTCCTTGTACTTTATTTTTGAATTTTCACAAAATGGGATAAAATTTTGTATACATCACGTGAGTTAACATGTTTATTCATTCGGAGAAAATGAACCCACTCGCTAGGGCTCGTGGGTTAAACTTTCTTCTCATGAATAAACATTCATTCAACTCACTTGGTGTAGGTATAAATAACTATTAAGTACGGACCTGCTTTTTTTACTGTGTTATTGAAAAATTATAAACAGTATCGGTTTTATTATGCCCAAAGATGACAAAATCGCAAATAAAAAATCCAGGTCCGTATTTAAAAAAAGGAAGTTGAGGATGGCCGCCTGAAGACGAAACGTCGCATTTTAAATTTATTAGCACCATCTTCCAAAGGGGAAAAAGTGACAATGATGAAGTGACATTTATTTTGAAACTGCTCTTCAAATAAGCCCAAGAAATAGCTATTTATACAATAAGTTACGAAATGAGCGTCTTTTAGGCACGCGATGTGAAAATTGTCCAACGAGGCAAAGCCGAGTTGGACAACACGTCGAGTGACTAAAAGACATCGTTTCGTAACGTATTGTATACAAGATTTTTTCTACTGGCATTTTATAATAAAAAAATACAATTTTATTTCATGTGAATAAGTCAATTACACCCAAAATCTTTGTTACCTGCTTTTACTTGCCACCTGACACTTTTCATGCGATTTTCTTTTGAAAATTCGACATCAATAATTAAAATCCTAGAAAGTAGGTAATAACACAAAGTTCTGTTTTGAGTAACCCAAACGTTCAATTCAGTAATTCCATTTTCAATATTCATAATAAATACAAAACAAAATTCAAATATGTGTTTAGTGTGTTTTTTATTTCTGAATAATGAATGACACTTTTAGGCACTAGTGCTTAAAAATTACTTTTACGCACTCATAAGTCACTTTTACGCATTCAAAAGTCACTTTTACGCACTGAGTGCCTAAAAGTAACTTTCACGCACTCAGTGCCTAAAAGAATGTCGTTTCAAAACTGAAATGACAATCGAAAAGTTGCTATTATGAAACGTCAGTAGAAAAAAATAAAAACGATTTTACAAAATTTCGGTTTTTTCCGAATATCTCCATCTGGAAGTATTTGGAATCTTTCTAGTTTCAAAACGGTACTCTATTGTTCATAAAATTGCGCAACTTTGCCATAATTTAACCGACTTCGTATCTCTTATACGGTTACCGAGATCCCAATGATGAGGCTCGAATTTGGACCATTCAGTACAGTACACGTAATACAGAAAGATGGATGCAAAATTGAATATTGACAAGTTAGTGGAGTCTTCTGAAGGAAATGGAAATTCTAACTATGTCGCATGGAGATTCAGAAATTGTAACTGGTGAAAAACCTCAACCATTGAAGACAAACAAAGATAATGCAGCTTGGATTAAGAAGGACATAAACGCTCAGACCATTATTGGATTAAATGTGGACGAAAATATTGCTCTAAAAATAACGACTTGTTCAACATTAACCAAGGTGATTGAAAGACTGGAAACATTGTATGGAAAGAAAACTCAAAAATCTGTTAACATGTTGCAACAACAATTTTTTGCCTACAAATATGATGAAACTAAAACAGTTGTTGAAAATTGTCTGGAAAACGATAGGCTGGCGCAAGAATTGAAAATTAATGGAGAAGATATTAAAGACAGTTGGCTAACGTGTCGAATTTTGAATTGTTTGCCTGAAAAATTTGATAATCTTCATGCAGCCTGGCAGTCAGTGGCTGAAAGCGACAAAACACTAATAAATTCAAGGAATCGCTTGTAACAAGAAAAGATAAGACTACAAGGGCGGGAATCAGATACAATAAGCACTGCACTTGGTGGAAAAATTGATAAGTCGAACAAAAACAACAAGGAAAAGAGAAACTTTGTTAAGAAAAATCAGCAAGGTTTCAACCAGAATAGAAATTCATCAGGTCAAGCAAAGGCAAAATGTTACAAATGTAGTGGGTCTGGACATTTTAAACGTGATTTTCATAACAAACCGTATCAGGAGTATATATTTGGATTATTGTAAAAATAAATATGAATGTCACAGTGGTCTCGAAAAAAAGCATTTTTCGGATGATTATCCGAAAAAGTCAAGTTATGAAGGTAACAAAGTGAAATCGTTTGTCTCACTTGCATTATCATCATTAGTGGCAGGGTTATCAAATAACTATGAATTATGGATCATGGACAGTGGTGCAACACATCATTTGACTGGAAATTTAAAATGTTTATCAAATATGCATCCATTGACAACACCAATTTCAGTTGAGATTGGAGATTCTACAAAATTAGAATGTATAGCTTTTGGAGATGTTTATTTCCATGCTTATAATGGCAGAGAATGGTGCAAAATTGTTTTGAAGGAAGTTTTATTTGTTCTGGAGCTCTCGTTCAATCTATTCTCGTAACAGTGATAACAGTCTTGGATAAAGGTTGTACCTACACAATCAGCAAACAGCGAAAAAGTCAGTTATTATGGAACAAGGAAAGCCAGTATTAATAGCCAAGAGGACAGGTGGTTTATTTCACATGATGTTTCGTGTAATGGAAGAGTAGGTATAGTTTGCCAGTATAGTTAGCTTAAAAATTTGGCATGAACGGTTAGCACATCAAAATATTCGACATGTAAGAGATGTATTGGAAAGAATGAAATAAGCTATATTGATGACTGGAAAGAGCATGTCTGTGAAGGTTGTGTGTATAGGAAACAGCACAGAGTTTCTCATCCAACGAATAATGTCATAGCAAAAGCATCTCTGGACAGAGTAAATGTTGATCTTGGCGAAATGAATGATCGTTCTCTCGGTGGTGCAAAGTATTTTCTAATTTTTAAAGATGATTATAGTCATTTTCGAACTATTTATTTTTTGAAAAACAGATCTAAAGCAGTAGAAAAATCAGATATTAATTTAAACCTGATGGAAAATCAATTTGGTCGTAAAGTGAAAGTATTGATGTCAGATAATGGTACGGAAATTAAAAATGTAAGAAGCAGAGAAGTTTTTGAACAGCTTGGAATATTTCATGAGTGATCAGCAGCTTATACACCACAACAAAATGGCAGATTTGAAAGAGAAATGCGGACCATGGTTGAAGTCGCACGAGCTGAAATTTACACTCATGATTTTGGACAAGATTTATGGGCAGAAGAATTAAATTATTCAGTATTTTCAATTAATCAAACTGGCATTAGCACTATTGGTGGAAAAGCTCCAGCAGAATTGTGGTTTGGTCGTCGTATTAGTCTGAAAGCAATGTAAATTTTTGGTTGGGAATGGTACATATTGTTACAGGATCATCAGCGTCAAAAAAAGGATAAAAAAAGCAAGAAACGAATTTATGTCGGATATGATATTGAAGAGCATGGCTATCGTATATATTTTCCGAATGAACGCAAAATAGAAGTGTCATGTAATGTTTTATTTGATGAAAAAATAGGTCCAGAAAGTGGTTATACAGAAATTAATTGCAAATCGACTGAACAAATTGAACAAAAGTCTGGCAATGAGTCGGAAATAGAATCAGGGCAAATGTCAGAGGCAGAGGAGGAAGTATAAGGACAGGAGGAGAATGTTGAAAGTAATGAAAGTGATCAAGTAGAATCGACAGATGAAGATGACATAGATTTACCAAGATATGGACGAAGAAATCGTCAGGAAATTGAAGGCCGGTATTATAAAACACTGAACCGCTGGTTGAGTTTCAACCTTTGGCTGAATCCTATCAATTTGCATGGAGTCAACCGAATGTTGAAACTCAACCATCAGTTCAGTGTTTTATAATACCGGCCATTAACAGGTTCGCGGACAATTTCTAAAAGTATGTTGTGCTTAGAATGTCAATTTTTGTATTCCCATGTTTGATGTGGTTTTTTCGCCGTGAACTGGACAATTTTGAGGTGAATAGACACTGTGGCAGGACTAATAAATTGAAAATACATATAGCTATATGGGATCAAAGACGGCTAGAGCCGTTACTTGTTTATAGAAGAAAATTGGGGTGACTGCTATAGGCGTCATGTCCCAAGCAAGGGAGAGAATATGACGGCCGTACTGTCCGCGAACGTGTTAATCCCATTTAGGATATAAAGACATATATTGATCGGAGAAGTTCAAGATTTATTAGTGAAAAATGCACTGAAAGATCCTCGTTGGAAGAAAGCAATGCAAGAAGAGTTTAATTCATTGCAAGATACAAAGATATGGGAATTAGTGAAATCGCCGGAAAATCGAAAACCTTTAACATGCAAATGGGTATTACGAAAAAAAGTAGATGGTCGTACAAAGGCACATCTTGTTGCCCGTGGTTTTAACCAACAGCATGGGATAGATTACAACGGAACGTTTACACCTGTGGCTCGACATGCAAGTATTAGATTATTGTTGAGTCATGCAATGAGAATGAATGTGTTTATTCGGACATTTGATGTAAAACAGCTTTTCTGAATGGAGACTTATCTGAAGAAATTTACATGTTACAGCCAGAAGGTTTTGATGATAAGACTGGTGAAGTTTGTTTACTGAAACGAAGCTTCCACGGTTTTTCATTTTATTTATTTATTTATTTATTTACAGGAAAACCCCATTAACAGTTTACAACTAACAAAATATAAAGTTATGAATATAGATTAGACATAAAAAAAATCCAAACTAATCAAAACAACCCCTCTTAATACTAGCTCATCAAATACAGTAAGCAAAACCTAAAAAGCACCAGATCCTTAAAACGTGACACCATTAAATTGCTTTTCAAATTCTCTCAAAGATATACCAAATATTTCAATGTGATGGTTATTAACAACTCTAGAGTATCATCCATAGGCGTATTAAAACAATAATTTGTACGCGGTGAAAAGGAAAAGGTCTTCTATTTCTAGTCACTATCTCAATATTTATTTCACCTAAAAAATCAGAAGAATCAATTGTACTGTTAACAATACCATACAGAAAAGTAAGCCCTGCAAAATCCCTTCGATCTGATAGAGTCCGCAGGTTAAGATGATTTTCTAACCTAACATAATTGTGATTATCGATCACTATTCCTAGTTTAAATGCACAGAAACGAAGAAACTTGAAGGCATTTGACACTGTGGCACACTCGATTCTACTTAAACGTCTGGAGCAAGTTGGTATCAGAGGTATTCTAATGAATCTTATTAATTCATACTTATAACCAAAAGAAAACAGAGCAATAACATTAGTAACATATCAGGTGGTCCAAGTAGTAAATTAGAAGTGGAATGGTGTGCCGCAGGATACGGTGCTTCCTACATTACTTTTTAATATATACATAGATGTTATGCATTATGTCTTTGCTTGATAAAGAGGATATCCTTTGCTTTGCAGATGATTCTTGTGCAGTTATTAGTGGGGATGACTGGGAATCTGTAAAAATGAGTGCTGAAGAAGCTTAGCAAAAAATTAAAAGGTTCATGGCTAGATGGTAGTTCACTGTCACTTAATATGGATAAAACCAAAATAATAACTTTTTCTTTATCTACGCGCTCATTAGGTACCTAACAGATTTTTAATGATTAATCATAAAAACACCTTTATACGTGAAATTAATAGGCTCACTTACAAGCTTAAAAGGGATATTCTTAACTTAGAAATAAAAATTGCTCACCACACCTCAGCTGAATTGAGATCACAGATAGGGATAGGGATCAACCTGGTTAGAGGATTTTTAGGTGATCAGGATTATCAAGAATTTCTAAAAACTGTTAAAAGAAATACGTACGTATATTTTCTAACACTAAATTTACTCATTGTAACAAGTTACTTGACTTGATTTCACAACAGAAGAAAATCCTGATAACTCCGGAAAACTGGTTGATTAACCTTAACACAACAACAATACCACCTTCCAGTAAGGAATTACTAGCCTTGGAACCATCATTTGCTTTGCCTTATAACACTAAAGACTTTCCAATGTTCCAACTCATCAAGGATACTGAATATTGCATCCAGAACCTACCAGAAGACACAGATAAGGACTGTATAAGACCAATATTATTAGTAATCATTACAACAGCTTAAAACAGGGTAAAAAATTTGACCAACGCGATAAAGACTATTATCAAACCAAAAAATTCCTTAACAATAACCCTAACTTGATAGTGACTCGTGCGGATAAGGGTAATTGCACTATTGTGATGAAAAGACAAGACTATGAGTGTAAAATGAAACTATTGTTGGATGATGATGGCACATATCTGGAATTACCTAACAATCCCACAAACCTTTTCGAAAATAGGTCAAATAAATTATTCAAAAAGTTAGTATCATGTAATGAACTTGACAAAGATTCAGTAAAAAAGTTCATAAGCCATAATTCTATTCCACCAAAAATCTATGGACTACCCAATATCGACAAACCAAACACACCCCTAAGACCTGTTGTCTCGTGTGTAATGTCACCTACAACATCTCCAGTTTCATAGCCAAAATTTTGAATAACTTGGTTCCAACGTTTCAATATGTGGTGAATAACTCCTTCAAGTTTGTGGAAAAACTTAGAACTCATACAATTCCAGCTGGATACATTCTTGTTTCTCTTGTTCACAAATATTCCCAAAGATTTAGTACTAAATCTGATAAGAGAAATATTGGGAAAATATTGAGGCATTCACTGCTATAGAACGTGCGGTTTTTGTTGAATTGATCGCCTTCATCTTCGAGTCAAGTTATTTCTCCTACAACAACAAATTTTTCAAACAGATTTTTGGTACGGCAATGTGTAACCCGGCTTCACCTATTTTGGCTAATATCGTGATGAACGAGATCCTCATAACTGTCATCCCCAAATTACCCTTTCCACTTCCCTTCTTGTATTTATATGTAGATGATATTATCACAGCCATACCCGACCATAGTGAGGACATTGTCTCAAATGTATTCAATGAATTCCATCGGAATCTCCAATTTACCCTTGAAAAAGAGAAAGGGTTAAGATTACCTTTCCTTGATGTAGTTATCATCAGGGATTTTGATAACAACCTTACTACGGATTGGTATCGGAAACCAACAGCATCAGGAAGGATTACTAGTTTTAATTCATCACATAACATCACACATAAGGTGGCTATTATTAAATCACTTAAACATAGAGCAAAACAATTATTGTCTGACCCTCAGTATATGGATGCAAATTTTGAACGAATAAGGTTACTTTGTAAACAAAATCATTATCCTCTACATACATACATACATGTCTTTCTTCGTTGTCCGACACCTAATTTCCATCCTCTTCTATCGTCGCAATCCTTTGATGAGAGATTTCTTTCACTCATGGACTTTTGTATGGTTTTCTGCCATTCCAGTTTTGGTCTTCCTCGTTTTCTTCTACCTGTTGGTTGCCATTGCAGCATTTTTCTGGGCCACCTGTCATTTGGCATTCGTTCTACGTGTCCGTACCAGGTAAGTTGTTTCTTTTCAATGTCCTGGACTATCGTACCTTCTATACCCATTTGTTGTTTTATATTGTCATTCCTTATTCTGTCTCTTCGTGAGATTCGCATGGATCTTCTAATAGCATCCATTTCAACTGCTTCCACTTTTTTCTTTTGTCTGTCTATAATTCTCCAAGTCTCGGCTCCATATAGAAGGCTGCTCTTTATCATTGTCTCATATATATTAAATTTTCTCTTCTTTGTGATTTCCTTGCTCCATAATATTCCATTTAGGCATCCAATTACTTTTTTAGCTTTAAATATTCGCTTTCCTATTTCTTTCACGTCTGTTCCGGTGTTGTCGAATGTGATACCTAGATATTCATATTCTTGACATTGCAGAATTTCCTGACCATCGTCCACTTCCAAGTTTCCGTTCTGGTTGCCTACACATAGATATTTTGTTTTATTTATATTAACTCTCAGGCTCCATTCTTGATACTCTTCTATCAGCTTTCTAATCATATATTGCATGTCCTCTTTGTCACTGGCCACTATGACCCGATCATCTGCAAACTGAAGAGTAAACAGGCACCTATCATTTATCTCTATACCCATTCCATGGATCTTCCTCTTCCAATTTTTCAGTGCTACTGCTACATATATTTTAAAAAGCGTAGGAGAGATACAACATCCTTGACGTAGTCCTTTATTTACTATAAATGTGTCTGTGAGTTTTTTACCTATCCTAATTCTTGATTTTGAGTCTTTATATAGTTCTTTAAGTGCCGTTATGTAGGTATGATTGATGTTTGTGTGTTCTAATACCTTCCATAGTCTGGATACTGGGACTGTATCGTATGCTTTTTGTAGGTCAACAAATGTGAGGTGGGTTTCCAAATATCTAGCAGATCTCTTTTCTATGACTTGTTTTAGGCAAAATACGTTGTCCGTACCTGATTTTCCTGCTCTAAAGCCGCACTGCTCTTCTTCTTCTTGCTCTTTATAATCTTCTTCAATGAGATCACGCAGGATTCTACCGTATAGTCTGCTTAGTGGGCTTGTGACTGATATGCCCCGATAGTTATTGCAATCCAGCTTATTTCCTTTTTTGTGAATGGATGTGATGAGCCGTTTTCCAGTCTTGTGAAACAGGATGTCCATTTGGGCATTTATTGATAATACATGTGAGACCTTTAAAGAGCTTCTCAGTTCCCCATTTCAGCATTTCTGAGTATATACCTTCTGGGCCGCTAGCTTTACCTGACTTAAGATTCTTAACAGTCTTTATTACTGTTTCTTCAGATATCTCAACTACTTCTCCATGTACTTCAATATGTCTTGGAGAATCTAATATATACTCCTGGACAAAATTATCGTACCACTGCTTATGTGCAGTGGTGGTGCGATAATTTTGTCCAGGAGTATATTATATTCCGGTCTACTTTCTTGTAATAGACCCTTGCAATGTTCTACCGATTGGTCTGGTTTAATAATCTGGATATTAGCTCTGTCTTTTCCTGGATTTTTGACATTTGATATAAATCTCCATACCTCTGAGCATTTCCTTCCTCCTATGTAGGTGTTAATTTCTTCACATTTCTTATCCCATGACTCGTTCTTAGCTATACTGATGCACGTTCTTAGTTGTCTTTTTATGCCTTTATAAACTTCAAGGTCTTGTTCACTTTTTGTTGTTAGCCATTTCAGATATTTTTGCTTTTTCTGTTGGACTAATAGCTCTATCTCCTCGTTCCACCAGTATTTCTTGTTAGTATTATTATCCTCTATCTTTAGTGAATACTATTTTGTGTAATAATGCTAATAGTGTTCCATCTCCAAATCAGGTTCAATTTTCTAATGTTCAAAATTCCATTGATTCCGGGATTAAGCACTAAGTTATCAAAAATCTTACAAACACAAGATAACATTAGGGTAGTTCCTTATGCAAACAAGAAAGTTGGTGACGTATTTACTAAAACCAAAGACAAAACCGCAATCTGTGATAGTTCTAACTTAGTTTATAGGATTGATTGTATTTATTGTGATAGACTGTACATAGGGGAGACTAAGCAAAAGCTCTCAAAAAGATTATATCAACACCAATATGATTATCGAATTATTAACATTGATAAAAAAGAAAAAACGTCATTGGCGACTCATCATTTTGAGAGTGACCATCATTTTGATTTCAACAATCCGTCAGTGTGTATAAGAAAGGAAAACTGGAAAAAGAGAAAAATTCTTGAAATGTTGTTTATAAATAAATATAAAAGTCAGGCAGTTAACTATAAAACCGATACTAATAATTTAAGCGCCATCTATTGTAATTTAATCAATTTATAATTTGTTGCTATCTTTATAGTTAATACTTAAATTATTATAGCCAATAATAATAATTTTCAAATCTTCTCGTTAGGTGTCACTGTGTTGACTGATAGTAATTAATTTGTCATTGTTTTGCTTATACCTCTGTAATCACTTGCAGCTGTATGCAACATCCTCTTTTAAATTAAAAGCGCTTTTTAAAACTGGTCACTTTTAAAAATGTGTATTCTAAGCCATACAAATTTTTAAAGGTACCAGTTTTAAAAAGCGCTTTTAAGTTAAAAGAGGCTGTACAGCTGTTGTCCTTTTAATTTTCTATTTTATTTCTTTTTTAATATTTTGTATATTTGTGTTTTACTGTCTTTTTACAATTTTATAAATTTATTGTGATTTTGTTATGTGCAATCGAGTTTTCCATCCTGAAAATCTTGCACTTTTTTTCATAATTCTGGCCACATAATTTTTTAAGTATGTACAAGGTATGTTAACTTAATTTTTTTGTTAGCACTTTTTTGATGTTCCTAATATATATATTAGCCCTGATGAAGCCCTAAACTTTTGGGCGAAACGTTGGCAAAGACTTAACAGGCCTTTTATTTTTTGTCTTAACTGACGAATCACCCCCTTCATTGTACCAGATTTTGAAAGTATTAAATTACAGGTTCTTCATGCAATTTGGATACTCAATGTAATTGTGTTGAAATGGTTCGAAGAATCTCTAAACATAGATGAAAAGGTCATTGGATGAAACTTCCACTTGGAAAGATATATGTCACTTATAAAACAAGGAAACTTATTTATAAATTTTATGAATTAAGACACATTTTATCTTTTAAGATACTTGAGCAAATCTATTATTCTCTTAGAATCTATTCTGAATTATGGCATAGTTGTGTGGGGATATGCAGGTTCCACAATACTGTCCAAGCTCCTAATCGCACAAAAATATAGAATTTTTAATACCTATTTAGAAGTACCAGTCGTCAGTCGTTCTAGTGACAAAACATATGTCGCTTCTTGAACGCACAAATAAAATTAGGTTAGGAATTTCCTATTTGTAGGTACATGAAATTGATGTATTAGGAATCGACGTTCGTTTTTGTTGGTAATTTTTTGTTTCATCTGATTCGTGATTGATAAATAAGGATGGGGTTATTCTGAATGGGTATTAAAAATACTATAGTTGATAAAAGCAAATGATGAAGGCTCCAAAATTTTTAGCGAACCTCGCAAATAGGTTCCAATAGGGAATTTCCATATTTCTCAATTAATTTTTTTTTAGATACTTCTAGGATCAGATATTACAGTTTTCTTTTTTTCCATTTTAATTTATACATTGTACAAAAAAAAATATATTGAAATTCAAATCAAAAACCTTGGCGCGGAAACGCGAAATTTCAATATGACAGCGCTCATGACGTCAAGATTTTGTAAACAACAAACGCAGCAAACGAACTCCTGCTGACGCAGTGCTATTTTTGTGTTATTCAAGTGTATTAAAGTTTGCTTTTTGTGAAAATTGTGGCAATGGAAGAAGAATATTGTAGAGGACTGCTTTCGTAAATTTTATTTCACTTGCAAGTTCCCTATTGACAGGTTTGTTTACAGAATCGTGACGTCAGAAAAGGTGGCCATCATGGAAGCATTGTTTTGGCGGGAAATTTTTTATTTCAAATTTTGTGTTTTTTTTTGTGTAACAATGGCGGTTTCAGTTAAATAAAAACTGGTCATATAAATATTGTGCAGTATAAACTATCGAATTTGGAAATTTTTAGTTCACTTGCAAGTTCCCTGCATACGTTGATAAAGTTCTCACAAATCAATAATTCATTATTCTATTCATAGACCATAAATGTTAATTATTTTTCACTTACTGTAATTTTTATTATTAGATTGTATCATAAATATTAATTCGATTTCTATTTATCTCCTACCCAGTTTTATGTAATTTTTGTATCGTCTGAGATCGCGTCGACAAGCCAATTTAATATAAATTGTTATGTTGGCAAGACCAATTAAAAAAAAATCCCAGACAGTCTGTAAACAAACGTGGCCGCTTTCTATCTTATTGTTATCAAAATTTGAAAAAATATTTTCGGTGGAATTTCATATCCGTCATTCATTACATTGAGGAATTTCTGATAAAAACGAGACATGTTAATATAGTTATGAATATGGAATTACAAGCTTTTGTTTCTTGATTAAATTTTACTATTAGAGCTGATGATGATGAAATAATAATATTTTGTTTTTGTTTCAGGTAAGTCATCCACACAATGGGCACAGATTTAGGATGGTAAGCTAAGCATTTTGAAATAATTAAAGTTCTAGTCAGACTTTAAAATCAGAAGAGAAAATATTTAAATAATGACGTAACCTGCAATACACAGGTGCATTGCAGATATTAGAAAGAAAGCCATATCTATAGCAGTATTTTCTGCTTAGAACATCTGGTTTTCATAAATTACAAAAGAGATTGAACATACTTGTAAGCACCATATTTTTGCTTTATACAGGAAATTATATTAACAATTTTTTTTGCTGCTAGCAACATTATATCAACAACTTGACAAATGTAAAAATAAGAGTATTTACGTACCTATTCAATTAGTATTCTATATACGCTAAGTAGGTACATACTTGCAAGTGATCTTGAAATTAACAATTACCTACCTACTCTGATAGGAAAAACACTAAGTAGAGCGTAATTTTCCCTAAACACGTACTAAAAATTGTTTGTTGTCTTTGTGAAAATATCAGACGAGACGAGAGGTAAATAATGAATCAATGCTATCAATAAACTTTGTTGTAGTTCGGATTAAAAATACACGATAACCCTATTAACATTGTAATTTATTTAATGTAAATTTTTTTATACCTATATAAAATTAGCCTATTGACATCAAAATGCATTATTTTGAGTTCGAGACTGACCGTGAAACCGCACGATAAATAATTGCAAATAAAAACAGGGAAGTGACCACCAGCCATCAGACTGCTGGCGGCAATAAAAAAAAGCGTCATTTTTTTTCCTGTTGGGCGGAATAGGATGATTCAATAATACAAAAGCGTACTTTTTCAATTGCAAGGTTACTTACATAATTGAAGGTTACCCACTAATTAGTATTGCATGGCTAGTTTATTGTGCAAACGTGTTTTTTTATTCTAAGTTCGTACCATTATTGAGAATCGGATGCATCCGGATTGGACTAGGGTGTTTGTGACAGTCTTACGCTTCATCAAAATAGTGGTTACATAAAATAAATGTCTCTTTTTTTGTCCTAGTAGTGTCTATATGTAAATATAGATATTGGCCTGGGAAATAAACAAACGCTTTCTATTTTGATGAAATTTTGTGTATAGAATTTGATTATTTTTCAAAGCACTCAAAGTTTGACCAGCAACACTAGGTACTAAGGTTACGAACATTGATAATGTCGGGTATTGGAATATTCTTAGGCGAACTGGAAGGAAAGTTCATATAGTTGTCATCAGTTTCAAATGTTTGTCAGTATCAACTCTATCAGTATAGTTCAGTTTCCTACATGTCTAAATGTGTCGAATATCTACAAACCCTATACCCATATATTTATAGCTCTATCTTTACCATAAACTTTATCCATTTACTTGGTATAACATCCACTACGAACTGGAACTATCTGACCCTTAGAATAATAATCTAACTTTAAAAGATCAAATCTTGTTCTAGGTTTTATCTCCAGTACTTATTCAGCAGGTGTCAAGCTTCTGACAGTAGATTGAGTAAGGGATGGAGTATTACGGTAAGGCAATAGGAAGTCAGCTAATAAATGAGAAATTTGACTATCTGAAATACATTGTTCATTTTGAGAGAACAAAGCTTTTTCCAAAACATTTTTTACTTTCTGAACTGCTTTTTCATCAGAATTATTACCCTGTGGATGATAATATTGGAGTGCTTTCACAAGTTTAATACCATTGGATTGACAGAACGTTATGAATTCTACAAAACCAAGGGGAACTCCATTATCAGACATTATATAGTTCAGACGGTAAGCTGAAAATTTCCTTCAACTTCAGAACTGCTTTCTTTGCAGTAATTCGAAGTTTCATCACTTCATGTTTATTGTTTTTCTTTTTTTCGTTATTCGAAATTTCTTGTAAGTTAAGTCTTGCTTGTCTTTGATGTCTTCCTTCCTGTTTTATTGATGTCTTCATTCTGTCTACTCCTCTGACTCTAGTCGTTTATTAGTTTATTGGTACAATAGTAACAAGTAGATTGACTCCAGAAATTTTTTTTAATGAAAAAAGAGAACAAACAAGTAGTTTCAAAAGGAAGAAATTGTACACAGTTTGAAGTTTTGATCAATTCCTAGAATTGATTCGTCAGCAGAAGGAGTATTCGGTCTTTTGCTTCCACTTCTATGAAAGAACAAACCTATAGATATAATGTATGGTCCAGTTTGGATGTATCCTAATGCATTTATTGCGGCGCAGCTATGCTAGATTACTTTATCTTACCTCAACCTACTTTTGTGTCTTGTGCCCTTGGGCCTCAAAAACGATCGTTGTTTAAAAGTAAGAGGACTTAGATGAATAGACGCCAATGCAGTCAATGTCGAAATACTAATTGTTCTTTCTTGCAAAATCGTGCCTATTACCTCACTTATAGAAGAGAATCGTTTGTACGTTGTTTCTACGACATTTTTTCAATGTACAGTTCCAGCAGCACAGAAATAGTTATTTTTTATGACACGTATTTACCAAGTCATTGCACACTAATTTAACAGTAACTTTAAAAAAACAATTATCATTGTCAATAATAGCTCGTAATGATTTATGTAATTTGTCTAGGCATTATTTGGAAAAATTGGCAACGTAGCGTCTGATGGCGTCATATGGCCTACTTCCACGTACGTTTTCATAGAATTGAAGTGGGTGAATTTTTTTCACAATAGAATGCACGTTTGTGAGTGTCGTATGGATATCCCCCTGGCCCCCTGCTTAGAGTAATACCAAAAATAATGTTTGATCCGGCTGGTTGATTATACAAGGTGATTTGCCTAGACACAACAGTTGCGTAAAATTACAGTTGTGTCTGCCATAGCGTTTGCACAATGCATTTTCGAATGGAATTGTTTATATAGTCTATTTTAAAACACAAAAATATTTTTCGTCTTACAATACGTGAATGGATGCAGCGGAAATGCAATTCTAATTTATGCGCACGTGTATTGACAAATTTGTTATTTATACCTACAGCAGGATTGACTTTTTACATAGAAATATGTAAATTCTAAGATGTTATGCAACTCGACTTCCTTTGGACATTTTACATTATTGGCATTTAGGCAAAAATAATAAATTTCACAAAAAAATAATGGTTGGTAATAAGTATTCATGTTAATCATTTTTCTTCCGTTTGCTGACACCAGGGCTACCATCATCTCATGTTGTATGCTCATAACCATCTATTTACCATTTAAAAAAAAAAACAAAGTGAATATATAATGAGTTGCTAATGAAAAGGAATAGCAGAAAGTTTAAGAAAGCCTATTCAAAAGCGACAAAACGTTTTCAATTTCGAAGCAAACCTCAATATTAGTATGGCTACAATGGCTGACACTCAAATTTGTATTGATTTAACGTGGCTTCTTTGCCTAGGCAGAAAAAACTAAATTTTCATTTAGTGCATCTATTCGCACTTGTTTAAACCTCAGAAAATACAAATTAATGGGTATCTATAATACAATGTATGGCTCAATAAATAAGATTACTAATACGACTAATACACAAATAATTAAGGTAAAAATTACAAGTCAATGACTTATCTACTCATTGAAAAAACATTAGTTTTCATAAGCCATGAGACAACAAAACACAACAAACAATAGTATATTGTTTTATTAGGAGTAAAAAGTTTTTCGGCCCTTCAGTGATAATCAAATTTTCGACTTTCCTTCTTCTTTTTCTTGTTTCAGCCTCAGCCTATACTGACCCACTCCTGGTGTTTGTAAGCCTTTGCCAAATTCTTCCAAGCCCTTCTATCAGCAGTTTGGATCCAGTCCCCTCCTGTATGTCGTTCTGCCATCGTTTCTGAGATCTGCCAATGCACCGCTTGGTATCCTCGCCAAACCAAAGCCCTATGTGTACACATGTCTTGAGCTTGTTTCACTATATCGTATAGCCAGCCCACCGTATCGCCAATTTATTTGTGCCACAACCTTAAACACATCCATCTCCACAGTCCTCTCGCAGATAACTTAATTTCAATTTCTGCTGTCAGGTCTTTTGGGATGTCTTTGTTGATTTCCTTGCTAAGTTTCTTATTGGTCTGGTTTTCGTGATCCATTTCTTTTCTCAATTTTAAAAGATTTTTCCTCGTCAAGAGTAGACTTCTTGTTGTAACCTGGATTACACGTACTGCTTGAGATGTTATGGCAAAGTTCGGCTATTTAAGATACGTTGGAACGTGTCTTTGTTGTGGCCCACTGCTTGGAGATTTGGGTATATTCATCGTTGTTATAATTTTTTTCTGCCGAATCTTGCATTTAATTTTATGTTCGACAATACGGTTAACGCTGCCATATTCAAATTGATTCAAAACGGTGACATCTTGGCATAATATATCTTTTTAGTTGGTTAGAACATAGTTAATCTCACTTTTGTAGTTCATCTTCTTGGTACTGGTTTTGCAAAAACGAGCTTCTACAGTAACTCATTACCATTTTTTCCCTGTCGTTACTTTAACCAAGACCGAAATTTCCCACCCAAAACTCCTCCTGTCTGCGTTTTGACCAATTTTAGCATTAAGATCTTCCATAATAATTATAACAAAATCGAATTTTTTATTGTTTTCCCTCGTCGTCTTATCCTCATATTCTATGCAAAAAATTTGTATGTGTTCGGTGACTACAGCCTACCCAGTGCAGTCGAGTCGGGTCAAATGATGAGTATGGGATGACTGTGCAATGTCCTGGCGGTGATATAGCTATAGATGTGGCCCAGTCTTTAAATTATTTGAAGTTCTTCCAACATAATGCAATACCAAATGAAAGATATGTTTTTTTAGATTTAGTATTTTATTTTCAAATGTAAGTTGAATGTTACAAAGGCTAGTGACCCACTTATAAAGTCAAGTATGCATTGCATCATATTAGCTATGAATGGATAATTTCAGTATCTAAAAAGGTTGAACCAGATTGTTTACAATGATTTCTGGGAACTGAACAATTATTTATCATCAATAGATTGGGATGACTGCATTGGTACCAACAGCATTAATGTGGATGTATAGCAGCTGATATTTTTTATGATATTTTATCCACTGATGGCATAGCTTATTTTATTTCTCTTAAAAAGTACTTACAGAACTTCTTCTTTTCCCAAATGATTTTCTGCCGATCTTCGTAATTTGACACTCCAGAAAAAGCAAGCTCACTATATTTATATCAAAGACCAAATTAGTACTAATTATCTTAGATTTTCTCAGTTACGTTTAGACTGCAAAAAACTTGCAGACATATGATTTCAAAATTATATCAGAGGTTTGGATTTCAATCTCAGAGATGACCCAAAATCTTTTTGGAGGTATCGGGTCTTCAAAAAAAAAACCAATCGAAGATTGCTTCGATTACGAAAACGTACGTCGCATTACTGTTTCTTTATTGGTCAGGATTTTTGACATGACATTTTGACATTAAAGTTCATTGACAAAATTAAAGAAAAATATTGCTAAGACATACGTTTAAAAAACCATAGCAATCTTTGATTGGTTTTTTTCTTTGAAGACCCGATATATTAATGACAAAAGATCATGTCATAATTTGCCCAGTACTTTGTCATATGGAAATCTCAAATCAGTCAGCATATAATGGTCAAGATATACCTAACCTATTTAAAGAATTTTTTCACTCAAAGAATCAACATTTACAATACCTAAGACCCAATACTCATGACAATAATATAAGTAACATACAGTGTTATGAGATCTCAAAGATTGACATCTTCAATACGATCTCTGAACTTCTAAATAAACTAATTTCTGGTCCTGATGGTATCGTGTCACCTTTGCAAATTTTATACAATAAATCACTCTAATCATTCATTTGTCCTGAAATCTGGTTATTGATATTGTGCCTATCTTCAAAAGTGGTAAAAAAGGTAACATAGAAAATTATAGAAGTGTCTGTGTGCAATCTGCTATTCCTAACCTATTCGACTGTCTTGTAGGTGAGCAATTGACATGGATGGCTTAAGAACTAATTACAACATTCAACATGGTTTCTTACAAAACAAGTCCACTGCTACAAATCTATTTACTTACCAGTCAGACCTCCTACAAAACATGGAAAACAGAACAAAACAGACACCATATATACGGACTTTTCAAAAGCTTTCGATCAAGTTCATCACAAGATTCTATCACAAAAGCTTGAACACTTGGGCTTCAATTTTAGTTTAGTTTTATGGTTTGATAGTTTTTTGACAAATCGCACTCAGCATTTTAAGACATAGGGCGTTTTCACTCAGAATTCATTTCGGTTTCATCAGGAGTCCCTCAAAGAGGTCATTGTCACCACTTTTATTCAACATTTTTATTAATGATATACCAGATTGCTTTGTTAATAGTAAGTGCATTTGCAGATGACCTTGAACTGTGGAGAACCGTTGAAAGTATTGGTGATCAAAAAATTCTGCAAGCAGACCTAGACCGCCTTTCAGATTGGTGTCCAAGAAATAAATTAATTTTGAATGTCCGCAAGTGTCACTTTATAAGTTTCACCAGCTAAGCTGAAAGATTTCCATCAGTCTATCATATCAATGATCAGTCATTGGAATGTGTTACATCTGTTAGGGACTTACGTGTTATATTTGATGAAAAGTTGACATTCGTGGAACACATCAATAATGTTTCTGTTAAGGGTGCTAAAATGTTGGGCTTTATATTGAGAAATTGCAAATACTTTTCTCTTGATGCTACCAAAATGGTCTACTGCTCTTTGGTCCGGTCAATATTGGAATATTGTTCGGTTGTTTGGTCAACATTTTTTCCAAGTCAGATCCAACTCAGAGTGCCTTATCAGGGTCTACGACACGAATGTACCTTTAATGTTCCTTACCATAGAACTACTTATGGAAATAATAGGAATAGGTATATTCCATTTGGCTGATACACATTGTATAAATGCTGCTAATAAATTAATAATAATAATAATAATAATAGTCTTTATTGAGAAATGATATAGAAATTTACAATAAATCAGAAGAAAAATAATTAAACAGTTATCAAAGTCTCAAAAGGCGAAGTCTAGCTTAAAAGCTACTCAACATTAACCTAGTAGAAAATTGGTGTGATGGCGAAAGATATATGTTTTTTAGTTAATATGGAATTCACAAAAAAAAAAAAATATATGGTTTAATATTCAGTGTCTTATGACAAACAGTAGGTACTTAAATTAAGAGAAGAGAATAAATAAATAAATAAGAAGTTTATTATATTATTTGTTGTTCAATGAAATATTGTTTTATATGCTGGCGAAATGTGACAACTGAACCAAGGGAAAAGTATCTATGGAATTCATTATAAAATGATACAGCATTATACGTAAAACCACGTGTAAAAGCATTGGAGCGATATCTGGGCATAGTAAGTGTGTTAGTCCTTATTGGTACATTGTGATGTTCATTACGAAATGTCAATTTGTCCCTTAAGTATGAGGGAGTAGATGTTTTCAGTAGCTTGTATGTAAGAACCAGAAAAAGATATGAGAATAAGTTTTTTACCTTCAGCCAGGATAATTCATTTATTTTCTGTGATACTCGATCGTATTTTCTAAGGTTCCAAACAAAACGACAACAGTTATTTTGAATTTTTTGTAGGCGATTGCAATCTAGACCCGTTAAACAAGGAAAGTAAACAACAAGACAATAGCTTAGTGTCGACATAATATAGGCTTCACATAGTTTTTTTCGTACTTTAAAGTTTAATATGTGCTTGTTTGAATACAAAGTTTTAAGCGCTATATACGATTTTTTACTGATGTTTGATATGTGTTGGCTAAACCTAAGTGACGTATCAAGAAGTACCCCTAAGTTTTTGGCAGTTGCAGTCATTTCTAACGTTTGTCCATCCAGTTCAAATAACAAGTGACTTTTCAAAAAATCTGAACAATTTGCTGGTGCAAAAAGTACAGTCTGTGTTTTGCCAGCATTCAGCCTCAAATTATGTTTTTTGCTATACTCAAGTATGCCTTGCAGATCTTCATTCACGTTGGCTGAAACTTCTCTGTAATACATGGGATCAAACACGTGTATTACTTGATTATCATCTGCATAGGCCTGAGATTCGCAAAATTTAAGAACCTTATGAAGATCAAACGTATACAATATATATAAAAGTGGACCTAATATGGATCCCTGGGGCACTCCTGAAGATACCTCGCCAGGTCTAGAGAGTCCTGACGAACATCTAACCTGCTGTTTTCTCTCAAATAAATAATTTTTAAAAAGAAGTAAGGGTATGTCTGTTAAGCCAAAATAGTGCAATTTTGCCCGAAGCAGATCAGGGTCTACGCAATCGAAAGCGCGGGAAAAGTCTAACAAAATTAATACTGTTGCCATTCTATTATCTAAACCTTTAGCTATATTATCAATAACGTCCAATAACACTGTGGAAGTACCATGCCCAGGCCGAAAGCCTGATTGATTCCTTGGTAGCAAATCACACTCTGATACATACGAGTACAACTGTAAGTAGATTACTCGCTCCAATATTTTACTTAGCACAGGTAACAAACTTATTGGCCTCAAGTCGCTTAGAGATTTAGGTGAGTTAACCTTTGGTATGGGGCAAATTACTGCGGTTTTCCACGCTTCTGGAAAGTACCCTGTCTCGAGACAAGAATTTATTATGTGCGTAATATGATTTAACAGAAATGGAAGACTTTTCTTCACCATTAGCAAAGAAATATCATCAATTCCTGCAGCATTCGACCCAAAACCAAAGATTATTTTCCCTATCTCGTCCGGCGAAGGTAAACGAAATTCAAAACGGGCCAAGCTATGTCGGTTAGAATTAAAGTAACCCGTTAACTGTGCATCAGCCTTGGTGGTACTAAAAAGAGACAATAAATATTCATTTACATTATTACAGTCCTGCATGTTTATTGGTAGCTCAGGTTTAGGTTTGTTCATCACCTGAGCCACTTTTAGGCGTTTCCATAAGGCACCGGCATCCTGTGCACTTACATAATTCAGATAGGCAGCTTTCTCTCGTCTAAGAGACGTTAGGGCTATATTTCTAAGCTGTCTGTAGTTATTCCAGTTAAGTAAATTTTTTTGTTTTTTATATTTCAATAAAGCCTTGTCACGATCTTTAAAAATCTGTTTTAGTGTAGGAGTAAGCCAAGGAGCCGGCGCCTTCCCCAATCGAACTGTACAAACAGGAGCGTGAACGTCAAAAATACATTTCAGGTTTTTTGTTAAAAATTCAACTTTTTTATCAATGCTCTGAACGTAAAAAATATCATCCCAGTTAGTTCTGGACATATCCACAGCAAAATTTTGCTCATTAAAATACTTAAAACAACGATATGTGTACATTCTTTGCTTTGCGCTAGTTGTCGCAAGCGAGAGTTCACAGAAAGCTAAGTTATGATCAGAGATCAGGTCAGCATTTATGACGCCTTGTTTAGTGACATAGGATATGTATCACTAATAAATATTGGATCTAAAAGATTTATAGCGGTTCTACAAACTCTCGTTGGCTCTGTTATAATCTGCGACATATTATATGAGTCAAAACACTCTGCAAGTGGGTTATAAGGATCCAACATATTGACATTCACGTCTCCCGTAACAATTACGCAATCTGATTCTAACATAATTTCGGACAAAATAGAATGATAACAGTCAATAGATTCCGCTATCGAACATACAGTATGCGAACGATAAGCAATGCATAATATTAATTTTACATTTTTTATTTCGAACTTAAATATTAAAGTCTCCAATGGATCACCACTACATGTATTCAGAACGTATTGATTCACCTTTATTTCATCACGTACATAGACGGCAATACCACCTCTTGCTCTCGTTATGCGATCATTTCTCACTAAACTAAATCCTTTTATATCGACAGCAGAAGAAGGTATCCAAGGTTTCAAACACGTTTCCGTCATACAGACAATATCGAATTTGTGATGCTCTATCAGTTCCCTAATATCATTGAAGTGTGCCATTAAAGAACTAACGTTGAAGTTAGCTATCTTCAAGTTTCTGTGAAAGGTAGCCATTTATAATGATTATGAAGACAAAAACAGATACCTATATTTAGTTGGTACAGTACAACGGTTTCTTAATGTTAGTTGTCCTGTAAGAGTTCATCCACATGCGCAATATCCTTTATCTTAATCGCTTTACTTTTATCCTCTTTTTTAACAAAAACAGAACCGTTTTTGCAGCAAACATATTTATTGCCCTTATTACGAATTTTTTTAGCTTCCTTAAGCAATAAATACGTCTGCTTGTCCAATTCCTCATTGAGAAAAATCGTTTTTCCATTACCATCTATTTTACATACTGTTGTATCCACACTCTCTTTCTCTTTTCTTAACCTCAACAAGGTTTCAACAAGCTTTGTTTCTTTAAAAGAAATACCCACCAAGGGGTCTCTGTTCGCAGGTTTAATGATATGGAATTTTTCTACGCTCTGTTCTATTACGTCCTCCCCCTTTACAAATTTTAAAACTTTAAAAGTTTTTAATTTGATTTCATCATCGCTGTCATTGCGGTTATAGGGTCCATTTATCATAAGCTTTTTGCCATTTTGTTGTTGATCAATAACATGCAGTTTATTTTGCAAGAAAGTTACATCGGCCCTAAGCTTGCTATTCTCCTTTTTCACTTCATCAATCATTTCTCCCAAGACCTTGGTTGTGTGTTTTTGGGATTCATACATAGCATTTATAAAATCAAGAGACTCTTTCATGGTGACAACCTCATCCTTAAGGCTCCTTACTTCACCCCTCAAATCCAAGAGTATTGATCGTAATGATGACACGTCTTCATTAGGCTCATCGTACTGAGAGTTCCGTTTACGCTGACTCGTACCAGCCTGTCCAGATTCGCCACAAGACATGGGGTGATTTTCACTTATTTGATACATTGTTTGTCGCCTGTTTTGCCCTGAGAACGAAAATTGGTTGCTAGCGCGGCTGTGCTGCGCCAGGGCTGTATCCAAAGATAGTGGAATCTGATCATCCTGTTGATTGAAAGATGTCCTCCTCAAAATATCATAGTTTGTACGAGACTGTTGTTGAGAGAGATTAGATATAGATATATTCAAAACCACTCAGTCTGTTTGAAAAGTCATTGCTTATCAATTAAGTTGATTTTTCCTCTGTTTATTATGTCATATTTAGATTTAGACAGTGTGCATTTTTAGATTATTAATTAATTTTTTTTTGTGCCTAAACAATATGTTTTGAACGATTCAAGAGTTAATGGGGTTATCCCGTATATGAATAAATAAATAAATGCTATAGCAACGATAGCTAATTTATTGTGAATCTAGTAAGGAGAAAACCCTATACGATTTATGACAAGCAGTATGTCATCATGGGGTCAGAAGGATGATACATTGGATCGGTTCTAAAAAATATGCCTTATTCTGTAGATGTCAGATAAATGGCTACATTTTGCCCAATGTACGCTAAATTCAAGCCATAGTTTTTTGAAAATACTTATATTAAATATGGATGGCACCCAACGAATATTTTTCTAGCACTGAGAATGATAAAGCTATTATTAACACTTCCAATGTCAGAGCCCGAATGAGTATCTGTTGAGCTAACAATGGAACTTCTCTGAGCCTGAGATATTTGAAAATTATTTCCATCATTCTGAAGCTTATCAGATGCCTCAAATGAAAACTATTTCGACTGAATTCCTGACCATTAAACTTTTGAACAGTGTCTGACCTAAAAACAGACAATTTTTTACTAACTGTGCCTGATTGCCAAGTCCTACCTTCTTCTACATTCACCCTATCATTAACTCCAAAACCATCCCTGGCCCTAGTCCATCTATCATAGTAGTATTTATATAATTTTCCTTTATTATCAATATTTTCTTTCTCCTTCTCATAGTCAATGGTTTGAGGTTATAATCGGTCTTTCATAACTGGTAGCTTAGCCCTAAGAGAACGGCTACTGAGAAGTTGGACTGGAGTGATTTCTGAACCATTAATAGGTATATTTCTATATTCCAAGAGTGCACTATAGAGGTCATGGCATTTTTTTAAGCATATTTTTAACTGCTTGCACAGCCGTTTCTGCTAGACCATTGGGACTAGGGTGATCAAGATTGGAAGTAACAATATTGAAATTCCATCCTGTGCAAACTTTTTACATTCAAACGAATTAATTCTGTCTGCAACAACCGCTCTCATAATACCCTGAGAGGAAAATACTTGCTTTGAAGCCTCTATAACAGAGCCTGAAGTCTAATTTAACAGCCTCCAACCATTTAGTCGAATGATCAATTATTATCAAATATAATTTCCCTTCACACTCCACCACTGTCAACAATTTCAAAGGGAAACTCTAGCAATTTTCGTAAAATAACAGGTTCCTTTTAATTGCCATTTTTGAACTTTGCTCATTGAGCAGAACTTGTAACTAGCTCCTCGACGCCAGAATTAATGTGAGGCCAATATAAAATTTGCCTAGCCCTTTGCTGAGTTTCAGTAGCACCATAGTGATTTTCATGAAGCTATTTCAACATTTTACTTCTAAGCGATTTTGGAACAATTACTCTCTCATCCTATAATATTGGATCGTTCAATAATTTAAATATTATTTCTTCTTGCAAAATACTGTTTAATAAGGTTAGGAACTTGTGTGGCCAACCCCTGTTGCAAATATCCTTTAAAAGTTTGAGCCCATCGTCTTGAGATGTTTCTACCTTAAACTCTACTTGTCGCTCATCCGAAAAATTTATTGAGTGAACATTATCAGTCAAAAAATTCTGATCAGAACCAGAAGTTATGTGAAAGCAAGTCATTGAAGTTCTTTTGGCGTTTTTGGCTCCTCAAGGCTCATCATTGCCACATTTTTGGCATTATCTAGTGTCATAGTCCATTTATCAAAAATGTTTCCTAAATACTTTACTTCCTGCACTCGATATTGCAATTTGCTACAACAACCTTATCCAAGATTCGATCATGCTTCCCCAATGTTTCTGCTGCAATCAACAAGTCATCAAAATATACAATTACCTATTACCTCTTCAATATGACCAAAGTTTCCAGTATTAATCTTTTGGAAAAGCTCAGGTGCAACATTAAGGCTAAATGGAAGTCTCAAGAATTTATAGACCTCAAAAGGACAACCTAAGGCAGAGCTTGCTCGAATCTTCATCCAAAGTTTCCTTATAGACCCCATCCCCAAAATCTAGCACAGAAAAGTGATTTTTATTGTTCAATTTTGCTCTTATTTCATCTTATGTTGGAGTTTTATAGAATTCTTTTCCAATACAATATTTAATTCTCTGGGATCTAAACACAATCTTAGCGATCCATCCTTTTTTTCTATGATTACCAAGTTTTAAGCTTAAGTTTACATTTTTTGCTAAACTGACCCAATCCCATAACAATATCTTTATTCTGCTTAATGAACAGATCCTTATTGCTATAGTATATGAACATCTTTTTTCTTATAAGACCCATAATGAAGCGAAAATCTAGTCCCAAAATTGGCACATAATTTTCGGCAATGACAATAAATTATAAGTTAAAATTTTTATCTTCATGCCTACATTTGAGGTTAACAGACCCCAACGCATACATATGTTTGGAGTACAATATTTACTTGTTTTAATTCACCTCCATTCTTTAAAAATTCTCTCCAGAATGACAATATCCTCTGATCTTGTATCTACTTTATAAAGTCTACGACAAAGTCATCTACTACTACTTGCTCAACCCATCTAGATTTTATCTTTTTCTCACATACTGAACTTACATTTTCAATGCTGCTTAACTTCCTCACAACAAAGTTCTCATCATCATCACTAGAATTCTGCTCATGCCTGCCTACTTGTAATTCCCGCACAAATGATTTTCTACACATTTTTTCAAAGTGTCCATTAAGTTTACATTTATTGCATCTTCGGCCAAATGCTGGACATTTTCTCCTACCGTGTCGAGTATCACATCTTTGACAATCAAATTGAGCTGATTCATCATTTTTTGTGTCTCTTTTTCTATTTAAATAGTCTGATGCCTCATTTCCTCTATTTGGGTGTCTATATAAGTTGTTTTTTGTTCACACATGCATTAATATTACTTCACGGCCATCTAGAACTTGCTTCAACTGAGCTTTTGCTATTTCATTTGCTTTGCATATTTAAGATGCTTTTTTCAAGTCCACATCATCGAGATGCAAAAGCTTTTTTTGAAGTTCTTTACTTCGAATGCCAAGGACAATGCGATATTTAATCATGAAGTCCATCGAGTCCCCAAAATCAAAAGTTTGTGCCAACTTTTCCAAATCAGTTATAAAGTGATCAAATAACTCACCCTCTTCTTGTTTTTTAATATAAAACAAAAATCTTTCATACACCACATTAACTTTAGGAGTCATAAACTTTTCAATTGCAATTAACACCGTGTTATATCATTTCTTTTGGTCCTCAGTGAGACCTAGAGTATTTAACACCTCCAAAGCCTGTACACCCAATATATTTAACAAGAGAGCCACCTTTGACTTACCATGCTTTTTATCTTTTCAACTGGCCGTCAGATAAATATCAAAACTTTAAATTTTCTAAAATTTTCTGCAGCATTATCTTCAAATGAGAGAAGTGCCGGTGATCCCAACTGTTCCATTTTTACTTCCACTGCCTTCACTCTTTAAAAGAATTATGAAAAATTAATTCCATTTTAGGATAATGTAATAAACTGTTTTCCACAAAAGAAATAGGCCTATCTTTTTTATCTTGACTGCGCGCGCAACTTGTAGGTTGCGGGTGAGCGTCCAATGAGAAACGCGTTTGTAACAGGCTTGCGTCATATTCTTAATCAGGGGCCAGCTCAGAATTAATCGTTCCTTTTTTCTTTGTAAGATGTAAATCGACAAAGAGTGAACTAATACTTTACGTATTATTTGAACTCACCGCAGTGTCGTTTAAGATTATACTTGACATTATTCCTTTCAATTTCATTGTGCGATGTTGCCGGATGAAACATTTATCAAAATAAAAGTGCAAACTGCAAGCGATATTGACATACACTTTAAAGCTCCTTTTCTGTCCGATTTAAGGCGTTGTAAAACACTTGACACTATATCACTTCTTTAATGTGATAATGTTCGATTTATATTGTCTACATTTGTTCTGCAACACTACCAGGGACGGATGGGATAGGCGGGAGACCAGGAAATTTCCCGGTGGGCCGGTCGGCCGGTTGGTCACGAAAAGTCACTATCCATAAAATTGCTTAAAATATATTTTGGATATTATTACCAAATAATTTTTTTGTGTTCACCTACTTTTTATATCAAGATTCATTATTCATTAAATTACCGTTGGTGCAACTGTCAAAAATCATTAAGCTACTTCGCGTCACGCCAGTCACTATGCAGATAGGTATGCTATGATCAAACAGATCAAGATATTGTAAGATTTGAAAGCCATTCAGAGAAATATGTAATAGATCGAAAAATCTGTTCGTGATATCATGTCTTCAGTTACTACTTATTGGTGATAAAGAACTGGATGAACGTAGATTGGACGTTAAATTAGGAACGATTTTCCAAGACAAAGACATGTACAGTCGTGAGCACAAAAAGTGGGACACCCGTTTTTTCCTATTGTAAAACGGGCTCACCAGCTATAACTACAGTAATGACAGGAATTGTTATATTTGACAAAAAATCCAGTGTAGAGAAAAGACTGATTTACCAAAAATAGCGAAAAATGACAAGACCTATCAGTCGGGTGTCCCACTTATTATGCTCACGACTGTATAAAGATTTTTGATGAAAAAGCTTCCGATGAGGCATAAATAAAGGTTTAAATTCAAACGTATGATGTGATTGTGAATATAGTATGTGAGCCAATGTCTAACATGTATGTCCAAAATATAGAAAGACTTCTGTGTTGATAGAGCAATTTTCAACCCAACATATTTTTGAAAAATAACATGAAATGCTCTTGATATCTAATTTGGTTGCAAAATTTAATGACAAGGCTACACCTCAAATAATAAGGAGGTATCATTCAGTTTTATTGGTAATTGGGACCTTTACAAGTTAGTTATCTGTTTAGGAAACGTTTGGTAGAACCGACATTTCCACTTATAGTGAGTTACTCAGGATGATAAAGAGAATGCGCAAAATAAGTTTCAAAGATACAACAAAAACTTGCGCCTGGCAAGGATTGCGTGTATTGCTGTAACGTGACTATTTTAAAATATCACGGGTATCAGGAGGCGTATTCAGTTTTAGCCACAGTGTATAGATACGTTTTGACTTTGGTAATCATCCAGGTAACATGTGTAAGATCGTTTTCTTACGAGCGTGCATGAAATATTACTTTTTCCTACGAGCGTGCGCAAAGTAGTACTTTTCCGCACGCATTTCCGGGCTCAAAGTTACACTTTTCCGCACTCAGTGCGGATACAGGCCTTATCCGCACTGAGTGCCGAAAAGTAATTATAATTGTCAAGCAACAATAAGTGCACCTGTCGACTTTGACACATGATGACAAATTTTTCCTCTATTTCTATATCAGCCAACATCTATACAAACACCAATTATAAATTAACTTTGACACATCAGATTTGTTCTCTATTTATATGCAAAAATCTACAAACTTTCTCATCAAATTTAAACGCTTTAAGATGAACAGCTCTGACGAGGATTTTCTGTTATTTTTTTTTGTTATGTAATTTTTTGATAAATGCATAGGTTCCCTTCAAGTTAATTAAAAATAATTAAACAAATTATCGGTTTTTTTTTTCAAATTTTTGTTATTACCTACCTGATATGAAGCTCGTAGGAAAAATTTTGTTCCTAACACGTGCGCAAAGTGTCTTTTCCGCACGCAAACACGTATCCGAACTCCGCTTCGCGTCGTTCGTATAACTGTGTTTGCGTGCGGAAAAGTAACACTTTGCGCACTTGTTAGGAAAATAACTATTTCGCACGCATTTCCGTGCGCAAAGTTACAATTTTCCGCACTGAGTGCCGAATAGCAAAACTAATTGTCAATCAAATCTGGTGACATCACATCTCATTTTCGGCCAAAAGTAATTTTGAAGCAATTTATCAGTCGTTGTATACACATCTACATGTCTAGCAACAGCAATCTTGTGACAGGTATTTAGTACTGCTATGCGCTTATCCTTTGGTACTACAATCTTCCAATTACTCGAAGGACTAGCAAAATCTGGATGGTTATGTTCCAAATATTTATAAAGAATGTCTGCCTCGACTCCCCAGTTAGAAAACCTATGTGAGTTTTGAACAACATTATCGTTCATCTTCAAAAACCAAGTGTCAGTGGTGTTAGAAAAAGGCGGAATATGGTTTAACTCATTTATCCAGATTGAATCAGAGGAAACTGGCTCAAACCTACTCAACATATTCGGTACAATATGGTCCTTACCCTTGCGATGAATGGGTGGGACATCGTGAGGCTGAAGTCTCAATTGCCAATGGGCCAAGCTCCTTTGAGGATCCTTAAGTCGATGTAACCAGAGAAGAGAATAATGGTCAGATATAATCTTGAAACGAAGTACTTGCTACTACTACAAGTAGCAGTATATTCTACGAAGTATTTACTTTACTTATGGATCTACTATTTTCCGGTAGTTTCGAAACATAGTATCTACTTTATTTTGAAGTAAATACTACGGAGAATATACTACTACTTGTAGTAGTAGCAAGATGTCCATGACCATCTTCGTTGAGACGCTGAAAATCTATACAAAATCGAAATGATCCATCCTTCTTGCGAACGAGACATACTGGACTAGACCAAGGGCTTCTTGAACGCTCTATAACCCCCAACCTTAGCATTTCCTCAACTTCCTCATCAATAAACTTTTGTTTGAATGGTGACACGGGATAGTAGCGTCGTTTTATTGGTTTAACGCCAGGTATAACTTCTATCTTATGCTCAGCCACTTTACAGCATCCAAGGCCGGTACCCATTTTTGCCAATTTATTTTCGATGAGATGTTCTAGTTCTGAGACTGTGAAGCTACTTTCATCTTGCACAGTGCAAATTTGAGTCATCTCAGGTGATTCGGAAAACTGCCAAACATGTTATCTGTGATCCGGCACAATTCCCATAATTTTTCAGAAATCTACTCACAATATCAGTTTATTAGATAGCTCAGGTATAACTAAGATATCGATGATTCTAGTCTTTTCTAACAGTGTCATGGGACTTGGATATATCCCATGCTAAAACAGGTTTGGTCATCAACGACAGAACACTTCACCTCTTCTTCATGTAGTTTTAAGCCTAGAGTCCTTAAGGTTTCATAACCTGGCAAACCCACCAGAGTTCGACTGGCTCCAGATTCCAATAAACCTAGGATAGGGTAACCCATAATTTCTACCTGCAAATATGGTCTTTGATCGCCATGAGCATGAGCTATGATATCCAATAAAACTTTATTAGGGAAGGTATTGAACTCGGTAGTTATATTTTTTTTGGGGGGAGATCGTACGACCTAATGATTTCCCCTCGACCCGTTTCCCGGCGTTGAGCATTTTGGACAATTTCTTGTTGTTACCTTCGGTGCACCACACCGGTAACAATGTTTCTTTTCCGCCTAGTGTAGTCCTCATCTCATTCATTTGTCCTTCTTTAAGACAATTCCAACAAATAATTTGCCTGGACTCTTGTGGTCATCTATCTTCGTCAATTGCATCTACCCCACCAACATCGTCCGCAACTTCCATTAAATTGCCTGAAACTGACACGAATGCAAAGTCCGGTTCCACGAACTGGTTTCTTTTTCGAAATGGAGGCACATACCTAGTGCTCTGCCCGATATTTCTTGGTCTCCAAGTTAAGACATGCCTCCTCGAGTGCTTCCAAGGAATTCACCACCGGTAATTGTGTGGTATAGAATGGTGCCAAATTTCGAATAACCTTGTCGACTTTGACGCATGCATGATGACAGATTTTTCCTCCGTTTCTATCAGCAAACATGACGTATATAAACACCAAATTTAATTTTTTTGTTGTTATTATAGGTGACATAAAGCTCGTAGGAAAAATATTACTCCAAACACGTGCGCACTTAAAGCCTATCCGAACTCCTCTTCGCGTCGTTCGTCTAACTACTTTGCACACTTGGGGCGAAAATGACATAATTCTCAAATATATTAAAAATAGGTTAGGGGACGAGGAGGCTTGAATCATTCGAGCTCATGAACATAGAAAGATCCCTACCCTACTCAACTAAGTAGATGACGGAGATATTGTAAATAAAGTCCTAGCGTAATTTTCTCTTTTAGAAAAAAATATAAATCCTACACACTATGAAGTCCCAAGTGGGCCGCTTGACCCGAAATTTTTCCGGGCCGGTCTCACAGAGCCCATCCGTCCCTGAACACTACAATCTATAACTACACTGCAGCTACGAGTTGCGCGCGCATGTCATCTTCTATTACTTTCTAACTTGTATATTTATTACAATTAAGTCCTCTTTTTCTATTTATGCGAGATAGGTCAATTGATTAATAATCCACATGCGACTGTGCCATGTGATACTATTGACTATTCGACTTTTGAGTAATAGACGAGGGTTTAATACTTGTCTTTATTAATTATTGTTATAAACTGTTTAATCATAATATAGAAAATGTTTCTTCCAAAACGAAGCGATGCTGATGATTCAAAACGTCATAGATCAGAAGCAGAGAGCCTACAATATGTTGCAGTACCTACAGAACGACCCAAGTTCAGCTCACAAAACAAACCTATCCTCGAACGAAGGTTGAGGTACAAAAAATAACAAGAATGCTGAAAAAACGGATATAGGATGACGAAACCAAACTGGAACATGTTACATCCCTTATCAATAGTAGAGCCTTCTTCAGCGCCACAAGATCAACATATGACGGGAGTTCCTGCTGAATTTTTTGTAGCAAAAATAAAGACATTTAGAGCATTATAGATCAAAAGAATATCTGGCAAAGTGGCTCGAATAACGCAGCTCACAAAAATTAAACCTATCTTCAAGCAAAGGCTGAAGTACAAAAAAAACATAATTGCTGAAAAACAAGACAAAGAAGTTAATCGAATTGGAACATGTAGCAGCCTGTCACCAGAGCCTCCGTCAGCGACCCAAAAGCAATTTATGGTTCTTCTACAAAACTTCCTTCAATTCACAGACGGGACTTAGCTTCTCAAAGATTTAGCTTCCATCGCAAGCACCATTTTCAGGAACTTCTGAACAGAGAGTCCCACTGTTTTCAACAAAAGTCTCTGAAAACCCCACTCAAAGCCATCGGAGTCACATTCTTGGATAATAATAAAGCTACTGGGTTAGACGGAGACCTTGGCTGAGCCGTGCAATGATCGAATACCCAATGCTGGGTAATGAACAAATTGACAAAATCATCAAAGTTTTGTACATGATTTCGACTACCTATAGCTGAATTTTGTAGCATGATAACTCAAAATTTGTATGAGATAGGTATCAATCAAAAGTCATAGTTCAAATTCAATAGGCAATCAAAACAAGCTATGATTATTAGGTACCTACCGGCTTTTTTTTGGATGCAATCAAAGGTCTGTAATAATCAAAATTGTGATTATTACCGGGTTTTGATTGCTTTCTAAAATCAATAGCCGCTTCTTCAAGACCCTTGATTGTCTCTTAAAAAAATATCCGGCAATTCAAGAGCCGGTAATTTGATTACATTTTTTCTAGGGCCAATAAGGAGTTTCAGCTATGCATGAAGGTGAAGGAAAGACATTTAATGATCAACAATTTCATCATTAAGTGATTTATGTTTTCACAATTTTCTACCATCAATTTTGTTCATTCTTCTGCCATTAGCGTTTTCTTTCCTCCAGTAGGTTGGAGTTAGGTATAAATTTTAATTTTTTTCCAAAAGACATAAAATATAAACAAAATATTTCATTCAGAAGTGTCAATAGAATAAGAACGCGCCAAGTCCATTTATACAAATGCATAGCGGTTAAAAGACCGTTATAAATTTATTATTTGGCAGCTTCTTATTCTTCACAATGTAAAAAAAAATATTATGGAAATGACATTGGGTACTTTATATTAAACAGACAGATGGGGTTTTACGATCTCAAAACTTCAACCCCTATCTATGATCTAGCCAAAAAATTTAATATGCATGCAAGAAAGCATAACGGTGTCTAGTTCTCAAAGGGGAGACAAATGGTTTATGTTCCCATTTAAAACCACATAAAATTTTCCTTTATAAATAGAAAAATATCAAGAAATACATCAACTCTTGTTAAATCTAGTTGGACAAAAACGTATAAAAAATATGGCCAATTTAAAATATGATCCTTGTACTGAAAATAGACATGGTTAATTTATGTTTTAATGTTAGGAAAGCTACAATGTGCACATTACGAGTAATTTAGACAGGCAGCGCCTAAGTCACGCAAGGTAAATTTGTTACTGGCAATTATCCATGATTGAAGTCTCTCGGTGAATTTTTCTCCTTTTTTTCTTACTGAGAGACCGCTTATTCGCGTCCTTAGGTGATTTTCTGTTATTTGCAGCAATTATTGTATATCACGATCTCTCCTCTTTTTACATTTCAGGGAATAAAGTCTTTGGATTTTTGATTCTTGAGTGAGGAAACAGGACAGCTTCGCTACGCCTCTGGCACTAGACTGTTGAAAACGATAAATAACCAGACGAATAATTATAATTATTTCCGATTTGAAACATGTACTGGTTAGCGGTTTGGTCATGATGGAAGTACCAAAGTTCAGAAGTCCAAAAAAAATTTAAATAGAATAAAAGTGATTGCATAAAAATAGTAATCAAACTGTAGCAAAGGAAAAAAGCCTCACTCCTCCATGCATCTTATCAAACAATTAACTGCTGACCTTTGTATATAGCAACACAATATAACATTTTGTTTTTATTTCAATTCAATACCGACATCTAACGCAACCGAAACATTCATATTCCATTCGCCTCATTATGAACTTTAATGAATAATTTCACAATTTCTGTCTGGGGCTGGCTGGTGAGCATTCACCGCAATCATTTTTAAAATGTTTATTTTGTGATGGCTTTCGGCTGCAGCGGGATTGTCGATTATTTTAATTAAATGTTTGATTGGTGTAACAAAATTTTTTGGAAAAGGATTATTTGAATTTCAGGGTGGAGCTGTAACATTTTTATTTTGCTACTATGATAAAAGACTCAAAGCTCTCTTATTTTCATCAATACCTACTGTAGGTATATTTGTTGATCAAATGAGGCTTGTTTTGTTGGATCTGCAATTCATTCCAGATCAATTAGACTTTTTGTCACCTGCAAAGATTCATTAATGAAATTACTACGATTTATCATGCGTCGAAAAATTTAAAGTTGGTAGATAGGTACCTATAAGCATTAACACAATTTGAACGTCTTTAATTTTTATTCAACAGTATTGTCCGGTTACTTCAACAAAATGCCAATATCATGCGGCTGCTTCAAATCGTTTTATCACGCTTATTCACAACTTGGCACCACATGTTTCATTTCTGCATAGGCATTTAAAAAAAAAAAAAAACAATATGATGTTATATGATAGCGGAATTACTCACTGTTTAACGTCACTGAGTTACCGACACATTTACGTCTCATGGCCCACCTTGCCTCTGAAAAGACGTTAGTCATAGTACTTTCGATGTCTGACTATTAGGATATGGATAAGAAAAAAACAAGTCGGTCTATTGGAATTGTCGATGATTCGCAGGTGTTTTTCACTTCTTCAGGACATCAAAGTTGTTCTTTGATGGGCACATAATAATTTGCAACATAGAGCCATACAAAGCTACTTACATCTTTAAATTTGTGATTGATTTTCCTAGTTATATAGGTATAGCCAATAGAAGGCTTGTTCGAATATTCCTCCGTGAGTTGAAAGATGACACTATTGACCGAAGCTAACGTAATCTTCCATTTGGAGTAGGCAATAGAACTGATCACGTGGGGCCGATCATCTTTTTGCTCGCGGGGGATCAACCGAACTCGCCTAGAGTTGGAATTTTCATGGTGGAAATCTATTCCTAATAGAAGACAAAGTAAGTTGGTATAACTTGTATTTTCCACAAATTAGAAATTTGGGAAAAATACAAGTTATAACAAATTACTTTGTGTTACATTAGAAATGGATTTCCATTAGGTAAATGACAACTCTATTCAAAAGTTCACTTCCAGTTATCCCACAAACCAAACTCACTTCTATTCTCTGTTCGTTGTTCTGACTTTTCTCATTGGTTTCTGTGTTTTTTTTTTACCTCAGATTTTAGATCAGATATAAATTATTGATGTACCTACATGCAGTTTCTTTCCCATGACTCGTTTGTTTTTTGTTTAGTACACAGGTACTATACATATTACGTACCTACTCTTGCTTGTGCTTTCTTTATGTTTCTTTGTCTTCTATTTCATTTGAACTTAGGTACTGTTGGTATTTCTTCCATTTGTCTGCTATATGTGTTTCTGATTTCTTCATCCCATAAGTACCAATAAGGTTTTTGTGTCCTTTCAAAGTATGCACTGTGAATACTTTCTTTGACATATTCGTAATGCATTTTGAATTTGTGGAAGTTAAGACTGCAATGCAATCTTATTGACATGTATAATTTCATGGTTTGCTTTTTTTAGGTTCTACTTTTTTGGATCAATCTTGACCTCTTGCTCTCACATACTGAATTTTTTTGTTTCATCTCTGGTTTACAAAAATGCGGCAATAATCAATTTATGTTGTCTGGTATTGTTTTTTCACGTGTATTCATGTATTTTTTCTACTGAAAGTTCATTAGAATGTTTAGATTATTTTGATGGCTCTCCCAGTAATATTATTTCACTTGACTTTCCTACTTGTATGATTTGATCACTGAGTTGTTGATAAAATGCATCTTTTATACAGGGTGTTTGGTACATCAATAGGAAGTTTTCAATGAGTGATAGTTGGGGTCATTTGGGAGTTGTTTGACCACATTTATCCTTATGCAAAATTTCGTCGTTTTTGAGGTATCAACATTTTTAGATATTTTTGAATTTTTCCCAAAGCATATTGTTTTTTTATGGTAATAAACACTTTGGCCTTTCTCAATTTTTTTTCCAAAAATATAGAAAGAAAACCCAAATGATTGATAAAAAAATATGTAGCCCAAGTTATGTGTTAAAATACATGGTTCAAAATATTTAAAAATGGCAATATCTCAAAAAACGGTGAAACTTTTCATTAGGATAAATATGGTCAAACAGCTTCCAAATGACCCCAACTATCACTCATTGAAAACTTCCTATTGATGTACCAAACACCCTGTATAAAAGATGCATTTTATCAACAACTCAGTAATCAAATCATACAAGTAGGAAAGTCACTCATTGAAATATTCCTATCGATATACCAAACACCCTGTATAGTATTTATGGGTTCATCGACGTTCACTTCATACTTATATTTCCAAAATTATTATTTTTCTTCAACATACATAAATTCAATTTTACTATTGCTTCGTTTACTCCTTCCCACGATGTAACCTGAACATTTTCTATGTAAAATGTTACTTGAGACTCTGATTTTCAATCCTGTTCCGAGGATATTGATTGGGTTTTTAACACAAACTACTGTTTTTCCGAGTAACAGGGGGCTGGCTCAAGGTCCCAGTCCGGTGGTCAAGGTTGTCTTCATGTAGCCTTTGATGATATGAAATGATATATTTATTATTCTTAGCCCAATTTTAACACGTGAAAATATGGCCCATTTTGAACAAAAAAAGTTTATACAACATGGGGTCCAAACTCAACCATTTGATGAATATTTTGAAGATAAAGAAAATTTTAATCATTATGAGATGTAAAAAAATTTACTTCATTCAATTATTAAGTAATTATGCATTTTTAGTCAACAACAATAACAAAAAATGGAAAAAACAACATAAAAATTTCACTTGTAAATCGGTATCTAAACATCTAGCAACATAGCACAATAAAGAATAGGTGGTTGAACGTTGAACCTTGATTGAACTGAATAAATTGATTCTTAATTTGTCTGGTCTAGTTGGAAAACGCGCGTAATTCAAATTCATTTTTTTTGAGAATAAGATGTTTACAAACGTCGAATACTTGTTTAGGTTGCAACGTTGCAAAATGCTCATTTAGCCGCCAGAATTACCAGGGAAAGATTTCCTAAAAGAAAAGCACCCTCCTGATGAAAGAACATTGCGCCCGTTTTACAAAGATTGCGTGATACAGGAAGTGTGAGTGTCCAAAATCTACGTGTTGATTTTAGTGTTTTGAGAACCTTTTTGGGTCCTATGACTGAACGTTTACGTTATCCGTAACGTACATGTTAGGCCGAGTTTTAACAGTAACGATGCAAGTTCGTATGATGGAAAGTTTTTCATAACAGATTACTGTTATTTCCCACCTGTTATGTTCTAATTTAACATATCTCCTCAACAGCCCCGAATAACATGCCGTTAAGTGCTTAACGTTCATGTTACCAATGTTTTTTTATTTGTTTGGTGATCCTATTTTGAATGACAGGGTAATTAATTTACATAATACAAGAAGAGAATCAATTATCAAACTAGGAGGTACCTATAGGTTATAAGAGTCATTGCTATTTTATGTTAATCATAATTATGAGGTACAAAACTTTAATATTAATTCACTATTTGAGGACTGAATTGGACACTCAAAGAAGGCATACCAGAGGTCAATTGAAACTCCTGATAAGGTTTTATTACTAAATATACTAGACTTCCAAAAGTTCTAAAAGAATCGGTGCAGTTTATAATTGCAAAAATAAGGCAATATTCCTCAAAGACCAAGGATTTCATCCATTCCAGTTGAACTGAAGGTCTAAATTCTAAAAGTTTATTCTGAATTCTTAGTAGGTAGTTGGAGCTGTTTTTCATTTTATATAAGGCAATGGTTTTAGTAGTGCTTTTATTTTCGTGTACAAATGATGTCCACTCATCAGAGGGGTTTTCTTGCGTCTCGAAGTTTTGAAAAATTTTTCAAAACTAGTTTGAAACAGTTTCCCAATGACCTCATAACTTCTCGGCGCGAGAAAATGGTTCAAAAATATGGATTGGATTGTATTTCGGAACAGTTTGAACCAATTTTTTGTGACGTCATGGGTTTATGGCGAGAATATACACTATTTCAAACCTGTTTTGAACCAGTTTCAAAAAAGTGAACGCGAGAAAACACCCAGGGCATTAATATGATTTGGAAATGTCCCCACACTGTTTTACAGTTATTTTAGATAATCTTTTCGCCCCAATAAATTGAATAAAATGTAAAATGAGCTGCAAAAAAATGTAATTTAATTGTTTGTTATTGTTATTTCAAGAAAAACGTCACTTTTGAAACCAAAGTGAAGCTAGGTACAAATACTTTCTTCCATTCCTAACAGCCAGCTTAACATTTTCTGTTATCGATTTCGTCAATCATACCGATATAACATCCACTGTTATTTTATATGTTATCTATTCCCTGTTAGCATAACATAACAGGTTTATGTTAATTTTAACGTAAACGTTCAATCATAGGACCCAATACCTGTACAATGTTGTCACGTTGTTAACATTTTTCTAAATTTAAATTTTGCGATAACTCTGAAAATACTAACAAATGACCCTTGGTTAATAGGACAGTTTTAGCTTGAAATGGGCCATATTATCTCATATTAAAATATTTGTACTCATACCTGATACGCCCTGTAAAAAATGACAATAGGTTTCTAACTCCACACAACAGAATCTACCTTGTTCTTAAATTCTATTCAAGTACAATTATTGCCTAATTTTACCTATAAATTTTTTCACGGATGTTGCGTTTTTAATCTTCGTAAGTAATGCAATAAAAGGTCTAATATGCCATCACTAAAAAGACACTTCTGCATATGAAATGTTTTGGCGAATCCTATGGCACGTGATCTTACATTATATGAATGCTTCTTAGACCTTGGAACTAAATATTCTTGCAAATATTCGGGGAATAATCGATTTTTTGTTTTAAAAATAAATAACATATGGGATATCTCTAGCCTAGCTGAAAGCCATCTGAATTACTTTTGCGTTAGATAATCAATGGGAGCATAACGTGTACAGAATAATAAAGTCCACTTAGCTTTATTTTGTGGCAACGAGAGTCTGAATATCGTTTTTTTTTACATTATATTAACAATGGAAACCGGTAATTAAAATGAATATACTTATATAATTTTATTATATACAATAGGAAGACCACTTCGCTGGCTAAGATTTTCTGCTATTCTCCTTAATACATGTGACGAAAAATTAGGCTGAAACTCAAAACTATTCCTAGATAGTTCATATTAGATATATTCTAGGTGCTTCATTTGATATAATTCTCACTCAAAGCTCCTCTTCCAGGTTGGAAACTTTTGTGAAAGCAAGTAGGCTGGATGGTTCTGTGGATGGCATTTCTTCCCGTCCAGCATCCGAAGCAGGCTATTCGTAGGTAGGTATGTTTACGATCACCTCGCACTCTGTAAGAAGGTAATCTAGGGTTTCCTTCCTTTATATAAGAGCTTTTGATCTTCCTTGGTGAAGGGGCCCGGGAAACATCTTTGATTGCCGTAACCCCGGAAGTTGTTCCCATAGACTCTGATCCATTCGATCCGCTCTTCCTTTTCGAACGCTTCCGTATAGGTGTGACACAGCAAGGCTCTGGTCCTGGAGGCGGAGTTTTTGCTTCCAATTTCGATCCCTGCGTGTCCCGGTATCCACATCCACTGGAGGAGGGATAGTTTATTATTTTTGACCAATTTGTTTAGCTTGTCCAGGCATTCCCTGGAGCTGATTATTGTTGAGCTCAGCGCTTCAATGGATGCTTGATTGTCTGAGAATATGACGATCTGTCTCTTTTTTTAATTTCTGTCAAGAATGAACTCAGCACATCTACTTATAGCGCTTATTTCCGCGTGGAATACTTTTTTTTGCTATTGCTTTGGAGAACTTGATTCCAGGTCCAAGTACTCCGGCTCCGGTTCCTTGTTCAGTTCTTGACCCATCAGTATACCATTTTATGACGATATGCTCTCCTTCCAAGCTAACCTCCCTTGTCAACTCCCACCCTCGTGATTAAAGTTATTGCCCGTCTAGCAGCCCCCTCCATTACGATGTAAAGACTGAAGAGGTGCGAGACTTGATGGCTGCTGTAGGACAAGGGATGATCCTTAGATCCCATGTACACCGTATTCCGATCCTTTTCCAATGGATTTTTATTCATAAATATCGATCGGTATACGCGGCATACGTTAGAGTATCATTCCAAAGCTCGTTTCATTTTTTAACAATAACCAATTAACTTCTCCAGGGCAAGATCCGTGGTTACCCACTAATTTTGCTTGTACGTTGATGAGCATATGCATCATTACCAAGACCTCAGATGGCATACGTTATAGTATCGTTACACTTTTTGGCAGTGGACCTATGGTTCAATAGCTTAAGCAAAAAACTAAAAAGGGCCCGAAACACTGCCCTGTGTTACCCCGGTCTCACTATTATCAGTCGAATTTGAGGACACATAGGACTGGTCTCTCCCGGCAATCCGCAAACTAATTCAGTGCACTCTGTTCGTGATTCGCCATTTAGGACCCATATAATGCAATCTGCAGTGTCGACTGAATTATTTTTTTTCCAAAATCTCTATTCACGAAAATAATAATTTGTTTGTTTACCTCTAGAAACTGTCGTAATTGTAAACACAACACAGTTTCCAGAATCTTGTCTGTTGCCAATAACAAATTACCTAATGGATCGATATTCGGCTGGTTTATTTGGTCTTGCAAGAGAGATAGGCACTAGAACACTGGTTTTAATTGCCTTTGGTACTTTTCCTGCTTTAAGGGATTGATTTAGTCTTTAGTCGTCGGGTAAAGTTAAAGATATCCAAGTACACAAAAAAAACAACAGGAAATTCGTAGTTATATGTTCTCCATATATCGATGCTGGCCCATCGAAGTTGTGTCAAAGGCAGTAGAAAATAGCTATTACATACCTTGCTTTTTCTCCCATGGTATGTAAGTAGTTATTATTGATGATCTGGCAAGAGCTTGAGGTAGTATTTATTATTATATTATATTTCCCGCACCCACCTACCATTGTGAGCTAGATCCAATAAAGGTTTTATGGGCACAAGGGATTATGGTGGTTATGTTGCTAGGAACAACAAAATTTTTCAGACCGAAGATGTATTGTTCGTCGATTTTTAACTGATACTTGCGGTATGAGGAGCGAGGGGGTGTTTCATATGGCAAAAACAGGTGTGACGTCAGGTAAGCATTGGCGTTCTAATGTAGGGAACCACCAGCTCACATTCCGTCCGAGTATCAGATTAAAATCGACGGACAATACGACAACCCTTGGTAGATTAATTGGCGAATATAACTGTGAAAAACTGGAAAAACGCATGTTATAGTAGAGGATAAAAAAAATGTGATATCTTGACGATGTAATCGACGATTCTTTTGAGGGTGTTCTGTCGATTTTTAGTAGGATCATTAAGAAAAAAATACAAAAACTATTCAGAAACGTAGAGTTTGTTGACACTTTGTAGCTTTTCATCTGGCTGAAGGATGTTTTGGACTATCTTGCTCTGAAAAAAGAGCAGTTGTGCTCTAGAAAAGGCTTTTTATGTACCTGTGTACTGAATGCCGAAACGCTTTTAAATTGGCACATATGGTAATAAAAAAAATTGAGGAGCTGCAAGAGGAGGTACCTACTTGATCAAACTGGAAAAATAGATATATAGAGGAGTTTGAAACGTCTCCATCTTCAAATACAGAGCAAAGCTATCTGAAGCCCATGAGCGTCATATTCGATCCAGAAATCTCATGGTGTTTGATGTTCCGGAGCTAGCCAATTCTGGACAAGATAAAGCACGATACCTCCATTCTCCACAATATTTTTTAGAGGCTAGGATATGAAAATGATGTTGAAGCGATAGACAAGGGTATTCGAGTTGGTCAAAGGGTGAAGGGTGAAAAAAGACCTATAAACATTATCTGCAACAACTCAATTATGCAGAAAGCACTACGTTCAAAGAAAAAACTCCAAGCTGAGTCATGTCGCTATAGAATAAGAATAGCTAATGACTCAACAAAGATGCAGCAATACCAATATAAAGCTGCAAAACAAGAATTTATCCGCAGAAATCAGGAGGGTGAGAACCTTGTAATAAGGTACCTAAATGCATCTGTTTCATCTGTTGCTGAAAGGATAATGAATTCTAAAACAGCTATTAATTGCGAAAGTTTTCCTCTTATACCTTCTAACTCACTCACATACCAACGATAACCGCCAAAGGTTGCTGTTGGTCTTCAGAACTAACAACCTAAAATTGATGAGAGACTTGAGCGACAAGGTAGAAATGAAACAGGTCTTGGTAGGTCAGTTGGCAGAACGTTGCACTGGAAATGCGAGGGTCCGGGGTTCAAATCCTAGTCGAGGCAGGAAAATTTTTCATCAATTTTAATTGAAACGTCTGCATGCCAAGAAAATCTAACACACTGTAAATTATATAACAGACGAAGAAACTTACAAAAAAAAATTACATTATAGCTGTCATTGTGAAGCACTGGAAAATGTATAACATAGGTATCCATCTCAGTATATTTACTCAGGTTGAATACCCTGGCACTTCAGCTGTACAGCTCGCTCAATCGTTGGGTTTTCTTCACTTATTTCGAAAATTGGATATACCCAACAGTAGACATGTGTTTTTGGACCAAATGTTCACAAGTGAAGTGACTGAACTGTATTTGCTAGAGATCCTATTTTTGATAATAGTCTTCTCTTCATCATTTTAATTATGAATATGTTTTAAGTAATATTCACAGGAAATATGTAAGTGACGGTCTCTGCTATCAGGATTTTTACTATGATGTTAAAAATACTAACTGCCTGGCTTTTTTTAGCAAGTAATAACTGGGAGGAAAGTCTGGCACATCAGGATGTAAATAAGGCACTAGAATATTTTTATGAGGTTTTAGCATATAGCAATATCATTATTTGTGCCTTTAAAAAGATACAGGACCAGTACGTTTCCGAAATGGTTTCCACCCGAACTACGACAAATTACTGTTGAAAAAAAAAAGAGCGCACACAAACTTTGCATCCAATCAGAATCTCAGGTTGATTATAGGGACTTTTCAAGATTACGCTCGGAATGTACGAGAATATACGTGAGATATGTTGGTCTCAATATTTAGCTTGGATCGATAATTAATTCAAATCCTAAACCTAAGTATTTTTGGAATTATGTCAGAGATCTTAAAGTAAATCATTCGGCCGAGGAAGTGCTTCATGAATTATAGTGAGCAGTTGGCTGATAATGGCGGACATTGTAGATTTGTTTAAAAGGTACTTCGAAACTGTCTATACGCCAGACAAATATTGTAAATTCATTGGAACTAGCCACACCCTCTAATATGTCAGACAATTTTAATTTCAACCCTATTTCTAATACAATAAGATAGTTGAACTTCCCGATAAAATTACCTTGGGTCTTGACGGGATTCCAATTTGGTTTTTAAGTATTGTTTATGCACTCTTGTAATCTTAGTAGGTATGTGTTATTCAACAAATCATTGTATTCGTCAACCTTTCCAGTCCTTTGGAAAGATAGTTTTATTTTTCCTATTTTAAAGAGCGGTGACAGGCACACTGTAACTAATTACAGGAGTGTATACATACAACCATCGATTCCCAAGTTTTTTGACAGTCTCGTCAGTGATTAGTTACAATCTATATGTGTTCCAGGTTAATTAATTGAAATCAGTGTGCTGGTTGTTGAACAGTAAACATTCTAATCACATCATCACATCTCATAATAAAATAACTAAAGCCTTGAAAGAGTTTAGGCAAGAAGATGCAATATATACTGGTGAGTGGATCACTATACTTTTCTCAATAGATTACATGATATGGGCTGGGCTTCAGTGCGGCGACTGTTAGTTGGACAAGTTTTTCGTCTGATCATAAGCAAAAGGTGAAAATAGGGTCTTTTCAGTTTGATGCAATTCTGGTTACGTCAGGCGTTTCTCAAAGAGGGCATTGCTCTCCATTATTTTTTGATTTGTTTGTTGATTCCATTTTTGATCGCTTTCAGAACAGTGACGGTCTTGCTTTTGCTGACGATTTCAAGGCTTTCAGAATAATTGACGACTTGCCCGATCAACGGCTCCTGCAGGAGGACCTGGACAGGTTGAAAGATTGGGCAGTACAAACAAATTGTTTCTTAATATTTCAAAATGTTGTCAAATTAGTTTTTATGAGGGAAAAAGAAAATATCATACTTCTTATTCATTCAATGGGGAAGATTTAAAATACGTAAAAAAAAATCAAAGACTTGGAGGTTATTTTTGATGAAGGCCTAACTTTGGTTGATCACGTCGAAACTAGAGTACGGTGCAGTTATTTGGTCTCCAGACCATGCAGTTCACGGTTATACAGTGAAGAAGGTTTAGCTTAGGTTTCTTCGTTTCTATGCATTTAAACTAGGAATGGTGATCGAAAATCACAATTATATTAGGCTAGAGAATCATCTTAACCTGCGGACTTTATCTAGTCCAATCAAATGGTACTTTTTTGGTAACATGAATGAGGTAGGTTTTTCAACGGAATTATATGTTTTTTTTTTCTGCCTCGTAGCAGAACCGGCTCAGACGCGAAAAACCCCGAAATTTTCGGATTTTTTCCGATTTTCTGGTCATATCTTGCAAACGACGCATTGTACGGAAAATCTCACAGTATTCAAAGTTAAAAATCATGAAATTCTGCGTCGAAGGACTTACCTAACTTTATTACTGTTAAATTTATAAGCCCGCCATCGTCAGTCAGAAAAAGCCAATTTTAATGAACTTACTTGAAAACTGCAATAAACTCACTTTTAGACGACAGTGATTTCAAAGCAACCACTCTAAGTAAAAAAAATATTTGAAGATGTTTTCAACCAAATATTGAGTTCATTGAGCACCAAAATTTTAAATTTGTATCGATATATACACATATACTGATCATTTCTTCATTTTCCCTCTAAACGTTTATTGGACAAAATGAAGGGGTCCAATAATAAAAAGTCTGTGCCTGTAAATATAAACCCCCCTACTTCTCAAACCCCACTTGTCAACCCTAAATTACTTCTTCCTCCATTTTTTGTAAGTCTGACTTGAGGATTTATAAGTATTATGTATGTAGATGTAATAGGAAGTAATCAAATTAAAAAGTTCTTTCTTGTCCAGAAAAAATTTTTCATTGACGAAGCATATCAACTTAAATAATAAAACAATAAAACTTAATATCTATCAGAACAAGTTAAAATTTTACCTAAGTTAAAAATAATATGTTCACAAAGTGTCTCCAAACAATTCTTCAATATTATAGTAGGCTTTAATCAAGAGTAACTCGCTTACCCCCTTTCCGTATGATGGACGTGAAAACTTAGCGCTACATAGTAGGAAATTGAAAGTTTTTTTAGAAAAATAAACAAAAGACTTCTTCACCAAGGTGCTTCTGGGAATTGGCAGTGGAATATTATTAGCTTGCCTAGTTGAATAGTGCCTTGCCGAAGAAAGTTGGTCATAGTATTAAATATAAACCAGGTAAACACTTTCGAGTACATAAGCATGGCACAATCAAAAGCTCGCAGCTCCAAAAATCAGTACCCATTTACACAAAAAAAATATTTACTCATTTATTACATTTAGATTAACAAGATGAGAGAATATATATAATATACATAGTATGTACGTATATTGTAGGGAAAATCATGGGAAGTCCGCTGAAGAAAAAGAGCTAGTAAGTTGTAGTATAGTGTGGAAATACGCTTTATGGAGAATACATGATAGCAATGTTCATTTCATTATACTCTCCTTCGTAAGTAAGTTTATTGCAGTTTTCACAAAAGTTCATTAAAATTGGCTTTTTCGACTGACGATGGCGAGCTTATAAATTCAGCAGTAACAAGGTTAGGAAAGTTATTCGACGCAGAATTTTATGCTTTTCAACTTTGAATACCGTGACATTTTTCGTACGATGCGTCGTTTGCAAGATATTATCAGAAAACCGGAAAAAGTCCGAAAATTTCGAGGTTTTTCGCGTTTTTTCACCTGAGCCGGTACTGCTATAAGGCAGCAAACATCAGATTCGTCTTCAGCACCCCAAAAAACACATAATTCCGTTGAAAAATCTTCTACCACATTCATGCTACGAAACAGGCACTTTTGAACACCGATCAGACTAATCGGATCGAAGAGATTTTGCTGTGTTTACTTTTCTGTATGGTATAATAAACAGTGCAATAATTGATTGTTCTGATTTCTTAAGTAAAGTAAATGTTGAAATAGTTACTAGAAATAGAAGACACAATGTCAGTTCCTTTTGTATTCCTTTCCACCGTACAAATTATGGTTTTAATATACGCCTATGCTATGGATAGATTCTCTAGAGTTATTAATGATCATCACATTGAAATATTTGGTATAACTTTGAGAGAATTTAAAAAGTACCTAATTTGATGGTATCACTTTTTAGGTTTTGGTTTTGGTTTTGCCATTATTAAGGGTTGCTTTAGTTAGTTTGGATGATTTTTATGACTAATCTATATTCATAACTTTATATTTTCTCAATTGTAAAACTGTTAATGGGGGTTTCCCTTACATAAATAAATGAAATGAAATAAAATTATGTTGGCAATGCAATGTAAAATTGTCAATGCTTTCAAATTTTTTACGTGAAAAGACTTGTGTTGCCAACATAGTTACTAACTAAATTTTTGACTTGAGGAATTATATATAAATTTGGGACATTGTATTTTGTAAATTTCTTTGAAATAATAGTTTGACGTGACTTTGCCAGCCTATGCCAGTGCCTGTCCCTTCTTGCATAATTTCTAGTAGGTAATGTGAATTGGAGAATCCAGAATACCGGCTCAATTTGTCGTAAAAACTGTATGTTCTCGTCAGAAGGAACATTTGTATTTCTGTTCGTTTATTCTGTTGCTAGTTTGCAAGTTATTAGCCCCTCATCTTTTTTCTCCTATAACTTTGGTATCGGAACGGCACAGTTCAAAATATCATCGGCACACTTCGGGCACAGTAGGTGGTACCTAACAATTTTGTTAGAAAATTCGAATGTGGGTGGGCTAACTTTGACGGAGCCCAAAATTAAAGCAATCATTACCTATTTTTTTTTTTTGCCAAACTTGCACCCCGAATTTGCTTTGTTAATTTCCGAAATTACTTAAACAAAATACATATAGGCACTAGTGTGCATGTAGCACTGTTACAATTCCAGTTAGGGCAGTTAGCTAGAAATTTGACATGATAGATTCACTTATTGGAGAACGTTATCGGCTGACCATATAGTGTGAATCGGCGGCAGTTTTAACATTTCCGGTCAGTGAAGTGATGAGACTACAATTATTGACAGCAATCAATTTCAAGTGAAAACTACATAAAAATCATGACACCCGCCCACCGTGCAATATTGGTTATCCTGGTAAATGAACATCTCGCTTTTCTTACTGGACTGTGTCTTGTCTCGAAAATCTTCGAGCCCTTTTGCCCTCTCGGTCTCCGAGATTAAAAACGCGTCTGCCGAGCAGCGGGACTGACGCGAAAAAAAAAAAAAACTTTTGCCGATGCGACAGACTAAACATTAATAAAAAGAAACAGTACAGTCTGGTCCGGCTTGAACCGGGGCGACCGGTCACAATTTGACAACGTCGCCGCAACGTTCGGCTGTGGCATGCGTGCATCTCTCAGGGTCGCCCGTGTTATCACAGACAGCCCTGACGCGTCGGGCGGTGGGATGACAAGAGGGGCGGCGGGGAAAGGCGGCGAATTTCAACTGTCTAGACGATCGCGGCACTACACTTGACAGCGCTAGTCTCGGCTTTCGGCTCCGGCTCCGAGTAGTCCGAGTCGAGTCCGCATATTGCGATCTACTTCGCTGTTGTAACGACGCGTTCCCGTTCTTACCAGCTCGAGCTCTCTCTTTCGTGTTTTCATACGACTCCGAGAATTATTATTGTTGAGAAACTTTTGGTCCGGAATAGTTTTTGTTGTTTTTTTTTTTTTTTAATCTACGCACAGATGACAGTGAAACAAGTGACTTTGGTCTCTTGTCAAACGAAAGACTGTTGCGGCTGTTTGAACATCAAAGACTTGGAGAAAAATATATTGAAGAAGGCGTTTAAAAAATGTTTTGGCGTGATGCGGCAAAAGGTGCATGTTAACAAAAAGGTAGGTACATGTCCGATAATTTTAAATTAAGTACCCTAAACCATAGAAATTTCGCCCTTGTGATTCTGTGATAAGCGTGGGTGATAGTTTTCAATGTTGGCTGTAATCATATGTTTGCAGCTGATATTAGCTCGTGATTTAATTCTCCGTTTTATGAAGTAAGTGCCTAATAAGTATATAAAAAAATGTAGATGAAGCATACCTAAAATACCGGATAACACAGGAATAGGCCTATAACTTTTTCATTTATTAAGTTCGAAATTTTATTTCCATCCTCACCGAAAAAATCCAGAGGAATTAGGTCTGGAAACCTTGCTGACCATCTCAGAGGTCCAATGGTAGATATAACATTTTTGCCAAAAGCTTCTTGTAGATGTTGCGAAACATCATTCAAAGTAAATCGAACAAGGTAACTGAAGGTAAAGATTGTCTAAATCATTCTGAACCTGATTTATAAGAAATTATTGCAAGGACCTCTAACTCCTAAAAATTCGATTTTCCAAAATCTCTAACTAAATGTTATAATCGCATAAATCTCTCCTGGAACCGGCAGGTCTAACAAGTCTTCGATTATTTTGAGACCAATATCGTGAATTCTTCCGGTTGAAGATTGCATACCAAGTGCAATGCTGTATTCTTCTTGCCTCGTTGACGTCATAAAATGTTGATGGAAATTTTATTTAGAGGATCTGTAATAGATGATTTTTCAAAATTCTTCTTACCGTTTCTCTCGATACATCGACTTCTTGCAGTATTTTTCTGAGAGAAGCACATTTGAATAGCCAAGGACATTTCAATATTCCGATTAATAATAAAGCGATTTTTGAGGATCAGCATTTCTATCTTGATATCTTCGCATTTGACTTTCAACTTTTTTGAAATAAGTATTCGATGGTATCGAATAGCGTACAATTTACGTGCCTGTCGCCTGTTTTTCCTGCACTCAAAGAAGATAAGGAGCATATCAATTTGTAGAGCATATCAATGTGTGTATTTTATTAAATGAAACAATTAGACAAAAAGATGTTTTTTTCTAAAGTCAAATGCATGACTACTTTTCACTGTTCAACTATCACAAATTGGTTACAAATTTTTCTGATAATTAGAACATCCCTCGGAACATCCAACTAAATCAATTAACAATTAACACCGCCGACATTTTTTTTTTCTAAAAATTAATTTTCGTGAAAAACCTTTTAAAAAATGGTCCTATAATACATAAAATGATCTGCAAAGACCAAAAAATACCGAGTGTCCCATTCCAAAACCAAAAAGTATGGCCAATTCCCGTTAAACCGGAAGTGACTTATAACGCAATTCATTTTCAAAAAAAGTTGCCTCAGTTAGGCTCCCCAAATTACCATTCCTTGTGTTACTCGGTACATATTTATGTATTGCTTCGATTTCTGCTCAGTCTGCGATCAGTGATCAGTACCTATGTTGTACATCAAAAATAAACTGGAATACTTAAATTTTCATCTGCGGTTGAACAAGGTTTCTTTTTGGTACTCAGTACTTTCTCTTCGTACATAAGTATCCTTAATGTTCAGAGAAAAACCACTTTTGAAAAATCTGTTGCAGATTTTTGTTAAATTACGACTTGAAAGTAGGTACTTAATAATAATAAAAGCAAAAGCAATGACAATAAAAAGATGAACATGATTTCTACACACTAATTCTTGATGCAGCAGAAAGTTTTCTTAGCTGATCGCTGCTAACTTTGAAAATATCCAGATTTGCACTGCTTATCAGCACCTCGTTGCACACTGAAAGCATATTGCTTATTGGTGAATGACTAGATTTATCAACATAAAATGGTTCCTTATTTGATATTCTTGAATGTATTTTTGGCACACTCAAACTAATATAGTTAGTAAGATCAGCTCTTGTATTTTAAATTGTTTAAAATATTGTAAATGAAACTGACAGCCTGTGTTTTCCTTTGAGTAGATAGGCTTACCATATTGAAATTATCAAGCATGGATCTGTATGAGACCATGTATGAATAAACATTATTTTCTTTACTGTAAGAAACGTTTTTTAACTTTTTGTATTTCATTGGTGCTTACTGCAGTTATTGGATTCCAAATATTACTAGCATATTCCAAATGTGGTCTCACCAGAGAATTATACAAGATCATAATAGTTTCACTAAGCAATTTTTTTGTGTTACGTATAACAAAGCCTAGTGTTTTGTAGGCTTTATTAATAATACACAAGTAATGATTATTAAATCTGAAAGTATCCTGAAAAATAACGCCTAGGTCCTTAATTTCATTTTTTCTAACCAGTTTAACATCGCCCACAAAGTAATCTTCAACAAAACAATTAACCTTCCGAGTATATGTGACTACCAAGCACTTTTCACTGGCATTCTGTTATCTTAATCAAATTGCAAATCAGCACAATCCTTTGCACAAGAAACCGTTTTAAAAAGCTTAAAATCATCAGCATACAGCAAACTATAGGATGACATTAAGCATTCAGGCAGATCATTTATAAATATTATAAAAAGCAGGGGACCCAAGTTGCTTTCTTAAATTGGGGAACTCCCGACGTAGAAACAAATTGACCAGAAAAAAGCATGTCCAACCCTGACAGCGTTGTGACAAATATGACCATAAAAAGATAGAGGCTTTAGAAGAGAGACCAAAATTAACCAACTTGTTCAGCAATATGCCGTGGTCTACCTTGTCAAAAGCTTTTGCACAGTCAGTGTATATAGCATCCAGTTGTTTCTTATTAGTGATGGCCTCAGACAGACATTCCGAGAAACAACATAGGTTGGTAACTGTAGATCTGTCCTCCAGTTGAAGTTGCGATATATTATTGTACAAAATTTTTTCAAATATCTTACTTAAACTATTCAGTAAGCTTAGGGCCGGTTTCTCAATAGCAGGTCACCCTCGGGTTAATCATAACTCCAGGGTGAACATAGCAATTGGACACGCTTACTCTGGAGTTAAAACCAACCCGAAGATGACTCGCTATTGAGAAACCGGCCCTTATTGGCCGGTAATTCCTAATGTAAAGAAAATTTTAGTAGTTTGTTGGAGCTTCCAAGATATTGAAAAATTCAATAAACATTTCACTATTTGACGCAACTTCTGCGAGATTCAATGCTTACAAAATTTTTTCAGCCACTTTCTCTTCTTCAACCATATGTATGGTTGTAGTAAAGTACTTAACCGCATCTATAAAATCTGCAATTATGTCTATTGCAGAAATCCTTGTTTTTGATTGCAGTGATCCGACTGTGAAAGTGTGTACGATTTCTACTTAAGTTTCAAATAACTATTACTGAACTAACTTATGCCACTGCTATTTACGAGTGATCTTATATGAAAATATAAGTACCTACAGGTTCTGAAACAATGAACTTAGAACTTCAAATTCTATTCTATTCCTAATATCACTTTGATTTTCACCTATATCAACATTAACAAATACAATCTACCGAATTTCCATTGATAAACTAATATCTCAAAAAGAGAAAAGATAACGAGATGTGGTTTATGGTTTGATCTGGAAGAATTAAGGTTTTTTATTACCAAACTCTGAAATTTCCTGGAATTTGGTTTTACACGAGAGGGGATTTCACTGGCCACGATGTATGTACAAATTTCGGTATAGTATTGCGGCAGTAATTTCTCAATAATAGCTCACAATGTCTTGCAATAGAAGCCAATAGTGCACAATACTTTGCAGTAATCTACAATAATTCTTAATGTTCCATGATATTCTTGCAATTGTCTGCAATACTCTCACAATAGTCAGCAATACTCTCACAATAGTCTACAATAGTTCAAAATATCATTACAATAATTTAAAATACTATCGCAATAGCTTGCAATGGGTTTGCAGTAGTTGTTCACTTTAATTTTTGCATTGGGACACAAATGCTCATGGCATGCCCATTCAACTATCTCTATACCAAAAGCTAGACAAATCAAATCAAGTAGGACAGAGAAGGCTTTAATGTTGAATATTACAATGCTAAGGTAACAGATATGAACAATGGAAACTTTTTAGAAATAAATTTAAAAAACAGGAAGTCAAAGACAGTAAGAAAGTCTATGTTGTTTATTTACTGAAAAAAAAAAACACAAAATTCTGATTTTCATACAATTGAGAATGAATTCGAAAATGAACGTTTCAGTAAAGACTCTAATGTAGAAGTAATAAATCATGAAGGAAGAAGATTATATAGTCAACCTGAATATTACTATGCAGTATATTATGTTATGCATACAAACAACAAGAAAAGCAAAGCAAAGTTTCTAAGATTGAACGCCAGTTTAGATGGTCTGAAAGAAATGAAATCGATGATCTCATCCATCTGATTCATCCATCATAAAAATTATATGAAAGAAAAATATAAAAGTTTGAAGAAATAGCGAATACCCTTGGGAATACCTATGTGTGTACTGCAATAACTTGCATTAAGTTCACAATAATCACAATGGTTTGCAAGACCTAGAAACATTTGGCAATAGGTTGCAATAGTCCACAATACTCTCACAATACTCTGCAATATCTCAGTATTGCACGATATATGTACAAAAAACTTTAGTGAAATCCCCCTCGATTTTGCAATCATTTGATTTTTTTAAATAAAATTACTCCCTTATTCATGCAACACTCTGTAGATTTGGTCATTGTCAGAAAGCCTGTCTACAAGAATGTATACAATATTTCGGGCATTGTTTTACTTATGCATCTAGAAATTTTATTATGCAATTTGCTGTTTGTTGAAGAGGGTATTGCTCTATGGTATGAGGTACCATCGTAAAAAAATTCTATTCAATGTGTATTACACCATAATGAGTTATGACCCCTACAACTCACTAGTCATAACTCCATACCTGTACCAATACCTGCATTTTCTTCTTCAAACTTCAAACTCTGTCCATTGTTCCGTAAGTAATTTTCCAAAAGTGTTCATCAAATTCATAAATTGTTGATTTAATAATGTATTTCTAGATCTTTCTTGTGCCGTACCATCTCACCAATATGGCTCTCTCCTTAGTTTCGCAGCTTGTTAAATATTTGTTTTAATGGTCTCGTATATCTTCATCTGAGAACTCTTAACTCTTCTTAGGTAAGCACAATTGTGCCGAAAAAAAAACTGCGTCAGCAAAATGTAGTTTAATCTCCCGGACTATTCGCTTCTTTTGAAGTTATCAGGGTAATTATTTCTATTATAATTCTCTTTATAGTTTAAGAGCTACTCTACAACGAGAATTTTGTTATCTCATATTTTTTCGCCTCGTCCTCTACATTGTTGTGCTTTATGCTTCTTGATTATATGTACATAGTGGCCAATCTCCTCTCCTATGCTGTCTTTTTTCTCTTGTTGATACTGGCCAGAAAATGGTGGTCATTCCACATGTTGCTCCACGTTGGGATCTGCTATCCTGTACTCACAATTTCGTTTTTTGTTTAGTAAATTAGTAAATTATTATTATTATTATTAGAATTACGATAGCAGGCTTTCGAAACCGATGAGACTATTGTTACTTTAACAAAATTTTAAAAGGATATGTGAGATTTAGTTTATGCATCATAATGAATTATTCTTTCTGTGTATTCTTTCAATTCTCTGTCAACATGATTTTTAAAAATATTGGTGCTGAGACTGTATTTTGGCAGAGCAAATTCCAAGAATGCACTACACGGTTTACCATAAAGTTTTTCCTAGGTAGTTTTGATGATCTTTCCTTTTCAAGCTTCTTAGAATGGCCACGAAGATAAGGATTTGGACATGGATGGAAAATATTAATCAGATAACACTACCTAGTTATTTTGTAGGTTTCAATTAAATCGCCTCTGTGCCTTCTTTGTTCAAGGGACGTCAAATTGAATTTGAGTAATCTTTCCGGATATGGCAACTGCTTCAACTTTGGGGGAATTTTTGCCACTCTGCGCTGAATCTTCTCAAGAAGTTCTATATCCTTAATATAATATGGATTCCACGAAGTATAAGCATATTCTATTTTTGGCTCCCAGATCATTTTGTTCATTTATTGATGTCAAAGCAGAGTCATTAAGAATATAGTCTTTGTTAGGATTATTTGGGCCATTCCTTAGTACTGTGCATTTTGAAGAGTTCAATTTCATTCCACATGTTTTTGACCACTCTTCAATGTTCTTAAGATCAGTCTGAAGTAAATTCGCATCTATCAAAGGATTTGCATAGATTTTGCAATCATCCACTAACAATTAAACACTTGATTGGATTAGTTCCACCAAATCAAAAAGATACGCTGTGAACAGCACCAGATCGATCACCGCACCCTGCACGACACTACTGGTTACCCTATGGAGAGTGGAAAGGTCTCCATTAACTCTCACTCGAAAAAAATCTATCTTCTAGCAGATCCTTGATCAAGGCAAGCAACTCAACTCAAAAGTGATCTAGTTGTACTAATAACAGGTTATGATGTGGGACTTTGTCGAATACCTTTCCATAATCTAGATAAATAACATCTGTTGGTTTGGTAGGCCATTGTCATGGTTGTTTATCCAATCATTTAGACATTCCCAAAGATTGGTAGTGGTAGAACATTTTGGTAGAAATCCATGTTGGGCTGAAGGTATGAGATTGTTCTCTAGAAACTAGAAAATTATATTATATTAGTTCCTTAACTATAATTTTTTCCATACATTTCAGCGGCTTACAAGTGAGACTAATAAGACGATAATTTTCTGGTCTATGTTGTACAGTGGTGTGACAATGGAATATTTCCAAGGCGCTGGAATTTTTGTTTGAAGCATACATTCCTGCATCACCCCCGCAAGCAATGGCACTACAGTTCTGGAGAAAAACTGTTGGGATTTCATCAGGTCCTGGGCTTGAGTCTTTTTTCATATATTTCAGAGCTTGTTCTACTTTATCAGTTATAACTTGTATTTCTTCGAGAGACCTCTCCACTCTATTGTCATGTGGATAAGCTTAGTTGTAAAAGCTCTGTCAAATTGCTCTGCAAATTTCTCCGCCATAGCTACACCTTCAAACTGCTCAGATGCAGGATCTTTTAGGCGACGTTCCGTAAGTTAACCAAGATTCTTGGTTTTTCCGGTTCCCGTTCCGTAACCTAACCACTCCGGAAATCTGGTTAGGTTATGAAACGCGGTTCCACACATAAACCGTATTTTCAGGAACCAGACTGTCACCATAGACGAACCGCTCCATACCAATCGGTAACTTTGGTTAAGATACGGAACGCCGCCTTAAAGTTATGGTTGATGCTTTGGAATTCAAGTTTCGACTTATATAGGTACTTAAACAGTTTTTTTGGTGAATCCGCATTCGCGTGACCATTTTCATACTGTCTTCGGGCATCAAGCAACTTCTGCTTAGTTTTGTTAGTCTGTAACATGTAAGCTTGATAATTGTTTAGTGTTCCATTTGTTTTATAGTTATCCCATAATCTGCGTTTCTTATCTATTTTCCTGAATAAATAATGGTTTATCCCCGGTTTTTGTGGGTTAGTTTTTACTGGCTTCACTGGTATGTATTTCTCCATTGCTGCACATACTGGAAGTTCTTGAATTGTGGATCTACTCGTCTTGTTGGTTGGAGTCTGATGAAGTTATCTATTTCTTCATAATTGGTAGTTAGAACATTTCTTCTAGTTATTTTTTGTGTTTGTTTAGGTGGAATTTCTAAATGTGTTTTCGCCTTAATCACCACATGATCACTGCGGCCAATGGGAGGTTCTGTAGAAAGATCAGAAATGCTTTTGAGGTCAGAAGTGATATCTGATTATTCCTGTACCTTGTTGGAAAATTTACAATTTGATGCACATTTGTTTCAAGATACATGTCCATAAATTCCTGTGTTTTTTTGTCTGGATATGCAATTATATGGTTTTCCCCAATTTATGTTTGGGTAGTTGAAGTCTCTCACAATATAAATAGGGTGGTTCCGGGTGTAGTAGGCCTTTTTTTATAGTATTTGTCATAAGTGTATTGGCTTCCTCACTGGTCGTAGTACCTAGCTTATAAATGCATGCAAGGGATATTTTTATACTTCCTATTTAGACATCTAACCAAACTGTATCAGTCGGTAATTAGGTAATATAGTTTCTTTGTTCATTTTAATAGTGCTGCTAAGTCAATTTCCAAAAGTTTTCACTTATTTTGTATTGTTACCTCGGCAATTACTACATCCTTCTTGACCCTTTGTTTTATTTATTTTTTTTCAATGCATAATAATTGAACGCTAGACATATCAACCATAGTTCCGTCGACAACAATAATAATTGAAGATAAAACAAATAAAGTGCAAAGTCTACAAAAATACTCAATATTGCTATTATCAGACAATTTACTGATCTTCGTTCTGTTTGTAAACGGCTTATCAATAATTGTCTTCTGCTATTTTGATAGGTATCTGACCTATGTAAAATTCTTGAGGAATTTATTCGCGCTTTCCGTAAACTGAATCCAAAAACACCAGAATAAAATGCTAATTTATTCCTAGCATTTTTGTTTATATGCTGCGCCCAAGGAGTGAAGGACAAGTCAACAAAAGTCAAGGTAGCACAAGCGTGTGTGTAAATGCTATTTTAAAATTCGACTGTTTGTAGTTGAACTTTTGAATTTTACGACTAGATTTTGTTTGCCAATACTAATCATCTTCTGAATTTTACCTAGTGTGAAATCATGGCTTTGCATTTCTCAACTAAACTAAAAGAAATGCAAAAAGGTTAGATATGTAGTTATCAATGGAACGAGAAACTCCGAATTAATTTTTTGATGTTTCCAAATGTTTGATTGTGAATTCCTTATGTTCTATCGAATCCATTCAAATTATAGATTGTTTGAATGCTTCATAAACCAAAACAAGTAACATGAGTTATTAAGCTTCAAAGTTGAATAATGTTTTCCAAAACTTAATGAGGCTCAAATACTATAAATTGTAGATGTATTGATTCAGTTAAACTTTAAGGAGTTAAATCTGATAAGTATAGATTTATAGATATTAATGATGTAAAAGGTTGTTCTGATATTAATAGGTAATGTCAAGAAAAAAATAAACGTTGTCGAATAGCATAATAACTACCTTTGTAGAATTGATACAAACGAATCGTTTGCTTCTTTGGTGGGCAAGGAAGCTAATTTAAATGCATGGTAATTAATAAAAGCAAAATCATGCTTTTTTCAAGTAGTAAGATATATATGTTGAGCAAGACGAACACATCCTCGAGGCGTGATTATTATAATTAAATACCACAGCATACTTAATTTCATAGCTAAGCATATCGAAATGGTTTAATGTTTTACTGATTTAATGAACGAGAGATTTCCTTATGTTTTGACAACATTTAATCAACATCATTGAGGCAGTATCTTAATAATAATTATGTAGTTGAATTGTCCAAGAGTTGTTGGTTTTAAATGAGTAATAGGAGTAAATGAGATTATTATACATTACTTGAAAGAGCAATAAATCCTTTATTAAACTGGGTGAAATTGGTTTGGGTAGCTCGTACAATTTCCTAGATATTGGCTTTAAGGTTGAGGTTTAGTCGAAATACTGTCCAAAACTTTTAAACTGAACTTTAAGCCTATAGATATTCACTAATTTACAGGGTGATTTATGTAGACCGTGCATTAGCTTGCAGGTGGATTAGATGTTATTTCTACTAATCCACTTGCAAACTGGACAACCTTTAATGCACGGGCTACGTAAATCACGGTGTATTGTTTTGAAGCACCTAAGCGCTATATTTCATGCAAATTTTGTAGTAAAAATATTTGGAAGTTCAACTCGAGAAGGTAATTTTGGAAGTTTGCTTATGCTTACAATTTTCTTATTTTAACTGAGTATAACCCTCAAACTTCATGTTTAATATAAGAAAATCAGTCAACCCCAGAAATCTCTAAGCTGTTCACAGATTTTTATTTATTCAATGCACACAATGGAAACGAATTCCTTAATATTATCGTACCGGTCGTGCACAATATAATTACGTAACATTACCAAATATACATTATTCTAAGTTTGACTAGACTTGCATTATTAATTTTCATGTCGGTTTAGGTGTCATTCAATTTTCTCAGACTAAAATAGACTGACATTGTGTCGGTGTGGATCTATTAGACCAAATGACATCAAACTTAAATTCGTTGATTAGCTCAACTTGGATTGAGACTTTTGTTACCCAGAAAACCGATTGAAAAGTAAATAATAAAATTTGAGGAAGTGAGACAGTATGGTTAACTAAAACAAAAAAAAAATAAAAAGATAGGGTTGGGTGCCAATTTGTTACCCGCAAAACACGATGGAAAAGTAAATAATAAAATTTGAGGGAGTGACTGAAGTGAGACAGTGCATTGGCAACTCAAACAAAAAGAAAATAGAAAGAAAGGGTTGGTCGGTGGCTAAAATCTAGAAACGGGACTTCGTGTGAAGGGTTGCCGACTAGCTTCCAATGCGAAGAGGGGTGTGAATCAATTAAATAATTAAATATAGAGCGCCACCTGCTTTTCCCTGCAGTACACGAAGTCAACCGATATAACGAAAGCAGGAAACTTCTACGGACCTAGAGCAGCACAACCTGAAATATAAAAATAAACAAGAAGGAAGGACAAAAGTGAAACGCTTTGCTACAATCAGGTACGGGTTTTTAATTAGAACCAGAACTGAACAGGTTTGACTCCAGAGCAGGTTCGGAGTGGGTTTTCCAAACGCCCTGGAACACTGAATATTATTGGAACTATACCTTTTCAACTTCAAATTGGGACTAAACAACTTTAAGTTGGGAACTAACAAAATCAAATTGAGAATAAACAATATCAAATTGGGAATAATCATATTTAATTTGGTACTAATCAACTTCAAATTGGGACTAATCAATTTTGATTTGGGAAGAAACAAATTCAAATTGGGAATAGACTTATTTAATTTAGGAAATTATATTTGAGACTTTGACTTTGAGTTTGTTTTTCCTTCCGATTACATTCAAGTCCCTTAGAGCATCATGAACTATTTCTTCGAATTTGAGAAAAATATTTGTGTCAGACATATATATAGCTCATATTCAACGCACTATACATGGGCTAAACATGGCTGATTAGTGATTTGCAAATTGCGAATGAAAACATTTCATCAGAATGAGATTTTCTTCAAATTTTTCTTTTATTTCAGCGTAATTTCAAGATTTTCCTCTAAGTATCCAGTCATTTTTACCTTATGTTCTTCTAAAATGTTTGCTTTTCTTTGTCCCCCACATTTCCTTCGAACAACTTCTTGGGTACCTACCCATCGATAAGCAGTAGATTTTTTTATACACAGTGTGTTAGCCTATCCTCTTCAGTCGCCTTTGTTATTAAAAAGAGCACATTTTGCTTTCAAGCATTTTCTGCATCAGGTGCTTCAATTTAAGTCATTTTCTTAATTTATTATACGGTTTAAACGCGTAACTGCCGTTTGACTTGCAAAAATTTTTTTTATTCAACAATATCAATTTGAAGTTGATTAGTACCAAATTTAAATTGTTTATTTCCAATTTCATTTTGTTTATTCCCATTTTGAACGTGTTAGTTACCAATTAAAAGTTGATTAATCCCAATTTGAAATTGCTAAGTTCCAAATTGAAATTGATTAATCCCAATTTTAAGTTGAAAAGGTATAGAACAAGAAAAGAAATCGTCTAGGAATACCTAACCTTATGTATGTTCTTAAAATAGTATTTACAATAATTATTAATTACACTCAACTTGGGTCCCTAAATAAAGAAATAAAGAGTATTGTATAACACCTATAACAGCAATAATACCTGAAATGTAAATTATTAATTTAATTATTAAGCTTACTAAATTCAGTACCTTCGTAAATGGCCATTTAACCCCAGTGTACAAGTATTTTCCTGTATTCAGTGCAGCATGTATTTATGAGATATTAGAGAAATATTATAGATCATTAATTAAAATTGAAGTAACAATGCATAGCCTGAGAGGCAAATTTGATATTATGGAATAATATAGATGGTATAGATAAATATTTAAAATTGAAGTATCTAATAATACATAACCTGAATGGTAAATTTCATGTAATAAAGGTAATATAGATAATTAATTAAAATTGAATTAACAACATCCAATCTGAAGGGTAATTTAATATTGTAGTAGAACTGCGTTGTTGTGGTGATGTACTCCAACAAGGGGTTGGTAGGGTTTGATAGGCTCCAGATATTAAGACAATACAACACACTTATCAAACCTGAGTAGTCCCTAATCTCTTGAAGGGAACCTGACGGATTGGATCAATATCTTCCAATGTTTCCGATGGCCTGGGACTGGATCAGGGCCGCAACAAGAAGCAACTGGCCCTGGGCACTGAAGTTCAGTAAATAGGAGTCACTAAATCTTCCAATTGTCTAGAGGAGGCTGAAGATAGGAGGTACGACTTGAAATATATAAGCTTAACGTATAACTCTTTACTGGAAGTTAGAGACTAAAGCGTGACGACTAAAACGTGACGTCTAAAGCGTGATGAATAAAGGTGATGGATAAAGGTCTGAAACAAATGAACTTTATTAGACTGGGCGTGGAGCGATAGGTAGGTATGTTCAATATTCGGAATTTAACCATATATTTAACAGAAAACTATGCTTTTACATAGGCAATAGAGAAACACAGAGAAGACGAATAAGAAAAACCACTTACCAAAATACTTTGGCCTTTAGGAACAAACAATTGATCACGTTGCTCTTTTTCGGCTCATAAAGAAATCCGCACAAGGCGATTTAGTGCTAATATAACGGATTAGCCACCCTAGATCTGTGAGCGAAAACTTGGCAACTCAGAAATCGGCAAAATATGCCTGAGGAGTTTTCCCGAACACTTAATCGTGGAAAGTCCTCGACCTGAATGACCTCTGCTTGTCCCTTCAATGTCCTTTAAAAAGGTTCTGTCAAAACTCCAAGGTGAAGGGTTCTGGGGAATTTTGATGGTAGTTAAGGCATGGGACTTATTCAAATTAAGTTAGTACCGGTCATTGACCCTATTTGGAGCGCTGTCAATCTAATCAATCTAATCGGATCAGACAATCAGCTGTTCTAATTGTAAATATTGTGATTTTGTTTTATTAATAAATTAATTGTCTATTTATTTTAACCCTACTAAAAGGAAATCAATTTCATTATTAAACCTCTAACTTGATGATTCTGGAAAGAATGAAAAGTTTGATGAAAAGTGTGGCCACGACTATTGGATAGAAAATAGTGGCTTGACGAAGGTATGCTTTTCAGTGAGGCGAATACGCTTGTTTCCTTTTATTTTGGCCCAGGAAAAAATCATACCGTAACAATTTCCTTACCGTAAGTTCCCTGATTTTAATACCAATTCATGTTGATGGAACTAATTCAATCTCGAGATGTAAAAACAAAAGCACGAGAAGATCAGCATCATCTCTTGAGGCATGCACGGTAAAGTCCGTAAAATATCCGATGCTAGTTAATATTCAGTCCACGGCCCAAGCAACATTACAGAAAGAGGATAAATAATGTATTCTAAAACGTTGAAAATGAGAAGAAAAGAAAGGGAACGTATATTTATTATCTACTTGAATAAAGCTAGACATCCTAGGAACTAGAAAAACCAGTCCAGCAACCGTAAATGCATGCAGAGTATGTAATTTTTTCTTTCAACTGGCACGTTGATATAATATTTATCGTAGATTTCTTAGATAATGTCTTGAGATATGTATGCAGTTAATAGCAGGATACTTAATCTGCAATAATTTATCCACATTATGTTCAAAACCTTCAACAAGGAATCTAATGGGAATCTCCCGGTTTGATTTTCTAAATTTAGTATGCGGGGCGGCCTCAGAAATCCCATTTGGTAAGTTTAAAAATGTTTAACTTGTTAAACACTAGTATCCAGTCAAAACATATCCGACCATATATCTTTTCTCTATGTTATTTATTATGTCGTATTAGGCAATTTCGATTTGGGAAAAAGTTATTTGTGGTTCGTGTGGTGTTTGTTGTTTGGTCTACCAAGGATTGTATAATCTGCTATCACATAGTACACTGTGTGTTTGCCCAAACTCGAGCTACTGTATTTATCTTCGTATTATTTAACAAATAACATTATACAGATGTTTGGATATTTTTAAAAAAATGTTAATACATAGTAACAAAAAGCGATTAGAATATATTTGAATTACAAATAAGGGAGTCCTGACGGCAAACACTTTCTCCCTGATTGCCTGGTGAGCGCCTTAAATATTATTTGGATTATTTATTGTTAGAAATATATTCTTTTTGTACAGGCACTCTACTCATTATGATTCAGTGAATCTTGAATTATAAAATTCACGGAGTCTCCACATAAATTTCAAAGAAAGTCGCACCAACCACGAAAAACATGAGTTTACCGCATAGGGACTACATCCAGAGAAAAGGAGCTTCTTCAGCTTTTCACAGTCCCAAACAAAGGTGAAAAATGGTCAAATTTGACTCAAACTGATGTCAAGCCCAAAATTAGCAAGGTTATATTTTCAATGGCACAAAGAAATAACTGTTAATTAAAGCTGAATTAGATATGAAAGGTATATGCAGGCCCTAACTTTATCATATTCATCTGATGGTCTTGCTTTAGCGAAGGATTGTTTCTATTAGAATCCCATTACTGGATCAAGACTATTAAATTTATTCAATCCAGCAATGACTTTAATCGCCTGTTCACTGATATCACAACGTTCTCAAGATCAGGATCAGTAAAAGCGCAAAACACTTACTGTTGTTCACTGTGGTAGCAGTTAAAGTAGGTACATTTTTGCTAGTAAATTGTAGAATCAGCAAAACAAGAAGTTAGAGCTTGATTATTTAAAAAAGAAAATGAGTGTTCAATGTTGGCAAATGTCTATAACTTGCTCGATAACTTGACATTGCAATATGGAAGTTTGGAGCAATAATTTCAGTGGAGTTGCTGATTGTCATTTATATTCTTGATGGAGTCAGATTGAATATTTGCCAACAAAGATATAAATGGAGAATAAATAATCGTCTTCTCAACACATATTTAATGCTTTGGGTCAAAAACAACTTCAACCCAAAATCCGACTTAAGCTGAATGTTTTATGTCAAATCTCTTAACATTTTTGCTGTTCAAATTTGCCATTGATTTATCATAAATAAACAGCTATTAGTGCTGCATTATCTCTTTTTTTTATGTCGATTTATGTTGATTTTGCGTTTATAGTTTCCGAGTATGATAAATTCTCTTCATTAGGCAGTCGAAGCTTTTTAATTGGTGATGGATAAATCTCTTTGTTTTTGAAATTTTCAACTATCAAATGTGAATTACCTTTTTAAAAAATGTATTGATAAAGTCGAAAAAGAAAAGAGCACACCTTTGGTCTTACGAAAAAAATTTGGAATCTGGGCGAATCCTAAGTTTTGTTTAACAAAAAACATTACTGATGGTCATGAGTAGACAAAGTCAAGAAATCAATCGCCAGTGTTGAAAAGGACAGTTGACATTTTTACCAATTTCACAACCATTTAAACAATACCTACACTTTCTAACATGAAACCAAACAATTACCGCGCACTAAATTTTATCAATAAAAGTTCAAAACGAGATAAACTGCTAGAAAATTTGAAATGTTAGTACATTACTTCAGTGCCAAAAGTTAAAAATAGTGGTAATTATGATTTATCGTGAGATGTGTTGAAAAATTAATATGAGGAAACGTATATATGACCAAATAAATGAATTTATTTGGTATGTACAGGTTGTATACCTCTAAAAATATTTGCCATGAGCTGATATCAAGGGAACAAAATTTAGATTGAAATCGTTAATAAAAAACACTCTCTAATAGCTTTAAAATTTAAATCCTCATCCCCCTCTTGTCTGTCACTAGGGTGACATTTTTCCAATTCTTCCAGGTGCACCACGCTCTAGACTCAACAAGCAAAAGGGTGTAATCCTCTGACCACATTATCAATGCACATTTAATTTAAAATATAATATTGCATGCTAATAATTGAATTTAATTCTTAAACAAATAATTTCTTACATAAAACATTTCAACACTCATAAAAAGCTGTCGTAGATAAAAGTACCCATATTTAATTATGCGGTTTACGACAGACAGACGAGACGGGTGCGACTTGAATGTCCTAAGGGCTTAACGAGCAACTGAACCCTACGCGTCGACGAACCTAGACAGACAGACAGACACGCAGTCAAGGTGTTTGTGCAGGTGGTACTATGCAGGTGTAGGGGTCCTCGACCCAAGACACTCTTTCGGTGATGGTACCGGTTGCGACAGTTTTTTTTTGCGAAAGTCAAAGGAAAGGGTTGTTGATGATATGTGGATGAATATTGATTCGGTTACTTTTTTTCTGGAATTTATGATGGTCAATTTGTTTTTTCTTAAAAAATTATGATGATTAAAGTCATTTATATTTAACTTCACCGGTATATCAGGCATTTAATGTTGGCCGCATAAATAGGTTTTCTTATGGCATTTTACGAAATTTTAGTGAAACTTCGATGAAACCATAACAGGTTCAGTAGCTAGTAGATACCTTATTCAAAGACTTGTACATTTTTGTATTCCTCTAAGTTAACAGGAAGAGCAAAAGCAAAGCAAAACTCTTTTTGGAAAGCTTTCCCAATCTCTTACCAGTAACGCTTTGATTTCCCAAATTTTCGTTGCATCACCATTTTTCTCGATCGAGATTCTTATTTTCATAATAGTTATTTATGATATAAGTGCTAAAAGTGACATTTTATTTTGTGAAAAGGGAAGTTTCAGACACGACGCCGAAGGCGGAGTGTTTCATCCTTTTGAACAAAATAAAATCACTTTTAGCACGAATATCATGCACTATTTTTTCTACAAACGTACTAAAAGTGATTTCTTTTAGCACTCAGTGCTAAAAGTAATCACTTTTAACACCAGTGTCATAAAATGGCATTTTAGACACTGACACCATCCGTTAAAAATGACACTTTTAGTGACGTTTGTAGACAAAAAGTATTTTATACTTGCCATTCACAAGTTTTATTGAGATTTTGAAAATCACTGTTGTTCTTTTGAATCGAGGGAGGATTTTAATAAGTAGTACTACTTGAAAACAAGTTCTTTTATTCATTTATTTATTTATTCATATATAAGGGGTAGCCGTTAATATACATTGATAATAATAAAAATAATTAGGGCTAGGTCTCTTAATCTATATACATATACTCTACAGGGATCTCCGTAACCATAAGAGATACAGGGTTGGTTAAATTTGGGAAAAGTTGCGCATTACTGAGCTCAGTAGCGTCGTGTTTTGATATTTCGGAAATTCAGAAAGATTCCGAAGATATCCATAAAAAATCGAATTTTGCTAAAATCATTTTTATTTTTTCTGACTCTATTTGAAATGATATTATAAATAAATGTCACTTCATTGTTGCCATTTTTTCTCCTCTACAAGATACCACTATCAAATTTAAAATCTGACGTTTTGTCTTTAGGCTACCATCATCAACTTCATTTTTTTTAAATACGGCGCTTAATTTTCTATTTCAGATTTTAAGAGCTTTTTTTATATCCCATTACCAATGACTTACACAAAAATCAACAGAAGAAAGAGAAGAAAAAACTGAGCAAATAAGTTGGAGTATCACCCCCAACTACTAACCTTTAACTTTGAAGGCACACTGTCCTTACCCTTTGACTAGTGGTAGACAAAATATTATACCTACTTGTAGAGCTTTCCTCAATTTACCCACCGAAACGTCAATCACATCTACATTTAAATTATTTACATTACAAGTGCGTTTATGAGCATGATCACAATAGCGAGTGTGAAGGATTAGAACGACGAGGTCGTAGACCGAGTCGTTCTAATCACACGAGTTTTGTAGTCATGTTTAAACGCACGTGTGATGTACAACGTTTTATCCACAAAGCGAAAAATGAGAATATTTTTCCAATTATTTTCGTTCATTAATAGTTGTCTACCTTCATTTTACCTTTACAGGTTTACCTTTGACATTTGTCAAATCACCAAAAATAGTTGTGTTATAGATTCATAACCTCGTCCATAACACCACTAGTTGTGATGAATTCATAACCTAGTCTATAACACCACTAGTTGTGTTATGAGTCTCATGACGTAACTCAAATACTAGAAAAATGGTTATGTAAAAACGTCATAACCAAACGCTTGTTGATAAATAACTATTATTAAAAGCTGTTTACGGAAACTATGATCAGGTTAACCCGATCACAAGGCTCATCCATCTCGAGGTACGGAAAGGGATCTAGGATCGTTCACTCTTGTACGGAAAGTGAACAGGTTGTTCTGTTCAGTATCATATGTTTAGATCTCATCGACCCGATAAAATGCGGAGTAAATAGGATTGGCAGCAGTCTGCTGTTTTTCTTGACCCAATTTTTTACTTGTTTGTGGATTGTTTTGCCTTTAAAATAAATGTGGCAGACATCTTCATCAGCAAGAAGCCAGAAAAATGGAAATTTGAGAAATGGAGATTAAAATTTAAATCGGACAATCAAAATAATGTTCGTTCAGGTTAGAATTGTTGGGAGGTGTCATTTGACAAGTTATGAAATTAAACTAGCTCCACTCGCTCCACTAGATAGTTTACTAATCCTTGAACAGCTAATACTGATCGAACTGATCCTAGATCAGTATTTCCGTAAGCAGCTACTAATAAATATCTATCTAAAGGGTTATTTAGACCATAGCTGGTTCTATGGAAAGGCACATTGAAACAATATTGGTGACGCAAACCATGATAATAAGGCACATTCAAACCAATCTGACTCAAAAGGCTAGGACAGTCAGTCAGCCCACTGATGATTTTGTATATAAGAATCGGTCCAAGCATATTTCTGCGTTGGTTCAAAGGAGATAAAGATAATTTCTGTTCAATTGCCCTATAATCATGGTCTGTCAACCTAGAACCACCTTTGTAGACACAAACACGCAAAAATGTGTGTTGAATTCTAAGGAATCTCTATGCACCTGAAAAAATGGCGACCAGACCAGAACAATACTCTAAGGATGACCTTACTAATTACAAAACCCAACTTTTTAGACCCCTTAACAGGTAACTACTGCATTATTTATGTGATCCATGAAAGACAATTTTTCATCAAAAACCACACCCAGATCTGATGGCACATATTTCAGTGACTGATCATTTATATATTAGCTAGTTTCAATTCTATGAAGTTTTCTGGTAAAATTTATAAAACAACAATTATTCACTTGGGATTAGGATACAATTTATTTCTTTGGCACTAATCAGATAAATGGTTCAAATCTTTCTGGTCACAGATATCTTCTACCGTTCTCCAGAACTTCAAATCATCAGCAAATTTCAGGCAACGACTTCAAACAATCAACAATATCGTTCACAAAAACATTAAATAGAAGCGGTGAACAATGTCTACCCCAAGACACACCTGATGAGACCGAAATTATATCAGAAAAAAAGCTCTCTATTTTAACTCGTTGGACTTTGCCTGTCAAACAGCTCTCAAACCATATAATATTAGCTAGAAATTAAATCCAATCTGCTGTAATTTCCTAAGTAAAATTCGGTGATCGATATTTATCAATATATTTTTTAAAACAGTATTTGAATTAAAACATAATTACTCGCGGTCGTACATGAAATGTTGTATGTACCGCAGGCACAAATAGTATTTGAATCCCCTTGGTGGTAGACTTTAAAAAGACCTTAAAGTAATTGATAGTGAGTGATCATTGTGTCCTTCCATTAGCCAACGGCATTTTTGCAAGTCCTAGTGGCAGTACTTGTTCCACTGTTTTAGATTTAGAAGGTGCTTATCAACAGCTACCAATCAGTGAAGAGCATCTAAAGAGTTGTTCACTAATAATACATACAGAGGTCTATTCAGATTCACTGATAGGTTCCAGATAATTGAGACGATACAACACACTTATCAAACCTGAGTAGTCCCTGATCACTTGAGGGGAACCTGAAGGATTGGATTGATATCTTCCAGTGTTTCCGATGGCCTGGGACTAGATCAGGGTCGCGACAAGAAGCAACTGGCCCTGGGCACTGAAGTTCAGTAATTAGAAGTCACTAAAGCTTCCAATTGTCTAGCGGAGGCTGAAGACAGGAGGTACGACTTGAAATATACAGTAAGCTCAACGTTTAACTCTTTACTCAAAGTTAAGGACTAAAGCGTGATGACTAAATAAGGCCTGAAACAAATGGACGTTATGAGACTGGGCGTAGAGCGAGAGGTAGGTATGTCCAATATTCGGAATTTAACCATCATATAATTAACAGAAAACTATGCTTTTACATAGGAAATAAAAACACACAGAGAAAACAAATAAGAAAAACCACTTACCAAAATACTTTGGCCTTTAGGAACAAACAATTGATCACGTTTCTCTTTTTCGGCTCCCAAATAAATCCGCGCAAGGCGCTTTGGTGCTAAAATAGCGAATTAGCCACCCTAGATCTATGAGCGAAAACTGGACAACTCAGAAATCGGCAAAATGTGCCTGAGGAATTTTCCCGAACACTTAATTGTGGAAAGTCCTCAACCTGAATGACCTCTGCTTGTCCCTTCAATGTCCTTTAAAAAGGTTGTGTCAAAACTCCAAGGTGAAGGGTTCTGGGGAATTTTGATGGTAGTTGGACATGGGACTATTTTAAATTAAGTTGTCATTGACCTTATTTAGAGCTAACCCTACTAAAAGGAAATCAATTCCATTATTCAACGTCTAACTTAATGATTCTGGGAAGAATGAAAAGTTTGAAGAAAAGTGTGGCCATAACTATTGGAAAGAAAACAGTGGCTTGATGAAGGTATGCTGTTCAATGAGGCGAATACGCTTATTTCCTTTTATTTTGGCCCAGGAAAAATCATCCCGTAACAACTGTACTTATTTAGTAAAAATCGACAGTAACGTGAAATTAGTGCTTGAACCATTAAAATTAACTTTATAAATCAATTATATTAAAGTAGGAGGGGAGAATTTAGTGTTTTAAAACGCAATCTCTTGAAACAGTTGTATGTCTGATAAGTTGTTGTCGATGGGATGTGTCGAGGTAACGGTTGTTATTGATTATTATTAATGATTGTTGTGTAAATTTGCTAAGGGCTTTAACCCATTTATATGTGGCTCTTCTGAATAAAGAAATACTTAAAATGGTACAACAGTAAGTTATTTGGAAGTCCAGTATCTAACAGTCAGATCGTCAACAAACTGGAGAAAACAAAGATCCGGCAAGCGAAGAAAGAAAAACTGGTAACAAGAAGATTGGTGAATGAAATACGACTGCTGATACAGAGCTATCCTTCGAACAGCCGCTCCATGGAAAGAAGAATCACGAAGGTGTGGAGATAGACCTGGGTGGACAGGAAGGCATCTTGGAGGGAATGTTTTTGGCTGGCACAGAGTTGTGAAGCAGTAGTGGATAGAGGGGATAATGGAGATGAATACAAGTATGACCATGAACATAAATCTAGAAGACATTATTTCCAAAGACATGGTACCTGCTGCTGGGACCAGGGAGATACAAAATGATTATAGATGGGATCATTATGGATCTGAATCGACATTTACTCTTGACAGAGTTAGATAGTCTGATTTGTGAGGGAGGCGGTGTTATGCAACAACATCGCTGCCATGTCGAGAGGCCTGCGATATTGTTTAGTGTAGGACGATATTCTTCACACGAACTCAGTGAGGTTGTTTGTATGCCTGAAAACCCGAGTGCGAGTTTCCGGGAATTCCACTGTGTCTTCAAATAAGCAAATATTTTATGTGATTCTAGAGACTTTTCCAACTGAATATGTTTATACATATAAAAAACAGGTAGTCGTGGCAATACCTAACGGATATTGAGTTTTTCAAAGATTTTGAAATAAAAATTCAAAAGTCATTTGAGAACTTTCCTGGTCTACATCGAAAAATCGCGTGAGCAAACACCTGCAGCTAAAGCCATAAAGGCAAAGGGGCATATCTTTCAACCAGACAGGCGGCTGGCAGACGTTCAGTTCATGGAGCCAAGGACGTCTTAAGTTTTGAACGCTTGAATGATCTATTTAAAATCCCTTGAGGGGGTTGTCGTCTGTCTTTATGGACAAACAAGCAGCATACAGGCAAAAAAGCTTCCCTCATTGGCAAAATCAAATAAAATTTCTACGTCCTATCCGGTATGGAAATTAGCAAATCTAATCTCATTTGATAATAATTAAACATTTGAATAGGATTGTCTTGCCAAAAATAATTGTCACTACCTGCTTACGAAAATGATAAGATTGTTGTGATGATTCTGATAATAATTGGAATCCAAATAAGTAAAAAATGTCGAGTTTATACATATACATCTGGAGTACCTCCTACCTATGCGTTGTTCCAAGAACAAGGCTTTTTTTTGGAGACACGGATACATATGCTTAATAAAGATGTCTTCATGTTTCAAGTGTTCCTAGTAAAAATACTAAATAAATTAAAAACATAATACTCTTCTGTTAAAAAAAAAAAACTCGTATGAATTATATCAAGTTGCAAAATGACCTTTACCTGTGCCGTCAGCTGGCCCCAGTTCTCAGAAGTCTACTCTACCCACAAGATCTTACGACTCTTTCCGCATAGCGGACCCAACAATGTAATTTAAGAGGAGATATATTTTATAAAAAGGCGGCGTCGCGCTAAACAACAATGTATCATAGCAGGGTTGCCACTTTTAACTTGGTAGGTATAAAAATACATTTTAGGTGCTAATAATTTTAATTTCTTTGGTGATGATCTTTATTAATCTATACATACGTTGCATATTAAATACTTGATACCTACTTACTCTGATATATGGTAGACATCTGTTTGAAAATTTTATTATCGTAATTAGCTGCTACTACTAAACTTACCATGAATAGTGTATACAAATGTGTTTTGATTACATAATAATAATTGTCATAAAGATTTTATTATTGTATAGGTATTTCGTGAATAATAAGATGTTTCAATACTCCAGTCAGATTTCAAAATTTCCACTCTATACCTACTCAAGTATAATAATGAGAATTTGTGAAAATATCTTTGTGAAGGAACTAGCTATTGCCCCTTTTTGAGAAAAAAGAAGTTATTACAAAGATTTTGTGAGATTATTTTCGTGCTAAATCTGAGATAGGCCTTCGAGATTACCTATATTTGAGGATTTCAGATACGCCTTTTAGAGGGTAGCTGCAGGTAACTCCTTTGATGATGTCTCTCAAGGGCCTAACTCAATTTAGCAATTTTTTGAGATAAGCCCTTTTGTAAGGAAGGCGACGATATGATCAGTTTCTATATACAAATGTACAAATGTTAATTTCACGAGTGTGAAAACCAAATTTCTGCATTAAACGTTAGAAAACACTTCAATTTATAGTGCATTTCAAGCGAATCACTAATCAGTATTTATTAACTTATTGTTCGACTATTAGAGAAATTGTAACGGACTTACTTGCTTAATCCAGTTCATATAGATAAATCCATAAGGCGATTATTTATCCGTTTATCACTATTCGCACTCGTAGCTAGGGAATTTTCCACTGGGATGAAAAGAAAACAATGATATACAGGTAAGTTACAGCCTGTCGAGAGTAAGAGAGATAGAATCAAAAACAAGCGTATGAGAGAATTTTGCTCGTCGGAGGTGACTTGCAACAATTAGGGGTTAATTACATGAATTGTAATCAATAATATAGACCATGTCAGGCCTTGAGACACAGAGAGTAGTATTTTACTATAAATCGTGCGTACTAACGGGGGTTTTTGGGGATTTTTGCCTCTCGAGAGCATTCAGAGGGCCCAAGGGTGCGAACTCTTCGCTTAATCTAATAGTATTGACGAATATGCGTCGACTAGCTCTGCCAGGGAGCAGGTCACAAAATTCTAGAAAACAATGACCAATCACAGCAGCGAAAAAGCTCCACTGCCTTATAAGGTAATGAAGAAACATGTAATTTTATCGGTTCAAAGGGTTGTTGTTACCGATTTTACAGGGATCTATTTTTAGAATATTATTTTGATGATAAATAATAGAGAGGAAAATTATATTAAATTAAGAATAACAAAATTTAAACTTGTTGTGGGCTATTTCCGCAACAATCTTTTTCTCTTGCCACAGTTTGTTTACAGTAAACAAATTGTTAAATTTGTCTAAGAGGAAAACCCTAGAAAGTTCAAATGGAAAGAGATGTGTTTTAAAAAACTAATATTCCGAAACCTCGAAGATAGTGATTTATGAATTTTTGATACACCGTTCATGATATCCAAAAGTAAGTCCGAGAAAGTTTAGAGAAATGTGAGTAAGTATTGGAAAGATTTATCAAAAATCAAATGATAGACGCAGTTTCCGGACTAAAAATTTCCGGTAAACGCCATTCGATTCTATTATTCCACCTTCTTCAAGATCCATAATTGCAACCGAAAAATACATCCAACAGCGGCATCATAATTATTTTGACCACTAAAGTGCATGGGTTTTTTTCCTATGCGGTAACAAAAATAGCCCAATGCCAATGCGACCTCAATAATTGCAATATTTAAAAAAAAAACACATTAGAATGTATAATAGTTTTCAATGAGTCACCAAAAATTGTTATTTTGTCTGTGAATTGTTGTAACAATAACAGGCTGAGAAGTAGCGGTTCGCGAAACGAATCAAATATAAGTCTAGACGGATTTATTGGGCATTGGCGTAGAGTACTAATAACCTGTTACTTTTTTTCAATGAGGTAATTCTAGATAAGTTATGTTTTGTTTGGACTATTGTGTCATCAATTTATCTTAGGAAATATATTTTGTAACCTTCAAGGGAGATAACAAAGAAAACAAAAAGTTTTTTTTGTTTTCTTGGTTTTTATATTTTCTTAGACTTTGTTGGCTAATTGAGAAACAGATGATTCTTTCTTATAGCCCCTGCAAATATTCTGTCCTCTTTCAATTTATAAGAAAGGCCTAGGAGGGTAATAAAATAGAAGTATTCAAAGTGTCAACTGTAATAAAACAAAGTTTTTAACTCTGGGTTTTAATTCGCGAATCTTGAATTATCAATGATATATCTACATTACATTTGTATAATATTGGAAATTAACAATCAAGAAGTTCAGTTGTCTATTATGATTTCTTAAAAATCGTCGTGGTCAAGGTTGATTCGGATATGAAAACTGGATGAGGACGTTTGAGTGTGACTGGAATTGATTTAGATCATTACCTGTTCTTGTGATCTACTTTGAATCATAATGATCCGGTCATCGACCTTATTTCCAGCATTGAAGGCATTATGCCATTAAATATTCCATTGATGTTTTAACTTGATATAAGACACCAAACAGCCTTAGACATTCAATTGTTTAAGCATAATTAATGAATAATGTGTGATAATTATCTGTGTTTTCCATGGAAAATTATCTCTCTCTCTTCAAAGTTTACTCCTGTACATAGGCCTTGCCTTGGCTTCATCCACTTTTCTTTGTTTTGAGTTAGACATCATCCAACATGACATTTCATTTATGTAGTCGTAGTCTCCAATCCAGAATAAGTTTTGTCTAATCGCGCCATTTCTAGTATGATCCCTGAGATCATATTCTTCCTATAGCTGTTCGCTTGATCCTAAGTTTGTTGACGGGTTTTATAATCAGTAAAGTAGTTTCCATAGCATGTCATTACATGGAGGATGTTAAATATCTTCCTCTTCAAATTTATAGAGATTTTCGTCTCCCTTAGAACTACTTTTACCTTTCCATTCACCGCCCACTTTAATTGGATTCTTCTATTGATTTCTGCTATTTGGTTTTATTTGCCAATCTTGATGTTATGCCTTAATAAACGAAATTTTCTATATTTTCTACAATCACACCAATCAGATGAATTCAAACATTTTCCGAGAATATGATATGATAGGTATTTGTTTTTCCCAATCTCATTCTTCAAGTCCATCTTCTTTCAAGGGTTTTTTGGAAGAATGTATTGTAGCAATTAAGCTACTTTGTCATTTTATTATTATTTTAGATATGTAAATTTATTATATTTTAGGTGTTTTTAATTGTAATCACCGGTATTGCTGTATATAGGTATTAATTATTGTAATGCATTTAAAGCAAGTATACTTATTTCCATTTAAATTTGGGTTTAGATTGCAATTAGAAGTCAACCTGGTTTTTATGTAAGTACTACTTCCATTCAGGTGGCACCATACCATCTCTATTTAATGATTTTCGCCCAGTTCTATATCCTTCCGAATAATACCAATCATTCCGGTCGCTAACGCCACCTTTTTCGGCAAGCTTCAATTATTTGAATTGCGCACGGCCTTGCTTTAGGACGGGACACTTTTCTTAGCAGCTTAAACAACCTTAAAAGACAAGTCTAGTCTAGTGTCTATTTCACCTTTCTTTAAATAAAAAGAGACCATCAGTAATTTAATTTTCTAATAGGGTCCTACACTTCAATAAAGACGGTATGCTTCCCTAAACTTTCTGTTTCCCTACTTGTGAGGTCATTTTCATGGTTCCTGATGGATATTGCCTATCGTGTTTGATGACACCTCGACTTGGAAGTAGTGACCACAGGTTTCTTTGCGTATAAATTTTACCTTTTATATTATATATTATATTGAACATTACCCAATTATTGAAATGTCTCATTTCCATGTTCAGTTCGCTGTTCGGCTGAGCATGTGAATTTTCAGAGCAGAAGACTCAACGAAGTCGTTTTATATTTTTCATTGAGCATTTCCTAATTGAAATGTCCTCATTTCTATGTTCAGTTCGCTGTTCGGTTGAGCATATGAATTTTCAGAGTAGAAAGACTCAACGAGGTCGATTTTTATTGTATCATTTCCATTGAGTTTCTCTACATTAGCATCGAAAACTACTACTGCTACTTCTTCTATCATATTGGGTAATATCTTCACCTTTTTTTGTATGAGTTTAATAGGGGGATATGGATTTTGTTGATATTGGCCTCCAGTTCACAATCAATTTCGCAAATAGTGATTTCTGCTTCAGTTAAATAACAGATAAACAGAGGAGTTCCTTCAAAAGTATCTACTCGATTATAATGTCATGTCCAATGGAAGCAACGTAAGGTAGAATAATTCTTGCCATTTTCATTGAGTTTTTGAACATAAAATAAATACCATGAAGTTTTGTTTTCCTTGGCAGCAAGGCTATAGTATGCGCTACTAACATATTGTATTTGTGTCGTAAACTCCTTGAATAATTAAATATAGTGCAGTAGGTATACCTATCTAAAATAAAATATCAGAAAATTAATAGTTTTTCTAAATAATTTTCTTATCAAACAATGAACACACATAATCAGGCCAGCATTTTAAATTAATTCCAGCATTTTACCGCACGCCATTGTGCGAGCAAAGGCGGAAACGGAGATTTAATCTCATTTTGCTTGCAATACAATTTACTTTGTTACAATATATCAAGCACATTTCTAGTCAGTGCCAGTACGGTTGAAATATATGGGACCAAACTTAAATTTATAGCAATAATTATTACACACTTTACTGAAGCAAATTCCCATTGAAAATTTACATTTTCCATTGGTTTCGTCAAAGCAAACCAAGTTTGAAATACAAGATAGCTAGGTTAGAAACATAATAATAATTATGCAATTAATAACTCCGGCAATGCGCGATGCCAACAAAAACAATAACTTGAATGCGTAACTCTGGGTAGCCCCCTGGTGCATTTCTAGAACAATAAAAATAAACGTTTCTGGACAAATAAACGCCTCCTGGAAAACTATGTTGAAACGGCGGTGTATATTCTGACTAGCTGGCACACTATGATAGAACTAAAACAAAATAATATTATAGAGATGGATGATGTTTATGTCTGGAAAGTATTTTAAGGATCCTTCAATTGTGTTTGGGTGTGTGTGTGCGCGTGTGTGGGGAATACATTTTTGAATGGTCTTGCTTTGTCTGACTATTTTGTTATTCACTTTCATCTTATTTTAGTTGTTTAGTGAGCGCCAAATGCCAATTACAAAATCTAAACTAATTTCTTAAAATCCCCAAAGTTAGTGGTATCAATAATTATGTCTATGTCAGAAGCAAACATTAGAGCAATCGATATCTGCCAATATTCTGAAGAGATTCTAATTCTTCCTATTTTAACTGAAATTATGTCGAAGATTCTCAATAAAAAATTGTTGTCACTACTTCTCCATGGATAGTAGGTAACTGTTACTGAATTTTATAAAAAGCATTACTCTCATCTGCAATTTATCAAAACGTCAAATGATGGATGAATTTCTACTAAGTGATACTCATAATATAGGAAGAGCATTAAGCTTAATCCACATAAGAACATTTTGTTGCTGGTTGCCGCAACCGGTTTATGGGAACAGAAAGAACAGCAAAAGTTCCGTGAACATTCTGTCCATACCTCATTTTTGTGAATGTTTCGTTGTGTTGCTACAACAGTAAACGCTGAGTCTACACCAGCAATGTGTGTTCCTAGTTTCGAAACAATGTGGTGCGACGACGATTTACAGACACACAACGACTAAGTTTCAAGTTTTGGGAACAAGCAACAACGTGTCCACACTGATAAAAATTAAGTTCAGAAACACAAAATTTTTACAACAAGCAACACATAGGAACTTTTATTGCTGCAACCGTAAACATTAAGCAACTTGAATAAACTTTTGGAAATACACAGAAACAAGTTCCAGGAGCAAGCAACATAAACACAATGTTCCATGTTCCTATATGTTGCTTTCGGTGTGGACGTCGCTTTAGGCTGATAGCACAGAGGATACCATAGTATACCCTATTTTGTCTCACGATGACCGATTAAATAAAACCTAATAAAGAACCCGAATCTATTTTGCTAAATTTGTATTTTTGTTTTATTCCAGATGCTGTCGGTGGTGAGCGCCGGTGCCGCGGCTGGTATGGGCGGCATGGACCGGTTGCGTGGCGGGGGAAGAGCGGCTGCAAGAGAACTTGCCGCCTCACGCGAACGGCAAGTACGACTGCACGCTGTGAGAACTGATCTGACGCTGAACTTGCCGCCCAGTATAGCGTTGCCCGATGGCGAAGAACATCGAACGTCCTATTCGTCAGCTGCCGCCTCCAGGCTACAACTTAGGGATGCTGAACAGGTACGAACAAAACAATAATTAACTCAACTCTTTCATCCTATTGTTATAAAGTTTGTCAACATGGCAAAACAAGCAAAGTTGAAAAACCTAAATAAGATCATGTGATAGAGATTTTCATCAGCAAACTGATTACTAAACAAAAATCATTCGTATCAACCTGAGAGGAAATTACCTTCGACAGTGGTTATCGGAGTGGTTCACTATGCGTTATTTTTACTTGGTTTTTATTATGAAATTGGAATTCTTCCCAGACCTACATAAATAGTCATGCAAATTTAGATGCTCTTTGAAAATTACCACAAAAGGAAAATCAATAGGATAAGGAACTAGTTTTCGATCTAGTGTCATGCTACCAACACTAACTTCAACAGATTTTAAAACTGCCATTGAGATGTACAGAGAGATTGTACAAGAAACTCAAAAATATTTTATTGTGTCCAGTGTTTTTGAATGTAGGCAGCTTGGAGAAAATATTACAGAACATGGATTTTTCATTTATTCAAGGCATCTTTGTCATTATGAGAAAAGTGTGGCTATACTTATCCCATGTGTTTTGAGAAAAATACTTTCTACTTAATGAATTTCACGAAGCAGACACTGGCGTGGTCAATATGAAAACTTTGGGTTAGTATGGTGGCCAAACATTGATGATGATATCCAAAAAATAGCAAGAGAATGTTTGAACTATTAAAGTCTTCCAACTGAAAATGAATCACCAAAATCCTTTTAAACACGTTTTTAAAATATAAAAATAAAAATGACTGGTCTTAAGACTTCCATAAAGATGTAGAATAATCTTTAACACCCTCCCTCATTAGAAATCTTAGTTAGGCAAATATTGTCACATAAAATGTAATGTCTTGGTTTGAATAGGGCTTTTGTCATTACATCAGCAACTTGAGTTTCTGTAGACGTTTTGTGTTTCTTCTGAGACAAGCTCTCTCACATAGAAATGTCGAATCTGAATGTATTTGGTTCTCTTGTGGTTCTCAGAATTTTGTGTCAAACGAATAGCTGCTTCGTAATCAACTAATAACTCTGGAATTTCTTTCAGTGTTATTATTTCTTCATATAATCTTTTTAACCATACAAGTTCTTTTGAAGCTTCGCTAGCTGCAGCGATCCCCGCTTCGGTTGTAGAAATTGCAACTGAAGGTTGTCTCTGACTCATCCAGGATATAGCACCTCCGGCATAAACACATACCACTCCTGTTGTGGCGCGTCCTGCTTTTATAAAGGGTAAAAGAGGTAAGTTCTTCTGGTTCTTGGCCTGCAAGTGATACCATAATTGAGTTTTCCTTGAATCTAACGGAAAATTCTCTTCACTTGGACAAAGTCTTTGTGAGTTGGATTTTCCAAATTTCTTGACGCCACACTGACTGCGTATTAAATGTCTGGTCTTGATCTTGACATCAGGTAAAGTAATGCTCCAACAGCCTCTCTATGAAAAATTTGATATTTCGGCTTCTTCTGAAAGAGAATTATCTTTAACAATTGGAGTTTTGACAAGTCTGCAATTGTTCATACCAAATTTTTTCAACAATTTCTTGGCATATGCATTTTGATTTATAACTGATTCATTCTTTGACTTCAGTATTTCCATACCCAAAAAATATGATAACTTTAAACTCTGTAGTTGTAGAAAATAATTTTTCATTTCCTCATTGCTTAAGGCTAGTAGACTATCGTCCACATATAAAACTAAGAAGAGACATGAATCGGCATCGCTCTCTTTGAAACCAAAGGATAGAATGATATCCATTATTCTTCTGCTCCAACACCTAGGAGCTTGCTTAAGTTCATATAGGCACTTTCTTAGATGGCAAACCCTATCTGTACCATCATTGATACCCTCTGGCTGTTTCTTGAAGCTCACCATATATGTAGAAATGCTGTAAATACATCGAACTGGCTTAGACTTCAATTTACACTGGCAGATAGACTCAAAACAGATCGTATTACAGCGAATCTAGCAACTGGGCTAAATGTCACATCATAATCTTAATATTTCTTCTGTGAATAACCTTTTGCGACTAGTCTGACTTTGAATTTATCTATAGAGCCATCTGGATTGTGTTTTAACTTATATACACCCATTTATTTAGTATAGCCTTCTAAACATTGGGTAGCTTTCCTAAAGTCCAAACACAGTTCTCCTCTAAAGACTTCATTTCTCTTCCCATAGCCATTTTCCAGTCATTTGCTCTATTACTTAATAAAGCTTTTGTACGTAATGGACTCATTTATTTCCATAATATCTCCAGCAACCATCATAGCGAAATATTCAAACCTGGCAGCTTTTGTATCTGATTTCTATCTCCCAGTTGTCTACTCGGTACATTTGGGATTTCTTCTGAAATGTCATTATCTGGTGATTACACTAATGTCAGAACGAGTGTCGGAAAAACTGTGATTCCCTAAACTATCGTCTTCTTCGCCGTCTTGTCTATTGTTTTCTTTAGTTTCTTGTTCTAGAGTACCTTCCCTGCTTCTTACAATTTTAAAATTATTTTGCTGAGAAGTTCCAACAGGGTCTTAGTTTTATCAAGTTATCAATGATTTGAAAATTGATATCGATTTTCAAGTCAATGAGTTTTTCGTCGAATATCACATCTCTCGATCTGACTAGTTTCTCAAATTCTTCACACCAAATCGGATATCCATCAACTTGTTCATATCCTATAAGTATGGTTTTCACAACCTTTTATATCAATTTTATTTCTACCTGTCTTTGGTACATAGGCATAACAGGATGTTTCAATAATTCTCATGTGTTTTACAGAAGGCTTTTTCTCATATCACAGTTCAAATGGAGATTTTCCTTTAATACTAGAATTACCAGTCAGTCCTATTCAAAATGTACGCCGATGTATTTATTATTTCATCCCAAAAAAGTTGTGAAAGATCTTCATTAGTATGCATGATGGATCGAGCAGTTTCAACGATAGTACGACTATCTCGCTCTGCACAACCGTTTTGCTCTAGTGTATGAGACATTACGAGTCTGTTTGATTCCACTTTCTTGTAGAATTTTTCTCACTTGACCATTGTCAAATTCTTCACCATTATCTGAGAGTAGCTCTTTTACTGTATGTCCTACTGTTTTTACTTCAGTTAACATAATTGTCAGTTTTTCCGCAACTTCAGATTTTTCTTTCAGAAAGTAAACATAACGATATCGACTGAAATCATCCTTGAAGAGCACGAAGTATGTATAGCCACTTCTGGATTTTTCAAAATGCCCACAAACATCTGTATGTAAAAGTTCTCCTGGTACCTTTGCTCTTTCTCTCGTTCCAAACTTCTCCCTATGCATTTTACCATAAATACAACCCTCACATATTTCGCTGTCTAAACTCACTTTGAGATCGAAGTCACGACTCAAAATATCTCTGATGTGTAGTTTGTTTTGATAACCAAAGCTTTCATGGTATAGTTGCAATAAGTTATCATATCATGCTCTAACCATTTCTCCATTCGCTGTCGTTATGGTGTGTGTATCTTGAAAATATTCAAATGTTTCAAAGATATCACTTCGATTTGTAATATTATGACTTGTAGCCCCATTCTAATTTTTTCATTCAAAACCTAAAGTGAGTGGAGAGTTAAAATTTTGAGAACTTTTTCCTAAAGGTTCAATGTAGAAAATACTAAAAACTCAAAGCAATTGTTTGTATCCTTATTTTTCTGTTTTCTGTTATTTCTTGAATTTGAGCTTTCTGGTTTTAGAGGACTACCATCTTCTTTCCATTTATTAAATTGTTTGACCTTATGACCTCTTTTGCAATAATTGCAAACTAGTTGTTTTCTTATTGATCGGGCTGCTTTTCTTTTCTGCAAGTAATGCACTTTCATTATGCTTGTCTGATAGTGCCTTCTCATAAGAACAAAGCTGATTTGTTAAATTGTCTATAGTCCTGTCAGATTTCGACAATAAAATCCAGCTTGACTTGGGGTAGAGTTTCTGAAATCTTACAGACTAACAGCAACTCATGCAACTCACAATTACATGTTTTATTTGTAATGATTTTTTCTTTTGATAACCCCTTTTGCAGCTCATTCCACAGGTTCTTGAGCTTAGACGTGTGCGTTGGCATATCATCTTCAACTTTCTTCTTAAAGTTAAGGAATTCTAAGCAAACATCATAGGTATTATCCTCGACATTCCCATCAAAGAGCCTATTCAATTCAACCCACACTTTTCTTGCTGTAGAAAACCTCATAACTTTTTGTAAAGTAGGTATTTTGTGTCATATTTATAGTAAAAGCAAGAAGTTCATTACAATCTGCAGTATTGAAACTCAGCAGGCTTGCCTCATGCGCAGTAATTTCAACTGCTAATGCATTTTCTGAACTGGAAGCACCAACTTTCCTTCCAAAATATCAACTGCATTTGGAATACCTCTTAGAAGAGTGTTCATTTTGTACTTCCATGTGGTCCAATTAGCTTTAGTCCACCTTCCAGTAATCCTATATGAACTTTGCTTGGTTCCATCCTTCAAAGTTCAATTACTATGTAGGTACTTTTTTATACTAATTCTGTCCTCGATATTCCTAATTTTTCGCGCCTCTTTTAACGCTCTGCTACCATGTTAAAGTTTGAGAAACCATAATTCAAATTAAGAGGAAAATACGAAATATATTTGACACACTAATACAAAAGTGATTAATTAATTGACACTCTCTCAAACACCTTTTTAAAATATAAAAATAAAAATGACTGGTCTTAAGACTTCCATAAAGATGTAGAATGTTCTTCAACATTCAATACTAACTATTAAAGTTTTGCGAAATATTTTTGCCCGTTTTGAATTACCATCTATTCTGACATCTCTCGTGATTTCACCTGAAAAAAAAAATCAACGTTTATTCGAGGTAATGTAATCAAACATAGATTTTCCACGTCATCGTTTCAGGAGATGGTTCTTGAAAAATCCATTGAAGAACCAGAGGATATTTGAACGATAAATTGAAGAACTTTTTAATGAGATATAGAAGAATTCTTGAATGATGAATTATCAGAACCGAATCAAATTAGACCGCCAGCTGAAAAATTGAACTTTAGAAACTATCATATACGGAGACAGAATAAGAGATCGTAACCTTTCTGAGAACCGCACAAAATGGTAAAATGGTCATATTGCAGAACAAAATGGGTTTACATTATTTATGAAACGTTTTTGGCGTAGACAACGTTGATTATATTGCAAATACATAAATGTATCTAGGAAAACGGGTAATTATCATCCGCCTGAAGTTATTCTGAAAGGGAATGTGGATGAGGATACTAAAAATACTAGCACTACCACCATAGAAGAAGAGTCTGATAAAACCATTCAGGCTACCAATATTTTATACAAAAAGAATCTATTACTATAAAAACGATAAGTGTTTCTGTAGAGAGGTAGAGACAAAATCTTAGTTCATCTATTTTGCAAAATACCAATTTTTAGAAGATCTTATCGGAAAATTCATTCACTCAGGAAATGAAACTATAACGAAAAGTAGCGAGGAAATACTATCAATAGCAAACGAAAAAGATCATATAAGATTAGTTTTCATTGATATTACTTTTGTCAGTTTCATCGGAATTACTACTGCAATTTGTTCCATAGTAGTATGCAAGTTTTAATTAAAACCCTTCCATCATTTTTTCGTCAGATCCAAATTTAAATTTGTTATCATTAAAACCGAATATTCCGCGAATGGTTTTTCATTTTAACGCTGCTGCGCCACCTGAAGCGACAATGTGGTTTAATGGACACATTTCTGCTCAGCAATAATAAAGGCCAGACAGTGTAATGACATGTTTTGTTGGTATTTACAAATTTCAGTGTGGAATTAATTTTTGTTTTCGCAAAGCAATGGCGGCGCGGATTCTAGACGTGGGGGTAGTTAACCTATTTTTTTTTTTTGAAAAGATTAGGATTGCAATAGGCGTAGGGTGAGCGAACCAATCATTTGTAAATAGAATATGTTCTAAATAAATAAACAAAATCGTCTAGACCTGAAACAAAAGCAAAATAAATAAAGTAGGAAGTCATTGGCGGATTTATGTTGGTGAATGTTAAAAATTCAATGTGTACAAGCAACAAACAACAATTAGAGCATATTTATCTGCTTCTACATACATATGTTTTTAAGGAAAAACATTTTTTCTACAAACGTGTTAAAAATGCAATTTTTAACACCCCCTCGAAGCATTAAAAATGTTACTTTATCGCACTAGTGTTAAAAGTCTTTAAGGCACTAGTGTTAAAAATGAAACATCAAAATTTGAAAGCAAACGTCAAAAAAAGTTTGTATTTTTAATTATTTACATTAATATTAATGGTAAAATTTGAACAACTGAGGAAGCTCCTTCGGCCGCCTCCTCTATATTTTTCAAGGGATTGATGCAACCCTCTTTTTCTTGTGTATTTTGTTGCATTTTTAGCAATAAGCTCACTGACCACGATAGACTATACGACAGACTTTCAAGAAACTGACGAGACATTTCATTCCCTGTAAAACAAGGTGCTGGTTGTTTGAATTTTTTGACAAATATCAACTTCAATAATTTTATGTAGGAAAGATGCTTCCAATTTATTATTTATTTAAAAATCCAATTTGTCACTGGTTATTGCTTGTTATTGCCGTTTGTAGAAAAAATATTGTATGATATTTGTGTTAAAAGTATTTTTAAGGCACTTATTATGTGAATTGCAGAATTCGCTTCGCTCATTCTGCAAACTTTCACATGCGTGCCTTAAAAATGTACTTTTAACACTTATATCATAAATAACTATTAATGCTGTTTGTGAAAGGAAAGGTTATTTTTTATTTTTTATCAAGTATTCCAGACACATTAGCTTGAAAATAGTGGTCTGACTTCTGACTCTATGCCTATTGTAAACTAATTTTAATCGAACTCCAACACGTTAACAATAAGAGCGTTTATTTCAGACTAGCACGTGAAGGAATGTTGGTGGAAACAAAGAAACCCCTCATTGTTTGGAACTATATTTTCATTTTTCGTCTACATAGTCGGCCAAATTTGACATACGCTCAGCCGCTTCGGAACGTATTACCGCATGGTTAGCTGGCTCATTTTCGGAAATTTCCACTATCAAAAATGCATCATTAACTCCTCGTGGTCGGTATCCGAAGAACAACCTCATATGGCGATCTTCCTGTCACCGAACTTATGGTTAAGTTAATGCCCCACTTCACCTTGCTAAGTTTAAGCTCCCAGTTCTGATCTTCATCTACACTGGCCATTAGAGCTGAAAGAATAACTCTATTCATTCATTCGCTGCACCTGCCCTTTGGCTCGTGGAGTTGCCGTTGCGCATAACACTCGTTCTATCAGAGATTCACGACTTGACTTGATTTTCAAGCTACTTGACTTGACTTGACTTGATATCAAGTCAAGATCAAGTCAAGTATTTGTTTTCGAAATTCAAGTCAAGTCAAGTAGTTACACATCAAGTAACTTGAAAATCAAGTTTTTCAAGCTAACTACTTGATTTTTCTTGAAAAAAATAGTACTCTTTTGATATTAATCTGATTAACTGCCAAAACGCAATAACAATAAAGATCTACAGTGTGTTTTACCCAAGATAAATTTGGACAATGACAACTTTGAAACATAAATGCCGCTTATTGGTCGCAAGATGCCGTTTACCTGCATTCGACGAAGGTATCGTTTTCGAGCCATGTAAAAAGATACCTCAGCTGCAAGGACACGGCATTTTGCGACCAATCAGAGTCACGCGGTATTGTTTATGTTTCAAAGGTTCTGTGGTTTCAAAGTTGACAATGTCAAAATCTATCTTGGGAAAAAATAGAGTGTATGTATATATAGATGTAATCTTTTGTTTAAAAAACATCTAAAAACGAAAACTCTTAAGAAACTCAGTTAAATAATAAATGAAATAAAAATACGAAATATTCTGAATTTTGGGTTGCAACCCCCCCCCCCTACCCCCCCAATAGGATGTGCTTGGTACGCCCCTGCCTAAAGGGCGGAATAGAAAATCCTGCACGCAGGCGCTTGACCCTCAGGAACGGGCCTGGCTGTAACCTCGGTGAATCCCCTATTTGCGCATTTCACAGATCGCTATCAAGTAATATCAAGTAGTTTGATTTTACTTGATATCAAGTCAAGTAGTTCAGACCGGAAATCAAGTCAAGTCAAACATCAAATTTTCAAAAGCTTGAGTTTTCAAGTCAAGTCAAGTATTTAAGAAAAAATTCAAGCTACTTGGCTTGATGAATCCCTGCGTTCTATGCCTAATCTCGCACAGAATGAGGAGAAAGATTGGCTTGTAAAAATTGTGCCCCTATCGCAAATAAGTCTTCGAGGTGCTCCAAAAGTTTCAATCAAATCATTCAGAAATTTAACAACTGGTGGTGTTTTGTGTTCGGTACTGCCTTTAGAATGTAGTTTTTGATATAGTTCCGCATTGATGGAAACCAGTACCACTTTGCCACTGCCTCTAGTGTTTTATCAACAGCAAAATGTCCTGCTGCATCATGATTATACAAAAGTAAAGTGGACGAGTTGGGGACCATCCATCGCAAACCGTGTGGCGTTTTTCGATAAACTCTATTATTTTTTAAAAGATATTCTTTGTATACACGTCTATCATTTTCATCAACTGGTACACGTGACAAAACTTGATGTATTTCCTTGCAGGGTTTATCATTCATCTGGGCGGCACACCCAATCAGAGTTAGACACATTGACATGAAGAATATCAACTTCTACTGATTCATCAAACTCGGTAGACAGCGGATTTCTGCATCCACATGAGCCATCTTTGATCCTGACCTATATTCGATAGTAAAATTAAATTTCTGTGCAACCATCGACCTATTCGTGGAATTAAGTCGCGCTTAGTCAGCGTAGTCCTAAGGGCGTTACAATCAGTGACTACTTTGAATTCAATTTCTATCAGATACACACGAAATTTCTTCATACTACAAACAACAAATAGAGTCTCAAGTTCGTATGAGTGGTAGACCTTTTCTTGGTTTGTGGTAGAGCGAATGAAGTACTATACAGGCTTCAGTTCTCCATTCATTTGGCGTTGTATCAATATCCCACCAATACCAAGCTTACTAGCTTCAGTGTGAAGCTGCGTAACATCGTTTCTATGAAAAACAGTCAGCGTGAGACGAGTTATAAGTTTCCCTTTAAGTGCTATAAATGCATTCTGCTGTTCGGTCTGCCAATTGAAAGAAGCGCATTTCTCTGTTAAATCGATAAAAGATTTCGCAATAAGCGCAAATCCTTCAATATACTTGCGAAAATAACTGGTGAGTCCTAGGAACTGTCGGATTGTATGTACGTCTGTCGGTGTTGTAAAATCTCGTACAGATTCAATCATTTCGGATCCAGGTTTGATTCCTTCATAGAAGATTTCATGTCCCACATAACTTATTTGACTCAAGAGAAATCAACATTTATTAAAATGTAATGTCATATTGGCTTCACGTAAGAGTTTTAGTTTTAGAACGTTTTCTAAATTCGTTAATCCATTTTTTTCATATATGACGATATCAAAATATCATCTAATGGTAGGTACGATTTGTCTGAACCGGTTAGCGTTAGTGCGGTGCAGTTATTATTCAGGTGATCGCAGATTAGAAAAGTGTTGAAATTTCGGTTGAGTATAAAAAGTTGGAAACCATCTTAACTACACCGGAGTATGGAACGCTAATGGTACGAATGGTGTAAAAAGTACGACATTAATGACGGGTCAGGGTAAACAGTGTCAGTAGTTGGACTTATCGTACGCACCATAAGTAGGTACGCCATAGCTGTAGTATAACTGAAAGAACCTAGAATTTTATGAATTTTCCTCTGAAAGACTGCAGGCGCATTTACGAGACCAAATGGCATAGTTACATACTCGTAATGGAAATCGGGGGTTATGAAAGCTGTCTTTTCGATAGGATTCGAAGCAACTGGCACATGATAATATCCAGAAGCAAAATCTAAACTAGTAAAGTATTGAGCACCTTTGAGCCCATCCAGTAAATCATCAATGCGCGGCAGAGGATATTTATTCTTGATAGTTTTAGCGTTCAAAGCATGATAATTTACGCACATACGCGATTCGCCGTTCTATGTTACGGTTAATATATATGCAAACCTGCTGGCTAGTTTGTACACTAGCTGGATAGTTTACAAACTAACCAACCCACTGGCTATTTTGATAAAAAACACAATTTTCACTAAAATAGCAGCTAGTTTACAAACTAGCCAAGAGGCTAATTTACTTGAAAATCTTGAAATTATTGAGAAAACTAAAATAGCTGGTTAGTTTATAAACTATCTAATGCAGCCTGGCTAATATGAAAACCATATTTTCTAGTAACACAAAATAGCCAAACCTTTGGCTAGTTTATAAACTAGCCAACCAATTTTCTGGCTTCTGACGCTTCTTTAGTAGATTTGTATAATAATAAAGCAAATAATTCCCTACTTTATAACGAATGAAATCTGGCAAAATATTAGCTTGTATGGACGATTTGTTTGATATTATTGAAGAATATCACCAATTAACTGGACACGGCGGAAGACAAGTTACAACAAAGCTAATAAATCAAAAATATTCAGATATTACCCAAGAAATTTCAACTTTGTTCCCTCGATGGATGTGAGAATTGTCAGTTAAAAAAGAACAAAGCAAAAATTTGTATTTTTTTCATCTCTAATTTATCAAAGAACACTAAACTTTATTTGTGAATTAGCCAGAAAATTGGTTGGTTAGTTTACAAGCTATTTTGTGTTACTAGAAATCATAGATTTCAACTTAGCCAGGCTGCATTGGATAGTTTATAAACTAACCAGCTAATTTAGTTTTCTCAATAATTTCAAGTAAATTAGCCAAGAGTTTTGGTTAGTTTGCAAACTAGCTGCTATTTTAGTAAAAATTGCGTTTTCTATCAAAATAGCCAAGGGGTTGGTTAGTTTGTAATTGTGAACTATCCAGCTAGTTTACAAACTAGCCAAGTTTGCATATTAACCGTTATCATATATAATAATATGAGTCTTCCCTAGTTCAGACATATTTGTAGAAAAACAGTCTCTGTATTTATTAAGCAAAGAAAGAAGTTGAATTTTTGTGCTTGTCTCGATGTCAGTCCTGACAACATTTTCTAAATCTTCTAAAGAAAAATCTTTCATAGATTCTTGATTTATGGGACAATCATTTATTTCATCAAAATCACTTTCAGGATTACACAAAAACCCTCGTGCTACTACTCGATCCTTTTCATAACAAACTAGATATTCTGCTGTGTTTGAAATCGGCACTAAACCACTCTTCGACAGATCGGTGATACAACGAGGTATCACATGAAACTAATTAGGCCGCGGCCTTTGCTGCAAGTTATTAAATACCTCTTTGACTTTTTCACTAGAATATAAGAAAATGTGACCAATATGGTTGGGAGGTATGACAGTAGTCTCCTTCGCCCATAAAATAATTTTACGAGGAGGCACATTATCAAGTGGCATATTATTCGAATTAAAAAGTCTAACCTGACCTCCACGTGTCACCATATATCTGGGTGATTAATAAAAGGCTGGCCAACAATTATTGAAACATTTTGTGCATGATCGGGTACAACAAGAGCTACAACTTTATGGTTTACAATTGAAGAGTCTCCTGCAAATCCACTCAGACGTTTTTGTACATGTATTGTCCGTCGTTTTTAATCTGACACTTTCCGTATGAGGAGCGAGGGGGTGAAGCATATGGCAAAGATAGCTGTGACATCAAGTGACCATTGGCTTTCTAAAGTAGAGAGCCACCAGGCTCCCATTCATTTCGAGTATCAGATTAAAATTGACGGACTTCAGTTGTAACCCTAAAGCTTTGACGTAAGATGCACGTAAAGTAACGATACTGCTGCCGGAATCGACATATCCACGTAAAATATTATGATTTATAGTAGCAATCGATAAAGTAACATACATTTGTCTCACAATTATTTTGAGCAGTTTCTATATTGAAAATAGGTTTAGACTTACTAGGTTTGTAGAAGTTTTGCTTTGGGCAATTCTTTTTTTCGTGTCCCAATAACTTACATTTTCTACATTCCTTCCTAGGTTTCGAACATTTCGAAGCTATATGAGGCATATAGCTAAATCTAGAGACCCTGTTGGCAATTTCAGTTGTTCACATCAATATTTAGTGCTGTCAAGTATTGTTCGTATTGGTTTTCTGGGGTTTGGTAACGTCCAGCTCTGATACTATATTTGAAAACTGCTTCTTTTCCAGAAACGCGGCAGCTTCTTAGGAGTTCCATTTTTGCAAAATAGTAGATACGATGTCATCGATTCAGATAATATTTTCTTCCGATTCAACATTAATTGCCGAAGGGTCGCATAATCAGTATGGTCTGGAAAACCATGTTTAAGAAGAGTTTTCCATTCTTCTCAAGTCAAATTATTGTAGTTAGATAAACTGTGCTTCCATGTCTTTGCCATGACCAACAATCTTGACTGCATGTGGTAAATGTTTGTAATATTGTCCCAATAGTTAATGGCTTTTAATTGATCAATCTTGAAAAGCCACTGTCGTGAAGTCAAATTATCGTTTTCTGAGGAGAATTCAGGTATGCAATCACTTCTAACAATTAATCTAGGCAATTCAGATCTACTTCCAATTGATTGTGTTTGTCTATTTAATTGTCTGACCATATTTTGGATTCGTTCAGAATTGTTTTTTTCGGGAGAATTCGAAATATAGGGATATGTAGCTGACGTTGCTGTCGCGTTGATGTTAGACACCTGAGCCTCAACAACTCCAGACTTTACATAATTTCCTGAAGTTGGATGATCTGGTTCTGGACGTTTCCTTGATTCTGGCGTGTATGTTCTAACCGTTCTGCTAACATCTGTTGTTATATCACAAAGCCCTCATCAACAGATGGCGGTATTTACATTTCATTTACAATTAATTTTATTAACTTCACCCAAACAATAAACATTTTTTTCCATTTGTGTTTTCAAGTAACTAATAGTATGTTTTTTTTTTCCAGGAATCAGAAATATACCAAAAATGCATCCGACCTCCGCCGAATCGAACCGTTATGGACAGCGATTCACCTCCACCTTACCGATCGAGTTCGGCAGGTGTCCTTGCCTCGTGTTCCTCGTCTTCCGGTGCGAGCAGTGATTGGTCGTCACCATCGGGGAACGCACCGCTGGTAGTCCGATGTCATTCGATGTCCTCAACGTCATCGACGATGACCTCCAAGTTGGGAACCCATGGGGGTTCCCATCATCATCACCACAATGCCTCGTCGCAGGGCGGTCAAAAGACTGATTTTTTACAAAGAACTGTTAAAATATTTACGGGCAAAAAAACGCCCACGTCGACGTCTAGTAGCCATAATATGACGCCTGCGCCTTGCGTCATAGTACCGCAAAGTCGGCACCAACCGAGGCGGGACAATGCAACGGGACCTGGACATCGACCGCCCGTCTGACAACCGCCCTTAATTTAGATGACAATTTACGTGGGGGTTTAGTTTATTCCATTTTTTCAAATTGTAAAAGTAGTAGGGCCCGGAAAGAGAGGGACGTCATGATTAGACGAAACGAGAATTTTAATTTAAAGACTGATTATAATAATTATATTTCTATCAAAACCTGATTAAACATTTATACGTATTTCAAATTGTGCATAAATCATTATCTACGTATTCAATTTAATTGGATAATCAATGGCAAACCACTTTTTTTTTATTGGTGCCAAATTTAGGAATCAGTCTTTAAAGGACACAAGAAAATGTCTTAAGAAAATGAAAATCCCATTTCGGGCTGCTACAGATTTAATGCAACTGAAATTAGACTTATACTACTACAAATAAGTTATAAGACAAATCAACATTAGTACGATAAACACCATGCACAAAGGTTCTTAAATTATTTGAGGTAGTTGATGTGTCTACAAATGAGTCGGATGTGAAGCATAAAAAAATATTTATATCAGGGATAGATAAAAAAAAAGGACAATTTTTGGATGTGGTTTAGTGTGCAAAGACTTAAAAATGGCGGAATATCGTTGACGTATTTAACTAGTTTAATACATTTTATGAAGAGGCGCGGTGTGCGTATAGCCAAATATTCTAGTATTATGTGTACTGTGTACATGATAGTGGTTAATGAAAACGAAACTTTTTCAACTGCGAATGCCTTTATCATTGCCTCTAAGAAAATTTAAATTCAATTTGATTTTTATTAATATGGACCTCGCACAAAACATACGGAAAATGTGTTTATGTCAAATCATCTGATTTTTTGATAGTGTGTCAAGCTCGATATCTTGAATAAAAGTTATCATTGCGCCAAAGCCCAGTAATGAACAGTTTTTGAAATAAACGCCCACAAATATAGGTGACTCTTATAGAAAATGACATCAAAAAATTAATTATCTACAGGTGAAAAATGCGCTGATAAGTGAAATCAGACTAGCAAAAAAACACTATTTCATTGGTAGTGCAATTTTTGTTTATATGAGTATCTTCAATAATCAAAATGGAGAAAATGGAGCTGACTTACTTTGCTTTTGAGTTTATCACTATGGCTGATGTCGATTTCCAACATCCATAACCATTTCTAGTAGGATAGTGCACATTGGGTTGATGTCGCGCATACCCCAAATACCATAAGAAGCTTGCAATATGGCTACAACAACCCAATGTCCTTGCACCAGATTTGGAAGTGCAGTAATGTCCCAAAATTGCTTCTTCCATTTGTTCAGGATTTTGCTGCAGTTCCTGAACGGTTTTATAGGTAATCCATATTTGGTACCTACTTAGTAGCATTTCTAAAGCGGAAATAAATTCGGGTACAGTGGCAGCTTGTCAGTAAGCCTCCCCCAAAAAATTGAAAACTCAATCTCAGTTTTTTATTTCTGATTCCTCATTAAAATAATAATTCACAAATCACATTTTCCAAATCTCGATATTTCAATGTTATTTAGAAAAATCTGACAAAATTATTTCAATCAATCCCGCGCCTCCACGACAAAAATCAGTGAATCTGGGATACTCAGTAATACGAGCCCGAAGGGCCGGAGTTATACGCGAGCTTAAAGGGCCGGAGTAATACGAGCTCGAAGGGCTGGAGTTATAGGCGAGCCCGAAGGGCTACAGTTATTTTAATCACGGGGCCCAGTCTATAATTCTATTGGTCAGCGGATAATTTGGAGCCTATCAAAAATCGGGAATATTCAAAATGTGATTTTTAGTCGATATTCCGAGTTTCAGTTCTCTCCGGTGTACCGGAAAAAAGTTAGCCTCCCCATCTTTCTTGATTTTGAATTTTTTTCCCGCATTTCCAAAAAAAAAAAAAAACATCGGATAGAGGAGCAAAAAAAACGTTGAAAAGCTTATGAGACCCTGCTTGCTATGACGCATTTTAAGGCCGGGAAAAAATTAAAAAAGGATATTTCGATTTTGGCCAGATAAAAATTTCGACGATCTGATACGACATTACTATTTCGCTTATAGCTCCGCTATTTCCCAACCGGTTATATCTCTTCTAAAAGAGAATGAAATTACCTATAAAAATTTTTTTCATTGAGATTCCAGGCCGTTTTCGTCTTTGAGATATCAGCTGTCAAAGTTGAAATTCTTTGTAGTTTTGATAAAATTTTCCAGGTCGATTTTCTCGAAAACGGTGTCCCGTCGCAGGATACTTCTTATAGGCTTTTTTGTAGTACTCGACGAGATCTATAAGTTTTGTTTTTGAAATTTTTCTCCCCAGCTTTTCGTTTTCGAGTTGGGACGCTTTGAAAATTAAAAAAAATAAATCGAAGGCCCTTTGATTTTGAATTTTGAATTTAAAAAAAAACAAATCCATCGGATAGAGGAGCAAAAAATACGACGAAAAGTTAATTTGACTCTTCTCGCTACGGCGCATCTTAAAGCCGGAAAAAAATGAAAAAGGAAATTTCGATTTTGACCAGAAAAAATTTTTTAGCTGTATTTCTCAAGTGTTTCAAAAACTTTTGCAACTCTTGACCTGGAATTACGTAGGGCCCGTTTACAAATCTCAAACCTGGCAGAAGTCGTTGCAAAAGAAAACCGTTTCTGTCCAAATAGTAAGCACAACTTTTAACAAATTCTAGAACATATATGTCCCTATTAAGGAAGATATCCACCCTGGTCTTGGTAGATAATCGGGGTTCATTTAGTGAGTTCCACCCTGGTCTTGGTAGATAATCGGGGTTCATTTAGTGAGTTGCAAATCAGACACGAATGGCCTGAACTTTACGTCAAAACATTGAGCCTCAAACAAGCGGGGTCTCGTTGAATAGCATTTATTTCCCTAATAATGGCTCTTCTCTTTTGCATTTTGCATTTCGCTAGTTCACATTCATAATTTATATCTGTTCGAAGCTTCCGGTTAGAAATTTTATAAAAGAGTTTGTGCCGGTCCAGTTTTCAGTAATTGATCTAGTTAACTTAGACCTCAATAGGTTCTCATTGAAGTGTTATCGCTACCAAGTTTTTGTTGGTAGCATACCAAGCATGGATGAGTTGAAGAAGTTGATAACCCCTGCGAAGGGAAACTTAGTTTGCGGCAACTAAATAAGGATTACAAAACCCTGATACGCGAAAACATTCCCTATCAAAGGTTTGGTTTTAGATCACTAGAAGACTTATTGCAGCTGGCACAAATTCTTGTGAGTTCGTTGGTTTCTATGATAGGCCTAATGTTTGCTAGACGCCATTGTTGAGCTATGGCACACTTATCGGCATTTTCATCTCCAACAAAACGCACCATTAACCTGGGAGGAAGTGCCGCAAGACATAATTATGAAACAGTGCAATATATTCCTCATTTGATGTCATTGTCTATAAGATTAATCCATATTTGTGGGAGTACAAACATTATTAGGCTTTGGTGCAATGATAACTTTTATTCGGGACATCGAGCTTAACACACTATCAAAAAATCAGACCATTTGACAAAAACACATTTTCCGTAAATTTTGTGCGGGGTTTTTTGTTCAATTTATATTATAAAGTTTTGCAGTTAAAAGAGTTTTAAAGGGTAAAAAAAATAAGCAGATATATTATGTGAATCAAAATATATTTGGCGAAGAAGCCGCTAGGTCGCAACAAAAGATATTCCAATAAAAGTAAACCAATTATAATTAAGTAGTAGAACGTTGTTCTGTTTTTAAATATTGTTTATTAAGGAAAAAAATTCACCTGGAACCTTAAACAAAAACATATTGAATGTAATGCAATCCGGCTATATTAAATTAATTTTGATATTTATTATTATTGTTTTCTATTTTTGAATTTGAGCTGGTTGTATTGGATCCATTTGTTGTTTAAGTGCAACAAAAACAAGCTAGAAGGAAGACTTAGTTAATTCTCGTAAGCAAATTTGCGTTAACATTTTTTATATTTGTTTATAATTATTGCTATAAAAAAAAAATCGTGTTCATTCTATATTCTAAGAGATTATAGCGTCGTTTTACCACACAACTTCGAATGTTTTAGGTCGACCGTTTTTGTTTCAAGATTTTCATGAAATTGCTGAAAAATATTTACTAATTTTTAATGCATCTGTTCTTTCGCAAAATCTAAACACAAGCAGTCATGGTTTTTAAACATATTATGTAAGACACAGATGGAAATAATTAGTTGTTTAGTCTAGAAACTGGTGCACAAACACAATAAAAAGCCTTCAAATGGATTTCAAGAAATTGCCAATAATAACCGAAAGTAATTTCAGGAATAAACTGAACATTAACGGACGATCTCGAAAACTAGCTAAGAATTGAAATTTCTAAGTATATTACAAAACTATTGTAAATGGTAGACGAAATAAAAACGTATGTTAGTGACAACATAAGCATTATTGTGATGATTATGTAAACTATTAGGTGCTTGGGAAACATATGTGCATTTAACTTCACCAAATGGTTCATGTTGGGTAGGGAGACACGTACAACAATAAGTGATTATCTTAATTTTTTCCTTCCAAAATTAATTCACCTTTATTCAAGACAATAACACAAAAATCACCACACTCCGTTCAATAACAATCAAGCTAAAAAACATACCAAAAATAATTCACTCTCTTACTATCAAATTCCATTCACGAAGTTTCTAGTCATCAGGCATTGTTGCACAATTTTCCCAACTTGAAATATTTATAACAGTATTAATTCAAATTCAAATATTATTTTATGTGTTTACATAGAATTTATCAAAATCAAAGTTTCAAAAAGGAACATTGGTACTAGTGAATTTCTGTGATTTGATTTTAAATCTATTCCAACCTCTCTTTCGCAGAAGTCTCAAAATTTATTATAGCATTAAGTTATAGTTTCAACATCTTAAAAGATAAGTGAATATGAAAAAGAAACGGACATTTTGAAAAAAAGAAAAAAATATAAATTTTCACAATTTTAAAATTTTGGAAATCTTAAAACTTTTTTTTAAAATTCGTATTGGATTTCTTTCAACTATCGGCTAAATCGATCTCTTTTAATAACGCAAATATAAAAACTTCAACAATCATTTTTAGAAATAACAGAAAAAGTTTAACACTTCCACTACACTACACTCAGAATCAAAAGTAACATAATGGAAACTAAATAACTATGAGCTTTCAATAACAGAAAAAAACTATAGTGGCAATATCTTCCAAAATTCAATCTTTTTGCCACAAGTAAGTTACAAATTCCTATCCCATCAGATTTTTGAATAAATACAAATTATGACTTGCATCCGAAAATATTCTTATTGAAAGTTCACGTTTTATCGAATCTATGTTGTATATGTACTCCTCTACCAAACTGTGGTGCAATTTGTAGAATAACTTGTCGTAGTCACATTTGTAAAATGTTTTTCTTTTTTGTTTACTTTGTTTAGTCAGACTGCTTTACGCGAAAGCAATTAAAAAATATTTCGCGCTAGATTTTAGATTTTGTACATACTTAACTATAAGGGAAAAAAAGCGAGTCTGTATTATTTTGTTTATCCGTTTTTATTATTTTTGTCTCGTTTTATTTTAGGTGATCCAATTTGCAAAATGATTCTTTAGTTAGAAATATTTTTTGTACAAATTTTTTATTTTATTTTGAGTATAATATGTATTATGTTGCAGATATTTGTTTTTTGGGAGTGGGCATTTTTTTTAAACCTCTACTGCAAATCTATTACACATAATAATATAAATAATAAATAGATCCATAATAATAATAATAATTAAGATAGTCGGTTAATAAATAAAATAAATAATAAACTTCAATGTAAAATATAAGTATAAATAATATTAATATAATAAATAGTAATAATGTAAATTCTATTTAAATAATATTGAAATGCCTCCTTCCAAAATAAGCATTATTTTTTTAATCAGATAAGAAAAAAAAAGTATCAAACAAAGGAGTTATTTTGTACAATAATCGAACTGAATGTAGTATTTATTTCGTTTAAGTTTCGTCTCATGTGTTTTATTATTTTTTTGTTGTAATTTTATTTTTATTTTTAATTATTTTGTGTTCGTTCGCGTATAAGATGAGTTGTCTGCATATATGTTGTAGAAGTCCAAGCCGAAAGTCTTCATAAAAAAAACAGCAAGAAAAATTGTGATTAATTAAATTAAATTTTACTATTTAAAAAGAATAACAAAATTAATTAAAATGTTTTTGTATTAGTGAATTATTAAAACATCTGAAATTGTATTTTGAATGTCTTTGATTTTTACCCTTCTCCATTATTATTAGTTTGTATTAGAAAATATTAAAAACTAGTTTGTATTACTAGAGTTTCAAAAGGCAGTCATAGTATTTGTCTAATAAAGGTTTATGAACATTCTGCCAAAAGAAGTTGAGCACCAATTTGATCCCCGAAGACGACATTCGTACCTTCTAAGTCAATTTTGACTTTGCAGATATCATCTTAACTCTCTTTGACAGTTGATTAAGAAACGTTTCAAAACCTTTGTACCAGAGTTGAAATGAATTGTTAAAAAAAAAAAGGAAATCTTTTGTCGTCACCAAATAAAACACACTGGTAAATATTAGTGCTTGGTTAGAAAACAGCAATCGTATCATATGACATGTAGGTATATAGTCGCAATATAGTCAATATTAACTCTACATTACCGACGCCATTTGTGACCAATTCCTTTTCCATGCATTAGTTGCACAAGTAGGCAGTAAGTTTATCAGTAATTGGAGTTGGTACTATTCAGATCAAGCAGATTCATTGGTTTGGTTTCTCAAAAAATAGGTACTTCAAATATATAGCTTCTTTCGCTGCCTCTGACATTACCATGTATTCGGCTTCTGTGCTAAAAAGCGCAACAATTCTCTATTTTCTGCTCTCCCAAGAAATTGGACCACCAGCAAACTGAAAACAGAATCCTAAATACGATTTTCTATCATAGGTATTGCTATCCCAATCTGCATTTACAAAACATTCCGAAGATTTATCAGTTCTACCAAAACTTAAAACGTAATTTTTTGTACCTTGTAGGTAAGATGCGTTTGGCATGTTTCCAATGCGTTTCTGTATAGCTGTTGTTAAACTGGCTCAAATAGGTCACAGCATTTGATATATCGGGTCTTGTTAAAACTGATAAATACCTATATAAGTCTTTCCAGAAGTCGTTGATAAGGAAGCTGTTCATCACAAACTGTATCATCATCCCTAACTAAATTCAATCCAGCCTCAATCCGAGTACTTACAGCCTTACAGTCAACAATTTAAAATCTTCCTGATCTATTATTTCTGATGAATAGTATTATGCTTTTTATCTACTTCAAGATTCATATATAGGTACCCAAACAATTCTTTACCTCTCCCAAATGCTTAATTTTGAACGATTCCCCTAACTTCAATTTTAATTTTCTGTTTCCCTAGTGTCATCACTAAATCTGAAAAAATCATCTACGTAAATACAAACAATGGTTCTGATGTTATTTTTGATATTGATGAATAAATAAGGTTCATATTCAGATTTCTTACAACCAAATTTCTGCAAAAGATTATCTACCTTTTCATACTTGCTTGAGCCCGTAGGTATATTGCCTTTTTAAGCTTTATTTTCATTGTTAGCTATCTCTAACCCTTCGGGTATTATCATAAATACTTGCTCCTGCAGATCACCGTTGAGAAACGCAGTGATTACATCTTGGTGACAAATACTTAGGTTTAATTTTGTTGACAAAACACATAAAAGCCTTACAGTTGAAAAACGCACTACTGATGTCGACTTTTCATTTGAAAAGCCACTTGCTTTTCACCACCGTATTACTTTGCGAATCACACACAACTTCCCAAGCTTCATTTTCTTTGAACGACTGTAGTTCTTTTTGCATAACTGAAGCCCACTTATCCCGATCATAGCTAAATATAGCTTCTTCTACCATCCATATCAGTGTCCAAACAGAGGTAGGTAAGTAACATAATCATCTAATTTCTTAGGCTTAGGTACTCATTCAGATTTTCTTATTTTTTCAGGCGCATCCACCACAATATCAGGTAAAAATTCCTCTTCAGAATTATTTATCACTAGATTGATCAGGCTCAGCAGAAGACATAATGTAATTATCATCCTCTCCAACGGAACCTTCGTCTGAAGTCCCGTTTTCCACTGAAGCTGATATTTCTTGTTCATTAACATTCTCTGCAATAAATGTATAATCTAACTTGTCTTTTGTGCTTTCTTTTATTACCACGTCTCGACTAGTGATAATTTTCTTTTTAATTGGATCATATAACCTGTAACTCTTTACTGTGTCACTATATCCAACTATGAACATTTTTGTAGCTTTTTTATCAAATTTGCATCTTTTTTCTTTAGGTAGGTATATGTGTCACTGCTTCACTGCCAAAGATACGTAAGATGCTGATATCTGGTTTTCTACCAAACCACATTATGAGTTTTTCCATTTAAACCAGCAGCAATTGTTCTATTTCTTACATAAGCTGCAGTATTACAAGCCTCTGCTCAAAATGATTTATCAACTGTCGAATCAAATAATAGCAGACAACGAGCCTTTTTTGTAATAGTCCTATTTAAGCGTTCAAGCATGCCATTTTGCTGAAGAGTGTAGGGATTTGTTGTCCGATGAACTATGCCCATAACTTTTAAATGACCATCTAATCTGTTATTGCAGAATTCACCCCCTCCATCTGTTCTAATAGTTTTTATTTTCATCTCTTTTTGATTCTCAAAGAAATTTTTGAATTCTTTGGACTTTTCGAAAACTTGATCTTTGGATTTGATGAAATATATAAAACACATCCTGGAATAGTCATCCTCTAGTAAAAAAAAGTCTTTTGAACCACTTATGAAGCATCGGTCCACATAAATTATCAGCATGCACTATTCCTAAAAAAATTTTTTTGCCCTTGTCCCTCTTTTATAAAATGGTAATTTACTTTGCTTACCCTCACAGCAGACTTGACAGAAAAAATCTTATTCCATTTTTTGTCATTGCAGTTCAAACCATCGACGCTACTCTTCATTTTTTTTAAGTCCTTGTAGTTCATAAGCCCCAATCTACGATGCCACACCTCAGTTGTTACCAATATGCTACTCCATTAGATTCTTTTGAGGGTTCATTGTATTGGAATCTGTAAACAATATCATTTAACACTGCAGTTGCTATCAACTCATCATACTTGTTAAATATTTTGCAACCTGTTTTATCGAAAACAACCAGGCGCGTAGATAGGAAATACTTAATTCGAACAAAAGATTACAACGAAAAGAATGAGGTCGTAGACCGAGTCGTTCTAATCACACGAGTTTTGTAGTCATGTTTAAACGCACGTGTGATGTACAACATTTTATCTACAAAGCGAAAAAAGAATGTTTTTTCAATAATTTTCGTTTATTAGTAGTTGCCTACCTTCATTTTACCTTTACAGGTTTAACTTTGACATTTGTCAAATCACCAATAATAGTTGTGTTATAAATTCATAACCTAGTCCATAACACCACTAGTTGTGTTATGAGTCTCATAACATAACTCAAATACTAGAAAAATGGTTATGTAAAAACGTCATATAACCAAACGCTTATAGATAATAGTTATTTATATAACTAGTACGGTATGAGCTTCATTACAGTAACGAGGGGGGAATATTACCAAGACGAGGTCGTAGACCGAGTCGTGGTAATCACACGAGTGCTGGAATGAGCGTTACCGTACGTGTGACATACAACATTTTATATACTATCCAGATTCAAAAAGTGCCAATAAAAATGAGTTACCTAATGACCTCATTACATCACTAATGGCCATTCGCACGGCTATCGCTTAAGAGATATTTATTCTAAGTCGAGCTTTGAATGTGACTTTTGTTTCTACAACAGTTACATTCAAAGCTCCACTTAAATGAAATATCCCTTAAATTATAGCGGTGCAAATGGCCGTAAGTACGATAATACAACTTATTACGTAACTCAAACAGGCTAAAATGAGTTACGTAATAAGCTCTTACAGTGTGGGTCGCACATAATAGTTATTTATGATATAAGTGCTAAAAGTGACATTTTATTTTGTGAAAAGGGAAGTTTGGGACACGACGCCGAAGGCGGAGTGTTCCATCCCTTTGAACAAAATAAAATCACTTTTAGCACGAATATCATACACTATTTTTTCTAACAACGCACTAAAAGTGATTACTTTTAGCACAAGTGCTAAAAGTAATCACTTTTAACACCAGTGTCATAAAATGGCATTTTAGACACTGACAGCATCCGTTAAAAATGACACTTTTAGTGACGTTTGTAGAAAAATATATTTATGGTGAAAACGAGACAAACGAGTTTTAATAAATCGGGCACTCAAAACAAGTGAAAAAAATAACAGGAAGAAGAAGTCGAATGACTGAATGAAAACTAGAAAAAAAAAGACAGAAAGGGAGGAAACCAAGACAAGAAAGAAATCAAAGGCGAGATAGGAACGGTCATAGACGAAATAAAGACGGTAGACAAAGAATTCGAGAAGAAATATAAAAAACTGAAGAAGCAAAAAATAGTTAAAATTCGCGAAGAATACCCAACAACGAATTCGGCAGCACAATGGATGTATCGGGAAGCCCTATCATACGTGGCCAATAACTCAAACCATAAAGTTTCGACGACGAAACATCCTGGACACTATCAGTTGTTGTAAGCCGCTGCCAGTGCAAACAGAATGGCTGACAGAAAGCATCAGTATTATATCACTGTCATCGCATGGGAAGGCACATGGAATACTGCAGAATATTCCTGACGCAAAACCTAGCGACTATCGACTAGTGATTTTTAGTTTTAAAGCCGAGGTATGAAAATAGATATCTCACTCAACTGTATTAGAGCCAGGTATAAAGTGTCGGATATACGCTGAAGGAGTTAGGTAGGTAGCGGAATCAAGATATTGGCCAGGTTGGCATATCAACAGCCAGTGTCAAACGGCTGTACAGAAAAAACACAGAGCATATAACCTTTGGAAACGACAACAAACCGCTCAAAACCACACAGAATTTATAGAAGCCAGAAATAGTTGCAAAATTACTATTGACTCCGCTAAAGAAACATACAATCGAAGAATAAAAAACAGGTTGCTGAATTGTCCAAGTAGTTCTAGGTCTTTTTGGTCTCTTGCAAAAGCTGTTGGATCTAACTTCACCAAGTCATCCATACCACCACTTACAGATAAAAATAATCACTTAGCCACAACATCAGAGGAAAAAGCCAATATGCTTGCCCAAATGTTTTCCTCCAACTCCAACCTAACAGTGCCAAACGGAAAAACTCCACCGTTCATTGAAAGGGTTTCCCATAGTATGCCAGAGGTACCCTTTTGTCACAGAGAAATACGAAAATCCCTAAAAAAGCTGGATACAAACAAAGCAATGGGTCCGGATGGCATTCCCGCAATAGTACTCAAAAATTGCGCCAACGAACTCACCCCAACTTTCGCAAAATTATTCAATTTGTCTTACAGGCAAGGAGTATATCCATCATCATGGAAGTCTGCCGCAGTACAATCCATTCCAAAGAAAGGAAAAAAGACAGATCCGTTAAACTATAGACCAATTGCTCTACTTCCGGTGATATCAAAAGTAATGGAAAGAGTTGTGAACAATCACCTAACCAAGTACTTGGAAAAGTACAAAATTATCAACGATAAGCAATACGGATTTCGAAAATATAGGTGAACTGGCGATTTACTTACATACGTCACTCACTTATGGCAAAAAGCGATTGAGTTGCGGGGTGAAACAAGAACAATTGCCTTAGATATATCTAAAGCATTCGACAAAGTTTGGCATGAAAATCTGCTCAACAAGCTCAAAGCAATGGGATTATCGCCAAAACTTTGCACTTGGTTTGAAAGTTACCTAAAGGACAGATCCATTTATGTTGCACTGGATGGCCAGAACTCCAACTCTTACCAAATAAATGCTGGTGTGCCACAGGGAGCAATCCTTTCGCCAACTCTTTTCCTGATTTACATAAATGACCTCATAGATAAAACAGTAAATCCACTTTATTGCTTTGCAGACGATGGCAATGTAGTCTCCTCACTCATACCACCCACAGGTCTTTCCGCACGTGAATTCCATCATCTTAGACTAACTCAAATATCGCAGATAAATAACGACCTGGAGATAATAGAGGACTGGGGTAACAAAAACCTTGTACAGTTCAACGCGCAGAAAACCCAAGCAGCTCTGTTTTCAAAAAAGACCAGCACCGGTGAGCCAAACATCATGCTATCTGGAAGTGCGGTCACATTACAGAGTCAGTTGAACATCTTGAGGGTTACTGCAGAGACCAACATGTCTTGGCACAGTCACGTGGCAGATATTGCTAAAAGGGCCTCCCAAAAGCTGGAGGTGCTATTTCGTACAAGACATCTGTACACACCAAGCCAATTGCTGACACTCTACAAAGCCCAGATTCGACCAACTATGGAGTACTGTTCACATATATGGAGTGCAGCACCCAAACATACCTTAATGCTTTTGAATACCGTGCAAAAACGAGCTATCAAGCTGATCAATGACCCCGCACTTACTCGTAACTTGGATGGTCTCGAACATCGCAGATCTGTGGGCGATTTATCTCTCTTCTACAGGTACTATCACGGAAAATGCTCTGAAGAGTTGGCACGTATGATTCCACCGAGAGTAGCACCTACCAGGCGAACCCGTCAAACAGACGGTAACCATGAATTTACTGTCAAACTAGAGGCACCAAGAACCTCATTATATCAGAATTCATATCTCTGGAGAACAGCATCGTTGTGGAATAAACTCCCTGCGACGGTTTTCCCTGCAGGTTACAACCTGAACCGTTTCAAGACCAACATACACCGACATTTCCGCGCACTTGCCGCTTCTCGAGCGTGATAGGACATTTCCTTGCGGGTGCGCATATCCGTAAAAAAAAAAAAAAAAAAAAAAAAAAAAAAAAAAAAAAAAAAAAAAAAAAAAATCGACAAGCTCCAAAAGATATTATTGAACAAATAAACGTCCAGTACTTCATCGATAGATCCCAAAAGGCTTTACTGAGTGTGATTTGACCATACACATAGGGGAATTAATATCAGGGGTACGTAGGCCCTGTCTAGGGGCTCCGCGATGTTGATGAAAAAAAAAACGCTAACCTGCTACTTGCTACTATAGAATCAGCTAAAAGAGGCTTGATAAATATTTTTGGAAGGACCACTGTGAGTACAATACTGTGACATTAGAAATAAAAATGTTACGCTTAGGTGCAGGGTTAAAGCCGATATTGATTTATCTGCCAAACTGCTAAAAAATACTTGCTTTCAATCGCAATAAAACAGCAAAGAAATTTTATATTCTTCGCGTCATTCTTACGCTATATAGAAACAGCTTTCGAAAATGTATTGAATTTCTTTATATTTATAGATGTCAGTCTCTGAAATGGAAAATAAAGTAAAATAGTTAGGTACCTATCTATAGGATAATGCATCAAGTCTACCATCAGTACCGCCAGAGAAAATATTTTGATATCATTTAGGGAAAAATGTAAAAATCAACTTCAAAAGTGTTATTAAAAACATTTATATTTAGCAATTTATGCAACAACCTCTGCCTTTTCTAAGACTTCATCGTTTAATATTCTAGGTACCTACTTCAGTTACGTACAATTATTTTACAAGACCTCATTGAAGGCTACCCCTGTTGATAGATTTACCTATATAAGAACGTAAAGTAGGCTTTGAAAATTATCAGTTCATCAAACAACTTGACAAACAAAACATACGCAAAATGTATAAACTTGTAAGTTGTTTTCAATAATTATTAATCTATGTATCTATTACTTAAATTAGGCTTTGTAGAATTTTCTGTTTAATTAAGATTTTCTTTTTCAGTTTGTATTCGTTACCATCTTGGCTATTGCCTTCGCTACTCCTGTTCCTGAAGCCAAAGCTGACCCTAAGCCAGAAGCAAAACCGGGACTCATTGCTGCAGCTTACAGTGCTCCTCTTGTAGCCAGCCCATTAGCCTATTCTGCAGCCTACAGCGCCCCATTGACTTACGCAGCATCTCCTCTAGCTTACAGTGCTTACCCAGCTTATGCTGCTTATTCTGCATATGCTTCACCATACGTAACTGTTTTATAAAAGATGGACTTCAAAGAAAATAAAGTTTAGTCAATATTACAAAAAAAGTTTGCCTTTTTATCAAAAAAGTAGATATGTATAGATTTTGTGGGTTATCATGCATATGTGACTTTCATATGGATTCATTGGGGAGATTTGAATATCTGAAGATGCTACGATCTGACGCTTTTTTTTACCCCAATTACCACTACAGTATTTCATCTATTTAGATCAACATCAAAAAAAGTTAATTATAGAAAACTAGAAAGAAAGAAGGGGAGTGAAGAAGCGTAAGATATATTCTAGTTATTCTACTCAACTTACAATAATTCTTTCTTGTTTTTTTTAATTTGGTACCTAGCGCCGTTTGTAGAGAGATTGTTATTACAAAATTAGTAACAAGACACAAGAAAGTGCTCAGTTAAATGGCAGCGTAAAGTGATTTTTAAGCTGAAATAAAATTATTATGAAAAAGTGTTAGGTGCATATAGGTACCAATTCGAAGCCAGTAAAAAATGCTTAAATTAATGTATGACAATGAACATAAACAGTGATAGGACTGACATCAAAAATCCCCGTCTCACCTCGTTATTTACTAGACATACATTATCTAGGGTTCACCGACATCTTACTCATTTCCATCAGTTTTGAATACGCCAGTGCTATTAAATAATTGTATACGGGACACCTCAACATAATTCTGATTAATTTTAATAATGTGGCTCATTTGTGAAATTTTTTTGAGTTTATCCGTTCGCTTGCATTTAATATCTGTGAATACTTTGCCTATATTTTTTGTTAGTACTGTTCTTCCAATTTTATCTGCTAAATCGCAGTTTATATCGGATTTAGCTATTCGTCCAGAGAAAACTGACATGAACTCCTAACTCCTTGCATTTATAAGGATTGCATTTTAGCCAATCTTGAATTTTTCGCGAATCAATTTTATCACGTTGCTGGCGTGAGCGACCCAATTCTATATGCTGTTCTGAAGTCACAGACTTACATTCCAAAAGCTTTTGTAACAGGCATACAAACTGACATATCAGCAATCCATCTGGCCAAAGACGAATTAGTAAATCCGCGTCTATAAGTTAGGCCACCAGTTGTTTTGATTGACCTCATCAAATTCTGCTCAGTCACTATGTCGGTCCAAGTACCGGACCAAAAGTTGTTGGTTCTTCTTACAAGTGAACATTCCTTTATCAACAAATTTTTCATAGTTTTCAGGACTCATACCTATAATGAAGTTTCTGAATCTGTTGTAGATAAAGGTGTTGCGTAAAATATTGGGATCATCAATTTTAAGCAGTAATTGTGAAGTTGCCTGATCTTCCTGCTCTAATAAACCGCAGCAGCCGGTCGAGACGATCATAATGGGTTTGTTTGTTTATTTGCACCAAAGTTACACCAAGCTGCACCAGGTGCAGCAAAAAATCAGTCTGTCTCTACTCTCTGTCAGACTAACAAAAAAATATGGATTAGAATACATTTGGAGTAGAAAGTGCCATATTGGTGCAAATAAACAAACAAAGCTATTGCCGGCCACTTTTTTGCAACTTGCCATTGTCAGAATCTACGGGACTTTTAGTATGTCATCTAGGGCCACATTATCTGTATGTTCCCACTCATAAACATTTGTATACAGAGCATACCATTTAAAACGAAACAGGCTAAATATCTGATTTAACTTTTATTTTTTTTTAAATCGCTCGTACACGTAATTTGATTGTGTGAAGTGTTTGAAATATTTTCAGCACTAACTTGACCCTCTAGGGAGGGTGGGACCAACCCATACCATTCCAAATGGAGCAGAGGGTCGAGTGATACCTGTTTTAAAAGTGCGTTCAATTTTCTTTCAAATAACATCAAATGAAAGAGAATTGAACGCTCTTTTAAAAGAGGTATCACTCGACCCCTAGTTCCATTTGAATTAGTAAGGATTGGTGCCACCCCGCCTAGAGGGTTGAAGTTGAAGTGCTAAAAATAGTTGCAGAAAACTTCCCCCTTTGAAAACCAAATTACGTGTACGAGCGATTTTTTAAAAAAGAAACGTGACATCAAATATTTAGCCTGTTTCGTTTTAAATGGAACACCCTGTATAATTTTTTCAGAAGTTGGACCTAAATTCCGATAACTTGACTACACTAATAGCTACAGTTGGATGACTAGTCGCATCGGGGAAAATGATCCTGAATATGAATTCCAAGGGAACAAAATTGATGACAAATAACACAGAAGAAGAAAGAAGAGTCACCCATTGAAGATATCTCTTTGGACAAAGTTTGGTTAGGACGTAGGTAATTAGGTATCATAAATCACCAAATCACCCTCATCTAAAATGTAGTTTCGCGTTTCGCAGGACACTTTGCAAGCACATATGGTCATGGAACTCTGAACTAATAACAACGGAGACAATGAGCTAGGCACTGATCATGAGGCAGACCGCAGATGAGACAAATTAGATCAAAGCGAAGTGGCTCGGAAGAGGCTTATATTCAAAGATGGATAATTAATAACAGGCTGAGGAAGAAAGTGGTACTGCCCCTATTTTATTATTATTAATTTCATATTTTAATAGTACTGCCATTCTTAAAATATAATGTTGCAGTCACTATATAAAATTAATTTTAACATACTCACTAAGGTTATACTGTCATCTTACATAAAGTGGTAGTAATGCCATTGATGCCAACTTTTTTCAGGCACTATCCTGCTTTCCATATTGATATATATATTTTTTTAAATCGGTGGAAGTACCACCTTACACTTTATTCATTATTTCAGAATAACCCAATCACATCAATACAATATGTAGTTGATAAAATTTGAATCAATGAATACGTTTGGCTTATCTTATTTTTCAAATACATGTAATAATACTCGCATTGAGTCGTTCAGATTTCTTCTGGTCTAAGCCATTCTTCTAAGATGGTCGGTTACAGGGCTATGGGCGTAGTATTTTTCTTAACCTTATCGTTATTTTGTCAGTTATTTTGTTTTGTTCTTGTAGTTCTAAATTACTTGGTCAGTCCGGGAATAAAATCTAATCCTTTTTGACTAATAATCGTAAAATCATTTGAACGAGATAATTTTTTCATCAATCCATAAAATAACTTCAATAATTTTAAAGTAAATTGCAACGACCTTTATTTCAATTCAATTTAAAGTTACATATACGAAAAGCATATCGTGTAGAATATTAAATAGCCCCTGCAAATAGAGTGTCTATATTTCCTTGTTTTAATTATTCGTGCTATCACAGAGACTTGTACGCTTGTACCAAATAATTAAGGACGATTCTGATGGAATCAACTTCAAAGACTCTGTTTAATATTCCATACCATACACTTTATTCACGTTCTAAGGCTACAAGAACGTAAATTCCTTTGGAGGTTGTATTGCATTTTACTATAAAATAGCTGAATTGGAATAAAAATTTATCAGTTCATCAATACAGTTGACAAACAAACCAAATCAAAATGTACAAACTTGTAAGTAACACAGAATTATTTTTAAAATTTTGTTGATAACTTATATTAATAATGAGCATTTTATTGAAATAATTTTGGCATAATAAACATCTACATATAATTTTTAGTTCGTATTTGCTGCTGTGTTGGCTCTTGCCTGTGCTAATCCTGCACCAGAGGCCAAAGCTGAAGCTAAGCCTGCACTTATTGCTGCAGCCTACAGTGCTCCTCTTGTAGCTGCTCCTGTAGCTTATACTGCTGCCTACAGTGCTCCTTTGACCTACGCTGCTTCTCCTTACGCCTACAGTGCTTACCCAGCTTATGCCGCATATTCTTCCCCTTATGTTGCTGTTTTATAAAATAAGATTAGATTTGTTAATAAATGATAAAGCACAATTTCAGTTATTTTTACTCGTCAGTAGAGTGGATAATTTTCATAAAGAAATTTTACAGGTTTTTATTGCTCTTGAATTTGAGGTTCTGACGTCATATCGCTGGAAAAATAAGGAAAAATTTGTGTAACAATGTAGGTACCTAATTATTCTTCGAAGAATTTTAGCTGTAGGTTTTCCAGTTATACTTTGAGGTGCATTATAAGAGTCACTAGGTATCTACTAAGTTGAATTGTGAAGTCTTTACCTACACAATCCCCAAAAATCTTTCTTTATGCATCCTTCACATTTTGCACCATTCTCTTAGCTTACCTTGGGTGATACTACAACTAATTTCACTTCAAAGCCATTTGAAAAAAAAAAAGTCAAAAACTCTGATGAATAAGTAATTTCAATTTAAATTTTTTTTCAGGGATAGTGAGACCAGTCTCAATGATGGGTTGGTGCCCTGCTTAACCTCACATCTTTGCAGGTTAGCAGGACCCTTCGAGCTTAACTACATCCGGATGTACTGGATGTTGAATTTCCAATATCCTTTTTCTGCCTCTTGGTGGGATGATCACTCTAGTACCCCAAAGTAGACAGTCTTGATATCATATAATCCCTCATTGAAAATAAGGTGAAAGCTCAGAATCAAATTGTATCAAGTAGCCAGTAACACTTCCTTGACCATTGGAGCTATAGAAAAATCTAGGTCCTTCTTTGTTTCAACAGTAATTTGTTAAGCATCATAATGTTCATCTAGTATTGTAACAATTTAATAAAATTGTCCAACGTAAAATTCTGGGAGATAAAATTTCTGCATAATCATGGATTTTTTAATACCTGCGCCTGCAATATCATCATGATTCAAATTTTCGAACACTTGATTTTGGAAAAGTGGTGCAACTCAAGCAAAAAGACGGAGGAAACATCAGCTTTATTATCTGCTTCCGCATGAGGTGTATGAAGAATAATGAAATTCTTGCATTAGTTTTCTCATGCATCGCCCTCAGTTGACAAAGGTCACTACCCTTCTCAGTGGATTCTACCTGTGACTCATCTTCAAATTGACCTCAGACTCCTGAGAGCATCACTTCTAATGGCGCAAAGTCGTGCTTCAGAGCTACTATCAACACCGACAGAAATTGAAAGGCTCTATTTTCAAACACTGGCAGGAAGGTTTCCCAATACTTGGGCTGACGAACCCTTCAAGCAGGAGCCAATCCTTTTCTTTTTTCTGGTTCTATTTTTCGCAGATAATGAACGATATCGATCTAATGTTATGTAGCAAACTTCTCGATAACTGAAAGCCTTTATTTTGAATCCTGTTATTAAAATATTTGGACAACTGTCCAGTCTAAAGTTTCTTATATCTGCTATAGTCACACGTAATGTCTAATGTCATCAATTTTCAAGACTGATTTTGATTTATCAATGTCGATATTAGATGTAAAATCCTTCGCCAGTCAAGCTTCTTCCGCTGGCCTAAGATCGCCACTCATAACAGCAAGGTAGACCGGATCTCCACAAAGTCCACGTTTGATTATTCCAGGCTATTTTCCTCCAGCTTCGTACCAGTGAATGCAAAAACTCTCTCTCTAATTGTTTTACTTTCTTCTAGCCATCTTAGGGAGGTTTCTCTGCTAAAGTGAGTGGCACGGTCTTTTTATAACTTTTGCGGACAACTCCAGTCTCTTCATTTTTCACAAGCCATCGGCTGATGAGTGGGGTGATAGAAGCCCGATCAATTTCATTACTTCTACAAGATTATTTTCTACAGCAGCATCTAATCCTGCGAACTCGAGCTTCCTCCTTGGGCTCCTTGAAACAAGATTTACTGTAAACACCAAACATTTGGATGACTAATTCACTGCACCACTCTAATTTTAGCGCCCAACGTTGCAATTTGCAAAGTTCTTACGTAGGTAATTCTCAGCAGTCAAGCTGAGCACCACTCTTGTGCGAGATCCTAGTGTTCTTATGCAAACTTTTTTGGTTTCGCAGTAGGTACAACAAAATCTCCAGTATGAAATTCGGCTTCCATGTCTGAGGCTAATTGATGTATCAATGACTTTAGGTAGTTTGTATATGTCCGTACTAAGCTAGTGAAGAAAACAATGCCAGTCTCTGCCACGGATTCCTTTAGTGAACATGAGAAGGATCACCAGCATGTCAATATAGTTCAAACCTTAGACCGTTCAAACACAGACCGACAGCGCTTCTTGAAGAAGTCTGTGAAATACCCTTAAACTTTTGGTGACTGCATGTAGCTTTCCCGAATTCTTCAAAATTATTTTCGCGTGCGGGAAAATGAATATGCTTGAACTTAGCACTCAAAAATACAGCGGCGCACTCATAAATTAGGGTTGGAGAAGCGGCCTTTGTATGTATTTGGACATACAAGTTAAAATGGATGCATCTTGAAATTATTACGAAATTATGGTAAAAAGTTTAGGTTCCGGGGGAGGTACTGATATCCAAAAAAACTCCGCCCAATGTGACACTGGTGAAATTTATATGGGTAAAAACAAAAATAATTTACCGTGCGTGTCTCTTTTCATGGAGCTGTATATTTTTTGCCATCAAATATATATAACAAGTAAAATGAAGACAGGGTCTCCATCTATTTTCTGATCGGCACACTAAAAATTGCTACTAACAACCGTATAAACCAGTATTAAATTAGAGCAAATCGACTCGCAAAGGCATTCGCCACAATTGCGAGAATAGCTATTCTAGTTGCCAACCAGAAGTAAAGTCGGTTGGTACCGAAAAAAAAGGTTAATTATATTATATTAATATAAATATATATAATTTGAATTTAAATCAAGTTCATAGGAGTTGAGCATCAAAAAATATGTCGATTTCCAATTTTCGGCCCGTTCTGGTCAAAATACTCAAAATCTCGAGCTGATATAGGTAGATGCATTGCGCGCTGACAAGCATTATTAGTCATGTGATAAGATGGACTATATTTTTCGGATTGGCAACTTTCAAGCATTAATGATTTTATAAAAAAGTTAGGTTAGACCTGAAATGATTCGTTTTCTTTTTTTTTTTTGTAAACACTTTTGACTAAATGCTCGTGTCTCTTCATTAATTAAATTAAGGTTTCATCCGCTCAAAAACTCTGTAGTAGGTACCTGGGCTTATTTTTAATCCCATTTTCAGTTCCTGTATCCAATGACTCCATGGGAGCAAAAAGTCCATGTTGTCCTTGTCGCCCCATAATTTTCGAACATTATGCCCTGATTGCACCAACCTCTATGCTATGCATAGCATAGAGGTTTGTGCATGGGTAGAGCTAGTTTCTGGTTTCTATGGCATCTTGAAATTGCTCCAAAGGTGAGATTCAATATATCTATTTTAGAATGCACATGGAATGTCTTTCTCATCCTTAAGCAATGTATTTAATCACCGTATTCAGCCCATATTTACCGTGTATTTGAATTGAGAGAATCTCAGAGGGAAGAATTTTCAAGGCAAATAATGAAAGATTTTGATAAATTAGAATTATTTTATATGTAAAATTGACTTTGACAAAAACCGTAACTTAATCAATCAAACACAAACTTGTACCACAGCATATACAAAACAAGGGCGTAGATACGGGGGGGGGGGTAGAGGGGGTAATTACCCCCCCCCCAGATCTCTATTTTTTTAGGTAAATTAAAAAAAAAACTAATATTTTATTAGATGAAAAATATTGGGGCTTCCGGGTTAAGTAAAATATCATTATCAAATAAAAATTCTTTGTTCTTGTTCTTTGTTCTTTGCAAGTTGCAAAGCTAGCTGCTAGAATGAGTATACATTTATTTTTAGAAAACTGTATTATCTATTACTGTATTCTGTTAGTAAAAGCCGTGCTGCCTCAGTTTTACACTAACACTGAATCAGTTTAAGTGTAGTAAATTCCCAGAAGAATATGAATTTGGCTATTTTACACCATTCTGTTGTTTGTTTCTTCGATCTGCGTTCGGCTTACGTACACTTGTTCAGAGCTCACTCTGCCTATGACATCACGATATCCATACTCATACCGTTCCGCTCCGTAGAGTGCAAAGCCGAACGAACTCAGTCATTATAAGGCTGGTAGATTTTTAGTGATGTGCCATTTGTCAATTGTCAAAAAAACTGATTAAGCCCGGAATTACAGAAGCTCTGCAACACCAAGATACAAATGCAGGACCTGCAAGTCTGAAGGCCCATCCTCAATCAATCTGATAGCGAAGTGGCACTTGGGCACGCATGCTAGGACAATGTTGTTTAACGTTGGCATCCTCAATTCAATTCCGTGCTAGTATGCACGCCGACTCCGCAAGCTTGCAAGCTGCAAGCTTTTTCGATGCATGACGACTTCTGTCTCTGTCATGCGCAGTACATTAAATTACCATTACATAAAGTGACAGCATTGAGGATGGGTATCAATTTTCCAGCACGCGTGCCGAAGTGCCACTTCGCTACCAGATTGATTGAGGATGTAACTTGACTTTTCGTATTACAGAAGCAGAATGCCCTTGCAGATCGCCTGCAAATTTGCGCATGGTGAAACAGTCTCGTAAGTCCTTGCAATCACTTTGACAACTTTGACATTCTTTGTTCTTTGCAAGTTGCAAAGCTAGCTGCTAGAATGAACATATTTGCAGATGCAAATATGCTGTAATTGGGCTAGCATTATAAATTAAAAAAAAGTATGTAACTACTTGAATAATAGTACTAAGGACAAGTTCTGGAAAAGTAATCGAGCTTGAAATTTTTCTCCAAGAACCCTCCCCCCCCGTCTCGGCCACCCCTAACTTCACCACCCCCCCCCAGAAATGTAAAGTATCTACGCCCTTGATACAAAAACAATATGTATGTATATGCTGTGCTTGTACCATTTTTTTCTAAAAGTGATTTTTTGGTGAAACATTTCACAGCTTGAAACATCTTTGGAAGACTCTTCATTTAAATTTATCGAGTGTTCCAAACTCTCAAACAATATTAGGTATATCCTTAATCCGAAGGAAAACCTCAAAACATATTATCACCCAGCAAAAAAATGCCAATGACGCATTATCGAAATAAAAATGGCCTTTCTCTGAAAATTTTAATGGCCAAAAATTGTACAAGTCACAGAAAGTAATACCTAAGACGTCTTTTTCTGACGGAATGTTTTGAAACGCTATATTTTTGTGCTGCAACGGTGACGTCATATACAGAGGCGGTTCAACCAGTTTCAGCCTGTTTCAAAATAAACGTTAAACAGCTGACCTCAAAATATCACAAAACAATAATTTTAGGGATGTCGCGGGCTCCGTTTTAAAACGGGGCATTTTTGATCACCACCGATCGTGACTAAATAGTAGGTAATTCATTTATTTTACCACATCGAAAAATAGTTATATATTCCAATTCTCCTGTACTTACAGAGACATTCAACTCTAATAAAATTCTCAACTGTTGAGTCAGTTGAACGTGCCGCGCCTTTTCAAATATAATACCTAACTCTAAACATAGTGTAGGTAACGAAATATACACCGCTCGAGATAATCAATAATTATAAGCAACACAGCTTTTTTTAAATCAAACGCCCATGTGGCACACAATTAGTATGAACTTATTACATACAATATCATAAATATAGTTTGAAAAACCTCATAAGCAGATTCAGGAATGAAATTAATAGAAAAAGAAAGACAATACATATTTTCAACAAAATCTGCACTAAACAATACAGAGTACTTATATTTGAAAATTTGCTTTTCAGGTAAGCAAATTATAATAAAAATTGGAATCAAGTGGAGCTATTCACTACAATTCAATATGTAGGGCCAATACAGATTATTACATGATAAATATCCGAATCATAACCACATTACATATTCAAACACTGGTCTCAGCCTTCAGTAAAAATGGTCTAAGTCGTCGCCGGAATTTTTATATCTATACCAAAAATATTTTTATTAGAATTACTCCATGTATGTAGGTAAAGGCTATTCTAATGCCGCCATTGCCTATTGTTATTGAAAATATGTTTATTTAATTGATTTCCTTAATTTGGATATCGGATATAAATACAGTCTGGAGCTTCAGTGCGTTATCAGTTGAATTTGCTATAGCGCGATATAGTGATTTTAAAACTTTTAAGTCTTTAATAAAAACAGTGAAAAATGTTCAAATTCGTAAGTAATCAATTATGTATTATCTAGAGCATATTTTTTCTGGAACTTGAAGCAATCTTAAATTCATAAAACCTAAAATGTTCTATTCTAAAATTTTGAAATCTCATTCCTACACAACCGTAAGGTTTCCAATTTTCAAGCGTTTCAAAATTCAATTAAATTCAAATTACTTATGTCCATGGCCGGATTAAGCTTTCTTGGGGCCCGGGGCTAGTGAAGTTTTAGGGGGCCCTTTATAAATTAAGTAGGTACAAAAAAATATATTAAAGAAGCTATATTCCTGATATAACACAGAAGATACTGCTAAACTTACATGTTTTACTAAAATAAGTCAAAATATCTTTTTTCGTAACTTAAGTTTAACAAATTCTTGTATGACATCAGTAACGTCAGAATGTCTTTTTCTATGCACATCAATGTTAATGAAGACAAGCGTTCCTCCTGCATTGTTGTTCTTGTTTGCGAAACAGGACGCGAAAGACTAGTGCATTTAATATTTATCGTTTGCTCACGGGCCCTTGATCAGCATTAGCCTCAACGCTTCAACGTACGTTTTTCAAAACTAGGGCCCCTGCCGGGCCCTTCTGGACCGCGGGGCCCGGGGCTCTAGCCCCTTTAGCCCCCCCCTTAATCCAGGCATGCTTATGCACTGAAAGAATGATTTATTTATATTAAACTAAAATTAGTGACTATAACTAAATCGCTTATTGAAATATGGCTTACTAAACCTTTGGTCACAATACACAAATTATTTGTTTAAAATTTGAGAATAAAGCACTTATTTAATAATATACTCTATCTAATAATAGTTAATTAACGCATGTTTTGTATAAATGTATATTCATTATTAATAAATAAATGTTTTGTTTTCTGAAGTTAGCGTTTTCTTCGGGATTTTCTATCTTTACTAATAGTGAATTGATCATATTTTTCAAAATTATACGTTTGTTAATAATAATTTCTGTTTTTTTTGCTGGATTAAACATAATTTTATATTTATTAACAGTAAGTAGACAGGAATTAATTTAAATAATCATTTATTAATAGTAAAAAACGTTTATTCGTAAATATTATTTAGCTTTGTTACTGTTAATTTGAAATTATTTACCATAAGTATTTTTTTTTTCTTTGAGCCCGGTTGTACAATTGAAGCCAATCATGGCTTAGTTAAGCTTTCTGGTCTTGAAACCTTCCCATTTAAAATGCACATCTGTAAGATTTGACAACTCGTAGACAGTATTGCATTTTAAATAGGAAAGTACAAGTAACAGTTTTTTTTTTTTTTTTTTTCTGCTTTCTTGTCAGAAACCACCACTGTGGTTTGTCGACAAAGCCTCCAACATCACACACAAACCAAATCAAACAAACAAACAAACATCCATGCACCTAGCCGGGATTCGAACCCGAGACCCACTGCATGCAAAGCGAAAACACAACCGCTGAGCTGCTTGGGTCTGCAAGTTAAGCTTCAATAAGCCACGATTTATAAGCTTCGATTGTACAACTGGGCCTTAGAAGTTTGTTCCTGGGCATAGGGCACTCTGAAATAATTCAAAACAGACCAATCTTTTTTGAACTTTATTTCTTTTTGGTAGACTAAATTTTCACAAAGGTAACATTATTTTGTTGAAAAAAATAAAATCCTAACTAAATTCTATATAAAAAAAAATAACATATCAAACCAAAAAAATAAAATATGTAGCTTTACCCAACGAAACGAAAAATGTATATTTGTATAATGTATAATGTATTTCTTACCAATGCATATTAATTATAATATTGGTTTTGTATTTGTAACTAAATTTGTCAGAAACAAACATTTATTTATTATAATCTCGAATTTTCTTTCAGTGTGTCTGATGATAAAATATGTATAATATTTTAAGTGAGATTAGTAATGTCTGTGGTAATGTTTTTTCTTTTAGGTAATCATGGCTGCTTTGTTCGCTTTTGCGGTAGCTTCTCCGATACCCGAAGCCAACCCTAACCCCAGTCCGAAGGCTAAACCTCAATACATAGTGGACCCATATTATGTAGCTCCAGTTGGGGCTGTAGCTTATACTGCACCCCTGGCTTACGACGTTCACTCTGACTACGTAATCCCGTCAGTGTATGCACCAGGGTATGCTTACTCACCATATGTAGCTGCTGAATCAGTTGTGGTGTATTAAAGGGTTTTTCTTTGTTTAACTTTAAATTGGTAATAAATAATTTTATGCTGGTAGTTTTATGTGTTTTACATAATCGGTATGATCATGGCAAAAATGCAAAACAATTACGAAGAAATTGCTGTCTGTTACCCAACAAAACTATAGACTATTTTTTATTCTCACCAAAGTAACTGGATCACATAATAAAATGTGAATTTTCTGAAAATTTTTCTAATTAGGCCTAAGAAAGAGACCCCAAAATTCAAAAAAAAATATTTAAATTCTCATAATGCTCCAAAAAATAATACAAACTTTCCAGCCAATAAATATTACATTAATTCAAGTGTGGTAAGTGAGGCTTCAACATGTAATGCGTCCGGCTTCAACGCCTTATACAGTCAACCTGGACTCTAGGTTAAGTTTTGTCAACAACTTGTTTATAATATTAAATAAGATCAATATGCTTACACTTGTGAACAATTCCTCTAAGTATATTATTGAACTTTTGATGTGAATACTAGGACATCAAGGCACTGATCGCATCGTGGAAGGAAGCAGATTATTTGACAATACAAGGGACTACAACACTTTATCGATACTCAGGACATTTCTGTGGACTAATGGAAAACCACACAGAACAGATGGGGAAAAAACTGAATGCTAAGTCAATTCACTCGTCTGAGAAATAATGAAAAAGTTAATATTCACATTCATCATAAACGATCACGTCTTGGCACACCCAGCCTCTGGCAGCATTGTTTTTTCCTCTGTCATGCGGACGAGGTGACCTGTCCAGGGCTTCCATGCTAGTTGTTTTGGCCTTCTCTAAAACACAAACGTTCATTCGTCAGTGTTGCCATTTAATCCGTAGGATCCTTCTTAGACATCATTGGTGGAATTTTTCTAGGCTTTTTATGTGTCTTCTGTAGGTGGTCCGTGTTCGCAACCATATGTTAATGTTTAAATTACAACTGCATTGTAGACGCGAACTTTGGTCTCAGCGCTGATGTCGTGATTTTTTAAGACTTTCTCTAGAAGTCGCCTGAACGCTGTGCTAGCACACTTCAAGCGAAATTGGATTTCAGCGTCAATGGTTGCATTTGCTGCTAGATGGCTCCCAAGGTATGGGTAGTATTCTACGTTCTGTAAGGAATGGACATTTGCGGCTTGGAGTCAGTGCAGAATCTGCGCCTTGTTAAAGTTAACCTTTAGGCCGATTCCCCTGTATGCCTAGTTGGGACCATTGATAATTGCCGGAAGATTCTGTATTGGCCATCACGACGTTATCATCCGCATATTGAAGTTCAATTATCGATGTCGTCGATAATAATAATAATAATCAAATTCTTTATTTGCTCAAATACAATAAAATGTTTAGCATTGTCAACCATTGTATAAGTGAACAAATACAGTACACATATAACTTCAAAAGATAGAAGACACAATTCAACAATGAAGTAATAAGTAGTAATAAATTAAACAATAATAAGTGATAATACAAAACAAACAATTATTATGACAAACATATTGTTTTCCTATCTATAATTGACATAGAATTCTTCCAAAGTGTAAGGAGACAATTCTAAAAGTAACTTTTTTATTCTATTTTTGAACATAATAGGAGGCAGAGATTTGATCTCAGGTGCCAGGCAGTTATGAAGTTTTATGCTGTTATTAATGTAAGTTTTATGAGTTAGTGTTAGTCGGTGTTGGTAAATTAATAAGTCTTCACCATTAGTCCGGAGGTTAACAGCAGAATATGACCTCCACCTTGCAAATCGTGATACCGCTATGAAACTTTGCACGAATGTTGTCCACACCCATACCTTCGATTTGAGATATGGAGCCACTTGGGAGCCCCCGGTGGGGCCCCGTCAGTGGGTGTTGCCTATCTCCCAGGGGCAAAATACCAATTTTAACGAATGTGGCCCGTTTTCGATGCGATTTTTTGCGTTCGCGCCGAATTTTGATACTGCCATGGATGTGCACTGTAGTTGACATCCATATAATGTCATTTGGTCTGGTTGCCTATCTTCCCAGGGGCAGGGAATATTCAAGAAACGTAGCTACGGGCTGTGGATTGCGTGAAGCCACTCCCGACGCACACGCACACAAGGACGCACCCACAAACACGCGCGCACACACACACACACACACCAGGTGACGTCACTTCCTTTTGGTGTGCGCCCTGCCTGACTACTCACCGCCTGCTACGCACACCCGCCGCCGGGCGCTGCGTGGTGGGCGGCGGAGGGTGGGGAGGTATTCCCCTGTCCGTCATGGCATTGTTGCCGATCCTGTAGAAACCTGTCGCGCATGGATTTGTTTTGATGTAATATTGTGCGTTAAAATAAGTGTGTTCAGTGCTTTCTAATGCGTTGACATTGGACGAAGTGACTGTGGAGTGGATCCGTGTTCTGTGGTGAGTTTGTTTTTCAGTCGTCATTGTTTTTAAACAGTTTAATTGAGTAGTTGAGCAGAATTAGGTTAGGTAGTTCGCGATTGTTTGTGTCATGTTACTTGCTGTCTGTTTTTTTTTTTGTTTTAATGGGGCATCTGTTGAGTGTCCCATATAGTGATTCTCTTTACTTTGTATCTCACCTCACGTGCAGACATGGAGTCAGTATTTAGATTAATCAATTTGAATGATTCTTTGGAGTCGCCACGAAAACTGCCGATCTCCGTTGATTGGGACAAATGTTTTATTTGTCAGGAGCACACAAAGGAGGAGGTTGTGAAACCATCAAATAGTAAAAGAGTGGCTAATGATGCGTTCACGAGTCTTGCAAGTAATTTAGAGAGCTTTGCGTCTCTTGGATGTCTACTTAAAGAAGTTAACTTAGCCGTGCTTAAAGGAGAAGAAGGATTAGAAACAAATCTACGGGCTAACTCTGCAGTCTATCACAAATCGTGTGCTTTGAAGTACAATAAAACCAAGTTGGAAAGGGCTACTGATAAAAGAAAACTTGGTCAAGAAAATGTGCCACCTACTTCACCACTTAAGACACGCAAGACATTGTATTTAAGTCCTTACGAAAAGGACACTTGTTTTTTTTGTGGACTTGGAAGCTGCAAATTATGGCCACTGAGTCGCGTCATGGACGAGGGAGAGAAAGTTATTATAAACTGTGCCAAAGAATTAAGAGATTCTAAAATACTTACTATGTCTCAAGGGCTTTGTGGGTTGAGATTAATGAACTATCATAAAAAGTGCTATACAAATTACGTAAATCGCTGTAGGCCTCCAAAGTCGAACAAGACTGAAAGTAACGGTATGGCTCATGGGGTCGTTCTGGCTCGACTGATAAGTCATATGAATGAAGTGAGGGCGGAGTCGACACAGCCCCCTGCCTTTAAAATGTCTGAGCTCACGCGCATTTATGCGTCTGAAATGGAGCAGCAGGGCGCATCCTGTGATGTCCACTCAACTAGATTAAGGGAACGCCTTTTAATGGAATGTCCGGATCTAGAGTCTTCTGGAAGAAGTGGACAAGATATTCTCATTGCTTTTAAAAGAGATATAGACTTGACTATGAGAGAAGACTGAGAAGAACGGTTTCACACAATCCACAGCCCGTAGCTACGTTTCTTGAATATTTCCTGCCCCTGGGAAGGTAGGCAACCAGACCCAATGACATTATATGGATGTCAACTACAGTGTACATCCATGGCAGTATCAAAATTCGGCCCGAACGCAAAAAACGGCATCGAAAACGGGTCACATTCGGTAAAATTGGTGTTTTGCCCCTGGGAGATAGGCAACCCCATCTGACGGGGCCCCACCGGGGGCTCCCAAGTGGCTCCATATCTCAAATCGAAGGTATGGGTGTGGACAACATTCGTGCAAAGTTTCATAGCGGTATCACGATTTGCAAGGTTGAACCTGCTAACCTCCGGACTACATGTCTAGTCGGGTAGTGATGTCTGCTATTGACTGTTAAGAATTCAGATATATGTGCTCTTGTGTAGTTGAGGCACTGGTATATGAACAGACCTGGTAGGGTCAGTATTTGGAGATCACGAAAAAAAGGTCTGCAGCTTTCAGTTGGTTTCAGTCTTCCAATCGTTCTGATGGCTTTTTTTTTGGATTTTAAAAACTTTTGGCCAGTCAACAGAACATCCCCAGAAAAGCAGGCCGTATGACAGCCTAGATTGGAAGAGTCCCATATAGGCTGCACGGGATACTTCAATTGGGGTGATAGGTGCGATTCTGCGAAGAAGATAAAGGGTACAGGAGAGACTCTTAGAAAGTTGGATAATGTGGTTATTCCAGGTCAGTCTGCTCTCGAACTGGACCCCCAGGAATTTAAGGGCCTTGGCCTCATCTCTTTCTTTTAGGGAGAAGGTTATGGTTTCGGTTTTATCAAGGTTCAAACAGAGATTGTTATCAGCGAACCATGTGTGAAGTTTCTTAATGGTGGAAACACATGCAGGATGAAGCTGGGCAGTGTTGCAATGGTGGTCAAGGAGGGTTGTATCATCTGCGTACTGTATTGTTTTCAATTCTGGAAAAATAGATGGAAGTTCATTCACATATAGAATGAATAGTAATGGCCCTAGTATGGATCCCTGTGGTACACCCGCAACAACAGGCAGCACCGGAGACCTCTTACCACCAAAATCCACCAGCTGGTAGTGGTCTGAAAGATATGACTCAATTATATGCAGTGTGTTGCCTCTAATGCCGTAGTAGCCCAGCTTGTTTAGTACCTAGTATCTGGTGTGACACACAGTCGAACGCTTTCGAGAGGTCACAGAAGATGGCCATAACCGACTCTGCCCCCTCGAAGCATCCAACTATATGCTCTACCAGGGCTCTAATTGCATCTGTTGTAGATTTTTTTTTACGAAAACCAAACTGGTGGCTGGACAGCAGCTTACTCTTTTCTAAAAATATGGTTGAACGATTGCAGCCTCAATTGGTTTTGACAAAGCCGGTACCACAGAAATGGGTCTATGGTTTCCGGGGTCATTTTCATCCCCTTTTTTGAAAATAGGTACTACCCTACTGGTTTTCAACTTACTTGGGAATTTCCCACCCTCAAAGCATCTGTTTATAATTATGGAAAGGGGAAGGGCAAGTCCTTCCGCGAGTTGTTTCAAGATTTTGTTGCTTAGACCAAAGACCTTTCCTTTGCTTTGCTGTCGCTCATGCAACTCAGGATACTTACTACCTCTGCAGGTGTTACAGGAGTTAAAAAACTGTATAGTTATTGTGAATAAATGTAGAGGTTAATTCTGAAGGGTCCGCACCAGATTTTTGAAGATGGCTGATATATGGTGTTTGAAATGTTTACAAAGAACTTGTTGAACTTATCTGGAGAGATTGTGGGAGGTGGATTCAAATTTTCCTTGTTACGAGAAGCTTTTATAATATCCCATATAGCTTTGGGTTTATTAGTATTGTTTAATATGTTGTTGGAAAAAAAATTGACTTTTGCCTTATTTATTTCTGACCTATACAGTTGTTTTTGTCGTTTTATTGCTTCAGAACAGTTGACATTTGGATTTTGTTTATCAAAAGCTGTAAAAAGGTTTAGTGTGTCTCTGTGGTACTTTAGCTCATTACTGAACCATTTCTTGTCACTATTGCTACTGAGACATGTTTTAGTTTTTTGTGGGAAATAGAACTCAAAGACATCCAAAAAAATGCCCAAGAAAGTGTTGAAAAGTTTTGTCTGTATCTAGTTGGTATAAGAGTGAAGCCCAATCAGTATTTTTTAGAGCATCAATACAAGAAACTATATTGTCAGGGCAAATGGGTCTGAATTTAATAATGTTGGTGTGATTGTTGAGAATATTTTTTGTTTGATGTTTATAGGTATTAATGATTGCCATGTGATCTGACAAGTAAGAATCCCATAGTGACCAAAGGGGTTCAATTTCTGTGTTTGTGATACAGTTATCTAAGCAGCTGCTTTTTGTTGTTTTCGATATTCTAGTTGGTTTGTCAATTAGTGTTTTTAGACCATAAGAGTTTAACAGTTGCACAAACTCAAGTGAAGCCTGATCAACTGAGAGCAAATCCACATTAAAATCTCCATAGATAAATAGTGTTGTCTTTTTTTGAGTAAGAAATTCTAGAATTTTTTCAAGCAGTTCAAAAAATATGTCTAATTGGCCACTTGGTGATCTATAAATGCATACAATAATAATATGTGGATTTACAATTTCAATTGCTGCGATTTCGCAGTGTTTTTCGATTGAAATATCATTGATAAAAGTAATTTCTTTGCATGTATATTTACTTTTTAAATAAATTAAGGCTCCTCCTCCTCCTGACAGGGATCGGCAGAAGATACATTCGTCTTGGCTCGTAATCTGTTTAGGTTGAATAAGCCGCTATCAGGTCTGTACAGGATTTCCACCCCTGACGGCAGGTGACCCTCGACAAGGTGAAGTATGGATCCTAAATAGAGAAAATAGAGTAGGTGCAATAATACAGCCCTGTTTGTTGCCTGTAGCTATTTATAAAGATTCTTCTTGTCCATCGTTGCTTAGGACGGCTGCATTCATATTATCATACAGCTGGCGGAGTATCTGGATCAGATGTACTTTTGCGGACACCCAAACATTGCCAATATCTTTTGAAGAACTTCTCTGTTGACCGAATAAAATGCTTTCACTGAATCTATGAAGGCCATGTATACAGGGCGATTTTGTTTTCTGGATTTCTCTCGTAGTTGTCTTGTACTTAAAATCATGTCAGCTGTACCTCAGTTGGGTCTTAATCCACACTGACCACACTGTGTCTCTGGGAGGTTCTCTTCTGCAGTTGGAATTAAACGATGTGATAATATCCTGGCGAGTATCTTTCCCGCAACGGAAAGTCTCCCTTTTTAAAAATAGCAACTTTGGAGGTATTTCTTCAGTTCAGCAGGTATGATCTTAGTAATCCATTATTTACCTATAAGGATGTGGGTTCAGGAACTTAGTGAATTCAATTCAGCAGGAATGTCGTCAGTACCAGCTACCAGCTGACTTATTGTTTTTTAGTTGTCTGATTGTCTTTTCATTTTTCAACATCCTCTAATCCAGGGAACTCGCTCAGTTTTTGTTTTAATTGTTTCTGTGGAATATCTTTGAAGATGTCATCATTAATTTGTGATTCTCTGTTGAGTAGTTCCTGAAAGTGTTCCTTCCAACGAGAATTAATGAAGGAATTCTGTCTCCTTGAGTAGTCTTGTGCCATTTGCCATCTTTGGATCGTAGGCTCTTGGATTCAGCTAGTTGCTGCATTTCGATTGATTTTCTTATCCACCATTAGTTCTTTAATGCTCGCGTTTTCCTTTGAGCTTCTGTTTTTGTTTCCTGGTATTGCATTACAGAGCCAGGATTGTGTAATGGATAGAGATTGGTATCCCTAGCGCTATGGCACTTGCTGTCTTCTCTCTTTTCGAAATCAATAGAGAAGGGACGTCAATAGAGATAGCGAAAATGTCTCTATTCGTTACAGAATCCTAGCCCTGGGTCGCATTTCCATGCGTTATGCGCATTCACAGTCATTGAACTAAACAAACACTCTGGAACGGGCGCACTGCTTTATGCTAGTGTGCCAAATTTTGATGTATGCAACTCAGCAATACGGAGGGATTATTGTCTCGCTTACACTCATTGCGGTTGATGTAAAAGGAAGTAGAGCTTCTTCATCTTCCTAACCTCATAGTTCTCAATAGCCGCCATAGTGCAGTGAGAGATGCAAATCCCTTTTGTTTGTTGTCCTTCCTGGCACAAAACCTCGCGTAGAAACAGTTATGCAGCCGCCTTTCCAGTGTGTTTGTTTAGTTCATTCATTGTACATCGAGCAGTCATAATGGATGGTTAAAATTGTGCTCTTGTTCGGCAGCTCTGCAAGTAGGTATTGGAGTATCTATTGCAAATTTGATTTGATTTGACTTAGTTTATTTTGACTTGATTTGTTTTGTTTGCATCACATCGTTATGTTCGTTTTTGTTCTGCATGTATTTTATTAAACTTGACCCAATTTACCTCGCCCTTGATTCAGTTCTTTAAAGTTATTTAACTTAACCCCTATTATAATGCACACAAATTATAAAAAAATCCATTTTAAACTTCCACCGATGTATAGATAATATAGGTACATAATTATTATGTAGAAACAACATCCACTTTTACATAGATCATAGATCTATACAAAATCCACTTTTAGCATTCCAATTTTTGAATTTGCCGTCATTCAGTACATTTTTTTCAGATTCAGTACAACTTCTGTTCAATATGCAGTAGGATATCAAAATCGTTTGCGGCAGCCCTGGTTGGGGGTTACCGTTCCAAATTGAGAGTACTTAATTGACAATAATTGTTATGTAAAGGGAATCTCAAACCGTCAAGCTCTTGGGTATTTTAGACTGGTTGGTATAGTCTCGTGATGAACTTTAGACCAATATCAATCAACTTCTGTCTGTCAGGGTTTGGATCAAAAAATACTACAAGGTTGTTGCATAAGTCATTATATTTTCTTATCAGATGCATGCAACATTTCTTGCTTTTTCTAAACATAAAAGAAGTCGAATCACAACCTGACACAGCGTGTAAAAAAGGAATGGATTGTTTTAAATGGCCTAATTTTTTCTGAAGATTGTTTATATTGGACAGCTTTTTCGGGATGAAGTAAAAATATGTTATCCCGTACAGAATGATGAATGAGAAAAATAACGATATTAGCATCTTCCGTCACGACACGACGGTAACACTTTTTCCACTATTCGCTAGTTGTTGTACTGCAGTTGTAACGATTTATTAATCTGCAACGTTTCAGCTTTAATCACTTTGATGACTTCTGCTTCAATGAATGGTTTCAAAACTTCAATTGTCTTCGTTTCTCACGTCCGTTTCTCAGAAAATCCTCTTGTGCTATTATCTGTGTGTTCTTTAATTTTACTGATATCTCTCACATGAAATCTCTTACAACTGCAGTACAACTATCGAATAGTGGAAGGAGTGTTACCACCATGGCAGAAGATACTGATATCCTATTCTTCTTATTCATCATTTTCTACAGGATAACATATTTCTACTTCGTCCTGGAAAAGCTGCAAAAGCTGACAAAGTTAAAAATAGAAACAATCTTCAGACAAAATTAGGCCTTTTGAAATCGGCAGCATTCGTTTGCTTTCGTTCGCTGTATGAATACAGCCGTACAGGAAATAAAATGAAAAATAATATTTATAATTTTCGACAAATTTGCACTCATGCGTTTTTAACTAAAAAAGGCACTCGTGCTCTTTTTCAACTAAAAATGCATTCGGGCAAATTTCATTGCACTAGTTATATTACTATTGATAATTTCCGAAGTCAAAAATTTAGTAACTATGTTGGCAACACAAGCCTTTTCTACACAAAAAAATTGAAAGCATTGACAATTTTACATTGTATTGCCAACATAATGTCATTTTGAATTTTATGTTAAAAAAAAAAACAGGCTTTAATATAAACCTATGGATGGCTTTTATCGATTTCCGGAAAGCCTTCGACACAGTAGAAATCTGGGCAATAATAAAATTCTTGAGAAATGCCAGAGTGGATCAACCCCTGCGTTTTTATTCTCATCAAATTTTACCGATGGATCCACCATTCTCTGTCGGTCATTGTCATTTTCCATTCACTAAACAAAGATAGCTATAAGTCATCGGTGAAGCCACCGATGAGAATAAAAACGCACATATTGTTATATAAACCTCATTGAAAACATCTATAGGACTTCGACAATGTCGATAAGACTTCATGAATCGTCTGACAGAATAAACGCCAAAAGAGGAGCTCAAAGGAGGAGTTCGACAAGGGGACGTAATATCTCCAAAACTATTCACTTTAGTGCTCGAAGATATTTTTAAAAAGCTACAAAATGGGAAAACCAAAGATTGAACATACATGGTAAACGCCTGCACAATCTAAGATTTACCGACGATATTGTACTGTTCGCGAAAGACAAACCAAATAGGAATTGATAGATATGTTGGAAGAACTACAAGATGAGGCGACAAAAGTAGGATTACACATGAACTACACAAAGACGCAGTTTATTACAAATACACCAGATGCAGACGAAGCAATACCGATCCATGACAGCACAATAAAAAAGACAGAAACATACATATACCTTGGACAAGCTATAGCACTGGGCAAACAAAATCAAGAAATGGAAATTGATAGGAGAATTATACTGGGATGGGCGGCTTACGGCAAATTAAAGTACATCTTCAGCATGAATATTCCAATGACTTTGAAATCAAATGTCTATAACGAGTGTATACTGCCTGTTGTCACGTATGGTTGCGAGACCTGGGTGATAACCAGAAAAATTAAACACAAATTGGAAGTACATCAGAGAGCCATTGAAATACGAATTTTAGGAATTTCCCTGAGAGACCACAAAACAAATACATGGATAAGGGAAAGAACCAAAATCTCCGACATAATAAAAATAATTGGTTCCCTGAAATGGCAATGGGCAGGACACGTGGCCAGACATACAGAAAACTGGAGCGGGTATATCACTAGATGGAGACCTTGGGAAGAGAGAAGTGTTGGAAGACCCCAACAAAGATGGTACGACGAACTAAAGAGGGTTGCAGGCTTGAATTGGTACCGAGCTGCGCAAGACCGAAGACAATGGTCAAATTTGAAAGAGGCCTATATCCCAAGGATAGAAAACGGCTGAAAATGGATGTTCCAGATTTTTCGGTTTAACATGTCAGAAAATTGGAACAACATAGCAGAGAGCAAAATAAAAAAAATTCTGGTAAAATAGTATAGAAATTATGTGGCTGCAGAGTAAAAAAGTGGAATCATCTTGGAACGACTATGTAAAATCATGGCCCAGGTACCCCAACTCACCTGCTGCAAGATTGTGCATAATTTCTTCAAATTTACACTCTTAACAGTAGGTACCTAGAAGTAGTAATCATTTCCGATAGGGACCTACAGTAGCAAGTAAAAAGTTCGGTTTTATATACCAAAAAAAAACTTCTTTGCAATATCAATTTAGTTTAATTTTTTTTTTAAAGTACATCTTTTATAAAACAGTTACGTAGGGTGAAGCATATGCAGGATATGCAGAATAAGCTGGGTAAGCGCTGTAAGCTAGAGGAGATGCTGCGTAAGTCAATGGGGCGCTGTAGGCTGCAGAATAGGCTACTGGGCTGGCTACAAGAGGAGCACTGTAAGCTGCAGCAATGAGTCCCGGTTTTGCTTCAGGCTTAGGGTCAGCTTTCGCTTCAGGAACAGGAGTAGCAAAGGCAATAGCCAAGATGGTAACGAATACAAACTGAAAAAAAATTCTTTATTAGGAAAAATTCTACATTGGTAATAGGTTAATGAATTAATGAAAACTTACAAGTTTGTACATTTTTCTAATGTTGTGTTTGTCAAGTTGTTTGATGAACTGATAATTTTTCAAATCTACTTTGCCTTTTTATATAGTTAAATCTATTAACAGCGATAACCTTCAATGAGGTCTTGTACCATTATACGTAACTGAAGTATGTAACCAGAATATTAAACGTTGAACTCAACATATAAGATAAAGGTTGTTGCAAAGTATGTGTATTTTTTTAAATCAAATTGCAAAATAAGCTAAGAAAATAGTTAAATATTTCATATAGGCGAATATTGTATTTATACATACATGATATTATCCTTTTATTGAAAAAGGCGTTTCATTTTATCTCTGTTATTATTTTTCCTAATGATGGTATGGAAGTTTCAGCTACCTGAGCTGAGTTTTGTCTTCAATCAGAAAAACATGAGCTATTGTTATTAGTAAAAGTGGACTGACGCTATTTCAAAAATGAATCACAAAGAATTTTTTATTGTAAATATACAGAGTTTATCAAGAAATCAAGTAACTGAGAGAAGTATTAGACAATGGTTTACTGAAGTAAGAGAGTAAGGAGCAATTAGAGAATAGTGGAAAATTTTTCCAAAAATAATGTTCCAGGTATTCAACTTCTCTTGATCTATTCGCTCAGGTTTCAAAGCAAGAACTACAAGAAGGTTTTTAGATTTCTGAATATATGAAACTTACTAGTTTCATCATATTAAGTAGTTTGATTTCAAATTCAAAAAAATCGATTTCTGCTCACACATCAATATAGACGATGAGGTAATGATTTTAAATTTTCCAGAATTTTCTACCAATGAGGAAGTAACTTTAACCGTTCAAATGACAAAATATAATACAATATTAAGGTTCTATGAAGATGAAGCTAAGTATAGGTATAGTATTTATTTAAATTCCCAATATTCCAAAATAGGAATGACCCATTTTCAACGGATATTTTGTATCGGCACAAACGTAAACAGCCAAGGAAGACGAAATAAATTTTTCATGAAACACCTAGATGGCTTCACTGTGTTACTCTGGTACTAGAATTGATTAAAAAAAGAATTCGAAAACTACGTCAGTAAATCACTGAAGATAAAATGAACAAGATCAACAACGAAGTAAGCTACACGATCAATTTGAGAAAATAATTACATGAAAGAAAATAATGAAGAAAAAATTTGTTATTGGAAAAAAAAAATCTTTAAATTTAAAGACGAAACCGGATAAAATTCCTTTTATTTTGAGAGCTTTACAAGAGTGCAGAAAGTACCAGCGGTGGAAAAAAAAAACCTGCCGAAAAAGAAGGAAACAGCAGGCGTGACAATGAAAATAGAAGAAATATATCTACTACCTACAATAAAAGGAACGAAGACTGAAAAAACTCAAACATAAACTTACAAGAAATGAAAAAAAAAAAAACTTGATAAAGAGGTAGGATTTTTAAAAAGAGTTTTTCCAGTTTGAAGTCACTACTCACAAAACAAAAGATACTTCGTTTACCTTTTAGTTATGATGCGTGATGAAAGTATTGAACTTATAAAGGTCAGACCGAAAAGTACTGGAAAAAGAAAGACCAAATTAGAAAGGGAAAAGACTGAAGCTTATCAAAATTAAAAGAAAACCTGCAGCAGAGATGCGAAATTTCTGCAACTTTAATTCTTCAATTTTAGCAAGATTTTTTAATTTGAAATAAAGAGAAAATGATGACTAGCGGGTCTTATTCAACACACAATTCGAGCCAAGGCGTTGTTTCTGAACAAAATTCTTTACCTTTAGTCATCACTTTTTATTTGACATCTAGATATTTCGAGGTCCTATCATTCCCAGATTATTGAACACCCTAACATTAATAAGTATACCTGATTTGCAGATATTTATGCAATACTAAGATGTTTAAGTTTTAGCTTACTAACAAAAAGAGTAGGTATTAAATTCAAATTTGTCTCATAGATGGATAGATTGAATATGATGAAAAAATAGGAAAGTATGTAATGACCTTTGGTTTCCGAACAAACTAAGGGCCAAAGGAAAAAATGGGAAAACGGTAAAAAATAATATAAATAGAACAATTCTAATTTTGTATCTTGAATTTGACTTTTTTTTTCTGGGTTAGTCAGAGTTAAACCTCCTCTAATACTTAGCAAATGCTTGTCTTGCAGCACAAAATGCAACTGAACCAAAATATTTTTTTTAAATACTTAGGATTCCACATAGGTACTTGCTTCCCAAAACCTAATTGTTAATGCAGAGTAAACACTTAAATAACCAAAAAAAAAAATGCCATTTTGCAACAAAACCAATCGTGTCACACAAAAGAGTCTCGAATCTATGCTTTTATGTCAAGCGCATCACACGTCGCATACTAATTAGGGAACATCTTCAATTATTATTCGTTTATTACTAAATTTTTTCGTCCTAGAACTCAAAACTGATGTGGTTTTAAAGGTTTTTTTAGTTTAATTTGATAACAGTGGGGTCAATTAAACATGATATATAAATGTGCAACGCGAAATTGTATGCATTATCAAACAATCAACATCGGTAAACAATTAAAAATACAAAGCAAATTCAGTCAAGATGATCAAATTTGTAAGTACTTGAATGTAGCTATTTCCTCAATAACAAATATTATTTTTTCCCCCTTCAGGTCACTTTTCTTGCTTTTGCCATCAGCCAAGTCCTATCTGGCGCTGTAGAGGTCTTGCCCGCAGCTGCTGTTGCACCAGTAGTAGCCCCAGCTGTGGTAACATCACGCAGCAGCCAATACTTTACCCAAAACCATAACGCTTTAGCTGCTCCTTTGGTTGCACCTGTAGCTCCTGTCGTTGAAGCTGTAGCGCCTGTTCCCGCTCGCATTGAAGCTGTCGCACCTACTGCCGCAAGAGTTCAAGCTCCATTAGCCCAATACATTGCACCATCGTCATCTTCATTCAGTCAAGTAATTCGCTATGGCCAATACGTAGCACCAGCACCATACTTTGCTGCGCCCTATTTATCTGCTCCATTAGTTCAAGCTCCATTTGTAGCAGGAGCGGCACCTCTTGTAGCTAAATCTGTGGTTGCACCCCTGGTAGCAAGAGGCCCAGTAGCTGTACCAGTTGCTCAACCAATAGCTCCAGCTCAACCAGTGGCTACTCCTCAACAACCTCATTTAAATCCGGTTGTTCCAGCACCTAATCCTGATGCTGAATCCGTGGATATCGAATCAGCTAGACTTAGAGCGTTGCCTCAAACGATAAATGAGCCAGCCGAACAACAAAGACAGCAACTTCAACAAAGTTTCGCTAGACTGCAACAACAGCTTAGAGCTCAACAAAATCAGCGATCTGCTCAATCCCAACAAACTCAACAAGAAACTCGAGCTTCAGCTAGGAACCAGGCTCAGCCTCAACAACAATCAGCTGCTCCAGGATTTTTGAGCCAGGAACAATTCATCCAAGGGCCTTATTAAATTTTGCTTAATAATGTTTGTAAATACTGATGTAAATAGATTTTCGTTAAAAAATATATTTGTTTGACTCTTAGTGTTCGCGTTTTTCACTTTGTAAAATTCAATAGCAAAAAGCTTGACACAAGCTTCAACCCCCTGGCCGGTTGTCCTTTGGATGTGTTTCCGTCCGAACTGCATTCGTCAGAAATCGAACGAATACTTTCGTCGGATTTCGGATACGTGATATCGTCCACTGAACAAGTTTTTGCATTGCGAAGTCAGTCTTAACGTAGTGGAGTAATATGGACAATTAGATATCTTTTGGAAAATAATTATCTTTATTTACGACTAATGTATAATGTGCGTATTATATTTGTGATTTTGGCAGTATAATGACATATGTTATTCCTCCAGGGATTAATGACGAGTAGCGGGATTAATGGTCATTATTCTACAAAAGTGTCAGTGTCAAACGTGTAGTGCTTGTGGATTTGTATTGAAAATTATGAGACGGATGAAATTTGTTCATTGAAAATCTCAAATACATTAATTTGTCGTAAATAAAGTAGAGTATACTACTCGCAATAATGGCTATTATTCCCTCGGAATGTTACTCCCTTGCCGCTAACGCGGCTCAGTTCGTAATAATCCTCGGGAATAATAGCTATCATTATTGACTCGTGGTATAATCTACTATTATTAGACGAGGATTGTTAAAAATGAAAAAGTGCTGGACTAATGATATTTTAACACAAGGAAAAAAATTTGGAGAATTTCAACGCATTTCAACTGCCCCTTCTTACCACAGTTTTCTCTGCATGTGTCTCATAGTCTCATGTGATATTATTTTTCGATCATATCCAAAAAGTCCGCTGTCAATATATGGGTATATTTATTAACTAAATTTTCACGCGCCTGCATTTTGGGCCATCAGACTACAATAATAACCAGAACAAAGACTATGGAATATGAAATCAACAATTATTCCTGTAGTAATTTGAGTGGAGCAACAGGATTGATCTCAAAAAGTACTGCAGAAGCTATCAAACTCATAACTGGAAGTACAATCTCAATATTCTTCAAAAATCTGTTAACTTGAGCACTGCACATATGGTGCGCAAAGTAATCTTAACCGCACACCATAGAGATTCACCCTATGATCAAAATCTGTTCTCAATGGCTCTCCTTAATTACCACGGCAATAACTGGCTGCATGATAGCAAGCAAATGATAATAAAAATAGGTGGTTTTCTGCATAGTATCTGAGACTACGATTGAGATTTTTTTGTGAAGTTTGGTTGCATTCACCGTGTCTGCAGCCATGTTTCTTTCCTTCGTAAAAGTTTTTTCTATTCCAGAAGGTATTTTTCCTAAGGGTCTGATATTCTACATCCTTTCTGGAGAAGCTGGTCAGCATCCTTGGATTCAACCGCTGATATTTTAGGTGCCAAGTCGTCTGTAGGTGCTCCGTGATTTGGGTTGAGTCTGCTCAAATTTTTTTCAGGTTTTTGGCTTTTTTTCTATTTTTGGTTTAGTTTGCTCCTATATATAATGGAAAAGTGTATTTATAACAAGAATTTCACGGAGTAGAATGATTTTTGATCCCCCCGCCAGCGCCGGATTAAGGACTGTGGAGGCCCCTGGGCAGAACTCCCCTGGGGGCCCTGCCTCCTACCATTCGAAAAAAAAAAACGAAAAGTTTCACTTTACTTTTATAAATAGGTACCTATTCTGAAATGATATACAAAATACAAACTAAAGAACAGTTATTTGTACAAATACAGAGAAAAATATGAAAAATAAGATTAGAGAGTTTAGTATCAAGATGTGAGAATAAAGTCCTGGCACTTTTCTAGATTTTTTTATTTGAATTAAAAAAACATTTTTGAATCTCGAAATTTTTAATAAGTATATTTTCTAGAGGCTAGAGGCTAATAATAGTGTATTCAGTAATTATTTTTTTGTTGCAAACGTAATTAATACAACATTCTTTGATAATTAACAAAAGGTGACACATTCGTCACAAATAATTATTGTTACAACCGCAAAAAGTAAAACCAGTGGACGCAATAATCGTGTGTCTAGTTCGGAAAGTACTCCCTTGAATACTAATCAGGAAATCGTCTGCAATCAGTTTTGTGGCATTCAAAAAAGAAATTTCAAAAGTGACCCAAAAACCGAATAGACGCCTAGGTGGGGCCCTCTTAGTGGCGTTGATATATATATATTGATATGGCCGTACGAAATTTAATCATTGTATATCTAGTTTTGTGATCTACAAACATCGACAACCCTTTAAAAAACACAATGTTCAAGTTCGTAAGTAGATTTTTTTTTAAATTGTTTTTATTTTGATTCCATTATTAATGTAATATCATTTGCTGCTTTCAAAAATTCCCGTACTCAGTTGAAAATCAGGTTACACAAAATGAGTTACTCATCCATATTACATTAATTTATTCCTAATTTACTAATGTATTGGTATTTTTTTTAAATTCAATTTCGTAGCAAGCCTTAATTTATTTTTTTCGAAATAGGTTATTTTTTACCCACTTCTAATAACAGTTAAATCGGGGTTGAAATCACGAGTCTTTGGACGATTCTCTTTAAAGATTTATTACTGAAATCTTGCATTACAACGGATCATCAACCTCGGTGGCAATGAAAATTATTATTCTCTAACATAATTTGTAGTAGATAATTCAATAGTTTTTTTTTTCTACAGCTGGAACTGAATAATTAAATTTGTAGAATATGAAATTGAACATCAGATATGCCCTTGCGTACATATAGTTAGCAAATGAATTATATTTTTTTGCCAATATTTGATATAAAATTAACCTAAAGAGTATATGAAATTATCTCTCTTTTCAGGTCGCCATCTTAGCTCTCGCCATTTCTTGCGTAGTAGCAAAAGCAAAACCATCCGTATTAGCAGCACCCTTCGTAGCTCCAGCCGTAGTCACAGCTCAAAGCTCTCAAGTCATCGCCAGAAACTACAACGCTCTGGCAGCTCCTCTGTTAGCTCCAGCTCCAATTGTTAGAGCCGCTCCTTTCGTGGCTCCTGCTCCTTTGGTTAGAGCTGCTGCTTCCGCTCCTTATTTGGCTGGTCCTTCACCATATCTGGCTGGTCCTTCACCATATCTGGCTGGTCCAGCACCTTTGGTAGCCGGTCCTCAACCTTATCTAGCTGGTCCATCTCCATATTTAGCTAGCCCTTATCTGGCTAATCCTTATGCTGCTGGTTTGGTGCTCTAAGATGGCACGTAGTGAATTTATTGTGATATGATTTTTGTTGTAGATATTGTAAATAAAAGTACTTGTTATTAATTATTTGTTTTTTACTTGAATGGCACTAAATTTATTTCCAAAAGAAATTGGTGTATACTTGTAAGTTACCGCGAATTCCGCGAATAGTCTACGCAACGAAATGTATAAATAGCAGTTAAAATATTTCATCGTCCTCCTACCCCCTTACCCATCCGCTACATTGTCCAAAGTTACCTAATAGGATTCATGACATAGCTAATCTAGGATTTTTATCCCAAATTTGGTTAAAATCGGTTTAGGCGTTTTTAAGTTATCGTGTAGACAGACCATTGAGATACAGACAGACAGACAGACAGACAGACAGACAGACAGACAGACAGATAGATAGATAGATAGATAGATAGATAAATAGATAGATAGATAGATAGATATATAGATAGATAGATAGATAGATAGACAGACTGACCGACATCGAATCAGATGTTTTGGAACCGAAATATCATATTTTGGATGAAATTTATAATCCGGTCAAAATACTTCTAAAAATAGTAGTACACTACTATTTTTTTTACAAAATTCCCATAGAGCTGAAAATTGGTATGAATGTTCGGAACACCATTATTGTTGAAAAGTCCCCATCGATCCCGTACCTGGATTTTTTTTTATTCAAGGTCAATGCCTATTCCACGGTCCATTGTGATCCTGTTTAATTTTAACACATTGACGGGCGCCTGGCAAAAAAGTGGACCATGTGGGGGCCACTATAATCTAATATATAAAATATAGATATATAAATATGAGCTACAATTTTTGTCTAACCTAATTTTATGAAATGATAAACTTACCGTTTTGTCGAAAAACGCGGAAAACCCATTATTGAGACCATAGACCTTGAATAAAAAAAAATCCAAGTACGGGATTGATGGGGACTTTTTAACATTTATTTATAATGGTGTTCCGAACATTCATACCAATTCTCTGCTCTATGGAAATTTTTGTACTCTTGCATGTTTAAATTGACCGGAGTATTAAAAAAGTGAAAATTTTACGATTTTAATAGATTCCATCCCCTTTCTTCCCCCTCGTGCATACAAGATCCACCACATTATCCAAAATTAATAGGGTTCATGACATGCTAATATAGGATTTTTGTGCCAAATTTGGTTAAAATTAGTTAGGGCGTTCTTGAGTTATCGTGTATACAGACATGCAGACCGACAGACAGACATCTTTTTTTTACCGATTTAGGTGTTTTGGGACCATTTGGTACCCAAATAACATATTTTTGATGAAATTAAAAAAAGATTATCCCTTATGGATAATTCACTTTTCATCGGAATACCTATAGGTACTTATTGTAGATATGCTATGCATGTATTAATCGAATCAATAATAGAAATGTCATTGAAATATTCAACTCAAAATTATATTCCATATTAGCTCGATGATATTAGCCTATCCAAAACACGTGACTTTGACAAGCAAAATAAGGCCGGCAGAAGGAACACAAACTACTATTTAAATGCACTATTTGAATACACTATTTCTAACACTAATAAAATCAACAGTTTTAGGTATAGCAACGCCAATAATTCACAATTAGCACTATTTAAAACTCATAACATCATTTGATAACACATAAACAAAGGGTTTGTGTGCCTCTTGGCGGATATCTTAACATGAAAATTTGGATTAATTTCGCCTCTATCCAATCTCATCAGTGTGGCTAGGAAAGCAAAGAAGCACAACCCAAGTTAACTGCCTGTAGCAGTGTTGCCAGAATTGAAGGATTTCCTTCAATATGAAGACTTTTTGTCTTAAATTTTGACTACTGAAGGATTGAAGGTTTTTATCCGAATTTGAAGGATTTTGAGGCAAATTGTATATTTAGCAAATATTCTAATCATTTCACCAACAAATTTAATTTTTATTAAAACGAATTAATTAGTTGCATGAGAAAAAATAACGAAACGCCAATTTTCGCTACGCCACTGCGTCAGTCATTGTGCTGTAGGCCAGACTTTAGGTTCAAAATTCAATAAGAATTTGGTTCATGTAAGTCAAGGATAATACACACTACTAGCATAGCCAACCGGCACGTTGATTTTCGATAAAGGACGTAATACGGCCTACTCAAGTCAAGCAACGTGGTGTCGGGATGAAGATTCGATGGGTGACCGCAGCCAATCATCTGATCTCCAAGTATGAATGAGAAGGAGTAGAGCCCAGAGCCCATACAAATGAGATACAATAAGCCTATAATTAAAGGCTGCAGTGTAGAGTATGGGCTCGAAAGGGTGAAACAGCAAGCAAGCCTATCCTCATTCCTCATGAGGCCTGTGTGGAACAAATCTGAAGCCTCCCACCCCGCCAAATCACCGGTTGTTACGTAGTAGCATGTCCTTTCTTACCTTGACGTAGGCGAGCACTACAGGTTATGATTCCGCGGGCTTTTGCTTTATGTTAATCAAAATGAAATATTTTCCATCATAAATTTAAATTCTAAACTACGACCGCTAGTGAAACAACTGACGACTTAGTTATGACGTCGGATTGTCGGATGGTGACAAACCAATATGACGGCGATTACCAAAAACGAGGCCGATAAGTAATCTTTAGTAGTATGTATTATCCTTGCATGTTAGTGTTTTTTTTCTTGTAAATTATTTCGTTGTGCCGGCCAATCGCCACCGTTTTACTGGTTTGAAGGATATGAAGGGTTTTAGCCAATCACTTGAAGGAATGTCGTCGAAAAACTCTGGCAACACTGAGGCAAAGTAGAACCGGTACGATACGGGACTTTTGGTCGTGGCGCCATCTAAGAATAGGTACTAGAACTAGGTCAGTACTTATACAGCAAAATGTTGTTTATTGCTGTATCTTAGTCTAGATGGCACGACGACCAAAAGTCTCCCATCGTACTGATTCTCTATATTGGGCTCTTTCACTAATTTTTGAAATTGGCATATTTGGATAAAGCAACTAAAAACAGAATTTTCTGTATTTTTACTTTTGAAAAATTCAAAGTCCTTCTTGAGAAAACAGATAACAAAGAAATACCTCCAAATAAAAACCCAGAATTTATTTCTATGACGTCGCAGCTCGCAATTTGACCGTGTTGCCACTAATTGTCAACATTGAAAATTTGTAATAGATTTAATTCTGAAATGTTGGCAAAATCTCATGAAAAGTAGTTAAATTAATTAGTTATAGATACAAGATTTTATAACATTTTTTTTTAAATTATGCTTAAACACAATTTAATACAATTTTTTATGTTTAGTTTTATTTATTTATTTTACGCTGCACTACATTTAGTCACAACCGACAACAGCGCATTCGAACCTTTACGTATCTTTACAGAGCGCAAACACAGCCGAGCCGGTCCTCCTTGCAACAACATAAGCGAAATGAAGAATATTTATGACTTCGGCAAATCGGCGCGTTTAAAATTAATTTGAATTCGGCCACTTTTGATCGCCTGTAAAAAACTTATTGAACCTTGTAGAACATTTTTTTTGGTATATATACCTAAAATAGTCCCTCCTTTGGGATTTTATACTTAAATTACGTATTTAAATTTTAGTGAAAGAGCCCATTCCACTACCTACTTGAGATATATTTTAAATCCCTACCAAAACAAAATGTTTACATTGCAATTTACAATTTGTGAATCCACTCTGCCTCATAATGACTTGATCGACTCTTTTGAAACACCCATCGATCCTTCTTCCTTCTTTATTTTTCTAGATCCCACATAACAGTGAAAGAACATTCATATTCTCAGAATATTCCCTCAAAGTGCTTTTTGGAATATTCTTTTAGGAATGTTCAATGAATATTCTAAGATTGTTTCGATTGAAATATTCGTTTTTGAACGTTCTATTTATGTACTAGGAATGTTGCTTCTATGCACCCACCTGAAAGATTGTGCTAAGAACCTACTTTATATAACATTATTTGAATATTCTCATACGAACATTATTATAATGTACCCTAAAAAATGTTCCTTCGGCTAATATCTCTATCAAGTATTAAGAATATACCTACCAAGTTGTACTGAGAAGTTTATGTAGGTAGGTACCCATGATAAGAATATTTCCTTATTGTTCACCTAATTATCCAAAGTACCTACTCAAAAACTTAATTGAACAATTAAACAATAATGCTCTATCTAGAACCTACTAAGAATATTATAGGTATATTCTTTTTCATTTGCTTTGTAGGACTTCCAAGAGAGGGAGCCACGCGCTATTAAAGATCTACATCTTACCTCGCGTTTGAATCACCTTGGAACTTGTTTCTCTCAGTTGGCGTGCTTCGAGAGAGCATAACAATCTCGAAACCGGAGCTTTGGTTGAACACTTGTGTTTCTCCAGAGAAATTTTCCAACAATTCTTTCACTGCCTTTAATATAAAAGGACTGAAAGGAGCATTATTTGGAAAAGAAAATTCACATTCCAAGTATATCCTTAGAATCAAACAAGAATGTTATGTCTAGGATGCATATTGAGAATGATATATGTAGATATATTCTAAGAAAATTTCAAGTATATTGGTATAATATTCTTTTGAGAACATAGTGTCATAGAAACATTCTTTGAATATGAGAATATACCTTTCGAGCATATTTTTAGAATCAAACAGGAATATTCTTTTCAGGATGTACTGAGAATCTCATAGGTATATTCTAGGAATATCCTAATGGATTTCCCAAGAAGTTCTTGGGTATTGCAAACAGTATTTCTACAATCTTTTCTCAGAACATTCTCAGGACATTCGCAATGGTTTTGGCGAACATTCTAGGCACATTCCTCCTAAAAAAAGAACATTCTTAGTATATTCTAAGGATGCAATTTTGTTATGTGGGATAATCCTATTAAAGAAACATTCCATTCCCGAAAGTTCTCTGAAACATATACATAGTATACATGTTGATTAATAAAAAGTAGTCAGGAGCTGTGTGGATTACAAAACCCGATCGAACGTTTAATTCTGGGTCCATCTTCAATATTTCAAGCTCTAGAAGGCAGAAGCTTGAGATTTTGTATCTGTGGGACGGGGGATGCCCTCCGGGGATACTCAATCGTATTGCCAGATTATACCTACAAAAATCGCCAAACTTAAGGAAAGCTGTAAATTTTGCAACATCGCGGTTATTTTTATGTCTCCCATTACAGACCCACCCACCACTGAAAAACAAAAACAAGAAGAGGCAAGACAAAAGACAAAAAATTCACAGTACACAGTGGGTACCTTTCTTCTTCTTCGGCCTTCTCTTATCCACTCCTGGATATGGGCCTCCTTCGTTTGTTCACATGTCGTCCTATCCTGTGCTACCTGATGCCAATACTTTGTTGCTATTTGTTTGATGTCGTCTATCTTCGTTTATTGTTTGTCTTGGTCTCCAATATGTAGTTTTACACGTCCATCGGTTTGGTCTCTGTCTAGCTAGGAGTCCCACCTATTGGCCATTGCCATTTGAGGTTTTTGCCAGTCTCTCCATAATGTTTACCCCTTTATAAATTCTATCTCGTAGGCTAACTCCTAGCATAGCTAATTCCATAGCCCTTTGCATTGTTACTAGTTTAAGTTTATCTGCATATTTTTTAGTCATGGCCATAGGTTGCACTGACCAAATACAGGCATCATAAACTTTTCTCTTTAGATTTATAAGAATAGGTATACGCTCAATAGTCAATTTGTTCTCTTTGACGCATTTTGCGACTTTGTGACGGAGGAGAGATTTGACGTGATTGGTCTGTCGTAGACTGTGGAGGATTAAAAATAGCGTGGTGGTGGAGTTTGAACAGCTGTGTGGAGGACTTGGAATATGCTGATATTCTGCCTACTGTTGATTATATTTTGTTTGAAGGGGACTTCAATGTTAATGTGTCATTGGCGAGTAGGTACCTAATCCTGGGACCAAACTTCTTAATGAACTATTTCGTGAATATGACTGAACTCAATTAGTCAAACAAACTACTCGAATTACTCTAAATCTGGAACGCTTATTGATTTACTACTGAGAACGTCGAATTATCGATTGTCTGGGGATGTCAAGGTACTTGACATGCAAGATGTCTCACATGATTGTTTGGTTTGCGCACAACATTTATTGGAATATTTTCTTGTCTATGGGAGATGTTAACAATCTGGTTCATTTCTTTAACATGGAGGTTACAGGGGTGTTTGACTTACATTCTCTTTGGAGGACGTCAAGGTTCACCAAGGCTCCAGCACCGTGGCTGACTGACAATGATAGGTTAATGATGAGTTTGAACTGAGGCTGTATTAGTAGAATATAAATGGAAATTTTGAAACAACAGCAATGCGTAGGTAATTAAAAAAGGGGATATCTTAATAACAAATTTAGAACCGATCCTAGTCGCTCTTGGAAAACCCTGAAAAAATTAAATATTTGTAAGCGGGCCAACACTCCAAGCTAAATGATGAAAATTCCTGTTCACTAGTGAATAACTTTTTTATTGACAATGTCCCTAACGACCTCAGAATGCTTTCTTTGTCAGTGGCGACGCGTGACTTGCAGTCTGGGGGGGGTAATGGGAAGACGCGACCCCCCGCTAACGCGCCGAAGGCGAAATTTTTTGCAAATTTCAAGGTCATTCACTTTTCCAGAACAATTATTTCCTTTGTGAAGAAAATTAAACAAAAAAAAAATATGTATTTTCTTCAATATTATTATGTATTTTCTTTTGGGCATCGTAATTTTTCCCTTGAATATTGGATCCTGGGGGGGGTCATTACCCCCAATACCCCACCGACGCGACGCCCCTGTCTTTGATTACCTCCTTCCTTACACCGTTTTTAACAATTATAATAAACCAATCGCTAAAATCTCAACATATTTCCAACAATATGGAAACAAGCTGATATCATTCCTATGCCTACAGAGGATCTGAGTGACAGCAGCTCAACTTATATATTGGTTCTATTTCCATAGCTCATCTCAGCTCTCTTGCATGTACAATCATGAGCATTGAAACAAGGATACCCAACTGTGTCCCATTTTTAATGCGCTTGACTGTATATGATGACTCTTGTTCTTTTGGACTTTAGTAAGGCATTTCATACCCTGGATCATATAATTCTTTGCACTAAGTTATAATATTTTGGTTTGGCTGGGTCTGCCAGAGTTTGCGCATTGGTGCTGAGACCACTAATTGTTCTCTTTGTATACCTGTGACATGACAGGAGCATTTGAGAGTTTGCCGTTCACGCCAATATACGGGCGACACGTAGGTTTTATCTTTTTTTTTCAGCATTCGGACGTCCTGCAGGCAGCTATGGATAATACTGCTGATGTGACAGTTATTTCTGAACTGTCTTAGTTCTCACAAACTTGTGCTGAATGGATCAAAGTTAGGTTGATGATTTTTGAGAATGTCGAATTGGATAACTTTGTGATTAGGGTCGGTGGAGCGGCGTTGGAGTCCTCTAGTTGTGAAAGGAATTTGGGCATTTTTTTGGATAGTCAGCTTAGATTTGAGGCATATATTCCAACTTGTCCAACAAGGCGCTTATTACATCCAATGGACTAAACAAACACACTGGAACGGTGGCAGCATGTTTCTAACTCAAGGTTTTGTGCCAGGAGGGACAGCAAACAAGAGGGATTTGCATCTTTGTCTGCACTATGGCGGCTATTGAGAACAGCTGTTTCAAGTGTCTGGATCATTGGGGTTAGGAAGATGAAGAAGATCTTCTTTCTTTTACGTTAATCGCAATAAGTGCGAGCGAGACAACAATCCCTCTGTATTGCTGGGTTGCATATATCAAAATTCAGCACATTAGCATAAAGCAGTGCGCCCGTTCCAGAGTGTTTATTTAGTTCAATGATTACATCAGACTCAAAGTGTCATAATGATATGCATGAAGATATCATCCTTATTGCGAGGGTTAAATTAAAGTTGTATGACTCTTTAATATTGTCATATCTTTCGTTTTCTGATGTTCTATACTGGCCAGCTGCTCTTCAAAGGGAAAGGAATAGTTTACAAAGGCTTCAAAACTCTTGTTTGAAGTGTGTTACGGTGCAAGGAGGTATGATCACGTCACGCCGCTGTTTGAGACTTCCGGATGGCTGAAACTTCATGAAATATACTTGATTCATTTATCTACACTTGTTTATAAGATTGTTCATGAGGGCTGACCCAAGTATTTGGCTGATAAGCTTGTTCTCAGTGCTACTATTCACGGAAGGCAAATGCATAATTTTAATCTACGTGGCAAGGCACAGAACCACGAAGGTCCAGGGTTTTAGTTGAACTCACTGACAGCATCCAAAACACATTACAGAATAAAGAAGTAGCCATCTGCGCCTTAAACATAGAGAGGGCATTTTATGACAACTCTCATGAGTCCATGAAGAATGCGCTCGTCAACATAGGAGTAGACAAAACCACATCGACCTGGATCTGCGAAACGCTAGCCACCAGAACTGCAGGAACTGACGTGGGTAAACAAACCATACAAGTCACCACAACTAGAGGATGTCCACAAGGAGGAGTACTGTCATCTTTGATGTGGAGTCAAGTGGTTGATAATCCCCTAATATGAAATACGAAGGAATGGTATGAAACAGTAGAACTGAATCTAAACTCAGCGAAAACCAGACTGGTAACAGTTACAAAAAGAACGAAACTCCCAAACTTGAAAAACATTCGCCTCAATGAGAGCAGACTTAACTGGAAACAAGAAATTAAATTGCTAAGAATAACCCTGGATTCTAAACTTCTCTGGAACGGACATGTAGAGAACACAAAAAACAAAAAAATCTCGGCACTCATGGTTTGCAAAAACATTGCGGGTGAAACGTTGGGCTGTAACCCATCCATCCTACGATGGAGGTATACCATGATAGAGAGACCTATCATCACCTACGGAGCGGTAGCCTGGTATAGCCAAATCCAGTTAGTAATCCAAGGAAAAGTGCAAAGACTCGCGTGTCTCTGTATAACAGGAGCAATGAGATCATGTCCAACCGCGGCACTGGAAATCATCCTAGATCTCACACCGTTCCACATAATAGTGAAGCGGGTTGCCAGTGGATCATGTCTAAGACTGGCGACGATAGGTTTACAAGGGAAAACGCACTTTGGAAGAACTTTTCGTCTCCTAAACTATGCACACCTTGGATCTATCAGAAGACGTGATTGCTGATGAATTCAGTTTCAAGAAAAACTTTTCCATTGAACTAAGTACAAAAAGATGATCATCCATCCATCCATCAACCATCGTACCCGTGTTAAGGAGTGAAACTTCTTAAAAACTATCCCCTCCTCAAACAACTTTTAGACTTAGCGTATGAGTCAGCCCTCAGGATAAAGACGAAGAAGGATCACACAAAAGGGAGACGCGCATCTGTTGTGACGTCACAAGGGTATCGGCGCTTGACAATAATAGGGAATCTAATCTTATTTGCTTATAATCCTTGGTTTGTGTCAATCAATGACTGTCTCTCTCCATCCCTCTACGGTATATCTTTCTTCTCTCTCGTGTAACGAAATGGGCCTAAACGTGACGCATCTTTAAAATCATTCTCATTCTCGTCTCGTCCAAATATCAGACCGCTGCCTGAGAAGTTTCACTCTAAAAACAGGTGGAACATAAAATCTCTTAAAGCGAATCCCTGAAAGCCAACTCCATCAAATGGTACACAGACGGTTCCAAAACTGCAGCTGAGAGTACTGGAGCCGGAGTATTCGGACAACGGACCAGATACTCGGAGCCAATGGAAAAATCACCAAGCACATTTAAGCGGATCTTCAGAAGGTTGCACCTGCAGATTCTGTGAAGATGGAGAAGAGACACCTCACCATGTACTGAACTGCGATGCCGTTAGTCGCTCAAGGATGGAGAACCTGGGAAGTCCCCTTAAGACATTCCAGCCCTGGAACCGCTAGATATCCTAAAATTCCTAAAGCACCTAGAACTAGAGGGGCTGCTTTGAGCAGGAAACCAGAAGTTAGCAGCAAAAGGAGGGTTATAATAGATCAACCTTGGTCGCAGTGCAACTGACACCTCCAACACATACATACATACATTCATATACATATACATACCAGAATCAAACAACGGATCTTGAAAGGGGGCATGGTTGCCGCTGTGGAACAAGAGGTAATTTTTGTAGTAGAGTACAGGCCAGAGTTGATCGGGCTGAGATCTCGCTTTCCTTCTTATGACCCTCAGCCTTCAATCGGTGACTTGAAAGAGGGCTTCAAATGTTATCGCTGCGAGAAAAGGTGGCATTTCAAATGTGACTCTAAAGTACAACTGAAATCTCACTTTTCATGAAATGACAAAGCAGGAACAAGAAGATTGACGGAATGCAACTGTTGATCCAGAAGTCCAAAATTATCCATTAAACATCCGCTCTACAGATTCCCAGGAAGATGAATTCTACAAATACCCTTAACAACATATTAGAATCCGGGAAGTTTGTAGCTCTAAATTGGATTATGCAATGCACCCACCACTTTTGAGAGATTGATGGAGTTTATTTTGCAAGGACACACTTTTGAGAGATGTGTTTGGTTGATGGCCATTTGCACCGACCATTTTACGATAATCAACGCTTAAAGTGACATTTTTACATGTCAAGAAAAATCCAGTGGGTACAAGATTGTTCCAAACTAAAGTACAAACATAGAGTCAAAAGCTCTGTAAGATTCTGCAGTTACTGAGTCAGTGATCTTGGAAAGATGAGGTTGTACTTCGACAAGTAGAATGCTCATTTTGATTGGATACCAATGCTAACAGTCTTTCGTGAAGCCGAAAAGCAGATTAATTAGTGATCTAACTTCAGCACATTCCATGGAGAATGGACTGTTTGTGTAAGAAATTGGAATCGGCATAGAAGTCGCATTTTAGATTTTCAGATAGGTCACAGAAAAATTGTAGAAATTATTGTGGTACCTAAAAACCTAGCAGTAGTACGATCCATCGGGTTTTCTATATAGACGGAGTTTCCCAGTTAGAACTGTTCATCCTCTCTCGCAGTGGAGGAAGGTGTTGGTTAGCGAAATTTCCAAGTTGCGACTTCGAAATCAAACATTGAATGAAGGAAGTTATGTCAATGCAGTTCATCACGAAGCCCATGAGGCTGATTATTGAATCAAATAATTTGAACAGGTATGTAGATATATGAAAATGTAATAAACTACAAACTGAACTGAAATAAGAACACAAACCTTATAAATATGATATCGCGCATGAGTCAAAAACAGTCCCTAAATAATTCCTACTCGACACCTGGGACTGATTTGATAGTTCTTGAATCGCTTGAGGACATTTTTGTTTTCAAGACCTTTTTTTTTCTCCAGACAATTCTAGATTTGATCGATGAAACCCGAACGTGTTATTTTTAGCTGCGCATACTCCAGACAGTTCCAGAACAATAGTTGCACGATCCCGAATAAGTCCTACATTTGAGATTTATTACATTACCCCCTAAAACGCATCACACGTTTTTCCTTTTTTCCTCATTATAATTCTCTTATTATAATTAGATGGAGATTCTGTCTTCATCTTACTTGTATTCTCTTATTAGTCTTATTCTGTATTATTTTTCTTCTTCTCTTAACGATTAAACTAATTTTAAAAAAACTTCAAGAGTGTTTTAATTTTTTTATTGAATAAATCATTATCCTAACATTAATGTTCCAGCACATAGTTGCTGTGAAAATGCTAACGAAAATCCACGATTTCCTGTATCGTTTACCTCGTTTCCATTTGTTACGACTGTCATGACAAAAGGCTTCGAAGATGCTGAAAAAAAAATTTATTCAAATCCAATCAGAATAGTTCATTCGCTGATCCTGATGATAAATACGTACAATCCACTGTAGGAAATCCATTACCACAAAATCTATCAGAATTCAACGCAGTAGTATTTGAGTTTAAAACTGGTGATGGAATGACCACAAAATCGGTAGTACAATTCAACCCAGTTAGTGAAGCTGCACTGGTACCAAGAGTACCATCACCAACTGCTGTAAAGGTATCACCGGACACGGAAAATCCATAAAGGTCAGAAGATTGTGACCATCGAATTGAGCAATAACCTGAAAAATGTCCAGGATCATTCATTCATTATATTTTGCAGTTAAAGGTGATACGTGAGAGGTGGGGATAAAAAATTTGTAGCAGTTCACTCGAACCGCAAGATTTTGATTAGATGATGGATTCAAATTGTTAACTTTTTTAAACCAAAATGGCTAAACAATACATTCATATTTAAAATCAGAAATATTTATAGGGGGTTTTTGAATGTATGGAAAAAGTGTAAATTGAGAGAGATTTGTGGTGCAGAATATAACGAATGACCTCTAATGTAATACAGTTAGATAAGATATAGATAAAAATTTTCACCTGGAAACATTCCAACGCAAACTCCATAATTCATATTGGCCAGTTGCCTTGTACCATTCAAAAGACTGGAACTACCATAGTTGAAACTACGTACAGTACCGGATAGTGTGTTATAGAATTGCAAGCAACCAGATGGGGCTAGAAATAAAAATATATAAATTTTTTTAAGAACTAGAAATAAATTCGTACCTCTCCAGGGACAGTTGCAATTAATCTGGGCCACCTTAATATTCCAAGACCTGGAAAAGGATGCGCTTCTAACGTAAATAGTTATCACAATGGGCGCGTTTCCATTAAAATCCACATACATGTGCTGTCCACTGTTTTGCCCACAAATAACTGGTACAGTAGACGCACCGCCTGTTACTGCCATTGCATCCGAGCTGCAAACACCATTTGCGTTGGGTTGAGCAAGGTTTAGAGTTAAAAAGTCTAATCTTACCTATAATTTTCCAGCGTAACTATAAACATTCTAAAGCTATTAGGTATACTTACTTGACATGCATCAGCTTGCTTAATTATAGTAAACATACAAATTGAACCTCCTGTATATGTTCTTGGAAACCCTGGACTAACGAAGTAAGTGTTGTTTGTATCTGAACTGTCGCCACAAGTGCTTTGGACTAATAAAAATAATACTAAGCCATAATTTCGTGATTATTGGTTTACTTACAAACACAGCAAACTCCAGCTCCATTGGCACACGAAACTGATCTGGAACCGCCCATAGAGTTGCATTGCCTTCTAGTGTAACAAGTTCCCGTGAAACCGTTTCCTGCATCGCATTCGCCGTTCAAAAACCGGACCAATCCCACGCCCCAAATAGCAGGCAACCCTAAGTCAAATTGCCTCAATTGATATAATTAGATTTTGATATTACCTACAAACAAATTGTTTTCCAATTCGGCTCAGAGCACTTGTTTGATTTTGTGGCAGTACCGCTTCAGTTCCGCTAGAGACGCAATCGCTAAAAACTAAAAGTACGCCGATTAAAATACCGGAAACAAACTGTAGCCTGACCATGTTTCAGCTTACTTATGTTAACAGTACTCTTCTCCGGAATGATAATAATTTGTTCGAAATTAACACCTTCAGATGGAAGAAATATTTTCTGGGTCAGACCAGTTTTAGGTGATAATTGAAGAATAGATTAAATTATATCAGATTTAACTGTTTTATACTGCATAGTGCTTCATTTCCAGAATCTACTGACAAGCTACTTTGAGATATAGGCTTTTTAATGTATTGCTGATACTTAGTTATGTCTTTCCACATCCGCACTATGCGATTTAGCATTCAAGATCTGTGCGAAAATATTTTAGTTGCATCAAGGAAATCCGAAGAATTGGTTATAAAGTTAACCAATCCAGAATTCAGAAAGCGTCAGTTTCTGCAACTTTTCTATTTGTGGATGTTCTAGTATTTCGTCATAATCTAACTTGAATTGAGTTATAGGCAAAGATCTTTCTCCAGAATACGATATACTTTAATTGGGCACTAGCTGACGTCACACACATAACCTCACTTTCGATGGGGGGACAAACAATATGGCGTGGCAGTCTAGCAAGTTTGTTATGAATATGTGTTTTTATATACGTGTTTTGGTTGTTTTGCTTCGAGTTTTGCTTGCAAGTTTGAATTACTCACGTTAGGTTACGTAATAAGTACCTAGTCAACCGATATTTTATAAGAAATGTATTAGGTCGCGCGGAAACTAGATATTTTTGTTGTATTTGGGGCCGGTTTATTCACCTTCTGATAAAATATCAGGTATGCAATCTGACGGATAAAAACTAAATCTGTAATCTCATCAATAGAATCAAAAAACGGTTAATTTATCTTGCAGATAGTTAACAGCAAGTTTATCTGAAGATGGATAAATCGGACCTTAGTGTTGTAAAATGCCGGATAAGTGTCTGTTTGTTGTAGGATATGGGAAGCGCCGAGAAAGGGGCAATCAAAATATGTCTTTCTACAGGGTCCTAAGCGTGACAATTTCAGTATATTTTTCCCATTTAAATAAAACATAAGGAAAAAGACGAAAAGCATGGTTAGCGGCAATCAAACCATCATATGGTTTTATAATAAGAAAACCAAGTAAGGTAAAGGATGTGGATAATCCTGACTTGGGCACCAAGCTCTGGCGAATATTTGCTCTACATAATGATAATATCTTGTTGTATTACACTTAACAAATTTACCCCTCACAAAAACACCTTAAAGCACATAAAAATGTAAAACTTCGAACAAACAGAGTAGACTGCACACGACTAAAAATGAAGTTTGGCCAATAATTTGGCCGCCAGGCCATCTTGAATGTCACGTGGTTTTGATTGCCTAATACATGCAAGCGCTAGCTATTACGTCAAAAATCACATAACGTCACTTTAGAGGAGGAGACAAACATTTCATCTCATTGAGACAAACCTACATGCCTACATCAATGGGACAAACAAGATATTTCTCAAATGAATTTGGTAATATACCTGTTCAGACAAGTCCATCATTGTCACAGTTTTGACCGCTGTAAATAGTTCTCAAACGCTTTGTTTTTCCCCCCAACGAAAGTGTGGTTATGTGTGTGACGTCAGCTAGTGCCTAATTCTAAATTCGTGAATGGTTTTATCACTGAGAGCTTATCAGCTTCTATTTCATACCTTTCGGTGAGGAGTTCCACGAAAGATTCAACTACTTCCATGATGACGGCTCATAGTTAACTTCACTTCTCTGTGCAGTGGAAAAAAATCCTTAGAATAACCTTTGGATTCAACACTGATGTCCCGACCAAAAAAAGTATATATAATTTTTGCACTAAGCAACCCTTCAATTTAATTTTCTTATAAATAAAGGGAGAGGCACTTACCAGACTGCCTCCAATCCATTATGCACCAGTTTTCCGTCTCCTATAAACTATCGCTACAACTGCTGAAGAACAGTGAGATTTATTTCAGTAACTAGGATCAGTGAAAATCCCCTAACTCTCCCCAGGGTTAGTCCTCAATGCCACAATGCCACTCATTGTGATAAAAGACAAATGTTTGTAATTAAAGAAATTAAAGATGTTGAGAGGAGCTTTTCACCTCATCTCTTAGGTAGCTTTTTGTATGGCGAACTATTTTGTTCTCTTAATGCGGCAAAAAGAATATCCTCGCATGTGCATCAAACCCAATATAAAGATCGATCTTGTTTGGAATTTCTCGACAGATTGAGACCTCAACGTTATGCTCAATTAGGAAAAATGAGGGTGCCTCAGACGAACATTATGATATCTATGATATTTTCGACTGGGTCTCGAAAATGCTCTTTGAACTCGATGATATAAAAATATTTGTTGTTGGGTTAGGTAATCATCTGGAAGAGGTGAAGCCTTACATAGTTACGACGTATGAGTTCAGAGGATCCAAAAGCACAAAGGTTACTTGATTCCTAATCAAGCTCAACCTAATAGAAAACCTCTGGCTTTCAGCTCGAGCTTCATTACTTGCTTCAATGTTCCACTTTGTAAGTTTCTTAGTTTTTATAGTATTCAATTTTTCTTCATTTTGAGCATCTCTTAATTGAGCTTTTGCTTGCTTGCCTGGCATCTATTCACTGCTTTCCCTAAAGAATAGTTTCTTGTTATGTCGGAGAAGCTAGCAGCACATTGGAAGCAGGAACTTTAGGGTACACCTCTGCTTGTGCTGCTATATTACTGCTTTGTCCTGCTCGAAACCGCAACCCAAAGCACCCACCATTTTCGAAATAAACTAGGTACGCATCAATCGAACTCGAACACCCCAATTTTTAGTCACTTTTTGTAATACTATAACTCAAAATCTAGCAGGCCGATTTTGTTCACATTTTCAGGAGTACAAGGCTGCTCTAATTGCTATTTAATTTCTAGTTTTTAACAGATTTCCGTCCACCTGCTGAAATTACAGGGTAAAACATTGGCGAATTTTTTTGCGAAAGTTTGGGTTCACTCCATTCTGCTGGAGGAAGGGGCAAGTTCAGTCACTGTTTTTGTATTACTTATACAATTCCAAATAGAACACTATAGCAATTTGGTTTCCAAATGAAACACTATAGAAGTTTCTACACCCTATTTTTTCCCAAGATGGATTTTGACATTGTCAACTTTGAAACATAAACAATACCGCCTGACTCTGATTGATCGCAAAATGCCGTGTCCTTGCAGGTGAGGTATCCTTTTACATGGTTGGAAAACGATACCTTCGTCGAATGCAGGTACACGGCATCTTGCGACCAATAAGCAGTATTGTTTATGTTTCAAAATTTTCATTGCCAAAATCTATCTTGGGAAAAAATACACTGTAGAATTTTTGAGAAAATCGGTCTGTAAACTTGTTCAAAAAAAATTCACTTATTGTTCCCACTAATTAGCTAAAATTAATACAGGAATTTTTTTGCCTATTATGCAAATTAATGCATCAATAATAATAATTGTCTTGCTAATAATGATCCCACTTCAGACATAAAATTATCGTATTCGAGATTTTTTGATCTTGTTTCACTTGAATACAATAGAATTATTCCTGAGGACCCGTTCTGAACGTAAACAACTAAATTCTTAGAATCTGGCCGTCTCTCGATGCAATTTCGTAACAATAGAACCACACGTCTAACAATATGATTTGGAACAACGCTAAAAATATCAGAAAAGTAGACCAGAATTGGTCAGACAGAGTTTGGAGTTTAGAAAAGTTGATTTCAAGTTGAGTCAAATCAAAGACAATGAAAAGTCTGATGTATGACTACCAGAAAGTTTTTCTTTCTCAGACAATAGCAGCAGAAAATTTTCATTTTGAACAATATTTTCAAATATATTTATTGTCTAGAGGTAAAAACAAGAAGAAACTGGTCTGATAACTTTTGAGACTCTATACGATTAGAGACAAAATTGTTTTTGACATAAGCAGATAAGAATTACAAGAAAAACTGAAGTTAGCAACACATTGGAAACTGTATCTTTAGGATACACATCTGCTTGTGCTGCTATATTTTACTGCTTTTTCCTGCTTTGAACCGCAACCGAGCAGCACCTATGAAATCTAACCGCGGCAACACTTACTAAACTGCTGGACAAATGAAGCGGAACAAGCGAATTTTTAGTTTATCTTGGGATTTCAATATTACGCGAACTAAAGAGGATATCAATGAGTAATTTGCGTAATTTAGAAGGTAATTTTCGCATGGTACTACCGCTCATCAGGATCAGGCAGGACCATAGCAACGCAAGCAGGAAAATGTTTGAGCGATCGTGCTTCTAGTGTGTTGCCAAGGGTGAAGTTAACAACCATAAAAAAATCGCTGTTTTGAAGCAGGATGAGGCAGGACCATAGCAGCACAAGCAGGAACATGTTTTAGCGATCCTTCTTCCAGTGTGTTGCCAAGGATGAAGTTAGCAACCGAAATGGAGATCGATATATTTCGAAAATGGTAGATGCTGCTGAATTGCGGTTCAAAGCAGGACAAAGCAGTAATATAGCAGCACAAGCAGATGTGTATCCTAAAGATCTTGTTTCCAATATGTTGCTAATTTTCCCGACGTTAGTTTTTCTTCTAATCTGTTTATGTCAAACACAATTTTGTCTCTATTCGTATAGAGTCTCAAACTTAAGAGCAGGTAAAGGTAAAGAAGTAGTAACATGGAGTTGGAAAATGAAGCCAGGAATTTTGGCATCAAAAAATGACGGTACAGGCAATTTCAATGCTTTACCTGTATTTGGTGCCAAATACTTGGCTTCACTTTAGTTTCATAGCAGAAAGGCGCGTTTCTACTCCTTATGTCCGTACGACAGTGCTTTATACCTGCTCTAAGGTCTGAAAAGTTACCAGACCTGACTCACAAGAATAACTATCCAAAGTCTCATCTTTTTGCTGATTGTAAAATAAATATCTTCCATATACAACATCTGATTCTAGTGATTCTCTTCGAACTCTGACAGGACTTTGTTCAAATCATTTTCATCTTCCCCATCAATTAAATCTAATGTATTGTGCATGCACCGCTATGCTGTAAGTGCTATTATTATTATTTTTTTCTTTTTGTTTTTACCTCTAGCCAATCCAATAAATATATTTCAAAAGATTGTTCAAAATGAAAATTTTCTGCCACCATTGCCTGAGATCAACTCCAGCAGAGTTTGCCTGACCAACTCTGGTCTACGTTTCTGATATTTTTAGCCTTGTTCCAAATCATATAGGTACTTTCAGACGCTGTTCAGACGTCTATGCCATGGTTCAAAGACAGAGGAAAGTACCCCGCACACATCTGATGGGATTTTGGTGCCCGGTCAAATTTGATGAAATTTTGATATTTTGTTTCTCTTGAGGTCCTGATTGAAAGTGTCCATGAGTACAAATACAGGGTATTTAAAAAGTTGGATATGCGATTTTGTTTAGGTACCTATAGTCTGGCAAGTGGTAACTTGGTAGAGACGAAAGGGGGAAGAAAAGTGGAGCGTGACCTAAAAATATTCACTGACACCTTAACTGACATCACCTGATGACAGCCATGTCTTTCGGTTCAGTGGCACCGAAAACACCAAGGAAATAAACCAATGAAATTATTTTAAAAAATTCTTTAGTTTCACCAATAACCGCGCCACTGCGTGCTGTCGTTCAAACTCTAACCAATAGAATCATACCTCTGAATAATCACGCCTCTCCACATCCATCATTTCGCAATGTTGCCGGATTTTTTTCTATTTCAAAATACTACATATGCCCATATAAGCAAAAAAAAATATGTCATCAACCTGTTTATCATTATTTCCGTCAAGTTTGGCAAAGTAGCAAATTCTTTTGCAGTTCGCCGTTTCGCTAGCCAGACTATACTCACCGAACTAATTTTTGGGGTTTGGACGAAAATTAACAAGAGGAAGCAAAATTTTTTCATAGTTAAATGCTTGTATGTAGTAAACATAAACTGTACCTACGTTTAAACGATTTCATGTACAGGGTGTACTTACCCCACGTTTTTATATCAATTTTTTTTGGCCTAAAAATTTTCAGAATACGATTTTATGTAGGTAATAACTTTTAATTTATTATTTATTTTTATTTTATTTATAGAAAATTGCTATTATTTAAAAAAACGTTGCAGTTTTCAGCTATATTCGACTTTGCCAAATACAGGGTGTCTACCTGAAAGTTAGCTGCACATAAAAAAGCTTAGTTAAACGGTATTTCTTAGAAAATATTTTTTCTACTTGCGTGCGCAAAGTAATCACTTTGCGCACTCATTTGCGTGCGCACTCATTTTTGTTACGCATAATTACCATAGTTGATTTTCCAATGTTTTGATGGTTTCTGAATAAATTAATACTCAAAATGAAGGGTTTAAGTTGAAATTAGCACTTAGTTAACGTGATGTTTCCTATCAAAGGTATCCAAATTGGACCAGCCTGTACTGCTAGGAATTTGTAGAATTTTTGACATCTAAGAGGCTCTCATGAAAATATTCTAGCTGGTATTCTAGAAATTCCAGAAGATGTTAAAAGATTTTTGGGGATTTAATTTAAAAGACATTCTGAGGAATTCCAATAGATTTTAAACGATTTTTGAAGATTTTGATTTGATTGATTTTTCTAATATTTTAACAATTCAAAGTCTACTTTTTTAAGATACTCGTAGAAAAAATATTGTTCCTAACACTTGCGCAAAGTGTCTTTCCCGCACTCAAAGCTTATCCGAACTCCGCTACGCGTCGTTCGTCTAACTGCTTTTTCGTGCGGGAAAGTATTACTTTGCGCCCTTGTTAGGAAAATAACTATTTGATGTAATGTTTATTAGAATATGAGGCAATTATACAGTCCAAAAAGTGTCCAAAAAATTAAAATTATATATTATTTAAAATTATCCATGATAAAAACTTGTGGCTTTATTGCAGTCATCCATGCTATCAATAATTATTTTATTCCAGTAATTGGCTGCTGGACGGTCCTGGCAAGAGTCAAAATATTGACAGTTTGTGATATTTCATATATTAATTCTTCATCCTTTGTTGAATCATATTAAATAAGTGTTCGTAATGGTGTTTAGTATAGCAAGGCTGCGAAAACGCAGACATTTTTAACATGTATAATTTTAATTTTTGAGACATTTTGTATGATTGACTCCAATTCTAATAGAGTCAAAAGCATTTTTTAATAAGGTAATCTTGTCAATAATATTTTCTGAAAAATTAAAAATAATTAAGTTTCCTATTACCTTACATAAAATCGTTTTATGTTGTATTCCGACAATAATTGGGGCAAAAAATAATAACGTTTGGTACTCCCTGTATACAAAATCGTTTAGGTATACAGTCTATGAATTCAACAATTTATTTTTGTTAAAATATTGTTTCATCTCAATTATTTTCGTCCAAATCCCAAAAAAATAGTGGAGCACATAATTAAAATGGAATATTCAACTTTTTGAACATCCTGTATCTCAAAAACTATTCATAGGATTCATTTGTGCTTATGGACACTTTTGATCAGGACCTCGAGAGAAACAACGTACCTACCAAAATTTCATCAAATTTGACCGGACACCAAAATTCCATAAGATGTGTACGGGGTGATCGATTTTAAATTGTATTGAACAGCCCAATAACATACATAAGTTGAACCAATGTCGCCTCAAATAAACCGACCTCGTTGTGCTATATACAGGGTGTTACTAGCATAGCATATTCCAACTTTATAAAGCCTCTGACATATACTGGTATAGAATATAATATAGTTCTCGAAAAATTCCTGAAAGCAGAAAAAAAAAACAAGATGAATAAGACCAAAGTTGTTGGTAACAATACCTTGATCAAAATCTTTATATTTTAAAACTCCGACAAAAAATTATTGGTGTGTTCATTGGTGTCCACTTGCTAGTCCCAATACTGAGGTAGGATAATCGACTCTAGAAGCTTCCCAATATCCTGAATTGACTCTATGAGGTAACACAACGGAACCAGGAATTGGATGTCCTGCAGTAGGCTACAGCCAGCCCTCATCCGAAAGCTAATCCAGAATCACCTAGCAAAACAGAACCTCCATGGTCTATAAAAGTAGTAAATTATACTGATTGGCGATTTTCAGAATAGATAAAATTCTTACCTGCGATAAGTCCAATTGGAGAAGCCAAAGAAATATGGATAAACAATATTATAAAAGGATTATTTTATTCGTTGCAACTATAAGCTGTTTTCAATACTAAATCATCGTTTTTATACATAAGCACAGGTTCCTATTTAAAAAAAGAACATGCGGTTCTGTAATGGATACGTAGGTTCTTTATATGAAAATAATTGTTCAATGAAATCTGTAATTTAATCTGAGCAAATTAAAAATCATGAAGGTATTAAATTGCAATAAGTTTATTGTGGATACTAAGTACATCGCGACATTCAGAAATAAAAGAAAATTTTAACCCATCACCTGTATTTATTAATATATATATTTTATTTACATAAATTTGATCTGGTTATTATATAAATATAAATTATATTTAAAAATGCGGATGATGATGAGAATCAAATTCAACAATTTTTTTGGTAGACACCACAGGAACGATTTTTTGGGACACCACCGGAACCACCTTGTGAGTGACAACAGGCACGATTTTCTTGGTGATGAATGGAACCTCGACAATTTTCGGTATTGGCTCTGGGAAAGAAATCGGTTTCAGGAAAATGGGTTCGTGATATGACGGGAATCCAGGAGCTGCGTAAGCTACTGTTGCCATCAGAGCAATGAGGGTGACGAGTTTGAACATAATGGTTAGAACTGAAAAAAAAAAAGTTCTTCAAAGTCTGTTTTTATCAAATGGTAAAGCTACTTAAAAAGTTAGTTTAATAACTACTGACTTTGGAATTTTGGAATAGAATATAGGGTACCTGATCCAAATAAGGCCATGTAACTAATAAGGCAAGTGCCCTTTATTGCTTAGTATTGAATCCCATTTTCAAAAATTACAATATTATTAAAAAACAAATCCATAATGCAAATCAAAAATTTTTGCAAGGCTTCCTAGGAACTTGTCATATGTCGAAAAATGACCAACCACATATTTCATATGTCACGTTATAACTTTGTGGTTAGAACTCAATTAGCTTATATACGTGTTTATAAAGTGAATGGAGCGATTGTAATTTTTTGACGGACATTCATGTATTGAAAAAGCTACCAAATAATATCTTTACTAGATTTTTAGTTACAGACTTTTTTTATCAATTTAACATATTCGTGATAAGACCATCATACGAAAAATGTTCAATTGGCCTCACATCACAGTGTTTTTTTAAAAGAATGTGTCATATTATTACCTGAGTGATGTTTTTTAAAATGCCTGGAGCCTAACCAAGCATGAGATTCTGCGGTTTATTTGTCCTAGTTGTATGTAGTCCTATTTGCATCACCATCCCAGGACTTGGAATTATTGTTTTTTTAGGAATGCAGCAAACGTATAAGTTTTATTTTGTGTACTATTTCCCAAATAATAATATTTTTATAAATAATTGTATTTATTTTAAACATTTTTTAATGGTGGACTTATTAGGAACATAGTGAACCAAATAAGGCCAATGGTAAGCGTCTTTGTTTTACGCAAAAACCACCACTTATATAAAAAATAAATAAATTGGAGTTAATATTCAAGTAATAACACTTCATATATAAGGTCGTGATTTTTGTTGGGTTTGGTGGATAATGTTAGGAAAAAATAAAACTTCTTAACGTGGCCTTATTTGGGACAGGTACCTTATTCTATTCACTTTCTTTTACGAAATAGGTCGTCATGCTGGCAGTATTGCTCTACTGTTTTGACAGTATATGCACTTTTACAATTTTATTGTTTCCTAAAAAATAATCATATTTACACTAAGAGAATGCCTTAAGTGTTAGAGACACCAAAAAGCACCTTAGATACTCAGTTAAAGATTGCAGAGGTTTAATATCAATTTAAGAAACTTTTCTTGAATTGAACAAACTTATATTGACAACAACTCGCAACTTTATGATGTAAACTTATTCATGAAAAATAAGTAATAATCTGGATTCTATTAAATGCCGAAAATGCTCATGGTTACAATAATATGTATTCAATACAGCACTTTGTAATCCTAATTCACTTAGAGAATAAAAGTGAGGATTCTTTGAATGGCTGTTTTTAATCAGAAAATTCTGATGTTAAAGTAAAAGAAGCGCCAAGACAATAATTTGATCATTCTCTCGAAAACATGAATTAATCAAATATCAAAATGAAGCAGGGAAAGCCTTCTTTGCATTACAACCACATTCTGACTCCGATATTTCTTCATTTGAATCTTAGTTTTGTTAGGGTTGTTCTCCAAAAGATTTTATTCTAAATTGGACTTTATAAATAAATAATGAATTGGGATGGCCTGCGCCTGACAGCTTTAAAAAAGAGTTTTTGAACAAGGAAATAAGAATATTTAGGTGCTCACTTACCTGTGAAAATTGAGCACAAAATAAGAATTAAATGCACCAACTGATGAAATCCCAAATTTTTGTTTAGTATTTATACCATTGTGTGTCGAAATCAGACAAATTTCTATAATTTAATACCTATGAATTAAAAGTCTTAATTTTACTTTGCGAAAATTTCACGCCGCACTAGGCACAAGCAAAGAGTGAATCATTTAAAAAAATTAAACACCAAGAGCAAATTAAAACACTTTTATTTATTAAATAAAAACAATTTTTAATAAAAGCAGAATTGTGGAGCTTCCAAAATCAAATTTAGTACAAAGAAATTATTGATCTTACATTGAATCGTCGGTAGAAGAAATTCCCATAATTATTTTCCATAGCCTTTGTAGCCTCCATAGCCACCACCGTAGCTGGAATAAACTTGTTTATATTGGACGACTGGTACAATTTGTTTGGTGACAACTGGTATCACTTGCTTGGTGATGATTGGTTGTTGGTAGCTGAGGTATCCCGGCTCTGGTTCAGGTTCAGCGTAAGCGTAAGCAACCAAAGCGAAGAAAATAACTGCTAACTTTACAGACATCATATTGAGAGTCTTTTTTTTGAAAAATTGTTATATTTTCAAAGAAGCTTTGGAATACAACTGATGATTTGTATTGGATTTTGACTCATATTTATACTTAGGAGTTTCGCAAAAACTATCTACATGTGCGTGTTTTATTTCAATTAGCAATAACAAATAATAAATTATTAATATTTCCAATAATTCTTTTTTTATAATATGCAATCGGAAGTAACACAAAATAGATTATTGCAATTTTATTTCAAATATCCTATGCCTACCCATTGTATGGATATCATATTTTTTAATATAGCTAATTGGCAAAACGCATTGATTGGTTTATCTTGATCTTTCATAATTAGATATGGTTTTGCGTTTATGGGCCAGTAACTTTGGAAAATTATTTTATTCTTATTGTTGTGCCATTTGCATTAGCAGATCAGTTAGTGATTATGTTCGTGGTCTGACCTCTCAAGCTCTCCTTGTGTTCATCTGCCATTGTCTGTGCTCCTATGCAGTATTCAAAATCCTTGATTATGGTTGATATGGGAATCTCCTTATTTGTTAAGGGAAGGCCAAATGTTGTTTCCACTACATGTAGGAGTGGTACCATGATTAAAAACTCCAGTTAAATTTAATCTCCGGTTAAATTCAAAGTTGTTTTCGAATAATAGTTTATGAAAATCTAAGATAGGAATGTAAATTCGGTTTTGGTCTAAAATTAACCGTTTAGGTTTTACAGCCTGTCAAAGTTGCAAAAAGTCAATTTTCAACTATCAATATTTCCAAAACAGTTGAACTTAGGTATAGGGTATATTACATGAAATCTGCTCAGAACTTTACGTAAAATTTTGTTGAGCATCCCGGGCTATGATATGGTGTACAACTACGGTTCATTGAATCAATGTGATGGTACAGCTATTTATCTAAAGAGTAGTCTAAGTCACCAAAGTGATGTCATACTCTTGGGAAATATAAAAATTATTCTGGCTAAAATTACTTTTAAAGAAAAACAATTTAGAATTCTTTCAATATACAGGTCACCATCTTTGGATAGAGAGGAATTTAACCTCAACCTAAATTTTTTAGAATCGTTGAACTTAAACTCGGATGTGGATGTCATGGTTGGGGATATAAATATGAACTTGCTGGATGATCGGGATGAGTGTGTGAATGAATATCTGAATCTTTTGAGTGCGCACCGGTTCAGATCGACAATAAATGATGTAACAAGACCTGAAACAGGGACCTGCTTGGATCATATTTTTGTTAGATTCAAGGACACAAATCTCACTTTAGTGCCGGTTATTTTGCAGGGTCGCATCACTGACCATTACCCTATTCTATTAAAAATCAGTAACCTCTCAGGGCAGCTAACTGAAAAAAGCCAGAATACAGGAGGTAGGACAAAAACATACATTGACCATGACAAACTTACCAAGAACCTCAAATCAATTAACTGAAAGGATTTTTATAGATGTGAGGATGTTGATGAATGCATGAACATTTTTTATAAAAACATAAATAACTGCATTTCTCTTTGTAGAAACACAATTAAAATACGCCACTCAGAATTCAAGCGGACTCCCTGGATAACAAATCTACTCCTAGTATCCGAAAACAAGAATCATGAGTTGTATCAAAAATACAAAAATAGCAACTTAATTTAAACAACTGGAAATAATTTGGTATAAAACTCAGAGTGACTGTACTACACCTCGAACTCAAGTTTACACGAGACAAAGAAACTTAATCAGAGTACCAAGAATGCAGAAATCGACAGGTAGTAGCACGTTCATAGGACCGAGGTTGTTCAATTACCTGCCCGAATACATAAAAAAAAAACAAAGAATACTGATAAATTTGAAAGTTTCAGTTAGAAACTGGATGCCGAGCTGTCCAAGCTGTCATATACATAATCTTATAGACTTCAAAAACCAGTGATAACTTGCTCATGTTTTCAGTTACTCGATTTGTCGTTCTATTTTTGCTTTAGATTTAGTTGATTTTCTTTTTGATTTGTTTTAATTTTTAGACTTATATCTTTTAAAACGCTTATTTTTAGATGTTGTCATGTTGTGCTTCAATTGCATCATGAGTTATTGCTTTTAATGAACACTGAAAGGGCTCATCTTCTGTTTGAGAGCCCTCTATATGGTAAGATCTTTTGCGTTGCGTGGATGAATAGAGCCACAGAAAAGTTCATCTTTCGTGGTATTCTGTTTATTTTGTGCGATTAGTTTCCCTTTTTTATGGACAGGTGTGATAGTACTAACAAAAACATGAAGAAAAGGGGAAAGAATCTGGAAATTTAGGATTGTATGACCAGAGGTACAAAAGCGGAGTAGCAAAGGAACAAGGAGTATCCATTGGTTTTTTGATTTTATGGTTAGCAGGAGCTATTACCGTACTTACCGGTTACTTTGGCACCGGAGGTAACTTTGGCACATGAGTCATGCTGTTGTTTCTACGTCTACATGTTATTTCATGCAAAATTTATAGGTAATAAGTTAAATTATTAGAGTTAAGTTGGTATTTTTGAATAAAGCAGTACATTTTTGTGCAAAAACGTTTTTTTGAACAATACCAAGTTATGGTATTTTTTGAGAAAAATGGTCAAAATTCAAAAGGAAATAAAAAAACGGTGCCAAAGAAGACTTTTAGAGCAGTCTACTTCCTTATTTTAAGCGAAATAAATAGCCTGTCAAAGTTACCCCAATCTTTTGCCTACTTTGGCAGCCTCTAATGGCCATTTGCACGGCTATCACTTAAGGGATATTTATCTAAGTGGAGCTTTGAATGTGACTTTTGTTTCTACAAGAGTCACATTCAAAGCTCCACTTGGATTAAATATCCCTTAAGTTATAGCGGTTCAAATGGCCGTAAACCATTTTTTGTCTCAGTTACCTTTCAATATTTTCTGTTCAAATTTTCAGCATTTACAGCCTTATTGATGTTTGTTACAATGAGATTTTTCCTTGTGAATTATTGGCGAAGGTTTTGATGAAAATGGATATTACAATAATAAATAAGTATAGACATACGATTTCTGGAGTATGCAGTAAAGTATGATGCAAATATTCATTCAGTGCTTCTAGATAGATATTGCTCTAAGAAGACATGATGAACATAGAACAGTTCGAGAGCTGAATAGTCTAGACGACGTGGGCAAGACATTGTTAGCGATAACTAACAAGAAGACTAAATAATAAGACCAAGAGCATAGCCATTTGAAAACCTAGATGAACAATATGAAACCATTAAAACAAGAATTTACCAAGCCACAAATTTAGCACTAGGTTGAATAGAAGTAAGCCCTAAACTGGTAGCATGAAGCGATTGAAGGATAAATAGAGGATAGAAGAACACTATAACAACATAACAAGAACACACATGCAAAAGTAAGAAGAATGATAGGGTCAAAGCAAAGTAAACTGGAAAATGCCAGAAAATAAACTCATATATAGGAAGTCACGGAGAGTCGGAATATTATAAGAAACGTCTAGAGATAAGTATTATTATCTCCACTAGCAGAGCATGAATGGGATCAACACTAAAAAATTACTTACAGAGTTTCAAGAAGAAGATTCCTACTCCCGATAAATCTAAAAAACGGGAAAGCTTCTAGACCAGATATTATTCCGGTAAAATTGATTAAGTAGGTATGGCACGGAAGAACTATTTTGTTGAGTACGAAATCTGTTTCAGAAATACTTAAACGGAACCAAATTACACAGAGGAATGGAAAACTTGTTACATATACACAATTCACAAAAAAGAAAAGAAAAGAAAGCACATCTGCGACAATTATAGAGGTGTTTCTCTCACTAGTACGCTGAGTAGAATCTTTTAAAGAGTGAATAACCCTTTTGGGGCCAAATAATTCTAACAACACTTTGCAAAATGTTTTATTGCTCAACATTCAACAACACGTTGACAGACAGACAAATTCATTAATCTACAAAAATATGAACAAAAGAATTCTACGAAATTGTAGGTATTTCTAGTAGGTGTTTACCTCGCTTTGAGTTCTCAGAGTTTTTAATCATAGAAATAGCACTTTGATTATCTATTTCTAGAGTTTTGTCGGTTTTGCACTCACCAAAGTCTGCTAAAATACCTCTCACATTAATCACCTCCTGAGTTGCGCAACCAGCTGCTACATACTCAGCCTCCATTGAAGAAAGGGCTACACAACTCTGCTTTTATGAGTGCCAAGCTATTTGATTCCCGGCATGAAAACATATAAAACCACTTACGCTCTTCCTCGTGTGCCTATCACCAGCCGAATCCGCATCACGCATAGCTTCTAAACCTCTACCATTTTTTACATACAGATTGTCCTTCATCCATGTGGAAATTTAATTCCATCGGTGTTGCTATGGATCTGCTATCTTCCATACCAAACTTTTTCAGTAATCGTGTGATCATTTTTGTCAGGGTAATCTTGAGACCTCTTTAATTTTTCTTTATCTCCATTCCTAGAAATGTCTTCACTTCAGTAATATTTTTAACCTTGAATTCATTATACAAACTCTCCACTAATTTGTTCACTTTTTCTTTTGGTCCCTATCAATGCATCGTACACAAACAATACCAAAATGAACATCGTCCTTGTTATTTTGTGATCTTTTATAATTTAGTGTCAGCATTACTTCACTGAACTTCATGTTCCAACACGTCGGTGCGTTATGCAGTCCATACAATGCCCGGTTAACTTTTAAATACTTTGAGTCCCTCTGGCCTCTTGATATACCTACACTTCACTGTCCAATATGCCATTTAAGAACGCGGTTGGCACATCTATCTGACTCAGTATCCAGTCTTTTTGCATTGACACCAAATCGTAGGAAGTGTGCACATTGGTGCATAACTAAAAACTCTTCGCCCCCATGCGGTACCGGAAAATCCCTAGCTTCAAGTCTCTTCTTCTCTTTCACCTTAAAAATCCATCTTATGTCAATTGCTTTTTGTCCTTCAGGTAATTCGGTTGGAGTACATGCATGTAACTTTTTTATGAGAGTTCAACTCATTGTTTATTGCTTTTAGCTATTCTTTAGATTCACTGGCTTTTTTGATATGTCTTTTGCTCTTCCTGACTCTCTGAGAGTAAACAATATGCCACATACAGCTCATAATCATCCAGGTTTTTAGATTTTCTTGCATTACTTCTAGATCTAGTTAGATACTGTACAATCTCTCGCTGGCTGGAATATATTCAGGATAACTTGAGCTGCTTTCATCTAAATTTTCATATTCTATATCTCCATCTTTTGCAATTTGTCTGTTATCTTGAGTATTTTCTGTATCATTCGAATTTTTATTGTCATCTGGTATGTAATTATTTTCCTGTTTCTGTTCTTCTTTTCCATAATAGTCTCATCAAACCTATCTCTTGATTCTATCTTCTGTATGTGACAATAATTTGTAGCCTCCTCCACAATATCCCATCATCACTGCTTTTGGATTTTTCTTGTTTCTTTTTGGTAACGCTATACAGGATGAATCTGAGAGTGAGGCTTTTTTTAACAGGGTATATATCTCGCCATAATAAGTTGTTTGGCAAAAAATTATTTACATAAAAAATTTAAGATAACGGAGGTACAGGTATTTAAAGATATTAAAATTAATAGGTTGAAAATAGAAAAAGGAGTCTTTGTTTGATTTTTCTGATAAAATAATGCAACTGTACTATGGACTAAAACTCATTATGCTGGACAAATAACGGCTTTTTTCCGAGAAAATGTAAACTGGATGCCTATTCTCGAAGCTGGGGAACAGCGTTCTCATGATGAGAACGATTGATCTGGACTTTGTCAGTGTTATGCAAATATGAGTATGGGCGACTAGTGCGACGAAGATAGGACCTTCGTTCTCATAAGAACGCTGCTCCCATGTTTCGAACTAAGGACCCTGGAGTCTTCTTAAGACCTTGAAATACCTGTAACTCCATTATCTTAAATTTTTTAAATAAACAATTTTTTGCCAAACAACTCATTTTGGTGAGATATAGGTCCCGTTAAAAAAAAAGCCTCACTTTCAGATTCACCCTGTATACCAAACTCGACAACCAAAAAGTCTTAATTTGGTCGAATCATTCCCCCCGTGCGACAGCTGTGATGGTCTCGTTTCTCTTGGTAAAACTGATGTAGAGGTTCTGTTGAGTTCATATGCAGAATACTTCATAGCTTTTCCCCATAATATGATTTTGGAATGCCAGAATCAATTAATTTTGTTCATGTCATATTCAACAATAAAGTTCTGTCGATCCTTTCAGATATACCGTTCATCTGAGGACTGTAGGCCATTGTATATTCTAGTTTGATTCGCTTTTATCTGCAAAAATCTTTAAAACTCCCAACGGTTTCACTCTTACATTGTGCTGTGTCTCTAACTCGAGTACAATCTCTCAAATTTTTTTCTGCTTTATATTTATTCTTAAGTAGTTAATGGCCGTTTCCACCAACTATTTTAGGGAAGCCTTAACGATAAGTATTCCCTAAACTGACATTTCTCCATGGAAAACTGTCAGATTAGGGAATACTTATCGTTAAGGCTTCCCTAAAATAGTTGGTGGAAACGGCCATAAGAAACTTCACAATAACAAAATGCGAATACTCGTCAAGAATCACTTGAAAATATCTCTCTCGGTTGTTGTGTGTGGTGTCACAGGTCCACATAGATCACTATGAATTAATTCACCTATGGCCGTTGTACGTCTCTCATTGGTTATAAATGGAGAACGTGTAACTTTCCTTTCAACACAAGTTGAACAGATCTATACGAAGTTTTCAAACCTAGCTGTGACAGAGTATCCTTACTTGCATGCTCAAATATCTGGTGTCCTGTAGACGTCATTTTTGATGATGACTCTAAGTTATACTTTGTTTTTGGTACAATCTGCCGCCGGATTCTATTTTACGAGTCGAGTCGTAATTCGTATCGAATTGTCAAAATAGCGATTCTATTTTACGATATTCCAATACGTATTACACGGTACGTCCGGAGCTGTCGTATTCGATATCGAGATAATCCGACTCGACTCGTAAAACAGAATCCGGGGGCTGAGCCTCAATATAAACAGTTTGCCCTTGACACGTTCCTATACCTTGTCTGTCTTCAAAACTCCTCCGTTGAACGTTGGCTATGTAGTGGTGTGGTTTTTACATCATGCATATACCTACTGTTGCAATAGACCTATCTATTTTTACCTGGTATGCGCGCGCAACACGAGGCAATGCCTTTTCATTGGTTAACCATTACAGGTGTGAGGTGTTCGTTTTGCAGCCTGGGCATCTACTTGTCCTTGTTCATTGCCCGTGGTCTGACAAGAATAAAAGTACGGTTGATATTCAACTTGACATAGCTTGACAAGTGACATTCAAAATTTCTTTGAAATTTTCTTTGACAAATAAAGTTACACAACACGCGGTCTTTCTCCTTTCCTTTTTATCCCGTGCAAATAAGGAGGACGGATTGCTATAAGTAAGTCTAACATAATTTGGTACGTTTTGCCTCGTCTTGCGCAATGGGCGTTCTGTGTCTTTTTTTATCTAATGAAGTTTTCGTATTATTACCTCTTTGTCTGGTAAAATAGATAGGTCTATTCCTTTGAACAAAATTATTACTTGCCCGTGAATCCAATCTAAAAGTTACTGTACCTTCAGGTACAGTACTACATACATTTGCTGCATACAAACCAAGTTAATCTTCTACAGTATTAGCTTCTTGCTTATTATAATATTCACTTGATTTTTTTTCCACTTCCACCTCTATATCTTCTTGAATTCTGTTCTCTTCCTCTAAACCTGACTCTGTAGTTGCCTCTCATTTTATTAGACCACATATTTCGTTTTGGACACTGTGATATAATAGTAGATTATACCACGAGTCAATAATGATAGCTATTATTCCCGAGGAATATTTACCAACTGAGCCGCGTCAGCGACGAGGGAGTAACATTCCAAGGGAATAATAGCCATTATTGCGAGTAGTTTACTCTAGTTTATTTACGCCAAATTAATTTATTTGAAATAGTTTCAAAACCGCTCGTTGTTCATCCATCTCAATACAAATACACAAGCACTACGCGTTTGACACTGTCACTTTTGATTTGAGTTTGTTTATATTGGTTCCATGGTATTACTTATTTAATTTGAGAAGTTTTTTGATTGGTCTACAAACGGGAATAATGACCATTAATCGCTGCGGGAATAATATATGGCATTAACCTGCCAAAATCACAAGTATAATACTCACATTATATGTCAAGCGTAAATAAAGTGATTTTTATCGCCACATATGAAACAACCTTTGCTAGTTGTAGCCTTAAAACTAACCTCTCTCTCCTGATCCCCATTTTCAACCATTGAATTTAACTTTATCTCTACATCTAAAAATCTGGCCTTCACAAAATCAATTTCTACGTCACTTATGGTTCCTGAAGCAGTAACAACTGTGTAGAATTTGAATGTGTAATGATAGCAATAAGTGACAAACTGTAGCACCTTCATCTATGTTTGATTATAAATCTTTGAGCTCCCTTATTATTGTGTCGAACTGAGAAATGGTCTTCCAACTTTTCATTCACACCTAACTTCAGTCCAAGTAGCTTTCTCCGAAGTGATAACTTCGTGGATGCATTAGTACTCACTAAAACATCCTTCAAAGCAGAAAGCTGTTCCTTTGCAGTTTCGCAATCTTTGATGATGTCCAGATGTTTATCTGAAACACCTTGCATAATCACCGACTGTGCCTAAGCATCTAGCCGAGGAAAATTATTTTTCTCCTCAGTTGTTGCTCCTGCTAGTGGTGGATCATCTAGCGCATCAGAGCATTGTTCCCTTTTTAGCAGAGTAGGTAACTAAACGGAAATGTCAGTTATTAAAATTAGATGCTTCTAGAATAGGAACTGCTAAACTATTAAACGCCGCCATTTTGCACAACTAAAATTATCGTTCAAACAGCTGAAACTTTTCAACAACCTTATATAACTTATTTGACACTTATCTTTTCCATACTCAACACAGTGATTACTGGAACTAACTGGGAACTGGGCCCATAACCTTTTAAAGAGTGAATAACACTTTCGAGGTAAAAGAATTCTAACAACACTTGGTTTGCAAAATATTCCATCGGCATTACTCAACATTCGTTGACCGACAGACTAAAGTCATTAATCTACAAATCTATGTAGTCTAACAAAAGTACAGTACAGTACATGCAGATTATACAGTCAGAATCAATCAAACAGAAGGGAGCAGAAGAAAAGCATGCCGGGTTGCTTCTGCTTTGTGTAGATCTACAAAGAGACTACGACATTGTATCTCTAAATATACTTTGGAGAACAAACACAAACCCAACTATTTGAGGCAATTAAAGAACTATATACAACAATAGCGAGACAAAAGTGCACATATAAAACAACGGCTTACCAAAGATTTGACGTGAATTTTCTCTAGGGTGTTCACACTTTACACCAAGTTAAAATTAAATAATTCCCATAAAAAAAATAACATAGCTTCAAAACAACCACGAAAAAAGGGTTTCATTTTGATACCAAAAAAGGGGTAGGTACCTAAGTATTTAAAAAGCTGAAATTCAATTTGAAGAAGGTATCGAATTTTGAGATATAGGTACTGTATTGTAGTCAAAACTCAGAAGTAACTATTTTCCTCCTAAAATTTTAAAGAATAACTTTTGGAAAGTTATCAGTTTTTTTTATCTCTTTGAAAAAAATCACAATTACCTATCTGTCCAATATGGTTATGTGAAGTGTTTTAACTCAGCCAGCCATAACCTGAAATTGAAATAATATTCTGATAGCTGAATTGAATTGCTGAAACAAATTGTTTTGGGTCAGTTTCAATTAATTGAACCAAAATTATAGATATGAGTAGGTAATTTGTTTATTAAAGCCTTATCCAGTTAACATTAACAAAGAATTAACATTTCTACAAGCCAATTGAGTATAAGTTAGTGAAAACCCTCTGTTGGCAACATCTCCTGAGGTAAGCTCACTAGCATCAGTGACTGTAGTTAAAACAAAGGGTTTCGAAGAAGCTAGAAAAATTCAAATTGAAATAATAGTTATTAATAATGAAATCCTGAAACTTACTAACTACAGTATTGAACTGATTGCCACAAAACCTATCAGTATTAACAGCAGTCCCATTTACATAAACCGGATTAGGTATGACAACGTAATCGGTGGTACACGAGAATCCAGTTGCTGGATCTGCCGGTAATCCAGATACCACTTCAACTAGTGCCGTGTTATTTGTCACTGTAAACGAAGTACTGTCAGCACTTTGAGCCCATTGAATTGAACAGTATCCGGGCTGCATATAGACGCATATTCCATAGTTTGTGTTTGCTAGTTGTCGTGTACCTGCTACTGTAGTGGCATTATCGTAGGTAACAACAGCTCCGTTGATTTGCGTCCCGTAGTTGAAGCTTCTTACTGTGCCAGTGAGGGCAGTATAGTATTGTAGACAACCAGCTGGGGCTATAAAATAATTTCATAATGTTGTGGCTTATAAAGATAAAATTGAACGTGGTTCCTGATTTTATCTCAGTTCTGTGGATTTAATTTTAGTGGGATGATGTAATATACCGATTTCGGGGCTTTGTAGTAAATCAATTAAAGTTCTTACCCAATGTAGGACAATCGCAAGCAATCTGCGTAACCAAGAAGTTATAGCTACGTTCCAAATCCACTGAAGCGGAGGTAGTTACAGTAATAGTTATACTATTATTGTTCATAAAAGTAACGTAAATATGTTGACCAGAATTGTCTCCACAAATAATCGGAACATTACCACCAGATCCAGTTACCACCATGCTATCGTCCACACAATTACCATTGCCGTCAGGTTGCGCTAGTACGAAATTTAAAAAATCGATTCGGGCTTGACAGGTATTTGGACAAGGCTCTATGGTAAAACTGCAAGTAGTGTCTCCGTTGAAGGTGACTGGGTAGTTGGCGCTTGAAAAGTAGGTGTTGTTGTACGCGGAACTTTCTCCACAAGTTCTTTGGACTAAAACAATCAACTGATGCTAGGAAAAAAAATATATATTCCTTACCTAAGCAGCATCGTCCAACTCCGTTTGAAGTACAACTTCCAGACTGGGATCCATCTATATAGGTACATTGTCTTCTGGTGAGGCATGTGCCCAAGTATCCTTCTTGGGTGGTACAAACGCTTTGGGCGAAGCGTACCAAACCAGGTTTTGGCCAATCTGAAATGAAAATGCGGAGTGTGTCTTAAATAGAAATTCTCGAGAACCTACTTTTGTGAATCATTTTATTATTAATAACAATTATATTCATATCACATTTCCTCTCTCTTAACAAATTCCACCATCTGTTTGGTTTAGTCCCTCATCAATTAGATACTTTATAACTCATTGATTGTTTAGGTTTTAAAGATGTGCCGGCTAGAATTATTTTTACAACCAATGTCCTGTAAACATCAATATCCCAACAAGATGTTGCCAATTGTCGGTACCCGGTACCTCTATTGCAGGAACCCAAATTATTGTAAATTACATATAAATAAATACAATATATAAAATTAACTGTTTGGTATGCGATGGAGTGCATATAAGGAAAAACCAAACAAAGATTGAAAAATAGAATTTACGAACACAGGAATTAATGTTCAGAAAGGCATAGGGCGAAGAAGAAGCAAACTGCGTTGGCAAATCACCATTTTGAGAACGACCATGGCTTTGATTTTGATAATGTCGAAATTCTGGATAGAGAGGCTCACTATAACAAACGATTATTCAGCGAAATGGTTTATATTCAGTTGCATAGAATGGCGATAACTAAGAGAATTGACACTGACAACCTAATTGGGATTTATAATAACAAGAATCATGATTCAATAATAATTTTTGAGGACACGAATTATTATCTAAGAAATTGGGGACACTCTGATGACGATCAAATGTTTGGAATTTTATCATTATCTAGTAGCAAGACGACTGAAACTGACTATTTCGAAACTAAATGACGTATTTCTGGTTATCACCGGACACGGACCTCAAAAATCTATGTAGGTACTTAACTGATCGGATTACCTATACTGAAGAAATTGACGTCAAAGATTTAAGCCAGTTTTGTAAATTTTTAATTTCCATTTACCAAACAATTTTTGAAATTGAATTTCCAATAGGTATGGAAGAATGTAAAAAAATTACCTCTTTGATATTATCTAAATAGGTACGTACATTTAATTCAACACCAAACTTACATTGTTTTGAGTCTCTTGCGTTAAAATCTTCATCAATGTACTCGTCAAAATCACTTACTACACAGAGATTTTTTTCAATTTCCAATAAAAACACAAATACCCCTAAGAAAAAACCAAATCTTTTTGGATACATAATGAAGTCAACTTACAACATTCTGAAAGTATCTTCCCGTTAAAATGATATGTTGATTTTAGCAATTATTCTAGATAACTGCACTACTTGAAAACTGTTGTAGATTTTGACAAAAATGTGTTAATAAGCCAAGTCAATATACAATTTATTAGTTTTCCTGGTCAGATTTTTATTTTATTTTATTCAAAAACGTCCTACTTAAGTATTCTTTATTGCAAAAAAAAAAAAAAATATTTTTCACCCGCAATGTGGCCTTCATGTTCTATGTCGATGACCAAAGGAAATTGGATATTTTTTGATTTTATCTACAAAATATAAAATGAGTTACCCACAGCTGACATATAATACTAATTTCAAGAAAAAAAATGGAAAGTCAAAGTTCAGATTACTTACACTGAATCTATATAAGCAAATCGGGCAAAAATGAACTTTTTGTTTGAAATAATTGATCGTGATTAATTTTTGCTGGAAGGTAGGTAAGTTTTGAATTTTAATAAATGTTTATTTATTTTCTAACACTTTGATTCTTAATGTGCAGTTTTGTCTTGTATTCACGTAGGTAGTTCCTTTTTTCGGGGGTAGTCAATGGAGTTTAATTTTGTCTAAAGTTTTCCTAAAACTTCATCAGGTGCTTTGAGAATGTCAGTTGCTTGTGCTGTTGAAATAAAAAAGTACTTAACTTTGTAAAATTGACAAAATTGTGTCTTTTTGTTTTATTCCTTGAAAAGATTATTTTTTGCAAGAACCTTTATTTTAGAGTCTATTTTTGTTCCTGCAACTGATGTGTTTTTTATTTTGTTTCAATATTACCTACTTCGAGAAAACTTTTACTTTCTGGTAATTGATCAATGCATCTGTTTTAGAATTATTGTTTTTTGCTTATGATTGGTTTGTTTCCTCTTCTCTGATTACAAAATTATTTATTAAACTACCTATAGTGTTTACAATGTTATTTTTCTTTTCTTCGATAATATAAATAGGTAGTGATTTTCCCGTAGGTATACCTACCATTTTCATCTTTCAACAGAAGCTTAACAAGGTACTTATTCCAAAATAATACCTCAAATTGGTTTTGAGATCGGTAGGGGATCAATAAGGGTTGAGAATATCGAGAAACTCAATGGAAGGACCAAGTTTTTATGCTTTTCTCGAAATTTTGATTGTGGTTCCTCTATCATATTCTAGCAGGGACTTAATGAATAGTATTCTAAAATATTTCCTTAAATTAGTTCCGTAATCGGTTAGAAATCAAATATTGAAAATATCAGAAAACTCATTAGAAGTAAAGTGAGGTTTTTTTACCTTTTTCTCGATATTTTCGATGACATACCGTACCATCATTTGGCAAAATTGATGAAGTGCTCTAGCAGAATAATCCCTCAAATTTAATTCGTAACTACTAAGGGATTGAGAGTTGAAAATTCCAAAAACCTCGATACAAGTAAGGTTTTCATTATTTTTCTGGAGATTTTGATTGGGGTAGGTACCCCGTATTTTAGTAGGGACTCAATGGAGTGTTCCAGAATATTCTTGTGATATATATGCATAACGTCTCTAATAACTCTAAATAGTCGTGTATGCGCTAGCTCTCTATTAGTGTATTGTTAGATTAACAATGGGTTTTTTGTGACTACAGTACCATTCCTTTGGGTACGGAGAATTGAATATTTTAGTAATAAATAGACCATCACTCAAATTAGTGTGTTTCATTGATAGTATATTACAGTGGCGACGAGGATTTAAAAATAAGAAACCTGTCTTAGTTTACTTTCGGAAATTTTCACGAAAATAGTACTATCGGGTTGATCAGTACCTCTTAGTGTGCATTAGTGTGATTTTATAACAAAATGGCACCGCCATTAGAAGCCAGTGCTGTCACCATTAAGACCGAATACGTCGGACTTTTGGGGTCTTTGAATACGTTTGACCCCAAAATATCAAATTTTTCGGTGTTTGCCGAAAGACTTAAGCAATTTTTTATTGCTAACAATATCACGGATAGTGACAGGAAACGAGCAATTTTACTGAATACTCTTTCTGAAGATTGTTACGTTTTGGTGAGGAACTTGTGTGTTCCTGATCCGCCTGAGTCAAATAGTGTTGAGCAGCTCATGAAGATACTTACTGATCATTTTTCGCATGTCAAGTCATACTTTGCTGAAAGGCTAAGGTTTTACAATTGTAAACGTCAGCAGGGTGAATCGATTGCTGATTGGCAAGCAAAAGTAAAGAGTTTAGCCGCCAATTGTGGTTTTGGTACAGAGCTTTCTGTGGTAATGCGCGATATTTTTGTCACAGGAATTAACGATGACAAAATTATGGATCGTCTTTTTGAGGAAGATGCCTCAAAAACTACCTTCGAAAAAGTGGTAAAAATTGCCCTTAGTAAAGAGTCAGCTTTAAAGGATCATGATGTTAGAGGAAACCTAGGTGTTGGTATAAAACAAGAGCCAGTATACTTCCAGAAACCCAGACGTCAAAACTTCCCATGATCCCAAAATGGAAATGGGATAGGTTTTAAAAAAGGAAATTTTTCAGGTGCAGGAGGAAGTGATACAGCCCGGATTAAGTGCACAGTGTGTGTCAAAATCATTCTATAAAAGATTGCGTTTATAAAAATTGTAATTGCCATAACTGTGGCATGAAAGGTCATTTAGCACCCCAATGTAAACGTAGCAGTCGACATAATTTTTTACAAGACAATCAAGACTCTGAAGAATCTATATTTAATATTCGGGACTTGGATGTAAATAGGATAGAAAGTTCAGGTAATATCAAGCTATTTTTTATTAACTTAATTGTTGAAAATATACCAATAAATTTTGAAATTGATTCTGGTTTCGCTCATTCAGCAATCTCAGAAAAATTATATTTTAAACATTTTAGTGGCAAAGAGGTATTTACTAACGATTTGTCTTTAACTGATTATATCGGCCTCACCTTCAAACCAATTGGTTATTTGAAATTAAATATTAAATTTGAGAAAAAAAAATATATTCTAAAAACTTATGTAATAAAAAATGGAGGCCCTCCACTGATCGGCAGAAATGCGTTATCTATGCTTAATTTTGGTTTTTGTAAATTAAATACGGATAATTCTAAGCTTTTAGAAAAAAATTCCATGTATACAGTATCTAGCATAGTACAAGGTTGCACGGATTCTTCTACAAGTATTTCTAGCTTATTAAAAAATTACCAAGAAATTTTTGATTCAAAGATTGGCACATTTAATAAATTTAAAGTTACCATAAATGTAAAAAATGGAGCAATTCCAAAATTTTGCAAAGCAAGGCCAATTCCTTTTGCTTTAAAGCCTAAAATAGAAAAGGAACTTGACCGTCTTGTGCAAAATGGTGTATTAGTAAAAACTGAATTTTCAGAATGGGCAACTCCTATTGTACCAGTTTTAAAAAATAATGGGGATATACGCTAATGCGGAGATTTTAAAATAACATTAAACCCTTTTTTAGAAAATGTTCATTTTCCTTTACCTCGCGTCGAATATTTATTCGCACAATTACAGGGTGGTCAAAAGTTTTCCAAGATAGATTTGTCTGAAGCTTATCAGCAGATTGTGCTTACAGAAGAATCTAGGAAACTTGTGACAATTTCCACACATAAGGGTCTTTTTTCTTACACCAGATTACCGTTTGGAATAACGAGCGCTCCGGCCTAATTTCAAAATATAATGGAACAAATATTTATATGTCCGGGAGTCGTTTGTTTTTTGGACGATATTTTGGTCACTGGGGAAAACGATTTTTCACACTTGGAGCGCCTAGAGTATGTTTTCCGTCGACTTCAAGAATGTGGTTTGAAAGTTAGGAAAGAAAAATGTTCGCTATTTCAAGACTCTGTAAATTATCTTGGTCACAGAATTGACAAAGCAGGGTTACATACCTCAGAAGAGAGAGTGTTAGCAATTAAAAAATGTCACGTCCCTAAAAACGTCACTGAACTTAAGTCGTTTTTGGGAATGATAAATTATTATTGTAAATTCATTCAAAATGCTTCGGATATACTAAAACCCTTATATAGTCTTTTGAAAAAAGATGCAAAGTGGCATTGGTCATTAGAATGCTCGAAAAGTTTCGAAACTTCTAAAAATATGTTATTGTCATCAAAGGTTTTGACACATTTTGACCCCTCTAAAAAAATTAAATTAACAGTGGACGCATCTCAGTTCGCTTTGGGGGCCACTTTAAGTCATGTTTTTGACAATAATATAGAAAAACCAATAGCTTTTGCGTCACGTCTTCTGAATAAGGCTGAAGTTTCTTATTCACAAATTGAAAAAGAGGCGTTAGCTATTATTTTTGGAGTAAAGAAGTTTTTCCAGTATATTTATAATCAAAAATTTTTATTGATAACCGATCATAAACCCTTGTTGACCATTTTTGGTGATAAAAAAGGAATACCGGTTTTTGCAGCAAATCGTTTGCAACGCTGGGCTCATATTTTGTCCGCATTTACTTTCGACATAAAATATGTTAGTTCTGCTAAAAATACAGCAGATTTTTTATCTAGAAGTCCTTTAATGAATTCGGTTCAGTACGAGGACGACAAAATATTATTTTTTAAAATAAATTCCGAAGTATCTTATTTGAATTTGTTGAAAGAAGGTCAAATACCTATTGAGTTTTCTCAAGTAAAAAACGAAACAAATAAAGATCCGGTCTTGTCTAAGGTACTTTTTTATTTACGCTTTGGATGGCCAAATGTTTGTCCATCTGAGGGATTTAAACCTTATTTCAATAGAAGAAATGAACTAAACATTGAACAAGGATGTGTATTGTGGGGTTTCAGATTAATTATTCCACCCAAATTGCAAGATTTGGTGTTAAATGAACTTCATTCTACACATATGGGAATAGTTAAAATGAAATCGCTCGCAAGATCCTATGTTTGGTGGCCTTTAATAGATTTTCAAATAGAACTTTTATCTAAGAAATGTAATTGTTGTGCGATTTTTGCAAATAATGCACCAAAAACTTCGTTAGAAGTGTGGGAGTGGCCAAAACAACCATGGACACGCTTACATGCAGATTTTTTTGGGCCAGTCTTCAACAAAAAATTTTTAGTTGTAATTGATGCAACATCAAAATGGATTGAGTGCTTTGAGGTTAATAACATAACTGCCACCACTACAATAAAAATTTTCAGGGAACTTTTTGCTAGATATGGACTTCCAATACAATTATGTACTGATAATGCTACCACATTTATGTCAGAGTAATTCCAGAATTTTCTTTGTGGAAGTGGCGTTAAACATTTAACTGGGGCACCATATCATCCAGCGACAAACGGTTTAGCGGAAAATGCTGTTAAAACTATGAAAAACGCTATATTAAAATCTCGGCATGATAATCCAGGTATGGACGTTAATTTAATAATAAATAGATTTTTATTATTATATCGTAATACTTGTCATACCACAACGGGGGAAACACCTGCCAAGATTTTAATAGGACGCAATCTCAGAAGTAAATTTGATTTATTATTGCCTTCTGTTTCCAATACAGTTATTGAAAAACAATCTTCTCAAAAAAAATATTATGGTTCTCAAAAAGAAGTTACTTTTAATATCGGAAATCGCATTTGGGCTAAGGATTTCAGAGCAAATAAACCGACATGGTGTCAAGGTAAAATCATCGAAATACTTGGTAGAAGAACTTATGCAATTGAAACAGATTGTGGATTGAAATGGAAACGTCATACAAATCAATTAAAACAAAATTTTGCCAATAATGCTGATACTGATAATAATCATGACCATGAAATTTCCATTATTCCACGCTCTGAACTCAACAGTAATACTAATAATATTTTTGGTGATAATAGTGGCACAAATGATTGTAACATCGAGAATGTATCAAATAGTGAAGTGCAACAACCAAAAGTTGACATTCCGGTATTAAGGCGTCGGAGTAGGTTAAAACCGCCCGAAAGATTAGTTGTCGGGTTAAACTAATTGTACTTAGAATTAATATAAAGAAAATGTTTAGAAAATAAGGGAGAAGGTGTGATATATGTGCATAACGTCTCTAATAACTCTAAATAGTCGTGTATGCGCTAGCTCTCTATTAGTGTATTGTTAGATTAACAATGGGTTTTTTGTGACTACAGTACCATTCCTTTGGGTACGGAGAATTGAATATTTTAGTAATAAATAGACCATCACTCAAATTAGTGTGTTTCATTTATAGTATATTACAATTCTCTTGAATGAATTTCGCAATCGGTGGCGGATCAAGTGTTGAAAATATCAGGAAACCCAACGGAAGTTTAGTTACGAGGCAGATAAGAAATCCTTAGTAGTGTGTATTATCCTTGGCTGTAGCGTTTTAGGTTCAAAATTCAATAAAAAAATTTCGTTCATGTGTGTTTTTTTTCTGGTAAAATATTCACTGATCTCGAAATATTTCTGTCAGGTGGTTTATGTAATGTGGTAATCGATTTGTACAACTGTAATGTTTTCGAACGCACCCCAACTTGACATTTGACAAGTAGTAGTGGCATGGTCCGTCGAAGAGTCAGTCATGGGTGAGCCTTTGTTATGAATAAATAAATTAATTAAAAAACAGTAATTTGGATAAATTAAATCCTTGTTTTATTATCTAAAACTGACATGGCGCTGCGGACAAAGGCCTAAAAAACCATAATAGTAAGAGTGCGGTATAAAAAACAGTAATTATGGACTGTTTTAAGTGTGTCGTTTTAAAACGAATTTGCAACAAGTTTGTTGCCCGGTAGTGCCCGGAAAAGTATATCTTGTGTGAAGATATTCATTTGAAAATGGATATGAAACCGCCTGGTCACCTGTCCCTACAAGGGGACGCTGCAATAAATTTCCAAAAGTGGAGGGCCCAGTTTGATATTTATATGTTGGCATCAGGTTTCAAAGAAGACTCAACTGTGTCTGGAGAAAGAAAAGTGGCAATATTGTTGCACGCCATAGGCCCAGATGCACAGGACATATCAGACCTTGGAGCTCACCAAGGATGACAAAAAAGACTGGCTGAAAGTTCTCGATAAGTTTCAGGTTCATTTTAAACCAGAAGAGAATGAAACTGTGAACAGACACCTATTTGATACTAGGAAACAACAGGAAGGAGAGTCATTCGATGCTTTTTTAACTGACCTCAAAAAATTGTCTGCCAACTGCAACTATGGAACTTTACGAGATAGTCTTATCAGAGATCGAATAGTATGTGGTATTCGAGTTGATAAAGTTAGAAAAGCTTTATTTCAGAAGGCTAGGCTTGACTTAAAAACATGTGTAAGTACATGCAAAGCAGCTGAGTTGGCAGGACAGTTAGTGGACAAGTTAGAAGTAAGTGGAAGCAGTGGGGTGCAAGCGGTACAAAGCAAAAAAGTGTAGCAAAATAAAAACAAGCTAACTGACAATAAGAAAGATGAAACTAAGAAGTGCACATCATGTGGTTTGTTCCATGGAAGGAAGTGTCCAGCATACAGGCAAATGTGTAGAGGCTGTGGTAATTACAACCATTTTTACAAGATGTGTCCTGAAAAAGTGAATAAAAAAGTATATACGGTAGAGTCACAATCCCAGAGCAGTAGTGATGAGTCATCTGACGTGCAAGAATTATTTATAGGGATGGTGGAAACCAAAGTAAAGCATGTAAGCAGTATCTCAGAATGGTTACAAAAAGTCGAGATAAATGGAAATACATTGAATTGTAAAGTCGATACTGGTGCTGACGTCAACATATTGACAAAAAATACTGCAAATGATCTACATTTGAAAATAAAGCCATCGAAATCAAGATTAAGAAGCTATAATGGCACAGAAATACATGTTTTAGGTAAAGCAGTAGTGTCCTGTCAAATTAAGGATAAACAGGCTGAAGCAGAGTTTCAAATAGTAGATTATGATGCACCGTGTATCATAGGACTACCGTTTATCAAAAAGTTTGACTTGCTGAGAAAGGTGGATGCAGTGACATCAAATGATAGTTTAAATAAACTATTAAAGAAAAACAAGTTCCTTTTTGAAGGAATCGGAGAACTTCCTGGATGTTATAGGATAAAATTAAAGGAAAATGTTGAACCGGTGTGTCAGCCACCTAGAAAAATACCGATAAGCCTACAACACAAGGTAAAAGAGGAACTTGACAAAATGGAAAGAAACCAAATAATAAGGAAAGTGGAGGAGCCCACAGAATGGTGTAGCTCACTTGTTACCGTCAAAAAACCTGATGGATCACTCAGACTATGTTTGGATCCAAAATGGCTGTATGAGGCAGTGGTCAGAGAACGATATCAATTGCCAACATTTGAGGAAATAGCTGCAAAAATGACAGGGGCTTCTGTTTTTTCCATTTTGGATGGAAACAAGGGTTTCTATCAGATTAAGCTGGCAGAAGGAAGTGAACTTTTGACAACTTTTCATGCAGGTTGTTATGGAAGATATGCATACAAGAGGGTTCCATATGGCATTTGCTCAGCCCCAGAAGTATTCCATAAGAAGTTTAAGGAAATTTTTGAAGGAATAGATGGTGTGGAGGTCTACATATGAGCCGCATTCTTTCGCAAAATATTTGAATCATGATTCCGAGATCCTGATCCGTTCGTTCAGATGGAACATGTTTCATTTATTAGTCCGAAAAAACGCTGTCACTGATGTGTCACTGCCAGCTGGTGCTTTTCCTCTATTCTCTATTTTTTGAGTTGGTTATTATTATATTTTGCAGTTTTTTGATTTGCTACGTTTGTTTTTCTGTGCTTATAATAATGGACGAGCTTACAAAATTTATATTAAGTATATATTATTGCAGAAAGCGCAAAAAGTAAACAAGAAATAATTTGAAAGTTGAGGTTAGATTTTCGCGATCGGAACAAACTAATCACAAACAAAAAATGTTCAATATGTTCAGACTTTCTCGGATCATGATTCGTTAACTGTCATTTGCCAAAATGCGAAAGAACGTGATCACTGGAACATAACGCGTTTTGATCAACTGATCCGGTCCGAAAGAATGCGGCTATGTAGATGATGTGATAGTATGGGGAGAAGACGAAAAGCAACATAATGAGAGGTTGAAAAAAGTGCTCGAAAGATCAATAAAGTGTAATGTGCGTTTTAATAAATCAAAGTGCAAATTTGGTGTATCGGAAGTCAAGTATGTGGGACATTTGTTTAGTAAAAATGGCTTAAAACCAGATCCAGACAAGGTTAGTGCAATTTTGCAAATGAAGGAACCTAAAGACAAAAAAGAACTACAAACAATACTTGGAATGATCACATATGTAAGCAAATTTATACCTGATTTGTCTGATGTTACCTACTCGTTAAGGCAATTATTGAAAAATAATGTAGAGTTTTGTTGGACCACAAATCATGAATCTGATTTTTTAAATCTAAAGCAGTTATTAACAAATACTCCGGTTTTGAAATATTTTGATCCGACAAAAGATATTGTCTTGTCAGTAGATAGCAGCAGTAAGGGTTTGGGTGCAGTTATATTGCAGGAAAATTTGCCCATAGCTTATGCTTCTAAAGCATTAACGCCTACTCAACAGTCTTGGGCACAGATAGAGAAGGAATTGCTCGCAATTGTCCATGGCTGTGAGAGGTTTCACCAATATTGTTATGGCAAAACTTTAATTGTTGAATCAGACCATAAGCCATTAGAACAAATCTTTAAAAAACCTCTAGTTGATACTCCGCTGAGGTTACAAAGGTTGAGATTGAGATTACAACCATATGACATTGTTGTAAAATATAAACCAGGCAAAGATCTTCTATTGGCTGATTGTCTGTCACGATCTTATTTGAAAAACGATGATGACAAGTTTTTATCTGATGTTGACGAAGAGGTTAATGTTCACACATGTTTTTTAGTTCAGAGTTTACCATTTTCAGATAGTAAACGTAATATCTTTGTTCGTGAAACCTCTAATGACCCTGATGTGACACAAATTATCAAATATATACAAGAAGGTTGGCCAAGTTTTGACAAAATTCCAAATCACTTAAAATTTTATCATAACATCAAAGATGAGTTATTTTATGTTGAAGATCTACTTTTCAAGAATAATTGTGTTGTTGTTCCAAAGTCTTTGTGCAAAGAAATGCTTAATTATATTCACTGTACTCATTTAGGATTTGATAAATGCAAAAACCGAGCAAAAATGATTCTTTTTTGGCCACATATGTCAAAAGAAATTGAGGATCTGATTAAAAATTGCAAAACTTGTGCCAAGTTTCAAAAAACACATAGTCATGAAGAGTTAATTCTTAGGGAAATTCCAAATAAACCATTTGAAGTAGTAGGAGTGGACATATTTTATTTCATGAATAAAGCCTATCTGCTTGTTGTAGATTATTTTAGTAAGTATATTGATTTTATACAGTTAAACTCTGAAACAGCAGAAACTGTTATTACCTCATTGAAATCTGCTTTTGCTAGGTATGGTAAGCCTAGATTAATATATTCTGATGTTGGAGTGCAGTTCACAAGTTTCAAGTTTAAAGATTTTTGTAAAGTATGGCAAATAAATCATGTTATGTCCAGTCCGTACTATCACGAATCTAACGGTATGGTAGAACGCTATGTCGGAATTTGTAAATTAATGCTTAAAAAAGCTGTGGATTCAGGAGTTGATCCATACATTGCATTAATGGAATATAGAAATTCACCAATAGATCCTAAAGTTAACAAATCTCCTTCAGAGTTAGTTTTTGGCCGACAAGTTAATGCGTTTTTACCTACACCAGAGGATTTTGGTATTCAAAATGGCAATAGAGACATTGTAGAGAAATCTCATAAATTTTTTTTTTTTTTGCAAAAACGGCAAGAGGATTATAAAAAATATCATGATAAACGGCATCATGGTAAAGCTCAGGAATTTGAAAAGGAGGAGGTAGTACATGTTAAAGACCAGGTACATAAAATGGTACCAGCACAAATAATAGGCCCAAGTGAGAGACCAAGGGCATATAAAGTTAAAATGCCCAGTGGCAATGTTGTAGAAAGAAATCGCTTCAACATATATAAAGCCTCGCCTTTGCAAACTTTTAAGCAGGAGCCTGTAGATATTGGTTTTGACTTAAGTGAGAATATTGCGTTGGATAGTAAAAAAAATAACAGCACAAGAGTTTCAGTGCCTGTTAAAAAACAAGTTGAAAAAGTTCCATCAACATATTCTCGCTCAGGGAGACAAATATCCAAACCAAAATATTTGTCTGAATATGTCTTAGAGTAGATTTTTATGGAAAAGTCTATTGTTTTTTTTTTGAAGTTCTTAAGTAAGTGATAGTTGGATGTTTATTTTTTTTACTTTAAAAAAGGGGGATGTCAGGTGGTTTATGTAATGTGGTAATCGATTTGTACAACTGTAATGTTTTCGAACGCACCCCAACTTGACATTTGACAAGTAGTAGTGGCATGGTCCGTCGAAGAGTCAGTCATGGGTGAGCCTTTGTTATGAATAAATAAATTAATTAAAAAACAGTAATTTGGATAAATTAAATCCTTGTTTTATTATCTAAAACTGACATTTCGTTGTGCCGGCCACCCGCCACTGTTTTGAAGGATATGAAGGGTTTTTGCCAATAAGTTGAAGGAATGTCGTCGAAAAACTCTGGCAACACTGGTTTCAAGATCGAAAGGACTAAAGAAATCAAAGACCTCAAGAAAATTAAAGTTTTTATCATTTTTCTCGATATTTTGGATAGGGTACCGCCGGCGCCGGTAGCAATACCACTAACTATTATTAAAGTGAGAGCTAGGCTGTTCTAGAATAGGTACCTACTGCCACCTGCCACTGCCTCAAATTGATATTAGGCATAAGGGGAAACAACGTTATCAAGGTATTTTGACCCCGCTGGCCCGCTGAATACAAATCTGTCTGTTGCCAAAGCGAAATTTGGACGGGGAGTCTGCTATCCAAGATTCCCTCCAAAACTCTGTTTCCGTATATCTCGATCCCTCGTGCGTCTGCTTAAAATACTGATTTCAACGTCCGCTTAGGGGTATTCTCGGATGCTAATCATATTGCAATACTCTTACCTGAAGTCTGGAGAGGGTCGATTTAAAAATGGCGCGCAAGATGGTCGCCGAAACCTTGTTTTGTATATGCGCGTCTTGTATTCGGAATGCAATATCTGTCAGACATATAGTTTTAGTGGTTAAATGTGTACTATGAAGAACATTGCTTAAGAGCACGCAGATAGATATCAGCGCCTTCTCAAGAGGCGAAATGTGCTACTACAGGACCGTCGACATCTGGAGGGCTCGGACTGATTGTGTGGACATTAACAGCTGTATTTTCTGCCAAAGTGTGCTGGCTAATTATGACCACCAACTGTTCGTTCGCATCAATTTGTATGCCATAATTGATATTGATAGCATCTGAAGTGAAATACTATAGTCTGTGTACAGTGAAAGCCGAGAGAAGCCAGGAAAAGGTGGAAATGCAGGTGAAGGATAGATCCAAATATGTAAAGAGCCCAAAGTCTCAGCCTCACTGGGTCACGTTTTACATCTCTCAGATATTTGGGAAAGATATGTTCACCTAGCGAGAACAATCGACGTTGGGATACCAAAGTCATTTGAACCACACGCTTGTCAACTTGTATATAAATTGCAAAACATCATTAAAGACTTGTTCTTTTTCTTCCAACCCCTTGAACAAGGACATCACAGGAAGGCAGACTCTTCCGGAAGTTCCAAGGCAATTGCTCAATGATGATTTTCAAACTATTGTCCATGCTGCGCTACTGCTTAGAGGGGAGCTACAAGTTTCGCCGGGTCACTCCAGGGCTTCATGTTTCTCAAGAAAGATGAAAAATCTTCAATTGTTCCTGAGCGCACTGATAGATGGAGACGAAGTTCTCGATGACCTTGTTGATGACCAAGAAGCAGACGACGAGAACTTGGAATCTGTGAGGCATTCACTCAAAAACGTTGAGCTTCCGGTAGGCCAAGATATAGTCTATGCGAGGGCGGTTAGGAGCTGACACCAAAACACATCGGACTAGCTTTATTTGTATATCAGCAGACACGATCTCGTAAACTAGTACTCTGCTATACACTCAGCAGCGGGACATTGGCTAGTATGATTAAAAAGAGTATTTGCTTGTACTTCAAAATTCAAGTAACAGCATTCACTTCCTAGTAATTTGAGGAGTATAATGTTTTACATGAGGTAAATTCTCTCATGGGAAGTGTTTACTTAAATTAGAAGTATAAACTACTAGTAAATACTAAAATATTGCAGTTGCTGACTACATAAAAAGACAAAATTTGCAAAGAAAGAAAACTTTTATAAAACCGATACAAAAAATAGTCAACTATAATTTACACCAAAGTGGTGGTAATCTTGCATGTTAGGGGCAAAAATTAAACCAACTCTTTTTTAACAAGTATTTTTGAATTCCTCATGCTAAAAACCATTATACTTGACATTTTGGACGCGTTTCTATCTCGAAGGAGGGCTTCACTGCGCTGATTTTGGATTTCGTCCAAGGTTCCTGAAGCTATTAGGTTGTCTGGTAGTGGCAAATCGATGACGTCATCAGGAGGACCTTATGAAGGTTTGCATTATGTTTGAATTTTTGGGCATCCGAGATGACGTCATAAATGTTATTAGGCAACCTACCTTTTTCAGACAACCTTGGGTTTTGTCCCCATATCGGCCTCCATCCGCCATCTTGGATATCGCACTTCCGGTTCCGGTTCAGATTTCGCTTGGGCAATCGGCATTTTCGGATTCAGCAGGGTCAAAATAGGGGGATAAGAGCTTTTGCCCAAAAGTAATATGAAATGCTTCTAATATTAAAACGGAGAGCTTTTTTGATATAATCAGTCTAGTCTATTTTCTGAACATTGATATGTTGAACATATTTTTATGTCGTTTTTAAAAACGACGTTAAACATACTTTATCTACAAGCGTTTGGTTATGACGATTTTACATAACCATTTTTCTAGTATTTTGAGTTATGTCATGAGACTCATAACACAACTAGTGGTGTTATGGACTAGGTTATGAATTCATAACACAACTAGTGGTGTTATAGACTAGGTTATGAATCTATAACACAACTATAGGGCAAGTACACGATCTGACAGTTTCACACTATTGACAGTCGCCTTGAGGTAAAAGATAAATTTACAGTGGTTTTTTAGGTTTTTAGTTAGATTTTTTTAATTAAATACCTTTTGTGTGGTCCAGAAGTTTCTTGGACATGCCTAGAGTTTGTTTAGTTGTTAATTCTGGCAGTATATAGTGCAAGGGATACAATATCCTTCCATAGGTTTCCATCAATTTTAAATAACAATGGGAGGTTTGATTTGCTAGCTCAAGAAAGAAGAGAAAAATTGATTAATGCTGTTAAAAGAGAAGATCTGATAGAAAAATAGATTAAATTATAGAGTAACTATACTTATATATTTGTTCTTGTGACACTTGGTTTTGGTTTTTGTTGGAAAAACCCTGAATTTAATCCATTATAGAAAAACCTAGCAAACTTCTGGATAAAAGACCACATAGACTGGAACATAAACCCTTTACTTTAACTTTTTTAAAACAAAATAACACAAAAATTTGCAAAAAAGCTGTGAAAACCGCGAAAAACATAACCGGCCTAATCTACACCAATGTAAATATAGTATATTAAAATATAAGTGGATATTAAGGTCTTTAAAACACGCGCGATTTTTCGAGCACGACGGCGCAGCCGGAGTGCTCGAAATAGAGCAAGTGTTTTAGAGACCAGTTATCCACGAATACCTATTTTTTTTTATTGGTATAAGTACGTTCAAATCATAAATTACTAATAATTGTAGAATGCTAAATTCGTGCTTGACACTTGTTATATTTTATTTGACGTTATCTACAAGTACCTACTCCTGACAAATCAATAATTAAAAAGTTGACATTTAGACCTTTCTCGGGTTGTTAATGTTGTCATTGGTAACTTTAAAACACGCGCGTTTTTGAATGTTGGATTTGAACACGCTGAGGAGTATTTTATAGTATATTAAAGTATAAGTGGATATTTTATTGGTTACGTTCAAATCATAAATTACTAATTATTGTAGAATGCTAAAGGACCCCGCACACTTCTTATGGGATTTCTGGCCGCGGTCAAATTTGACCAAATTTTAATATGTTATAGATCTCACCTTTCTGATCAATCTACCATACGCACAACTTAATCCTATGACTAGTTTTTGAGAGACAGGTAGTTAAATGTCCAAGAAATGCATACATTTTATATGCATTTACATCTACCTGTCACCTAAGCGTGAGGATACCTGTCCATCCTGGTATTATTAGGTGGCAGGGGGGGTTTATTTGAAATATGCAATTCGAATTCGTCTGACGCATTTTTTAGCATTTTAATACCGGCAAAAACTGCGACTTAGTCAGACGTATTTGAATTGCACATTTCAAATAAACCCCCCCAGGTAGATGTAAATGCATATAAAATGTGTGCATTTCTTGGACATTGAGCTACCTGTATCTCAAAAACTAGTCATAGGATTAAGTTGTGCCCATGGTAGCTATTGATCAGAAAGGTGAGATCTATAACATACTAAAATTTGGTTAAATTTGACCGCGGTCAGAAATCCCATAAGAAATGTGGGATCCTTTGTGCTTAACACTTTTTATATTTTATTTGACGTTATCTACAAGTACCTACTCCTGACAAATCAATAATTAAAAAGTTGTCACAGACTTTACCTTTCATGGGTTGTTGACCACAGAACGTTGTTGACGTTGTCATGATAACTTTAAAACACGCGCGTTTTTGAATGTTGGATTTAAACACGCTATGGAGTACTTTAAAAAAGTAAAATAGGTTATCAATTAAAAAAATAAGTGAAATAGGTTATTAATAAAAAAATATGATTTGTTTTACCTCAGGGCGATTGTCAAACTCATTTTTGACGTCACATGGACATGCCCTATTTTTGGTGATTTGACAAATATCAAGGTTAAATCTGTAAAGGTAAAAATGAAGGTAGACAACTACTAGTAAACGAAAATAATTGAAAAAAAAAAATCTTATTTTTTGCTTTGTAGATAAAACGTTGTACATCACACGTGCGTTTAAACATGACTACAAAACTCGTGTGATTAGAATGACTCGGTCTACGACCTCGTTGTTCTAATAACTCGTTATTGTAATCAGGGCCGGCTATAGGTATTTTGTCGCCCTGGGCAATGAGTAAATTTGCCGCCCCATCCCATGGCCTGCTTAGGGAAAATGTGAGAGATCTTGAATTGTAGAAAGAAAAAATAATTACACGAAACAGTAAGGCATAGTATCATAGCAATAAAACCACATACTATATTTTTTAACTTAGGTAACCACAAAAAAAAACTAACATAAGAAAACAAGAAACATAACAAACAAAGTAAGAGTCAGCCAATCCAAGCTCTTGGCAACAATCAACAGATACATTATGTAGATATACCCTGATAGCACAGAAACGTTTCAAAAAATTATCCTATCGGACGTCAGAATGTTTTAAAAACGTCAGTAAAAGTAACTGAGAATATCCAAAGGTGCATTTTTATTTGGTGCAAATGTCACTTCAAACGTCATATAAACGTCGAAAATGAGCGTTTCAACAATGCTTTAATACGAACGCTTAAAAACGAAAAAGGACGTTTTTCAAAGATCTCTATATGAACATTCACTGGACTTCCTTCAAAGAATCCAACACCATCCAATAGACTTATTTTATAGGTAGTGCAAATATCACAGTTACAAAAAACCTTTTAAAAACGTCTTATTCGAACTAATTTCCGGACGTGTGGACGTGGGATATATGTTTCCAACGGTGCTCCTGAAAACGACCAACAGAATACCTTTATAAAATATCTCTCACGACTTTTCATGAAAACATACTTTTACGAACTCATAGAAAACATTCTGACGTTCTTTAATAGAGGTTTTGAAAATAACTTAATCAAACGTCTAAAGAACATCCTCTCTTTACCTTTTTAAAAACACTCGGACATGGACATTATCACGTGCAGAAACAGTAGTTTCCAAAACTTTTCTTTCAGAACTTTATGCTTATGGACGTTTTGTGAATATATTTCGAACGTCTTTTTTCGTCGTTTTTAAAAATGATTTCGTGCAAACGTTTGTACAACGTTCTATTTTAGTCCTCGGATGTTTCGACGTTGAACGGACTTAAAAAAAAACGTCTATCGTACCTTTTGTGTCATTAGGGTGAGTAGGTACATTTTCAATAAAATTATTGGGATATTATTTAAGATATTTTCGAGCGTTGAATGCAGCAAAATCTTCAAGTAGATGATTCATTTTTAAGTTAGCATCGATTTCATGCTCAAAAGCAATCATTGCTAACATGCTCACTGCTTACCTTTTCTTGGCCGAGATGATTTTGAATACGTTTTTATTAATTTTAATTTAGAGAAACTTTTCTTAACACTTGCAAGAGTTATGGGCAATGGTAATAAAATTCTGAGGATCTGAGGGCCACAACAACATTCGGTGCAATATCCAGTTGGAGTGCTAATTTTAACACATCAAAAGGATTTTGATTGAGCTCCAGTAACGTCTATCACAGATAGTTCATCAGCTAATTATGCCACATTTACATCGAAAGAATTCTCATGCATGAGTAAATGGATATCATATAAGAAGTTGAAATGCACCTATCCTATAATACAGAGTGTTTGGTACATCGATAGGAAGTTTTTAATGAATTCTCATTGAAAACTTCCTATCACTAGTTGGGGTCATTTGGAAGCTGTTTGATCATATTTACCCTTATGCAAAATTTTGTCGTTTTTGAGATATCAGCATTTTTAGATATTTTTGGGAAATATTTGAACTATTCCTAAAACACATCAGTTTTTTTTTTTTTGAATAACTATTTTAACCTTTCTCAATTTTTTTTCCGATATTCCTGACATGCACTCTTTCGAAAAATTCGGAAAGAAAATCCAAATGATTGATACAAAAAATATGTAGTCCAAGTTATGTGTTAAAATACATGAATTAAAAATATCTAAAATGGCGATATCTCAAAAAAACGGCGAAACTTTGCATGAGGGTAACTATGGTCAAACAGCTTCCAAATGACCCTAACTATCACTCTGAAATCTTCTTGAAATCTTCTATAGATGTACCAAAAACCCTGTATCATTGGTTCGCTGTTGGATTTATATTTCTTAATTGTATTAAAGTCGTTGGTTTAATTTTCTAATAATTTTTGTTGTTGTATGGTATGAATTTGCCGCCCCTGGATCGTGCCGCCCTAGGCGGCCGCCCATCACGCCCCCCCCCCCCCCTTAAGCCGGCCCTGATTGTAATCATGTTCATAAACGCACTTGTAATGTAAATAACTATTATAAAACACCCATCGTACCTTTTGTGTCAACAATTATTTTGTCTAGGTATCTAGAGTTAAATTGTTGGCTTGCGAAATTGGTGTAAATACTTATTTGTAAAATACATGCATCATTAATAAATTAATTTAAAATAAAAATTTAATTCTTGTTCTAGCATTTCTGTTTCATCGTCCATCGGAACCAGTAATAATTATGGATGCCACTACCACTACAACATTTAAATCCATTTTGCTCATAACAACCCTTCTATTAGGGCTCGCCTCATACTCAGAAACAGCCCCAATAATCGTCCATTCTGCTCCAGTGACTTACCACAGTTCTGATGTACCCACAAGAGTATCTCGCCAATATCATAATGTAGTCCACAACGCGGCTGTGATTCAGCCAGTGCTCCATGTGCCCATTATCCAGCATTCTCCTGTGGCTCATTTCCATGTACATGGATATGGATATTAATGATTTTTAAATCGATATGTACGTTGTGTGGCGCCATCTAATATCAGCAAAATTTCAAATCGCTTGGGCTTTTTGGTTTAAAATCAATATTCCCAGTCCTCCTTTTACCAAATCTGCTCTCCTGATGTGTGGAAAAATACTTCAATAATATTTAATAATCATTTTACTTGTAATTTAGTTTTTTTTTTTTTTGAAAAAATACACAAAATTAAATAAATTTGAATACAATTTAAACAATGTTTATTTTTTGAATCAAAATATAAAACAGTATACAAAAGTCTATAGAGGTGTGACCTGTAGGGGCCTCTGATGTCCTGATAATATATTTATTTAAATTTATTTAAAATCCCATTCAACGTATGATCCCAAAATATTTTTGTTATTTATTTATTTTAATTTGTTTATAACTGGGATTTTCCATACAATACACAAAATATAAACGGTGAAACTCAAATTCATTATAGCAAAGAAAAAAGAAAACTATTTTTAAAAGATGCTCAACGAATTCACAATATTTTTATGGGTTTTTGGTAAGGACAAAATCAATTTTTTTTAAATAATAATTAGGTACCATTAACAAACTTCTCCAACATTTTTTGTAATGTTTTCAATGTTTTTAGTTTTTAGGCAATGCCTTAAGATAATAAAATTGTTAATTGTTCCTATCCTATATCCTTCTCACTCTGACATATGATATTTAGAAATTTTCCTGTTTCGTGTGAGTTCACTAATAGTGTTCTGATACACGTCGAAACATATAGCTGTCCTTGTCATTTGCCTTCACTGAAGAAAGAGAGAGAGACCTTGTGCTCTCAAAAGGAATAAAGAATTTAAGCACGCGCATGCATATAACCTAACCTCAAATCAAAATATATTTTTGGTACGCGTGCTTTCAAGATATTCGGGCACGTGGAATTTAAAAAATAAAGAAAAATCATGGATAATACAGGTAAATTCTAATTTAATATGAATGAAAATGTCTGATTTATGTTTCCGTAGTTAAAGAGAAGAAGAAAAAGAAGAGCAAGACTGATGGTCTTGCCGAAATTCAAAGGGAAAACACTTTTCAGCTGAAAAGTTCAGAGAAAGCCGCAAAACTAGATACTTCCCAGTGGCCTCTATTGCTTAAGGTAAAGTAAAAACATTTAAATAAGTATTTTTTCATATTTGCACCGCATATACTTCATGACTTCCTTTTAGAACTTTGATCGTCTCAATGTCCGTACGAACCATTACACTCCAATACCCTCAGGCGCCAGCCCCTTGAAACGTGAACTATCAGAATACATCAAATCAGGATTCATCAATTTGGACAAACCCAGTAATCCGAGCTCGCACGAGGTGGTGGCATGGATAAAAAGAATTCTTAGAGTAGAAAAAACTGGTCATTCGGGCACTCTTGATCCGAAAACAACAGGATGTTTAATTGTGTGCATAGAAAGAGCCACCAGATTGGTCAAATCACAACAATCAGCAGGTAACTTTGTGTTTATTATTATTAGTTAATTGTATTTAATATATTGTTGATTTCTATTAGGAAAGCAGTATGTGACGGTTTTCAAGCTCCATTCTCCTGTAGAAGGTGGCGTACAGAAAATCAAACAAGGCCTTGAAAGATTGAAAGGTGCTCTCTTCCAGAGGCCCCCTTTAATTTCAGCTGTTAAAAGACAGTTGAGAGTAAGGACAGTTTATGACAGTGTATTGTGTGATTTTGATGAAACCAGGAATATAGGTGAGTTTTCAAACTTCTTTATCTTTTCTAAATTATTACTTACCTCATACTGTCTGGTCTGAAATTGAAACTTTTGTTCAATCTTGTATTTTTTTTTTATGATGATAACTTGAAACTTGACTTCTTTTTGTAATTTTCAATTTTTTTCTCTAGATACCCATTTTCTATTTTTTTTTTTTTTTTCTATTCAAATCGTTTTTTTATTATTATTTTATAATTTTTTTATTTACTATCCTATCTCTCATTTTTTTCTCCTCCTCTTTGTTTCCATTTCTCAGTTTCTAGTTTTTTGTTTATTCCAGGCTTAAATTTCCTTCATTTTTTCTAAATTCTCATAGGGCTGATTTATTCACCTTCTGATAAACTGTCAGATATGCAATCTGGTAGATAAAAACGCAATATGTAATCCCATTAGGGCCAAATTATGGACCGACTGATAAATGTCAGGTTGTTACCTAGCAGGTACTTTCTATTCTCTAGAGCATGGAAAGTACCTGCTAGGTAATAACCTGAGGCTTATCAGTCGGTCCATAATTTGGCCCTGAGTCAGCCAGTTATTTGCTGACCAATAGAATTATAGAAAGGTAAATCTATCTTGCAGATAGTTACCAGCAAGTTTGTCTAAAAATTAAAGGTGAATAAAACAAGAGTTTGGAATAAATGAATTAAGAAAGTGAAACTCACTTGTGAAATTTTAATCCAATCCTTGAATATTTTCTATATATATATAGGTCTCACAACATCGTTTTTTCAAAATTTGATTTTTCCCAAAAGATATTGACAGAGATTATGCCTCACAACTTTGTTAATTTCAATGTAATTAAGCTCAAATTGAGGTCCATTGAATTCTCTACAAATATCTTGATAGTTTCACAGAGCTTCAGAGTCTTTTTTGACTTTAATTTTGATCAAGGCGGGTCAGGAGAAAGAAATTGCTTTTTTTTCTAAATTAAAATTTTTATTTATTTATTTACAAAATATCAATCGTTTGTCTGAAAAGTTTTATTTGAAAAAGAAATAGAACGCACCTCAATTAGATTTCGTTTGATTTTTTCTGATCTGACATGGACTCACATTTTTCTCCAAAATTTTGTTAATTTGGATCCTATCATTCCCATCTCAACATAATTAGGCTCAAATTAAGGTCAATTAAATCCTCCTCAAATCCTTAGTCAATATTTCAATGTAGCTCTAATAGTTTCGCAGCTCTGAAGCTTCAATACGCTTGAAAGTCTTGACCTCGATTTTTATCAAAGTGAGTTAGCAGAAGGAATTTTTTTTCCAAATTTGATTATTTTCCCAAATTTCAATCTTTCCTATGTCTACTTGTGAATTTTCAATCAAGTCAGTCTAATATTTGCTCAAAGAAAAAGTAAAACATCCAACATTTTTGGATTTTTAAATTTTTCAAAAATGACATTGAAGCACATTTTGCCTCACCTCATAATTTGGCGGGGTTGACAAAATCCTAAGTTTTTGAAAATGTATATTGGGCCAGTTTTTGGGTTTTTGCGGGGTGATAGTTTTTGTGTTTTTGTAGGGATTTTGTGTTTACTTAACCCTCGGGCAGGCGCGCTATCTTCCTTTTATGCCGCCTTTTTACTATTTCAAGGATTTCGCAAATATTTTGGATTTTATCATATTGTCCGTCTAGCTATGCTCAAATGACTATATTAGCAAACCTACTACGTACAATTTACGACCTTAGAGCGCTTGTTCACATGTCAGTGAGTTCTTGAACTTGCAGGTGTTGAGTTTTCGGCATTCCGTACCGCCAGCGCGCCTGGTCATGTAAGTAAAATTGAAAGGGGAATAGTACAAATATTATGAATAATATTATTTTTCTGTTTTTGCGAAATTAGTATTAAAGATTTCATTTAGTTGCCTAGAATTACAATTTACTTAATTTTTTTACTCTATTTAAAATAAATTTTGATATTTTGAATCATTTCGTACTTTTTTCTGCAGGCGGCACGCAGTGCCGCAGCGCGCCTGCTAATGTGATTTTCAAATGCGCGCCCGCCCGAGGGTCTAGACAAAATTGTATACATAATGGGTCTTCAAAAAAAAAACTGAATCAAAGATTGCTGTGGTTTTTTAAATGTATGTCTTAGCATTATTTTTCTTTAATTTTGTCAATGAACTTTAATGTCAAAATGTCATGTCAAAAATCCTGACCAATAAAGGAACAATAATGCGAGATATGTTTTCGTAATCAAAACAATTTTTGATTGTGCTTTTTTTTCGAAGGCCCGATATTTGTTTCAATAGTATTGCACATGAGAAGCTTCAAAATTGAATTTATCAAACAATAAAAATTTGCTAAAAATGACATTGAGACAGTTTTTGCCTCACATAACTCTGTTAATTATCATCTGATTTCGATGTGATGAAGCTCTAATTAAAGCCCATTAAATTCCCTATGAACCTATTAATTAAGATTTTAATTTGGTTTCAACAGTTTTGCAGCTGAGGCTAAGAAGCTTCAAAATTGAATTTATCGAACATTGAAAATTTTCCAAAAATGACACTGAGATAGTTTTTACCTCACAGCTCCTTTAATTTTCATCCGATTACAACGCAAATAGGCTCTAATTAAAGCCAAATAAATTCTCTAGAAACCTATTGATTAGGATTTCAATTTGGTTCCAACTGTCTTGCACCTGAGAAGCTTCAAAATTGAATTTATCGAACATTAAAAATTTACCAAAAATGACAATGAGGCAGTTTTTGCCTCACAGTTCCGTTAATTTTCATCCGATTTCAGAGTAATTAAGCTCCAGTTAAAGCCAATTAAATTCTCCACAAACCTATTGATTGAGATTCTGATTTGGTTTGAACAGTTTTCCAAAAATGACACTGAGAGAGTTTTTGCCTCACAGCTCCTGTAATTTTCATCCGATTTCAACGCAGTTACGTTCTACTTAAAGCTAATTAAATTCTCTACAAACTCATTAATTGAGATTTTAATTTGGTATTGAAAGTTTTGCACATGGGATGCTTCAAAATTGAATTTATTGAACATTGAAATTTTTTTCAAAAATTCACACAAGACAGTTTTTGCCTTAATGCTCCATTAATTTATCCGATTTATGTGTAATTAAGCTCCAGTTAAAGCCAATTGGATTCTCTACAAACCTATTAAGTAATTAAGATTTTGTAATCCTGAATTTTGGATTGATATTTAAAACTTTGGTAGGAATATGTTTTGTATGAGTGGGTTTTTGACACAAAAAGCCCAAAGCCCACTGAGTTTTTGTTAACCCTTCATTAGTTGCTAGGAATTTATTAAGTTTTTCTGCCATATCCTTTAGTGATGTGCTAATATTATCATCTATTTTTACCCTATCAATTGATTTCTTATTTCTGTCAGTTATTAGGTAACTTAATCTACGTCGGTGTTTTTATGACACATTTAGCATTGTCATTTGAATGTCATTAAGTCCTTCATAATAGCACTAGTGCGTTTAAGAATTCATAAAAACACCCAAATTATGAAATGAAAAATATTATTTTTATATTATATTATAAATTATATTACTGGAATTGGCTAATTTACAATAAATTGCACTTAGGTATAGACTACAATAAAAATTACTTCACTATCACATGGTATTGTTATTATTCTGCACCTAGACATAAATATCTGTATGTGCAGTTAGCATAGAGAAAAACATACTATAGTACAATTAGCCATAACCAAAAACAATAGATCCTATCAATAATTTACATAAAGCAGAAGACAAAAACAAGAGTGGATTTATTTTGAAATGTATACACAGAAAAACCACCAATGTCTTCAAAATTTGTCAATAGTTCAAATTAATACAAGTACCTTACAAGAAAACCAAGAATAAGTTTAAATTTTGAAATATATAGTTTAGGCATTTACTTTTGAACACATTTTTTTTACGTATCATTCTTATATTTATAGGTAACAGGTTGTAGTAATTACTTAGGAGCTAAGTAATTAAAAAATCTTAAAATTAGATTGGAGTTGCTATTTGGTATTATGAGATGCCCACTTTGGTTATTTCTGGTACTATAGGGGTGATTAATTTTTTCTATAGAAGATGGTTTAACATAGACGTTCATGCAAAGAGAATAGATATACAATGTTCTTATGTTAGGAACATCTTTAGAATATAAAAGGGCTGTAGAATACCTTTTGTTCTTTTCATAAACAACCTTAAGGATATAATTGTGGACCACGTTTAATTGTCTTATAGCATCGTTGTACAGACCACCCCATATGGGAATGTCATACCTTATCAGCGACTCTATCATCGCTTTGTAAACCATCAATAACACATTCTGGCTTAGGATATGTTTTAAAATATAAAACCTAGAAATGAGTTTTCGAATATTGAGGGTAAGGATAGTTTGTACCTTGGTTTGAATGGAGGAGAGGTTGCTGCGGCAGTGTTCTGCGATTTTTCAAAGGCCTTCGATACGGTTAATCACGGAATACTGCTGCGGAAGCTGAGCCATTATGGTGTCCTGGGAACTGAGTTGAGCTGGTTTGCTTCAATGCTTTTGGGGAGGGATCAGTTTGTTCGGTCGGGTGGTGTTGATTCGGGTGCAGAGGGAATCTTACACGGAGAGCCACAGGGTTCGGTTTTGGGGCCGCTTCTATTCCTTGTCTACATCAGTGACTTGCTCTCCTTACCAGTATCTGCGAAGATGGTAGCGTTTGCTGATGACACAAATATATTTATATTATGGACTACGAAAGAAAATCCAACCATCTTCAAGACAGTTATAGAGAGAACGATCTTTCACAAATTAAGGGGTGGTGTGATGCCAATGCGCTGTGCTTCAACATACAGAAAACAAATATACTGACTTTCAAGTGTGCTCTAAATGATATCATGCTACAAAATGAAACATTAGAGAATAGAACCACAGTGAAGTTTCTGGGTCTGCACATTGATTCACAGTTGAAGTTTGAGCCTCACATAAATTGCCTAACGAAAAAATTAGCAAGTGCCTGCTATATCATTAGAACTATTTTTCATGAACTTGACAAAGGAACAGCCAGACAGACATACTTTTCATTATTTGAGGCACATGTAAGATATGGGATAGCTTTTTGGGGATACTCCGTGCAAAGATCAATTCAATCAGTATTTATACTGCAAAAGAGAGCCATAAGATATCTATGTGGTGTGGGCTGTAGAGACACATGTAGACCCTTATTTAAGCAAGAAGAAATATTGACTGTACCTTGCATTTTTATTCTTGAGTCTGTCAGTTTGATATTTAAAAAGTTTTCTGGATTTGTGCAAGAGAGAGCGTATAGCCTTCGACACAATCAATTGCCCCTACCTATTCCTAGACTTGCATTGACAAAACACTCGATTATTTATGAGAGCATAAAAATGTTCAATCATTTACCCCGGGAATTACGAAACATCAACGACTATTGCCAGTTTCGTGTGTCTGTGAGGAGGTTTTTAGTCGCCAGAGCTTACTATGGTCTTAATGAATTTTACCAGGGTTAACTGCAGATGCATTGAAATCTGTAGATGCGTGTTATATATATTTATTTTTTTTATTTGTTGATGTATTTTAACTAATGATCAAATTTTATAATTGTAAGTTTGTTGGTGTATTCTTGTTAATTTCTGTTTTTTATCTTGTAACGATACTTTTACATTGCACCCTAATGTTGTTAAGATTTTTTTATTGAAGTTCCTTCAAATGTAATAGTGGTAGTAGTGGTTTTAGTTTTTATTGTAATGAATTGCTTTGTCAATGAAAATTATTTTTCTGTACAATAAAGCTTATTTTGATTTGATTGATTTGATTTGAAGTCGTGCAACATGTTTGTCCCATCTGATATACAAAAAGAAAGTTAGCTACCAGAAGAACCTTTTCAATGATGCTGTCTTGATATTCGAAGGGACACTTTCGAACTCAGAATCACCAATATTTATATTATTTTCCACTATAAAACTGAATTTATGGCTCAAAAATGGACTCCAATATTGAAGCTGCCAGAGTCAAAATTCTAAAAATCAACAAGCAGGTTCCTGACTAGTACGAGCACCTGCTAAATTTTGAATTTTAATTTGAAAAGTTTTTGCTATTTCAAGGCAAAGCAAATCTATTTGGACCATCGTAGATTAAATTTTGAATGATACACGTTCGATATGAACTTTATTAATGAAAATTTTGTGACTAAACCACTCGGCTAACGCCTCGTGGTTTAACGTTACACGCGTTTCATTATGGTGTTCATATCGAACTAGTATCATTAATAACTATAATGTTTCCTACATTTGTTTTGGATAATTCCCAGAATATTCAATCTTATTTTGGTAGTAGATACTCGTTTTTTCTTCTCTAATAACTTTAACTACCTTGTTTCTATATTTTTTATATTCTTTCCTTTCCTATCTTTGTGGCTATTTGTAGTTTTAAATTTTTTATAACTTTCATCTCTGTCCGCAATTGCTTTTCCTATATTCTCGTTAAACCATTGTTCAGAATTGGGTAACAGGCTGGTCCTTAACAACCACTCTCTATATCTTTTCTTTATTAATCTATATCTCTAGGTGCAAAAGTAGTGGCGACACAAAATTATGTTTTTTTAAATGACTCCCCCTGTATATTATGACATTTCTGGATTCTGCGGAAAATTCTAGACATATTTCATGTACCATCGTCACCAAAAGTCCCTAGGACAGCATCATATTAGCTCTTGTACTATTATATGACTTTTAATGTCAAATATCTGTCAAACTATGAATTAAATCAATGAATAATGAATGATGGTAGAATTAGTCCAGGAGATTATTATGAATTATTTTTGTCCCAGATACTTTTGGTGACGATAGTACAATGTCATATCTATTCTATCTTTTTTTTTTTTTTTTTTTTTATTTATTAAATAACAAATTACAATTTTTGTTTTTTTCATATAATCTAAGGCACAAGTTAAGCTATGTACTTTGTTATTCGCTCCTAAACAGCTAAACGCTGGTAACGGAGCAAGATATAATTTGATTCAGACTACACAATATTCAGACTAATAAAACCTTAAAATTACCAAAGTTATACAGTAAAAAAACACTTATGTAAATAAAAACATTCGCAACAATCACATTTATTTGTACATTTATTTTGGCACCAAACTAATCTAATTTAGAATTTTTTTTTTTAATTTTTTTTTTTTTTTTTTTTTTTATTATCATTTTCATTTATTTATTTATTTTTTTCAATTTATTCATCATTACTATTATTTATTTTTTTCAGAAATACATTTTTGTGTTCAAAAACTCCTTGAGTCTGTTCAAAAATATTTCAAATGTTGAAGCTTCTCTGACATGAATCGGTACCTGGTTATACATAAGTACTGCTCTGGTCAATGGATTATAAAGTGCTTTATTTGTTCTTATGCTACTGACATGTAAATTACGATTTCCTCTTGTTTTGTACTCATACAGTTCACTGTTTGTTTTTAGACTAGAATTACTTTTGAGATTGCAAAATAAAATCTTATAAATGTGTTTGCATTGTTCTAACTCTAACACATATCTTATTGGCTGTAACGAAAGATGTGGGTACAATAACTCTGAGGAGGTACGATAAGGCATTTGAAACAGGACCTTAACTGTCAATATGATTTCCCCAATTAAGTTTATCATCAACTATAAGACCTAGATATTTGGTTGAGTGAACTTGAGATATCTGCATATTATTGATATTTATTTCAAATTTATAATGTTCTGTATTTTTTTGTTGGAATACTAAATATATAGTTTTTTCTGCATTAAGTTTTAGTTTGTTATGCAATAACCATTCAGAATATCTACACAAGTCAACATTTACAGTTTGTTCAAGTGTTTGCATGTTGGATCCACTATAAAAAAATACAGTGTCATCCGCAAACGTGAAATACCGTCCTGTCAGGCCAGCCTGCCTCAGTGACAACACGTGAATTAAATACAATATCGGCCCTAAAACTGAACCCTGTGGTACTCCACAATTGTTTAAAATTCTATTACTTTCTATTCCCTCCACTGTAACAAACTGAGGTCGATCCTTCAAGAAGGACGCAATAAGGGAATACATCACCCCTCGAACACCCATGGTCCATAATTTATTTAGTAGAACCGAGTGGTCCACTACATCAAAAGCTTTTTTAAGATCAATAAATACAGCAATAACACATTTTTTTTCATCCAAAGCTGAAGCTACACAGTTTACAAAATCTGTTACAGCACAAAGAGTATTACTTTCCTTCAAAAACCCATACTGATACCTATCAAAACCGATATATTTGTTTATAAATTGAATTAATCTAGTTTTCAGCAAAGACTCGATAATCTTGGAAAAAGCACACACAACTGTAATTGGTCTATAATTTTGTTTATTGGTTATATCGCCTGCTTTATGTAATGGAGTTATTTTTCCTAATTTTAATATTTCTGGAAATATACCTGTTGCAAGTACATTGTTAATGAGATTTGTCAAAATTGGCAGTAGTGGTTCAATAATTATGATAAGATCTTTTACGTTTATATTATCAAAACCTGCAGCTGAATTTTTATTTAGATTACTCAAAACTTCATAAATTTCCCTTTCATTTGTTTCCCTTAAATAAAAAGTCCTATCACATTCAAGCTCCCCTAAATCTACTCTAGTCTCCATTTGTGACCATTCCCTATTTACTGACTGTACAATTGATTCACCCACGCTTGCAAAGTATTTATTGAACTCATTTGCAATTCTCGCTGGATCAGATTGCAGCAAACCATTTATTTCCAGAGAGCCTACAGCACCTTTTTTTTTGTTTTTATTTATTAGAGAATTTATGACTTTCCACTGTTTTTTGGGGTTGCTCCCTGCATTGGACCACTGATTTGCAAAAAAGGATGTTTTTTGTTTACGTATTTCACAGTTAATCTTGTTTTTCAAAGTTTTGAATTCATCTTCGGTAGTTTTAGTAGGTTCATTATTAATTTTTAGTTGTTTTAATGCTTTATATTTATTATCTCGTTCCTTGATTAACTGTAAAATATCATAGGTCATCCAGTTATTACCTTCACGATGTTTTAGGGTACATTGGTATGAAGCTTCTTTTTTACATTTCTGAATTAACGCAGTTAGCTCTTGGAATGAGTGGATATCCTTATTATTTACATTTACAGCATCAAAGTTTTGTTTAAATTTATCTTTATTTAGTATACTAAAAGTTTTAGTTATTTTTGGTTTGTATACATCTAACTCTAATTCTATTCCTATAATTAAAGGATTATGATCAGACAATGCACAGTCAATCACAGAAACATCACATAAATTTTTTTTATTTACAATAACATGGTCTATTATAGACATTTGGAAAATACCATTTCTTGTAGCATTCTCGCAATTAATAATGTTGCTAACCCTATATCCGTTAGTAATTATAGCATTTAAGTATTCATTTTTTTCTTCTAAATCACCTAGCAGATTTACATTCATATCTCCTACCACAACTGTGCTTTGTTTGTATTTTGATAAAATATTTTGAAAAACCTCAATAAATTCACTAAACACATACCTTGGCGGTCTATATATTCCTATTAAGTCCAATTTGGCACTTGTTATGTGTATCGATAGTAAATTGAACGGAGATGTTCCCTCCACTGTCTCAATCAATCTGTAGTCAATGTTTTTTTTTGTATATATGGACACTCCTCCAGCTCGTCCTTCCCTGCATGCATGGTTGGCATTAAATCCTTCCAGATCAAAGAAGCATGTTTCGTCCCTTGACAACCATGTTTCGGTTAAAATGAGGACATCACAGTCATGTATTTTTAAAAAACAACCAAGTTCGTCGATCTTGTTTCTCATGCTCTGCATATTCAGGTAAGTTATACGGAGCATAGGCCCCTTAGTCAAGGAAGATGTTTTTAGTTTTTTAATCTACAACTATTTCGAAAATATTGACAATTGAACATTGAGTTCTTTGTGTTTGTTTTTATCATAAGAAACAAATGTGTTCTCATTTCCCTTACAGATATAAAGTCCTTTTCCTTTTCCAACACATTGTTTCTTATGACAAAAACTGAAATAATTTTCTTTTATTGAAAACCGTTTAGATAAAGCTATCGAACTTTATATCATTGAAATCAGCAGAAGCAGAGCTTTCCAATGAGTTATTAATATATAATAATATACTATCCTATTGAAAAAAATCGGATTTTGGTAATATCTCGGAATCGGAGCCAAATAGAAAACAACTGAGAACTTTACTGAATTCTGCTTGAAAAAGTGATCCTAGAAAGTCTTCACGGAAACCAATTATTTTCATTAACAAAAAAGTTATAAAGGTTTAACAGTATGTATTGCTCAAAATCGAGAATCGCCCTCTAGCGGCTAAACAGTTGAAGATATCAAAATGCGGTTTGCACCAATCAAGATTTCATGAAATTTGAGTTTTTTCTATCTCTAAAAATAAAGGGTGTTTCCATATGAAAGTGTCCAATTTGGACCACCCTTACATTTTTTTTTACTATTTTTCTGGGGTTTCTTGAAGGGAGGCTCGACAACGATATAGAGAGCTCTTTTTCGCCATTTTGGAATCACCCTGTATATTATATCAGTTGTTTGATTATTTAAACTTTAAACCAACTATCGCAAAACTAAACAGAAAACTTCAAAAATATGGATTTTAAATATATTAGGCCAAAATAGATATTTTTGGACAATCCTTGTATAGGACTAGAAAAAATGTATATTTGATGGTTGTTGCATTTTGTGTTATAGACCATGCAGAACTTATTATGAAGCATAACTATTTGTTTTCGTAAAATTCATAATGGAAAGGTTTTATATAATAATAGGTTTGTTTATGCAGAAATCACAAAGCAATCCGATTGAATTTCATTAGTTGAAATTAGTTTCCTGACTGTTGTCAGCCAGTGAAATTCGCTCTGACTGGTTTGTGATTTCTGCAGAAACAGGCCTAATATCTTAGCAGACACTTCTGAGTTGCTACCAATACCTATAAATGATGCAAGTCGACTCTGTATTAATAATTGCAACTGCTCAATCTTGAAGAATTTCATATATTAGCCAATGACCCTACTTGCTTCGCTTGCGCCTAAACGTTTTAAAACAAACTTCTAACGTTACATATTATTTAATATGTGATAATCCCAATAATGTACAGGGTATTTGATTATATTTGGCACCATACCTACAGCCTTTACTATTTAAGATAGAAGAAAATTGTAAATACAAAATTTGACTTTTTTTTTCTATATTTTCTCTTAACGTTATCAGAAAAAACAAAATCGCATCAGAAAATGGAGAAACGTAGACAACTTCGTCTTTTTTAAATGGAACACCCTGTATATTTTGCGATAAAATGAAAGACCTATTCTTCCTGATTACAAATATATATATGTTGACCATATTTGCGTCAGCCATTTTTGACATATCTTAGCTTAAATTAAAACTAAATTACAAAGAAATTTTATAAAGATAGAAATCCTTATAGAACTTCTCTGCAAGTTCTTTATAATTTAACCTGAGATATGTCAAAAATTGCTCAAGCAAATGTTATCAATATATATATATATTTGGAATCAGAAAGAATAGATCTTTCATTTTATCGCATAATATACAGGGTGTTCCATTAAAAAAAGTCGAAGTTGCTTACGTTTCTCCATTTTCCGATGCGATTTTGTTTTTTCTGATAACGTTATCAGAAAATATAGAAAAAAACTGTCAAGTTTTGTATTTAAAATTTTTTTCTATCTTAAATAGTAAAGGCTGTAGGTATGGTGCTAAATATAATCAAATACCCTGTACAGAGGCTGTTCCTTATAATTAGTGCGGCTTCTACAGCTTGAACAAAAAAAAAAAAAATTAAAAAAAGTTAAATACAAAAGTTGTAGGGTTTTATCTCTATTATCTTTTGCAAATGTCAAAACGGGCAAATGACAGGTGCCAACTGTCATAATGACATTTTTGGAATTTTTTTAAATGGAACACCCTGTATATTTTTGACTAGAATGATAGTTTTTTTTTTCTGATCCCAAATATACCATATAGGTTGATATTTGGTTCAGCTGTTTTTGCACTATTTAATTTTAAAATTGCATTGAGCAAGTCTCATAATTGATGTAATAAACCGGGACAGACCTAATTTAGGGTAATATTAATGCATAGGCACATCCTGTATAAGAATCACCCTTTTTGTAGGAACCAGAATGCACAGCCTACTACATACATTACTTGAAAATCTAATGTTTCAAAATTTTCTTCTATTTCAGGTGTATTTTGGGTAAAATGTGAGGCCGGATCTTACATCAGAACAATGTGTGTACATTTGGGAATGATTTTAGGAGTTGGTAAGCATAATTTATCCATTTTTTGTTCCAAAACATTCAATAATTTTTAATTTTTAGGTGGTCAAATGTTGGAATTGCGCAGAGTCCAATCGGGAAGTGTCAACGAATTGGACGATCCTGCAACTCTTCACGATATCTTGGATGCTCAATGGATCTATGATAATCACAAAGACGAGTCGTACCTGAGAAGAGTTATTAAACCTTTGGAGGCACTGTTGATTAATCACAAGAGGATTATTTTAAAGGACAGTGCTGTACGTTTTTTCGTTGTTCCATTACTGTTTCATTTAATTATATTTGTTTTTTAGATTAATGCTGTTTGCTATGGTGCAAAAATCCTCATTCCTGGTATCTTAAGATACGAAGACAACATTGAAATGAATGAAGAAATCGTTATCGTAACAACAAAAGGAGAAGCTGTAGCACTCGCAATTGCCCTAATGACTACAGCTACTATAGCCACCTGCGATCATGGAGTAGTAGCTAAAATTAAAAGGGTTATCATGGAAAGAGACACTTACCCTAGAAAATGGGGTTTGGGTGCAAGAGCCAGTCAAAAAAAGATTCTCATTGCCAAAGGAGAATTGGATAAATATGGAAGGCCTAATGAGAATACACCGAAAGCTTGGTTAAATAGCTACGTGGACTTGGCAGTGTAAGTTTTTCTATTATTGTTTCAATTTTAAAGCTTTTATGCTTAAACCAAATGGGCTTAGACCTTTATTTTCTTGTATCTTTTAGTAAACCTGAAATTAAAAAAGAGGTCGAAGAAAGCCAGACAGCTGAAGACTCAAAGAAAGTGAGTTTAATTTATTTTCTTTGAGTTGCATTTTTAATAATTGAACTTTATATTTAGCGTAAGCATGATATTTCTACTGAGTCTACCGCAGAGGTAACGGAAGCTGAAGAAAAGACTCCTAAAAAGGAGAAGCATAAGAAAAAGAAGCACAAACAAGACTCCGAAGTTTCGGAAGATGCTGGTGCCAGCAAGATTACAGAGGAGAGTGTAACTGAAGGAGAGGTAAATATATTTGGCAAAAATATTTTGTTTGTAATAAAAAATATTTTCTTTTAGGTAACCAAGAAAGAGAAAAAGAAGAAGAAAAAGAAAAGTAAAGACCAAGATGCCGAAGCAGCTGCTTAAATAGACTTAGACTATGTTCAATCATGTTAATTTTGACATCTACATATTTTCATTTTATTCACTTAAAAGTTGTTTTTTGTATTGTGTACAACAGTACCTACATAGATATAAGTATATTTTTTCAAGGATTTAATTAGATCTTTTGATGGGTATTGAATGATTTTTTTTTTAATTCCAAGATAGTTTTTTTAAGCATTATGTGCAACATTTTTATTTAATACATAACTATTAAATTTATGTATTGTTTAAATAAAATAAATTGTTCTATAAATTTTTGATTTGTTTTTAAAGCTTTGTCCTTGACTCATGCATCCTCAAGTCCAACAATTCTTTGAGATAATTGAAAATGTCATCAACAAAACATTCATAGTTTTAGAACATCCCTAACCAAAACTTGTAGTAAGGTTGTCTCAAAATATAACATTTTTACAGTTTGATTCATTAAACTGTGAAAATTTGTTGTCATCACCCTGTATCGTATTGAAACGAAAATTAGTACATGTGGGTTTTAGGCCATTCTAAACAAGAATCTGCTATCAGATTTTTTCTAAAAAAATCCGTTATAAAACTTATTGAAATTTGAGCCTATAAATGTGGATACCCTGTACACCACCAGTACAGCCTATAAGCCTAATAAGTGCCAAATTCGAGTAGATATAAGACTAAAAAAATCAATTGAATCTGTTAAAAAATAAAAATTTTGGAAGGGTGGTCAGTCCAAGTGGGACACGCCCAAGTAACCTATTATCCGTTCACAATCCGATGTCCACAGGTACAGGTAAAATTTATCACCTTTCAATGCTGCTTAATAGAGAAAGGTGATAAATTTACCTGTACCTGTGGACATCAGATTGTAAATAGGATATAATTTTAAAATTAAGGAAATTCCCACCAGTAATTTGGAAAAAAAATCGCGAGATTGGGAGTCCTGTGGGTCGTATAGCTTGGCTAATCGGGTCAGGTTTCTTATGGCATTTGTACTTAAAATGTGTTTCCTGACTCTGACAACTATGTTGAATTTCATGCTTGTAACCCAATTTGGCGTTTTCCTCAAAAATTTCGTAAAAGGGAAGGGATTGAAAAAAGTCGCCCTCTAGCGGCTAAACAGTTAAAGATATCAAAATGCAGTTGGCAGAGGTCAGTGGGTTTGCACCAATCAAGATTTCATGAAATTTGAGCCTCATAATGGGGGGGTTCAATACGTCTCCGAACAGATCTGTATACAGGGTGTTTGGTACATCGATAGCAAGTTTTCAATGAGTGATAGTTGGGGGTTGGGGTTATTTGAGAGACGTTTGACCACATTTACCCTTATGCAAAGTTTCGTCTTTTTTGAGATATCAGCATTTTTAGATATTTTTGAATTGTTACTAAAACAAATTGTTTTTTTTTGGTAGTAAACACTTTGACCTTTCTCAATTTTTTTTTCTGATATTCCTAATATGCACTCTTTCGAAAAATACAGAAAGAAAAACCGATTGATAGATACAAAAAATATGTAGCCTAATAAGTTGTGTTAAAAAACTTGGATTCAAAATATCTAAAAATGGCGATATCTCGAATAACGGCAAAATTGTGCATGACGGTAAATAATATGGTCAAACTGGAAGCTGTTTCACCCCTACAAAACTGATTTTTTTTTTCACTTTGTCGTACCTGTTCCTGTAGTAGGTATACCTGAATACCTAAAGATTTCAGGTATTCTACTTTTCCGCACTCAGTGCGGAATAATAACGGAAAAGCACTAGTGCGGAAAAGTACATTTTTCTGCACGCTCATAGAAAAAACTAATTTCAAACATATTCTGTATCTACATATTTTTGAAATTGAAAATACTCATCCAGAGTAAAAAAACAAGAAAATAAAAAAGTGCTTATGGATTGCTGTTCTGCGCCAATCCTAAAATAATCAGAGCAGGGCATATTGGAAGTTGTATGAGGTCAAATAAATACAATAAAATTATTTTTATTCAGTTTATTAAGCAAATTCTCACAGGTAAAAATACAAACAATTACGTCGAAGGACAAATAATTATTCTTGGAAAAAAATGATCATTTTCTACATTGTTCATTTATCCTAATACATCTTCAAGTAACAAATAATCTAATACAAAAAATCACAGAGTGATTAAAATATCTAGAACAATAATCAAAAACAAATTAATTCTAAAATCAAAATTATCAATAAAAGAAAACAAACGAAAATGATTTAAAACCATGAAACTTAACTTAAATATTAATGAACAGGGTTATGGGGCAATGATCAGATCCATAAACATCCTTATTCACAACATTATCGCAGACTTTGTCACCGATCCGTTCGGAGACAATAAAATAGTCCAAACGCCTGAGAAAGATTATTATTTTAGAAATATGTATTAAGAAAGAAATTAGTCAACTTACCATCCTACATTCTTAGCTCTGGCCTTAGCCATGTACGACCAAAACGTGTACACATCTTTCTCTTCAGGATACAGTTCCCTGAATGTATCAACAAAGCCTCCATCTTTCAAAAAATCAGTCATTCCGTCACGTTCTTCCTAAAATTTATGTAAAATATATCATGAATATAATAGAAATTATGACAGGAAATCACCTGAGTAAATCCAGCATTTTTTTTGTTAGACTTTGGATTGCTCAAATCTATTTCGTTATGGGCAACATTCATATCACCGCAAACAATGACCGGTTTTTTTTCATCAAGGTTTTTGATAAAAGCCTTGAATAGCTCGTTCCATTCGAGACGTTTTGGCAAGGTCTTCAAGCCTCTGCCTAAAATTAAAAAAAGTAAGAAAATAAAATAATCTACTAAAATTTTACTAATATTTACCAGCATTTGGCACATATACGTTCACAAGATAAAAGCCATCATATTCGCAGGTAATGCAGCGTCCTTCATTGTCATGCTCATCATTTCCTATTCCATGAATAACGTCCAGCGGGACGATTTTGGAATAAACTCCCACACCTGCGTAGCCTACAACAACAAAAAAACACCCATAAAATAACAAGATTTTTTTATTTAAATTATACACATTTAGGTATCTCTCCCACTCTTCCATAGGCAAAGAAGACCTCGTGCATAATTACACTGAAGCTTTTTAAATTGTTGAAACTTACCCTCCTTTTGGCTGGGACACCAATACACATGATAATCGTCGATTTTGGTGAGTTCTTCAGGCAATTTTTTGTCACTGCACCTGGTTTCTTGCAGACAGAATATATCTGGTTTGCTGTAGTTCATTATAGAGGAACCGTCTTTGGTTAACCAGGACCTTATACCATCCACATTCCAGGAGGTGATTTTCAAATTGTGAACTTTACCTTGAAAATGTGAAAATATAAGTGGAAAACAGAGGTTGGGAATTTTTACTGTGTATTTGGTTCTATACTCTACACTTATTATAATATGTGAAAAAAAAACTGCATCATGATCTACGGTTGTAGATAAAATTTTATACAAGAATGTCTTACATACGCTTCAACGCATTAACAACTCTTAAGGGTAGGTTTCTCAATAGTGAGTCACTTCGGGAACTCCAGGGTGAAAGTCTCCAGTTGCAATGTTTACCCTGGAATTATGCTTAACCCTCCGCTTAACCAGGGGGTGACTTGCTATTGAGAAACCAGCCCTGAGTGTTATAACATGCCTTATAGCTTATGTGAAATATAAAATTTATTTTGTATTTATTAACAACCGATTCACTAACGAAACTATAGGAAGATTCAAGAACCTGGAATAAACAAAAATTAAGATGGAAAAAAAATAAAAACTGTTGAAGTAATTAGTCTTAATTTCAGCTTAATTACTCAAAAAATTGTGTTGAGATTGGGTTAAAATTACAAAAATTGTGAGGCAATGTGCTTTTTTTTTTTGAGGAAGAAACATTTTGAAACTACCCTGGTTTTCTTTCTATATTATGCCCGAAAAAAAATTTATATCAATGAGTATTTATTTATTTATTTATTTATTTACGGGCAAGACCCATTAAAAAAAAAAAACAACAAGAAACATTAAGTACCTTACAACTAAATAAACATAGGCCAGTAATACTTGGCGTAGTGACAGGATAAAAATACATATAAATTATTAACAGTAAAACATTAAATCAGTTATAGGTATAAGAAAATAGAGGACAAACATAAATAATGACTGATCAAGATGACTAGAAATTCTTAGCTATCGAACTTGGCATCACAAACAAACAAGGAGAATTACATTAGAGAGTTAAGCTCTCTTTTAAAGCTATTTATGGGTCCAAAAAAATCCAGGCTACCATGGGTGTTACCTAATCGAGAAGTTCTGGAGATGAATGTATTGAAACCATAGTTTGTACGGTGATTTCTTTCTGAGAAGGTTATGGCAGAGCGGGTGTCCCTTGCTGGGACGTGAAGCCCTATTCTGGACAGTAGGTATGCGGAATCACTAATGGAGTTCAGTACCTTGTAAAAAGTATATAAATCTCTTTGATTGCGTCTAGCTGCCAAGGGTTGTAGATTGAAGCGTCTGTATAGGTCGTCATAGTCATACACATAGTTCTCAGGCGAAGGAATACCTGCCTTGAAGGCTAAATAACGTACGAATTTGCGCTGCACTAGCTCTAGGGCTCTGATATGATTAGAATACATTGGTGACCAGACAGAGGAGCAGTACTCCATCAGGGGCCTCACCATTGAGCAATAAAGGTATCTGATAGAATCTATGCTTGTAAAATCTCTCGAACACCTCTTAATGAAGCCTACAAGTTTTAACGACCTTGTTGTGATGTCTGAAATATGGGTGATAAAATTGAGACTGCTGTCAAAAATGACACCAAGATCTCGTTGTTGTGAGACAGTTTCAAGCGGAATGTTGTTTATATGGTACGCGAATTGTGGAGGGCTACGACCCTTGGAGAAAACAATGGCTTTGCATTTGGAAGCATTGAGCTCCATGCCGCTCAAAGCGCACCACTCAGAGAGTCTGTCGAGGTCAGATTGTAGTCTGGCACAGTCTTCAATAGAAGAGACCCGGGTGAACACCTTTAAATCATCCGCAAAGCACAGGAACTCACTGTTAATAAAACAAGACTTGATATCGTTAATAAAAACGTTGAACAGCAGAGGTCCCAAGTGAGAACCCTGTGGAACGCCCGATGGGATGTCAATTTCGTGTGAGAAGAAGTTGTTAACTTTGATTATTTGAGTTCTCTCCCCAAGATAGTCGCTAATCCACTTCAACAAAGTACCGGAGATTCCAGCACTTTCAAGCTTAGCAAGCAGAACGGCATGGTTGACACGGTCAAAGGCCTTTGCAAAATCGGTATATATGGAGTGAACTGATTCGCCATCCTCAAGAATTCTTGAGGATGTATTAGTACCTTCTTTATTTTTTTTGTCAGAATCGAAGTTAATATTGTCCCATATGGTTGCAGTTTGATTCAATGGTGCTGCTTTGGTTTCAGTTTTCTTGACCGCAGCTTTAGCTCCTCGCTTCTTCTTAACTGGAACATCTTCTTCGGAATCCTCTTCTTCAAACTGAACATCGAAAATAATTTATAAGAGATTTTTTTTAGTATATGTACCAATATTTATTACCATCTGCTTTGGTGCTGCTCCACGTCTTTTCCTTGCAGGAAGTTCTTCAATTAAATCCTCAACTACTTCTTTGGTATCTTGTTTATCAGTCTGACATAAAAATAATTGAAACGTTTTAGGTTGAAAGACACTTCAGATATACTTTTGATTACCTGTTTTGTGGCTCCTCTCTTTTTCTTTGCAGGAGCTTCATCAGTCGCTTCAGAGGCTTTTAATTGTTTTTTAGTCTGTTTCTTATCAGAGACCTCCTCATCTGGGGTTTCAACCTAAAAAAATAAAAAGCTCATCTCATGCACATGAAATATGAATTTTTCAAAGTTTGGAGATAATTTCAATGGTGATTCTAATCACCTGCTTAGCTCCTCCTCTTTTTTTCTTTGCCGGAGCTTCATCAGTTGCTGCTGACTCCAATTGCTGTTCATCAGCCATTTCTTCATCAGGTTTTTCAATCTGAAAAAATAAAAAGCTCATGTCAGGTACATGAAATATCAATTTAGGAGTTGCAAGTAAAATTGGTGATTCTAATTACCTCTTTTGCTACTCCTCTTTTTTTTGCTGGTAGCTTGACTTTAACTTTCTCTGGTTCTGGCTTCTTGACCTTGAAAGATACACAATTTTATAATTGGAACAAATCAATTGTAAGCCATAGAAAAGCTACGGTTGGGCCTGCTACTTTACACCAGTTTTTTTGAAGACAAAAACAAATTACGCGATTACCTGCTTGGTTTCCTTTCCTTTTTTAGTCTTTGTCACTTGCACATCTGGTATTTCTTCATCTGACAAAGGTTTGTCTAATTTTTCAGCCTTTTTCCCTTTTCTAGTTTTAGCCACTACTTCTGTTTCATCTTTTTCTGGTAAAGGGTCTTCAAGCTTCGCAGCCTTTTTACCTTTTCTGGATTTTGGCATGTCTTCTTCCGATAGGGGATCATCCAATTTTTCAGTTTGCTTACCTTTCCTAGCTTTTGGCAGTTGAGGTTCTTCATCCAAGAAAGGATCATCAATGTTTCCAGCTTGTTTCCCGTTTCTATTTCTTTTTTCTATCAACTGTGTATTTGTTGAAGGATCATCTTTTTCTTCAGCCTAAATAAACAATATTACAGTAAGGGCCGGTTTGTTCAACATCTGATAAACTGTCAGGTATGCAATCTGGTGGATAAAAACGCAATCTGTAATCTCATTAGTTTGCCAGTTATCCGTTGACCAATAAAATTATAGAACGGTAAATTTATCTACCAGCAATTTTATCTGAAGATGAATAAACTGGGCCTAAGTAATTTAAATATAAGAGGTAGTGTCTAATCATAGAACCAAGTGGCCAGAATTTCTAATTACAAATTAGCCATATTTTCTTCCAAATTTAAAACTTATTATCTTGTAATAAATATATTAATCATTTTCTATTTACCAAGCTAGCCAAGCATTTTTAAAGTCATCAATATTATGAACAGTAGGTCAGTGAAACATATAAGTCAGCACTTTAGTTAATTACCTTTGTAAATTTCTCGGTAAATTTTGCATTTATTTGTGTATAAATAGTGTTATTGTTCCTTGAATAAATTAGTATTATATCATCAGTTGTTTGTACTCAATCACACCTAACAGTCAAGTCAACTGCTTACTACAGAGTGTTACCGTGTTACTACGCACCCTATCAAGTATTCGACAACAAAGAAGTAGGTGCTCAGAATGTACTCAAGTCATTCTCTGCCACCTTTTCTAGTTACAATAATTCTCACATCAAGGGAACGATTGTACAGTTTAAATGAAAGAATAACAAAAAATGCCAAACCTTCCTATTCACAGTTCAAAACACAATGGTTTTTTTTTTTAAAGTCGTGTGCTATCCAACTTGAAATCACAGGGTTCAAGTCTAGGGAGAGAGTCGATAAAATCAAAGATCTTGGAATTTATATCGTTGATGAATTGCGATTTGATTACCACATAAACTTTATCAGGAATAAGGCACTAAAAATGTTGGGTTTTGTTGCCAGAACGCTATCAAACTTTGATTATGTAAATTGCTTTAAGGTACTGTAAAAGTGGACTTTTACTGCCTAGGCATTAAAAGTGACAGTGTCACAACGTTCCAGGTAATAATTTCACTCAATTTGGTATTTGAAATTGATGGTGACAATGACAATTGTCAAAATAATTTAATTATTTGGATAATAATAATGAATGAAATAAATATAAAAAAGATGTCCATGTGTGAATTTGAACATTCGGAGAAAAAATTATATGTTTTACATGGCAGAAAAGTAGATTTAATGCCTCGGCTGGTTTCCTAGACTCGACTACGAAACACCAGCTGCGGCATTAAATCTTGTACTTTTCTGTCTAGTAAAACAAATAACTATATGACCACATTAGTAATTTTTTTTAATCAATAGTTTTTATCACATAAACAACGAAAAAAAATGTGTCGGACAAAAATATTGGGGCATTCGTCGCGTCGGACATGCTAAATATGTCAAATTTATGGGAAAAAATAATTTATTACCACACGGCTGATTTGAACAAAATCTGCCATAAAAATATTTTACAATAACGTGGTAACCTCGTCGGACAATTTTCACGAAGCATATGCGCAGTCGGATGCGCCAAAGATGTCAATTTCCTGTAACAATTTTATTTACAATCACAGATGCAATTTTTATTTTTTACTGTTTCTTTACATGTGTAACGCATATCGGATCAATTGTCGGACAAAAATAATGGGGCGTTTTGATACAATTTAAAAAAAAAGTAGGTAATTTTTCACTTCGTCACTTTTCAAAATTATCAGACGTAAAATTCCAAGATTAGAGCAACAGTTGAAAGAAAAGAACAAATCAATAATTTTTCCAACAATGGCTAATTCTAAAATAATTTAACTAACTTTGAACCCTTGAAAAAGGAAACAATAAAATTTCCGAAAGCTCGGCGTTTGTGAAAAACTAGTTTTATTTTTGCCAAGACTGAATCCCAAGAATCATCTCACTTATTAAACAAGCCAGTCAAAAATTTCTACATCTATAATTTATAGTATATATGCATACAGACATACCCATGCACACACCTATATGTTTTATACTGGGTGAGTTACTAAGAGTGCGGTGGTCCCTATCTCCTATACTAACCGAGATCGAAGAAAAAAGTAAATACAAAACTTGTAGATAAGCAAAGTCAAGTCAAGTCAAAATATGCTTTATTGTCTAAAAAACATGGTTCCATTGACAAAGCAGAAATATAAAAAGTACACAGTAGGCAAATAAAGAGCAAAAATAGCAAATAACAGATACACAGCAAAAATACTATGGTAAAAAAAAAAGCACAGCAAAAAAAAAAAAAAGAAACAACAACAACAAAAAAATATGAAAAAATTTAAAACAAAATATTAAATATAAAGATAAACATAACACATCAACGTTAAAATTTTAAAAATGTTGATAAAATATAAATAAAATGGACTTTTAAAATATCTATCTTCCAATTAAAAAATAAAATTACTTAAGGTACATATCTAAATTAAGTCAAAAATGGTCAACAAGTATATAGGTATATATGGAACATGCAATAAACAACAATCACAGTAGCCATGAGTCTAAAATATATAAAACAGAAATGCACACATATATAAATAAATAAATAAATAAAACAGACAAACCTAAAATAAAGGTCTATCAAAAATGCCACAAAATTAAATTTAAAATCATCTACAGTTCGTCATCAAAATACTCATCCAAACTATAGTATGCCTTTTCAGCCAATAGTTCCTTAACCTTGGTTCTAAATATCTTGCATGAATCTAAGTTTCTAATATTATGTGGAAGTTTATTGTACATTTTAATTCCACGATAAATAATGGAATTTTGCGTTAAAGTAGTCCTTGGAATAGGGAGTGGGATGTTATTATAATTTCTAGTTTGGTAGCATGAGTGCTACATTCCTAAATTATTTTCCAGTATACAGGGTGGCTCTATAAGTAGTGGTGACACAAGGCTATGTTTTTTTAAATGACTAGCCCTGTATATTATGACATTTCTGGATTCTGCTGAGAATTCTAGACATATTTCATGTACAACGTCATATACCTATCTTCAACTGTTTCGGAAGTATTGACAGTTTAAAATTGACTTTTTTGCGTCTTTGACAGACTGTAAAACCTAAATTAATTTTAGAGGAAAACCGATTTTACATTCCTATCTTAGATTTCCATAAGCTGTTGGTTGGTGTCAAATGATACACCAACTTTAAATTTGACTGAAGATTATAATTTAAGCGGAATTTTTAATCATGGATTAAATTCAAAGTTGATGTCAAATGATGCCGGTGAAACGAGCATGCGGAAAAGTATAGTTTTCCGCACACATTTTAGGTCATGAAAGTATCACTTTTCCGTACTAGTGCTTTTCCGTTATTTTTTGATAAATTTTTTTGATACAATTTTTCGCGTTCCCAGTTTTTCGGTGATTCGTCACCGTATCAATGTTAAGGCAAAAGCAACCAGCGTTTTTTTCTTGCATAAAATCGACAACTTCGTGACAGCTTGACAGACAAACGCCCCACAACCATAATGCGCTGAGCTCAAAATTTATCTGACTCCACCCAAATAGCAAATACAAAAAGTTTCGGCGGTGTGATCATAAATAATAAATTTAGATCTGGGCCCAAGGACTATAACTTTTTCATAACTTTTTGTCCTGGGGTTTTGCAGGTGGAAATGTTTGATACTACTAACATTTGTTTTTCTAATTGTTAATCACACACTATGGTTGATTACTTGATGCATTTGTATTTGAGGCTTGAGTCAAAACCTTAAGTTTGCAATACTGCAATAGCATAATAACTTATCTAGTCTTTAATGAAATTATACCTCATTATCTTGTTATTGGGTTTATCCTGTTAAACAATAAATAAATAAATAAATAAATAATAAATTCCATGGAATTCCTCCAGGAATTCCATTAGGGATTCAAGTAGGATTATGTGGGATTCTGGATGTACACATTTTTCAACATAGTTTATTCCTGGGTTGGAATAAATGGAATTAATATTAGTTACCTTGAAACTGTTTGTTGAAAAACGGCAATTTTGAGACGAATAATTAAAATGGTTGCCAGAGCCTTTCCTGTCGCGGTCCTGCTCTTTCCGAGGGAAATTGATAAAATGATGGTAGCGATTGTAGTGAATAAGTAGTGGCAAGTATTGTTTCAAGGTATGAAACTCAACGTGAAAAAATCGTAAGGTAATTACTGTATTCATAGAACATTTCTGATAAAACATCATAAGCATGAATCACCTTCACAGTTCACACAGGACACAGGTACAAAATCGTCTGGCTGGCAAAAAATGAGGTTGGGTTATTGATAGTTTAAGCTTATATTACATAGTAGTCTCGGTGCGACTCTTGAATTTGAAAACTGCATACCTTGACCCAAGCTAACATGAAAAAGGCAACAGAATTTGGAGATACAAAAATAATTCCATCAAACAGCCCAAAATGGATTTGTCACTGGAGGAAGGCAAAAAAAAAATTTCTTACCGGTTTGGGTGCGTTTGCTTTTGGGGCTCTTCTTTTAGGAGGCATTGTAACGCGAATGAATGAAATGATAACAGAAATTTGAATACTTTTTTTTTTAGCAAAATCGCAAAGCACGCGGGCACAAGCAAAAACGATCAACGAATCGAATTAGCCGACTACCCCGTTCTCCAGTCCCGCCAAAACTGTTTTTTGTATTTATGGCAGTTCCTGTTCCTACCGGGTTGCCAAATTATCGATATTGACAGTTGACTAGTGACAGGGGGAAATTGGGGAGCGCTCAAAAACATAGTGCAACTCGTTAATGTTTTCAATCGGAGCGGAGTATTTTTTTTTTACTCCTTTCTGACCTTTCTTGATGTCAAAAAAATCAACACGTGTTTTTTCTTTTTCTTCTTAGTCAAAAATTGACGGAGATACAACACTTTGAAATGTCTTTCTGACGTCATAACTTATAATACGTTGTGACGTTGCACATGCTCAGTATATCTATATACCTATATAAAACTCAATATCTGTATAGCTTTCGAAATAATGATATTTGGACGAAATAAAAAAACGCATCGATTTTTTTTCGATTTCCTACAGTTTGCAATAAACAATAATCAATTTAATTTTCCATGCTAGTACCCTATTGCAAATTTCAAGACACAATATAAAGAAACAACAAAAACAATGAGTACACTCTACACTCAGGCGGTCCCAGCGGCTGAGCTGCTTAGAAAAGCTGGGTTCGGCTATTCAGGACGGAGTTGGAGTGGAGTAAGAATAGATTCTTATCACGTGATCTAGGAGTGATTAGAGTGAAAAATTAATAGACGAACTACGAACGGTCGAAGCGAAGACGTCAAACAGATGATTTGTTTTGTTTCAAAACAACAGTCAACCGTGACTTCCAGCAGACGCAGAGATATGTGAGGGAAATAGAATGCGCTTAGACGACTGCGCATCCGATTTTATGATGGTAACGCCAATGAACTATAGTCAAAAACTGGAATGCGCACACATTAGTTGTATTCCTTTCACACCTAGGAGGAGCTCCGGAACAGCTCCGGGGCTTCACGCGCTTATTCCTTTCGAAAAGTGTTTGTTGCACCACGCATATGTTCCCTGCAAATCGGGGGCGACTAAGCACCGAAGCGAGTAGCTCGAGTGTTTCAAGCTCTTGAAAGGAATACAACTATTGCCATATCTGCCAAAAAAATTTAGCCATGAAAGACAGATGCCACAGAGGGGAATGTTGTTTTTTTATGTTGCTCGCTGACATATGACGTTTTGGAAAGTTTTGTCATATTTACCTTCACAGGTTTCATCAATTGGAATACGTGTTGGAAGCAATTTCCGCCATTTAACATAATGAGTGCGACAAAAACAGGTATCCCCTCCACAGCAGCGGCACTAGGCTTCACGTTCGTCAATATGTGTTCGCATTCCAGTTTTTGGTTATAGTTCATTGGGTAACGCATAGGGTGCCGCCATTTTTATCACTTTTCATTTATGCCATTTCCGATCAGGGATGTGCGTCTACACGTAGACTTTCATTGTCTACTTTACGTGTAGAGAATGTAGACAACGCGTCACATATTTTTAATCAGTGAATGCTAATATCAAAGTGATAGGTATAGGCTACTTAGGTAGTAGTAATTTTGGAACTTTTTTTTAAATTTTATAAAATAAGTTTATTGTTTACGTCACATGTAGACAATGTGTAGACAAATGCCCACGTAAACAATTCGAATTGTCTACACATAGACAATCATTTGTTTACGTTGACATTGTCTACAGGCACATCACTGTTTCCGATTAGTAGATCTAGTGTAGTTTACTTTATTTCTGTCTTTTAATTTCTTCTACAGGTTGATCAAAAAGGATGAAAATACACTCAGTCCGCATTAAATCTACCAATCGGAAACGCCATTAAGCTACATCCTCAATCAATCCTGGTAGCAAAGTGGCACTTCGGCACGCGTGCTGGAAAATTGATACCCATTAGTTGTATTCCTTTCACACCTAGGAGGAGCTCCGGAACAGCTCCGGGGCTTCACGCACTTATTGGTTTCGAAAAATGTTTGTTGCACCACGCATATGTTCCCTGCAAATCGGGGGCGACTAAGCACCGAAGCGAGTAGCTCAAGTGTTTCAAGCTCTTGAAAGGAATACAACTATTCTCAATGCTGTCAATTTATGTAATTTCCTTGCGTTCGATATTTTGCTCAAAGAGCAGAGCGGAGCCGTAATTACGTGACCAGCAAGCACACAGAGCAGCTAAACGCTGTATCAGAGGGCTCGAAATTTCAATAAACGAACGTGAATGAGCTTGCACCGAGTACACTTTTTAAATAAACGAACGGTAAATGTATGCTCGGAGAACTCAGATTAAAATACCGAACGCACGGTTAATGTACTGCGCATGACAGAAGTCGTCACGCATCGAAAAAGTTTGCAGCTTGCAAGCTTGCACTTCGGAGTCGGCGTGCATGCTAGCACGGAATTGAATTGAGAATGCCAACGTTAAACAACATTGTCCTAGCATGCGTGCCGAAGTGCCACTTCGCTACCTGGGGTGCGATTTTCGAAACCATTTGAGTACATTTCGTACACGAAATTTGACTGACAGCAATGTAAATTAAATGGGGAGCAGTCAAATTTCGTGTACGAAATGTACTCGAATGGTTTCGAAAATCGCACCCCAGATTGATTGAGGATGGGCCTTCAGTACCTCCTATACGAATTTCGTATTCTACATTCTACGACGCACAAATTTCAGGACATGCGCAGAATCGCGACGGTACATAGTACAGTTTCCTTGTGTCGCAACAAAGCTTTAGAAAATCGTACAATTTACTGGCACGATTCTGCGTAAAATCCGAAGTTCGCTTATCGTATACCAGAGTGGTTGCGAGACCGTTTATAAAGAAATGAATGGTAAATTTATTTCACAGATAGTTACCTGGGTCCTAATTCTTGAAACAGCGGCGCAGCGTTCCCAAGAAAACGAGTGTTGGGACTTTCTCAATGATATGCAACTGATAATACAAGTAACAAAGACGGAACACTCGTTCTCCTGCTGGGGAACTATCCTTGCGTTCGGTATTTTGCTCAAAGTGTAGAGCGAGCTGAGCGGAGTCGTAATCACGTGACCAGCGAGCGAAGGGAGCAGTTGAACGCTGTATAAAAGTACCGGAAATTTTAATAAACGAACGCGAATGAGGCTGCACCGAGTACACTTTTTAAATAAACGAACGGTAAAGTCAAGCTCGGAGAACTCAGACCAAAATAACGAACGCACGATGTAACAAATAGGGAACTGTCAGTCAGTAGTCAGGCAAGGTCACATGGGTCGGAATTTTCAAACAGGCTGGGTTCCGTTTCAAACCTTGGTTACGGTTACACGTTCCGTAATGTCTGGTTCCTGATAAACAGGTCTATACGGAACGCGGTTGGTTATGTCAAACATGTCACCAAGGCAACTGGCGCGGCTGCGATTCTGGCCGGGGATTCTAAAATCACGATTCGACATACGACTCGACCAAGACTCGACAACGAGACGATTTTTCCGACGATTCTAGGTTAGAAATCTCATTGGAATTGTACCTTTCGAGACGACAAGGCCGGTATCGTTATCGAGTCGTGTGTCGAATCGTGATTTTAGAATCTCGGCCCTGGATTGGAAAAGCGTTCCGTATGAAACCGAAATTTTCAACAACCACTTGTCAATCGTTGTCAACCGCTGTCAACCGACATTACTGTGTATCGACCGGTTAACCAGCGGGGGGATTGCGAAAACACGACTCGAAACGGACACTCGATTCGATAGTGGATACGCATCGACCAGTCGAGTGACTTTCGTCGAAATGCATTCGCGGCATGGCGGTTTCGGTTCGAATCGAGAGTTCGTAATCCGCCCCCAGGTTAGGCAACGGAACCCACCCCAATTCTCTGTTTCGACCAGTAGACTGGGCGAGCAGATCTTTAGCGCAAAAATAAATCAACTCTCATGCTGGGTTTGGTACGAGATTATAAATATCAAGTGCACTAGGTCCGAACTGTGCCGCTGGGTTCGAGAACCATTTCGAGCTAATAGAGTAACTTCCTAAGCCTAGGCGTTCCGAAATAGCGTCAGTAAAGTTCAGTTTATTCATCTCAGATAAACTTACTGGGTCCTTATTCTTGAAACAGGGGCTCAGCGTTCCCAAGAAAACGAGTGTTGGGACTTTCTCAATGATATGCAACTGATAATACAAGTAACAAAGACGGAACACTCGTTCTCCTGCTGGGGAACTATGTAACGAATAGAGAGAACGCTGCTCCCAGTGCCCCCCATGTGACCTTGCCTGACTACTGACTGACAGTTCCCTATTTGGGAAATTCCCAAAACTAAAAAAAACAATGAAAAAGTGAAAAATAGTGAATGTCAATACACTACTGAGTAATTTAAATATTTTTAGTCGAATTGTTTTATTTGTGCTTCTTGGAAAACAAATCGAAAACCTTTAAAAAAGGGGAAAAATGGTGGACGATTTGGGTGAGAATTTGTTTTGTTTTTTTGGCTATTCGGCTTAGCTGCTTAGCTCAAATCAAACTTTGAAGCTGGCAGCTGGCCTCATGCATGATTATAAAAACCGAGGATTCAAATATCAAATAAAAAAAAGCTTTATTGTCCAAAGAATCTAAAATTCTCTTTTACAAAGCAAACCTTACTACTAGAGATGAATATTTCTCTGTAGGTTTCAAGAATAAGTTGAAAAACATTTATATAAATGTAAATAATTCCAAGACAACAATAAATACATACCCGGTAGCAGAAGCAGACAAACGAAAAATTCAATGTAATGTGGTCAATGACACATGTAGGTATAAGATAATAAAGTAACAACCAAGTTAATAGTCATAGTAGAATGCAATACAGAAACCCAATCACTGATAGATATAAAATGAGAACCCTCAATTCAGAGTCGTTTAGAAATTTATATAGAATAATCAGTGGCGACGCCAGGGGCCTTATTCTGTAAAGAACAAACCGTTCGATTCGGTAGAATTTCTTCGATTGTGACGTAAATTTAGCTGGCCCCCCCCTGAAAACTTGCCCTCATGTCGACATCTCTCTGGTGGCCGATCCTTGGGCCAGGGAGTAGAGCTCCCCGAGAGAACAAATTTTTCGTCTTTATCATTCTTGTTCACTTTTCGATATAGTTGACAGGGACAAAACATTCGTTCTATCGGGGAGCTCTACTCCCTGGCCCGAGGATCCGGCCACTGGTTAATTTGATATTTGGTGGGCGCCAGGCAACCGCAACTATGCTTTCGATTTTCTGGGATTTTCCCAAACATATTTGTGTCGACAAGGTACAGGGTTTTCCTGTGTATTTTTGGCACCTCACCTGAAGGTTTCTCAATAGCAAGCAAGTCACCCCCGGGTCAGAGCAGTTAACCATAACTCCAGGGTAAACATTGCAATTGGACACGTTTACCCTGGACTAGCTATCAAGAAACCGACCCTGAACGGTTAATTGAATGGGTATCAAGAAGATTTACCTATATACAGAGTGTATGTTTTTCGAGAGCAATCATTGGAATATAGGAAACGGTAAGAGATACAAGTTCGGTTAAATTGGAACAAAGTTACGCAATTTCTTGCTTAACAAAACGCTACTTCGAAATTTGGAAAATTCCGAATACTTCTGGAGATACATGGAAATCAAAATTTTGTAAAATCATTTCGCAAAATGCGTTAGAGCTTACGAATGCACGGCCCTTTTTTTTCCAAAATATAAAAATATGTCAACTAATCAGAAGTAGGTGTACTGAAGTTATGTAGAAAAATAGTCCAGCTTATCTATGAGTATGGATAATATGTCTGGCAAGTGAAAAATCCAAAAAACTTCAGCCAGACTAACTTTCCACTATCTGAGATAATCCAAATTGCTATGTTCATATACTTTATGTTCTATTGTAATAATAATAATAATAATAATTGCTTTATTTCGAGGGGCAAACCACTCCCTGCAATACATGTACATTTTATTAAATTTTTTTCGAAATCACAAGGAAATATTGCATTCTCCGTTAGACAGTCGCCAAAATAGCCCAAAATCCCGCATTCACAGAAATCACGTTCGCAGTCGCAGAAATCATGTTCGCAGTCGCAAAAATCGTGTTCGCAGTCGCGGAAATCTTGTGAATGAGGTCATAGGGGCGTGTCTAAATTTCTCGTCGCAGCCTCCGAAATAGCTCGAAATCAATGTGGCAATCGCGCAATCGCAAGTATTTTTTTCGCAATCCCTTCCGCAGTCCTGCGATAATTATTTTGCAGTCTCTTGGAAATTATTGCGATTATTTCAGCAATCTTGGAAATCATTTCGATTTTCATGGCAATCTTCGAAATCCCTTAAATTCTCATGGCAGCCCTGGAAATCGCAATGATTGCCAAGAAATCATAGGATTTCCGCAATACGTGTACATTTTTAAGAGGAGTGGTTTGCCCTACTCCCCGCAACACATGTAAATTTTATTTAAATTTCTCCGAAATCACAAGGAAATCCTGCAGTCTTCGTTAGACAGTCGCCAAAATAGTCCGAAATCCCGCATTCTTCTTTGCATTCGCAGAAATCACGTTCGCAGTCGCGGAAATCGTGTTCGCAGTCGCGGAAATCGTGTTCGCAGTCGCGGAAATCTTGTGAATGAGGTCATAGGGGCGTATCTAAATTTCTCGTCGCAGCATCCGAAATCACTCGAAATCAATGTGACAATCGCGCAATCGCAAGTATTTTTTTCGCAATCCCTTCCGCAGTCTTGCAATAATCATTTTGCAGTCCCGCAATAATCATTTTGCAGTCCCGCAATCTTGGAAATCATTGGGATTTTCATGGCAATCTTCGAAATCTCTTAAATTCTGATGGCAGCCCTGGAAATCGCAATGATTGCCAAGAAATCATAGGATTTCCGCAATACATGTACATTTTTTAGAGGAGTGGTTTGCCCCTCGCTTTATTTAGACTTCATCTAATTTAGTACAAAAAATTTGATACTATAAATATTACAATACAAGAGATATAATAATTAGTTCACCTAGTAATACTACCGTCTTACAATGTGGAGATCATTGGACAATTCTGAATTAACAGATACAGCACAAATTTTTCTTTTTTTTTTCTTTTCATTTGCATCATTCTCCCTTCAAGTATTCTTTAAGTCTCCCCCTTGTAGTGGATGTGAAATATTTATGATTGGGAAAATAGGTGCACTTGTATTTTTCATTGATCTAGTGAACCCATCCAAAAATTTTTGCGAAACTCAAATATTCTTGTTTTGTATCAGCAAGAGAACAATAGTTATTTATGTATCAAGGGAATTATGCAGGTGTTAATACCCCAGGGCAACGTTTGTGTCCCGAGGGCCTCCGGCCCGAGGGACACCAATTGCCCGTGGGTATTAACTCCTGATAATTCCCGTGGTACATAGATAATTTTATATCCTACTGAATTTACTGTATTCTGTCTATTTTTATAAAGAAATAAGCCATAAATCAAAATTTCTATTTTTTGTCAAAGTGTTACCTATTCAAGGTAAAAGCGGGAGTTATGGAAATCCTTAACTCCCTTGGGAGTTATGATATCCTTAACTCCCTTCCTTAACTCCCTTGGGAGTTATGAAAATCCTTAACTCCCTTGGGAGTTAAGACCCTGTTTATGATTATCGTAACCAAGGTATTATATGGTTTTAATAGTTCAGTAGGATATAAATTATTTAATATACACTAACTGGGAAAATAAGTGCTAAAAAATTTCACTGCCTCCCCGGACTATCACTTTATTGGGGCAACTTTCTCCCCTCTACATAATGGTGTAACCAAATTTGAAATCCGACGTTTCTTCTTTTGCCGATCATCATCAACTTTATTTTTTTAAATAGAGGTTTGCATTTGTATGAATTGTATTCGGAGTTTCTTGATCTCCCAAAAGCAGTAACACATTTGGCCATTGATTCCGATTTTTTATCTCTTACTGTTTCCTATATTCCAATAGTTGCCCTCGAAAAATGGACACCCTGTATACAAAATCCAAATAAAAACCTTTTTGATACATTCAATTAAGCTGTTCAGGGGGAGTGCAAAAATATATGGGTAAACTTTGCAATTCCCATTTTTTATTTCAAAGAAGAAAAGCAATAAAGTAAGAACAAGTGCCCCCCCCTAATTTTTTCTGGCCCAGCCTGGCCCCCCCTAACGTAAAACCCTGGTGTCGCCACTGAGAATAATATGCTTTAGAAGTCAGGAGAATTTTGACTTCTTTCTCAAATTTTTTTCTCATTTGCATTTGCAAGGGAAGGTGATTGAAGATGTTTCTACTTACACATGGTAGGTAAGTTATTAAGCGCGCGGTAATCCATATCTCCTATAACTACTAACGGAGATCGAAGAAAAAACTAAATATAAAACTTGTAGATAAACATGAGTACTACATTCCTAAATTATTTTCTAGTATACAGGGTAATAATAATAATAATAATAATATATTTAAGCAATATTATGGAGTGAAATTTACAGTTTTAAATATATCACAATAATTCCTTATATAGCTAATCATTTCTTTTTTAATTGTGCACCTAGCCAAATTATTAGCTGTATGTGCCCATAGAATCATACGGTAATTCTCAAAGAAAAACACACTGGATGTAAAAATGTAAAATGAAAATATAGTACCTATGAAAAATAGTTTTGATACCATACTTAATCTAACTTAAACTATACTAAAAACTAAAACAGTTCAACAACCAAACATACCAACTTGTAGTATTAACATACATATTTCTATTTATTTTTTTTTTATATATATTTTATATATATTTTTTTTTAAATTTTTTTTTAACACCAACAATCACCTGAACCATCCAAATCAAGGAGCATTCTCATAAATGAAGCTTCTGCAACATTTGCTAAATCGCCTAATGTTCGATAGCTGCTTTATTTCACCTGGGATCACATTATAAAACTTTGGCGCCAGATAACCAATATACCTATGACTTATATTTTTATTTACATTTGGTAAAACTAAATGCCCATTCATTCTATTTCTGGTTTCATAGGAATGATTTATAATTTTTTTTAGATCTGAAGATTTATGAACATAAATACATGAAAACAAGATATACAAGGAGCGAACATGAAATATTTCATAAGAATACAATAATTCAATTGAAAACCTCTTTTTTTTCCTATATTATTATATAACCTTCAATATATAATAGGGTACTTGCATGGAAAATTAAATTGATTATTGTTTATTACAAATTGCACAAAAAATCGTTACTTTTTTTTCATTTCGCCCAAATATGATTATTCCAGAAGTTATTCAAATATTAAGTTTTGTATATATAGATATACTGAGCATGTGCAACGTCACTAATTTATTAGATAAGTGACTTCATAGGCAGATTTCATAGTATTGTATCTCCGTCAATTTTTGACTAAGAAGAAAAAGAAAAAACACTTGTTGACTTATTTTTCATGGACTATCGAAATCAGCAATAAAAAAATGTGATGCAAGGAGCCTATTCTGCACTACATTAAGCTGCTTCAGAGAGCTTCTGTATAAACCACCCCACACGATTATGCCATACCTTATTAAAGACTCGACCAAGGGTTTGTAGACATTAATTAAAAGGTTTTTGCTGAGAATGTCTCTCAATAAATAAAATTTATGTATTAATTTTCGAATGTTAGAGGTCAGTTTCAAAACGTGTTGGTCCCACTTCAAATGTTTGTCAATAGTTATTCCTAAATATTTAGTAGCCCAATAAGTAGTGGTGACAAAAATATAAGTTTTTTCAAATGACTCCCCCTGTATATTATGACATTTCTGGATTTTGCGGAAAATTCTAAACATATTTCATGTACAATGTCATATACCTATCTTCAACTGTTTCAGAAATATGACAGTTGAAAATTTACTTTTTTGCATCTTTGACAGACTGTGAAACCTGAATGGTTAATTTTACAGTAAAACCGATCATACATTCTTGTCTTAGTTTTTCATAAACTATCATTTGACACCAACATTAAATTTAATCAATCCATGATTAAAAATTACACTTAAATTAATAATCTCTGGTTAAATTCAAAGTTGGTGTCAAATGATAGCTTATGAAAATCTAGGATAGGAATGTAATATCGGCTCTGCTGTAAAATCAACCGTTTAGGTTTTTCAGTCTGTCAAACATGCAAAAAAGTCAATTTTAAACTGTCATTATTTTCGAAACAATTGAAAATAGATATATGACATTGTACAGGGTGCTGCAATTTGAAGTGCTTCAATAGGAAAAACACACTTCCAGACCAGATAGAGGAAAATTGACTTAAAAGTCATGGGATCGATTTTTGAGAAACGTCAATTGTCAAAACCGTATCACGATATCTTCAATGGTACTATTGATACAGGGTGATTTTCGATTTTTGCCTATTATAAAAAATGGCTATATGTTTTTTATTTATCAATTTTTTTTGTTTCTGTAAAAACATTATTAAGACACTTTTTTGAGCACAATCCAGTGGCGGACTCAGTTTTTTTCTATATCGTTCCAATTTCGAGATACCGACCAAATTCCGATATTTTCAAATGAAACACCCTAAATATTAAAAGCTCATTGGATAGCTCTGTTTTTGCTGATTTCAATGATATAAAGTTCGATAGGTTTATCTCTAACAGTTTTTGAGAAAAAAAATTATATCTGTTTTTGTCGTAAGGACCAATGTGTTAGAAAAGGATTTTATATGTGTAAGGAAAAAGAGGAAGGTCTCTTTCTAACACATTGTTTCTTATGACTGAAACATATAATTTTTTTTCTCACTGTTAGAGATAAACCTATCGAAATTTATATCATTGAAATCAGTAAAAACAAAGCTATCCAATGAGCTATTAATATGTAGAGTGTTTCATTTAAAAATATCGGAGTATGGTCGATATTTCGAAATCGGAACAATATAGAAAAAAAATGAGTCCGCCACTGGATTGTGCTCAAAAAAGTGTCTCCATAATGTTTTTACAGAAATAAAAAAAAATTGACAAATAAAAAACCTACCATATATATATATATATATATATATATATATATATATAAATAGCCATTTTTCATGATAGGGGAAAATCGAAAATCGCCCTGTATTAATGGTACCATTGAAGATATCGCGATGCGGTTTTTGACATTCGACGTTTCTCGAAAATCAATCCCATGACATCTAAGTCAATTTTCGTCTATCTGGTCTGGAAGTGTGTTTTTCCTGTTAAAACACTCCAAATTGCAGCACCCTGTACATGATTTACATGAAGTATGACTAGAATTTTCCGCAGAATCCGGAAATGTCATAGTATACAGGGAGAGTCATAAAAAAACATGACTTTGTGTCACCACTACTTATTGGGCCACCCTGTATACTAGTAATTTAGGAATATAGTAATCATGTTTATCTACAAGTTTTGTATTTAGTTTTTTCTTGGATCTCCGTTAGTATAGGAGATATGGCCCACCGCGCGCTTAGTAACTCACCCTGTATATGTATTTCTATAATCAAAATTTGAATTGATTTTGGTATAGGCAATAGGAGTATGTATGTTTGCCGGGTGTTATATTATGTAATCGATTGTGTAGTTTGTACATCTTTGTACATGGTACAGTCGCGGCCATTGGAATTGGCACAAACTTTAAAAACGCACCTCGTATTGCATCAAAATCTGACAAAAACTGTAATCAACAAAAGTGGTCAGTGGCGTGTGTAATGTTATGTCCACTAAGTTCAATTGACGTGTCTCGTAATACCTGTGTGCGCGCGCAACTCGTGGGTTGCAGGTGAGCGTCCAATGAAAATCGAGTTTTTTACGGGTTTGCGTCATATTCGTATTCAGGGATGAGTTCAGAATTAATCGTTCCAACTTTCTTTGTAATGTGTAATTTGACAAAGAGCAAACTAATACTTTACATATTACTTGAACCCACCGCAGTTTCGTTTAAGGCTATGTTAGATTATACCTACTTGACATATTCCTTGGCAATTTCATTGAACGATGTTGCCGGATGAAACATTTATCAAAATAAAAGTCCCATCGATGTTAACATACACTTTAAAGCTCTTATTTTGTCTGATTTAAGGCGTGGTAACCACTTGACAATATATAATTTCTTTAATGTTATAATGTTCGATTTTTATTGTCTACATTTGTTCTGCAACAATACAATCTGGCTACACTGCAGCCACGGGTTGCGCGCGCATGTCATTTTTTATTATTTTCTAACTTGTATTTATTACAATTTATCTCTCTTTTTCTATTTCTGCGAGACACGTCAATTATGGACCCCATCAACTAAAAAATAAAAAATCCTTTTGTATCTAGCCTAGTAAAAACTAACTCCTTACAAAAAATGTTAATATTTGGTAGCACCTCCATTTTTATCCACTACTGCTTGCAATCTTCGTGGCATTGAATAAATTAAATTCCTAAAATTGTAGTTGTCTGATAATAATGTTAAAGCATCTTGTTTCGAAGCAAGTCTAAGTGCTGTATTGTAATTTTTTTTTATAAGGAAGGCCCAAACATTTTCGCTCTTAACATGATCTTACATGCTGGAACGTAAAATTATATCCAAAATGTTCATTAGTGGATAGAGCATTATTACATCTCCTAATTATGTATTTCTCGCTAGTCAGACGTGCATCAATAAAATAAATCTGCCCTGGACCTTCAGCACTTATACAGGCCCATGCATAAACAGAAAATCTTCCGCTAGACTGATTAAACTGGATGTAGGCCTCATACCTCATACTTGGTTCGTCGTGGCCTATAAACTTTTAATATTGGGCTACTATTGCATGACTGAAAAACTTGTTCGTCGTTAGAAAACTATATTGCTCCAGAAATGTTCAGGTTCTTGAGAAAATAACTGGGCAAACTGTAATCACCTGTAATCGGCACTGTCTATTTCTTTGCACTGAAAATGGTTTACGAGCCGCTGAATGACATTTAAATCCAATTTCCTTAAAAGCCTTCGCGCCCTTCGCGCAGTTCTAGCTGGAGCTGGGAAACTACTCAATTCTTTGGCTCTAATTTCCTAAATAAATGGATATGAAACGACCTCATCAAGAAGAGATTGATCCTCTTGTCGAATTATTTTTCTTGGTCGTCTTCGTTGTAGGTTCGTGATAGAAGCAGTTTCAACCCATTTTTTCTTCAAATTCATAGTTATACTACTTCCACAACCAAGGGTTAAGACGACTGCATATATAATTTTCCCTTGTGAACTCATTAGAATTGCTTTGGCTTTTTCATCGTTGGTTAAAATACGGTACATTTTTTTTTCAATCTCTTTTAAAAACTTAATAAAACAGACTTTGATAAAAACTGTTCTAGTTCGCCACTGACTTATCACTTTGACACGGTTTTGGCATTACCGGCTTGTTAAAAAAGTCAGATTTTGATACAATACGAGGTGCGTTTTTAAAGTGTGTGCCAATTCCAATGGCTGCGACTGTACATTGATTACATGTCTTGTTTCATGTTTATATTTTTTATAGATTAGACAAGCAGTTTTCAATACAAACAAGCAAAACAGTGTCAATATAGTCCCCAGTACATCGACCCTGAAATTTTGTAACTCATGTACACGCCAAACTTCCTGAGCGGCTTCATAACACGAAGTCGGACAATATTTTTCATATCTCCACCCTGGGCGATGGGACATTGCCGTGCAAGCTCTTCGTGAAGTTGTCGTTCTGACGTTCCTAAGGAAGTTGATACATGTAAAATCTGTTTTTATATTACATTAACGATATCACATTTGTCGGACAAAAACCATGTGGCTTTGGGGAAGGTCCGACGCGCTCAACATGTTGCTGTGGCGTCCCTGAGGAAGTTGATACATGTACGTGTGGTTATGATGCCAATCGACTGTTTTCCTTGTTACATTATTGATATCACATAGGTCGGACAAAAATCACGTGGCTTTGGGGGGGTCCGACGCCCCCAACATGTCGCTGTGGCGTCCCTAAGGAAGTTGATACATGTATGTCCGACAAAAATAATTATGAATAACAATGTAATTTCAAAACATGTTTAGTAAATGTCGGACAAATAAAATGAGTATTAAAGTCAGTCGGACCACAAAAGTTCTTTCACTCAATTTCTGTCGAAATTCAGGATCTTCACTCCTGAGATTGCACAAAAAACACGACTGAATATCCATTCTTTCTCACACGCGTGGTTTTGAATGACCGTTCACTAAATAATTTCCGTAAATACTCGGAGAACTATCAAAAAAACAGATTAGGGAATATGACACAGGGCCCCACAGGTATTTGACAAAGTAGGTAAATAATAAACTGGCTAATATGCTCGTTGCGTTAAGGCAAACTAATTTTTAATTTCTTCATTGATTGTCTCAAATTTCTTGTGCGACAAATGTGATATCGTTATTGTAATACAAAAAACAGCCGATTAGCATTAAAACTACACGTACATGTATCAACTTCCTTAGGGACGCCACAGCGACATGTTGGGGGTGTCGGACCTTCCCCAAAGCCACATGGTTTTTATCCGACAAATGTGATATCGTTAATGTAATGTAAAAAACAGTCGATTGGCATTGAAACTACACGTACATGTATCAACTTCCTTAGGGACGTCAGAACGACAACTTCACGAAGAGCTAGCGCAGCAATGTCCCATCGCCTAGGGTGGAGACATGAAAAATATTGTCCAACTTGGTGCTATGAAGCCGCTCAGGAAGTTGGGCGTGTACATGAGTTACAAAATTTTAAGGTCGATGTACTGGGGACTAATATCAATAAACAATGGTTTACAATTTACATGAATCTCTATACCTACTTTGCTTCAAACATCATGTAACTAATGACTCTTTTTTGTAATATGAAGAGTATTCAAATAAATATTGGACACAGCAAGCCCAGGAGCAAATACTATATCTAAAACAAGACTCAATAATGGAAAAAAATAGTATTTTTAACACTCGGCAAATCTTGTTCCAAGTCTTCTTGACAATACTCTCATCACATACATACATACATGACAGAATTTTTTCTGGCTAAATAAAATATATGAGGTTCAAACTTCAATTTGTGGTCAATAAGCATACCCAGAAACTTATTCACATTTTCCCCTCACAGTGATTGGTGGTCTATCACAAATTCACCAATATTACATTTAAATGATGCATTATACATTAGCTTTGCTTCCAGTAAGCCTTTGAGCTCCATAATATTTTGATTGATCCTAGCTTCAAGCATATGTATGTTTTTCTAGTCGCTGTTTCACTAACTTTTCAATAATTTTTGAAAGGGTCAGTATTAGGGATATTGGCTTATCATTGTGTATAGCAGTGGGGTAGCAAGACACTCTCGGGTCCATAAGCAAAAAATCTCACGGGGTCCCCTTCAAAAGGAGAACCCTAAACAAAATTCTGGAATCTTATATCATCTGTCATATTTTGATCAGTATAATAACCTTAATCAGTAAAGGCTTTATAGCAACAGTCTAAAGGACTCCCTAAGGGTGGATTTTCATGCATCCGTTTGTCCGACGAAAGATGTCCGTTTAACATTCTATTCTGACATAATCGTATAAAAATATGTCAAAATAGAAGATTTAACGGACATATTTCGTCGGGCAAACGGATGCATGAAAATCCACCCTAAGGGACGATTTTCATGCATCCGTTTTTCCGTCGAAATATGTCCGTTTGACATTCTATTCTGACATATTTATATACGATTATGTCAGAATACAATGTTAAACGGACATATTTCGACGGAAAAACGTATGCATGAAAATCCTCCCTTACTCGAAGCTACGCAATGTCAAAAGCTTGTACGTTCCTTCCAAAAGTACGTTAAGCAATCGAGTCGCTCACAGTGCATCCCCCTTTCCCTCGATGCACCAAATTTGCGGGTGGTTCAAGAAGCCCTTTTAGGTAATCTTAATATTAAAGAATAATGATAATAGCTGAATTGTGTGTTTTGGAGTGACTCCAAGGAGCTCTAGAGTGACACGTTCGGTGTAACTCAATGTATAAAAGGAATACAGTAATTTAAGTGATATATTAGCCGCTTTCCAGCTGTGTGGTTCAAGCACGGTGCAGCACAGTGTTCTGTGTTTGGAACGCAAAAATTAGCAGCTTTCGAAGCGCAGTACGGCTGGAACACGAACACGCGCTTGAAGCATTTGCGCGCGCAAAAGCTCGATTGCGTGCTCAAAAGCGTTAGCTGGAAAGCGGCTATTGTGACATTTAGTGTTTCAAATAGTTCATCATGGTTGATACAGGATTTACAAAAGCGCAGTCGGACAATCTTCCCTCTATAGACCCGTTTATGGTGGTTCAATATCAGATGTGGCGTGACCTGAGGTGATTGTGGTCCAAAGGTCTATATACCTAGCAGTCCCAAGGTGGAAAAAAACTTCGGGAACTATATAATAATTAGGTGCTTTTTAGGTGCTAATTAGGGCCTCTAATTAAAAATTAGGTGCTCCTTTAGTTTTTGAGAAAATCAAAAAAAAACTAAGGAATTGCTAGGTTTATAAAAGGTAGCAGTCCCAATGACCTATTAACACAGATAGACAGAACACCCCATTGATAAAATAGCTTTGTTTTGGTTGACTACATGTTTATGGGCCAGGGGGGGTGAGCTGTAAAAGCGGCTAGGAGTAGGGATTCAAATGATTCCGCTAACTCCGCCCCCATTTTACTATCGCATACTTGACAACTCTGAAAATGAAACCAGAATTAGTGCTACAAAAGTGTATCTTTATCCTTATATTTTACATAATTTTAGAAAAAGATGCGTATACACTCACTGCACACTGATTGACAAATGGAAATTGTCATAAAATACCTGCTCGTCGCATTTTGACATGACAATTGAATAGAAGCCGCTGATTGGTGGAAAGGTGGAATTCGAGGTGGGATTTATTTTTTTGCAGCGTTGCTAATTTTCATTGAAAAATAATCGCTTTCCATGTGTTAGAGAAAGATACAAAATAATACAAGGATTAATAAGTAGTGGGGAGAGATGCTGTTCCTGGCATGTAGTCAACCGATATTATTGTTTATTGTTCCGTCTATCTGTGTTAATAGGTCATTGAGCAGTCCCCTATAGTAAAAAATATTTTTTCAAATTTTTTCTTTGTATCAGAATTAGGTGCTTTTTAGGTGCTCCTTAATAGTCCAAGAAAAAATAGAATTGATTAATTATTAACTGAGTTACAGATTTTTTTTTAATTATTATGGGACTGCTGGGTTTACGTTTACATGTTGGTGAGTCAGAATGAAAAAAAACTATATAATAATTAGGTGCTTTTTAGGTGCTAATTAGGGCCTCTGATTAAAAATTAGATGCTCCTCTAGTTTTTGAGAAAATCAAAAAAAACTAAGGGATTGCTAGGTTTATGAAAGCTAGTAGTCCCCTATAGTGAAATAGTATATTGTGTATTTAGGTGGAAAAGTGACACATTCTCGACCCACGGTGTAACTTGACGGGCGAGGCGTAGCCGAGTCCGGCAAACACCGAAGGCCGAGAATGAGCTTTTCCATATTTTGTCCACTACCCTATTATTAACTGAGTTACAGATTTTTTTTTTAATTATTAGGTGACTGCTGGCTTTACGTTTACTTGTTGGTGTGTCAGAATGGCAAAAAAACTTCGGGATCTATATAATAATTAGGTGCTTTTTAGGTGCTAATTAGGGCCTTTAATTAAAAAAATATTTATTTTTTTTACCATAGGGGACTGCTAGCATTCATAAACCTAGTAGTCCCTTAGTCCACTAGTAAACGTAAAGCCAGCAGTCATAATGAAAAAAAAAACTGTAACTCAGTTAATAATCAATCGCTTCAATTTTTTCTTCGACTATTTAGGAGCACCTAAAAAGCACCTAATTCTGATACAAACGAAAAATTTGAAAAAATATTGTTTACTTTACAGGACTGCTAGTTTCCATTAACCTAGCCTTTGTTTTTTTTGCTTTTCTCAAAAACTAGAGGAGCACTTAATTTTCAATTAGAGGCCCTAATTAGCACCTAAACCTAGCAATCCCTTAGTTTTTTTTGATTTTCTCAAAAACTAGAGGAGCACCTAATTTTTAATTAGAGGCTCTAATTAGCATCTAAAAAGCACCTAATTAATAGGTATATAGATCCTGAAGTTTTTTTGCCATTCTGACACACCAACAAGTAAACGTAAAGCCAGCAGTCACCTAATAATTAAAAAAAAATCTGTAACTCAGTTAATAATAATTCTGATACAAAGAAAACATTTGAAAAAATATTTTTTACTATAGGGGACTGCTAGCTTTTATAAACCTAGCAGTCCCTTTTTTTTAAATTTTCTCAAAAACTATTGGAGCACCTAATTTTTAATTAGAGGCCCTAATTAGCACCTAAAAAGCACCTAATTATTATATAGTTTCCGAAGTTTTTTCCACCTTGGGACTACTGGGTTTATAGACCTGTGGACCATTCGTTCCACGACTCAAGAGTGAACCACGAAAGTGTGGACCGTGGATTTACGATCAGTGTAAACTACCCTTAACCTTAGTTTACGAACAGCTGACGTCACTGGAAGCGGCCATGTTAAACGTAACTTTTCCGCGCGAAACTTTCCAATTTAAAACTAATAATTGCCGTATGACTGTAATATCCAAAAATTTAATACAGAACTGCTCATATTCAACATTTTGGAAAAATGTGCACCATAAAAACAAAATAAGCCATATTTATTTCTCATGAGAATTCCCTATTGCATTATTGTTTCTATGGATCTATCTGAGAAGGCTTTTTGAATGCAGTAAATGAGAGCGTTTGAGTTTTTTACAACTTTGTTGACATGGGACTCTCATTTTAAATCGGAGGTTATATTAATGCCAAAATAATTTTGTTGGTCGACATAAGTTAAAGATGTGTTGTTTAGTTGGTAGCTGTGGACCACGGATGGTTCTATTCGTTCCTATGCTAAGTACTGTACATTTCTCTACGTAGAAGCCTATAGCTGCCTATGGACAATTTACAGTTGTGCACTTCCTGTACTCAATGTCTTACTATCGACATTCGCGTGCAATTCACCATTAACTGATTCTTGACACACTGATTTTCCATTGATTGATGACCCACTCCGTTTTATAGCGCATGGTTGCTCCTAGAATCATCTACATAATTCACTTCTGTTCTTTTAGGCAGTGTTGTAAGACTGCACATTCTTCCCAATTAGAGAGATTTGTAACATTATCATTATCTTAAATCAGATTTTCCTTTTTTCTAATTAGTGTGATAACAGCATTGTTTTGCAATCGGCCCCGTCATATTAAAAAAGGCTTTGTTTTACAATATTCCTCTGTTGAAACTCAACCTCTCTTGGTTGCTTCAAGATGCCACCAGTGAACGAATTCATCCACTAGTCTAGACTATGGTATTAATTGTTATTTCTGGCATTCTAAATATGTCACAAGCGGAACCAACAAAGATGCGTCGCCCAAACTTTTTAAAAAGGAAACTAAAACTCTTTATATACAGGCAACAACTGGCTCTGTTTTCCGGCTTTTGGTAGTTAACGTAGTTCATTGGCGAGAGCTTATTTGTATAAAAATATTAAAATTAAGTGACATAATTTTGTTTGAATTGGACATGGATAGGTCAATGTACGGCAAGGTGACACCAGGAAATTTAAACCCATACGAGTGCACCATTAAGCATGGATCATTTGCACCTGGGTGTACCTAAGTAAATTCAATTTTTAGTATTTTTTAAATCGGATTTAATTTTGTTTTTTTTTTAAATAAATTTAATAAATGGATTTTTTTTACGTTCTAATTTATGTTGCCCCATTCCATTTTCATGCTTAATTAAAGGTGCTCACATCCTGTAGGAGCAGAGCTTGATTTAAAACTACTGAAAATTTCACGCAATATTAAATGCATTAACAGTAAACGACAATGTAGTTTGTTAGTTACGTTGTTGTATAGTAGGTGTGACTCAATTTGCTCCAATATCATGCAGTTTGAATAGTGTTATTGTTATTATTGTATTTTTATTGTGTGCTGCAGAAACTTGTGATAGGGAAAAAAGGGCATAATATTTCTCTTTCCAATTACTAAATGTTAGTCTTCAAATTTAATCGATGGAATTTGTTGTTGGTTTTAGGTAGGGTTGTGATTTCGACTGGTCAAAATGTTTTGTGGTCAATTGACCAGTCAATTGACCGGTCAATTGACTAAGGACCGGTCAAATTCTTGAGTATTGTCTAACGAAATGAAGGCATTATTAACTGCATATAAACGTGTATTTATTGGAAAAGAGCTAAAAAACAAATGAAGAAATTATTCTGGCACACAAAAGAGAAAAAAATGAAAATGCATAATGTTAATTTAATTAACAATAGCTAAATGACCCAAAAATGAAAATAAATAAATCCTTCTAAAGAAGAGAATAAACAAATATTCAAAACATAATGGTATTCTTGATCCAGAAATAAACCTAGAAATAAACAGTGCACAACCAATGACTGGCCAATGACGTCAATGTAGATAACGGCACATTATCCTCGTCACTGAACCCATCGTCTTCATGTTCTGCAGAATCGGCAGAATCGCCAATTTCATCTTCACTACTGAAATTGAGTGCCATCTCCTCCGGATTTCCACGTTTTTTATCTCCACCTCCACTCAACAGCTTCAAGTTGTACTTTATATAAACAAGCTTTTCAGAGCGGGTAGTTTTCAATCGGTTGCGGAGCTTACTATGGACAATGCCCCATGCGGACCAATTTCTCTCGCAAGAGGCTGCAGAAGGTGGCATACTCAACAACCTCACAGCGACATCTTTTAGTGAGCAATTCGGAAGCCAATTCTTCCACCAAGTAGCAGGCGTAACATGGGATGAATTTTTACATATAGAAGTAACACCCTTTGATGCGACCCAAATAATTGGTTTATCAAATACATTTTGACGTGTTCGGTAGTTGGTAATTTCCCCTATAACTTTGACATGGTCATCTTCTGAGGAAAGCTCAACTAAGAGAGCAATAGCGCGTTCAAGTTCCTCATGCGTCAAGTTTTCCCCTCTGTATCGTGGATCCAGCAGATAGGCCGCATTATGAGTGTCTGTACAGATCATTTCAATCCGTTTTTCAAAATTGTTCATAAGAGATGTTTCTTCGGCAATCAAAAACGGACTTTCCGACATTTGAGCAAAAAATGCATCTTTCAACTTATACACCTTGTGTCTCACGTCCGACAAAGTAGCATTTGTATTTTCCATGAACGTAATCAGGTTTACCACAGGGGAGAGCAGTTTTAAGAATTTCTCATTCCGATCCCAGAAGACATCATCGGATAAAATTGAACTCTTGATTTTGGCAGGTGCAATGATCTCCACATCAATGTTTATGATTGACTCTCTTAGCGATTGTTTGTTGACCTGAATGCTGTCCATACAAGCCACTGTACTTCCCCATCTTGTTTCTACAGGCATTTTCAACGATTTGCTGTTACCACATTGCTTCTCTTGCAGAACGGCATTTGGCACATGTTTTAGTTTAAAGAACTTCACTATTTGTTTACAACTGGCGACATGATCCTGAAGCGTCTTCAAGGACTCCATGTCCTTCATTAGCAAATTAAGCGTATGAGAGGTACATCCCATACATTGAAGACGTGGGTACCTCATCTTTAGTTCAGTCCAAGCTGCTCTCATGTTAGCCGCGTTATCTGTAACAACGGCGGTGATCTTGCTTTCACCTATCTCTTCAATAATTCTGCTGAGCTCTGAAGCAATATATGTCCCAGTGTGCTTTTGTGCTTTTGGCAACGAGAAGTCATAAAATAGGTCTCCTTTACTTGTGTGAACCATGTAGTTAATAATACCTTCATTTCGGATGTTCGACCAACCGTCACTCATGATCGAAACCATCGTTTCGCCGTCAATTTGTGATTTTACTTGGGCTTTTATTTTTTCATAGAACATATCTAGATGAGTAGTTGACATCTGTTTTCTACTAGGAACTTTGAAAGTCGGCCTGCATAAGTCGAAGAACTTTTTCCAATGTTCGCTTTCGAACATGGAGAGGGCACAATTTGACGAATATACTGCATTACAGAAATATTCGGTCAATTCCGACTGTTGGTCTGGGTTTATATGATCAAAAAAATTATTCAGTTTTTGATTCTTCAATTTTCTTTGTCCTGATGAGCCAGCAATAGCTTCACCAAATGGATTGGATCGCTTTTTCTTGATATGCTCTCCAACAACTATTATTGGTTCTTCTTCATCATGATCTCTGTCGCTATCGCTGTCGCTACCTTCTTCATCATGACGGGCCACCTAAAAGATACACATTTATTTAGTATAATATCAATTTTTGTTAGGTAGAATGTTCAATTAACGAAGGACTCACATTTTTGTATTTTTGTTTGTCGCTTTCGGGGATTCTCTTGCACTGTTTCAGAATGTGCCTCTGCATTCTATCAACATGTGTGACATATGTAGCCTTACAGTAATTACATATTCCTTTCACCTTGTTTTCCTCTCTAATTTCAGTGAAACAATCCCATATTTTGTGTCGCGGTTTCGTCACCTTCTGTCTGGAGCTCATATTGAAGATTAGCACTCTAGGAGCGGTTACTTTCAAGAACTCTGAAAGTTCAAATAGCAATTATAGCTTCTTACATGTATAAGTAAGCGAATATAATAATTTTTATTATAGTTCAATAGCCTGTTGGTCAGTAATGACAGTAATACAAGTTTAAAATTATTACTTACCTACCTGGAAATTAGCTCAAAAGAATGCACCTCAAAAGTGCCACAGTTGTACGAGTTTTCAAAAATCCAAGTTAAAAACAAAAGCACGCACAATCAAATCACTTTAAAACACCAACTAATACGTCTGAACAAGTCGACGCATGTCTCTTGTGAACGTTGTAGTACGCTAGCGCCGCGGCTTAGGCAAGATGCGAACTAATAGAATTTGACCGATTTTGACCTGGTCAAAATCTCTTTGGTCAAAATCGGTCAAAATCTTGGTCAATTGACCGCGGTCAATTGACCAGGCACAACCCTAGTTTTAGGCAATCAAAATTGTCTTGATTTTTGTTGGCAATCATTTTATTTATTCAAAGCTTAAAAATTCCTACGATTGAAAATTTATATTTTTATTGGTGGATTCTAAGCAGATGTTCAATAAATGCGTCTTGTTTTCCAATTTATCAAAATTAACGAAGCTATAGACAGTTAATTTAAGACGGGGTTAAAGGTGATTTTTGTTAACGAGTTAAGTAATGTTATTTTTAACGCCTATGTTACTAGATGATCACAAAACACACAGTTCAGCTGATCATAAATAGGAATAGTAGAATTCGTTAGAAATCGGCAAAATCCGGAAGTGAAGATGAATGCTAAATTACGCACATCTTCTAGGACCGTTATTTTTGACCCTTTGCCTTCAATTGCTTTTGAGAGAAAGCGGTCATTTCGGCCTATGAGGAACCTGAAGAAATGGGAACAATATCTTAGTGAGTATTTAGTAGCTTTTTTGTAGCACTGAATACGTAACTTTTAGTACCTACCTATTTTGCACCTTAAGTTGACAACATTGCGGGGTTTTATTAAACCGACTTGACGTTCATAATGCATAAAAATAATCTCAAAGTATCACCAACAACAAAATATTTTCTCGGTTCGTGATGTTAATTAAAATAAACTACCACATATAGACTAAATAATAATGGTTTATAAAATAAGTAATCATTTTTAACTGATTAGTCATACATTTTGTGCAGAGATGAACTAGATATGAAAATATGCTATAAAACAACACATCCTTTCTAGGACTCCTAATCCTAATTCCACAATCACAAGTAATTAATCACTCATTTAAAAGTGATTACCTAGAATCAATACAAAACCATAAACCAATAATAATTGTGAATATACATTCAAAATGCACTGAGTACGGTCCCGTGCAATAAATTTAAATTCTTGCAAAACGATAACAAATTTCCTGGCTTAAATAATATTTCAGCAAACTTTCTTAAACTCTCGCACGAATTTTTTAATCGTTCCGCATAGTATCTGTCACCTCAGTTTGCAGAATAAATATTCATTTCAGTTGTAACTTTCTTAGTAATCCAATCTTTGTGTGCAGTGATAATAAATATTATTATTTATGCAAGTGGTCGGTGATGACATAAAAAAAATTGAAATAATGAGCTCATTATCCATCTATGAGGAATTTATTGAATTTGGTATATAATTTTTTAAATTTTCGCACAATTTAGCCAAAATTTGTCAGATCCTTGTTTCCTTATCATGTTGCTTTTTTTTCAGATGCCCTATTGGCAGATTTACAAAACACAGTCACAGGAGGTCAGAATCACGGTGGATATGGTTCCTTGAACGCGCCTAGAGGCAGACAAGCTCCAGTTACCGAAATTTCAGTTGCAAAGGCACAAAATGCCAACGTGGTAAGTGGAAATTATTCAAGTTATTTCAGGTTTTGGGTCTTTATTATTTAAAATTGAATGTTCTAACTGAGTTGCGAGGTAATTTGGTATTTTTAGTAATATTCTCTTATCATTGAATCACCATTGTTAATTGTTATTGATCAGGTACAGCTAATAGATAGAAAATTCTCATTTTAGACTAGTTAAAAAAAAGTTTATAAATTAATGTAGGTAACATACTGAAGTCAGCTGAGTTTCAGAGTTCCAGAGTGGCAGCTACGCTTCAACTGCTCTTGTAGGCTTATTGTGGAAAAATTAATAATTCGAAGTGATTTTAACAATAAAATTTCAGTTTTGGTTCTAGAACCATTAAGTTTTGATCACCATTAGTAGCAAATTATATGAATAAATACTTGCCTGATCAAATATTTTGAACGGTTCTAGAACTGGTTCTATTTGAAACTACCATGAGCATGAAAACCATCATCGTCCACAATCCAAAAATACTCTATTTGGAATAAACTTAGAAACTACACGATCTTATATAGGAAACCACTCAACATGAAAAACTCTAGAATTTTAGTAATTTCTTGTTCATAGCACATACAATGGAAAAAAATTCCTGAATGTTCCCGGTCGTGTACAGGGTGTTCCAAATTCGAGCCACATCATTGGGATCTCGGAAACGGTGAGAGAGAGGTTGGTTAAATTGGGGCAAAGTTGCGTAATTTGATGCTTAACAAAATGCCGCTCTGATATCTAGGATATTCCGAATACTTCCGGAAAAAATCGAAATTTTGCAAATACACTTAATTTTAAATATAGTCCCATTGCAAAGTGAATATTCCCTTGCCTTCTCTAATTTTCAAATAGAACACCGAAAAAATCACAATATTAGTGGACTTGTTATTTGATTTCACAACCAGAAATAAAGTCACTATTCTGGCCATGGAAACGAATACTATGAAGCTTCAAGATAGAATCCCCGCCCGACTCTAAAATAAAAGAAAAACCAACGTAACAGAAGGGGTATGCAGATCGAAATTTAATATAATTTCTTTATCAACTGGCCTTAAGTACCCACTTTTAGTACAGGATTATGCAATATTATTACCCAATAGAATTAGTAAACCAAAAATACATAATTAATTTTATTCTTACTTAATAGTATCTATAAATGCAATTAAAAATAAAATACAAATAACACTTCACAAAATGCACCTTATAATCTATAAACAATCCAGAAGGAAGAAATATAAAAAAGTTCATCATTACGTACTGTTTGTTTCTCGAGGAATTGTACTTACGTCATCATTTGCCTTACTTTTTTAACAAATAAAAAATGACAAACAAATTAATGACGCCAAAAACGTTCGTCGGATCTTATGGTTGGATACGTTTTAAATGACCTAAAAAACTACTAAAGCTGCGAAATTTTCAGAATATGATTTAGCCAGTCTTGCCACACGTGGCAGGAATGAATTAAATCCAATATTAGTTCGCCTGAAGGGCTGAACAAATATGTTAGATGATCTAGTATTTTTAGATAGAACTGAGAGTAATATAGACGAATTTAAAATAGGAGAGTCAACAATACAATTTAGAAGTTTTGAAAACAGCTTGATATCTGACTGGACGGTGCAGCAAATCTTTCTTGAAGCAGTTTGAAATCGTAGTTCCAACAATCCTGGGAGGGAATGTTAGATTTCCAAGCCAAATAACTCAGGAACTTTCTTTGAACCTGCTCAATCCTGTGAACATGACATACGTAATGGAGGTTCCAAACTCTGGAAAATATAATAATATGATTAATAAATGATTGTAACTCCAAGGTCACGAATGATTGAAACCTGAGACAGAAGTGAGCCTTTTATGTTATAACTAGCTGACCCGGCGAACTTCATACCGCCTCTGAATTATTAAATACCTATTAAATATTGTGTTAACGTATCTATTAGCTGAATTAAATTCAGTTTTTTTCGATGGTGACTTTGACTTTGGTTGAAGAAAATTAATGTTTACTCTCTGGATCAGAAGTCACCTAAAATTAAAATTTTATATCATTATTTTTTTAGGCAGCTTGTGAGCATTATTCTTGTAAAGTGTACCACCAAATAAATAAACTCAGGCATAGGAATTTTCAAAGAATGTAAAGAAAACAAAAAAATCTCCAGCGCAGCCCTGTTTCACTCTATCTGCCCTGCATGCACTGCACTAATCCATCTGTTCTACTGTATCTGCACTACTCTATCTGATCTACTTTTTCTGCACCACTCTATCTGATCGGAATAGTGGAATAGTTCTGTTCGGAATAGCTCCAGTTCCTGAGCAGCATTGTTCTACTGTATCTGCAATGAAATTATCGCGCAACGGCGAGCTTCGTTCTAGGTATCAGAGATGGCGCCGTACACAAAATGGTTTGCAATAAATATGTGGCGGTAAACTTGGTATCGGTTATAAGAGATGGCGCCGTATGCGGGCTTAGTGATTTTTTTTCATAAATAAGTAAAATAAGTAATTTTGTTTTTTGTTTTTTTTTTTTTTTTTTGATTTTTTCGATTTATTATGTTAGTAGGGACAAAGACAAATTTAATAAAGCAAAAATTCTAAAAATCAGTCCAGCCGTTCTCGAGTTATAAGTGCTAGGCTAGAACCAACACAACTGTGTTTTATATAAACCAGTCAAAACGAAATAAGGATCACTTTTGAAAACCCATTTATTTTTAATGAATTTTGAATAACCCTGGTAAAGTGTTTATTTCCATTTACAATATAATTTTTTTGTGCACACTTTATTTGTTTATCTATACTTATTGTAAATGGAAATAGTCACTTTACCAGGGTTATTCAAAATTCAATGAAAACCTTCTCTTAAAAGTGGTCCTTATTTCGTTTTGAGTAGTATATATAGATTAAACACAATTTTGTTGCGGTTTTATTTAAAACAAACACTTTGCAATGTTTAAATCCATCACGTTAAGGTCACACCATTCAACAAGTCTGTCCAAATCTGATTGGAGCTTAAGGCAGTTCTCTAAGGCATAGACGGCAGAATCACATTTCAGACCATCCTCAAAATACAGAAATTTAAGAAAATTTTTTGGACACGAAATTATATAATTTGACAACTTGATATCTATCTGAGAGGTAGCTCGCTACCTACTCCAACAAGGTTCCCTGAAGACCAGTTGCCTTAAGTTTATCAAGCAGGATCCCATGATTCAGCCTGTCAAACGCCTTGGAAAAGTAAGCGAAGCCAGCATGAACTTCCCCATCGACACGACGAAGTCAACAAAGGTAATTAAATTCAACTCCGTTAATCTCTCATTAAAAAATCCAAATTGCTCATCCATGATTGTTGACCTCAAAGAAGATCCTAAAAAGTCGGCAACCATATTTTGGAAGAGTTTGGGAATACAACTGAGGTTACATATAGGCATGTAGTAACACAGATATCTGCTTTATTTCCAGTTTTAAATATAGGTTTAACATAAAATCTGTTTTTTTTTTAAAGATAAAAGTCAAAATGACATTATGTTGGCAATCTATATGTATATATAAAAATGAATGCCACTTTTCGTTGTAATTTTATAACTCAAGAACGGGCTCACCTAGCCAAACCAAATGTTTAGGCTTTGTTCGGACTATTTATTAGATGGTTTATGTGAAGTTTGCACAAAATCGGTCGAGCGGTTCTTCATTTATCACATTTTTTGTAATAAATGAATTATTCAATAAATGGAGGATCATTTTGTTAATGGGGATTTTGCTGTCAAATTGAAGCTTTTTTCAGCGTTGACAGTACCAGCATGTTGTTATGTCATTAGAATGTGGTCATTTCATTACTTATTTTATTTATTCATGAAAAAAATTTACTAAGCCCGCATACGGCGCCATCTCTTATAACCGATACCAAGTTTATTTTGTATTTTGTATTTTGTATACCGCGCCATCTCTGATACCTGGAACGAAGCTCGGCATTGCAGATACAGTAGAACAATGCTGCTCAGGAACTGGAGCTATTTTGAACAGAACTATTCCACTATTCCGATCAGATAGAGTAGTGCAGATAGAGTAGAACAGATGGAGTAGTGCAGTGCATGCAGTGCAGATAGAGTGAAACAGGGCTGCGCTAGAGATTTTTTTTGTTCTTTACATTCTTTGAACATTCCTGTGCCTGAGTTTATTTATTTGGTGGTACACTTTACAAGAATAATGCCCACAAGCTGCCTAACAAAGGATGATGTAAAATTTTAATTTTAGGTGACTTCTGATCGAAAGAGTAAACATTAATTTTCTTCAACCAAAGCCAAATTCACCATCGAAAAAAACTGAATTTAATTCAGCTAATAGATACGTTAACACAACATTTAATAGGTATATTTAATAATTCAGAGGCGGTACGAAGTTCGCCAGGTCAGCTAGTACAATGTAAAATTATCAATTTTTCAAATTTTTCATGTAGAAAAGGCTTGTGTTGCCAACAAAGTTACTAAATTTTTGACTTGGGGAATTATCTTTAAAAAAAAAACAGACTTTAGATCACTTTCCAGAAGTCAGTAAATACACCTGGGAAAAGCGATTTATTGGAAATAATAAAAAGCGGATGGGAGAGTACAAAACGGCAAGCCTTTAAAATCAATGCGCCTCTGTTCATGTAAATCTTAGTAATTTCCTCATAAATAATCGATATGGATATTGAAAAGTCTGAATCACAAATATGATTAAATGATGGAATTGGAATATCCCGACGTGTAATGTGTAACATTTTTCATGGTATATACCAATTTTAAATATTCGGCAAAAAGATCACGCAGATCAGGTTCAAGTTTACAATGACCATTTTTAAAAAAGATCTAGGATGGTAGCTCGTTTCGACTTTTTTTACTTTGAACAAAATTCCAGAATTCTTTAATATTTCGGTTTTAAGCTAGATTTGGATTTTTCTACATATCCTAGGTAGCAAAGTCGAGTTAAGTTTTTACATTCAGATCTAAGCCTGTTAAATAATCTATCCTTGATCATGAATTTCTATATAATTTGTGAGAAATCTGCTTCAACTCCACTGGAAACCAAGACGGAAATTTACGTTTAGATACCTTTTTTTTGTGACACCAGGGCATGAATAAAGAAAAAAAAATATCATAGAAGATATTACCATATCATTGACTGAGTGAGATGATAAAATCACATCGCAATTCAATTGACCCAGGCAGTCAGTCATTCTAGGGTTGAATCAGCCGATTTAAAATCATTATAAAAATGTTCACTAGAGGACTAGAATCAGTATCGGGTCTTCCAAAAAAATCCAATCAAAGATTGCTATGGTTCTTTAAAAGTTTGTCTTAGCAATATTTTTTTTTCCAATTTTGTCAATGAACGTTATTGTCAAAATATCATGTCAAAAAGCCTGACCGATAACCAATGCAAAAACAATCTTTGATTGTTTTTTTTTTTTGAAGACCCATTATAATCTACACCGCACTGAATTTGGAAATTTAATGGTGAGTGGTCGTCAGCTGGAACCAACGCTTCATCACTTAGGGTTACCAAGGTAGTCCCTTCAGTGGTCAAGATCAGATGTAATGTTTTACCAGTGTAAACACAGCAATGTGACAACCTCATTGAATTGGATGCCTTCTCCATCAGCAACAGCTGGAATTGAGTAATATTCATGTCTATCAACTTAGCGAGACAACTTCGAAAAATTGATTTTCCATTATGCCAAGAATTTGCCGCTTTTTTGCCGCTAATTAAATGAGGAATTAAAAAATTTGCCGCTCTTTTGGTTTTTTCTTAATTACGTGTTTTGCTAACTTGACGTCAAGATAGCGAGACAACATCACTAAATATGTCAGCACTAAAAAACTAGGTACGTGAAAATTTGCCGTTTTTTTGCCGCTAATTAGTTGTGAAAATCAAAAATTTGCCGTTTTTTTTTTTTCATAAAAAATAAAGTTTGAAAAAAAAATCATTTGTTTCGCTAACTTGACGTCAAGTTAGCGAGACATTATCATCAAAAATGTCGGTAGTGAAAAATTGAGTGAATGGAAATTTGCCGTTTTTTTGCCGCTAATTAGTTGTAAAAACCAAAAATTTACCGCTTTTTTTTTACAAAAAATCAAGTTTGAAAAAAAAATCATGTGTTTCGCTAACTTGACGTCAAGATAGCGAGACAATATCACTAAAAATGTCGGTAGTGATGAGTTGAGTGAATGGAAATTTGCCGATTTTTTGCCGCTAATTAGATGTGGAAACTAAAAATTTGCCGCTACCTTTCTTTTCATAAGAAAATCGTGTTCGATAATAAAATAGTGTTTTGCTAATTTAACCTTAACGTAAAGTTACCGAGATCACTAAAAATGTCGGTAGTGATAAATTGAGTGAGTGGAAATTTGCCGCTAATTAGCTCTTTTTCTACAAGAAAATATCGCGTTTGAAAAAAATATCATGTATTTCGCTAACTTGACATCAAGTTAGCAAAACAGTATCAATAAAAATGTCGGTAGAAAATTTCATTCATCTGTCAAAACTGGTATTCGAACCATAAACTGGGCTCTGTGTCATTTGCGCGACAGTCGTTTGCGCGAGGGAGAAAAGCGCGATACTAAAAGCGCGAGGGACAAAAGCGCGACGGAACAAAAACGCGATTGCATAAAAGCGCGAGAAACAAAGGCGCGAGCGAGAAAAGCGCGAGAAACAAAAGCGCGAGGGACAAAAGCGCGACGGAACAAAAACGCGAGGGACAAAAGCGCGACGAAACAAAAACGCGACTGGAATACAGCACGATTGGACAACAACGCGAGGTGTCTAACTATCCACGAGGACTGTAAGCAAATTGTATCAATAATAATCAGAAAAATGCAGCCTTACTCAAACTAACCCATACTAACCCGTACGCCTAGTGCGATCTAGTCTTCGCTGAATAGAATTTTATTTGAAAAAAAAGGCGCGGTCAAGGGATCCTACGCTATAAATAAATTGACTGTATTGACTGTTTTTTTGGATAAAATGCTAACTTACGAGTACTAGATCGCACTAGGCGGACAGGTTATTTTGGGTTAGTTTGAGCAAGTCTGTATTTGCTTTATTATTATTGGTTCAAATTGATGTCGCAATACAGATTTACTCAAAATAACCCGTCCACCTATTACGATCTAGTCGTCGTAAGCATTTTATTTAAAAAAACAAAGTTAATTCACTGATTGCTCAGGGTCTCTTGAGAGCGCAGTGCTTTTTAAATAAAATGCTAACTCGCGAGGACGAGATTGCCCTAGACGGACGGGTTAGTTTGAGTAAGTCTACATAATTTTGATTAATATTGGAAGAATTTGATGTTTCCCTCTTTTGCTTAGAGGTTGTCGTTGTAAATGTCGCTCTTTTAATTTGTCACTGTTCTAAATCTCGTTCTTTACATATGTCGCTCTTTTGATATGTTGCTGTTTTTTTTAGATGTCGCTATTTTGAATATCGCTGTTCCAAATGTCGCTATTTTGATATATCGCTTTAACAATATGTCGCCTTTCTGATGTTGCTAATTTAAATATCGTTCTTTTGAACCGGAGCCACCGAAAATATCTTGTATTTTGGAAAACGATCTTCAGTTCTCGTAGTAAGGCACTTCGCGTTCTTGGCCAATCGCGCTTTATCCAGTTGCGTTTTTGTTCTGTCGCGCTTTTGTCCCCTCGCGCTTTGTCGCTCGCGCTTTTGCTTCTAGCGCTTTTATCCAGTCGCGTTTTTGCGCAGTCGTGCGCTTTTGTCCCTCGCGCTTTTGTTCCTCGCGTTTCTATCCAGTCGCGTTTTTGTCCATCGCGCATTTGTCCTGTCGCGTTTTTGTTCCGTCGTGATTTTGTCCATCGCGCTTTTTGTATCGCGCTTTTCTCCCTCGCGCAAATGACAGATCCCATGCATAAACTGGTATTTTTTAATTGTTGATTTCAACCAATCAGATTACGATTACGTGATAATTTGTACTGGTGCAGGATTATCGGATTGGATAATTGCTTACTAACGGGTGGCATTTAACATTTTTTCTGATTGGTGACATTTTATACTTACGAGGATATACTAAAAATTTAAATTTTTGATTCATGAAATTCTCTCATAAAATACAACTCGAGCAATGGAAATATATCTATAATTTTTGAGAAATTTGCTCTCGTGCATTTTTAACTGCAAAGGGCACTCGTCCCTCGTGCTTTTTTTCAACTAAAAATGCATTCGGGAAAATTTGCCAAAAATTATCGATAATTTCCAGTTTATCCCAATTTAATTTTATTTCTAATTTTATTTTATTTTCTGTATAAATGAGCACACGATATTTCGCTTTCTGATTTTTGGAATCTATAAGGCCTCCAATAGAGTTTTCCTAAGCTAAAGAAAAAAAAAACTGAAAAACTATTTTCAAAAAATTTAGAAATAAATATTTGTTCCAACAAATGTTGAGCTTCACTAATTAAAATATACTTACAGGGTGCATAAAAATCAAGGGTGGGAGATCATTTATAACGGAACACCCTTTTACTCACCTAATTTTATACTGCCCTTCGTTTTTTGTGATGATGTAACTTAACGGCAAGCTTGCGAAACACAAGTTTTTTTCAAACACGATTTTTTCATGGAGAAAAAGAGCGGCAAATTTTTGGGTTTTCATATTTAATTAGCGGCAAAAAGCGGCAAATTTCCACAGCTTTTCTCTATCACTCCATTTTTCTCTACCGACATTTTTAATGATACTGTTTTGCTCACTTGATGTCAACTTAGCGAAACACATCATATTTTTTTCAAACGCGATATTTTCCACTCACTCAATTCATCACTACCGACATTTTTAGTGATCTCGCTAACTTTACGTTAAATTAGCAAGACATTATTTTATTTTCGAACATGATTTTCTTATGAAAAGAAAGGTAGCGGCAAATTTTTAGTTTTCACATCTAATTAGCGGCAGAAAAACGGCAAATTTCCATTCACTCAACTTATCACTACCGACATTTTTAGTGATATTGTCTCGCTAACTTGACGTCAAGTTAGCGAAACACATGATTTTTTTTTTGAAACTTGATTATTTATGGAAAAAAAAGAACCGGCACATTTTTGGTTTACACAACTAATTAGCGGCAAAAAAACGGCAAATTTTCATCTACCTAATTTTTTACTGCTGACATATTTAGTGATGTTGTCACGCTATCTTGACGTCAAGTTAGCAAAACACGTAATTAAGACAAAGCCAAAAGAGCGGCAAATTTTTTAATTCCACATTTAATTAGCGGCAAAAAAGCGGCAAATTCTTGGCATAACGAAAAATCGATTTTCCGAAGTTGTCTCGCTAAGTTGATAGACATGTAATATTCTTCGGTTGACCACATACAATATGGCATATTAAAGTCCACGCAAATCCATATGGGCACTTCATACGTTTGCATAATCAAATCCACGTACAGAAACTCAGATATTTGAAACAATTACAGAGTAGCTATTACCAACAACATTGGTTTGTAGAAATTTTAATTTAGTATTTAAGCCTCATACGTTTTGATAAAAAGCATCAAGACACTTATGAGACATACACTTTGGTTTATCTTTGCATTGAGAAGGCCCAATTTTGCGTTTTTTCCCATCCGATTTTGATACCTCATAGCTACATTCTCTGCAATTAAAGAGAACTTTCACTAACTGTTCCGAACTCGTTACGAGTTCGGAACAGTTAGTGAAAGTTCTCTTTAGTTAAAAGTTGAATTAAAATGTCGTCAATCTGTCCAGATGTACAACTTTCATCTTACTCCTGGTGTTGCGCTGAACTTGATAAACCAAATCATTGTCCTTTCTTTCTTGTTGGATTATACAGCCATACTAGATCACCTTCTTGAAATCCGGCTGAATTGGCTTTCAAGTCGTATCTGGTGTTCATTCGGTCACTGGCCATCTGAATATGCTCCCGAGAAGTCGTGCCATTACTTCGTCGGCATAATCTCGAATTTCTTTTTGTTCTTCTTTAGGTATTCTAAACATCAGATCGCAAGGTAACCTGAGTTCCCGTCCAAAAACGATTCTAGCTGGATTTTCACCTGTTGACTCGTTAACAGCTGTAAGCCATTAAAAATAGAGGCGAGTGTTTGTCATAATCTCGCTGGTTCTTTGCGACCACTTTTGTCAGGTATAATAATAATAATAATAATATATATTTATTTTTCACTTGGCTAATTTAAAATACAATTTACATTTCAACAATAATAATAAACGTTTAACTGCGTAAATAAGAACATAGTTGTCTGACAAAAATGCTTAAACTAGGAGAGTCTTTTACATGGGTTGGTAGACTATTGAAATATCGTAGTCCATCATAAAATAGCGTCTTTTGTAATTTTGTTGTTCTAGCTCTACTAATATTGTAATGATCTTTTGTGCGAGTGTTGTAGTTATGAAACTGAGATCGTTTTTCCAAGTACAAACTTAAATAATCTGGCAACAAGTTGTTTTCAATTTTATATATTAACTAGCTAATGACCCGCTGCGTTGCCAGCGTGAAAATACATTTTGAGATAATACACTTTGTTTCAAATTTTGTTGTTGATTTTCTATTTAAATTTTTTTTTATCCGATACCAGAGTCGCTTGCCCGCGAGTTCAGTGACGCATTTTAGGCACTCCAGAGCTGCTCTAGAGCGCCCCAGGCTGTTTATAGGCATTCCAGTGTATCAGAGTTTCGCGCAACCGAACTTTTTTTTCGGGATAAAAAAATAGCCTATATCACTCTCCTCTATAGCCGAATTCGATTATTTCGATTGACCGGATTAGATCGATCTGGTTCAATTTAAGTGAACCACACTGTGTTCGTTGAGGCTGGATCAGTGCACCCCCATCAACAAAAAAATGATCTAGATCAGAAGAAGTTCACTTAAATTGAACCCAAATCGATCTAATCTGGGCCAATCGAATTCAGCTTAAATAGAGATACAAGTTCAAGATCGGTCCCGCCGTCATGAAATATGGCAACGTTGTTTCATGCTGTCAAAAAAAAGTTGGGTTATGTTGTTATTTAATGTGAATGAGTTTGTTCACAATTAAATTATTAATTAATTCAAAATTAATTTCTTTTACCGAGACGCGTAACCTATCCACAAACCTTCCTTGGGATGGCCATAACAGCCTACCAAAGTTTCATCGTAATCGGATAAGTGGTGTAGGAGCGCATATCCGGATACCCCTCGAACATTGATTTTTATATATATAGATATAAGGTTTGCCTTTTTAATGCATTGTTCTATATTAAGCCAGCCCAAGGAGTTTAACATATTCTCAATTGAAGTATATTTACTACAATGCAACAAAATTCGCATACATTTATTTTGTTGCTTTTGAAGTTTTTCAATTTCTTCACCTGTGCAAGATATTAGTAGAGAAGAGCAATAATTAAAATGTGGCAATATAATAGTATTAAAAATTAACATTTTTGTCCAATGTGACACACAAGAGGATACTGTACAAAAAAATACCACTTTTTTGCCTATTTTTTTACACAGATAATTTATATGCTGAGAAAAACCCAATTGCGAATCAAGAATAACACCTAAATATTTTATTTCAGACACAAATTTAACAGGCGACCCATTTATGTACAGTGATAAATCCATATTATAAAAATTTTTACAGTTTGTTTTAGAGCCCACTACCAGACAGTTTGTCTTTGCAGTATTTAACTTTAATCTATTTTGACATAGCCAGTTGTATAAAAGAATCAATTCATTGTTTAGAACCTCAACCATTTCATTATAGTTATTCCCAGAAATAGAAATTAAAGTGTCGTCAGCAAACAAATTTACAAAACATTTCTTCAAAGTACAATAAATGTCATTAACATAAACTATAAAAAAAAGCGGCCCATCTTAGAACTAGTTTTAGTACTTAATTAAATTTAGAACCCTGTATTTTGTATTGGCAAATAAAAAATTTATTATTATTATTATTATTAAGTACACTTTCTTGCGGAACGCCCAAAACACTTTCCTTTTTTTCTGATGTGCTGAAATTAATTTTTGTCTCATGGTACCTGTCTTTTACGTAGTCAACAATCCAGTTTAGAGCCCCCTCGCGTACACCATATGAACTAAGTTTTTTCACTAATATCTTGCGATCTATGGTCTCAAATGCGCGTTTTAGATCCACAAAAACCCCAAGAACCAATTCCTCATCGTTGAGCCTTTTCCTCCAGTCCGCACAGACATATTGGATTGCCGTTTCGCACGAATGCTTGCTTCTAAACCCCGACTGTCCTAAGTACAGTAGATTATTTTGTTCGAAATACTCCCTTAGCTGATTACACACAATTGTTTCAATTAACTTGTCCACCGTTGGCAGCAAATTTATTGGTCTAAACTCTGAAGGACACCTTGGTTTATTTACTTTTGGAATGGGAACTATAGTACTAGTTTTTAGATCCCTAGGAACTTTTCCTGTGGCCAAGGATTTATTAATAATATACAATAGTGGATATCCAGTTACACAAAATAGTTGTTTTGTTAGCTTAATATTCATATTGTTGTCACTGGTGCTTTTATTTTTTAGTCTAAAAACAATTCGTCTAAGCTGAGCCAAGTTAACTGTTTTGAAGTTTAAGAGTTGTGTTTCCAAGTTGATTTCATTCTCATTTTTCCATTCTTGATAGTCTATGATGCTGTCAGATATTTCAGAAACGCTATCAGAAAAGTAATTGTTGAAATTTTCAACTAAACTTCCACTATATTGTCCCCAGTCTACTTGATCACAAACAGTATTTTGTTTTTTGGATCCAATAAGTTCTTTCAGTGTTCTCCACATTTTTCTGCTGTCACGTCACCCCTACAGTTGTCTATATGATTGCTGTAATACTCCACTTTTTGTCTACGAATCATAGAAACAACCACATTCCTCTTCTGCTTAAAATTTTCCCAGTCAGCCTCAATTTTTGTCAAGCAATATTTTTTGTAAGCTCTATCTCTCTCGATTTGAACCAGCCTAATTTCTTTTGTAATCCATTTGCAATTTTTTTGTGTCTGAACTCGAACTTTCAGTGGGGCATATTTATCTAAAGCTTCCTGTATATTGGCAATAAACTCAGCATACAACACATCATCATCGACAGATGTATAGTTCCATGTTTTTCCTATTAACTCACAGCACACCTGGGAGACAACTTCATCACTCAAGTTTCTACCATAAAAAGTCTGCGGTTCCTTTGTTGGCGTCTTAGTTACATTAATCTCTACCCCAACCATTTCATGGTCACTCAACATTAGAAAGTCTCTTGGAATTTCTTCTAGGCTATAATCATTTGTTATGATGTAATCAATAAGGGAAGCAGATGTATTTGTGATACGAGTGTTTTTTTCTACAATTTGTCTATATCCGGCGCTACTAACAATTTGTTTCACAAGTCTTGAATTTCCTTCATTTTTTTGCCAGTCCACATTACAATCACCCAACAGTACTGTAGAATAGCCTTGGAAAACTATATCATTCAGTTTTACCTCCAGATAATTGAGAAATAACGCGCAATTCACGTTAGGCGACCGATAAAATCTCCCAACAATAAATGACTCCTTTTCAAATTGTAGTTTAGTTATTAAAAACCAAAAATTATAGTCAACTGCGTCATTATGCAACACATCAAAATTAACAGACTTTCTTATATACATGATCGTTCCACCCGTATGTCTACTATTAGATGTGCACCAAACAGTGGTATATCTATCTACACTAATTTAACTCTCCTCTATTTCTGGGGTGATGTGAGTTTCAGTTACGCAACAAACCATGGGTTTTCTTTCATCGATAAAATTGTCCAATTCTTCAAAATGCGCTGTAAGTCCCTGTATATTCACATGCAAAATCAAAAAGCCATTAGGTAAAAACTTATTTATCACAGATCTTGGTTGCTACATTACATAATGGGTTTTATTTTTTATTTTTTCAACTGCCCTTTGGTAAGATATGCACGTTTTATCAAAGACGGTGTGGGTAAAATGTATTTCCTTCATATTCAATACATCATAGGCATATTTACAATTTGTACACTCTTTAATTTCAGAGGAACATATTTCACTTCGGTGGTTCTTGTTACATAAGGGGCATACAACCTTATCACTCCTACAGACAGCAGCCTTATGTCCAATCTTCCAACACTTATAACACCTCATAACTCTAAAATGTTCATAGATGGGAAAACTTTCCCAATCAAAAAATATCTTTCTGCAATTCTGAAAATATTTAAACATTTCGGGTGTCAGTATAACGTTTTGGAGGCCTGACTTTTTTGATGTGTATTTTCCAATTATTTTAAATTTTAATAATGCATCATCAATATTTGTCAAACAATTCTGGTGTTTTATGCGCTGTACAAACTCATCCTCTCCACAGTATTTCTCCTTTATTCCTACAATTATCATTTTTGGATTAGCCAGTTTAGGGACTTCAATCTCATAATTTTCCGACAGTTCTGTCGCAGCCTTCGCTTGAAGTTTTTTTACTGAATCGCTGTCATTGCATTCAATAACAACACAGCCCTGTCTCATGGGTTTAATTTTATTTACGGAAACTGATAAATCGGACGGTTTGATTTTTTGTTCAATAGCCTTTATTGTTGTTTGGCTATCTTGACTGGCATTTTTTGGTCGGATTAACAATGGAGGGAATTTATCGTTTTTGTTGTACATCGACCGCTGTCCCCCGATTCGATTTTCGATATTTTGACCATTGGAATGTTTCAATAATTCAGCTGTACTTTTGTTGCATTTCTCAATGTTTTCCTTCATTCTTTGTAGGCTTTTTGCTAAATCCATTTTATTATCCCATTCATAGGTGCACCCATCACAGAACCAGAACAAATTTTTGCTATCATTAATTGTTTTCAACATTTGATCCTTTACTTTCACACACTGCAAGTGATAGCTATTTTTACAGAATGAACACGCAATAAACTTTGAACTAACGATAAAATTATCTTGACATGTCGGACAGACGTGCGTACCGCCCGGCATCGTGAATACTACTGGTGTTCCTCTATCGTCTTATTAAATCCTTCTACCATGCCATCAGACTGTGGATGTAAAAGTGTTGTCCTTATCTTACGAATGCCCATGATCTCACAAATTTTCTTAAAGATGGCAGATTCGAAGTTTCGTCCCTGATCTGAATGCAACTCTAGTGGCACACCATGACAACTGAAAACTTCGTCCACTAGCACCTGGACAATAGTGATGGCTCCTTGATTGAGAATAGCGAAAACTTCTGGCCATTTACTGAAGTAATCCATGATAACCAAGATGTATTTGTTACCACGCTCTGACTCAGAGAGCGGTATGGCAACATTATCGCTATTCTTTCAAATGGGAGACCGACGTTGTACTGTTTCATGAGTCTCTGAGATTTTAGTTTACGGCCTTTACTGGTAACACAGATAATCCATTTTCGGCACCAATTTTCAACGTCTTCATGAAAATGAATCTAGTAAAAACATTTCCCAATCTTGTTCAAAGTCTTGTTAACTCCAAAATGTGCCCCTGAAGTTCCGTCATGTATTTCTTTTAATACATCTTCTACTCGATCTTTTGTAATAACCACTTGGCTCTTAGTAGATTTCCCATCGGAACTTTCTCAAACTCTTTTCACTAAATTATTTTCTACGGCCAGAGAGTTCCACTGATCCCACAACGCCTTGTAAATCAAACTCTTGTTCGACACTTCTCTCCATTTTGGCCTACATTCATCATTTTCCTTAAGATGTAGAATTTGCCCGATGTCCTGGTCTGCCTCTTGATCTGCTCTCATTTGTTTGGTAGTTCATTTATCATCAACGATCAGACCCGTTCTTCTCACGGCCGGACCAGTGTTTTTCTCATGCATGTCGATTCTTTGACAATGCTTACAGTCTTCTTTGCATGGCCGTAGAGGCAGAGCGTCAGCATTTTTATGCAGGTTTCCAGGTCGATGTTTAATTTGGAAATTGTATTGCTGCAATTTCTCAATCCGTCTAGCAAGCTGTCCTTCGGGTGTTTTCATTTCTAAAAGCCATTTTAGAGCTACGTGATCTGTTCGAATTAGAAACTTACGTCCGTAGAGATACTTGTGGAAATCGTCGACTGCTTTTACTATGGCAAGCAACTCTCTTCTGGTGACACAATAATTTCGTTCCGGCTTTGATAAGGTTAGGCTGTAGTACTCTACGACATGCTCTTATGATTTTTAGATTTGTGAAAGGACAGCTCCAATACTTGTGTTGCCTGCATCTGTATCCAAAAGCAACACGCCTTTCTGATCGGGATAGGTCAAAAATGGGCGTGTACATAATGCTCCTTTTAATTTTCTAAATGCGGAATCGCATTCTTTGGTTCAATTGAATGTTGATTTTTTTTTCCGTTAATCGATGAAGCGGAGCAGCTATATTAGCGAATCCTTCTACCAATCTTCAATAGAACATAATCCTAGAAAGCCCCTCAGTTCATGTTTGTCGCGTGGTTTTGGTCAATTTCTGACATCATCTATCTTTCCTTCCATAACTTGTATGCCATCTTTAGATACTACCTCACCTGACCTAAGAATTCCACTTTCTTTTGAAATAGAAAACACTTATTTGGATTTTGGATTGAATTTTAAGTTGGCATTCCGGAAGTGGTCAAGAACTTCTTTCAGGTTATTGAGATGTTCTTGAATCGAATTTCCCATGATCATGACATCATTTAAATATACCAGGCAACTTCTCCATGTGAGGCCTCGCAAAACTAGATGCATCAGTCTCTCAAACGTAGCGGGAGCATTACACAATCCGAAAGGCATTATATTAAACATATTATATTTGAGCTTTGTAAATGAAACTATGCATTTTTATGCAATAAAGCATATTTTGATTTGATTTGATTTGATGCTATGGGCAGCGAGAGCTATAATTATTTAAAACTAGCCACTCTAAAATGACCCCATAAAAAATATGCCGCCTCTCGGACTATAAGAACAACAGAGCACCAACTTTAATTTTATTTTTACTTAGACTATAATACCGCCATCTATTCTTCACTCGTTATTTTTCTAGAGTGGCTAGACTTCAATAGATGGCTCCACTAATCTTACAATGGCTGAGTAAATTGGCTTATTTTCATTGAACTTGATTTATTGATTATGTATGTAGTGATTCGTGAATCTTATGATTGGAATGATGTTTAGTTTGAATCTTATTTCAAACAGAAAGATTAATCAATTTTCCATAAAACTTTTTAGGTCAAGTTACAAGTTCGAGTTCGAACAAAAACATTTTATTTTACCTCCTAATTGCGTAAATACACATACAAACATAAGTATTTTTAGAAAATAGAAGAATACGTTCCATTATTCAATGTCATTTCCTGTGTCTTACAGACCCACGCGCCATCTGCCTATATTATTTTTGGCTGGTAATTTCCAAACTCGTAAACATTTTACGATTACTCTAATGTCTTGCTTGTTTCTTATTTCTCGAAATAAACCTCCCAAAACTAAAAATAAAACTATTAATAAAATCACCAGTCTGCATGTGTCAAGCGTGTGGAAATTTTTTTTTCGGTTTCAGCTTGAAAATTTACATTTTTAATGAGAATATTTTGAAAGAAAGAAATCACAGAAAAGGGCATTCAAATGATTTGGAAAAAAATGAGACTTTAGCAATCACCAAATCGGTTAATTAAAGGTCTTCTCTCCAACGTAATCGTTGTCACGCAAGGCCGATTGCTACCTGTTGACTATGATCAACAAGTTGTTGATCATATTCAACCTGTGGAATTTGAATCAACAAGTGGTCTTTCTAAAAATTTCGGACATAGAAAAAAATACTTATAATAATTTTAATTTGGATTTCGCGTGTGCGGTGTTTTTGTCTGTATTATTCCAGATACCTAAACAGTTTTTGAAACGTTTTATTTTTAGATATTTGGTGGTTTTACGTTACCAGCTACAAAATTACGTTTGCAAAAACGGGGGCAATAAACATTTAATTTGGGCTTGGAAAATACCTGGAATCAATTTTTGAACGGTTATTAAATTATTTGAATTGATTTGCCGATTCAATGTTGAACCGATCGTAAATCGAATGATTCATGCGGCTTTGGAACATTTTTAGTTTGTTTAAATTGAAGAATTATTGGTATTTGAAGAAAGAAATATCAGATTGATTGATTACTACGTGGCTATTGATTTTAGTGATATGCTATATTGGCCATGATTAAAAATAATTTAGATATATTAATAAATACATTTACTGGATGCGTCCACAATAATACATTCAAAATTTCGAAATCTATCCGTATCTATAACTGAGGGTTGCGTTGATGCTTAATTCTGTACTGATTTCGGAACCAATTGAAGGTAGTATTCTAAAACACTTCGTTAAGTCCAGGCTAAAAGATGGCAATGGTACTTCACTTTTATTGAGTTTTCTGATATTTTCAACGTTCAATTTCCTATCATTTCAGAACCAATTTGAGGTAGTATTCTAGAACACCCTGTCAAGTCCCTGTTAAAAGGATACAAATCTATTTTTTTCGAGTTTTTTTTATATCTTCAACCTTCCACTCTTCATCCTCTGGCATTAGTGGACCTTGTTTGAGGAAGTATTCTGGAACACCTGGTTAACATCTTGTTGAAAGATGGTAGTACTAATGCAACCAAAATCTTGAGAAAAAAAATATAACTCTTGCAAAAGCCAATTGTTCCAATACTTTATAGATTCTTTTCTAAAAGATGGTAGTGCGGTACCCCATCCAAAATCAGGAAGAGATGGATAAAAACCTTGCTCCTATTTATTTTTTTGATATTTTCAACTCTTCATCCCCAACCGATTCCAAAACCAATTTGAGGCAATATTCTGGAACATCCAGTTAAGTTCCTGTCAAGTTTGTAACATGAATCCTAATATATTCTAAAAATGAGCAGCTTTAAAATTGTAACATCACATTGTCTTAATATTTATTCCATATTGATCACCACAAAAGTAATTCTAATCTCTTTTTCAACCACCTGTTTCCTTTATGACACTCCACAAGTGTAACATTTTCGATTCTAGTTTACATTATTGAAAATGTAATTTGATATCTTCCAACTAATTATTTCTGCTGTTTAATTGCAACCTTTTTCCTTTACTGTGGCTTTGTTCACTTTACTCATTTTTATCGAAAGAACTTTTAAAAATACCAACAACCACCTGCTGATCAGAATCAACAGGTTGTGGTTCTAAATTAAGTGAACGCTTTGCATTCCACACACTCTGCCACAGAAAAGTTTATTTAAAGCTACAACATAAAAGTTTTCAATTAAAAAATCTAAGTAGAGTTTTTAGATATTATCTGTACAGTTGGTTCAAATATGTTTTTCCCAGTCTCTTGCCATTTTTGGACCGAAGACTTGTCGATTTTAGAAAATTGAAAACGTACATGTGTACGATAAAGATGGAAAACACATTTTCTAGGTGGGAGAAAAGTTGCACACGACTCCACAATATTATATACGCGTCGCGATGCCGAAAATAATAAACCTCGCCTGGGACGAAAAAAGAAAAAAAAAACGACATTAAGGATGATTTTCGTACCTAGGAAAATATTTTGCGAATTGTAAACATACACACCTATAGGTGAAAAGAGTAGGCTTAAATTGTTTTTAAGCGTGTAACGTTTTATAAGCTTATTGAGAAAATAATCGTGTATACGTTAGATGAAGTGTTGCTTTAACAATCCGTGAATAATTCATCTGAATGGTATATTTGTTGTTTTTAAACGAGTATCCTATGAATACGCGCGGATTGAAGATTGCTTATTTCTAATCTAAATTGTTTAAACTAAATTAGTCATAACAGATTCATTTATGTTCTATTATGATTTTCGACATTTTGGGAGCTACTTATGGTTTTAGAAAAAAACCCGATTTCTTTTCATAATCAATACTTTCACGTTTTGTCCGTCTGTTTAGTGTCTTAACGGGTGATGTGTCAGCCCAACTGCGCTCTAATTCCACCATTCGGGTTATGACATCGTTGCTTCGTCATTTATGTATGATAAGTGATTACTGAGACTTATCCCAGGCGTCATTCTTTCTATGACTGTTTGCGTGGTTCTAAGTCTGGCTGATTTTTTCGACTGATTTCTGCTGTTTTGTTTAAGTTGCCAATGGTATGCCCTAAGTCTAAGAAAACATAATTTCCAAGATGACATTCTGACATTTTTTGAGGGTAAGATTTTTATTTTTCCAAAGCTCATAGAAAGTCCTACCTGTGCTGATTTCTCTTCCACTTCCTCCAACGTCTTTTGTCGTTCTTCTGTGTTATGTAATATACAAAATATCTGCAAAGGTAGCAGTGCTGAGCGGCTGAAAAGCCGAAACGACTCCCCCGCAATCTACAAAAATCTGTGTTATGAAGAATGAGTCCTCAAGCAAATCGTCTTTCGACGTCAGGGTGAAAAGTTTTGGAGAAATGGTTTCTCGTTGTCGTACAGCGTAAACTCCTATCTTCGCTATACTATCCTTATCCGTTGATAGTTCCTCTGCAATATATTCCGTTAGTTTTGCTTTGTCTTATATATTTTCGACCTAATTTATAAAAAAAACAAGTGTCAAAAGCCGTTAAATATACCAGAATATGCAACACTAGAAATATTTAACAAACTATGGAAGCTAACAAAAATATGTTTTTCTGCGATTAACAAGAAATGTCAGCATCAATGGATGGCAAGAGAGTTTAATGTCATCTGCGAAGGATTCTGAGTTAATTTCTAGGCTTTTGGTTAGATCCGATATATCGAGTATGAAAAGAATAGAGGCCAAGACTGATCGTGTGGCACACCGCTAATTATGTGGTGAGGATCTGAACATGTTCCATTGACCCTGACCGTGTATTTCCTACTCCAGCTCTCTTTGATTTATGAACAAGTTTCAATAATAGTCATACCAAGAAATTTCAAAACAACATTATTTGACACATTATGAGTTAAATCTATCATTTCAAATTTGAACACTATAGTTATTTTTGTATCAAGGGCGCGAAATGCTACTTTGGTGATCGAGATCTGATTTATTTAACGAGGCGCAGCCGAGTTAAATAAATCAGATCTCGATCACCAAAGTATTTCGCGCCCGAGTTGCAAACAATATTTTTTCTACAACTCCATTTAAATATCAATCATTCGAAGCCAAAATTGCATTTTCAATCAAAGGTAGGTGAATTTTAATTATTTTTGACTTCCAGACAGGTATGTGTCACCATGACACCCAGTGTGCGAAATAGCTAGTTCGCGCACGGCGTCATGGGAACGTTAGAAAATCAATACCTGGGAAAAAAAGTGCCACTTCGCAAACTGTCATGAGTGTGCGAACATCAGAAAATAGCTATTTATACAATAAGTTACGAAATGAGCGTCTTTTAGGCACGCGACGTGAAAATTGTCCAACGAGGCAAAGCCGAGTTGGACAACACGTCGAGTGACTAAAAGACATCGTTTCGTAACGTATTGTATACAAGATTTTTTCTACTGGCATTTTATAATAAAAAAACACAATTTTATTTCATGTGAATAAGTCGATTACACCCAAAATCTTTGTTACCTGCTTTTACTTGACACCTGACACTTTTCATGCGATTTTCTTTTCAAAATTCGACATCAATAATTAAAATCCTAGAAAGTAGGTAATAACACAAACTTCTGTTTTGAGTAACCCAAACGTTCAATTCAGTAATTCCATTTTCAATATTCATAATAAATACAAAACAAAATTCAAATATGTGTTCAGTGTGTTTTTTATTTCTGAATAATGAATGACACTTTTAGGCACTAGTGCTTAAAAATTACTTTTACGCACTCATAAGTCACTTTTACGCATTCAAAAGTCACTTTTACGCACTGAGTGCCTAAAAGTAACTTTCACGCACTCAGTGCCTAAAAGAATGTCGTTTCAAAACTGAAATGACAATCGAAAAGTTGCTATTATGAAACGTCAGTAGAAAAAATTATTTTTTCTACAACTGTCAAAAAATGATGATGTTCGCACACTCATGACAGTTTGCGAAGTGACACTTTTTTTCCCAGGTATTGATTTTTTAACGTTTTTAGCATTATAATACTTATACTTTCTCTTCTAGCTGAGGAGTGACTTCGTTGATCTTTTCTTTTTCTTGTTTCTTTCTTCATATTTTATTTATTTTTTCTCTTCATGAATAACTTACTAAAAATAGCAAATTTTAATATTCGGTCTGTGTTTACTGGTTTTTTGGAGTTTAAAACAGTAATTGATGCTCATAATTTTGATTTGGTTTTTCTCACGGAAGCATGGCTCTCTGACGGAGATGATGTTGGTGCGTTTAGTATTCCTGGGTATAATTTTATTCATAAAGATAGGGTCGGAAGGGGGGGAGGGGTTGCTGCATACATAAAGGATGAATATATAGCTGAATGTCAATCATTTGATTTTGAAATAACAAATTTTCTCGAATTTTTAGTCTTTAAAATTAAATTGAAAAGTATGGTATTTGCATTTTGCGTGTTTTATCGCCCTCCTAATACAAATTTTAGCAGTTGTATTGATGACTTTGACAACATTTTTTCTTACCTATACTTAACAGTAGATCATATAGTTTGTTTGGGCGACTTTAATATTGATCTTTTGAATGAAGTTAATCCACTTGTCCCTCTCTTTGAAAATTATAATCTTGTTCAGATTATTAGTCAGCCGACAAGAATTTGTAATACAATTTCTCTTCTTGATCCAATATTTATTACTGATGACAGCTTAGTTGCTGAATCTGGTACTTTATCTATGGATGGTATCTCTGATCATTGCTTGGTTTACTGTTGTTTAATGGTGGAAAAACCTCGTATTGAGCCTAAGCTTGTAACCTATAGAAATTTTAAGAATTTTAATGTACAACTGTTTCATCAGGATTTTGATCTGCTTCCATGGAATGACATATTTTATGAAAATACAATTGACAATAAAATTGATATATTCAATAACCTTCTTCTCTCCCTTTTTAACGCACATGCGCCTCTAACAACATCAAGAATAACAAAGCGTAAAGCACCTTGGATTACTCCTAATCTTAAAATCTTTATGAAACAAAGAGATGTTGTGTTACAGAAATTTAAGCAATCAAAGGATAATCAAGACTGGGAAAATTACAAACGACTTAGAAATTTAACTGTTTCAAGAGTGAGAAAGGAAAAAAGGAGGTACCTTGATGGTATCTGTTCCGAAAATAATTCTAAAAAAACCTGGAATTCCTTAAAAACTTTCAAGGTGTGCCCTGATAAAGAAATCAATATCCCCAATAATTTATCAAATCCTAATCAGATAAGCGCTTACTTTAGTGACTTTTTTCACAGCGTTGGGAATTGTGATACAAAAATCAATTTTTATCAACATAATTTATTCAGTAACTCTCTCTCATTCTCCTTTAGGCTAACTGACATCTCGGAAGTTCATAAATTGATTCATAGTATTCGAACTAATGCATATGGGGTAGATGGTATTAATGCTAAAATGCTCAAACTTTGCAGTCCTTTAATAGACAAATATATAACTCACATTATAAACTGTTGTATAGAAGTAAGCTACTTTCCTGATCAGTGGAAGATATCCATAGGGAAACCACTACCCAAAGTTAAAAATCCTTCGAATTTTAATGATCTTAGAATTATTAGCATTTTACCTATTATTTCTAAAATTTTTGAGAAAATCTTGCATTATCAGTTGGTTGAATATTGCAACAGTAATGCCATTATTCCTGAGAGCCAGTGTGGGTTTAGGAAGAATTTTAATACATCTGTAGCCTTGGTTGGAGTTACAGACGATATATTTCATGCCATCGATAAAAAGTTGTCCACAACATTGGTACTTTTAGATTTTTCAAAAGCGTTTGATACCATTCATCATGATCTCTTACTTTCAAAACTTAAATTTTATGGTCTCTGTAACGGTTCACTTAGCTTAATGAAATCTTACCTTGCTAATAGGGTGCAGAAAATTTTATCTAACAACGTCTTTTCGGAAGAGGCTGATATCTTGTCTGGTGTTCCTCAGGGGTCTATCCTTGGCCCTCTTCTTTTTATAATATACACGGCCGATGTATTGAACTCCTTGAAGTACTGCAGCGTCAAGGCTTATGCTGACGACACACAGGTTTATATTCACTTCAATCCTAATGAATACATTAATGCTATGTCATTACTAAATGAGGATTTGAACTTATTACGACAGCTTTCTCTTGATCATAACCTTAAATTAAATCCTGTTAAATCGAATGTTATGCTGTTTGGTCCACAGAAGGCCTTCCTGGATTTAAACTTTGTTGTTACTCTTGACGATATAGTTCTGCCCGGGGTTGCGTCAGCTAATAATTTGGGCATTGTTTTGGATACGGATCTTAGGTTCAAGTTGTATATAAAGAAAATAATTCAAAAGTCATATTTCTCTCTAAAACTTCTATATAATAGCAGACATTTTCTTAGCTTCTCGTTGCGTAAGATGCTTTGTGAATCATTAGTACTCTCAAACTTTAACTACTGTGATTATCTTTATGGACCCTGTTTGGACCAGTTGGAAAAAGATCGAATTCAAAAGGTCCAGAACAATTGCTTGCGATTGATTTTTGGCTTACGCAAATATGATCATATTTCCTTTACTTTTAGAGAGGTTAACTGGCTCAATATGTCGAATCGTAGAGCTCTACATTTGGGTTCATTCTTGATAAAAGTTATAAAAAACCTTGTGGTACCATCAACACTCAAAGAGAAACTTGTTTTTCGATTGAGTATCCATTCAAGACATATTAGGTTTACTGATATGCTCACGTTGCCTCACCATAGGACAGCTATGTTTCAGAGATCGTTTACCTATAACTCTATTAAATTGTATAACTCACTTCCGGATGATATCAAAAAACTTAGTGAAAAGCAGTTTAAAACAGAATATAAAAAACTGCTGCTCCAACTTCAGAACTCTTAGTGGACATTTAGCGAATATTATTTATTCTTCATCTTTTTCTCTCTTTTACTCTATTGCTTTCGTCCAGTACGGAAATCGAGATCGACCTAGTCACTTTTACGCATTTATTTTGGTAATTGTTAAACTCTTGTTAATTCTTTTTTTTGTGTTAATTTTAACTTATATAACTATGTTAACCTCTTCGTGGAATTGTGTGGTTCAGTAGAGTAGCCTTTTTTGGCTAGACTGCGCCACTCATTTTCACTCATGTTTTCATCTAGATTGTACAATGTAATTTTGAAAACTTTTAATAAAGGCATTTATTATTATTATTATTATTATTATTATTATTATTATTAAAAAAATAGTCGAGATCACCAAAGTATTTCGCGCCCGAGTTGCAAACAATATTTTTTCTACAACTCCATTTAAATATCAATCATTCGAAGCCAAAATTGCATTTTCAATCAAAAGTAGGTGAATTTTAATTATTTTTGATTTCGTGACAGGTATGTGTCACCATGACACCCAGTGTGCGAACTAGCTATTTCGCGTACGGCGTCATGGGAACGTTAAAAAATCAATACCTGGGAAAAAAAGTGTCACTTCGCAAACTGTCATGAGTGTGCGAACATCATCATTTTTTGACAGTTGTAAAAAAATAACTATTCTGCAATCATGCAATTTTGATAAGGATTTGGAAAATAAAATCATATCATCAACATGAAATATTAAATAGACATCATTTCCAAAATAAAGACAAGAGTCTGATTTTGATCCATCAAATCCAATTTTAATATTTTAAATGTAAATGCAATATTTCATACCAACATTTGGGTGCCTGTCGGAGTCCATATAGTGCCTTTCTCAATTTACAGACTCAGTTGATATTAACTTCTAGTCGATCCGGTATCTTCATACTGTATCTTTTAATTCGCCATTCAAAAACGCGCACTTAACATCCATTTGATTCATATAGGTACAACTTTTCTTCCACAACAGAACTCGAATTGTCAACATTCTCGCCACTGGTGCGTACAACCCATCGTTTACATTATGTTGTTTAAATCCTCGAGCCGCAAGTCTTGCCTTTTTCGAGTTATCCAAAATGGGACACACTGTACTTACATACAGATGACTTTTTTAAATTCATTTATGGTATTAAATCTAATATGCAGCAGGATGTGATGGCTTCAATGGCTTGGTATCTATGTGATGACCCATTCTTCTGTGCCATAAATCTTGATCATTTGCACTGACGTCACAGACATGTTAACATTAAAATGTATGATGTAAAGATTGCCTTGTAGTTCTCCTTCAGCAATATTTTGTTTTCCTTGCAACACTTTGACTGAATTCTTTCCAAAACAGACTTTTAGTTCTTTTTCTTCCATTTTCTTAACAGACAGCAGGTTGTGTGACAAATCTTCGCATTCCTATAACATTTTCTGCAAGGATATTTTTTCCTGGATATCGTAGATTCCTTTCCTAATAACGAAAGCTCCAACGAGTACCATTACAGAGCTGGGCAGTAGTTAACTACTAAAGTAAGTAGTTAACTACGTAGTTAACTCCTTTTTTTTTAAAGTAACTGTATTTAGTAGAGTGCTCTTTATAATATATTTTGACTTTTGTGGGCGCGTCGGAGTTACAAGCTGAAATTTTCACAGAATGAAGGTTTTATTATGTTAATTCAAAATCCCAAAGTAATACAAAATCAGAACGGGCAGTATATTTAAAAATTGAGATTATTGCATGAACGTATAGAATATTAATTTATGACTGTTCTCATACACTTCATAATGGTAGATTATCCGATTGTGCGGGTCAAAATTAGTAGAAAACAACGCTGACATCGATTCCAAATGGCCATTTTTAACAGAAACAAAAATAAAAATAAAATCCTAGTTTTGACTCTGAAAATTTTCAAAATCTTGACATGGTCATGAACAATGGCCCATATTGTCAACTACTTAAGTAAATACCACTCTGTACATCAATTTTACTAAAATGTGTCGAAGAATCAGCATTTATTTGGTATAAATACAGCGCCGAAATCCATTACCGGCAGACTAAGGCTAGTGCAAACTACCTCTAATGGGAAAAGCCCCTCTAGCTAAGTCTCCTCCCAGTGCAAACTACCTTTAATAGGAAACACCCTTCTGGACCTGTCTCAAAGCCAGCTTCAGTCTTCAGTCATGCCAAGTGTACAGAAAGTACATAATACAGAGTGGCCTATAAGTAGTACGTCCCTCCGTAGAAGAGACGTCATGATACCATTTCTAGGGTAATACTATTATTATTCAATACACATTTTATTATACCTATACCAAGCGAGTTTCTCTCTACCTGAACCCTGAACCCCACCTACGCCCCCAAGTCACGCTCCTGTTGTGACTTCCCAGGACGAAAAGTATAGGGGTCGTGATAATATGTTTGGTAAATTTTGAGCAAATTGAAATAAGTTATATACCATTGGAAAGAGCATTAAATTCTCTATAAAGCTGTGCAAAATTGAATTTGATAACTCGAATAGTTTTTGAGCAATTGAGCCTTAAAGTTGACTTTTAGTCCAAATTTTGTCAAAAACTTCAAACTCAATTTGCTCAAAAGCTATGAATCTGGAAATATTGTCAATTACAGGCCATTTAGAACTTAATGAAAGCTACAAATTCTGGAAATTTTAATGCAATTTGCTCAACGGTTACCAAGCAATTGAGGTTTGAATATTTTGAAATTAGAATTCAAAGGTGGTACCCTTATGAAAAACTCGATTTTTTTATTTTTCAGTTTTGCTCAATTTTGACTTTATTGATCGATAGAGCGGGTCAAAATTAGTGGAAAACAACCCTGACATCAATTCCAAATGGCTATTTTGAGCAGAAACAAAAATAAAATGAAAATCCTATTTTTAGATCTGGAAGATTTTAAAAATCTTAACATGGTCATGAGCAATTGCCTATATCTTCGTTAAATTTTGAGCAAATTGAAATCAATTATGTACCATTGGGAAGAGCATTAAATTCTCTATAAAACTGTGCAAAATTTTGAGTTTGATAGCTCAAATAGTTTTTGAGCAATTGAGCCTCAAAGTTGACTTTTAGTCCAAATTTTCTCAAAAACTTCAAACTCAATTGGCTCAAAAGCTATGAATCTGGAAATATTGTCAATTACAGGCCATTTAGAACTTAATGAAAGATACAAATTCTGGAAATTTTAATGCAATTTGCTTAACGGTTACCGAGCAGTTGAGGTTTGAATATTTTGAAATCAGAATTCAAAGGAGGCACTCTTATGAAAAACTGGATTTTTTTATTTTTCAGTTTTGTTCAATTTTGACTTTATTAATCGATAGAGCAGGTCAAAATTAGTGGAAAACAATCCTGACATTAATTCCAAATGGCCATTTTAAGCAGAAACAAAAATAAAAAGAAAATTCTATTTTTGGCTCTGGAACATTTTCAAAATCTTGACATGGTCATGAACAATTGCCCATATCTTTACTGAATTTTGAGCAAATGGAAATAGATTATATACCGTTGGAAAGAGCATTAAATTCTTTATAAATCTGTGCAAAATTGAGTTGGATAGCTTGAATAGTTTTTGAGCAATTGAGCCTCAAAGTTGACTTTTAGTCCAAATTTTGTCAAAATCTTCAAACTCAATTTGCTCAAAAACTATAAATCTGGAAATATTGTGAGTGACATGCCATTTAGAGCTTAAGAAGAGCTACAAATGCTGAAAATTTTAATACAAACGGTTACCGACCAATATAGGTAGATAAATTTTATATGAGAACAGTCATAAATTACTATTCTATACGTTCATGCAATAATCTCAATTTTTAAATATACTGATGCCCTTCTGCCTGTTCTGATTTTGTTTAACTTTGGGATTTTGAATTAATTATAAAACCTTCATTCTGTGCAAGTTTCAGCTTGTAACCCCGACGCTCCTACAAAACTCATTTTTAGAAGGCTTTAATTGCGTTGGGCTACTAATTCTTATTAGGTACTTTTTTTTTCCTAGTAATCATACTCGATTATTTGTAGTTTTGATGATATATTTACAAAAGGTACCTAAAATAGTAATCAACTACTCAGTCATAACTACTTCATGTATTTTAACTACTTTTGCGTATTTTAATTACTTTTGTACAAGTTAACTGTGTACTTTGAAAAAATATTCAACTACTTTTCTATACCACGTGCTAAACAGTTAGAACAAGTTCTTGGAATTAGTTAAGCTGTGTTTAGAGCTTCCAGTAACCAGTAAGCGTTTGTTTTTATTGTTATAGATATTTTTTTGTAGGTACGGCACCAAACCCGGATGCATTTTTGTATCGAGCGTCCAGTAATCCGCATTCGGTGTACCCGATCTCGGCACGTATCAAGCGCACGGTAGTACGAAAATCACTCGGATTACCGTACGCTCGATACTCGCGCCTACAGTCACGAATATCTTTTTGACTTTCCCTGGCTCCTCGTCATCAAGCTACTTGATAATATTAGTTTAATTTTGGTTCTGATAGTCAAATCGTAAAGCAATTTTAATTCTAGTAGTTCACTAAGTGGAATGGCAAATAGCAAAAAACTTAAAGATTAATAAGATTTTGCTATTTGCCTAGTTATTTGATGCTGTCTCTAACAAACTATCCCAAACTAACCCTAAGGCTGTCCTTACCTTATCCTTTTGTTCAGCTCCAATTTGGGTTAGTTTTGTTACTTAGAGACAGCATCATAAATAATTATTTAAATCTGCCTGAATCTATTCTCCGCATTTGTCAAATAACGATTGCAGGTATACAAATGCTTATAGTCAACCATCCAAGGACCTTTTTTTTCAGTTATACATGTAAACCCCATACTTTGTGAGTGGCTTGCTTACATCAAGTCCTACAACTTTTCCTCTACGACTTTTCTCGGAAATGGCACGTATGCGCGCAGGCGACTCGCAAACATTTTAGGGGTATCGGACTCCCCCAATTTGCCATTATTTTTGTCGGCCAAGTTGATTTCCGTGATTTAGACATAAAAATCAAACAGTATTCGTAAAATTAGATTTACCTACATGTATCAGGAAACATAGCTACGTCAGATCGACATGTTTGCGAGTCGCCTGCGCGCATACGTGCCATTTCCGAGAAAAGTCGTAGAGGAAAAGTTGTAGGACTTGATGTAAGCAAGCCACTCACAAAGTATGGGGTTTACATGTATAACTGAAAAAAAAGGTCCTTGGATGGTTGACTACTAAGTAAATAGCAAAATCTTGTTAATTTTTACCTGCATTAAAAATTCAATTTTTAAATCGTTCTAACATATTTCAAAAAATAGGCATTTTTTTGGAGAAAAAAGTATACTGATGATAATGTCATTGGAAGAATGGCTAACACAATAATTCAAAAATCTTTTTGAACAACGGGAAAGTGGCCTATTCTACGGTTTTCTCGCCATGGTATTCTATTCATGGTAAGGTTATGTAGATAAAACATAATTTTGCTCTTACTTATTCACTTATAATTTTCTGGCCAGTCCATAATAAATGATGCAACAATTTAAAAAAAAAACTGAATTGTTGGACGCCGATCCATAATTTCGCAGGCCAAGTATCAAGCGTACGGTAGCTTGACAATCGATCGGGAAATCAGACGCTCGTTATGAGACAGACTTCAGTTTATACGACGTTACCCGAATGCGGTATACTGGGCGCTCGATACAAAAATGCAACCCGGATGGTTTGTAGTTGAAGAAGTAATTAAATTATTTACTACCTTGGTTTACTACTAAACTACTTAGTAGTTAGTAATATAAACTCACTTTCTAAGAAGTAGTTTAACTACAAAGTAGTCAGTAGTTATACTACACTACTTTTTTCAAGTAATCTGCCCAGGTTTGGTGCCGTAAAGTTATTGAAAATTTTGTTACGAAATTGCATTGGTGCCGGGTAGCCGACGACACTCTTACCACCCGAATCAGGAATGGTTTTGTATTGAAAGCGCGTAATAAGTTTTGCTCAGATTAAACAAGAGAATTTTAGAAGTTTTACTGATCCATGATGGATCACTCAGAAGTGGGATAATTAGTGAAATACACTGGCCAGCAAAATTAACGCACCACTACTATTTTTGGGAAATATTTTTTATTTCATAATATTTATCAAATATTTTTATGTCTTGATTAAATATATTCTTATTCTAACTTAATAAGGGTATTAACAAAAAATAAAATTCCAAAAGAAGATAAGAAAAAAAAAAACAAGAAAATTCAAAAAAAAATTTTTTTTAACTTTAGTTACAAATAATTAATAACCGGTATTTCCTCCTCTATTTTGAATAATAGCACGGCAGCGATTTTTCATGTTAAAATTACGGGCCTTATCTCGTTTTAATCCTAATTATTCCATATTTGGACAATATCTCCAGTAAGCCCATTCAATGTGTTAGAAGGGTAGGAAGTTCTTAAAAATGGCGATAGATCATGTCCCAGACATCCTCAATTGGGTTAAAATCAGAACTGTTTGCTAGCCAATCCATAGTTTCAATTCCAACCTCATTAAAATAGAAATAAGTAAGTGGTGCGTTAATTTTGCTGACCAGTGTAATAGGCTATTTCGCATCAATCAACCAGAGGATGAGCTCGACAGAAAGAACCTATAAATGTATCTTAGTTTTAGGATTAAATTCACCTATTCCATATACTTTTTTGCGAATAGAAGCTTCTAATTTTATTCAATAATTTTTTTTGAAAACGCACAACGATCGACTTAATTCGCAGTCAATGGCATTTATTGGGTGAAGATGCATGATGTCATACACACTTTATAAGGAGAATCCAATACGAGACTCAACCCACGTTATCAATGACGTATAAATTCTTGTAAAATGTTATGGACAGTGACTCTATAATATTATGTACAATCGATCTGAATCAGGAGGTAGGCAGATTTAAAAGACTGCATTTTTATTTTTTATATACCTGTTGAATGTAGCTGGGTCTTGTGATTCAAGTGTTGAACAGACTGTTTAGATTAGATTTTGTTTATGCGAAGCTCGTAAAAACGACCTTAGCCTAAAAACCGCAACAGGCCGCCGTGTGCATAAAATTATTATTATTTTCAATTTGCGCTTACCCCGTTTAAATTTAGAAAACCTATATTGATATTTTTAAAATAAATAATAAGGTTTTATTTGCGGTATTTATAGGGTAATTAATATAAGCTGTTTTGTCAAGCTGTTTACCATTGGAAATTGGAATTTTTTTGTTTTTGCAGTGTCACGTATCCGTCGAACTTTGTTTTTTTTTTTTAAATATCGTATGGCTTCAGAGTTTTTCTAAAATTAGGTACTTACCTAAATACAAAGTATGTATTGCTTCATTTAAGCATATTACCCAAACTTGCTTTGACTAAACCCTTGACCTTACGAATAGGAATAAATGTATACTTTAGTAGCTACGACATTATGCCAGCTTCTATAGGAGGTATCAATTAAATTTAATTTACATAATAATTCTTAATCACATGCAAAATTCACAATTCACGCTTTTGCTTACTTTATATAACCATCCTCAAATCCAATCTGATGATTCACTGAAATCAAATCTAATCAAATAGGCTTTATTGTAATAAATAAAATTTATTCTTGGATACAGAATGATAGGATAGAATACCTATTCAATAATACTAAAAATAATGAAAAAATAAAAACAGTCAAACAAACAATATGCATAAGTTACAGCTCAAATTTCTGCTAGCTGAGACAACTCCTGATTTCAAGTCATATTGCAGGTTTTTAATTTTGTTCTGAACACCGTCCTTGGTGAAAAGTTCCAACTTTCTGACTAATACCTAATAAGTACTAACCAATTTCTCTACGTACTTCTCATGTGCCATGTTCTAGCATTTTCTCGAATCTGGTTTCTTCTTCGCTGAAATTCTTAATTTGCCTAAAGCATTATTCTCGTCTTCGGGCTTCTTATTGTTTTTTTTATTGCATCTTCGATCTTACTGTTCTTTTAAATGTGCTGAAAGCCTGTCTTGTTCTTCTTGCCTTTGGGCTTGTTTCTCCTATGCCTTTCTTCCTGTTTTCGGTGTTCCTCTTCTTGTTTTTCTTGCCATTTACTGAGCTTTTCTTCGTCGTTTTCTTCCTTTTCCTTCTTTATTTTTTCAATGTTTTTCATGAAATCATACATTTCCTCTAATTTCGGCGATTTGCTGTCGAGCATTTACCATAAAATACTCTGGATTTTCAATATAAAGTCCGGTGGCGAAGTCAAATTCTTGTACCTTGTCTAATTTTTAATTAGAACCCGATGGAATGTTTTAGAAAAGTCAGAGTCACTCTGTAGAATTGTTTTTCAAAAACTAGTTTTAAGGTCACTATTCTACACTGTATGACTTCTGGTTTCCAAATAGAAAATTATGGAATCTTCTGGGAATTTTCGGGAACCCCGTTCTCTGGTGTCAAATTCTAAGTCACTTTTTCAGTTCAACAAAGTCCACTTATTGTTTCTACTAATAGTTCACTAAATTATCCTTTTAATTAGCTCAAATTAACTCATCCTGCCAATTACACTATTTTGCTCATTTTCATTAAAAGTACAATAAGTTTTTCGCAATGTAGCTTAAAATGGATTTAATTGATCTAAATGGAAACATTATTTTAATTTCAAAACTACTTGTCTCCAATAGTCTGAAATTAAAAATTAATTTGTGTACGATACACTATCCCTATACGAAATCCACAAACAAAGAGTTAAAAACAGGAGTAGAAAGCACTTAGAGTAGTAAGAGATATATGAATCTTGTCACTCTTAGCAAAGTTATTTTCTTTTGGTTCCAGGGAAACTATGGCAAAACCCAACCTGTTTCAAGCTCTAGAAGTTATTCCAGTGCCGCACCAGCTGGCAATTATGGTACCCCTGGAACCACTGAAGAAAAACGTCGCCCTGGAAATAGCAGCCTGCAAGAATTGGACACCTTGTTGGAGGATTTGAGTAACAGTAGATACGCCAACGTGCCAGGTAGAATTGTTTTTAAATGAAACCCTGCGCGTTGGTTAATTTCACATATTATTAGTTCCAGAAAACGGTGTGAATGGTTCAAATGCTGGGTACAACGACAGCTGCAGTGGTTCTGGCAACAGAAGTCCTGCCTATGCTAATTCCAGACCTTCTAGTGCGCAAAATAGCCTTAACCGACCTTCCAGCTCCCAAGGTGTCCATAATCGACCTTCTGTGGACGACTTGTTAGATGAACTAAATCAAAGGTGAGTTCATAACTTTATTTACAACTGTTTTCTGTTTTCAACTATATTGTCTTTTGGTTGTTTGCCAAATTAATGTTTTAAAATGGATGTTCTATAGTTTCGGATCATTAACCAATCATAATTTTCGAAATGTAGCTCGGACATGTACAACACGTACAAAATCTTGGCAAGATAAGCGGCGTTAACAGGTGCTACGACTGTTATTAATAGTTTTATCCATAATTGCACTTTTCTAGTTCTTCATTATTATTATTATTATTACCACCTACATTGTTTTTAACATTGACCTTCCATCATAGCAGGTTTATTGAATAAAAATTATACACTAACGATATGTCTGTATTAGGCAAGGCGATTCGAAATTTACTTATTAGCATAAGATCTGGGTGGATCTACCTACGATTTTAATAATAAATAATATCCACTTGATTGTGATAACTATTTCTCAGTGAGTAGTCAAGTGCGGTCGTGTTTAATTGTTTGCATTAATTATTTAATTAAAAATGGTGACAATTTGCGAATATGTTGTGGATTACTTTAGGTAGAACTAGATTCTAAAATAGCCAATGAAATATGTATTTGAATTGAAATTCTTTTTTCCAGTGATGTTATCTATGCCGGTCCGAAAAAAGTTGTGATAACCGTTAAAGAAACCAAAACTGAAACTGGTTTCCCTGGGGATACAGAATTGATATCTTCACATACTACAAGGGCTGCTTCTTCAGCTACCAGAGAACTTGACGATCTAATGGCTAGTTTGTCCAGCATAAAGGTAAGTTATTCTTTGATTTAATTTGAATTGAAATACATGGTTTACATTTCAAGTAAATTACCTACGGCATATTAATTAGATTAAGTGTGCATATATTTTTTTCAATGTCCTTGAAGCGAATTTTCAATTGAAAATAGACTTATGCCTTAACTGTTTTATGGTCAGCTAGTGCAATTTATTATTAGTCTTCAATTACTCAGATAGTGATTAGTTATTCGAGACAAGTAAATAAAAAATACAGATTGTAGTAAGTGCTTTCTTTGTAAAACTCAATGATTTATGTTTTGGCGACTTTTAGTTTTAGACAGCAAGATGTGCCAAATTTTAGCTGTCAGGAGTGTGTACAGTTACTTTGGGTTAATAGGTTTTTATTTAGAAAGTCAACAGAGTTTTTTTTCATTTAAGTTTCATAAAAAAAATCAATTAAGCTGTCTTTCTTATCCTACTTATTATTTCTGGAAATAGAAATATGAACATACAATGTCAGTTTTTTTTTAAATTGGACTTTTTTATTTTTATTTCTCATTTTAATAGATTTAGAGAAAAGTTTTAACTTGCGCAAACAAAGATTTCGTTTTTAATAAGTATTCACGAATTTGTATGGTGCTCGGTATGGTGCATAGTAAAAATATGCAAGTAAAAATATGCAAGTTAAAAATCCAACGAATGCCAAAATATTAGATCATTAATCAAAATACTAAAATGTATGTCTCTTTATTTAGCATGAACTCGGCTTGATACATATTGACCAATCGGAAATTAGCCTTTCAGCAGATAAACCATTGAGCAATTTTGGATCACGTTCAATGTTCATTATTTTTGAACTAATTGAGACATTATTGATACTTGGAAATCATATAAACAGGTGTTTCAAATTAATTTGTTTCATTCAATAATGTTTCAATATCAAATTCAAAATTGGTTTTATTGCATTTTTAGAAATGGCAGTTTGAAACTCAAAGATGCATAAAAATTATGTTTATTTATTTTTCGTTGCGCACTAGCTGCTCAAAATACAAGGTTCAGGAGGCAACAGGATTGGAGTCTTTTCCTATTAATTCTTATATTTGGGCCTCAAGGAGAGCAAGGAGATTGAATAAAAAATAAGATAAATAAAAAATCATCTATTTAATTTCAAATACAATGATAATATTGAACAAGGTCATTGGCTACATTTTGACCAATACGTTTCAGGTATACAGGATGTTCCATTGGAAATGTCAGAACAATATACTTTTTTTTTAAATGGAACAGACTGTATATGATCAGGTTCATTTTTGAATTCTTCAGAAAATTCTAGATCTTTTTCATGTATAAATATATTATTCTATACCTATCTTCAACTAAATATTTCCGAAAAAAAAAACGTTTAAAGTGAGCACTTGGTTATAACGAACGCTTTTTCAAATTCTTATAAAACCGATTATGTAATTATTTTTACCGTTTTATAGTAAACCTCGGATATAGACAACCAATTTTGATGCACTTCTTGGGTTCACCATATCCAGACTTCACTGTAATTGGGTACTGGTTTTATATTTAGTGAAAATATACAGGGTGTCCCAGAGAAAACAGTTCACCCCGATTTATTGGATTTGAAATGAAATCTGGGAAAACGCTCGGACACGTCGATTTTTATTTGAGGGGGAACTTTTTCATCCCCTTAGCTTCAACCCCCTAGCTAGGGGGAGAACAACCCGCCAAATTTGAATAGATTATAGGGGTCGTGTCATACGTCTTTTTAAAGGTCGAGTTCTTCATGGCCCTAGAATTTCGTCTTATTATTTTCATCCGTAACGAAATGACAGCTTGTCAAAATCTCGGAAATAGGCTATTGTTTTAGTGGGAGTAAAGGTGATACTTACCTCCCTGAATAAAAATACTTGAAATTGAAGTTTTTTTATCATTATTTTGTACACATGAATTGTAAATTGTGAGTATGTATTTTTATTAAGGGAAATAAGTACCGCTTTTACTCCTAGTAAAATAATAGTCTATTTCCAAGATTTTGACAAGTTGTCATTTCGTAACGGATAAAAATAATGAGACAAAATTCTAGGGTCATAAAGAACTCAATGAGACCTTCAAAAAGAGGCATGACACGACTCCTATCCCGTATTCAAATTTGGGGGATTGTTCTCCCCCTAGCTAGGGAGTTGAAGCTACGTGGATGGAAAAAATCAGAAATCGACGTGTACGAGCGTTTATCCAAATTTTAATTTCAAATCGAAAAAATTGGGGTGGACTGTTTTCCCTGGGACACCCTGTGTGTCCTCCAAAGTATTAATTCTGGTAGAAACAAGTTGTGGATGGGTTGACATGTTTGGTCAATTACATTTAAATAATAGTATATTGTGTATTTAGGTGGAAAAGTGACACATTCTCGGCCGACGGTGTAAGTTGACGGGCGAGGCCGGCAAACACCGAAGGCCGAGAATGTGCTTTTCCACCGAAATACTCATACTTTTTTGCGATCGGTTAAATACCTGTTAAATGTTTGTATTTGAGTTCCAATTATTCAGCAATACGAGAATCACTTTCCCGGCATAGGCCGGAAAAGTGTTTCAGGAAAATAAGTTTTTCTGCGATTGACAAGAAATGTCAGCATTTTTGACCGGTTTACAGGTCGCAAAACTCAATATTCTGGTATTTTAATTATATTCCAATAGTTGCTAAAGAATCAATGAATAACAATACGGGAAAGTGATTCTCGTACTGCTGAATAATTGGAACTAAAAGACAAACATTTAACAGGTATTTAACCGATCGCAGAAAAAAGAGTATGTGTATTTCGGTGGAAAAGCACATTCTCGGCCTTCGGCTTCGGCTACGCCTCGCCCGTCAACTTACACCGTCGGCCGAGAAAGTGTCACTTTTCCACCTAAATACACAATATACTATTTCTATTTAAATGGGCTACGTAGAACAAGAAAAATTTGACATTTTATAGTTCTACAGTATAATAAAAATAAGCGTTTAGCAAAACAAGGATACTATAGGCCGTAGGGCATACAGAAACTGTCACCAACTGAAAATACTTTTGCTGTTGTTTTGTTAAATCAACTGAAAAACTGAAGAACTTTACAGATAAAAAAAGCTGATGGTATCGTGAATAAAAATGAAGAGCTTAGACCCGGTTTATCCATCTTCAGACAAACTTGTTGGTAACTATCTGCAAGATAAATTTACAATTCTTCAATTTTATTAATCTTCGGATAACTGGCCGACCAATGGGATTACAAATTAAGGTTTTATCCGTCATGCCGGTTTTCCACTAAGGGGACAAAACAAAAACAAAATCTAAACGTAAACTTTTCCCGAACATTTTCAAGAGAAGCGTGTTTCGCAACAGTTGTAGTTTTGTTTTTCGAGTCCCGCTCGAGAAAACAAAACTGTGTTTGTTTCAGTTTTGTTTTTGTTTTAAAACATAGACAAAACACAAACTCAACAGTCCGTTTAGTGGAAAACCGGCATCAGATTGCATATCTGACAGGTTATCAGAAGGTGAATAAACCGTCCCTGGCAGTCCTTAATGTGTTATGTTTTCAAGCTAAAATGTTAACCTGATATCTTTATTTTTCTTTTAAAGGGGATCACAGAATACAAGTAGCTTAATTATAATTTATTTGTAGAAAATTCCACCCATTCCATTTCTACTACTAGCAAAATTTTAGTTATGAATTACTTTTTTTTGGAATTGCGAGAGCATTACTTCAAATGGCGGCGAGTGTGGTTTCATGTGTCTTTGAACTCCGGTGTCAAGTTGCCTTCATCGTCTGTTTTTTCCTTCATTATTTCGCTAGCCAAGGTCTTGACTGGGTACTGGGTTTCAGTTCTCGGGACTGCTTATCATTTTGTGCACGATTTTCTCTGGCGAGATGGACCCTATCTTGTTCGTGCTCCACGGTGCTCTAGTCAGTGCTTGCAATGAAAGAAGTTGTGTTGCACCGTGTCGGCCTCACCGCAGTATACACACTCGTCTGGCGTTTTTTTTTATTTGATGCGTGTATGCACGGAAACACCCGTGACCTGTTAGAAGCTGGGTCATAGACCGGTGCATAGCGACCATTTTTTTAAAACGATTTTCTCCCGTCTGCCATTAAGGGTGGTTATTCTTTAGGCAATGAGAAGTGGAATGGCTGAAATTTCAAAGAGCTCCGCGTGTGACATTACAATGATATGCTAATTTGAAAATGTAATGAAAAGTGAAGATTTGGATCAATATTATCCCGTCTGCCACACATTGTGAAGATAATTTAAACAAAAATGAGTAGAAGGAAGCTAAACGGCAGAAACCCTAGGTTAGTATAAAGTGTCATATAACTAATTTCAAAATGTCGCCAAAATCGGACATGTGGATCAACGACCTCCCGTCTGCCAAATTAAATTTATGTTGCATTTACGATTTAGAGATCAATAAGGATGTTGCGGAAATAACCCACAACAAGTTTAAAATGTTATTATTTGTAGTTTATCAATATAATCTCAATTTCTATTATTTATCATAAAAATAATATTCTAAAAAAAGATTCCTGTAAAACTGGCAACAGCAGCCCTTTTGAATCGGTAAAATTACAGATTTCTTCATTACCCTATGAGCAATGGATCTATTTTGTTGTTGTGATTGGTCAGTTGCCACCCAACATCCCTGATTTATGCGACCTGCTCCGAAAAAGGCAGTCGACTCGACGCACGGTACACAACAGTAGTAATCAAGAAGCAGAAGAGTAAGCAAAGACTCTGCACCCTCTCGCCTCTGAACGCTCTACAGAGGAAAAAAACCCCCAGAAAACCCCCGTTAGTACGCGAATTATAGTAAAATACTACTCCCAGTGTCTCAAGGCCTGACATGGCCTATATTATCAACGATATTATTGATTACAATTCATGTAATTAACCCCTAAATTGTTGCAAGTCATCTCGGACCTAGCAAAATTCTCTACTACGCCTGTTTAAGGTTATTCCTGTCTCACTCTCGACAGGCTTCAACTCTGTATATCATTGTGTTCTCTCTCTTAGTGGAAAATCCCTTAGCTGACAGTGCAAATTACTACGAATAGTGATAAATGGATAAATAATCACTATATGGATTTACCGGTATGAACTGGATTAAGCAAGTAAGACCGTTTCAATTTCTCAAAACAGTCGAACAATAAATTAATAAATACTGAATACCGATTCGGTTGAAATGCACTATAAATTGAAGTGTTTGTTCTAACCTTTAATACAGAAATTTGGTTTTCACACTCGTGAAATGAACATTAATTTGTAAATTTGTATATAGAAACTGAGCATATATATATAGACTTTTCTTGCACTTATTGTTTACACACTTCAGCAGAAAAGTGCTCAAATTATTAACTCTCAATAAACAAAAGAACTTTCAAGGATTATAAACATTTTGTGAATACAGTGAGCTGATTGAAGTTCACGAATTATTTGTGTTGTGCTCTCGTAAATCTAATTAGTTAATTTGTGTTCTCGTTCATCGAACATTTAACCATAATTGATATTATTATTATGAAATTTCACTATTTTTTATAAATCAAGATACTTATTTACTCGCTTATTTACTTTAGATTAGTATAAAATTTGTAGTTCGACTGGACGTCCAAATAGGAATTATTAGATAGGATTTGATTGCTGATTAAACCGAATTAACTTCATTTATTAATTAAATTGATAACTATTCTATTTCAGCGTTTTATTTGTATAAATGAGAATCAAGGCACCCCTAGTTCAATACAAGGCTTAAATGATCCAACACCTAATGGTTAATTTTTACAGTCAGTCAAAGTAAAAACTTTTGACATCCCTGGTGCGGTAATGACTAGAGTCCACAAAAGGGTAATAGCTAGTTCCGTCACATTGGTCCTTCGAGCCGGATTAAAGCCTTGATTGAAATGTAATTAATTAAAAAATTTAATGTTTTTTTTATGCCTCTATCTCTGACTGCTTTAAGATTCTCATTTCTACACTGCTCAATAAAAACTTGTGTTTTTATTATATATTGAAATTTACCTACTCGAATCCCTGTATTGCTCGTACTTGGTAAGTACATTCTCTGTTGTAAATATTCTATATTGTAAATAGGTACATTGTGTATTGATTTGTATAGGTACAATTTATTAATTAGCTTGTTTGGCTCTCTTAATTCATTTTAAATTAATTGATTATTATTGGTGGAGTTATTTAAAGGCTATTTCTCAATATGGATTTTGATGCTATGAAGCAGGTCCGTACTCGCGCAAAAAGCGCTATTACTCGCATTGCCAATTGGGTGAAAAACAATAAGGATGTTGAAGTAGATCCAACTCAATTTGAAAATCGTATAGTTAACTTAAAAGATAACTTTGAAAAATACTCAATGACTCAAGATGAAATTGAAACTTATCTTGAAGAATTCACTGCAAATGATAACGAAAATAGAGATATTGTTGAAAATCAATTCTATGATACTCTCTCTCTGATACAAAAATGTATTAAAACATTGTCTCCGGTTACCCTGAACACTCCACCAATAAGCCAAACTAGTTTGCCACAGCTGAATTTGCCACCACATATGGAAGTGAAACTCCCTCAAATAAATATAAACCCCTTTAAAGGTGACACCGCTGAGTGGACTTCCTTTTTTCAAATCTTCTCTGCTCTGATAATTGATAATACTCACCTGAGTAAAATACAAAAATTTATTTATTTAAAGTCATTTTTGAGAAACGAACCATTGAAATTGATCGAAAACTTGGCTGTGACAAACGATAATTTTGATATCGCTCTAGAAATATTGCAGAAACGATATGAAAACAAAATCTCTGTAATAAACGCTCATTTTGTTGCTCTCTTGGAACAAAACACACTCAGTAAATGTAACGCTCAAACTCTCAGAGAGTTTGTTACAAATTGTAGAAAAAATTTACTTTCTTTAAAGAATTTGCACTATTCTTACGAACAGCTTTGGGAATTTTTGATAATATATTTAATGGGAAAAAAACTTGATTTTGGCACGCGCAAGGCGTTCGAGAATGAGCGCGATTTAAATCAACTCCCTCAACTTGATGACCTTTTTGAATTCCTCGAAAAAAGATGCTTAGCTTTGGAAAATCTCTCAAGTACGGAAGTGCCTTCAGCACAAAACGGGCAACGAAAAGTAAACAAAACCCCAAACTCTGGCGCTGCTCTGTTCGCTCAAAATAATATAAGTAAAGTCACTACACACTGCTTATATTGCAATCAAGACTCTCACAAAATTTATATTTGTAATAAGTTTAAAGGTTTACAGGACTCGGAAAGGAAGACTTTTGTTTATTCAAAACAACTCTGCTTTAATTGTCTTGGTTCCAAACACACTCTTGCCAATTGCCCAGCAACCAAAGGTTGTTTTATCTGCTCTCAAAGGCATCATACATTGCTCCACAATGCTTTTGTCCCTCAAAATCCTCCAGCTCAAGGTCACAGACCCCAACAAAGACCCCATCATAATAACCCTTCGATTGCTAGACCAAATTATTCTAATGGTCAGCAGCAACCGTCTCAGCATCCTCCCAAGACACAGACACAAGGTTCAAGACCACAAAATCAAGCTGACTCACAACCAAACCAAAATGAACTTCCCAAATCTTCCCAAAGTCTCCACTCCGTCTCAGCACTCTCTACAAAAAACTCACAAACTCTTTTAGCAACCGCATGCGTGACACTTTATGACGCAGACAGGCGGCCCCTTCAAGCCAAAGCCATTTTGGATAATGGCTCGCAACACTCCTTTGTAACTGACAAACTAGTTAAAAGGTTAAAACTAGTCCCCTATGTCAAAACAACATATGTGTCTGGCATAGCTCTTAGTAACAATGTTACTAATAAGATGATTGATTTGAAAATATACTCAAATTTGTATCCTCATAGGAAATTTGAGATTTCCTGCGCCGTTCTCCCTGTAATAACAGGACCCCTCCCCTCTATACAAATAAATGTCAGTTCGTGGAATATACCGAGCGACATTGTTCTTGCTGATCCTAGTTTCACTCGTCCTTCGGAAATTGACCTTCTGATTGGTTCAGACCTCTATTACAATCTCCTGACAAAAGGCCTGATTCATCTAGGTCATGGCCTGCCCACAGTCTTAAACACTCATCTCGGTTGGATTCTTGGAGGAACGTTTCCCCAAAATTCACACCATAATAACTGCTCTCATTTAGTCACTAGTAGCCCTGCACAACAAGTGCACTCCTCTGTCTCTATGTTTGTTCAAAGCCCGGACAATAGCTCTCTCGAAAATATAGTGACTAAATTTTGGTCCATGGAAGAAATTCATACCAAAGCCCCTCTCTCCCTTGAAGATGCAAAGGCTGAAGCTTGTTTCAAGGAAACAACTCAAGTATTAGAAAATGGCTCTTATCAAGTTAACTTACCCTTGAAATCTCCCTCTGAAAATCTCAAACTCGGTGATTCTTTGTCTATAGCCACAAAAAGATTTCACAATCTCGAGAGGAAATTTGTAAAGGACCCAGATTATTTTCATGAATATCAGAAATTTATTCATGAATATGTTAACCTTGGACATGCCAGGTTCCTACCCCTTTCCTCTGCTAATGAAAATCTGGAGCTCAAATGCTTCCTCCCTCATCATGCTGTGGTTAGAGAAGGTGCGTGCTCAACGAAGCTGCGTGTGGTCTTTGACGCCTCTTGCAAAACCACAACGGGCCTTTCCCTAAATGACATAACTCTCAAAGGCTTTCAGGTCCAGCCTGACCTTTATGACATATTGTTACGCTTCAGATCTTTCAAATATGCTCTCACCTCTGATATTGAGAAGATGTTCAGACAAATAAAGATAAATCCCACTCAGACCTTTTTATTAAATATTTTATGGAGAGACGAGCCTGAAAAACCACTTCAGTGCATCGAATTGACCACTGTCACGTATGGCACTAACAGTGCTCCATTCCTCGCAACTAGAGTCTTAAACGATGTTGCATTAAAAAATAGCTCAGATTATCCCCTCGCGTCTCATTCTCTATTGAAACAATGTTACATGGATGATATCCTAAGTGGATGTGATGACCTTAAGGATTTAGAAATACTCTATAGCGAACTTATCTCTTTATTAAAGGCTTCTGGATTTGAATTACACAAATGGTGTTCAAATTCAAAGGAATTTCTAGACAAAATCTCTCATAAAGAAAAAATAGTCGAAGTAGATATGAATTTTGACGAAAACCCGAATAAGGTACTTGGCCTTATTTGGAACCCAATTCTCGACTTCTTCTGCGTCTCTATTCCTGAAGTAAAATTAACAACCCCTATTACGAAAAGAAAAATTGTCTCTGTAATAGCTCAATGTTATGATCCCCTTGGTTTTTTATCTGTAGTCATTGTGACAGGAAAAATAATTGTACAAAGACTTTGGACTTTGAAGTTGGATTGGGACACCCCAATTACTGATGACTCACTCTTGCAAGAATGGAATGGTTTCATACATGATCTTCCTCTCCTCAAAACGCTCAAGATCCCTAGATACCTTTTTTCTGACAAAACATTAAGTTCCATGGAATTCCACGGATTCTCTGATGCCAGCCTCAAGGCATACGCCGCTTGCGTTTACGTTCGCGCCCTATATACTGATGGAACAGTATCTTGTCATTTGATTACCTCTAAATCTAGAGTATCTCCTCTGAAAACAGTTACATTGCCTAGGCTAGAATTATGCGCCATGGTTTTGCTCTCAAAGTTGGTTTCAAAGTTAATCGCAATCTTCGAAGATCGATTCTCATTGAGTTCTGTAAATTTGTGGACAGATTCGCAAATTGCGCTCTGCTGGATAAATTCCCATGCGTCGCGCTGGACTGTTTTTGTGGCTAACAGAGTAGCACAAATTCAAGAACTCACCTCAAATCACAAATGGCGTCATATAAATTCTTCAGACAACCCCGCTGATTACCCATCTAGAGGTTTGCCAATACCCCAAGTCCAGGAGTGCCATACTTGGTGGCAAGGCCCTAAATTTCTTCATGACCCTGAATTAAATCTCTCCCAATTTGGCAACACTCCCAGTTTGTCTGATGTCCCTGAGGAAAAGAAAATAGCTCTAGTAGGAACTGATAAGAAAGATCAAGATCTGTTTTGGCCCGGAATATTCAATCGAGCTTCTAAATTTCGTAAGCTCCAACGCACAGTAGGGTACATGTTGAGATTTGCACATAATACAAAATGTAAACATCTCGATAGAACAAAAGATTCTCTCGAAGTCCAAGAGCTGAAAGCAGCCTTGAACTTGATCACAAAAATTCTCCAGTCAATTCATTTTTCAAAGGAAATCTCAGAGTTGAATCAAAACATATTTTTGAGCAACAAATCACTGATTAAACTCAAACCCTTCTTAGATAAGGATGGTTTTTTAAGAGTGGGTGGAAGATTAGACAACGCTAATGTCTCCTTCGATCAAAAACACCCCATTTTGCTCCCTTCCCATAATCATATTGTCTCATTAATGTTAATCCAAGAACATGAGCGTTTAGGTCATGCAGGCGCACAAACAGTGTTATCGAATTTTCGCCTAAGGTTCTGGCCACTCGATGGTTTAAGGGAGACAAAACGTATAATCAACAATTGTATTACCTGTTTCCGATTCAGAGCTCAACCAGCAGAGCAAATTATGGCAAGTCTGCCAAAGGAGCGTGTGAATGTCTCCCGCTGTTTCAGCCAAGTTGGAATAGACTATGGCGGACCCTTCTTAATAAAATCGTCCAAGCTACGCAAAGCTCCCCTAATTAAATGCTATATTGCAATTTTTGTCTGCTTGGCCACCAAGGCAATTCATATTGAATTGGTGACAGGGCTCTCTACCGAACACTTCATCATGACATTGAAAAGATTTATTGCCCGGAGAGGTAACCCAACCGTGATACATAGTGACAATGCCACCAATTTCCAAGGCGCCCAAAATCAATTGAAGGAATTGCATAACTTTTTTAGAAATAGAACCCATTTGAACTCAATCAGGGACTTTCTCTCTCCAAATGAAACTGAATTCAAGTTCATCCCTCCAAGAAGCCCTCATTTCGGTGGCATTTGGGAGGCAGCAATTAAAAGCGCCAAATACCACATCGTCAGGCTGGTTGGGGAAACCCGCTTCACGTTTGAAGAGTTCTATACAATTTTAGTGCAAATTGAAGCCATATTGAACTCACGTCCCCTATGCGTTCTTTCAAACGACCCAAACGACTATCAAACTCTAACCCCTGGTCACTTCTTAATTGGTTCAAGCCTTACGGCTCACCCAGATAAGGATTTAAGTCATCTTAATGAGAACCGTCTTTCTATGTGGCAGAAAATTTCACACATCCAACAAGTGTTTTGGAAGCGTTGGTCAGTGGACTATTTGAACAGACTCCAAAATCGACCTAAATGGTTCCGGAATTCTCTAGATCTAACCCCCAATACATTAGTACTTTTAAAGGAAGATGACACTCCACCTCTAAGATGGCCTTTAGCCAGAGTCTTAGAGGTATTCCCTGGACGAGACAATAAAACCAGAGTGGTAAAATTGAAAACACAAAGTGGTGTTTTTACTCGAGGAATAGCAAAGGTATGTCCTTTACCAATTCAGGATTAAAACCTGCTACTTTCTCTATTGTAAATATGTTGTTTATTTTTTTTTGTTAATGTTTCGTCTCTCATTGAAGTTTGGAAACTTCAAGGGGGGAATATGTTGCGGAAATAACCCACAACAAGTTTAAAATGTTATTATTTGTAGTTTATCAATATAATCTCAATTTCTATTATTTATCATAAAAATAATATTCTAAAAAAAGATTCCTGTAAAACTGGCAACAGCAGCCCTTTTGAATCGGTAAAATTACAGATTTCTTCATTACCCTATGAGCAATGGATCTATTTTGTTGTTGTGATTGGTCAGTTGCCACCCAACATCCCTGATTTATGCGACCTGCTCCGAAAAAGGCAGTCGACTCGACGCACGGTACACAACAGTAGTAATCAAGAAGCAGAAGAGTAAGCAAAGACTCTGCACCCTCTCGCCTCTGAACGCTCTACAGAGGAAAAAAACCCCCAGAAAACCCCCGTTAGTACGCGAATTATAGTAAAATACTACTCCCAGTGTCTCAAGGCCTGACATGGCCTATATTATCAACGATATTATTGATTACAATTCATGTAATTAACCCCTAAATTGTTGCAAGTCATCTCGGACCTAGCAAAATTCTCTACTACGCCTGTTTAAGGTTATTCCTGTCTCACTCTCGACAGGCTTCAACTCTGTATATCATTGTGTTCTCTCTCTTAGTGGAAAATCCCTTAGCTGACAGTGCAAATTACTACGAATAGTGATAAATGGATAAATAATCACTATATGGATTTACCGGTATGAACTGGATTAAGCAAGTAAGACCGTTTCAATTTCTCAAAACAGTCGAACAATAAATTAATAAATACTGAATACCGATTCGGTTGAAATGCACTATAAATTGAAGTGTTTGTTCTAACCTTTAATACAGAAATTTGGTTTTCACACTCGTGAAATGAACATTAATTTGTAAATTTGTATATAGAAACTGAGCATATATATATAGACTTTTCTTGCACTTATTGTTTACACACTTCAGCAGAAAAGTGCTCAAATTATTAACTCTCAATAAACAAAAGAACTTTCAAGGATTATAAACATTTTGTGAATACAGTGAGCTGATTGAAGTTCACGAATTATTTGTGTTGTGCTCTCGTAAATCTAATTAGTTAATTTGTGTTCTCGTTCATCGAACATTTAACCATAATTGATATTATTATTATGAAATTTCACTATTTTTTATAAATCAAGATACTTATTTACTCGCTTATTTACTTTAGATTAGTATAAAATTTGTAGTTCGACTGGACGTCCAAATAGGAATTATTAGATAGGATTTGATTGCTGATTAAACCGAATTAACTTCATTTATTAATTAAATTGATAACTATTCTATTTCAGCGTTTTATTTGTATAAATGAGAATCAAGGCACCCCTAGTTCAATACAAGGCTTAAATGATCCAACACCTAATGGTTAATTTTTACAGTCAGTCAAAGTAAAAACTTTTGACATCCCTGGTGCGGTAATGACTAGAGTCCACAAAAGGGTAATAGCTAGTTCCGTCACAAAGGAAATGGCAGAAAATCTCGATTGGTATAATAATATTTAACAATTTTTGAAGTTGTATCAAAATGCTGAGATGTTGAAACAATTTTCTTCCGCCTAAAACATGTTTTGTTACAATGGATTTTAGATAAATAATGTACCTTTGCACCGGCAGAAAAATTGAAGTGGTACAGATATTTACTTTTTAATTTTTCAAAATGTCAAAATTTTTCAAATTTTAGATCAATTATTTCCCGTCTGCCATTAATTTATATTAAATAAGTTGCTACCAAAAGCTTAAGTTTTGACTGGCAGAAATTGCAGACTGGTACAAGTCAATGAACAAAATTGCTACAAAAATTGTTTATATGATGAACTTTTTTAACCCGTCTGCCATTTGGTTAAGTGAAATGTAGTTATGAGAATATGCATATTTTCATTATGGCAGAAACCGCAATAAGTTGCACATATGGTTGTTAAATTGCAATTTTCTCCCGTTTGTCTGCCAACTTAATTGAGTAGAGTTACTATCAAAACAACTGAATACCTATCAAAAGGCAAAATGACTGCGCTTATGTACAAATGTTTGAAATCTCACATAAAAGTTATAATTTCTTTTAAATGCCTATCACACATATAGGGTTTCCTGATGAGGATGAAAGTGAAGAAGAAATTAATAAAAACGAAGATTTAAGCAATTTATCAGATTTGGATGACGGCAATAATGATGATGATAATGGAAAAGGTCAAGAATCGTAAACTCTACAGGATTGCTCAATCGGCTAAATTATTCACAATTGCTGTGACGTCACGTGCATTCCTGATTTTTAAGATGGCCGCCGATACGAATGATAGTTGAGTTTGTGCTGACAATTATTATTTTATCGTAAATTCGAAATTTATCAAGTGTTATAATTAGTGTAATTTAAAGTTCCATTTAATGTGTGTAAGCCTAAAAGACTCATGACTAAAAATAATCGCGGAAACCCCAAACATTTTCTGGTTTTAGTGGTTTTGTAATACTGGATTTGTTGTATCAGGACATCGCTTTCTTTTATTCTTGTGTATTGCTTAAGTTTCTACTGTTAGTAAGTATTTCCTAGTCAAGCATTTGTATTGTTTTTTTTTTTTTTGTAAATAAAATGTCTACTTAGTTGTAAGTTTCCTTTGCATGTAATTACTAAAAATTAGTGTTGAAGAGTGAATAAATAAATATGTAAATAAATTCCTTTACTGGCGTGTTTACTATGAAAACGCATGGAAAATATGGCAAACTTGCAGTGTTTTTCTGGAATATGATTATGAAAATCTAAATCAGGTATCACTATTTGGCTTCGTGAAATAAGCTTACTTTGAATGTCCATATTGAATCGTTCTAGTATCTATTGAATAATAATTGAGAAGTAGGTAGGGACAGTAAAAAATAAAACACACTATTGCAACCACGTTTCGTTTATATTTTGATATTGAAATGCAAAAATTAAACCGGCTCGTTCAAGTTGGCACCCCACATTTGGTTTTCTACTGTTTCTCAACTGTAGTCAATTGTGCCCGTTTTGTACTAAATTGTGCCGGTGTTTATGTGAATTGTGCTCATTTCTATACACAAACAAATCCGGGGGCCAGCTTGACTCCAGTCCCTGTTTTTTTCTATTTTTTGGCAATATGTGGTGGTCTTCTAGGTTTGAAATTACCTTGCTATAAGCAGAAGCAAACAAACTCGTCTTCCTAATTAGCCAACCATTCAAGCCTCAAGCACACAAACTTTTGAAGTCTGCTAGTTTTAAAATTAATAAATTAATTTTATTCACGTCTAATGTATAATGTAAGTATTATACTTGTAATTTTGGCAGTATAATTATACAGGGTGTCCCACGACGTTTCTCCCAGGAAATTTTCAGGATCTGGGTAACTTTTTGTACCGCTTCTACCATTGTCATCCAATTTCACCAGTTTCGCTTTAATTTCGGTCAAGTGACGTCATCTTTCGAATCTTAAATGTAACTCATGGTATATTATGGCATTTTTCGTTAGAAAATTAAATAACAAAATCGGCAATGCCATATTTGTTGAGGCTTTGGTAAAGAGATTGATAAAAAATTATACATTGGAACATACGATGATGCGTTCCGAAGTTATCATTTGGGAGAAACCTCGTGGGACACCCTGTATATGTTATTCCCCCAGGGAATAATTACGAGTAGCGAGATTAATGGTTATTATTCCTCAAAAGTGTCAGTGTCAAACGTGTATAGTGCTTGTGGATTTGTATTGAGATGGATGAAATGTTCATTGAAAATCTCAAATAAATTAATTTGTCGTAAATAAAGTAGAGTATACTACTCGAAATAATGGCAATTATTAATAGCTATCATTATTGACTCGTGGTATAATCTACTACAAACACACAGTTTTCAAAGGAAATAACCTCAAAATAACAATTTTTCACGTTTGAAAATGCAAGGAAAGTGCACTGTCATAATAAAAAACAAACCGATCAAGGACTGCGTGACGTCATTCACATTCCTCCATCTTCGATGTTTTTATGAACGTATGTCTTATGGGATTGAGCAATCCTGTAGAGTTTACGATTCTTGGGAAAAGGTGACCTCAGTTGTGATGGAAGTGACTCCAAAAGTGATAGATGACAATGAAAACGATAATGATGATGCTGATGATAATTACGACGATGCTGTTTTTGATAATGTCGATGAATAAAACATTTTGTTCCTAAAGATACAATTTTTTATTGTTCTGCCTTATCATATTTAGGTGTCTTGAGAGCAATTTTAATTTTAATTAACCGGTTGTCAGACGGGAGAAAATTGTTTGGCCACATAAACACTTTTCGCAATTTAACAATAATTGTGCAACGTATGCAGCTCATTGCGGTTTCTGCCATATTGAGAATATGCATATTCTCATAACTACATTTCACTGAAACAAACGGCAGACGGGTTGAAAACGTTCATGATATGAACAATTTTTGTTCCGATTTTGTTAATCAATTATAAGAACTTGTATCAGCCTGCAATTTCTGCCAGTCGAAATTTAAGCTTTTAGTAGTAGCTAATTTAATATACCTATATTACTGGCAGACGGGAAAAAATTGATCTCAACTTTGAAAATTTTTGACATTTTTATCGTTTCTGCCAATTGTTAATATACCTTGGATACATCTGCCAATACATTTCTTGGATTTTACTTTACATGTCAAACTTATCTTCCAAATGGCAGAAAGGGGAAAAATTGTTTCAACATCTCAGCATTTTGATACAACTTCAAAAATTGTTAAATATTATTATACCAACCGAGATTTTCTGCCATTTCCTTATTGATCTCTAAATCGTAAATGCAACATTAATTTAATTTGGCAGACGGGAGGTCGTTGATCCACATGTCCGATTTTAGCGACATTTTGAAATTAGTTATATGACACTTTATACTAACCTAGGGTTTCTGCCGTTTAGCTTCCTTCTACTCATTTTTGTTTAAATTATCTTCACAATGTGTGGCAGACGGGATAATATTGATCCAAATCTCCACTTTTCATTACATTTTCAAATTAGCATATCATTGTATTGTCACACGCGGGGCTCTTTGAAATTTTGGCCATTCCACTTCTTATTGCATAAAGAATAACCACCCTTAATGGCAGACGGGAGAAAATCGTTTTAAAAAAATGGTCGTTATGCACCGGTCTATCAGGTAGTGGTCCGTTTCGCCGTGTTTCCTGTTTGTCCAGGTGGATATGGTCGGTATCAGTCTGACGTCCATCTGCCCTTTGTGCTGTTTTACCATCTGATTTGCCATTCCGCCATGGTGCTTTCCTTGGCTTCCGATCGGGCGGCGTTTTTTAGCTCTGCTATTTTTGTAGCTTGTCTGGTAAGGAGATCTCCGCAATCACTAGGATGGCATCTGTTGAGATGGTACGGTAGACGCTACAAATGCGGAGAGCCGCTCGGCGTTGTATCCTCGAGTGAATATTTCGATACTTTTCGATGTTCATGATATGACCCCAGACAGGACCAGCGTACAATAATAGTATGGACCTCGCCACCGAACATAGCAGTGTCCGTTTGCTGGGTGCTGGTTCTCCTATGTTGAGTATTAGCCGCGCTAGGGAGGACATCGCGTTTCTAGCTCGCATGGCCGCGTTATTTATATGGGGGGGCAGAGAAAAGTTTGTTGTCCAACCAGACTCCTAAGTATTTGACCCCGGCCTTGGCGTAATGGTTCGGCCCTCTGTGATTACACGCCTGAATCCACTCGTTGGCGCTCCTATCTTAATTTTTGCCTCGTCTCTGGCCAGGACGACTATGGCAACATCATCTGCGTATCCAATCAAGAAAACCCCCTCTGGTTGTTTAAAATTGAGAAGGCCGTCGTACAAGACGTTCCAGAGGCTGGGTCCTAGGACCGAGCCTTGTGGGACGCCGCAGGACATGTCAAATGTCTCCTTGCGGCTTTCTGTCTCAAGGACTATGGCTTTGTCAGTGAAATAGTCTTTGATGAGATTGACCAGGTATCGCGTTACGCCTGTTGGCCTCTTCAAATCCGCCGCGATCACTTGCCAAGGTGCCGACTTAAAAGCGTTTTTGATGTCCAGGGTGACGATTATGCCGATGCGCCTGTGTCTGTGGCTCCTTTTGTAAATTTCTGGCCTGATCGAGTCCAGCGCATTCAGAATTGCCGTGATGATGGATCTCCCTTTCCTGAACCCGAACTGCCTTTCACTCAGTGTGGCCGCAAGGTTGAGGTTCGTGTTTAGTCTCGCGAGGATGCGTTTTTTAGTCAAGCACAAGAAGCTTACCACATGAGTTGAGCAGGCATAGGGGGCGGAATTTTTGGGCTTCTCCATCAGCACTAAGCTAGCTGCCTTCCAGTTTCGTGGGAACACGCCGGTTTTCAATGCGTTGCAGAGGGTTTTGAGAAAGAGTTGGGGTTCTTTCTCAGCTAGAAGCTTCAGGATGTCTGCGGGTATGCCATCTATGCCTGGAGCTTTGTTGGGTTTCAGACATGCGTCTATTATTTCGTTTACAGTTAGTTCAGGAATATCTGTACTACTGTACTTCAGCTTTTCCCAAGCAGCTGGTAGTCTGGAGGGGAATAAGATTTTCGCTGCTTCTAGGGATTTTGCCATCGTCATTGCCCTGTTTTCAGACATCAACTTAAGCCTCCTTGTCGCTATTCTATAGTCATCGCCCCAGCAGTCGTCGTTGATATCGTCGCAGAGTCTTCTCCAGCAGTTCCTTTTTGCTGATATTGATAGCCAGCTTCAGTTTATTCCTGTGTCTATTGTAGGTTTCCATGTTTTCCTGAGCTGGGCGTCGTCGTTCCATCAATATTCGGGCTTCTTGTGGTTAGGGTTAGATCTCTTTTTAGGCATTAAGGCGTTGCATATTTCTTTCACTAATGAGTCGAGACTTAATAACAGCTGAAGATTATAAGGTCTGCGAGTTCTACCAATACAAAACCGTCGCCTGCTCCAGACTTGTGGTACGCGATGTTGCGGTTCCTCAGTCTCAGAGCGGCGTTTTTCTCGTGTCTATGTGCCAGGTCGTGTTGTTCACTGAATTGAGGTTCGGCTCTGAAATAATTACTATATCTGCGTCGAATTGGTTCGCTGTTACTGTTAGGAGGTCGTGGGCTGCACGGCATCTGTTCGCATTTAGTTGGAGCATCTTCACCGTTCCGAGACTGGTGGAGTTGTTCTTTCGCATGGTGTGCGTCATTTTTAATTGGTAATAACATCGTCAGTGTCCGCTCCCTCGCCATCTTCGTAAGTATACCGGGTGACAATGAAACTACTACCCATGGCGGCATTTGTTAACGGCTCGAGATAGAAATATGCAATTCGGGTTATTAATAGGGTTGAAAACTGTTAACAATTTTAATATAAAACCAATTGAATGTCTTTTCCGGTTTCACCAGAAATGGCCTTGAATTTGTTATTTCAAATGGGACACCCTCTATATTATTATTTTTTTTGACTCTTTGAACAATTCTAAATAACTTTTGTCTAACATATTCCATGTCAAAAATTGATGGTTTTTGAAATCGAGCCATAATATACGTATACGAGTATACGTAATTAAATGAGTGAAAGTAATATTAGTTTTGGCTTTAGATGAGCACTAACAACTTGGAAATGGGTTATCAAATTTTTAATTCTGCAGGTTTTTAGGTATTAAGGTTGAATCTGTCATATTTGGATAAAGCATAAAAAAGTAGGATTGGGTAGTGGAAGTTTCATTTCCATAAGTTGAACCATTTTCGTACAGAGTCCGATCAAAAACCGAAACATTCATTTTCGAAAAACGCGTTTTTCTTAACTTGCATTAATTCTTCTCTTTTATTATTTATCGGATATCTCTTTTAATAAGGAGCAAATAACCATGATTTTTTTGTTCTGGCATACTCAGTTTTTACATAAAATACAAACAAATAGGAATTACGAAATATTTTTGAGCCCCTCTATTTCAAAAACTATCAATTTTTGACATAAGGGTATGTTAGACAAAAGTTATTTAGAATTGTTCAGAGATTCCAAAAAAAAGATAATATACAGGGTGTCCCATTTAAAATAACAAAGTCAATACCATTTCTGGTGAAACCGGAAAAATCATTTATTTAGTTGTTTTTATATTAAAATTGTTCAAAATTTTCAACTCTATCGACATACGAAATTGCATATTTCTATCTCGAGCCATTAAGAAATGCCGCCGTGGGTATAGTAGTTTCATTGTCACCCGGTATAAGGAAGATCTGTGGTTGGCCCCAACGCTGGTTTTTCTGGCTTGGGGCTTGGCGGAAGTCGTTGCATCTTCCTGTGCCTACTTTGTGGCCATTTTCGTTACAGATGGGGCACATTTCTTCCTTTGTGCACGTTCTTACTGAGTGGCCTCCTTCGTCGCACCTGTAGCAGACAGAGGTCTTTCCTGTCTTGGCCTTTATATTGGTCTGCTTGATGGTCATAAGCCCAGCATCTATCTAGAGCACCTTGTAAGAGATATTCTTTCCTCGATGTGGCATCTTGACAGGCCGATGCGGATATATACGCCTGTTCTTTAAAAGTTCGTCCGTCTTTGTTTTTTCCATCTGGATGGTGATTGCTTGAGTGTTTCCCGCATTTGGCCTCAGAGTTCCCGTTTTGATGTCGCTACCTGCTACGCTACCCACTTTTTCTTCAATAGCTCTGAAATGACGTCTTCTCTGGTGGTCGTCGCACCCATACTTCTTATGTATATCGTCTCGAGTTTCGCGCCCCCGCTCATTCTTAACATGGACTCCTTCTGTGGTCTCTGCTATCGCCTTCTTGACTAGCTTTGCCGCGCGTCTTTGTCCATCTTTATTAGGACGTTCTGGTTCTTTGTCATTCTGATTGAGTTAATTGCTTCAAAGGCGAGAGAGCCTTTGATGTTTTACCACCTTTTATAATTACTAGCGGTTCTCAGTTCTTGCAAAAATGAGTACATGTGGACCTTTAATCTTGTATGACCTGTTGATAAATTCCAAACCTTCCAATAAAGAACGCAGGATACATTCATTTTTATCCAAGTGTTGAAAACAAGCTCTGGCACTTTTAGGTGCATAAATATTTTTGCAAATAAAAATATTTACTCTAAATTTAAGTGATAGTTTTCGTACATTATTGGGATTACCACATACTAAACATGTAACGTTGCAAGTAGGATCATTGGCTAATATATAAAATTCTTCGAGAATAATTGAGCATTTGCAATTAATTTATTAATACAGAGGCGACTTGCATCATTTCGTCGGCCCATGACATAACGCCCTATTTCGTTTTTCACGCGTTTTCAGGAGGGCAATTGAAAGAAAACTAATATCTTGACCTGGCAGTTTAATCTCGCTTAGTTCGAAAATTTGCATATGAAAAAGAAGTCCTAATCTGGTTTCAGCAACTGATCTGGATTATGTCCTTACGGTGCATTTGGGTGTTAAACTTGTTTAATTTTCAGGTGGATTAGTAGAAATAGCTATCACAAAACCAGTTTGTTTTTAAAAATAATATCAGTTAGGTTAACCCAGTGTCGATCTAAACTCTAATGCTTTACATAGGAAACCATGAACAAATTAAAGACAAGCTGAAAGGAAAGGTTCGTTTTTCGAGGGTTCATACTTTTGTTATCGAACATGTCATAACTTGAAAAAAAAGGGTTGTCGTAGATTAATAATTCATATCACAGACTTCTGGCTTAAGAACCGACGAACGTTTTTGACGTCATTGATTTGTTTCAGTCAATTTCTATTTGTTAAAAAAGGAAGGCAAATTTTGTCAAAAGTATGAACCCTCCTGAAACAAAGTTTAAAGTCTGTTTTTTTTTTTTAAGATAAAAGTCAAAATGACATTATGTTGGTAATACAATGTAAAATTGTCAATGATTTTAAATTTTTATGTAGAAAAGGCTTGTGTTGCCAACATAGTTACTAAATTTTTGACTTGGGGAATTATCTTAAAAAAAAAAAACAAACTTTGTATATACAGGGTGTTCCGGAATTAATGCACCAAATTTTTATGGCATATTCTACGTCGAAAATAAGCCCTATTTACCTTTATAAACATATGTCCGGAAACGCTTCCTTTCCGAGATACAGGGTGATGAAATTCTAAGAAAAAAACTATTTTTTTAACATAATTCATACCACTTTGAAATTTTGTACACTGGTTTCAAGCAACCAAAGACATTTTCTGATGTGGAATATTTAATAAAAAACTAACCAGTGACGTCACAAAACTAATTTGAAACTTTAGGTCTTTAATGTTTAAGATTTTTATCATAAAAATGGCAATTCCGCCATGCATCAAAATGTTTTTTTATTTTTTTACTTTAAAACAGTGCATCTTCCGGAAAAAAGTGAAGAGATCAAATTTGTTCTAAATTGAATAGGGATTTGAAAAATGATTTTTATTTTAGAAAAAAGCAGTGACGCACCATTTTTTTCTTAAAAAATATTCCTTACAAATCTGGAAGGACGCCACTGGTAATTTTTAAAAAAAATAATTTCACATCAAAAAATGTCTTTTGCTGCTTGGAAGCAGTGTACAAAATTCCAATGAAATATCTAGAGTGGTTTGAAAATTATGATAGAAAAATAGTCTTTTTCTTAGAATTTCAACACCCTGTATCTCGGAAAGGAAGCGTTTCCGGACATATGTTTATAAAGGTAACTGGGGCTTATTTTTGACGTAGAATATGCCATAACAATTTGGTGCATTAATTTCGGAACACCCTGTATAGGTGTGTATTGGGGTTGGGGTCCTTAATAAACCACCATACCCCACTGGTAATCGGCCGTGCCTGTCATTATTAAATAACCCGTAAAAGGGGTGATAATCGGACTTTTTTTGGTTTTTTGGCAATATCTCAAAAACAAATAAACAAAGCTATTTACGAAAAAGTAAGAAGGAAAAAAAATTGTCAAAACCTCTCGTGATATTTGCTTTCACTTCATTGCATTCCCAATCTTCTGGAACTGCTGTCTATCGCTTGTATATTTTCAAAAGAAACAGTTTTGCACTTTTTATGGTAATTTTTTTTCAAGTGTTTGGAAAATTTATGAAACGATAATTCCCAATATGTAATTGTTTCCTCCTGATTCACAGATTGGCGTTACTGGCTCCTACCGATTATAAATATTTTATTTGTATGTTTGTTGCATTTTATGAAAAGTAAATTTAAAGCCTACAATAATTAGATTTAACAGCGCAGGAAATCTAACATAAAAATTTGAAAACCAAGAAAACCCAAAAGCCATAAGCACACGGTTTCCCGTGACATAATAAAGTGTTCTACAAATAGCCGCATGTTTTTCGAGTATCGCCACATGTTCAGCGTCGCGACGCATTCTCCGTCTTTTTTCCGAACACACATTTGAATTTGGCACTCTGGCGTTTTCTCAAAAATTGGTGCGTATCCGCGTAGGACTTCATTCTCCACTTCATTAGGAAAAGATTTTAGTGAATTCAGTTTAATCGCTACCTTCCAACGGGTTAGTTATCCAAAAAAAAAAAAAGTGGTTTTTAATTAAAATTTTATTTTGCAATAGTCACGAGCTTATTTTTTTTCTAATTTATAATCAAATATTTGCTATTTGGGTGCATTTTTGAGCATTTTTTTTACACTAGTGGCACTACTAATAATTATTAATTATCAGTTTTTGATTATTGTTTCTCATTTGGCTCTTTCAATTAACAAATTTTTAATTTATCCCGTTTATTTCTAGGTGAACCAAAGTGTTCAACAACTTGTAAGTGAAGAATACGCGCGTCCAACCAAAGCCACTCAATCGCAGGGTGCTTTTTCACCACCAGCCAATCTAGATCATATGCTCGATAATCTTCAAGCAGACATGAGCCGTCAAGGAGTCAACACCAGCCAAAAAGGATGCTGCAACGCCTGCGAAAAACCCATTGTCGGTCAAGTAATCACTGCCCTGGGCAAAACCTGGCACCCTGAGCACTTTACTTGCGCTCACTGCACCCAAGAATTGGGCACCAGAAACTTTTTCGAAAGAGAAGGCAAGCCTTATTGTGAACCTGATTATCACAACTTGTTCAGTCCCAGATGTGCCTACTGTAACGGACCTATTTTGGATGTTAGTAGTGATTTTTGTGTTCCTCTATTAGAATATTAATAATTCTGATTTGTTTTTTACAGAAATGCGTTACAGCTTTAGAAAAAACGTGGCATATGGATCACTTTTTCTGCGCCCAATGCGGCAAGCAATTCGGCGAAGATGGTTTTCATGAACGCGAAGGAAAACCTTATTGCCGTGACGACTACTTTGACATGTTCGCTCCTAAATGCGGCGCTTGCAATCGTGCTATAATGGAAAATTACATTTCCGCACTCAACAGCCAGTGGCATCCCGATTGTTTTGTTTGCAGGGTGAGTATTTTATTGAAATTTATTGGTGATGGGTGATTTAGTCGAAAGCAATTCAGTATTTAGCTTCCAGCATATTTATCATTAATATAAAGTTTAAAAGTGTTTTCAAAAGCTCAAAACCTTTTCCAAAAATGCTGATGCCTGATTGATTCTTTGCTTGTGAAATTGAAAAATGTATTTGTGGAACAAATCATTATTATATTTGACTTATAAATAGGATTGTAAACAACCTGTCCAAGGGAAATCGTTCTATGCAGTAGAAGGAAAACCTGTATGTCCTAAATGTATTGGAGCCGACGAAGAAGAGGACGAATAAACGTCGAAATTTGTCCCCTTTTATGCCCTCCGTGAGTGCCCCTGTGCAATTTTTATATTAAACAAAAAAGCCTTTTTTTAGTAATTAAGAGAATACTTTATTTATTTTTATTTTGTAATTTATTATTGTTGTAAAATAAATGTTTTATTGAAAAAATTTGATTAATTAATGAATAAAGACGAAACGAGAAAATAAAAGGCAACAAACAAAGAAAAAGAATATACAAAATATCCATGCAGCTGCATCCTGCTAGACTTTGTTATACATGATGTTCTAAAAATGCGAAGGTTTTTAAAGAATTCAGACTCAAAAAATTTTGTATTCTTTTTTCTGTTGATGTATCAGATCACTATTAAATGAACACATTATAGAAATTATCCATTATTTTCACACCGAAATGTGTTATGGTGAAAATTGAAAATTGGCGTATCCGCCATCAGATAAACTTGCAAGCAATTGAGGCTATTGTCAAGGGGTTTTAAGAGAATAGCCCACTTTCACCTACTGGAATATGGCAAATTATGATATTTTGATGCAGATACATGAATGCAACTGAGAATGCAAAATTTTGCAAGATCAGAATATTAAATTAATTAATAAATAAAAATAGCAAATTTAAACAAAAAATGCAATAAAACGCCCTCGCATTGGCTCGAGCCGATATTCATGCACTTATTGCCAAATTGTTGTGAAATTTCCATTCAACCGACTGTTAGCATAGATGCCACGTTTTTTCTTATTACTTTGTACGGATTAAATTTAATGTTTGTAAAAATTACCACATCATCTTTATTGCTACAGATACAGATACAGATTTTAAGATATACATAGCCACAGTTACAGCAAATCAACTCAGTTAAAAACAATATGGATAGAATTTTGGACTACATACTGAATACTGAAGATGTGCTATAAACGAAGCTTTGGAGGATTTCTACCATACCACTTACGGGGGAATTGAACTATATGTACCTTCTAAAATTCTTAAGGGAAATGAAATAGGTATCAGGTACCCTACTTGGTTTGATTCCGACTTGCGGAAGTTATTAGCAAAGAAAAACAAAGCATTCAAAAAATCTAAGAATAACAGAAATCAGCAAAACTACGAACATTTTTCGTTTCTACGCAGAGACTGCAAGCTTCAGAATTATCTGCTGTCTGCCTCCAAAACTGAACATATTGTCGCGAAAATCTGGCGAAAGAGCCAGGGTATACAGAAATGGACAGCTGATTCAAGATTTTACGTTGATGTTTGGGAACAAGGTCGATCGCGGTTATTCCGGAATTTGCAAGAATAGATTAGGGATATATAAAGGCCGGTATAAGTTTGTAGTTTTTAAGTTTAAGTTTGGCGTTTGGCTGTTATACGATTAAGATAGTGAATATTGTTAAGAGTTAGGAGTCAAGTTGTTTCAGTTAATTAGTGAAGTAATTAGTGTCTGAGTGTATAGTAACGTGAAATAAATTATTGCTGTGTTAATTGGACTTTGATTTTGGAATAAACGGACCCAAAATTTCTATAATTCGAGGACAGTGAGGACTCCAAAGTGATATCCGATTGCAGAATAGTGCGCGGACACTAAATGTGGACACTATAGTGAACACTGGGACAGTTAGTTATTGTAAGCAGTGACAATCACCAAAAGAGACTTAACCGATTGTGTAAATTAACCCGGAAGTGACTGTAATAGTTTGGTAATAGTGAATTTTCAAGTGAGTTTTAGAAAATTCTATATGGAAACCAAGGGAGATATCGAATTTCTGACTTCGCCGACGTATTCGATACATCAATCGTCATTCAGAAGACGAATTTCGAGAAATTTCGGGAAAATTCTAGAACATTCTATTTGGAAACCAATATTGAATTTGTGACTTCACTGACGTATTTGCAATATCAATCGACATTCAGAAAAAACATTTCAATGAAATTCTAGAACATTCTATTCGAGAATAAAGCAAGTTATCCAATTTGTGACTTCACCGATTTGTTTGGAACTTCAATCAAAGACCAGGGAAGATATATTGAATAGAGTTTGAGGGAAATTCCAGAACATCCTGTGTATGCTTATTACGAGACAACAAGCAAAAATAAAAGAACAAAAAGTTGAAGAACTTCTGCGCAAAATGTTGAAACTTCAAGAGGCCAGACGACAAAAAGAAAAAAAAAGAAGAAGATAGGCGACAATAAGAAGAGGCTAGGCGACAACAAGAACGGCAAGAAAACCTTGGAAAACTGCAGAACATATTTCAAACTATACAAAGAACTGTCGCTAATCTAGAACAGATGAAGATTGAAGAAGCCAAAGACGATGTGCAAGAAGTTTAAAACGACATTCAGGAAGTGAAAGCTGAGGTCAAAGCCGATGTTCAGCAATTAAGACAAGATCTTGAGGACCAAGCTCAAGCACTTGAAGATACGGTGAATAAATTATAAATACACTCCATTAATCCAGTTTTGCAGCATTCTCTAGGTATGAAGATAAAACCACTATTTTTTTGACGGTTCTACGTCCTAGACCATGTAGTATATCCGACAATTTGAAGCTGCTGCAAATACCAACGGATGGGACGATCAAGAAAAAGCTACAGCACTGATAGTGGCACTACGAGGACCTGCCTTCAGATCTTGTTCAGTCCATTCCTTCAATCTACCAACAGAATTACCAGCATCTAAGTCAGACGTTAGAATTGCGCTCCGGAGACCATTACAGACATGAAGTATTTAGAACTCAAGTTAAATCAAGAATTCAAAAAAACCTGGCGAGAGTTAAAAAGAATTCGAATCGGAAGTTAAAAAGCTAGTGAGTTTGGCGTTTCCTGCAGCTGGGGAAGACATGCAGGCATGGATGGCAGTATCTACGTTTATTGATAGTCTCAGAGATTCCAGGAAAACCTGAGAATATCTAAGTTCAGAAAAAGAAGCGAAGCCCCTTGTCCGAGCACTGGAACTGGAAGCAATCTTTGGTGCCTCACGACCCAGAATTCGAGCAGTTTCCTATGAAGACCCAAAGGATAAACAATTGTCAAAAGAAAATGGTAGCTTCAAGAATGTTATGAGTAAGTTCATGGAGAAAATGGAGAAACTATTACTAGAAGGTAGACAAACGGGAAACGACTTCAGACTAACACCAACACCGAGAAACCGAGTAGAATGTTACCGGTGCCATAAGTTTGAACATATGCAATGGGATTGTAGAGTAAGAATGTCCTCGCCATCTAGGGATCGTTCCCAACGCTTTTCAAGATCTAGACACACCAGCACTAATAACAAACAGGAACCAACCAGTACGGAAGGGAGAATGCTGGTTAGTAATGACGAAGCCCCCAGGGTTGTTTACATAAAATCATTGGGCAGTGATTATAAAGGATTAAAATTCGAAGGACAAATTAGTGGAGAATTTAAAACCATTATTTTTGATACGAGTGCTGAAGTTTCTATAATTAGAAGAACATTAGTCAAGTCTCGGACAATCCCACCGCTCACTAGAAACTTGTCACTACGAACAACAGTCACGGGCGAATCGGCACCAGTTCAAGGAGAAGCTATGGTTGGACTTACTTTTGGATCTACTAGGCACAGAACATTAGTCGCCGATACACAAGATGATTTTATTTTGGGAATAGATTTGATCGGCCAACATGGTTTCTTTTTCGATCCTTCTATGAACATTCTTAAATTTGGTAATGGAAAATTTGTCCTAACTACACAAGAAGAATCTCAAGCCATTGAGATCCTGGCCACAAACCTGCTGAGGATTCCTGGAAGTACTGAAAAGATCATTTGCGGAAAATTGGAAACAAACCCTGGGTGGACTAACACATAAATTTATTGGAGATAAACCAGAAAAATTTCTTGTTGGAAAGACTCTAGTGAAAACAAATCGAGACATTATAAAATTGCCAATGTTTCTTCTGAAACAGTAAAACTAAAGGAAGGAAATATTATTGGAACTCTCGAACTAGTTAAGCAAATATCGAATTGTAACCTACCAGATAAGCGACATTTTGTGAAACGAAAATTGGATACAGACACCTTGATGCAGACTTTGGAGAAATCATGGAAACACCTTGATCCAGATAGACTTCAAGAAGCCACAGATTTCATCTTGAAAGAATGTCAGTAGCTAAACAACAGGAAGTGGAAAACCAAATTGATAAAATGCTTCATGAGGTCTGCGCCAGTAGTATCGGTTACAAAGAAATATGGAAGTCTTAGATTTTGTGTGGACTACCGTAAGCTTACTAAGGTCACTAAGAAGGACAGCTTCCCTCTTCCGAGTATAGACGATACATTAACAACTCTATCGGGTTTCAAATGGTTTTCCACCTTGAATCTTAAGAGTGGATACTGGCAAGTGGCAATACACAAAGATGACAAAAAGAAAACTTTTTCAAGTACCGGAAGCGGGTTATACCAGTTTAACGTAATGCCTTTCGGATTGTGTAATATTCCCGTTACGTTTGGGCGACTGATGCACCTAGTTTTGCGAAGCCTTACATGGAGAACTTGTCTGGTATATTTAGATGATGTCATAATCATGGAAAATTCGTTCCAAGAACATCTCAAAAACCTGAAAGAAGTTTTTGATCGCTTCCGGAATGCCATCTTAAAACTCAATCCAAATAGGTGTTTTCTATTTCAAAAGAAAGTCGAATTCTTAGGTCACGTGGTATCTGAAGATGGTATACAAGTTATGGAAGGAAAGATAAATGCTGTCAGAGATTGGCCAAAACCATGCGACAAATGAACTACGGAGTTTTTTGAGATTATGTTCTTATTGTCGAAGATTTGTGGAAGGATTCGCCAATATAGCTACTCCGCTTCATTAATTAACGGAAGAAAAAACAACATTCAATTGGACCCAAGAATGCGATTCCGCATTTAGGAAATTGAAACGAGCATCATGTACAAGCCCATTGTTGTCCTATCCAGATCAGGAGAGCATGTTGATTTTGGACACAGATGCTAGCAACATCAGTGTATCAGAGGTACTTTCACAAATTCAACATTCACAAGAGCATGTCATAGAGTACTACAGCAGAACCTTATCAAAGCCAGTACGAAATTATTGTGTCACCAGAAGAGAGTTGTTTGCCATAGTAAAAGCAGTCGACCATTTCCATAAGTATCTCTACGGACGTAAGCTTCTAATTCGAACGGATCAGGCAGCTCTAAAATGGTTTTAGAAATGAAAACTCCAGAAGGACAGCTTGCTAGATGGATTAAGAAATTGCAGCAATACGATTTCCAAATTAAACATCGATCTGGAAACCTGCATAAAAATGCTGACGCTGTGTGTAGACGGCCATAGTAAAGAAGACTGCAAGCATTGTCAAAGAATCGATATGCATCAGAAAAACCCTGGTCCAGCTGTTAGAAAAACAGGTCTTATCGTTGATGATAAATGGACTACCAAACAAATGAGAGCAGATCAAGAAGCAGACCAGGACATTGGGCAATTTCTAAATCTTAAAGAAAATTATGAATGTAGGAGGGAAGTGTCGAATAAGAGTTTGATTCATAAGGCGTTGTAGGCTCAGTGGAACTCTCGAGTTGTAGAAAATGGTTTATTGAATATAATTTTAGGTTTATTTACGGTTAAATCAGCTGATCGCTTTTAAGATTTTTTTTCCAATTGAAGTGAGAATCAGAAAAGTAAAGAATTGAATTCTTATGGCGAAAATGGCAATTGTGTTACACTTATCTCCCTACACAGAAGAGGAGTTTAACATCCTCTCCACAGATGAGGATTATCACAAGATTGAAGTGTTTCTCACACAGCTTCATAGCAATAACAGCTTCTTCTTCTTCTTCTTTATCCTCGTCTTCAAATAATGAGTATTTTACCATAATCATTGCATCAGAATCCATCCGTGTCGTTGTTTTGTTTTTATTGCTTACTTCTTGCTGTTTTCAGCATTCGGTATTTGGTCAAATTTTAAGGTTATGTTCGTTCATTCGACTGGACACGTTCGAAAAGTATAACGCGGGTCGGGTAAATCTGTGAACATCTGATTGGATCTACCCTAAGATTTTAGATTACTTTTCGTAATCGCCTATAGTTACATATCTTAGAAAATCTAGCAGACATCGCTATTGGAAGAATTAATGCTGGAATTTGTATCCGATCATAACCATGTCCAGAGGTATTATCCTGCAGTTATGAGACTGGATGATTTCAATCCGGGAACATAATATTTAGGAGTACCATCGTCACCAAAAGTAACGGGGACAGCATCACATTAGCTCTTGTCCTATTATATGAATTTTATTGTCAAATATTTGTCAAACTATGCATTAAATGCATTGAAATGAATGACAGTAGAATTAGTTCAGGAGATTATTATGCATTATTTGTGTCCCAGTTACTTTTGGTGAGGATGGTACATGTAATTTTTCTAATATTTGTGTATAATTTTTAATAATGTTATTTTTCTATGTAAATAACAATTTTTTTGTTTAAATAATACTTATCATTTTTGCCGAATTTGAATTTACGTTTTACGAATTTGAATTTACCGTTTCCGAAATTAACTTTACTTTTCTCGTAATTAACTTCACTTTTTCTGAAATTAATTTAACTTTTTCCGAAAATGACTCTACATTTTCCTAAATAAAGGTTACTTCCGAAATTGAGGTTGAAATGCTGTAGAATTCCATTCAGATCAAGGACATAACTTCGAATCTGCCATCTTTGAGAAATTTTGTGAGATCATGGGCATTCGTAAGACAAGGACCACACCTTTACATCCACAGTCTGATGGCATGGTAGAACGATTTGATAGGACCATAGAGGAACACCTGACAATAGTGGTCGCAAAAAACCAGCGAGATTAGGACAAATACTTGCCTCAATTTTTAATGGCTTACAGAGCAGCTGTTCACAAGTCAACAGGTGAAAGTCCAGCTAGAATCGTTTTTGGAAGGAAACTCAAGTTACATTGCAATCTGATGTTTGGAATACCTGAAGAAAAACAAAAAAAAATTCGAGATTATGCCAACGAAGTAAGGGCACGACTTCTGGGGATCCATGATTTTGCTCGGTAGCATATCCAGCTGGCCAGTGACCGAATGAAGACCAGATACAACTTGGAAGCCAATTCAGCCGGATTTCAAGAAGGGGATTTGGTGTAACTGTATAATCCAACAAGAAAGAAAGGAGTGTCGCCGAAATTGTCTTTAGCATGAGAAGGACCCTACTGAATAATCAAGAGGATTAATGATTTGGTTTTTCGAGTTTAATGCAACACCAAAGGAGTAAGATGAAAATTGTACATACATCTGTACATTGACGAATTATCATGGGCGTGACGTTGATCGGGACAATCAACCTGAAGAGGAAGGCAGTGTTACGATGCGCTTTCCCCAACGTATACAGAATCCATGCTTGAAATTCCAGAAAAGACTGCCTTATCCGGGCCAAGAGATAGTTGCGTTTATTCTCGATTTTATAAGAATGGATTACGGATATATAAAGGCCGGTATTAGTTAGTAGTTTTTAGGTTTAAGATTGGCTGTGATACGTTTTAGATAGTGAATATTGTAAAGTTGTAAAGAGTTAAGTTGTTGGAGTTAAGCTATTACTTTCTAATTATTTTTGTATAATACTGTCCTATACCTATCTCTAGTGATTTTCGACTTATCTCTGGTTAAATTTATATTACTACGTCACTGAGATTCGTAGAAAGTTTAAATTTTGGAGAGGCCGAATTTATAGTCGTAGCCTTCCTGGGAGGTCGTGAGTTTAGAATGGACACTTGTTAATATCTGACAAGTTATTCATATCAATCTTAAACATACACGGTTTTCTCAGGGTTTGAGGAAATCTCAAAAAGCGACATTTAGGGAGGTCCTGCATATTACTTTTAAGTAAGAAAATTTGTTCTACAATATACAGGGTTGGTCAAAATTAGTAACTCTCAGCCTGTTGAAGAAATAGATAAAAATACATTTGCTTTGCATTTATTCTACCAACCGGAAACGCCATTAAATACCATCGATCATCATTCATCCTGTATATACAATACAGATGTTACTAGAATGACTAACAATAATTTAAAAATGTAAAAGTGGCCTATAACAGCTGGAAATGAGGTTTGGGTCATTGGAAAGTCAAATAGTAGATATTAATGAAAACAAGGGCGGTTTAAAGGGGGGGGGGGGTAGAGGGGGTAATTACCCCCCCCCCCAGACAAAGTTTTTTTTTATACATTTATCAATTACAACAAAATTTCAACAAAAGACAAGTTCTACAAAGTAAAGGATTAAAGGCATCTTATGAATATGATAGGCTCACCAGTACCGACGTACACTTGGCCAATCCTAAAACTGGTACGCATTTTCCTATTGTGTTGTTTTGTGTAAATCGACCTTTTTATCACCTCAACAATGACAAAAAGAGTCAAGTCAGTGTCATGTTTGAACCAATCATAACATGTTCCATTTACTTTTGTTCAGCTTTGCTTTGACGTTGACAAAAACTGTCTGACGTCTGAAGTTTTTCCGAACAGACTTTGTGTTATTAAGCTTGACTCACAAGACCAATCTACAAAATATATATTGCCTGTACCAGTTTTATGTTTGGCCAAGTTTACCTACCAAGGTTCCTAAATTTCATAGGTTGTCTGGTAATAGGTAACTTAATGGCGCATTTGGGAGCCTTATGTAGATTTGCATTATGTTGAAGCACCCCATAGATGATGTCATAAAGTTATCAGGCAACCTACCACCTACCTCTGTCAAACAATCTTGCGTACTTACTACTATACAGTGCTATAATGGTTGTTTGAAATGTCTGGTTTTGTGTACAGTATTGCTAACACCCTGTAGAATGTTAACAAATTTTCATAGGACCATGAAGTAAATGTGAGTAAAGTCCGTTGTTTTTAAACTGACACTTTACGTATGAGGACAATGAGGAGCGAGGGGGTATTTCATATGGCAAGTTTTTGTTGACACATGCAAGCTGCGATTTTTTGAAAAAATATTAAATAATTTAAAAACGGTTGAGTTTTGGTATGATGATTCCTAACAAAAAGTATGTATAGGATAGAATGTACTAAAATATAGGGTGTTCCATTTAAAAATAACAAATTTCTGTCGCATACCCCATTTACAGAGCACCCTGTATATTTAAGAATATATTTGAGTAATGCACCTTAGAGAATCAAACAACTTTGATTTTTTTTTTTTTCTTGCATCATCCTGTAAGAAGATATCGTCCGATATCGCACTAAGTGGACACCCTGTATAACTATTTTGACGGCATCGGGATACACTTTTGCCCCAAACGTGTTTTTTAAACGACTTTCGGGTGCAAATTTGGGCGTGGCACCCCAAAAAAAATCGCCTCCGCCGGCGGTACGTTCCGACACTTGATGATTTGCCCGTCATCCATTACCCCCCCCCCCCCCCCCCCCCCCAGAAAATCATGTATGGACTGCCACTGAACGAAAAAGTATTGAAGGACCTTGAGCGACAAAATCAGACCAATGAAAAAAAAAAAAAATGAAAAATCACTTAGTGATCAGATCACAAAAGTAAAATAAAAGAAATGGAGATAGGATTGACAAAGAAAAAATAAGTATCAAGTACCAAGTTGGTATAGTCCAAACTTTTAAAGCAAGAAGGAACACATTGAAGTACATCTACATCTAGAATGAATTTGGACAAAAGCGTTCAGAAGAAAAATATTGATAAGCCAAAAAAACTGGAAGAACATCTGCACTAATCTGCATAGAGTACAAAAAGAGCTACAGCAGAAAAGGAATTGATGTTGGAAAGGAGAGGAAGGCTATAGATGCATCAAAGTTTCTGCGTTAATATGTGATACTAGAGGAGATCAAGTATTGGGGGCAAATAGATCTACTTAATAATTTAAATTACCAGGAACAAAAAAATAACGTAACAAAGCTGTAGATGAGAACTACGGAATAAGTGGAAAATATAGGACAAGAGTTACTAAAGTTCAATGATGATCTGAGAATAATTAAAAAACAATTATTTATTTATTTATTTATTTATCTATTTATTTATTTATTTTATTTATTTATTCAGCAGTGCAATTTTAACAATACTTTTTTAAGTGATACCACTATTGCTATATCAGAAATGGTAAGAGCTAGAAGGTTGGTTAAAAGTTGCCTTTTTTGATGCCCATTAAAGACTCGTTTGCAGTGTTGCCAAATTCCTTTTAGTTTATGAAAAAAACGCCCAAAAATATTTCATCAATTATTTCGAAAGCTATTGATTTTCAAGACAATATTAATTTGAAAGTTTTTTTTTTGCTCTACAACATGGCATTTTCAAATTTTAATCCGACGTTTCGTGATCGAGCTGCCATCATCAAGATCATTTTTTTAAATACAGTGCATCATTCTCAGTACTGGTGCCCTCCCTGAACGCGAATTGGTTTTCACTTAACAAACACTTTTTTTTATAAAAAAGACATTAACTTTCTTCTGTAGCATTTTTTTCTATAATTTTGGTAACTGTGCTAGTAAAAGCAATAGGCCTATAGTTACTTGTCAATCGTTTATCACCCTGCTTATATAACAGAACAATTACTGCAGTCTCTAGCACCTCAGGGAAAACCCCAGTACCAAAAACCACATTTACAATATGCAACAATGGTTTGATGATATAGGGCTTAAATGCTTTTATAATGTCTGAGCTTATCTCATCTTCTCCCCCTCTCATCCCATTTCTTAGACTTTTTATTTCCTTACTTAAGTCAAATTCTGAAATCGGATTAAGGAAAAATTACACTCCAGCCCTTTTGACTTTGTTATTATCAAAGATACTATTTATTTTCATACTGGACTTCTGGTCGTTTGTTACCTCCCTTATGACATTCCATAACTTTTTAGAGTCGTTCATATTATTTTTGGTGGTATTTTTGTAATAAGAATATTTTGATACTTTTATTAGTTTGGTAAGCATTTTTTTATATTCTCTATATCTATGCAAAAGAGCTATATTGTTGCGATTCATTGTAGGTACACTCTTTTTTTTATTAATCCCTATATCTTATAGTCCTTATAGATAGATACTAACAAACCACCAAAAATCCATGGCTTCAGATGCCTTTTTTTACTAGTAATATATTTTGTTTTGGTAGATTGCGTTATCAATGTTATTATTCCCTTCAAATTCTTAATAAAATTTTCTGTGCAGATATCAGCATCACCAGCACCCAGAACACTATCCCATCTTGCTTGCTGCTTAATATTAACGAGTTTCTCATAATCAATGACTTCATATGGAAATTTTTTGGCCTTATTTTCAGAATTATAATTACTCAATTTTTTATATTAAGCACGGCGGGATCATGATCTGTTAGCCTATGTTCCAATATTACTGCATTTACACTTTGTAAAAAACTATTTTTACATTTTATAAAAAAGTGATCAAGACAAGACTGTGAATTTAACGTTTTTCTTGTAGCTTTGTTTACCATGCTCACAAATCCATGGCTCTGCATTATTGTGTTGTAGTTATTTGTGCTTTCATGTCCAATAGGTCTATGTTAATGTCGCCAGTAAATACATAAGTTCTATCCTGGTCCACCAAAGTTCTTTGCAAGATAATATTCAAGTTGCTGGTGAATTATTTCTTGCTTGTTGCAAAACTCCTATACATATGTTGATAAGATATCTATTATTTTGCCATTCTTCTGCAACGAACAGGAAATGATCTTTAAATTTCCTTTGGTTGATAGCTGACTAGACATGAAACATTCTTGCCTAACGTACCTAAATCAAACAAACATCACACCGGTTTAATGTGCTTTCATTAAATACCATACAGAGGCCAGGTATATTGAAGTCATTATTATAAATTATGTGAAAATTTTAGGTTAATTTTCTTTTCCATCCACAGACGCGTTTCGATCATGTTACAAATTATGTGAGTTTCAGACATTACAATCACATAAATGATTTAACAAAAAGGAATGGTCCCAAGTCAAATGATAATCCTAGGAAAATATATTTATTATGAACTTGAACTAGAGTGCCTTAAATGTATAGCACCAAACAAAATATGTATAGAAAGAATGGGATTATTATTTTCAATGCTTCTGAACTAAATTCATTCAATCCAAATTTTTTTTGCAATCCTTATATCTTTTACGATCTAGTTTTCAGTTTTCCGAAACTTTTTCATGTTAAATATCTCCAGGTATTCTCAGTTCTGTATTATCAATCATGTTGAATGTGTTACTTATTTTTTTAGAAACAATTTATTGTAAATAAAATTTTACACAATAAGACAATACTCAATCATTCAATTTACATGATTCTTTTTTTTTTGCAGGATTGCAGGCAGCCCTTCATCGGCGGCTCGTTCTTCGACCACGAAGGCCAACCCTACTGCGAAACCCACTACCACTTGAAACGCGGCTCCCTCTGCGCAGGATGCCACAAACCGATATCAGGGCGTTGCGTCACTGCAATGTTCAGGAAATTCCATCCGGAACATTTCGTTTGCGCTTTTTGTTTGAAACAGCTCAACAAGGGCACGTTCAAAGAGCAAAACGATAAACCGTACTGTCACATGTGTTTCGAAAAACTTTTCGGCTAAAAATTTTCAAGGTTTTAAAATAAATGTAAGATCAATTATTAAATATTTAAAAAAAAAAAATGTCCAGACTATTCTAAAATAAAAATTGTTGAAATGCTTTAAAGTAGTCAAGATTGTGTAATACTTTATGGTAAAATGTGATAATTTGAGCCATATAGGATTTTACTAGTCAACAAAAAAAAAAATGTGTTTCTTCAAGTCATATGGACTTTTTATTATTTCCTATTTCAACAAATGTGTACTTTGTTCTAGGGGTTTGTAATAAACTCCTTTTCTAAGGCGCCACAAAAAAACGGCAGCAAAAATTGGAGATTTTTCAACATGGATTACCTTTTTATTTTTAAAATTTGATGCATTTACTTAAGCAACTTATTTTTAATAAAAATTAAGTATGCGGCATTTAAAGACTTCCAAATTAGTTGATCTTTAGCTTCTGTAGGTGCTATTATACTTATTTAAGTTTGCCATTTTTTTTAATTATTGAGGTGTCATTTTAATGAGTGCTTATATATTATTATCTATTTTAATTTTTTTACTATTACATATTTGTTTAATCATGATTTTTGTAATACACAAATAGAGCTTACACTTGTTAAGGCTGCATTTTATTGTATACAAACATTTAATGTTTTTCGTTATTTTATTATTAAATTTTATTTTATAAGAATGGTGTTAGAAGAAGTGCTCTGTAACAAAAAGCTGAAAGTGTAACATAAAAAAGGTTTTAGTTTAAATTATGGATGGTTTTTCGTTGTGACATTTTTCCAAAACTAATAACATTTGGTAGGCGTTGTTACAGAACTAAAAATAAAGATAAAAATAATTTTAGTTATATTTGTGTTTTGTTTTTTCAGCAAACCATTGCGATCAAAAAAATTTAGTACAAATATTTCAATTTGAGCTCCCACGTAGTTCAAATCAGAACTGATTCTGAACTAAGTCCGAACAAACCTATTATTTATTTCCATTTTAGTTTTGTGAATAATAAGGGTCTTAAGGCCTTTTTGTCTAATAAAGCTTTATTTTGATTTGATTTGATTCATCTGCTTTACACAAAAAAAAAAATATATATTAAATTTGAGCTTTTTTTATACAGGGTGATATGAATTATTTACGGTAAAAATACAAAATTTTTGTTGCCACCCCATTTCTACAATTATTTTTATTCATTTTTTCTAGGCATACCCGAATGAATATATTATGAAATTATTATACTCATCCATTGGAACATTTTTCCATTGTTTCTTATATGTTTTTTTCTTTTTGCTTATAAAATAATTAAAATTTAGTGTTATAATGACACCCAGACCCAGAGCATCAAACCCATCGTGAACACAAAATACACAGGGTGTGCGAGGATACGTTAAATTCCAAGTTTCAAGTTTTTCATAATTTTGCCACTCAGTGGCGTACCAAAGGGGGGGACTGCCAAGCTGCAGCCCCCCGAGCTGTGACAAAAAAAAGTATTTCAAATATTTCCAGTAATTTTTTTTAAATAATCGCTCTCTTCACCGTAATGATTATTATTCAAAAACATAGTGGTTGGCGCATTTTCTTAAGAGCTAGAAATAAGAATTGATATTTTGATGCGCTCCTAATAGAGTTCGGTTAATCCTCCTCGAGCGAAAAGATAACAACTCCATATGAACGTAAGTCCTTGTAGGCCCAAAAAGATCCTATGATTAGTTTCAGAGATACAGGGTCGGGTTACCAAACATAAATAAACATTTCAAAATATGTTAAGTTCAGGCACTAAAATATTCTAGGAGGTTAAAAACGGATGGAAAAATGCCAAAGTAATGTCATCTAAAGCTTTGTAACTTGAAAACTTGTCGAAAAATGCCAAAAATATGTAATTTTTGATTATGAATTAAATTAATGGATGTATTTTTGTAATTAAAACACGATTTATTTATTTTAAGAATTCCAGGAAACCGGTCTCGTATCTCCGAAACTTAATCATAGGATCTTTTTGGGCCTACGAGAACTTACGTTCAGGAGGTCGAGAAGCATAACATATTTCAATCGGGAAATTTATTTTTTCTATTTGCGTGCGCAAAGTTACTACTTTGCACACTCATTTGCGTGCGCAAAGTTGAACTTTGCGCACTCATTTTTGTTACGCAAGTATTTAAACTCGATTTTTCAATGTTTTGTGGGTTTCTGGATAAACTTATATTCAGAAAGAAGGGCCTGATATTATATTTGTTCCAAGAAAGGCATTCAGGTAATGTTTAGTTTTTTTAAATTTGACACTTTTCGTATAAGGAGCGAGGGGAGGAAAAATCCAGCAAAAAAATATGTGAGGTCAAGTGACCGTTGGCATGGGGAGTCTCCAACTCGCATTCCTTTAGAGTATCAGATTATAAAAATTGGACTGTGAGTTATACTCCTCCCTATACTCCCCAACTTAATGGTGCTGCGGAAAGAATGAATCGGACACCAATAAACAAAGCAGGATCTTTGTTAATGTAAGCAAAAATGGATAATATATTTTGGGAAGATGCTGTACTTGTAGCTACGTAAAACTTATTTGACAAGTCACATGAAAAAATATCATTGTGTGTAGTAATTTTATTAGTGTGCGCCACGGCTTTAAGATATTGGACTTGTTAACGATTACCTGTACCTGATGATGCCTTCTAGAAATTTCAGAAGTGCTAGTGCTGGTATTCAATAATGATGAATGTCATTATTTTATGTCATATTTTATTCATATTTTATATCATTCTACTGCGAATATATTTCCCTTCGATCATTCAAATAACGTGCTGCTTTATTTTAGGAGAAGCCCCGGATTATTAGACCCCTTTCACAAGCCCCCCCTACAATATCAGAAGTGGGATAAATCCTATAACAGCCCGACAATGTCTATGGAAGATCTGAATCAGACGGGTGCAGGTGATGGATCTCCACCTCAGCTAACAGTGGAAGATGTTCAAACTACTGTAAGAAGTGTTATGCTGCACGAGCAATTGAATCCTAGACAACCCCTAGTTGTTAATCCTGAGCCCCCCCAACGTAGGTTTAAGAATGAAGAGATAGCAGCTCTTCTGCCTAATTTCAATGGGTCAGGGCAAGATATTGAGACTTGGGTACAGCGTTTAGATGCAGTTCAGGCAGTATACCAAGTACCTGACTAGGTTATGCAGCTTATTGCTAGTGGCAAGCTTATGGGGCAAGCTCGAGATTGGTTCCTGTCTAAAACGTTATATGTCACAATGGAATGGAAGGATCTGCAGACAGAGATGATTAATATGTTTGGATCAAGGACCTGATAAAGTCCTACTAATGGACAACTTTAGGTCCAGAAGATGAAAGAAAAATGAGCTATTTTCAGTGTATTTCCACGATAAAAATACGTCTTGGAAATATAATTGGACTCAGTGACTCCGATTTGATTGACTATATGATTGACGGATTTGACCATCCTATCCTACAGTCCCAAGCAAGATGTAGAAGTTTGTGTCACTTCAAGAACATTCATGACTCGCAATAGTCATGAATAATGTCACTGTGAGTGACCGCTCAGTTAAAGACAATTTAACTTCATCATTTTCAAAAATGGGAACAAAAAATGAACTCTCAATCAGGAAGGCGTTCCACACCCACCACCAATAATAATCGATGCTTCAACGATGTGGGGACATATGCAGCTCAGTGTACAAAGCCAAAAAGGGAGAGAGGTTCCTGCTTTTCTTGTGGTCAGATGGGCCACCGATATACAGATTGTCCAGCAAGGGCTTCAAAGTCAGCTAATGTAGTTCAGCAAGTATGAAAAAGAAGGAAATCCAATTTTGATTTATGAAATACATAGTACCTATGTAATTTTATGGAATTTATGAATTATGATTTATCTTTACTTTATATAGGTACCTACTTATGTTTTATGAGATCATGTCATTATGTTTATGAATAATGTGTGAACCGATTTAGATTTAATGAAATTATGAACTTATGAAACATTTATGATCACTCTGAAACTTTTAAGAATTTTTAGGTTTATTGTGGTTCATTATGTTATGTCTTACGCTATTAGGAAATGGTGTTATTATATGTTTGGTGTCCCTGATCACCCGGATCTTCCGGTTGAATATATTTTTTTTTATTAGCCCGGAACTTCCGGATTATTATTATATTATTATTCGTCCGGATTGTTTTTTCACTTGTGTATCAGTTTACCAGTAGTCCAGTACACTTATATCCAGTATTAAATGAACTGTAATGAAACTAACCAAAAATATGCAAACTAGCCCAAACTAACCCGTCCACGTAATGCGTATTAGTCCTTGCATGTATTGAATTTAGAAAAAAAACAGCGCTCTTTGTTATTAACTAGTAGTCCAGTACACTTATAACCAGTATTAAATGAACTGTAATGAAACTAACCAAAAATATGCAAACTAGCCCAAACTAACCCGTCCACGTAATGCGTACTAGTCGTATTAGTGTTGCATTGTCGAAACCAGATGTCAAATGTTTGACATAACGCTTCCTAGACAAATAACTACCTAATTAATGATTGTCATTGTCATTAATTGTCATTTCAAACCATATGAATTCATTTTAATAAATCTTGATAAAAATGTCCCAATGAAACCTATTGAGATTTGTGAGTTTTTATTTTTTTTTTTTTTTTTTTTAGTACTTATTATATAAAGCAAAATGAGCTCTAACCAATCAATGAAAAAAAAGATGGCGTTCCCATTTAAAAAAAAAAGATCAATAACGTCATATCTTGGAGAGGATTTTTTTTTTTCAATATCTCTGTGTAACTTTTCCCTACGCGTCTTTTTATACCCATTTCCAAAATTTCATCAAATTCGATCGAGCCGTTTTCTCAGAAAAATGCCAACACACATACATATAGTCCGACAAATACCATTTTAAAGTCACGTGATACTGGTGGCAAAAAACGTATGTCCATTGATTATGTCGTTGATATCACCTACAAAAAGCCACTGGTGGTTAATTACTATTGAATTTTAATATATGTTCCCACTAGCATTTTACAAACGCGTTTCTGAAGTAATATTAACCAATCAGATGGGAATTTTAATACTTGCAATTGTTGTGAGACTCACTTTTGTCACTTCTGCTGCCCCTTGTACTACATTCTGAACTTGAATTGGGTACCCGTTTTCTATTTGCTTCTTTTCGAGTTGGAAAAAGGTTAATATAGTCAAAATTATTAGCTGTGTTTGTTCATTGTATTATTTTCGAAAATAACTTTGACAAACTAATTGATGACAGTGACGGATTCTATTTCAGGTAAGAATATTATGAAGAATAATTAGACAGCAATTTTTTTGTCAATTTTACTATCACCTCTGTTTGAGATGTATTCAACAAGGATAGAGAAAAATCACGTGACTTTAAAATGGTATTTGTTGGACTATACATATGTACATCTAATAAAATTTTGACATGGTCAAAATCGGGCTATCACCATAGCTTCCTATCTAGGAAGCTAAAAATTCAAATATCGAATTTCAAAAAAAAAAAATTCTATCGGATAGAGGAGCAAAAAATACGTCAAAAAGTACATTTGACCCTCTTCGCTACGGTACGTCCTAAGGCCGAAAAAAAATAAAAAGGGAAATGTTGAGGTTTGACAGTCATAGATGTCAATTTTTTTTTTTACACGACTTGAAATGTTTGGAAAATAGTATATGACAATCCGAGACGGGAAATGCTTCATTGCTGATCGAGAGGTTATATAAACTGAACCTCGAGACAGCAATGAAGTTTTGCGTCGAGGTTTGTATACTATTTTATTTTTAAACATAATTTCTTGAAAAAAAATAAATAAATTCGTGACAACCAAATAAATGAGGTCGGGAAATGAGGACGGGAAATATTTCCCTGCTCCATTTTCCGTCCGTGGACGGGAAATGAGGACGGAAAAAATTTCCCGTCCTGGGACAGGTAATGGACCAGGAAAATGAAAAGGTAGAAATGTGACATTTTCAAATTTTTGAAAAGTCAGTAATGACAACATTTCAAATATGGTTAAAAATAAAATATTATGCGTGGCGGAATCCTTTTTTTTGATATTGAACCTGCTGGATCGTCCGGGAGAAAATAGAAAATTCAAATCAGCGCCAGCACAATGGGGCCTGGGGGGATGGGGAGTAATGATTGTGTCATTGCATGGTGTATTATTTTCCGGACGAATAATAAATTCGGAAATTCCGGATTAATAAAAAAAAAATATTCGACCGGAAGTTCCGTAACATTATCCACACTGTTTATGTTTTGTCCGTGGACGGCCAAGTGTCATTTATGGCCGATCTGTAGTAATTTTATTAGTGTGTTAAGATATTGGACTTGTTAACGATTACCTGTACCTGATGATGCCTTCTAGAAATTTCAGAAGTGCTGGTGCTGGTCTTCAATAATGATGAATGTCATTATTTTATGTCATATTTTATATTTTTTATTACGCATGCATCATAATCAACGATTATCGCACGCTGCAGCGTGCATAAAATGATGTTTATGATGCGCCTTCCTTTTCAAAGGTTTGCTATAGAAACGTTTGATCTACCTTTATAACCTAGATATTTACCTGCCGTTTAAATTACTAATTATAAAATGAATGACCACATTTAAAACATTTTTCAGATTATGATGCATTTGTAATAAAAAATAGCGTATGATATGCGTGTATAAGAGCATTTAAAGCCCTTGCGACTTACAAAACACTCCGCTGCGCGTGCTTTAAAGGCCCTCTTATACACTTATATCATAATATACTATTATATCATTCTACTGCGAATATATTTCCTTTCGATCATTCAAGTAACGTGCTGCTTTATTTTGGGAGAAGCCCCGGATTATTAGACCCCTTTCACAAGCCCCCCCCTACACGTGGTAAATTAAGTCTCAATTTGGCAGGAAAAACAAACTTAACGACTTGTACAAATTTTAAGTAAACCTAGCTAGCACAACCAATATTGCAAATAAAGTCAAGGTAATCACTGAAAAAAAAAATTGAAAACACAACACATTGAACTAGGAGAGAAAATTACCAATTTTGAACATCTGTAAACGTTTAAGAAGATTAAGTACAGCTCCTCTGGATGCAAATCTTCAAACACTCGTAAAAAAAGTATTGTTCCTAACACTTGCGCAAAGTGTCTTTCTTGCACTCAAAGCTTATCCGAACTCCGCTTCGCGTCGTTCGTCTAACTGCTTTTTCGTGTAGGAAAGTATCACTTCGCGCACTTGTTAGGAAAATAACTATTTTCTCAAGATCCGTGCGTGGTCCTTTGCATTATTTTATAAACAAAAAAAAAGATATGAGAAAAAATCCAAAAACGTTTCGAGGGATGAACATAATAATCATTCGGGTATGTCTAGAGAAAATAAATAAAAATAATTGTAAAAATAGGATGGCAACAAAAATTTTGTATTTTTACCGCAACTCCTATACAGGGTGACACAATGAATAGGGAACAACCTATAACTTTTTTAATATATAAGCTGAAAATTTGTAATTTGGAGAGCTTAAACGAGGCAACTTTTTGAGTTTTTTAGAAGTAAATTGCGTTACCAGTCATTTCCGGTTAAACCGGAAGTAGCCATAACTTTCAATTTTCAAATGGGACACCCGGTATTTTTTGAGTTTTCTGGCATCAGCAGATCATTTTACGTATGATAGGAACATTTTTGAAAAATTTATAACTGTAATATCTCGATTGAGAGTTAAATAAATACTTTTATTTCAAATATATCACATTTTATTTTTATCACAGATTTAAAGGTATCTTGATAGTTTGGACGCCGTTGCAGAAGAGAGCGAAAGTAATTCTTTTTGTTCGCGAGCGCGCAGTCTATCACGCATGTGCGTATAGCCTAATTGGTCGAATTGACCTCGGGTTATTATCCTACAGGGAGGGACTCGATATAATCATATATGTATATGACACTCCCCCACTTAAGTGGATTGTGAAACATTTAGAATAAGTTAAATATAACTCTTTATAAATCGATTAACTGATTTCACTTATTAAATGCTTCACATATTAATTCCCTATTTTACAATTCTTACAAATGTTGAGAACAACTATACAGTAAGGGGCAGGCTACTAGGTATATAGGATCCAACTTGACGAATTAACGATCGTCCGCAGCCGTCTGAACACCTGTCGCTGTCGGTCCGCTGTCGTTTTTTCGATGACTTTGACGTTCATAAACTATGGTTCACATCAGTACGTTTTATGATTTTACAGACTTAAGCCCGGTCCAGACGTTACGTTACTGATACCTGATCACGTGTTGAACTGTGCAGACAAAACTTGATGCAAAACGTAGCATCTAGACCGTGCTTTTAGATGTATCGTCGAGCTTCACTTACTTATAATTATTAAACGGCGTGTATAGATAGATTTTTTTTGGAACCGAAACAATAATCTATGGAAAAAAAACATGTATTTTAAAAAAGCCATCCAGGAAAAACTAAAAATATATTCAACATAAAAAATAGAAAAAAAATTAAGTAAAATAAAAATAAAAATTCTAGTTTTGACCCCAAAAACCTGGCTCGATTACCATTTGCACTACAATGTAGCAAATGTTCAAACAGTCCCAGTCCACCTTCTTGAACTAAACAATGATCTAAACGATCATAGAAGGCTCTACGAATATTATTTAGCATCACAGGGGTGACAGTTAGATATATTTCTCGAATTTTGAAACGCAGCTGCTCAAGGTTCACGGCGCGATTCTCCTGAAAACCATACATTTTTGATTTGCAATAACCCCAGAGAAAATAATCGTTGGGTGCAAGATCGGGAGAGCGTCACAGTATTGTAGCTCTCGACCCAGCAATGAGACGGTTCGGAAAAGTATTATTCAAATGGTCCAGAATGAAACCCGTATTATGGGCTGGACATCCATCTTATTGATACCATATTTCATTAAATCTATAGGACCAGATAATCTTTCAATTTCTGGAATTATCTGCCGTTGGCCCGTTGCAAAAGATCCAAATATTTTGGACCAGTTAAGTTAGCGTCCATGAAGTACGGCCCAATAATATGTTATCCACACAAACCGCTCCACAAACCTTTTGACGACGTTGGGCTCTAAGCTCAAAATACGACCAATAACGGGTGTGACTAGGATTATGTCGACCATGGAGTTGAAATGTCGACTCATCTGTAAAGACAATTTTTCTAAGAAAATCTTGATTTTCATTTGCCTTATTAATGACAGTTTCACAAAAATCCATTCGCCTGATGTTGTCCTCGGGATCAATTTTTTGGGAGTTTCTTACTTTGTACGAACGATACTTTTTTTTTTCTGTGGCTCCTAACCGTCCTTGTACTTGAGTCAATATCCTACGTAAGCGCACGAGTCGAAATAGTTGAAGTTTTGTTAACTAATGCCAACAACCCAACAACATAATTTATTTGGCTTCTTGATCCTCATTATTTTCCGGGACGTCATTTCGTTTGGTTTCAGGGAGAAACACAACCGTATTTTTGAAAATTATTAACAACCCTAGAAACTTTTTACTTGGTTGTCGCCCAGGTTAGCGCTAGATCGATTTGTCATTTTCTGACATGCGGACGCCTGCAAATTCGTCAGGTTACATCCTATATACCTAGTAGCTTGCCCCTCACTGTATAATGAATATAATGAAAACAAAAGATAAATCATTCTTTATGAGTGCACTGCATATCAACAAGGTCCAGAAAAAAAACAATATGTATTGTTTTGAAGATGAGAAAAAAGCTTGAAGCGTTTCAAACATATTTGACCCTTGTCACCCTTGCAATGCACCGAAGAAAAATACTCCTTTGCAACCGCCTTCGCAATATTGTCAAAAATAAGTGAATGTGCATAACTATACAAATTTAGTGAAATTCAAAGAATTTCATTCGTTTAAACTAGAAATATGTACATTAGTATGAAACAAATACAAACATGTTAAAATACATTTACAAATTAACATTTAGTCAGCTCTTCTGCAACTAGCTAAATTATTAGCATTACATTTTACATAAATCCTTAAAAGGTTAGAATTAGGCGGTATTTACGACTGAAATCTTATACAATTTAAAAAAAAACACAGACGGACTTGCAAACAAATGACCAGAATAACGTTTTAAAGTTACAATTATTTGATTTGGACAAGAAAGTTAGTTTCATAACTAGAGAGATATTTTGGCATTATGACTGCCCTTTTTGGTCTTCCCAGGTCAGGAGCAACTTGTGACGCTACCTCCTCCTCTTGGGGTCTCTTGTCTTTTGCAGCTGGCATAGGCTCAGTTCTGCTTGCACTTGTACTGGGCATTTGGTTGCATCCGCTGCTTGTGGATGTGGGCTCTACTGTTTGGTCATCTTCGATGCTCTGAAAAGAATTTTCCAAAGAGTCACTGTTGTCAGACTGAATTTCATTGTTAGTATTATTTGATATTTCATGATCAGAACTATTATTTGATTCAAAAGAAAATGAGTCGTTTCGCACTGGAGGTTCAACTCTCTCCTTCTGGAGGTATATGGTACGACTAGTTGAAGGTAAGTTAATATGAAAATCGTCTGGTTTGTTTTGATTTATGTTAGGTTTGTTATTTGACAAATTTTTAAGGTTTTTATCTACGGAGTCTTTATTTGTGGAAGAAAAATGCTCTGTTTTATCTGACAAGAAATTTTGGATTTGATTTGCATGTCTTTTTACAATGTTTCCCTTGTTGGTTTTACACAAGAATGTAGTTCTGCCTATTTTCTTTTGTATTATGGCTTCTTTCCCAGCCTCTGGTGTTGTTTTTGTATGTTCTTGCATAAAATGTTGTCTCCCACTTTAAAATTTCGTTGTACTCCTCCATAATATTTCTTCTGGGTTTCTTGTGCCTTTATTAAACATTTTTTGTTATCCGTAATTTTCTGCTGAGTTTCCTGCCTGTTTACTGTATTTTCATGCATTACTGACAGTCTGGTTCTGGGTTTTCTGCTAAACATAAGTTCGAAAGGACTTTTTCCTGTTGTGCTGTGTGGTGATGTTCTATATGTAAATAGAAATCTTGCCACAATAGTTGAAATTGATACATTTTTATTTTTCGGATCTTCCAATGCTGTCTTAAGTTTGTTTTTGACTAATTTGACTGTAATTTCCGCAGCTCCATTTGATTGGCTGTGGTATGGTGGTATTGTAATGTGTTTTATGCCATTTGTTTTAAAAAAAAATTGTAAGGTTTCTGAAGCGAACTGAGGACCGTTGTCACTCACAACAGTTTTAGGTAAAGAAAATCTGGCAAAAATATGTCTAAGACAATCTTCTGTTGCTTCGGCTGTTGTTTTAGTCATTGGAAAAACTTCTATTCATTTTGAAAAAGAGTCATAGGGCCTACATTATAAAGTACATTTTTCCCTGAAAAGGTCCAAAAAAATCAATGTGGACTCTGTCGAACGGTGAATCGGTGACAGGCCACGACGTTAAGCTTGTTTTTGGAGGATTCTGATGATTTTTTAAACAAGGAATACAAGTTTTGATTGCTTCTTCGATGTCGCTGTCTATCCTGGGCCAATAAACCATAGATCGTGCTAGTTGTTTGGTCCTGGAAATTCCGAAATGAGATGAGTGAAGCTCAGCAAGAATTTTTTTTCTCAATTTTTTTGGTATCACAATTCTGTGACCCCAGGTCAATATACCTTTTTCATAGGAAAGTTCGTGTTTTCTGTTATAAAATTGTTTAACTTCTTCATTTTCCATTTTTGACCATTTTCCTGTTATCATGAAATTTATTACTTCTTGTAATTCTTCGTCCTCTCCTGTCTCACTTCTGATGTCTTCATTACTTATGGGCCATGTTCCTAAGTTTTCTGTGAAATTAATATATAAATCATCCATAGTTTCGTCCAAATGAGACTTCATTGGTTTTCTTGACAAATAATCTGCTACTGGATTATTTTTGCCTTTTATATACTCCATCTTATAATTGAACATTGACATAAAAGCTGCCCATCTTTGCAGTCTATTTGCTGCCATTTGCGGTATTCCTTTGTTTTCACCCAGTATAGAAACAAGTGGTTTGTGATCTGTTCTTATTATAAATTGCTTACTAGGGGATGCTAAATATGGGAAAAATTTGTTAAGTGCGAAATTTATGGCACATGCCTCTAAACAAGTAACTGAATAATTTTTTTCTGCTGGTGATAGAGTTCTTGACGCACACGTCACTATTTTTTCCTCACCCTTGATCATGTGGCTAAGAATGGCACTTAGGCCTTTTGTGCTGGCGTCGGTTGTTACAATTATTGGAAATTCAGGGTTAAAGTGTGCCAGAATCATGTCTGTCGCGATCACTTTCTTAATTTCCTGGAAACTTTGTTCACATTCTTGGGACCATTTATAAACTTTGCCCTTTTTCAATAGATCATAAATTGGGCTTAAAATATTTGCTAATTTTGGCACAAATTTGGCATAGTAATTTACTAAACCAATAAAGCTTCGTGTTTCTGACACGTTAGAAGGTCTTTCGGCTTCTACTATTGCTTTTATTTTGCTTTCCATTTTTTTTTATTCCCTGATCACTAGTTTTATAGTCTAAATAAATTATTTCCTTTCCAATAAATTTACACTTTTCTTTCTTTAAAGTGAAACCTGCATTTTACAATCTCTCGAAAACTTTTTCAAGGTTCTGATTGTGATTTTGTTTTGATGATCCTGATACCACAATGTCGTCTAAAAAACTAACTACTCCATCCAGACCTTGCAAAGTTTGTTCGATTATTCTTTGAAAAATGCTAGATGCTGGTATTATGCTAAAAGGCATTCTATTTACTTTGAAAATTCCACGGGGTGTTGTTAAAGCTAAAATTTTTGACGTTTCCTCATCTACTTCGATTTGATTATAAGCTGATTTAAGGTCTATTTTAGAGAAAAATTGGGCTTTGCTAAATTTGGAAAAAACCTCATCAATGTGTGGTAAAGGATAGCTTACAAGGTTCAAGAATTTGTTTACTGTTGTCTTATAATCCCCGCATAAACGAATGGATTTAAGATCCCCTTTTATGACTGGTACAATTGGTGTTGCCCAGCTGCTATGTTCAACCTGAGTTAAAACACCATCTTTTTCCAATTTACGCAATTCTTCATCTACAGCGTCTTGAAAAGCTTAAGGAATTGGCCTACTCTTACAAAAAACTGGCCTGGAATTTTCCTTTAATTCTAAAGTTATCTTTGTATGGACATATTTACCTAAAGTATCACTAAAAAGTTTGGGAAATTTCGAAATAATATTATTGATTTCTTGGTCCACTGAAATATTGTTAATAAAATCAATCTTAACGTTGAAATTAGTCATCCAGTCCCGACCTAAAATGTTTTCTCCCCCCGTGCGACATACATCTTATTTTGTTTAACAATATTTTTAAAATTTAAATAGGGAGTGAAAAAACCATCTGGCTCAAAAATACTACCGTTATAGCCTTTAAACAAGGTGTGGTCTTTAAATAGTTCATAGTTTGAAAAATATTTTGAAAATGTTTTATGATTGATAGCAGAAATAGCAGAGCCACTATCACACAAGAATTTAATTCTTATATCATTTAACAAAACTTCTATGCTGACATCCTTTTTAGAATCACCCTTGGACAAATTAGAATAATACATATCAAAAATTTGCAAGTTTTCTTCAACATTATCAAATTGAATTTCGTTTTCAGGGTTAATTATGTTTACATGTTTATTTTTAAAACAACTTTTAATGTTGTGTCCAGTTTTTTTACATTTCGAACACCAAAAATTACAAAAACCTCTGATATTTATTGCAGTATTTACATTTTATAAAAGAATTTGTACTATTACCTTGGTAATTTTGTCCCGATATCGTGGATCGTCTGTTGTTGTTTTGGTTTTGCCTTTGATGGCTGCCGCCATGTTGACGTTGGTTCGGCTGGTGCTGTCTCTGTCGGACTTGCCCATTCCACTGACCATGAGCATTTCTTGAGCTTGCGCCTTGTTCACATTGCCTTGATTGCGTCATTTCATGACCTCCACTTGCTTGCGGTTGCGCAGTGGTTCTTCCTCCTTGGAGATGCGAATGATGTGAATTTTGCTGAAATTTTCCATTTTTGGACATGGAAAAAACTTCGGCGAAGGCGTTTTCGGTTTTCAGGGCTAGAGAGTATAAATCTCCTAGCTCCTTCGAATCGTCTTCTTCACATAATCTGTCTAAGACTTTTCCGGGAGACAATCCCGTGACGAATTTGTCTTTCAAAATGGCCATCAGCTGGTTACCAAACTCGCATGTGGTCGCTGCTGCTCTCACACTGGCATACCAATCTACAACTGACAAATTACCTTGTTTAATCTGGTAGAATTTGATTCTTTCCCTCCAGATGCTCTTATGCACGGCGTACTGCGTCCTCAGGAGTTTGCCCAAATCTTCAAAAGACTTCGAATCGGGGGCATTCGGATAGGTTAGATTCTTGAGGAGCTTGAAAGTTTCTTGGCCTACTGAACTTAGCAAAACTGCTACTTTGATTTTTTCATCTGTTAATTGATTGACCACAAAATGCTGTTGCAGTCGCTCGGAATACACTTCCCATTCATCTACATCACAGTTAAATTCATAAAATCTTGGAATGCTTACGTTTGTAGTGCCATTGTTCGTCGCCATTTTCTAATTTGCACGTCGCCTCGTGGATTATTTAATGATTTTTTTCCATTAATCATGGGCTTTTCTTCCCGCAGCCCGCAGATTTCGATTTACCTCGTCGCCAATTGTAATATCTCGATTGAGAGTTAAATAAATACATACTTTTATTTCAAATATATCACATTTTATTTTTATCACAGATTTAAAGGTATGTTGATAGTTTGGAGGCCGTTGCAGAAGAGAGCGAAAGTAATTCTTTTTGTTCGCGAGCGCGCAGTCTATCACGCATGTGCGTATAGCCTAATTGGTCGAATTGACCTCGGGGGGCTGTGCCTCGGGTTATTATCCTACAGGGAGGGACTCGATATAATCATATATGTATATGACAATAACAAAACCAAAAAAAAAAATTGCATTTAAAAATAAGGATTTTTCAAAAGTTGGGTTATTTTTCAGCGAATTTTAAAAATGTTGATATCAAAAAAAAAAAAAATCTAGTTTCAAAAAATTGATAGGTCCCGGCGTGGTTACATTTGAAAACCTTGAAAACATCTCTTTGTTTAATTTTGATCTGAAATTATGGCGTTCAGTTAGCAAAAAATTGAAGGTACAGACTTTCCTGATTTTAAAAATATCCAACTAAATCAATTTACACCAGTGACAGCGCCAAATTTTTTTTTCTAAAAATTAATTCAATTTTTTTTTTTTGTTAAAAATTTTCCAAAAATCGTCCTACCATACCTAAAATGATCTGCTGATGCCAGAAAACTTTAAAAATACCGGGTGACCTATTTGAAAATCAGAAGTTATGGCCACTTCCGGTTAAACCGGAAGTGACTGGTAACGCATTTTACTTCTAAAAAACTCAAAAAGTTGCCTCGTTTAAGCTCCCCAAATTTCAAATTTTCAATTTATATAATTAAAAAAGTTATAGGCTGTTCCCTATTCCTTGTGTCACCCTGTATAACCCTGTTTAAAAAATTAGTCAAATTCTATATTTTTTTGTATAAAGCAGATGATTAACAAGGAATTGCTTCCAAAAATGGTGAAAACGGCATATTTTTCCGTTAATTTATTAAAAAGTTGTCGCGTTTCAAAAATTGGTGAAATTTGTGCTTGGAACGAAACTATTATTGACTAGTTTAGTTTCAGAAACATAATGATAGCGTAAGTCTACCGACTCCTTAGAGGTGAATAATTTTGACAGAACTCCGAGAATAATGGACTTTTAAGAGAAATGTATGTGAAAATTGGAAGCTCAAGTCCTCAAGTCTTTCAAGAGCACTAGATTTTGGGTCGATTGAGAGTAAAAAAAAATACCATGTTCACTGATCAATCCAATCGTTGCAAATAATCTGATTGGCGATGTGAAAATTTCCATGGATCCTAGATCTCTGAACATACTATGCTAGAATATACACCCTTAGCTTCCCTCAGAAATCTGAAATCAGTCGGGAAATGGTTGAAATTTTTTTCAACCCCATATAGAAAAACTCGATATATTATCCGTTCACAATCCGATATCCACAGGTAGGTACAGGTATAATCACCTTTCAATGCTATTTGATAGGAAAAGGTGATAAATTTACCTGCACATTCGATTGTGAACAGGATATAAGCAAGGCGAGATTTTGAATGGGGTAACACTACAATCTTTATGAAGAAGTAATATTAAACCATTTTATTCTATTAGTTATATCCCAATTAATAATAATAATACTTTACTTGGGTAAATAAATAACAATACAAATTTTATTGCAATATTTTTTATTATTTTTGAATAATTTATGTTATTCTCTAATATGTATATAAATTGTAACAGTACTTAAATATCTTTCTATAAAATCTAAATACATAATACTTTTGAAAATATTGTAGAACAAAAGCAAAGAACAATATTATTAGGCAATACCGTTTGTTGTTACAAGACCCAGTCAGATTCCTTGATAATAAATCAAAAACGATATTCTTGTTAAAACAAACTTGATAGAAAACTTAACAAATATGTTTTAGGTTGTGCCAAAAAATCACTCGCATTCAAGACATATTGAATTCGTTTGTGTTATTTGTTGTTGTACAGGCCATTGGGATATTTTGCGAAAAAGAATTTTCAATTTATAAAAATAAAATTTTAAATAGTCACAGCTTGGAAAATGCTAAAATAGAAAAGCTTATAGATAAAATACGTATCAAAGGGAAGTATTAAATTTGAGATTTACACACTAAAAGTTTGGCTTAATTTTTCCAGTGTAAACCTATTACTCCATCAACTCTACATAATTGGCGGGGAAAAGGCCATAAGTGATACCATCGGGTGCAAGACCTTGCCACCAACCTTCATCGACTTTTTCTATGTTGGTTATCAAATCGCCTGGATCAAATGATATTTCTGTATCATCAGCTAAAAATTAAATATTTTGTCACAAATATATTTCAAAGATTCTTACTTACCAGCTTGATAATCATATAAGGCTCTAGCCTTATATCCTTCCTTGGCAAGCCCGTAAATGTACTCGTCAACAAAATCTTGTTCCAACATTTGGACTGTTTGTTCTACGAACGGGGAACTGTTTGTTTTTTCTTGTTGCGTTTGTGAGGTAGGACTTTCGGAATTTTTTGACGTGTTCGTTACATCTTTTGGCGACCTGAAAAATAGTAATTCATATAATAATTACTTAATTGAAAAAGAAATATTAATATCTTGATTCTTAATTGTTGCACTGTCAAGAAGATGCACTTTATGAATTGATTGGAAATTTCCTGGAAACTTTTAGATTGGACTTATCAAACCTTTGTATAGAAAGGGGCTTCTGGAAAACTACAAAACAATTTTTGAAAATATATAATTCAATGCGAATGATTGATTTAACTGATACTTGATGGAAATCCATTGAAAATTCTGAAGGCTAACAACTGAAACTCTGTAATAGGAATACATTTTTTTATCCAAATTTCCTTCATTCAATTTTCTTCTTTTTGCTTCTCAAAAAAAAAAAAATCCTAAGAAATATATTTATTGCTATCAGGATATTTTCTAGCACACACTAAATTCCAAATTCATTTAGGTTTTTCTTCAAAAAAAAAAACAAAATCCTTTTCAAGTTGCATCAAAGTTGGAGAATACTCAATTTTAAAAAATTATTACCTTTTTATTGTGGCATATTGATCACTCTCATCGTCGCTTCCAGCTTGTTCAGTATTAACAACTTCTGTTGGCGATCTACGATAAACAAATCAATTATAAGATATTTTCACATCATATCTGCCATTTACTTTTGAGTGTCACTGGACACCACTTGAGCTTGTACGTGGTTTTGAGCACTGCTTTTCAAAATTGAAGCACGTACGGGCTTCTCGGGTGCTACATTTTGTTTTTCAGTCTCTTGCTTAAAGTTATCATGTTCAGTTTTTTTAAATTGGTCAATTTTCTCATTACGAGTCTCAGTTTCTTGGTCTCTTTTTTTTGTTTCTTTCTCTAAAAAAAATTTAAATTATTACACACTACACATCATTATGATCAATGAAATGAAAACGAACCTTCCCTTTCTTGCCTTTCCACTTCCATTTTCAATTGATCCTCTTGTTTCCTCCTTTTCTCTTGCTCCAATCTTCGTTTTTCTTCTTCCTCCTCTTTTTTCCAAAACTTATCGCGTTCTTGCGAGTTTATTTCTTTCACTGCATTCACTTTTTGATATCTAGTACCTAAACAAATTAATCAGAATCAAATTATAAATAAATCTATAACTTACCAACTGGCATTGCTGGTTCAATGGGTTCCACCTTCATTTTAAATTTATACTCCGAACCAACTTTTCTCAGTTTCTCAATCAGCAAATCATCATCTACTTCGTCTTCGTTCCGGGCATTGTAAGTTAGATGCGCTCCTGGGAAGAATTTTTCTATGTCTCTCAAATGATTTACACACATGGCTTTTTTAACTGTGTTTGCTCCTTCACCTGAAAACTCCTTTTATATAAAATAGAGAAAAATTACTGTCTAATAAATTTAATGCTCATTTTTGAATTTTTTTTTTTTTGTTGTTTGTATGATATTATCAATAATTGATTTGTTGTTCAAATTTTGATACAGATGTTCCATGTAATATTGTTAATGCAGGTCTATCTGATCATGAAGCGATAAATTCTAAATTTATAAATTGTAGTAACAAACGTATGTCTGATAAAAAACTTAAAAAAGTCAGAAAAATTTACAACATATGATTATAAAGAGCGCTTTAGATAATGCTTTTTTTATGAACCATACAATAGTTACAGCTCCATTTTCGTAAACCTATAAAACATGCAAATCAAAATTATTTTAGAAAATGATTACGCAGATCCAAAAACAAAAACCCTTTTCCTGTGGCTCCGGTATAACAAACCGCAACATACCGCTCAAATTCGAGTGGTAGGTATCCATCACGTCACTTTGTAACCGGGTTAGAAAACGGTATGTCATTTCTCTAACCGTTTTGTAACCCGGTTAGTTGAACCGGAGCCACGTGAAAAGAACTAAGAGGAGAGATGAAACATTGTGAATGATCTTAGGAGTAAAAAATAAAACCAATATTCCTCCAATAGAAACAACATTGGACATGACATAATAATGTAGTATTGAGCTTGACGCTAACATGTATAACATTAGAAATTACAGTACAATATTATTATAGTGCAATTTTCTCTTTTACCTATCTGAAACAGTAACTTTCAAATGAATTTAGGCTGTCACAGTTCTTCACGTAGGAACAGCTTATTTTAATCTTTCATGAAACATGTACTTTTGGTCAAATGTTTTGGGCCCAGTTCTAATATAAAAGTTTTTTGTAGATTTTAACATGATTATTAGAGTAACGCAGTTTGTCGAGCAGATGACTAGGCACAAATTTTTCCTCAGATTGTGATCAGTCAACAGCATGGTCTTACAGCCAGTAGATCTTTTGACACAAACCTGTTTCTCTTCTCAAACTTTATAAATTTGTCATTTAATAACTTTAATAAGGCGAACCACAACATTCTTCTTTCAAAACTCTCAAGTTATGAAGTTTCTGGACCTTTACTTTCATGGATGAAATCTTATGTTACTAACAGAAAACAACAAATCAAGATAGATGACTATCTTTCTTCTCTTTTCTGTGCATCCTCTGGGGTACCCTAGTCCCCAAGGCTCTCACCCAAAATAATTAATTATTATTTAACCGTGGCTGTGCATATGTTTTGATTTTTTGAACTGATTTGATAAAAACTTCTTTGGCATACTTAGCACATATTTGCAGAAACTGAGCCATCGGAAGACGATCAGTCAGAGCAAAATATACCAGACACCCACTGTATTTTTTTTTCTTTTCACTGAAATTATTATGATTTGTTTTTTATACACACAGTTCATGGGCGACAGGTGTGAAATGAAAAGCAATAACTGGCACAGAGACTGGGATCCTATTTTCATTGTATTTAGGTTGTTGAATTGTATTGTTAATTGTTATCATTATTGGTACATACATAACATCAGAAATTAGTTTTTCTAGGTAACGGGTCTTCAACATATTATCCGTTCACAATCCGATGTCCACAGGTAGGTACAGGTAAAATAACCTTTCAATGCTATTTGATAGGGAAAGGTGATAAATTTACCAGCACCTGTGGACATCGGATTGTGAACAGGATATACATTCACATTTAAAAAATCATAGCATTCATAGCCATCTTTGATATGGTTTTTTTTTCGAAGACCTGTTACCTACCTACAGGAATACTAATAAGTTCATCATACTTGCATCCTATAAAATTATTTTTCTGCGATTGACAAGAAATGTCATCATTTTTGACCGGTTGACAGGTCGCAAAACTCAATATTCTGGTATTTTAATTATGTTTCAATAGTTGCTAAGGAATCAATGAATAACAATACAGGAAACACTTTTTCAGCCTAGGCCGGGAAAGTGATTCTCGTACTGCTGAATAATTGGAACCAAAAGACAAACATTTAACAGGTATTTAACAGATCGCAGAAAAAATAGTATGTGTATTTCGGTGGAAAAACACATTCTCAGCCTTCGGTTTTTGCCGGCCTCGGCTACGCCTTATACCGTCGGCCGAGAATGTGTCACTTTTCCACCTAAATACACAATATACTATTTTTGTCATACGCACACCAAAAACAGCTATTTTACGGACCTATTCAAGTCCGTAAAATGCTTCTTTTTAGGATTTTTTTTCTTCCTGGATGCACCTTTATGATTTCAAAAATCAAGGAAATTTGGCAAATTTTAAGGTTCTGAAAAATTCTAAAAAGCGTATGACAAAAAATAGTGTTTGTCACACGTACCTAAAGAAGTTTTTAGGTACTTGTGACAAAAATAACTATAATATAATAAATATGAATAATTTAATAAAAATAATTGTTTTTCCATTAAATGAATTATGTTTAATTAATAATTTGAATTCTTTATTTAAAGCTGTTAAAGTATTAATTCACAATATAGTTAATCGAGATGGGATTAATCAGTACAGTAAGAGTATTTATTTTATTTCAATGTGACTCTCTATAAGAAGTACTGGCTACAGTCGACATTACGGACAGTAATTTTGTAATTTTTTCCGTAAAGATTCAATAAAACCATAATATTTTATCAGTTGTTTGCCCTTTATAGGTGTGCACTAACCTAACTAATTATTAAAATACTGCTGCGGGCTAGGAAATTAACAAAGAAGAGGGTTTTTACCGTTTTTGGTGAATTAATGCTTCCAAGGATCTTCTCTTTGAGATCTAACGCGCGGAGCGAGCAATCGAAGACTCAAATACAATTTTACCTACGAGCGTGCGGTAAAGTGCACTTTACCGCACGTATTTGAAAATGGAAAGTATTACTTTACCGCACACTATGCAGTAAAGTTAACTTTACAGCATAGTGTGCGGTAAAGTTAACTTTACAGCATAGTATGCGGTAAAGTGGACTACAAAGTGTGTGATATTTATAATCAAAATTTCTTTCATTTTCAGAAAATGGATTTTTATCATTTCTAAATTTAATCTTATTTCATTAATTAATCTGATTCATTAATTAATTTTATCAATGCCTTTTTTTGGAGATATAGATGCTCATAGGTAAAATTTTGTACCTAACACATGCGGAAAGTGCCTTTACCGCGTGCGGTAAAGTATCACTTTCCGCATTTGTTAGGTAAATAACTATAAACAAGAAGGTGCTTTTAAAAAGAGGTTTTTCACGTTTTTGATGGATTCACGTTTTTGAGGATCTTCTCTTTGAAATTTGGCGAGCAGAGCGAGTAGTTTTAGACTTAAAAATGTTTTAAATATCAAGAAGGTGTTATTTAAAAATAGTTTTTCGCGTTTTTGGTGGATCTATCGGGGGATTTATGTTTCCGAGGATCTTCTCTTTGAGATTCGGCAAGCGAAGCGAGCATGAGGAGACTCAAAAATAATTTAAATTTTATAAGGTGCTATTTAAAAAAGATGTTCCATTACAATGTGGCAAAGTTGCAAATATTTTCTTGAATTTGATCATTTTTTGATGTTTAGAGTCGCTAAAAATTCCGTTTTTTGAGGGAATTGAATTTTTTTTTTCTGCTTGAATAATGCGTTTACCGCAATTTTTATTTCTCGAATCTACTATTTGAAATGTAATCTTCCTGATAAAAAAAATAATTTCAAAAATCCACTGTCCGTAAAATCGATCGGACCCAAAGTACCGTTTTCAGAGCTAACGGAAATATTTAGTAATAAGGACTGCTTTGTCAAAGAGAGTTCTGTGAAGAGAATTAGACATTTTTCGATTTCGTACAATACTTAAAGCTTTTTTTGATCGATTGATATTCGGGTCTATTCTGTAACTCAAATCGAATGGACAATCGAAAACTTGAATCGATAACTGTGGAAAAATGTCCACAGCTATCGATTTAAGTTTTCGATTGTCGATTCAAATCAAATCAAATCAAAAAATGCTTTATTGTACAAAAAGGCCTTAAGACCCTTATTTACAAAGCTAAAATGGAAATAATACAAAAACATTATAAGGAGACATTGAATTCGATTTGAGTTACAGAATAGACCCAATTATGGTGCAGTTTACAAAATATAAATAATTTGTGGATGGTTTGTGTCAATATCAGAAAATAAGCAAAATGTTGTTCGATTCCTTACCTTGCCAATTAATTAAAACACATTTATCCAAAGAAGTTGATGGATCATTTAATTTCACAAAAGCATACATTATCCTTCCTGAATTCAGGTCTTCCTTCAATTCGTTTATGCCTCCATCTCCTTTACCAACCAATTTTAGGGAATTAGATTGACCTTCATAGCCAAAAAGAGCCCTGAAACAATATTAGTTTAGCAGGTGAAAGGAAAAGTCCAAAAAGAGCATATTACAATATGTATCTTATTAAGTATGTGTAGTGATGTGAGTCGAGAATATTCCCATGAGGATATTTGCGAACATTGGGAAATTTCCGAGAATATTTGCCGATAAAAAATGGAAACGTTCTCCTGAATGAGAATATTCCCGGAAACTTTCAATCAAAAACTCTCAAAAAAATATTTCCGAGAACTTTCGAGAATATTTCCAAGAACTTTCCAGAAGTATTTTATAAAAATGCGAGATTATTGCGAATACAAGGTCTCAGTGACGTCATTTCACTTTATGTGTTGACGTAGACGAGTCCAACTGTCTTTACGGAAACGCTGATCTGATTTACTCGATCACCAGCTGATGTACCTACAGCCTACAGTTTGTCTTTTTTTAAAATATTCTTCATTGAAGAAAGATAAAAAATAAAGAGCTGAGAGATTGGGTTAATCGAATAAGCTTTTCCTTTGAAGCCTCATTCAACCGTTCATACTAGTTATTTGTTTTACTAGGCAGAAAACTACAAGATTTAATGCTGCGGCTGGTGTTTCATAGCCGAGGCTAAGAAACAAGCCGAGGCATTAAATCTGCTTTTACTGTCATTTGGAGAAAATAGTATATTGTTGTATTAGGAGTAAAAGCTTTACTTTTTTGTGCTGAAGCAGTAGGTTTGTGAGCCGAACGTAGTGAGGCTTGCAATACTGCTGAAGCACAAAAAAGTGCTTCTACTCCGTATGCAATACGCTATTTTTTCTCCAAACGAATGGGGTAAGCTCGGGGGTAACTGAATGGTTGAGCGGCAGTAAAAGTACGAGCGGCACTAAAAGTACTTTTGCTGCCGCTCCAGCGGCACTAAAAGTACTTCTACTGCCGCTGCAGTTGCCTAGCAGCATAGAAATTAAATTTCTACCACCTCGTCAGGTGTTAACCCGCTGGATTTGCCTACCAGCATAGAAATTGAATTTCTAACATCTTGACAGGTGCTGACAAAGTGACGTTTGGAGAAAATAGTATATTGTTGTATTAGGAGTAGAAGCTTTACTTTTTTGTGCTGAAGCAGTAGGTTTGCGAGCCGAACGTAGTGAGGCTTGCAATACTGCGAAGTACAAAAAAGTGCTTCTACTCCGTATGCAACACGCTATTTTTTCTCCAAACGAATGGGGTAAGCTCGGGGGCAAGTGAATGGTTGAATAGCAGTAAAAGTACAAGCGGCACTAAAAGTACTTTTGCTGCCGCTGGGGTTGCCAAGCAGCATAGAAATTAAATTTCTACCACCTCGTCAGGTGCTAACCCGCTGGATTTGCCTAGCAGCATAGAAATCACATTTCTGACATCTTGACAGGGGTTAACAAAGTGACGTTTTTCTTGGAGAAAAAAGTATTTTTACTACATAGTTTAATTTTTAGCTGATCTTACAGAAAAAAATAGGTGTTTTTCTTGGTTTATAGTCTATAGTCAGTACACTACAATAATAGGTAAATAAAGCTTACTACGATTTGGCTATCGGAGGAGGAAATCCAGCAGTATAGCATTGATAACTATTGCCTGGTGGGTTCGTTTTGCCGTGGCTCTAGCAGAGGCGGAGGAGTTGCAATTTTTGCACAAAAAAATGTGAAAACTAAACGGGTATCACTTAAAATACCTTCTACAGAGCATGTGTTTGAGTATACAGCTTGCGAGTTACAAGTTAACAATAAAAAAACCATTTTTCTATCAATTTACCACCCCCCTGATAGAGCCACCAGTGATACCGAGCTATTTTTTGGCCAACTTAATTTAGTTTTACACTGTTTGACAGAGAGATATCAGATTGTATTTGTTGGGGGCGACTTCAATATTAATTGTAGCGAAAGTCAAAATAATAAAAACAAAAACTTACTTCTGGATACTTTTTTGAGTTATGGATTGAAGCCAACTAGCCTCGAACCAACCAGACCATCCTCGGACACTCTATTGGACTTTATATTTACAAATTATGAATGTAATAATAATTTGCTCTTAAAAACAGGGTTTTCAGACCACTTAATGATATCTGTCGATATAGAGGACTTGTTGAGTCAAAAAACTCACCAAAAAAAAACTATAAAACGAATATTCTCAACAGAAAATCAAAAATCCTTTTATGAGAACCTGAGTATGGAGGATTGGTCCGAGGTGTATAATGCCAATGAGGTTGATGAAAAATTTAACAAATTTCATGGTATTGTTTTGTCAGCCTATAATAAGGAATTCCCTGAAAGATTATTTAAACTAAAAAAGAACTCAAGGGGCTGGGTTACAACAGAAATTAAAAACATGTCATACAAAGTTAAAAATTTGCATTGGTTGTTTCAAAGAACTAAAAACAAGAATGTACAAGACAAATATGTTCAGTTAAAGCGGAAATACAAAGAGTTATTAGAAAAAACCAAACTAGACTACAATTCAAACTTCATAAAAAAATCATCAAACCTAAGTAGAGCTGCCTGGTCAATAATAAACAAAAAGAACGGGAAAAACTCTAGTAACTACTCTGATGTGCAACCAATTATTCTCAATGACACTGTTGTAACAAACCCACAAACTCTTTGTGATATGTATAATAACTACTTTTTGACCTCAGTAAATGGCATTGGTGATGAGTTGGCAAAGAACATTGAGAACAAGAGCCTATCCAAGACAAGTACCTCGTTCTTTCTTGAACCAACCTCATATAAGGAGGTTTATCAAGTACTTCTCCAGGTTACCAAAAAGCGTTCAAGTGGCTCCGACAACATTCCGTGTCATATAATACGCAATGTTGCTGATATTTTGTGCTTTCCTTTGGAAAATATTATTAATATGTCATTTCTCAAAGGCCAATTTCCAAAAATATTAAAAATCGCTAAAATTATCCCCATTTACAAGAAAGGAGAAAAAAGTGAAGTTAGTAATTACCGGCCAGTCTCAAACCTGTCAGTGTTTTCTAAGGTTTTTGAAAAAATCATGTACACTAGGTTGACATCATACTTCACAAAAAATAACTTATTCTCTTCTTCTCAGCATGGGTTTCTAAAGGGGAAGTCTACTGAAACAGCCTTGTTTGAATCAATCAATGCAATATACAGGTACCTAGATCAAAAACATCACACAGCAGGAATATACTACGATCTTTCCAAAGCTTTTGATCTAGTTAACACACCTTTGCTTGCTGAGAAACTGGAGAATTATGGGATCAGAGGACCCGCTCTGGAGTGGATTATTTCTTACATGACAGATCGGCAGCAGTTTGTACAAATATCAGGGGGGGATGGTCAGATTGTTAACCAACAATTTAGATCAGCTACCCAGAGCATAAAATATGGCGTCCCTCAGGGCGGAATCCTTTCTCCCTTGCTCTTTCTTATTTTCTGTAACAGTCTTTCTGACATGTTTGATGAGGTCCATAAACTACATCAGTTCGCTGATGATACAAGCTCAACCGAACATCACGAAAATCACTTCGATATGGTTGCTAGTCTAAATCTAACATCTTCAAAAATATCAGATTGGTGCACTTGTAATGGTCTCCTCTTAAACCCTCAAAAGTCTGTAGTTGTTGATTTTAAGAACGTAAGATCGCAAAATAATGACCATCCACCATCCGTAGTACTACTCAATGACAAATACATTCCAAATAAAAAAAGTACCAAATTTCTAGGAGTCCACATTGACTCATCTCTTACCTGGGAGAGTCACATAGAAAGTCTTGCTAAAAGACTAGCGACATCATGTTTTGCTGTAAAAAACTTGAAACAAGAAGTAGATGCAAAAACAACCTTATTGTACATCCATTCACATGTAATGAGTCGCATCAGCTATGGAATCATCATTTGGGGATCAACATCTAAAATTGAAAGACTGTTTTTACTCCAGAAGCGCTTGATACGTGTCTTGGATAGAGCTAAATGGAATGAACATGCTGTCCCAATCTTTAGAAAATACGAACTGATGACCATGTATTCTTTATACTTTTATAGGGTATTGTTGTTTGTTAGAAAACATCAAAGTTATTTTAAAACCAATAGTGAAATTAACAAGGGAATCAAAACCAGATTTTCTCAAAAGTTAACAATCCCTATTCACAAAACATCATTATTTCAGTCATCTCCACTTTATATGGCTACAAAAGCATACAATTATCTTCCTGCAGATGTAAGAAACATCCAAGGTTTTAATAGTTTTAAGAATAGGATTAAGGCTGTGCTTATGGATAATCCTCTTTACAACCACAATCAATTTTTTAATGTTAACTTTTAAATATCATTTTGTGTATTGTAATGTTGGTTCATGTGATTTTGAATATTTTGTTATTTGTTGCTCTGCGTGAAATGCTATGTAGTACTGTGTAATTAAAAAAAAAAAATCAATTTATTGTAACGACAAATGTACTTAATGTGCATATCTTTATAAATCTGACATTTTATTCAAATTTATTTAATATTTATAGTAATAGCTTTAATGTTTATACTAGTGTAATCGACACATCCAATATACCAATGTATCAGATGGACTAAGGATTGAATAAATAAATAAATAAATAAATAGATTTGTCTGATTAAGCTATAAATTTTTTAAAAAAATAATAATATTTCCATAAGTTCCCGAAAGTTTCCGAGAATGTTCGCGGTTTCTGAATGTTTCGGGAATTTTACATCACTAAGGGCCAAATTATGGCCTGACTGGTAAACGTCTGGTTGTTACCTAGCAGGTACTTTCTATACACTAGAGAATCGAGTAGAGAATAAAAAGTACCTGCTAGGTAACAACCAGACACTTTCCAGTTGGTCCATAATTTGGCCCTTAGTATGTGCACCCAAAATTACTGGCTTAGATGATTTTTTGGCATTGAAAAATAAAAAGTAATTATTGAGAAGCAGGGAATTAAAGATAAATATTCTAATTTTCAGATAAGAGTTATTAGAACTTTGAATAATTGAAAGTAATCTGTTGTTAACCTTACCCTTACCAATTTGTATCGGTTTTATCATTCAAAACGTCCCTCCAAGCATCTTTTAACGCGGCATTGTGCCTGCTAAGATCCACTGCCATGTTTTCTATTTATTTTCACTGAATTTCCTGAAATATTTCATTCAAAATTTGAAACAATTTGTTATCCGCATTTTCTATTTACAATTTGTTTTATTTATCAGAGTTTATTTATCACATCACATCAAACTGTCAAATTTCCTTCACTATTGACATTATTGACAATTAAAATTAGGGTGGGTTCCGTTTCCAAACCTGATTAACCGATCGGTGAAGCTACATCCTCAATCAATTTGGTAGCGAAGTGGCACTTCGGCACGCGTGCTGGAAAATTGATACCCATTATCAATGCTGTCAATTTATGTAATGGTAGGTAATTTGTTTTGCGTTCGGTATTTTATTCAAAGATCAGAGCGGAGTCGTCATCACGTGACCAGCGAGCGTACAAAGCAGCTCAGAGGGCACGAAATTACAATATAAACGAACGTGAATAAGCCTGCACCGAGTACACTTTTTGAATAAACGAACGGTAAATTCATGCTCAGAGAACTCAGATCCAAATACCGAACGTACGGGTAATGTACTGCGCCTGACACAAGTTGTCACGCATCGAAAAAGCTTGCAGCTTGCAAGCTTGCACTTCAGAGTCGGCGTGCGTGCTAGCACGAAATTGAATTGAGGATGCCAACGTTAAACAACATTGTCCTAGCATGCAAGCCGAAGTGCCACTTCGCTACCAGATTGATTGAGGATGGGCCTTTGTGAATTATTCACGAAATTATTGCCGAAATATTTCGTAAGTTTACTATACTTGGTTTCGCTTTTTCCTGTTTGACACGGCAAATAAAAGTCTAGCAAAAGTTTCGTGTGTTCAGTTCAGGAATGACACACTCAGTGTGAGTGTGACACCGGTGCGACGCACTAGCCGTTCATAAATGCTATAGGCACACCGAGTGCGCGCACTCTGTTCCGTTCAAAAAATACTTCGGGCGCGCTCAAAGTGTCGCACCGGTCACACCATAATTTTTTGGTGTGGCTGCGGTGTGATTGTGTCTTTATGTCAACAATGTCAACCATTCCTCCCATAATCTCATTAATCCCACCAAATATAAACAAAACACAAATAAGAATTAGTTTTTTTTTTCAAATTAAAAAAATGAACCACAAAAAAAAGTAATCTTAATGCATTTGGTGAAATTGTCGAGGAGATGCTCGATTGGTCACACCAAGCGTTCAGAAATTCATACGAAAGTTGTCGCCTAAGAATTGTCATTTCAGTCACACCCATAAAATCGCACTCACACCCGGTGTGTTATTTCTGAACTCGCCCCAGGTGTCGCACCGGTCACACCATAATTTTTTGGTGTGACCAATGAACTATCAAAAACTGGAATGCGAACACATATTGACGAACGTGAAGCCTAGTGCCGCTGCTGCGGAGGGGATACCTGTTTTTGTCGCACTCATTATGTTAAATGGCGGAAATTGCTTCCAACACGTATTCCAAATATTCCAATTGATGAAACCTGTGAAGATAAATATGACAAAACTTTCCAAAACGTCATATGTCAGCGAGCAACAGAAAAAAACAACATTCCCCTTTGTGGCATCTGTCTTTCATGGCCTCATTTTTTTGGCAGATACCGCAATGTGTGCTCATTCCAGTTTTTGGCTATAATTCATTGGGTGTGACTGCGGTGTGGTTGTGTCTTTATGTCAACAATGTCAACCATTTCTCCCATAATCTTAAGGCGATTTCGGCAAGCTTTGGTACATGGTTTGGTACCCTGTTTGGTCTGTCAAATGCATACCAACCAATTTCGGATACGAAAATGATGTCGTCACCGTGACTTTGGTATCCTTTTTGGTCTGTCAAATAATACCGTGGTCAACAGCACGGTTCTTCTATTTGGTATAGTGCTATCTACGTCTATTTTCGTTTTGTCCTGCTCTGGGAAATGTAAATAAATGGAAGTTCATTAGAATTTGAATAATTTGAAATTTTTAACAAATATGTTTGTTTTTTTCTCCTTCACTTCCTGTTTTCTCGTATGTTTTGACTGCCAAATAATGTTTGACGATCATTTGAAAAATGGCTTTGAACGACAGATAGGTATGGGGTAACTTTTTTGCTAAATGGATTATGGAATAAGCTTTAAATTTACAGGAAACGCTGAGTTAGCCAATAGGTTACTCAAAGGTACTGTCTAGACAGTGCTGATTAGTGAGTATAATAGATTTTAGTAAGTGCAGTCAGTTATCTACTCGCTCCCGAAATTAGAACAACACAAAGTTAGGTTAAGGCCCGTCTCTACCCTTCTTTCATCACCTATCAAACGAATTCGGAACGGAACAAAATGGTATCTTACGTCATTACTATGACGCTGCAGGTACCAATTGGTTAACCAAATGGTATACCAACCAAAGCTTGCCGAAATCGCCTATTAATCCCACCAAATATAAACAAAACACAAATAACAATTAAAGTTTTTTCTTCAAATTAAAAAAATGAACAACAAAAAAAAGTAATCTTAATACAATTGGTGCTCGATTGGTCACACCAAGCGTTCAGAAATTCATACGAAAGTTGTCGCCTATGAATTGTCATGTCAGTCACACCACACCCATAAAATCACACCCGGGTGTGTTATTTCTGAACTCGCCCCAGCTGTTTGAAACCAGGGGTGCGTTCATAAATGAACGCCCGGCGCTCCCCGATCGCCCAAATGCGTTCATAAATGACTTCGGCTTCACCGGTGTCAATGTTCCAGGCGTTCATAAATGTTCGTTGGTGTGCACCCGGAGCGCGCCCGAATCGACCTGCTAGCTGACATGGGTAAAAATGACCCGACATGCGCAGTACGTTTCAGGAGTGGACGTTTGTTTGTTTTCGGTTTTCGGGTTCGCAGTTTTCGTTTATTATTGATAACCTCGAAAAAGGAGATTTTTGATATTTTTAAACTGTTGAGTATTATTTATTGAAGTTGGTTGAAGTTGTTAATATGGATGAGGAAATGGAAATTAATCCCGAGAATTTCAAACTGATCGAAATTGATGGATCACCATTTGCAAACGATGAAAATCACATATATTTACAACATGTTCTAGGTTAGTATTTAATTTACAGGTTTCTGATAATAATTACAATAGTTTCTCTGAATCAATCATTAGTTTTGACCATTTTATATAGTTTTGAGAGCGACCCAAGTTGGTGATTGTGTCATTAAACGTCCCACGAATTTCGCTACAAATCTTTTATGAAACGATAGTTCACTTACTGAAATATTATTTTGATCCAAGAAAAGTTGTGGCAAATTACCTAATTCACTTTTTCTCTAGAGAAAATAAGTAAAATGAGATGCTCGATCTGGTGAAGTATTACAAGGTTAATAGGTATATTTTCTTTGAAATGCCCAGGCCTGGTTAGATGCGATGCGGGAAATATTAAATGAATAAATTTATTTGCTCAAATTAATAGGAGAATATTGTTATTTAAAATCATCCCTTGAATTGTTTCGAAAAGCATGATTTTCCAGCCAGTCTAGCGGTATCGCCGGTTGGATTGTCGGAGGAGTTTGGTTTGATGGCGGTGAGTTTGGTTAGTATAATTTTTCTCATTTCTTTATGCGCTTTATACCTATTTTTTGAAATTTAATGTAATGTTTTTTTCGTTGAAACGCGTGTATTCCGCAATTTTTTCTTTTCAAAAAAATACTATTAGAACCAGAACTTACGTCTAAAAATTGTTTTTTCCTTTAATTGGTGGGACGCTATATGACACAAGACCCCCATTATTATTATAAACCATATAATATGCTACTTTTGCAACTACATGAATCTGATAGAACTTGTAGGGTATCTTTCAAATGTGTAGGATATGTAGTTCCTATTTTTTTCAGATGGAAGCATTATAATTGCACCTTTAGATGAAGAGATAAAAAATATGTTTTTTCCATGTCAAGCCACACAGCAGTCAACTTCAATGCATAAGAGCAGTGGAACTCGAACATGGACTCGATCTGACATTCTAGCATTAATAGATGCAGTGAAAAACCATCAGGAAAAATTCAAGTCCAGTACAATGAAAAATGACGCTGTTTGGAAAATTATTTCTGCTACATTGGAAAAAAAAGGAAAATGTTTCACAGCGACTCAGTGTAAAGACAAATATAAGTATCTCAAAGGAAAATATATGAAAAAAAAAGATAATATGAGTGACAGATCCAGTGGTGCGGAATTTATAAAATTTGAATATTTCCACGAAATGGACGAATTTTTGGGAACGTCCCATAATGCAAACCCTATTGCCTTGGCTTCTAACATCAAAAAGCACCAAGGTAAATATACGACTGGGGAATTGTAAAAGAATTACATTGTCATCTATCACTACATAGATGTATATAGGATGGAATTCTTAAATCAAATAAATTCAGTATTGGAAAGCCTGTTTATTTGCTGAAAAAATTAAAAAAAAAACGGGTCCCTTTATTTGTAATTTAGCACATTTTTTCGACCTTCTCATGGAATTTACCCCTTTTATAAGGGTTTCAACTTTTTTATCAAATGTAAAGGCAAGTATTGTGATAGCTCGTTGGAATGGGCATAAAAAAAGGAATATGACACATTATTTACTTTTGCATTTCGGATTTCGGTGATCTAGGAAGCTAGAAAATATTCAAAAAATATCTTTTCACAAAATTTTTTTTACTGTTAAAATTGTTGAATATCTTCAGGATTTTTTCTTGGTAGAACGCCCCCTTTGTTATGTTATGTAATAATTTGGTGCCTTACACTCAGATTGTCAAAATTAAATAGTGTACTAACGTCAGAATTTATTACATAACATTACAAATGGGGCTTTTTTTCACATTAGGGTTCTACCAAGAAAAAATTCTGAAGATATTCAACAATTTTAACAGTAGAAAAAATTGTGTGAAAAAATATTTTTTGATTATTTTCTCGCCTCCTAGATCACCGAAATGCAAAAGTAAATAATGAGTCATATTCCTTTTTTTATGCCAATTCCAACGAGCTATCACAATACATGCCTTCACATTTAAAAAAAAAAAGTTGGGGGGGTTTCTACCCTTATAAAAGGGGTAAATTCCATGAGAAGGTCGAAAAACTGTGCCAAATTAAAAATAAAGGGACCCGTTTTTTTAATTTTGTTCAGCAAATAAACAGGCTTTCCAATACTGAATTTATTCCATTTAAGAATTCCACCTGTATAGTAAGGTGTTCACTTGACAGAATTTGCCGCAGGTAGAGGTAAAGAACAATAATTATCGAAAGTACTGTAAACTGTCCACCTGCGATAGATGCATTCGACAGTTTTTCTGTTAAGTAAATACTTTTACTTTTAACTTGCCATAAAGCTGAAATCAGAAAGTCATTCCTTTCAACCACCCCATATAATTATATTGCGGAATCTGCATATTACCGCTTATATTACCAAAACGAAACATTCCAAAATTTTAATGTATATTTCAGTCCCAGACACAGAAGAACGCAATATGTTAGACAGTGATGATAATGACACTGATACATCGGAGCCTAGTTTGAAGAAGAAAAAAATTGCCACTAAGCGAAAATTGCCAGAAAAGGAGAGTCCCCTTCAGAAATATGTCAAAGAGTTACATGAAAATACAAATAAAAGAGAAGATAATATGGAAAGACGCCATAAAGAAAATGTGGAATCACGCAAAGAAGCATTAAATGTCTTTGCTCAAAAAATGGATGCTATTATATCAATAATGGCTAATAAAAACAAGCAATAGAGATAATAAAAAAAATTACAATTTTTTTTGTTATTTTGTTCAAAAGTTTATTTGTTGTGTGGTTACCAAAAAAAATGAATATTTTTAATTTTATTCAAGTCGTGTAATTCCACTAGAATTACATTTTTATTATTTTGTTTAAAAGTTTATTTGTTTAGTTATTGGTTATCGTTACCAAAAATAATGTTTATTTTTGTAAGTTCCATTTGATTTAATTTGTCTCCATAAGGTATAGTATTTCCAAAGTCAGTTGGAACAAGGTAACAACTGGTAGCTGATTGAATATTTTCATAAGAAATGCACTGCCACTAGTCAGCTACCAGTGATGATTTATGTTTACCTTGTTCCAATTGACTTTGGAAATACTATACCTATTCTGGCTGTCAAACTTAAATAAATATTAATTTAAAACGAGATTTGACATGAATAAGTACATGTAGTTCAGATTTAATGAAATTTATTTATACCTCTACTCTCGACCCAAACTTAATGTCTAAAAGCCAATAAATGTTCATTATAAATAAATAGTATAAACAATAGTATATTACGATAAAAGTGGTAATTCTAAACATTTGTGGAACGTATCCCCAGCACTCTTTAAGGTTGATTTAGGGTTTCTTGGTGTTAAGTTTAATGGCAACTTCTGGATTATTCTGCGGTTTTTTTGCTACTTTTCTTACCAAGAAGTCGTTTGATTTTTACTCTACTCAAAATTAAAAAATAAATTTTAATAATTTGTAGGAGGTAGTTTTTGTTGCCAGTCCCTGCCACATCCCTAGTATCTTGTATGACTGTTATTGACAAGGATACAAAAAAAAATTAGTCCGGAAAAGTACTTTATTGCACTATTTAAAATTTGATTTATTATAGCTCAATTCGATGAATATTCACAATTTCACATTACTCTTCACTTTTTGATCAAAATTCACTAAAAAGTTTGTGGCGTATTAGGCCATAATTATAAGCTATAAGCTCGTAGAACAAATCTAGTACGTAACACGATGCGTAAAGTGCCTTTTCCGCCCTTGCCGGCTTGCCAGAACTCCGCTTTGCGTCGTTTGTGCAACTGCCGTGGCGTGCGGAAAAGTTCCACTTTTGCACATGTTAGGTAAATAACTAATTTCCACTTGTACTGTAATACACTATTATTTGCATAATCTACAGTGAATTATTAGCAGGTTTCGTTCAAAAATACAATTTGCATCATACATTCTATTGATACTGATATAATGTCCTACATATCTGTTGCCTTTTATTTCTACCTTCTTGTACTTGTTCATTATAAAAAACATCAATATCTTCTCCGTTGTTTTGTACAGCATTTAATCCTCCTCTCACATATTCCTCAATCAATAAGTCTTCAAAATTTAAACATATATTGTGTAATATAGTGCAGGCAAGAACAGTATTGGGAATAAAACTTGTTTTGTTCATGTCCAAAAATTTCAATCGTCTGAAGCGCCCAAAAAGAAGTGCAAAAGCTCTTTCTATAGTTTGTCGAGTCTGACTTACTTTTGTATTAAAATATCTCTGTGCTGCAGTTAAGTTCCCACGGTCAATGAAAGGTGGAATGCACCATGTTAAAACCGGATAGGCTTTGTCACCAATGATAAATTCTTCTAAAAATAATTCAGAAATAATATCCACGTAAGTTACATTCTATGAGATTTTTGTCATACCATTTGGAATATAGTGATCATGATTGTTTAGTACAGCAAAATATAGATCGGAATTCCGAAATATTCGTGTATCGCTAACTGATCCCGGAAATCCTACGAAACAGTCTGTAAACTTTAATCGATTATCACAAACAGCTTGTAAAGTCATCGCGTAATTACATTTTCTTGTCAGGTAAGAGTTTGGGTCTTCTTTGGGTGCTTTGATTACAATAAATGTACCATCAACTGCACCTATAATATTCGGAATTCTTGCAATTCGTTCGAAACCTTCTTTAACTCTTTCTAAATCATTCCCTCTTGGCCATTTTATAACTTGTGGAGCTATGTCACATAGAGCATTTACTACTCTCGTAAAACATTTTGAAAGAGACGATTTTGCCATATCAAATCTCTCTCCTACAGACCTATAAAACCATTTTGTTTTAACAGTTAAATACCCAGTGTACTTTCTGCCCTTACCGATATGAATCTGGTGTTGCCAGCAACCAAATAACAGCTAAAATTTGTTTTTCAACATCTAATCTGCTTCTGCCAACATCTGTTTGTCTAATTAATATTGGGCCAATATATCCTAATAATGTATCATATGCATCCAAAGTTATTCTGAAATTTTGTTGAAACTGACCCCTAGTGTAATTCCAAACAACCTTTTCAACATAATTTTCTATACGGTCAGGTTTATAAAAACTTCGTTTACGTGATATCTGGATTAAATTAGGTAAATCCTCATCCTCATGTGTTTCTTCAGAGTCTTCCTCCAACAGTATCATGTAGCAAAAATTAATTATGCTCACTAGTATTAGCACAACAATTTCTTCGTCCAACATAATTTTCGCAGGTCACAGAGCTAGAGCTATTTTTATAGTACTGTACTAGAATCCTCACTAAAACTAGAAACTAATAAGGTAATAAATAATATTTTTTTTTATTTGAAAAGTTGGGTTAAGATGAATTTCACCACTACCTAGTTGACGGATGATTCTGACAGACAGAAATTACGCTCCGCTCGTTCATATATTTTTCAAGTCCCGGGCGCACTCTGGGTAAATATCGCTCTGGGCGAATTTCGCCCGGGTATTTCATTTATGAACGCACTCCTGGCAGTGAGGCACCGATGGGTAGTTGCACCAACAATTTCTGATCTTGGTTTAACATTAATCTTGGTTTAAATCAAAGAAATCCATTGCACCGTTTCTTGAACAAAGTTTAATTTGATTTGAACTTGGTTCAACTTAAACGGTCATGTTTGATGGTTTAAAGGGAAGTTTTACTAATTGAATGCGGAGAAAGGAAATTCGCAAAGTGAAATGACATGCCGTCTGTCGTTGTTTACGGCATATGTTCATGTTGTGAGAATTTCATTATTTATTATTATGTAGGTAGATATTTGATTTTTAAATTCAATAATCAATCTCGATCGAAATATCTGTTCAAAATAGAATATACGGCAATGAAAAACAAGACACTTGGAAGGAAATAATACAGAAGTATAAAGTATAACAGTACAGGGCCTTCTTGTCCAAGAGCTGTAGAATGTTTGAAACTTTGCTAGCTACGAAAATAGAGAAAACTATAGAGAGAATCAGTTTTTTTTTTTTTTTTTTTCAATAATGATCTTGTATTTTGCCATAATATTAATTAGTATAGTAGGAGAGCTTTATCGTTGTTGGTAAAATTGGCTCATCTCTGTTTCACTTGTGCTATTAGTGGATCTATTTTTTCAAATGAAGCGAATTAGCAGAAAAAAACTACAAAATACAAAGGGTTCAGTCACTGCTTCGATTCGGAAAAACTTACAAAAAATAATTCGCTTTCTAGGTTATATTTTCTATTTTTGCTTTCACATTTGACAAATTTTCAACATGTTTGCCAACCTAAACGTAAAAAATCCTATAAATTACTAGTTTAATCAAACCGAGCTTAGTTGTGTGCCATGCAACGTCAGGTCGAATGATCGAGGTTTATTTTTGAATCCCAGTTTTATTAAGCTTAGATTAATGGAATCTTGGTGCAACTAGCCACGGAATCCACCGGGGTTGCGTTCAAGGACGGCAATGCTAATGCCAAAACCTACTTTTCCCCCTCCACCTGGGCTGCGTTCAGGATTGGCTACAGCCAAGCCAAAATTGGCATTTTGCGTTCGAGTTCGGCTCCAAACTACGTGGTTCAGCATTACCGTTGGAGGGGGAAAAGTAGGTTGTGGCATTAGCATTGCCGTCCTTGAACGCACCCCGGCAATGCCGAACCACGTAGGTTGGAGCCGAAATCGAACGCAAAATGCCAATTTTGACTTGGCTGTAGTCATTCCTGAACGCAGCCCAGGACTTTTTGTCGTTTTTTCGGTTGGAGATTTTTTGGCACTTTTTTTTGACGTACCTACATTACTGTCGTACTATCGTTAAATTGCAGATTGCAGAATAAAAAAAGGTTTGTGCCTAACTGCTAGACAATTTTATCTTTTTTCATTATGAACTCGACAAACCAAACACTCGGCTCTCATAATCTACAAAAATTGTAGTGAAAACTACCGTTTGTTGACTGTTAAAAATAATAAAAATACATACCAACCTCACTGCATCCGACAAAAAACCGATTCCAAACAACAATAAGCAACACTACCAAACTTTCACACCAAAACGTTCCAAAATGCACCAGAAAAATCTTGTAACCGCACTTACACCTAATTTTTTGACAGCTACCGGTTTATTTAACCGGTCAATTTATCGGTGAAATTTGGAAAGTGCCCTTACTTCAGCTTTTTGACAAAAGAACGGAGAAATAAAATTCAGTTGGCACAAAATTGTCTACGATTTGTCTCTTGTACTGGTAAACTCTGCGTCGGGCCCTTATAGTAAGGCTACCACCATATTATTCTGAAAAAAAAACGGGAATTTTTTTTGAAATAGATGTTTCACGTACTTATAGAAAAAATAGCGCTGCAGGCGAATTTTTTTTTTCGGGACCACGCCCGTGGGCCGAACTTGTCTTTGGCCGAACCCACGGATAATACACGCTACTACTACAGGATAGCCTATCCTCATAGGGCCTGTGTAGAACAAATCTGAAGCCCCCTACCCCACCAAATCACCATTTGTGACGTAGGCGCTTCTACTCTTAACTAGTGGCAACATCGATATTTTAAAGGAAACACCCTGTATGTGATTGCGTATTTCGATTCTATACGTAAAATTCTGAGCAGATTTCATGCGGTATACCCTATACCTAAGTTCAACTGTTTTGGAAATATTGACAGTTGAAAATTGACTTTTTGCAACTTTGACAGGCTGTAAAACCTGAACTGTTAATTTTAGAGAAAAACCGATTTCACATTCCTGTCTTAGATTTATATAAAATATCATTTGACATCAACTTTGAATTTAACCGGAGATCAAATTTAATTGGAATTTTCAATCATAGATTAAATTAGGGTTTCCATACGTCCGGATTTACCCGGACATGTTTGGGTTTTTAGGGTGTCCGGGGAAGTCCTGCCGGAATTCAGAACAATGTCCGGAAAACACGAAGATCGTCAAAACAACCTAACTTTGACCTTTGTTAAATAGGTATATATAAAAATAAAGTATTATCACTTTACGCACTGATGCGTAAAGTATTCTCATTTTACGCACTAGTGCGTGAATTTGTTTAAATTTATTTTTTTTAAACATATTATATTGGTAGTAGAAATTTTTGTATAGGTATGCAATACGCGTGTAAAGTGTAAAGCTTAATTCTCACTCGCGCGAAATTATGCCTGATTCTCACTTGTGCGAAATTCGCTCTTTTTGCGCGAAATTCGCCCTTTTTTTGACAATGCTTCTATTATTTGATGTTTTATGCGTGTCGTGTATCAAATGTCAAATTGTCGAAGCAATGTCAAAAAAGAGCGAATTTCGCGCAAGTGAGAATGAATCTTAAGGGCCGAATTTATAGTCGCTCCTTGAGGTTTCCTTGGACCTTAAGGAAGCCTTGAACGTTTAGAATTGACATGAATAACTTGTCAAATAGTACCAAGTGTCCATTCTGAACTCACGACCTAAAAGGCAGACTCAAGGAATGACTATAAATTCGGCCCTTGAGCTTCATTCTCAGTTGCGCGAAATTCGCTCTTTTTTGACATTACTTCGACAATTTGACATTTTATGCGTGTGTCAAAAAAAGAGCGAATTTCGTGTAACTGAGAATGAAGCTTAAAGCAACTTTTTTCACTCATGTGATTGTCAAAATTCCCCATTCGTGAAAAAAGGTTCACTTTACACACTTGTTAAATAAATAGCTATTTTCTAGTACCGTGCGTAAAGCAGGTACTCACTTTACGCACTATTCAAAAGACGATAAATTTCACTTCACGCACTAGTACGTTAAGTAATTCACTTTACACACTAACGCATGAAGTATAATGCCATGACAGATGTCGACATTGTCATTTTTTTCTAGTAAATTACTTCACTATACGCACTAGTGCGTAAAGTATATTAGTCTAAATTTATTTTTTATACATATTTTATTGGTAGTGGGAAATTTTTTTTTACCTTTTTTCACGTAAGATAGGAATATGTAATAGTATATTACATACCGAGGTGGAAAGTGTTTCATTATTGTCAAGAGATTTAAGTTAGACCGAGGCGCAGCCGAGGTCTAACTGAAATCTCGAGACAGTAATGAAACTTTTCACCGAGGTATGTATACTATTTTATTTACAATCATTCGAATTTTGAAATTTTCATTTTGATTAAAACTAAAAAATACAATAATTAACAATTTCATTTACTTTCGGCCCACGGGTCGAAAGTTTACTTTCGACCCGTGGGCCGAAAGTTAAAGTCAAAAAATACAATAAATTTTAAAAATTTCATTCACTTTCGGCCCACGGGTCGAAAGTAAACTTTCGACCCGTGGGCCGAAAGTAAAAGTCAAAAAAGTGACATTTTCGAACTTTTTAAAAGTCAGTAAAGTCAACATTACATGTATGATTGTAAATAAAATCGTTTTTTCTCTAAAATTAACCGTTTAAGTTATACAGCCTCTCAAAGTTGCGAAAAGTCAATTTTCAACTGTCAATATTTCCAAAACAGTTGAACTTAGGTATAGGGTTTATCACATGAAATCTGCTCAGAATTTTACGTAGAATCCAAATATGCAATCACATACAGGGTGTTCCATTTAAAATAGCTATGTTGCCACTGATTTAGAGTACACCGTATAAACAAAAATATTTTTAAAGTGAAGAATATGGTCGTTTATCCAGGTTGCCAAATTTTCAAAATAATCCGCTTTTTAGTTCTCCATAAACGTCTAATACGCGATCTACCGTGGGACACCCTGTATGTTCTTGATAAACTTGTTTTTTAATTAAATTTGTTTTTATATTTGGTTGTCGAAAACTTCAATAATATAAATAACTTTCGCACACTCACCTCACACCCCAACACCACAAGAAAAATACCTAAAAAAAAGCATGACAGGGCCCCAAAGGTTCTAAGTCCGCCACTGGTAGTTTGAAAGTGTTTATAGAGACAGGGCAACATGGAAGAACGCCTCAGCGAATGTTGCCTTTTGTGTATTGTTTTTGTATTATATACTGTACAAATTACGCAATAAATATTATTCTATTTATTCATTTCAACGGCAGAGCGACTTTACAATAAAGTACATATAACAATCTAAAAATTAATTTCATTTTAGGTAAGATAGCCTAAAACAATAAAAAGAAATAAAAATAACACTGAATATATGTATGTAATAATACAAATACAAAAGTTTTATAAGTGTTCAAGACTTCGGCTTTAAAAAGAAAACCACCTACCAGTATATCCACAATAAAGTTTCCAATTGACAGCCAAGATCTTCACATCCCATCGCCTTAGCAATATATGACTTGTTGATGAGATAATGGCTCATTCAGTTTATTGACATTGGCCCTGGGTATTACTTCTACCAATCCCACAAGCCAGGAAAATACCAACCAAGTTCAATGAATTAACCATCAAGAGTCACCTGTTTAATAAAGACCTATTCTAAAAATGCTTTTTCAAATAGCAAGCAAATATAAGTCATGAAAATTGATAATTAACTAATTCAAATCTATCCTTTCAAGTACAAAAATTATTATGGTACAATTTTAATCCAGGCTTCCTCTATTTCATTGTTTTCGTTTGGAATTTTCACCTTCACCAACTGAATTGGCCCATCAGGTGTATCAATTATTTGCGTTTCATTAGTTGAGATCACGTTGGATATTTCAGTCGTTAAAATGTCTCCATAGTTCATTTCTTCTTCTGCATCATCATCTTCATCGGCCTAAAATTGATTTGATTACAGATCCCCAAGTTTACTTCCAATTTTTTCAAAAATATTTGGAAAAAAAGTCTTCTAGATTTTTTAATGTACTTTAACTTATTCATCAATGGATTCTTATAATGCAAAGTTTATTAGTTGTTCAAAAGAGAGAATATATTTTTCTGGTCATAATTTAAATCTATTGCTATTTATAAGCCACTGATTTTCTTTTGTCAAAAATTAGTTCCTCTGTGAGTCTGAACAAAAACACATGACCCTAGAAAGATCAAGGCAAAGTAGTCTTAAGACTAAAAATGACTTGGATTGAAATTGAATTGGAACCATCTTTGTCCAACTGTTGTTTTGTAACATCATTTAATTTTGTGTTCATTGCATCCCTGATTGTGAAATTAATATTGTTATAAACATTATTTTTTACCTCTTTAATTGTTGCCTCAACAAGTTCAGTTGCATTTTCTTCATTATCAGAACTATCAATACCCGTAATTCTCTTGTGATCAATCATTATGTGGTCACCAACTTGTTCTAAAAAATTATCAATAATTTATATTTTTTGATTTTTCTTTTTTTGTACAGGGTGCTGCAATTTGGAGTGTTTCAACAGGAAAAACATACTTCCAGACCAGATAGAGGAAAATTGACTTAGACGTCATGGGATCGATTTTCGAGAAACGTCGATTGTCAAAAACCGTATCACGATATCTTCAATGGTACCATTGATACAGGGCGATTTTCGATTTTCCCCTATTATGAAAAATAACTATAAGTTTTTTATTTATCAATTTTTTTATTTCTGTAAAAACATTATGTAGATACTTTTTTGAGCACAATCCAGTGGCGGACTCAGTTTTTTTCTATATCGCTCCGATTTCGAGATATCGACCAAAGTCCGATATTTTCAAATGAAACACCCTATATATTATTAGCTCATTGGATAGCTCTGTTTTTGCTGATTTCAATGATATAAAGTTCGATAGGTTTATCGCTAACAGTTTGCAAGAAAAAAAATCATATCTGTTTTTGTCGTAAGGACCAATGTGTTAGAAAAGGATTTTATATATGTAAGGAAAATGAAGAAGGTCTCTTTCTAACACATTTTTTCTTATGACTGAAACAGATATAATTATTTTACTCGAAAACTGTTAGAGATAAACCTATCGAACTTTATATATCATTGAAATCAGCAAAAACAGAGCTATCCAATGAGCTATTAATATATAGGGTTTTTCATTTGAAAATATCGGACTTTGGTCGATATTTCGAAATCGGAGCGATATAGAAAAAAACTGAGTCCGCCACTGGATTGTGCTCAAAAAGTATCTCCATAATGTTTTAACACTAATAAAAAAAATTGATAAACAAAAAACTTATAGCCATTTTTCATAATAGGGGAAAATCGAAAATCGCCGTGTATTAATAGTACCATTGAAGATATCGCGATACGGTTTTTGACAATCGACGTTTCTCGAAAATCCATCCCATGACATCGAAGTCTATTTTCCTCTATCTGGCCTGGAAGTATGTTTTTCCTGTTAAACCACTCCAAATTGCAGCACCCTGTACTTACCTCCTCCTATAATCTGTTTGATGTCATTTGAATCAACATCTTCAACAGGCACTAAATAAGTTTCAGATTCTATATCAACTTTCTCATCTGTAAAATAAAATAAAAAAATTAACTAGAGATAATTTATTTTTTCATACCTACCTAAAGTAAGTCTTGGTTGATTGATCACTATAGTATCATTCACATGGCCTTCCGCCCGCATATGCTGGAATAAATGTGGTTTCCTCATAAATCCAGCACTACACACCAAACATTCATACGGTTTCCTATCAGAATGTACAAACCGATGAGCATTTCTATTATCCCGAGAAACGAATGCCTTATCACAAACCTAAAACCAAGCATTTTTTTAAAAGAATTTTTAATTTCTAATCAAAAATCTGTATACCTACCTCACACTTATATGGTTTTTCGCCAGTATGAATCCTTCTGTGTTTCTTAAAATGTTCAGGATAAATAAAAGTAGCTTTGCATATGTCACATTCGAAGGGCCTTTCGCCTGTGTGGGCTGCTTTCAAATGATAATCCAAAAGTCTTCGGCGTTTGAAACATTTACCACATGTCTGTACAGAATAAAATAATTTAAACTTGCACTGAAAATTTAATAAAAAACTTACATCGCATCGGTACCGCTTGTCATCATAGTGAGTAGTTCTTTTATGGGTTTGTAAATTAGACCTAAAATAACAACAACTATTCAATATAGAGCTATAGTTAAACTATCAATCAAAATAGTTAGATTGCGGAAAGAGAGGAATATTCAACTAGAAAGTTATTTTTACCTTTGACTGAAAGTAGCTCCACAAAATTCGCATTGGAAAGGTCTTTCTCCAGTGTGCGTTCTCTCATGGTCTCGAATTTCTGCTTTTCTAGCAAATGATTTTCCACACAACGAGCAATAGTACGGTTTGTATCCGGTGTGAATTAGTGAATGCACCTCTAGACTGTGAGTAGTGCCGAAAGTTTTGTTGCAAAGATGACACTGATACTCCTTTATGCCTACATGAGTTTTTTCATGTTGACTTAAGTTTTGCTGGCTAAGAAAGGCTTTACCACACTGCTCGCACCTGGAAAACATACCCATCTTTACAAAATTTGAACTATGTTTAAAATACAAATTCTCAACTATAGACAAGTATAGTTTTTCATAATTATACTTGGTAGTGAAAGTGCCTATGATGAGAAAGAAGTACATGTTCTCATAGAATTTGACTTTTCATAGGTTAATTGCTCAACTTGAAAAAATAATACTTACTTGAAAGGTCTTGGACGAGTCTCGTGCGTTTTCTCATGAGCTTTAAATGTATATTTACTAGCGAAATCCTTGCCGCAAGTGCTACAAGCATAAGGCCTCACCCCTAAGTGAGTGTTGACGTGCTCATCGAGCAAATTTTTACTGCTGTACTTTTTGCCGCACGTATTGCATTGCCAAGACTTATTGTGTGGCAAATGCATTCTTCTGTGAATCCTGAATAATCTTAAATTGGTAAAAATCCTATTGCAAACTTCACACTGAAAGTCACCTTCCTCATTGGCCACATGGTCATCTACATGGGCGGATAGGAGATTCCTTTTACTGAAATCGAGACCGCATACATCGCAAATGTAAAGTCTGGTGTTGTGAGCCTCTTTAACATGGCCAATTATCGCTTTCGCTTCTCCTGCCACTGTCTCGTTTCCTGTACACAACAGACAAGTGTATATTTTGCCTTCTCTGGACACACACGAGACATTGGAAGCGTCATCAATGTTTTTGAATGTATCATTGGACTGCTGGATGATAATGTTATCGCTGTAAGTAATGCTGTCTTGGGACTTTTTTTTCAATATGTTGGGTTTGTTGGAAATGGACGGCTCTTCATTGCTTGTCGGTTCCGTTTTAATTTTTACAAAACTAGTTTGGGTAGCTAAAATAAAATTACATAATATGAAATTTATTATAAGTATGCTGGATATGGTATTTTAATTAATTGTTTGTCTTATGAAAACTTAGTCGCATATTTTTGTTTTGTTCTGTTTTTTAAACTCTACACTTTATACTTGAGTTTTGTTTTGTTTGTTACCTTATTCTAATAATTGCTGAGGACAAGCTGAGACCTTTGTAAACGACCTTTGCGTGGTTATTCAGGAATCAGGAATCTCATATTGTGTGTAATTTATTAAGAAGCATTAAAGTGATTTCTCAAATGAATGGTTTTGTATACGCACACTCACTAATTCACAGATGAATCATGCTGATGGCATACTATCCCATGGTTGAGTTTATTCTTAGTTATGGAATGTTGGTATGAGACCATTGTGATCATTCATTAAACTATTATGAAATAATTTTACAAAAAATATGCCTCTGAATCTTGGTTTAGAGATCTTAGACCAGAGATGCTGTGCTTCTCTTAAATCTGTTGAAATTTTTATTATTTTCAACCGAGAAAAGGATGAAAACCTTGTTTTGTTGAGTTTTCTGATAATTTCAACTGCTGATTTTGAAAAAAATTTGAAAGAGAATTTTAGAGAACTTTGTTTAGTTCTTGCTAAAAGATAATAAGTAGAGGTAGGTACCTTATCTTATCCAAAATCTTGAAAAAAAGATTAAAAATATAATTCTTATTGAGTTTACTGATTTTTTTTACCCTTGATTCCCTACTGTTTTGAAAACCAATTTGGTAGTAGTATCTTATCATTCCATCCAAAATCTCAAGGAAGTAGTTAAAAATGCCTCGATAGCACTTTTCATGCAGGCAGGAAGATTACTTGATGGACATTTAGAAGTACCAATTGAGTAAGTTTTCATTGATATTAGTTTTAAACGAAAATTCTACTTATTTGCAGAATTGACGTTATGGTGGCGCGTTTATTTCTGATTAGTAGTCAATAAATAAAGCTATCACAAAAACAAATCAAAGATAATTTTATTATTAAATGAATAAAATATTTACTTGATATAACTGTACTTGATTCATCTTCTGTATCTGTATTGGCAAAGGGGTTAATATCTATTTCTGCTGGACTGCTGTGCATTTTAACCAATTCCATATCTATATCTTCCATCGATTGGAAATTTGTTTCTGTAACCTGTAATTACCAACATTTAAAATTTAAAATCAAAATCACTAGAATTTTAAATTCATATAACGATCTTTGGAGATTTTCAGTACTTGCTGAAGAATGCATGACCAACTTCTATTCATTTTAAACAAAGTCACAACAAATACAATTCAGGACAATAATAAAAATGTTTGTTGAATTTTCAATACCTGATTTGATTCATCGTCACTAGAAGGTATATCGAGAATCTTTTTCGGTAGCTCGTTTCTGCTCAAAGCTCCATTCTGTAAAACTTTTGTTGTTGATGGTAGATGAATTTCGGTCTCTTCTACAATTGTATCAGGAACATCGTCAACAATTTCCTGAGCACTTTGAGCCTCTATTTTGGCCTCCAGAGTATTCTGATAGTTTTCAAAAATATCATTTTTAATTTGAATACGACGATTTTGCAATTCATCGAATTCGTCTACTAGCTTGTAGCATTTTTTGCAAATTATTGAAGAGTGAACTGATTCTTGTGTCAGGGGGCTTTCTAAAATTTCTTCTAGGACTGTGGCAAGATTAAGATCGCTGGAACCTGAATTCTGGAATGATAGTTTGATTGGTTAATAAATACTTATTGCTAGAAAAGTTAATTGTTAAGGGAGAAAAAAAACTTACATTAATAAATATGTTCACTGAATTTCGAACTGATAAGCAACTGGAGTTGCATAATAGGCATTGCTGTGTTGTTGACGCCATGATTACCTCCAGAAAAAAAAAATTACACAATATAAAAACGAATACAACAAAAAAAAATCCTAACTTTAGGAAGAAATAATTAAACATGATTTTTTACAGAAATATAATTAAGTTTAAGATTTTATTTTAGTTTGATCGTATTATACAGACATTTAATATACAGACCATTCAGACCCGACCAACCTACTAGACACATCGAAAGTAATGAGACAAATTTGCTTGTATCCAGTTTAGGCGAATCGAGGCGGTGATGCCGAAGATGCACGAATTTTAATAACTTGCAGGGACGATCAATGATCCACAGTGACGTTCCTGCAGTGAGAAGGGTATAAATCACTGATCTCAAAAATAAATGGATGTACAATCGTACGGCTCAATTGGCTAAACTTGTGCAAAAATTTGGGGTCAATATTCTACGAACAGTTGTGCAACTAAACAGCCTAACGCCTGCGCAGTGTCTTATCTTTCGAACAACTGTTCTAAATTTTGAAATTCCTTCATTTTCATTGGCTATAATTTGCGCACGCACAGTACATGTATCTACTGCGCATGCTCATGGCTGTTTTAGTTGTTTACAATTATGACCTCGTAAATTAGCAGCATTAGAAGCGTTCTTTGTTTATCCATTTATTTTTGAGATCAGTGGGGTATAAATCAACTGGTTCTATTGGAGCCTATGTGTCTAGTAGCCTGGTCCTGTCTGTATACCAAAATCATCATCTTTGATAATTGATAAATATCTACTAATATCTAATGATAATATTCAAGTGATATTTTATTGTTTCTTTCAGAAAATGGAGGCAATTTTTTTTATTTTTTATTTCAGATTTAAGTTAAGAAGTCAAAGGGAAAACAAAGTTTGTTTGCGCTGCGAACGACATTTAATTTAACTTAAATCAGATAAAAGAATATCCTCGAGAATATCTATCTTTAAAACCACCTACAAAACTGAATCATTATAGGTATTATGGATTGTTTTGACAACTAGTACAAGATTCTGACTTGAAGCGACCTTCGCACCCTTCGAGTTTCCTAATGAAACTCAAAATTCAACAAGTTGAATTTGTTTAAATGTTTTAATAAAGAAAACTTGATATCATGGTTGCCGGCCCATATCCCTGCCAGGGCTAGGAGACCAAATGAGGACGTTTTTCGAAACACGCCGGCGGGACAAAGTTTAAAAATTCCGCGTCCGCCAAGCGATTTTCCCCTGCATGAGAACTAGGCTTCCCCTATATGCTGAGCTACAAAAGCTATCTGTTTTTGATGAAATATAGCATTCTTCTTTTCATTAATGTATTTACCATTATGAGACTGCCATTCCGATTTTCTATGATCTGGAACAGTGGTTCCCAAACTTTTCAAACCTACCGCCCACTTTTAGAAAATGGGAATTATCCAACGCCCCCCTTGGCAAGGATCCAAAATATTGAAGCGGCGCCATTTTTTTTGACACTTTTAATGGTTGTGCATTTTCTTGGCGAGGGACTGAGCGTCAAGTTACCTCCTCAGTAGGATTTTGTCAGAAACTGACCCAATATAGAAATTTTGAGAAAAACCTGATACAGCACAATTCAGCAAACTTCAGATTGCATAAGAACCCATTTTTGTTTCATCTTATTTCCAAAATTTTGGGAGGCTGAGCGTCAAGTTAGCCCCCCCAGTAGGATTTTGTCGAAAAATACCGAATATAGAAATTTTGAGAAAAACCTGATACAGCACACAGTCCAGCACACTTCAGATTGTATAAAAATTCATTTTTGTTTGATCTGATTTACAATTTTTTTTTTTGGTGGGGGGGCTGAGTGTCAAGTTAGCTAAGAGTCCATTTTTGTTTCATGTTATTTCCAAAATTTGGGGGCCTGAGCGTTAAGTTAATCCCCCAATAGGATTTTGCTTGAAAATTACCGAATATGGAAAATTCGAGAAAAACCTGATACAACACAGTTCAGTACACTTATTCCGATTGCATAAAAATTCATTTTTGTTTGATCGGATTTCCAAAATTTTGGAGCGGCTGAGCGTCAAGTTAGCCCCTCATCTTGTTTTTCCTATAAGTTTGGTATCAGAACAGCACAGTTTAAAGTGGTTGCAATTTTGTTAGAAAATTCGAATGTGGGGGGCTAACTTCACCGAGCTTATTTTTGAGCTTTTTGAAGTTATTTATAAGTAAAATACAATAATTTTAATGCAGCTGCTGCTGATCAATGCGTGTATTAGCGGTATCGCATTTTAAGCAAGTCATAGCAGACTTAGTTGAGGTGCGTACGGGCTCCGGGATTTGCGTCAGAACTCTCGGGTTGCGTTCATAACTGGAAGCTTGCCAAAATTGACTCCGAAAGGCATAGACATAGACATAGACTGACTATCAGCTTTATCTTTATAGTATTAAAGAGTAATTTCCGTAAAAAGCCATTTACTATTTAATTTTAATTTTTTTTCTGATCTGTTCGTTTATTTTTCACCGCCCACTAATTTATGCTTACCGCCCCCGAAAATCAGCTGAGCTCTTCACCGCCCCCCGAGATGGTTCTAGCGCCCACTGGGGGGGCGTTATCGCCCACTTTGGGAACCACTGATCTAGAACTTGACAAAGATAGACTGGAACTACTAGAAGACTATTTATCGATGGATCCACAGGTGGAAAAAAGAATAGCCGATATTGTAATAATAGGTCAGAAACAGTCAGAAAACTAGTTTCAACCAATAAAATTCACTCCGACTGGTTTGTGATTTCTGCAGAAACAGACCTAATATCTGTGGCTTGGTCGAAAAAGGGCCTAAGTGCAAATTTTCAAAAATGATCTATTGGGCCTAACTAGCCAAATAAATAGTGCTCTTTTAAATGAAAAAGGTCCTAAGCGGATAAAACTCCTAGGTTATCAAAATTTTAATGTAAAAAGGACCCAAGTGTGAAACTTATAATGCATATATAAAGACCTATGTTCAATGGGCTCTTTCACTAAAATTTAAATACGTAATTTAAGTATAAAATCTCAAAGGAGGGACTATTTTAGGCATATATACCAAAAAAAAATGTTCTACAAGGTTCAATAAGTTTTTCATAGGCAATCAAAAGTGCCTAAATTCAAACTATTTTAAAACGCGCCGATTTGCCGACGTCACATAAATATTCTTCATTTCGCTTATGTCGTTGCAAGGAGGAAGGGCTCGGCTGTGTTTGCGCTCTGTAAAGATACGTAAAGGTTCGAATGCGCTGTTGTCGGTTGTGACTAAATGTAGTGCAGCGTAAAATAAATAAATAAAACTAAACATAAAAAATTGCATTAAATTGTATTTAAGCATAATTTAAAAAAAAAAAAATTATAAAATCTTGAATCTATAACTAATTAATTTAACTACTTTTCATGAGATTTTGCCAACATTTCAGAATTAAATCTATTACAAATTTTCAATGTTGACAATTAGTGGCAACACGGTCAAATTGCGAGCTGCGACGTCATAGAAATAAATTCTGGGTTTTTATTTGGAGGTATTTCTTTGTTTTCTGTTTTCTCAAGAAGGACTTTGAATTTTTCAAAAGTAAAAATACAGAAAATTCTGTTTTTAGTTGCTTTATCCAAATATGCCAATTTCAAAAATTAGTGAAAGAGCCCATTAAGACTGATTCAGGCTGCAATTGCAGAAACCTAAAAACTTCAATGAACATAGAAATGCTCAGAGACTGGTCTACACTTATCAGAATTGTACAACGAAAAGGGGGAATTAAAGTGATTGCCATGTCGCAGGAGGATTTTTATACATAAGTCTTCTTCAAAAAGCTCATTTCATAAATCGCAAAAAAAAAAACAGAAGGAGAACCAATGTCGTTTCTTAACGCAAACTATTTCAGATGTGGATAATTCTATTAAAATTATTTACAAAGCTTTTTGAAAGAAGAAGAATTTAAAGTGAGGGATATAACAAGAAAGAAATAACGGCAATCAGGTGAAACCAGGAGCATTACCGAATTTAGAGAAATTTCACAACTGATATACCCTTCCCCTTCCCAGCAAAAAACTGGATGGATCAAAAGTTTGTTGTTTTACGTACATCCCAGTACCAATAGTCGACTTTTTTATGCATTTATCAATCGATCAAGGCCAAGAAGATGAAGTTTGTCCATCAGGTTCAGAATATAACGAATAATACAGGTGTTTGCCTTTTTTTAAAAACTTTTTTCAGATTTTTTTTCTTTAAAAATTGAAACAAATTTAATTTTCAGCAAAATTTCGATTAATAGTAGCCAAACAAAAAAAAAGAAAAAGCGTTTCAAGTGAATTAAAAACGGCCTAAGTACCGTTCTTATTAACAATAAGGCCTAAGTAACACTTTTTAGGTCCCAAGTGCTACTTGTCACCTATCACAAGAAAGGCTTATGTACATTGATAAAAAAATGCAGGGGCCTAACAATCAAAAGTATGTTAAAAGTAGAAGATTTTCAAAAAATAAATGTTTTATATGAATAATTCTGCTTTTTAGTAGACCCTGCCAAAATTTTATCAAATTCAAAAAAGTAACAATAAGCATTTCAAATTTTCATACAAATCCTCAATTATCTCAAAACTTGATTTTGCTAGATAGGCCTTTTTTCGACCAAGTCACAGATATATGCTGTGCTAATATATCGCCTTGTCTTGGTTGATTATTAAGCCGCGTACGGACTTTGAGAGACTGCCTCGCGAGGCTGCCGCAGTGCGAGCGACCTCGCATTACTTTTGAAGTGGTAGCAGAAGCTAAACACAAGGCAACGCGAGCCGTCATTCATTGACTCGCTCTGAGGCAACATCAATGTCACTCATAACCAGCAAGCACGTACAAACTTGGAAATGCCGCGCTACGAGGCTTCTTTGAGCACGACCAAAAAACCGACTAAACATGGCTCACCGCGAGGCTGCCTCTCGACGCGGCAGACCGTGTGTCGAGGCAGGTACTAATTTTGCGAAGCACGCCTCGGGAGGCAGCCTCGCGAGGCTGCCTCGCAAAGTGCGTACGTAGCTTTATAAACAAATAGTCTGATGTATTATCAAGGAATGTTATTTTGTCCTGGGGCCGTATTTTCGAATTCATTCGAGTACATTTCGTACACGAAATTTGACTGACAGCAATGTAAATTAAATGACGACCATTCGAAATCGTATCAAATTTCATATGCGAAAATATTCGAAAATACGACCCCTGTATTTGTTTTGGTGCCAGAGGAAACTTATTGTTATTTCTTTTATTCCAGGCGCCTTTATTCCCCTATTTTATCCTTATAACTCTTAAGCCTTTGTCGACATTGTTTTTCACTGTTCACATTTATTTGTTACCAAGATAGCTGAATCATCCATACAATCTAATCTAATATCTACCCAAATGCAGTTTGCCCACTGAACATTTCATTTAATTTTACTAGAAGATTAAATTAAAATTAAATGGTGAATGGTGTATAAACGCCTTTGTTGTTTTTCATTAGACCAACTTGTTAACTTGAATGATAAATTTAATTTAATTTCTACATGAATCAACATATCTTAAAACACTAGAGAAATAAGTTTCTTGAAAGTTGTTGCAAGAAACTGGAAATTTGTTTCATTATCACAATACACATACATTCAAAAGAAGTGAAGCAATTTCTGCTCTCCTCTTTCAGAAGCGCCAGTGTACTCCGCCTCATTTGAATGTATGTGTCGTGTTGTGTGGTAATAATGAATGAAACAAATTTACAGTTTTTTGCAACAAGTTTCAGGAAACTTATTTCTCCAGTGTGTCACCTGCCTAAGTGCGGTGTCACACTATGCGTTTCTAATGCTGCGGCAAGAACGGATGCGTTTTGACCGGAGGAACTCTACATGTCACACTATCCCATCGGGCTCCGTTCCAACGGGATGTTTCGCCAATCGACTTTTGGTAGTGGTAGTATCATGGCGAATTCATTAAAGAGAGAGAGAAGTGTGCTCTAGAAGCGAAGGGTTTATTGGGAAAGGAGGTGGATCGTCAATATTGGATTCACCCTTTCAATTTGGAACGAGAGTCGAGTAAAAGGTTTGCAAAGTTCTACGACAAAATTCGAATGTATGACTATGTATTCTTTCGACCTTTTCTCCTATAATGCTTGTTTACTGTGGACATTCTCAATGGAAAGATCCATGTCAAACATGATGAAATTTAATGGAAAGACAAACAACAAACCACGAACTCAAAAATTTCTGTAGAACCGCTGCGTTCGAACCGTCAGGTGTGACTACAAGCATACAACTGCATGTGCTTTCGTTCTATTGCGGTCGTCCGATTGTGCGGTACCGCCGCAGCATGATGCGGTTGCATCCGGTTTCGGTGCGGTACAACACTGTGTGTGACAGCTCTCATTCAATAAAATGAGTTTACACCATCCCGGCAAACCGGAGCGTTCTTGCCGCAGCGGTAAAAACGCTATGTGTGGCACTACACTAAGTGAAAAATAACAAATAACCCTAACTTTAAAATTATAATATTATTGGCGCCAAAATACTAAATTATTTACAAAAGGCGGGAGTGAAATACAGTCAGAAGATGTACTAGGTAAGTATCTAGATTTTAATTTTTAATATATATTGATAATACATAATGACCAATGATTTATCTTCTAGAAAAAATAAACAATAAACTTCTGATAAATTAAAAAGTGTATAATGCTGGCCTTTGATTTCAAGTTTTAATATAACATATAGGTACAATATAAAAATAAAAAAAAATTATTTTTCATTGTTTCATAACATAATACTGAGAAATGATTGCTCATAAAAGGAAAGGAGAAGTTAAAAATATACCCAATAGAAAACATTAGCATTGTTGTTTTTCTTTTAATTTTCAAAATAGCAGTAGGAACACGAAAATAAACAAATTCAAATCAGGAAGATTTATATTATTAATTATTTTGGCACAGAATGCATCAGACGTATGTCTTAAAAGAAAAGGGCAAAAATAGAATATAAATTAAGCTCAAGCGCCCAAGGAAAATCCAAATTAAAAGAAAACCAAATATTTACCAATTTGAAATAAATCTAGGGAACATTTTTTTTAAAACTTAAACAAGTTTCCGGAATCAGGGCTCCCAACCAGGCGTTGCACAAAACGAGAAATTCTCAACAAATGACAGAACTTGAAAATAATGGTGGAAAATTTAGGGTTATGATCTTGGGTTATGATGGTTGACGGTGTGGCAGCCTTGTTCGTTTTGAGCCATTTGACATTTTTATACTCTACTCTCATTCGTCAGAACAGGTCACGATGGTAGTTTGGGAGCAATTAAAAGTTTCAATTTTCAATTCGACGAAATGCGCAAGTTTTTAAGAAAACGGCCGATTTCGATTTAGATTCATTTTATTTCCTTTACAAACAATTTAGTGGATCTTAAATCATTAAATATTTATATTATAGTTATTAATGATACAAGTTCGATATGAATGCCATAATGAAACGCGTGTAACGTTATAAGTTACACAAGTTTCATTAATAAAGTTCATATCGAACGTGTATCATTCAAAATTTAATCTACAATGGTTCAAATAGATTTGATTTGCCTTGAAATAGCAAAAACTTTTCAAATTAAAATTTGAAATTTAGCAGGTGCCCGTACAAGTCGAGAACCTGCTTGTTGGTTTTTAGAATTTTGACTTTGGCAACTTCAATATTGGAGTCCATTTTTGTGCCATAAATTCAATTTTATGGTGGAAAATAATATTATTATTGGTGAATCTGAGTTTGAAAGTGTCTCTTCGAATATAGAGACAGCATTATTGAAAAGGTTCTTCTGGCAACTAACTTTCTTTTTGTATATTTTTCATTTCAAAATTTGGGTGTTATTATGAATTCTTAAACGCACTAGTGCTATTATGAAGGACCTAATGACATTCAAATGACAATGCTAAATGTGTCATAATGACACCGACGTAGATTAATCAAATAAATAACTCACCAAGGAACAATGCCAACCACAGATTAATGCCAACGCATTGATTTAGATTTTTTTTTTGTGCTGTCGCAAAATGGCCAAAAAAACGGTCCTTACTATTACGTTACGGATAGATGAAAAGTCAATCGACTCGTATTCTCAGAGCAAAAATCCTAAAACGTTTTCTCGCGTACCAAAAGGTTTTTCAAAAATGGTTTGAAACAGTGTCAAATGACGTCATAACTTCTCGGATCGTGAAAATGTGAATTGGATTGTATTTCGAAACGGTTTGAACCAATTTTGATGTGACGTAATGGGTTCATCGGGAGAATATACTATTTCAAACCTGTTTTGAACCAGTTTCAAAAAAGTGAACGCGAGAAAACAGCTCGATTGCTCATGCTAATAAGACGTACGTTCGCCACTCTCGAGTTGGCAGCTGGTCTGCGAGTGACATCACCACAATCAGAAGCTGAAAGTGGTGACGTCACCCGCAGACCTCTAGATGGATTGCTTGCGATTCAGGCTGTGCTTGTGAGCTAATTTTTTCGTCGATTTTAGATGTAGAAAAAATGATTTTAAATGTAGAAAAGGTGATTTTAACGTTTCGGAATTCGTTTTTTTAACCTAAAGTGTTTGACACTCGGATAATTCATTTTACACCATTAGTTGCGGTTCACATAGTATTAGGTTGCTCTTGGAGTCAGAGTGTTGAGGCACCTCAGATGATATCATAAAAGTTATCAGGCATTGCTTGATGCATATTTGGTTTTACTTTAACTACATTATATAAAATTCTAAAACAACTGTTTTGTTAGATCTTGTTTGTATCTTCCTCTTTGCCTATTATGTTAAACAAAATTAAATATTTTTCATCATAAATTTAAATTCTAAGCTTCAATCGCTGGCGCAAATAGCTGACGACTTAGTTAATGACGTCGGCAATGGTGCCACATCATATGACCGCGATTACCAAAAACTAGGCCGATAAGCAATCCTGTAGTAGTATGTATTATCCTTGAGTGAATCCATGCGATTGCGAATGCAAAGGGACCCGGACCGAAATAAAATATCGGTTCCGTTCCGGTTCCGGTCCCTAGCGTACCTTACGGTTCCAGTTCTAAAACAAATATTTCGATCGGTACGGACCAATTATTTCGGTTCATACCGGTATAGTTTTTCAGTATTTTTCACAAATATCTAACAGAAAAATGTATGTTTCTGTAATTTGAAAAGTTTTTTTTTTTTTTTTAAAGATAATTCCCCAAGTCAAAAATTTAGTAATCTGTATTTTTTTTTTAAAGATAAAAGTCAAACTGACATTATGTTGGCAATACAATGTAAAATTGTCAATGCTTCAAATTTTTTATGTAGAAAAGGCTTGTGTTGCCAACATAGTTACTAAACTTTTGACTTGGGGAATTATCTTAAAAAAAAAAACAGACTTTAACTATGTTGGCAAGTACACAAGCCTTTTCAGCATAAAAAATTTGAAAGCATTGACAATTTCACATTGTATTGCCAACATATATTGTCATTTTGACTTTTATCTTTAAAAAAAAAAACAGACTTTAGTTTATTTTTTCTTGGATTTCTCTGCCTATCTGCAACAACTTTATTAAGAATTATTACATATTATCAATATTAATAAATTTTTGTGTTCTCGATCAGTTAATTACAGTACAGTTTGTATTTTTGTGCCCATATGCGTCATCAATGGCACCGCATGCATTCTTATGTGGTTTACTGCGGTGGGTGGGCGGTAGCCGAATAGGGAACTTGCAAGTGAACTAAAATTTTCCAAATTTGTTTTAAATATATAGTTAATGCTGCACAATATTTATATGACCAGTTTTTATTTAACTGATACCACCCTTGTTACACAAAAAATAATACTAAATTTGAAATAAAAAATTTCCCGCCAAAACAATGCTTCCATGATGGCTACCTTTTGTGACGTCACGATTCTGTAAACAAACCTGTCAATAGGGAACTTGCAAGTAAAAAAAAAATACAAAAGCAGTCATTTACAATATTCTTCATCCACATTGCGACAATTTTCACAAAAAGCAAACTTTAACACACTTGAATAACACAAAAATAGCACTACGTCAGCAGAAGTTCGTTTGCTGTATATTTGCTGTTTACAAAATCTTAACGTCATAAGCGCTGTCATATCGAGATTTCGTGTTTTCGCGCCAAAGTATTTGATTTGAATTTCAATAATTTTTTTTTCGTACAATGTATAAATTAAAGTGGAAAAAAAGAAACTATGTAATAACTTATCACTAGAAGTATCTAAAAAAAAATAATTTGAGAAATATGAAAATTCCCTATTATGACACTCGGAAAAGTTGAAAAATACCAACTGTAAGTGGTGTTTTATTGCCATCTGAATAGAATTTTAAATATGTAAATATTAAATATTATTATTATGAAAATAAATAAAAATCTCAAGCCCCCTACCACGCCAAAGTACCAGTGATGACGTAGCAGCGTGTCGTTTCTCGCTTTGACGTAGGGAGTTTGCACCACACTCTATGGTTCCGCTGGCTTTTGCTTATGCATACTTGGTTTTAGACTTAGTACAATAATTAATAACATTCTAAAACAACCCTTGTTTAAATTTTGTTTGCATCTATCTCTTTGCCTATTATGTTAATCAAAATTGAATAATATTTTTCATAATAAATGTATATTCTTAACTATGACCGCTGGAACCCGCTAACCACACTGTTGATGACGCCGGCAACGGTGCAACACGTAATATCCTTGGTGTAGCCTAGCCAAGTCCGAAATACGCGCTTTCCAACGCTCTGTTTTTTTAGAGTGATTTATTACGATACGACCAAATAGCAAACAGCCTAAATTATGAAATCTTGCTTGCTTTTACGAATTCTTTACTTTTTGAAATTTTTAACAAACAAGATTCGATTTTAAGCCAGAGTTTAAATTTAATGTACGAGGCGTTGAGAATCAAAAAAAAAAACTATCTTCGGGAATTTTATCTGATAAACGGTTACTTTTCGACTTTTGACTCCTAAACTATCTCGGACTGATGACTGCCCTTTCTCTCTAACTGATTATTTATAGTTATTAAAGTTATGTATAAGGCAGATAACGCCCGGACTGAAGTTTCTGATCCGAGGAGATAGCCGAGGATCATAATCCGCAATCCGCCATTATTTGCAGTTATTGCCTATGGGAGGATTTTCATGCATCCGTTTTTCCGTCGAAATATGTCCGTAAAGTCTAAGAATAGAATTAACATTCTATTCTGACATAATCGTATATAAATATGTCAAAATAGAAGACTTTACGGACATATTTCGACGGAAAAACGGATGCATGAAAATCCTCCCTATAGCCTAGTACTCATAACTGCGAAATTCGCATTTTTTTGACATTGCTTCGACAATTTGACGTTTGATACACGCATAAAACGTCAAATTGTCAACACGCAGTTATGCTTATCAGCCGTGTTTTGTTCTAAATTTTTCGTCATACTGTACTGTTATCTTACTATAACATTCAATTCAAATCAAAAAGCTGTACCTATTTAACGGCCGCCGGCCGTTATTTACCCGCCGACCGGTTAAAATAAAATTATAAATAACAGCCGCCGGTTGTTAAAATAACGGCCACCGACTGACATACCCCTATAAGAGAGTGTTTTTTTTCTCAGATTGAGAGATATCTGCAGTATGGCCAGTATGACGAAATAGTTATTTAAACAACAAGCTTTGAAAACGACTTTTTTTGCACGGCGAGACAGTTTGTTGGACCGAGCCGTAGGCGAGTTCCACAAGACGAGCAAGTGTGAAAAAAGGTTTTCCAACGAGTTTTTTACAATGCTTTTCCTACAACTGCAAAAAAAAACAACCAAATATGTAATTTTCATTTGTTAGAAAACTTGAAGCGTGTGAAAAACTTTTTCGCACGCTGAGGAGCGTGTGAAAAACTTTTTCGCACGGTAAAATGCGTGTGAAAAACTTTTTCGCACGCTGTGCGAAAAACTCTAATTTCAGAGGTTGCCTAGCGTGCGAAAAACTCCATTTTCAGAGGCAGTCGTAGGAAATAGTTATTTTCCTAACAAGTGCGCAAAGTGATACTTTCCGGCACGAAAAAGCAGTTAGACGAACGACGCGAAGCGGATGAGCATTGAGTGCGTAAGGGTTAGGAACAATACTTTTTCTACGAGTGTTTAAGATTTGCATCCAGAGGAGCTGTATACATAATCTTCTTAAATGTTTCCAGATGCTCAAAATTGGTAATTTTCTCTCCTAGTTCAATGTGTTGTGTTGTGTTTTCAATTTTTTTTTTAGTGATCAGCTTGACTTTATTTGCAACATTGGTTGTGCTAACGTATAACGTATAACTTACAGTCCAACTTTTATAATCTGATACTCCATAGGAATGTGAGTTGCTGGCTCTCCATGCCAATGGTCACCTGACCTCACATCTGTTTCTGCTGAATGTTTCCTTTTTTTGTTTGGTTTGTTTTTTATTTTTATTTAATTTTTATACTGTATGAACAAAAAGTTAAATTTTGTTTACATATTTTGTTTTTTTTCTTAAAGTTTTTTATTTTTATTTATTTAATTTACGCCGTAGGTTTATAGCTTGAACTAGTGATTTATTTTGCAATTCTTTGTGTCTTTTTTAAGGTTCATATTTGGAATAAAATTATAATTATTTGCTTAGAATTGATAAGTGATAGGATCTTTGCTTTGTCAATGACAAACAATTTTATTTTGGACAATGAAGCTTATATTGATTTGATTTGATTTGATTTGAAGATTTAGGACATCTTTTCCTTACATCCTTACACAACAAGAAACGGAAATTTTGACTGCAAAAATACCATTCCCGGTAATTTTAGATGAAGTTACTCTAATTAATAAAAAAATACTTCCACAATATAGAACAATCCTTCAGTTTGAGGGCCGGTTTCTCAATAGCAAAGTTACTCCCGGGTTAGATAACTTCAGGGTACCTAAACAAAACATAGCAACGGGACACTCTTAGCTTAGAGTTGAAACCAATCCGGAGGTGACTTGCTAATTGAGAACAGGGCCCTGAGTGGCTCATAAAATGCAAATGATGCAATTAGTGTAGAAGCAAAAACTAGTTATTTGGTTTCCTGACAAGTATGTATCACCCATGACACCAGTGTGCGAACTAGCTATTTCGTGCACTAGTGTGCCAAAAAGCTAGTTCGCGCACGGCGTCATGGGAACGTTAAAAAATCAATACCTGGGAAAAAAGTGTCACTTCGCACTGTTTTTATTCATGGTCCTTCAAGCCGGACATGTGGAGCTGCTATGGCTTGTCGTCGTTAAACGTTAAACTGTGGAATTGTAATCGAAGAGCGACAGCAACTAAAAATATAGGTTTTTTATTTATATGTTTCCAGTCCCAGTCGCAATTTGAAATAGTTTATATTTTGATTTTGCTTTTTATGTTAGAGTTTTTTTTGTTTGTTTTATTGTCAAACGCTTTTTTATTGTTGCTTCATTCGAGTTTGAAAAAAGGACGGTTCTAGAACGGTTCAAAACAATCGCACATCAGTTTAACAATCAACAAAATAACATCGGAGTCGGCTATCACAAATTTCAAAAATAAACTGTTACATTGTTTTGAACCGTTCTAGAAACTTGGATTTTTTCAAACCCGAACAAAGCTTGTGTTTTTAGACTTCGGGACTATTTATTAAGCTTTAATTAGCATAAGTTGAGTAGGCGGAACGGAAACGCCGGAAACCCATTAGCAACACGCCACGCCATGTGACTAAAATGTATGCGCATACATTCTTCCATTTATTTACATGTGCCGCGTGCACACTTGCAACACGCGATACCACGCCATGGCAAGCCACGTTTTCCGACGTGTGACGATTTCAAATTCCAGATGTTCTTCGGCCGTCGGCCGACTCGCTAGCCTCGCCGCAATCTGTTTCTGTATTTATTCAATATTTTATCGCGTCACAAATAGTACAGAAAAATGCAGCAGGAATTTTTGATAGAAAAGGTACGGCAGTACGAATTCCTCTATAATGTACATTCTGCAGATTATAGAGATCAAAATAGGCGCCATGAAGCATGGGAAGAAATAGGAAGAGAATTAAAAATTACAGGTAAGTCGTCAAAATTTAATATAAAAATGTTACATTTCATAATTCCAAAGTAGTTTTGCACTGTCGATGTCGTGAGGTGAAGTGAAATATTCTCTAAATTGTTCTCTTGCATAAAAAGTCCTTCTTTGTGGAATGTTACGTCTGAGGCAGAGCTGGGCAGGGCTTGAGTGCTTTGTGCTTGTGAAAGTGCTTGAAGCACTTTGAGGACTTGAAAGCCCTGTGCTTCAAGCCCTTTTATAGATTTGTAATTGGGGCTTACAAAGTCAATTACTTTAGAAAAGTGCTTGATAATTTGTAATTGAAAAAAGTAATTCAAGCCCTTTCAATGAGCTTCAATTACTTTTAGAGGGCTTGAAGCACTTCTGGGAGCTTGGAAGCACTTTGAAAGAGCTTGAAGCACTTTAAGAGGGCTTGGAGCACTTTTGGGAGCTTGAAGCACTTTAAAAGGGCTTGAAGCACTTTGAAAGGGCTTGAAGCACTTTGAAAGGAATTTGAATTGACAATCATTCAACCTATCCCCCACTTAAAAATTTTCGATCGATGTGTTTTGTCGCTTAATTTTTTTTTCTATTATTTGAACTTGAACGGTCTTATGTCTTTTCTCTCTTAGCAACGGAGGTTTTGGGTTTGAGCTTAGAATTGAATTGAAAAAAAAAATGAATGAACTTATTATTCAAATAAATAATTAATTTATATTGGTACCCTATTTAACTTTATCATTGGATTTTTTTCACTTTTCCTCATTGAACATTTTGAAAACCTTAAAATTGAATTACCATGTAGTACCCTAACTACCCCAAGTACCCCAGAACTACATCTCAAAAAAAAAACATACTACTGCTACTCTGTGAAATGTAAAGTTCATCTCTACTATACCAATTCAACTGAAGTGTGTACGCGGTAGCTTATGCCACTTTGAGAATTTGATTACAAATTCAAAGTGCTTTAGGCACATTTAAAGAGCTTCAAGCACATTTAAAGAGCTTCGAGCACATTTAAAGAACTTCAAGCACATTTAAAGGGCTTCAAAGCACTTTTGAAGGCTCTCCAAGTACTTTTGATGTGCTTCAAGCACTTTTCAAATCACTTTGAGGGCTTTGTGCTTGCCAAGCCCAAAGCACTTTGAGGGCTTTGTGCTTGTGAAGCACTTATGAAAATAAAAAGGAATTTGTGCTTGAAATTGAAAGCACTTTGATAAAGGGCTTAGGGCTTAGTGCTTCAAGCCCTTTTACTGAGGGCTTTGCCCAGCTCTGGCTGAGGTGATTCATATCAATGAGAATTGAATTATAGCCATTAAAATATGATATTATGTCTGCCTCAAAATCAGGGTTTTTAGTGCATAACATATTATGTAGACAAAGCATGCACCATTATCTGGTTGAACTTCACTTCAAAATATGTAGTGAAAACTCTCAATCTAGCTACTAGAATTCCAAAAGAATTTTCCTATATGCGCCATTGCTCGAGATAGCCGGTAATTGAATATTTTTTTTGATTCATCTCCTCCAAGTGTTTTTCGACTGTATGGACGAAGTAAATATGGTTTTAGCGGAAATGCCTCGTCTCAAACAATTACATGAGGCATAGGAATTCAATCTCAAAATAATCTTCAAATAAAGGGATGTCTGCAGGTATATTTAAATTTAAAATTTAAATGTCCACTTTCTAATGATCGTCCAAGAGTAGACTTAGAAAATATACTTCCATCACTATACGATCCATCATCCAAAGTGATAAATTTATCTTTTGCATCACCATTGACAAGTGCCAGTAGAACGATAAAATGTGCACCTTTATAATATTATGCGGAACCACCTCCAATAGGACAACGGATATTTATATTATGTTTTCCGTCAATGGTCCCAATGCAATTGGGGAAGTTCCACATATTTATCTGTCTGAGCCACTTCTTTCCACATTTGTTCTGTTGGTTCTGGCATCACGATCGGACTTAAAACTTCCCAAATAGCTTTGCATACTGATTTCACTATATTCCTAACAGTGTTGGATCCAATTCTGAAGGTGAATCCGAGAGATCGAAATGAGTTTCCTGTTGCTAAGTACCTGAAACAATACGTGTTACTCGACGTGTTATTACTGTATTTGTATGGATATATTAGAGATTAGAGATAAGGGATGGATGATGATCTCCATAGCGAGAGAGCTTTATTTAAAATTCGTAGAAAAAAAATCGACGGTCAAATTGGTGAATATGAGTAATTAGATACAAACATAGGTTTTAAAGCTTATTTTTTATTACATCTAGCATCGACATGATAAAAATTAAAATTGCCACATTTGACCTTGAAATAATCGACCACAGATTTTAAGCTACCACAAACTAGTGGAATGACCTGTGAAGTTAGATCACATGTTTTAATGTTACCTACTTACATTCTGGTAAATAAAATGTTGTTTATTTCAGCATCACAAGCTAAAGGCACATGGGGCAAACTTAGAAATTGCTTTTCTAATGCCTTAAAGCGACGGAATGCCCATAAAAGCGGACAAGCTGCTAAAAAATATATTCCGTGGAAGTATGAAATGCAAATGGCATTTCTTCAACCGTATATGGATAGTAGGCAGTAAGTCTCTTATCTGCATATCTTTATCACATCTCATTTAACTTTAAAATTACAGGACACACAGCAATTTATCGCAGGCAGAAAATGCATCACAATATTTACAATTACCGGAAGAAGAATTTCAGATAATTGAAGACAGTGAATTAGAAAACACTGAAGAACATGAAGGCAACGAAAGAGAAACTGGGGATATTCTGTCTGTATCTTCTCATTCCACAAATGCAGAGAATACATCACAATCGCTGCCTCGAAATCAACAGACGCCACAGCGAAAAAAACGTCCGAATCCTGCCGATGAAATTGTACAAATAATGAAAAAAAAATTGGAACTGAGGATTCAAAAAGTCTCACAAAGACCTGAAAATAGTCCATTGCTAAACAATTTAAATGAAACAGACATGTTTTATTTGAGCATGTCAAAAACAGTCCAAAAACTGCCTCCATTGGAACAAGTTCATATTCGGATGGAACTATGCAGACTTGTGTCCGAAGCAGAAATGTCTCAACTTAAATCACTGAATGATAATTAGAGCTCCGCTTTACCCAGTCAGACACATACAGGATCTCCCTCTCTGGTGTATATCATATTTTGACACCATCAGCAACTCAACCACAAAACTCCTACTGGAAATTACAAACACCTAATGAAACTGATTCTGATACTACGTACTCCAAATGATCCAACCGCACGGCGTTGAACATGTTTTTGTCACGGATATAGATATTTTTTGGGTTTAAACTTGTTTTATGAAAAGAACCTATGTTTGCTTTCGGAATAAATGGTTGAAATATAGAAATAGTTTTACTCTTAAACACACTGCCAGACTTTGTCTCGTAAAAATACATTTCCTAAATGTTGTGTTTCGATTTTTAATCTTTCTTTTTATACAAAGATTGTGTAAATAATCAAATTGTTTTTTGTCCATACGGAAGTACATAATATGGTATGGACTACGATCTGCCTCCAGCTCTCTCATTAATTAATTAATTAAGCACCATATTTTTCTCGATTCCTGTTTATCTTTATCAGTCACTAGACGATGAAGAATATAGAAGCATATTAGGTACTCCATAACGTACTCAAAGCTACTGACAATTTTTCTAAATAAAATGAGCGTGTCATCACGTGGCGTGTTACACATTTTTAAGCACACAAACTGTCCCACGTGAACCTATATCACAAAGCGTGGGGTGGCGTAGCATGGCGTGGCGTGTTGATAATGGGTTTCGGGCTCGGCCTTAGAATACATGGACATCCTTGTTTGTGAGCGAGGCGCCGTAAAGGCGAAGTTAACTATTTTCGAAAAGTTTATCTTGACTTTAGAAACTAAGTAATATTATACCCTCCCTGAGAATCTTGTAACCAATCGCGTCGGTTTTTTAGATTTAGAATCTCGTTATGAAGCTTTTTTTTGTTTGTTTGGCGAGCAAGTTTGGAGTTTGAGTGAGTTGAGCGATCTATCATAAGTCACCCTCAGATTAAGCATAACTCCAGGGTAAACATTGCAACTGGACACGTTTACCCTGAGCGGGACAGGGGGGAGCAAGGCACGGGGGGTCCTGTCCCCGTACATACGCCACCGCTGTAAATTTTCGCAAGTGTTAAGTTAAAGTCATTTTCATGTATGTATAAAATATATGCTCTTTTGTGGATTTCTATTGACATATGTTTTAGTGTTCTATATTTTATTTAAAAAAAAAATTGAGAAAATTCTTTGATTAATTTTCTCTGCTATTCCATCCACAGACGCGTATCGACCTATCAGGTCTCGTCAGTATGGCTAGGAAAGCAATAGCAAAGAAAACCAATCCAAGTTTAGTGCCTGTAGGCAAAATAGTGGATAATAGCAGAAAACTTGTTTTCCCTATTCTGGGTTTTCCCAACTATCTGATTTTTGGTCGGCCTATTAGATGCTCATCACTAAATACAGCAAAAGTGCTATTTAGTGTTGAATACTAGTCTTAGATGGCGCCACGATCAAATTTCGCTCGTCGTACCTAGTTGTAAAAGAGTCTCGACCAAATGATTATCTTGTTAATATAGATAATGCTTTGTACAGGAGAAATCGTAAATTTTTAGGACCACTGAGAGATCAAAATCCAGGCTGTATAATAATAGACAGTTATTGGATACTTAAAATGGTGACCAACCAAAAATAAACCAAGATGATAGCAGTCCCTCGAGCGCTCCCAAACACCAGGACCATCAAAAGGTGCCCTCTGATTTGAACGAACGTGTTCCCAAAAGAAACTTTCGAAAACTCTGAACAGTCCCAATATATTAAAAATAGAACTGTTTGCTAGGAATCCAATGACAAAAAACGCGCGCACTCTAATTATAACAAACCTCTGTTACTTGGAGACGCTAACTAGGGTTGCCAGATTGGGATATCTAAAAATCGGGTATACCAATCAAAAAGCTGGTAAAAAATCGGGACACTTTTTTTTTGAAGGAATACTTTAATGTAAAGGAAATAAAATGTAAATTAATAATAAAACCTTTAATAAAATTTAAAAATAAAAAATAACGCTTGTTTCATTTAATCCCCGGGAAATAAAGTAAAAATCCCTTGGGAAATAAAATGAAATTTAATCCCAGGGATTGAAAGACCCACTTTACCCCCTTAAAACAGAGATTAAAGGGTAATTTCAATCCCTTAAGTACCTAAAATGCATTAGTTTATTCTTATCTTCGAAACCAAAAGAATCTTGAAATAATTATGAATAATAATATAGATAATTAACAAGTACCTACCTAAAATTCAAAAATAAGTGTCTTATACAGGGTGTCCTACGAGGTTTTTCCCAAATGATAACTTCGGAACGCATCATCGTATGTTCCACTTAACAAAGCCTTAACAAATAGGTATGGCATTGCCGATTTTGTTATTTAATTTTCTAACGAAAAATGCCATAATATACCATGAGTTATATTTAAGATGCAAAAGTTGACATCACTTGACCGAAATTGAAGTGAAAGTGGTGAAATTGGATGACAATAGTAGAAGCGGCACAAAAAGTTACCCAGATCCTCAAAATTTCAATTATATTGGATGACGCGTTCCGAAGTTATTACCTGGGAAAAGCGTCGTGAAACACCCTGTATAAGTAGGTATTTTTAATTTTTCCCAACTTTTCATAAAAAATTCCGTGAAATCGGGACATTTAGCGTCCCGATGTATAGTCTATCGGGACACGGGACAAAATCTCCAATATCGGGACTGTCCCGTTAAAATCGGGACATCTGGCAACCCTAAAGCTAACCAAACCACAGTGAAAAAATTAACAGGAAGACATTCAGATTTCGTGACGTGTAGTGGTCGTCTTATTAAACATCCTGCTATTCCTGCTAAATTGGATCTCTAATGAAATTTAAAAAAAAGAGACATAAATAAATAAAATGTTATTTACCTACCTTCTTAGTATAGTTAGTTTGAGAATAACATTATGTTAATGTTTAACTTGTTAAGGAAATTATTTCTAAGTATTTTTGATTTAAATTGAGAAACTCTTTATTATCATGTTAACACTACACCATTTCAACCTCAATTTCGGAAAAAGTAACTTTTATTTAGGAAAATGTAAAGCCTTTTTCGGAAAAAGTAATTTCAAATTCAGGAAAAGTGAATTCAAATTCAGAAAAAATACATTCAATTACGGAGAAATTAATGTTATTTTTTATAGAATAATTTGAATTGATAGAGTCATTTATATATTAATCTACGTCGGTGTCATTATGACACATTTAGCATTGTCATTTGAATGTCATTAGGTCCTTCATAATAGCACTAGTGCGTTTAAGAATTCATAATAACACCCAAATTTTGAAATGAAAAATATACAAAAAGAAAGTTAGTTGCCAGAAGAACCTTTTCAATAATGCTGTCTCTATATTCGAAGAGACACTTTCGAACTCAGATTCACCAATAATAATATTATTTTCCACTATAAAATTGAATTTATGGCACAAAAATGGACTTCAATATTGAAGCTGCCAAAGTCAAAATTCTAAAAACCAACAAGCAGGTTCTCGACTAGTACGGGCACCTGCTAAATTTCAAATTTTAATTTGAAAAGTTTTTGCTATTTCAAGGCAAATCAAATCTATTTGGACCATTGTAGATTAAATTTTGAATGATACACGTTCGATATGAACTTTATTAATGAAACTTGTGTAACTAAACCACTCGGCTGACGCCTCGTGGTTTAACGTTACACGCGTTTCATTATGGCGTTCATATCGAACTTGTATCATTAATAACTATTAAAAAATCAAAAAATCTGTCCATATTTCTCAAAGGAACCCGATTTTTAAACAATAAAAGAAAGAAAAAAATGATTAAGTCTACAGATTGTTTATTATTTTATTCACTTGATAGTGACATGTGTTTCACTTATATGAGCATCATCAGACCTACAAAATAATACAGAACCAATATATGTCAGAACCTAATTGACGTACACTGATTGGAATCGAACGCATCAGGGTTCAGAGTTCGACTGGAGGTTTATAGTCACTGCTAAATTTACTTTTTCTACGAGCGTGCGGGAAATGGCTCTTTCCGTACGATTTGCTGTGCGGGAAGATTTTCTTCCCGCACCAGTGCGGGAAGAGATTTCTTCCCGCACTGAGTGCGGGAAGAGTTTGAAATAATCATTGACAAGTTTGAACCTTCCCCCACCTCTTATTTGAAGAGTTAGAGCAAAAAATCCTTAACAAATTTTTTTCGTCATCTCATCAAGATTTCAATAATCATATTTTTAGGATACCTTAAGTGGGCGTTTTTTGAAGATAATCACAGTATTATGTTTTCGAGTGTTCGTTGCGTCCCCTAGCGGTCAATTTACAAACTTGAAAACTATTTCCAGCAATTTTTCATGGCCTATTTTATTTGAAAAAAATTTACTTGGAAGCTCTAGGACTAATAGTTCCTGAGATATAGCCGGCGACCTTTCCTATTTGGACACCCGGTACATACGAATTTATTAAATGTTTGTGAACAAGTACTTTGTTTAATTCCTGAACTAAGCCTTCGGATAATCGACGCAAACAGAAAGTAACTTACAAACATTGGCACCAAACCATTGGTATCGTTGTACTGTGCAAAATTGCCACCAACTGAAGAAGCTGCTGTTCAGCACCTTCTTTGTGTACATTTACAATGTCTTTGTTGGAAAACCATGAACTCCAATATTGCTAACACAAAGAATGGAGTTGGAAAAAAGTACAGCCCATAACGTGTGAAATGAGCCCTGCACCAGAATAAATTCATTTCTATCTATTTAGATTATTATCATAATCTTGTTCAGCATAAAATTTCCCATTATTTGATACCACATACAATTTTTTAGGAATTTTATGAAAAAATTCAAAATGGCGGCCAAAAAACGCATTTTGCATACACACATTTTTCTAGACTTTTAGTACCTATATGTTTGAAGGATATGAATAATGAACTCAAAAAATCAAACCCAGTCTTTGTGGGAATTAGTTCCACCTTTGGCAAATTTTTTGCGTAAATCTTCTGTACCTACTAAAAGTTTGTCGGATATTCCGGAATTTCATTGAAACTGCGGTATAAAAATGGTAAAGTTTTAGTGCCGAATCATTTGCGAGAACTTTTTAATCTGAATAAAATTCAAGATTTAAGATAAAAAGAAAGCATCTGTCTTTAAGCGCGTTGAACGAGACGAGCCTATCTATTGACAACTATGATACGCGTTTGATTTACCTATCTCATCTCTACCAAATTGGATACCTAAAATTTCTAATTTCTTTGCAAAAATGGGAGATTTTTAAAGCTGAAATCCATAAATCGATGTTTTCAGATTTGTTAAAACTTTTGCGTGAGCGCGATAATCTTTTAAAAGCATATTAGAACAAACACAATCAGAAAAAAAAAATTTGGTTTAAAACTGATTTTAATCCAAACCGTGATCGCTTGTTACATCTAATACCGTTTCTTGTAGTTTTTGTGAGAACGACCATTTTATTCAACAATGTGCGGATTTTAAAAATCTCAGAGCGAAAGAGCATAATATGAAGCAAAGAAAAACAGCTGTAGCAAATCGCCCCAAGTACACTATGTAATTTAGTTAGATGGTAAATGGCGAGCGGTATATTGATGGTGTTTATATGTACTGGAGCTTGCTATCTAAAATATGTGGAAGAGGGTCTATTTGCAAGAGAGAGAAACAAACTAATGAGGGTACTAAATTATATTTTATTTCACATAAAACTCAAAAATCAATTAGCCAAATATCTCCCAATACTTTACATCCTTCTTTAAGTCTGTAAAATTAATACTTCACATCCGTTCTATATTGTTATTATACGGACCACTGAAATATGCCTACTTAATACGAAACGCCCTATTCATACTATTTCTCAAAATAATATTTCTATTTATTTTACTACATCGAAATCATTCCTAATAACTACCCTTTACCTAGTCAAATAATTCCTTAAAATCTCTAAGTCCATTACTTATAAAAACCCAAAATAATTACCTATTTGTTTAACTACTAATTTATTCTCATAAGGTCTTACAATAACCCCTACTTGTAAAATAAACTCCCTAATTCAAAATTCATTCCATGGACAATAAATTCTTTTAACGGCTTTCCCATATTCTAAGACAATTCTATTTCATGAACAAATTCTAGTATAAGTTTCCTTTTAACAAGTGTCCAAAATTTTAAGAAAACATTTCTAATTTATGTCATCAAATTTCTTTTCAAAATTTCCTATTGCAGTTAATGGTTTATCAGAACAATTTCAATTATAAGTTTCCTGTTTAACAACATTCCTTTATTTCAAGAAAACAATTCTATTTTATGTCATCAATTTTCTTTTCAAAATTTCCTATTGCCGTTAATAGTTTATCAGAACAAATTCTATTTTCGGATTCCTATGCCTAGCTAATAAATCCAACTGTTTAATTCATAATTTCCAACTCAAAATTGAATATTGTTAAATGCATTGTAAGTACTCTTCATATTTTTGTTGCACATTTAAATGTCATTATATCTGAAGGTAATTAAAGTTATGCGATAATGTTTCCTTCATAAAACACTCAAGTTATTAATTTCGTTGTAATAAAGTTCCACCGTTAAATTAAAAATCAAAAGTTTTCTAGTAAAATTTCACACAAAGTCATGTTCATCAAAATAAATCTTGTCACTATAAAGTACTTACATTTTGTCCATAAAACACACGTAAAATTATTTAATTAACTACTCAAAATATTTAGCTTCACGCACATTTTTGATTGAACGAAATTTCAACTGTTATTACTTTCTCGATTTTCCGTAAATTTTCTAAGTTAATTTATACCCGAGGCCATAGGCCATAAAAGTAACTTTTCGCGAAACTGGACAGACTTTAACTCAAATGGACGACTCAACTGTGTTCTGGCAACTATCAACTGGGAACTATCTTCAGATCACTGGGAACTATCTTCCGCGAGTTTTATATCAAATCGCTCTCCCCACAAAATTATTATTAAATTTCCCCCAAATCGTCAATATAGGCGGTCGTTAACTTAGGAATCCGAATTTCATTGGACGGCCTCATTGTTATTAAAAGAATGATGCAATTTCCTTGAATATTATATCATTTTTGTAGCCCAAAAATCGACTAATTATGTCGCAATTATCTGATTTATTGAGGTCAAGACGTTTTGGGTTCAAGAATCCATAATTCATTCGACTCAATGTGTGTTAAACGGAAAGGCCTTGGCTAAATAAAGTTCATTGAATCGGATTTTAGGATGACACCACCTCGGTTTTATCAGTTTTTAAGAATTTAATTTAGATGAACGACTTCCGGGTGTCGCTATACGATTGCTTAGTTGGTTTTTATTTTTTAATTTATCGACACAGATTTAAAAATACCGGAATTAAGTTTTTGATTGTTTGATTATTTATTTAATTTTTACAGTAAAGACTTTGTAATTATAGGGTCAAATTTCTGGATCATCACATCCCTCCGCCCTTTAAAACCGAAATTATATTGAATAAGATAATTTCGGACAATTCTTATTCAATTGTCCCATTAAAATATAAAATTTCACCATAAATTAGGTGCCTGCCTTGTAAAATGAGATTCGGTCGGTGAACCCTCTGTGAGTTATGGGTTACTTTTCTCAATTTCAAAAATTTCACGATAATATTATCCGCGTATTTATCCGATCGTTCAACCTAATTATGTACGTGCTTTTCCATCCTAAATGTCACATTTCTCAAAAATATCTGCTATTTTTCAAAATTTTACTAAACAACAAAAGTAATACGAAATTAACTTTTCCTGTGTAATTTCGCAACGTCATGAACAAAATAATTATTAAAGATTAATTATAAATCTTTACTCAACACTAGATAAGTTTTTTTTTTTCTCGCATCAAAAATTTTCCTTAATTTTCTTCATTAATACAATTTTCATTTAGTATTTTCCTTCAAAATTGTTGATGCTAGAACGACACAAAACAAATTTCAATCTTACAAGATAATTATCCTTGCTTGTAGCAAAGTTTACTTGAAGCGCTGGTTACTCATTAGGCCTATATCGATTGGACCTATATTGCGGTCTTCCACTACGACTCATTGGTTAGTGGCCTGTAGTGTCGCTGTCAATCTCACAGTAGTAGGTATCATAGCTAGGCTAGCTACGATCTGGATGCTGATACTGCTCAAGGGTGGTCTCGCTAGTTTGCTGGTTATACGTTACACTTACACCCTTTTTGACTTTTCACTTTTGACATCACTTCCTTCGTGGTTACTGGCTCTGGTTGGCTACTGCTACCATGGTCTTCGTGTTTGCTCCTACTGGCTCATCGGAGTTTTACTAGGACAACACTGTCCAAATTTTCCATTTCAACATGGATACGTAGTGGCGGAACGAATTCGTCGTTCTCTTGGTACCTGTTATTTTCTGATGGCATGTTTCTAGTGTCTAACAAATCTTATACAATTATTTCCCTAATCACCTAAATTACGCCTTTAAATCAATGAATTCTTACATTCGATTCTAATTTTCTTATTCTTAAATTTTTATAGCTAACATCCTTCCTTATGTAATCTAAATTTTTCTCAATTCCTAGTTAGTTATACATAGATTAGACATACTCGGATTTTTCTACATTTTACAGCTTTTTCATTACATAATCCTTAAATCTAGCGGGCCATTTTATGTCCCGTGTCCTCGTACTTCTTCGTACTTCCGGTTCGTGTTCCTCGACCTCTTCTTCTTCCTCTTCATCTTCTTCTTCGGGATTTTCTTCATTTTCTTGAATTATATTTTCTTCCATTTCTCTACGCCTGAAGGGTAATTCTTGTCCCCGTGCTAAAAATTCATCTTCTTCTTGCTCCCTTATTTCATCATTTACGCCATTATTTTCATTTTGATCGACGATTTCTTCATTCTCGTCTCTTGCCATTTCCCTATGGATTAGTGGAAATTCTATAATATCTTCTCCTCTGGGTAGAACCTCATTGTCCTCCTCTTCATCGGATTCACTATCTCCGTGATCTGGTGTAGGATTTATCATTCTATCCTCCAACCCTTTACATGGTTTCAGCCTTTCAGCATGTAAAATCTGCTCTTTCTTTCCATGCAACTCCTTTATTTTAAAGGTAACCGGTCCTAGCTGTTGAGTAATTCGACTCGGTCCTGACCATTTACAACGGAATTTTGGTGCTAAATTCCTCCCTGGTAAAACTGGATTCTTCACATAAACTAAATCCCCGACTTGGAATTCTTTCCTAGTCCGTTTTGCATTGTGTTTATCGCATCTTTTTTCAATAGAAACCTCTAAGTTCCTCTGAGCTAACTCGTGGGCGTTCTGCATTCTGGTAACTAACTCTGTAGCATAGTTTTCGTCTATGTCGTATTTTACCGGCCCATGTGGCATCATAAGATGTACTGGAAGCTCCATATCTCTCCCGAACATTAAAAAGAATGGAGATTCTTGCGTCGCCTCATGCGGCAAATTCCTATACGCTAGAAGACAAAAGGGTAGCACTTCATCCCAACTATCATGGTGATCATCGACGTAATGACTTATCATCGTTTTTATGGTTTTGTGAAAACGTTCTATTATTCCATTGGCACTTGGGTGGTATGGTGTAGTCTTTAACTTTTTAATTCCAAGAATAGTGCAAATTTCAGTAAAGAGTTTACTGAGAAACTGCGTTCCACAATCGGTTAGTATTTCTCGTGGAACTCCGAAACGACATATAATCTTCTCGACGAAAGCTTTTGCAACTGTTTCCGCCTTGATGTCTGGTATTGGAATGCATTCTGGATATCTCGTCAAGTAATCTATACAGGTCAACATGTATCGATTTCCATTATTAGTTTTATTTAATGGTCCTACTATATCCATACTTATACGTCCCCCCGGACTTTTTGGTACAAAGTTGTGTTGCCAAGTCACTGGTGGTTGGTAATTGGTCTTGTGTAAACTACATGATTTACATTTCTCCACGAAGTCTTTAACGTCTTCACCTATAGATGTCCAATAGAAATCCTTTTCTATTATTTCTTTTGTCTTCTTCTGACCAGGGTGTCCTGAATAAATTGCGTTGTGATAAATCCGCAAAATTTCTGGAATTATCTTCTTAGGAGCTAGTATTCTGTCAGTTCGCTGCCACTCTTCTCTTTGTTTATAGATAATGCCGTCGTCAATAAAATACGGGGAATTCTCATTATCCAAATTTTCCTTTATTCGGTCTATCGACTCATCTTCCTGTTGCAATTTCTGTATTTCTTCTTTTGTCCAAATTGCAGATGATACAGGTCTCAGCTCTTGTCCTCTAGTAACGACAGCTATCACGGGTGGTTCCCTTTCTTCTTTTTCATCAGTTTCTTCACGTAATCGAGTTAATGCATCTACATTGCTATTTAGATTCCCTTTTCTATACTGAATCGTAAAACTGTATTCCATAAGAAACATGGCCCACTTGGCTAGTCTTGAGCTCGCGTCTTTAATCGTCAATAAATATTTGAGAGGCCTATGGTCTGTCACAATAACGAAATGAGTACCAGTTAGATAGTTTCTGTAAGCTTTTACGGCAAAAACAATAGCTAAACATTCTCTTTCTATGGTGCTATATCGGCGTTCGGCATCATTCAGTGTTCTACTGGTATAGCATATAGGATGTTCCTTTCCTTCATATTCTTGCGTTAAAATAGCTGCAATTGCGGTCGCACTTGCATCCGTATTGACCATGAACTGTTTGCTGAAATCTGGGTACTTTAAAATAGGAGGTGTTATAAGTAGTTTCTTTAAGGTTTCGAAAGCACTCTCTTGTTCTGGTCCCCAAAGATATTTAATATTTTTCTTGGTTAAATACGTTAACGGCTGACTAATCTTCGCAAAATTAGGAACAAACTTTCTATAGAATCCACATAGTCCAAGAAAAGCTCTTATTTCTTTGACATTTTTGGGTGCCGGATAATTTTCTATTATTCTGGTTTTATCGGGGTGGGTTGTATATCCACCTTCGCATATGAGATGCCCTAGATACTCAATTTCTTTCTTCATATAATGACATTTCGTCGGTTTCAACTTTAAATTACTTCCACGTAATTTTTCAAAAATGTGCCTCAATCGTTCTAAATGCGAGTCTACGTCTTTGGAAAATACAATTATGTCGTCTAGGTATACTAGACATTCCGTATACGTCAATTTTCCTAGGATATGATTCATCATACGGCTCCAAGTAGCCGGTGCATTCTTCAAACCCATTGCCATTCTCAAAAATTGGTAATGGTTATCAGGAGTAGAAAATGCTGTTTTCTCCTGGTCCTCTGGTTGTATGGGCACTTGAAAATAACCAGATGCCAAATCCATGGTAGAAAATAGGTGAGATCCCGCTAATTTTTCGATGGTCTCTTGTATATTGGGTAATGGGAAATAATCAGTTTTTGTTATGGTATTTAATTCCCGATAATCTATGACAAGCCTATACTGGATGTCTTCTCCAGGGTGTCTCTTCTTTTCTATAAGGATTGCAGGAAAACTCCATGGTGACTCACTTTCTACGATTACTCCGTCATCAAGTAATTTCTGGATTTCTTGCTTCATAACCTCTTGTCGATGATATGGTACTCTATATGGTCTCTTTATGATTGGCTGCACATCCTCCGTAATAATTCTATGTACGACCTCAGTTGTACAACTTAGTTTGTCTTCTGGTGCTTTAAACACGTCAATAAACTCAAGAACAAGCTGCTTGAGTCTTTGTTCATCACTCGATTTGGGATTGTCTAAATTTAACTTCTCCAAAATTTCCTTGACCCCCTTCTGGTCAATACTCCTTATTTGCAGAGTTTCTTCCTTCTTCTTGGCTTGCTCAATTTCCGCTTCGTATGCTCTAGCGATTACAGATCTACTTCTTAGAGTTAATTCTTTCTCAGTTATATTCAATAACCTTACTGGGACTACACTGTCCTTCTTACACAAAACACGTGCCACTAGCAATCCTGACAGGGCTTCCTCACATTGTTCGATAACTATGTGCTGAGCCTTAACCCTTGAAGCTCTGCGTAGAGTTGCTTGACACACTACTTGACTCATCGGTGGTATCATCACCTCCTCTCTCAGAGTCACCAGAAAACCATCTTGGTTTCTGAATCTCACATCCTTCACTGGACCTTCATTAGAATTCCTTTCTAATGAACCCTCAAAATTCCTTCTGAATTTTTCTGGAAGTTCACTGTCCTTCCTCTCCAAAACTGGTGCTACTGGCCAGCCTGTCGAAACTTCATCACATTGTTTAATGTGTTGAGCCTTAGCCCTTGAAGTTCCGCGTAGGGTTCCATGGCACACTTCATCAATCATCGGCGGTTTAATAACCTTCTCTCCCAGAGACGCCGGAAAACCTTCATCCAACAAAATCTCGTCCCTCAACGGACCTTCATTAGAGTTTTTATCTAATGGAAACAACAAAATCTCGTCCTTCACTGGACCTTCATTAAAGTTTTTCTCTAATGGAAACAACAAAATCTCGTCCTTCACTGGACCTCTAATAACTTCCTCCTGTCGAAGTGGAATGGATCTATGGATTTCTCTGGAACTGGCCGGGTTCCTTGATGATGTCAGACTTCTCCCTTTTGAATTACCACGTTGTTGATTGGTTGTAGTTATCGAGCGGGTACCAACCGCTACCAAACTACGATCCTCCGTTATTGGTACTAACGTCAGATCCTTCTTCATAAAATCTGTCCTACTCATCATTGTGTTATCTTTTTCAGTATCTGTTCCAACTTCTGAATAATTCTTTACTTTAACACCATTTCCATTCCTCTCCAAATTTTTCACATAATTTTTCAGCTCATAAAGCTCCATTTCCAAGTTTCTAACTTTGTTCATCCACTCTTTTTCTTCTTTCTGTATCGCATACTCAGCATCAATATTTTCTTCATACATTTGGATTTGCTTCTCAAAAGCGTACATACAGTTGTTCTGCCAATCTACTTTAATACCATATTGGCGCAGAAAATCTATTCCCAATAGTAAATCTGCCCTTAACGAATCTGTATTCACCACAATAAAATTGTGTCTCACAACGATGTCTCCTTCGAACATCACAGGTATATTTGCCATACCTCTTACAGGAATATTATTGTCCTGTATATCCACCAAATTTACATTACATTGTTCCTTTTTGAACCCCTTGGCAATCTCGGGCTTAACTAGGGATACTACAGCTCCAGAATCTATTAAGGCTAGGTACGACTTATCATTAACCCTAATCCTTACTACATTACAACTTTCTGGGGTTCTCACTTTGGAGCATGTATATATCCCTACCCATTTATCTTCATTTAATCCCAACTTGCCTCGTTGGCAGCCACGTCTCGGGGTTGATAGGGGGCTGCGTGCGAGTTTAAATTCTGCCTATTTCCCGATTGCTGGGAAAAAGCGCCGACTTCCGTGCGGCAATTCTTAGCAAAATGCCCTTCCTTGTGGCATCTGAAACAAACAAGCGTACCTCTGTTACCTTGTCTGTTCACGTCCCTTAATTTCGGACAATTTGGTCTCACGTGACCTTCCTGGTTGCAATTGTAGCACACCATTTTTCTAGCTTGTGGCGTTTCTCGGTTCCAACGGTTCTGACGGCTTGGGCCTGCTGTCTTCTTTTTATTCATAATTCCGCGGCATTCGCGACTGTGTGGCTTCAGAAAATTTTCGATCGATTCTTCCCTCTCAGCTATTTCTAATGCTTCGTCCAAGGTTGCTGGATTTCCTGAGAGTACACGTTGTTTAATCGGCATCAACAATCCTAGGGTAAATTGAGTAGGAATGTCCCCGAGCAATTTCTCTTCCAACAATTTATCTGTTGCTGGATTTCCGGTGAGTGTAGCGGTCCGGTGCCCTAATACCTTCAATCTAGTAAGGTACTGTCTACAAGCTTCACCTGTTCGTTGCTTGCATTCAATGAACTGCTTCATAGCGGTCCCTTTCACATAATGCCTGCCAAATTGAGTTTTTAAACTGTCCTTGAGTAGAGCCCAGCTTGTTGTGGTCTTCAGGGTTGGCTCTGCCTCTATGTACTGCTTGGCTCGATATCTCAGTTTCAATCGAGCTACTGAAATTTTCTGTGTGTCTGTCCAGTCAGCTAAAATACTGGTTTCTTCTAGGACATTTAAAAATTCTTCAGCACTAGTAGTTCCATCATAGGTAGGTATGGAATCTAATCCTATAAAAAGGTTAGGCATGGTGGTGTTGAATTGCGGTACGGGGCTCGGAGGGTTGGACATTTTTGACTTCGCTTGATTAATCTCAACTCAAATTTTAACTAACAAAATTACTACAGTTTCTCTCAATTCAAAAATTATTTTTAGCCCTACCGATGCTTTCACAATACAATTAAAATAGCCTCTTAGTTGCTCTCAATGTACAAATAATAGACAACCCCACACAACTGACACCAATGTAGCAAATCGCCCCAAGTACACTATGTAATTTAGTTAGATGGTAAATGGCGAGCGGTATATTGATGGTGTTTATATGTACTGGAGCTTGCTATCTAAAATATGTGGAAGAGGGTCTATTTGCAAGAGAGAGAAACAAACTAATGAGGGTACTAAATTATATTTTATTTCACATAAAACTCAAAAATCAATTAGCCAAATATCTCCCAATACTTTACATCCTTCTTTAAGTCTGTAAAATTAATACTTCACATCCGTTCTATATTGTTATTATACGGACCACTGAAATATGCCTACTTAATACGAAACGCCCTATTCATACTATTTCTCAAAATAATATTTCTATTTATTTTACTACATCGAAATCATTCCTAATAACTACCCTTTACCTAGTCAAATAATTCCTTAAAATCTCTAAGTCCATTACTTATAAAAACCCAAAATAATTACCTATTTGTTTAACTACTAATTTATTCTCATAAGGTCTTACAATAACCCCTACTTGTAAAATAAACTCCCTAATTCAAAATTCATTCCATGGACAATAAATTCTTTTAACGGCTTTCCCATATTCTAAGACAATTCTATTTCATGAACAAATTCTAGTATAAGTTTCCTTTTAACAAGTGTCCAAAATTTTAAGAAAACATTTCTAATTTATGTCATCAAATTTCTTTTCAAAATTTCCTATTGCAGTTAATGGTTTATCAGAACAATTTCAATTATAAGTTTCCTGTTTAACAACATTCCTTTATTTCAAGAAAACAATTCTATTTTATGTCATCAATTTTCTTTTCAAAATTTCCTATTGCCGTTAATAGTTTATCAGAACAAATTCTATTTTCGGATTCCTATGCCTAGCTAATAAATCCAACTGTTTAATTCATAATTTCCAACTCAAAATTGAATATTGTTAAATGCATTGTAAGTACTCTTCATATTTTTGTTGCACATTTAAATGTCATTATATCTGAAGGTAATTAAAGTTATGCGATAATGTTTCCTTCATAAAACACTCAAGTTATTAATTTCGTTGTAATAAAGTTCCACCGTTAAATTAAAAATCAAAAGTTTTCTAGTAAAATTTCACACAAAGTCATGTTCATCAAAATAAATCTTGTCACTATAAAGTACTTACATTTTGTCCATAAAACACACGTAAAATTATTTAATTAACTACTCAAAATATTTAGCTTCACGCACATTTTTGATTGAACGAAATTTCAACTGTTATTACTTTCTCGATTTTCCGTAAATTTTCTAAGTTAATTTATACCCGAGGCCATAGGCCATAAAAGTAACTTTTCGCGAAACTGGACAGACTTTAACTCAAATGGACGACTCAACTGTGTTCTGGCAACTATCAACTGGGAACTATCTTCAGATCACTGGGAACTATCTTCCGCGAGTTTTATATCAAATCGCTCTCCCCACAAAATTATTATTAAATTTCCCCCAAATCGTCAATATAGGCGGTCGTTAACTTAGGAATCCGAATTTCATTGGACGGCCTCATTGTTATTAAAAGAATGATGCAATTTCCTTGAATATTATATCATTTTTGTAGCCCAAAAATCGACTAATTATGTCGCAATTATCTGATTTATTGAGGTCAAGACGTTTTGGGTTCAAGAATCCATAATTCATTCGACTCAATGTGTGTTAAACGGAAAGGCCTTGGCTAAATAAAGTTCATTGAATCGGATTTTAGGATGACACCACCTCGGTTTTATCAGTTTTTAAGAATTTAATTTAGATGAACGACTTCCGGGTGTCGCTATACGATTGCTTAGTTGGTTTTTATTTTTTAATTTATCGACACAGATTTAAAAATACCGGAATTAAGTTTTTGATTGTTTGATTATTTATTTAATTTTTACAGTAAAGACTTTGTAATTATAGGGTCAAATTTCTGGATCATCACACAGCTTTGTTTGAATTGAGATTTGGACATCGTTTTCAAAATCATAGGACCCATTCTTTTGGTTGACTTCAAGTTCCTATTAGGCTCTAAAATTTGTTGGCTCATTTGTTGAAATAATTCTTCCTGTCTTTCTCTTCTGTTTCTATCAAGAGATCTTTTGTAGAACATTCTTCGGAAAAATATAATAACATGGTATTTCTAAAAATGATTTCTACTGACTTTTCCATTTGTTTAGGATGTTACACTCCCATACCTACATGATTTGCAACAAAATCATTATCTTTTCATTTTAATGAGTGGCGTTTTCAGTGAAGTATCTCTCACACAGGGGCATTAATTGAAGTTTATGCAAGCAAGCAATTTTGATTTTAACACTAATAGGAGCTCAAAAATCATAATAGTTCCAAAAATCTTATTGATAAATTTAATTAATTATACATTTTATACATACATCTATAATAAACATAAAAATACAAAATAATTCTTCACATGTCCTCGGTGCTCCACTTGTAGGTCTCTTCAACGGTGGCCTGTCGTGAATTCTGTATCTGAAACCACTGCTTTTCGTAGCCACTAGACCTGTCTACACCGTCCCATCTATAGCCGGGTCTTATCCCGAATCTATTTGCGGGCGCATCGCCTTGATATTCCTGCGTAACTACAAATTAAATTAAAAGACAATTTCAGTATTTATAAATAATATCCAATAAAAATGCAACTCACCTGGTTTTCCTTCATCGACATGTTTTTTCTTCCTTTTCTGCCTTATATACGCCAACATAGGATCCCCATCCCTTTCCTGTTCTTTAAGATGTCTTTCCAAATCCTCATCATCAGCGTATCTAAAAAAATATTGATTAAAACACATAAATGGAAATAACAATAAATTTGTTTACCTTGCAAGTGGCTTACTCATTTCATGCAAATCACTTTTAATCTTCTCATTTATATCTTCAACTTGTTTCAATCCCTTTCCCCATTTATTATATTTTTCTTTGTTTTCTTCTTCCCTTTTCTTTTTTCGTTCCTCTTCTTCCCAATCAACTTCCTTCTTTTTTTTACTTCTCACTATTGTAGCAGCATTAGCTCCAGAAACATCTGCACTCATGTTTTTAAATAATTCATCTTCTCGCTGTTTTAAGGCTCGAGTCTCGAGCACTAAATTTGCTGCATTTTGAAGACCTGCCGTTTTACCGTCTAGTGTTTTCTTCAATTTGCCATCTTCCGGTTCTTTATCGGCCCATCTTGATTTTTTGTTTTTTCTTGGTGGCGAACTATCCGCAACTCTTCTAGGAGGTGAAGAATCATTTGCCATTTTTGATCTTCTTGGTGGAGAACTATCTTTTCTATGTCTTCTAGGAGGGGAATTGTCAAGACTTTTTTTTGGCGGTGATTTTTCTCTTCTGTGTCTTCTAGGAGGTGAATTATCAGGATTTTTTTCTTGCTTAATTTTTCTGCGAGATGAATTATCAAGACTCATTCCTGATGGTGGACTTTCTCTTCTACATCTTCTAGGAGGCGAGTTATCTGGAGTTGTTTCTCGCCTAATTTTTCTTGGAGGTGAGGAAACATCATTTTTTCTTATTGGAGGTGAATGTTCTTTTCTGTGTCTCCTAGGAGGTGAATTATCAGGACTTTTTCCTGGTGGTGAATTTTCTCTTCTACGCCTTCTAGGAGGCGAGTTATCAGGAGTTTTTTCACGCTTAATTTTTCTTGGAGGTGATGAGTCATTTTCTATTATCGGAGGTGTATTTTCTTTTCTCTGTCTTCTAGGAGGTGAATTATCAGGACTTTTTCCTGGTGATGAATTTTGGTGGTGGCTTCTAGGAGGTGAGTTATCGGGAGGTTCTCGCTTAATTTTTCTTACTGGAGGTGAGGAATCATAATTTTGTTTTATCGGTTGTGAAGATTCTTTATTTGTTCTTCTCGGAGGTGAATTATTATCACAGCTACTTTCCATTTTAATTTTCCTCGCAGGTGAATATCCCTCATTCTTGGAAGGTTTTTTTTTTAGTAAACTTTTCGCCCCATCAACATCTTTTGAAAGCTTGAAACTGCCCTCAAATTTTAAATTTGTTATTGAGCTAGAACTAACATCTGACGCTCCAATGGGTTGCCATAAATGATCCTTAGTTTTCTCATCAATTCTCAAAGATGGCGGTCTATCGTCAATTATAGAAACAATTTGTGGGGCATCTTCATTGTCTGCTGTTAGGTCTACTTTTATTTCTTCGTTAAGATTGACATCTATGTCGTCGTCGACTATTTTAAGCCTAGAAAAAACATGGAGATGAGTTCTAAAAAGAATATGCCTAAACTAAAGACTAATAATACTCAGAAAATACCATGGGAAATAGCTAGATTATTGTTCAAACTGTTAAAAGTTGAAGGAAAAAGACAAAAAACATACAGCCAGAGATCCCAAGTGTGATGTTTTCCTTGAAGGAATTCAATCATCAAACATCAAACAACAAAAAACCGAAGACCAGTTATCAAAACTAGGAATAAGAGCATTTGTTCTAGGAACAATTTTTTGCAAAGGTAAAGGTCAATATGGAGGGGTAAAATAATTTTTCGTCTAAGTAGTAATAATCTTGTATTTAGGCATGTGTATAATGTACATACAACCAATCAATCATATTGTAATTATTATCTGAATCTCCACCTCAAATTTTAGCGCTGGATGCGGTTTGTCAAATTTTAACAGTGGGCTTAGACACATAATAATAATAGGGTTGGTGATTTTGCTAAATATTAAACCTAAAAAGTTAACATGATGATTTGAAATCTTATCAAGTTGCGACAAATTAAGAAAGGCCATACCTCAATACAGACCTCTAAACACCTTGTTTCATCAGAATTCAACCCACACGGCCTGCTTCCATACTCATCATCTATCTCAGGGGATCTATCCATTATACCTTGTTAAAATCACAACATAAATAAAACAGAACAATGTGAGTCAGGGGGAATATAAACATTTACAATTAAAATATGCTTTTGTTGAAGTTGAGCATTACATAGAGTTGCTCTATGGAATCTACATTGGATGCCAATAGTTGACACTTGAAGTCCTGCAATTAGCACCCCAACCTAAGACTTATGCATACTTGTTTTTGTGAACCAATAACACCTAAATATGATATCTTGTATCCTGTGAACCTAGCTCCTCGCCTAGCTTACTTTACTTGTATCATCGTCTTTGTTGAGGAAAGTTTCTGTAAACAAGACTACTCATAATTCTCAATAGATAGATTGCATGACAGTGCTTCATTTCAGATTTTATCCCCCTAACATTCTGATAATAATAGACACTCAGCTTTGTTTGATACTGCTGATTTCCGAACTAAAAATTTGATGATCTGCTGTCATTTTGAGCAAGCGATCTTCTCGAAGTAATAAAATCTGCTTTTTTTTCTATTTTTTCTTTATGTAGTCACAGTGCAAGGATAGATTAAGTTCAGGATCTAGCATTACACCTAAATACTTGAAAGAATTACTCTCTTCTAAGATTCCCCTATTCATAACTATTTTTACTGCTGCATCACTACCTTATCTTTGAACTTAATTGAGGCAGTGCTTAGAGCCAAGAATCATTAATTCCGTTTTTGCAACATTTAGTTTTAAGCCATTTTCTGTAAGCCAAACATTAATATTTTCAAGATCTTTGTTTAAAAGTTTTCCCATTACTGTAATTTTATCAATATCGCACACAAAATAAAGCAAAGTGTCATCTGCAAATAATTTCATATCATTATTGAACAACAGGAAAAGAATAGGTCCCAACACTGAACCCTGAGAAACCCCTTGATCTATCCCTATGTTATTCGAATTCGCATTTTTAAATTTAACATCCTGAAATCTTTTAGTTTAATATCCCTTGAACCATTTTAGTACTTTGCCTCGAATACCATACTTTGCCAGTTTTTGTAACAAAATATCAATGTTAACTGTCTCAAAAGCTCTATTGAGATCCAAAAATACTACACCAATGACTTTTTTCTACTGTATTTGAGATTTCCAATCTGATATCAAAACCTGCAAAGCTGTTTCGCATATATGCTTTTGTCTGTATCCTGATTGTTGCTCTACCAAAGTAAATTTGCAAAATATTTACTCTTCAATCAAATTAAACTTTGCATATAGACAATAATTGGACTTTTACACTAGATTTGCATTTTGTGGAATGAAAAGTTTAGAAACTCGCAGGAGAAACTCCCTGATAGTGTACAGTGTACCATTTAGTATTTATCTGTAGTGTGCACTTTAAACAGATCAAATAAATGAAAATATGAACTGCATTCTCGCCTGCATCTAAATAATGAAGCAACTGATCCTTCACCAGCGATTCCAAAACCTTCTCATAAACTGGTAATGTGTTTATGGGCCTATGCTCTGAACAAAGTATTGATTTTGCAGATTTTGGAACCTTTTTGATTGGGATTACAGTGGAACATTTCCAGGTGTCAGGCAAAAAATTTAAATTGAAGATGTCATGTATTGATTAGGTAGGCTACAAGTAGTATAGTCGAGAGTATACTATAGTATATGACAATGTGTTCCTGAGAATTTCAATATTGAAATGTACATAAAAACAATTTCTTTATCCGTACTGAACTTTCATAACATATTTTTTTATTAAATACTTTCACGACCGCTATTATTAAATTTGACGATGCTCGAAACCAACCGCGTTTTTTTGGGTAGCATAACTTTTGACAGAAATTATATATTTTTTACAGGTTATATGTGTTTTGTTATATATTTTTTGTAATAATATTCAATGTCACATATATGTGACATCGGTTTCCGATAAGTTTTCCATTAAAATTTACCAACTGTCACGATGGCAAACCCTGCGACACACATGTGTGACATAAACTGTTAGCTGTTCTAGACTCTCGGCTACGCTGTATAGGCGATAATTATTATTTAATATCCAGTGAGTGTTACCTTGTAACGTCAAACTCCAGTAGGAGAGTCTAGAAACAACAGAAATCCGCATTAGTTGGGAGACGATATGAATCGAGATATGAACCACAGCTGCCACAAGCTTATGACTGAAACAGATTATCCAATCCTGAAACCATGCGACACAAATTTGTGCCAAACAGTCCTAGAAACTAATGCCAAAACACATCTGTCGCCGTTGAACCGCCCGGAAGTTATTTGCATTCAATCATTGTAGGGTCATTGTCACTCTTGTGTGACATCAGTTCCTGCCAAAAACTGCTTGTCACAATTATGTGTGACGCTTGGTCGTGAAAGTGTTAAAAAGACTCAAGGCGTGTTATTCTTGTCTCCAGCTTTTGGAATGGATAGGGTTATGACTACCATACTTTAGCAGGATGTTCTAGAACAGGTATTGACGGTACTGCCCTAAATTGGTTTTGCAAATGACAAAGGATCAAGTTTGGGGTATCAAAAAAAAAACCTTAAAAGTAAGGTTTTTATCCTTTTTCTTCTACCACTACCATCTTTTAGCAGTGACCTTAGCACTCAGCAGTGACTTAATAAGTTGTTTTAAAAAACTTCCTTGATCAGTGGAGGATTGAAGATGGAAAATACCAAAAACTCAACAAAAGCAAAGTTTTTATCCTTTTTCTCAGAATTTTAGATGGGTACCACTTACCACTACCATCTTGTAACAGGGTCGTGAAAGGTGCTCCGGAATACTGCTACTGTCTCAATTTGGATTTGAAATTGGCTAACTATAATAATAGTTCAATTAACATCTGTGATGGATTGATAGTATATATAAAGGATAGCATTCAGTTTGAAATAGAGCACACAACCCTCGCAACCTCCAAAGTTACGATGACAAAGCTCACCTTTGCAGCGAACAATGAGCATTGTTCGCTGATGGCCTGTTATAGGTCTCCAGGCACATCAGATCATTTGTTCATAAACGATCTTGACGCCTACCTGAATGAAATTCCTAAAACAGAGGGTATCAGTATTTTAGTAGGCGATATGAACCTCGATATTCTAAATAAAGCCAATATTATGAGTGTCAGATATGTTAGCATGCTTCTCTTTTATGGTTTTACATCAGTTATTAATTCATACACCAGAGTAACACCAGATAGTAGATCGTGCATTGATCACATGTTTGTACATAAAACTGGCCTCTTCCAGCAATATTGAATATAATCCTTGTGTCTTGGAGACTTATTTCACAGACCATTACCCTATATATCTGGGCATTTATTCCAACCAAAATCTTAACCCAAATAGTACGGAGCAAAACGAAGTACATTACACAATTTTCGAAAAAGAAAAATTTATAGAAATAATTAAACATCAAACTTGGCAGGATGTATATCAAATCAGAGATGCAAGCCTAGCTTACCAAAAATTTATTGACATTCTCATTCTAACCTCCACAAAAAATAAATGCACATTGCACAAAAGTTACATAAAAAAAATATAAAAAAATTAAGCCTTGGATTACAAATGGCCTGATTAGTTCAATCAGGACCAGGGACCAAATGAAAAGGAAATTACTGAAGCAAAAAAATAATAATAAACTGAGAATTGAATATAAAGCCTTTAGAAATTATTTACAAAAATTAATTACTGCTTCTAAAAACAACTACTACACAAATAAATTACAAGACTCTAAAAAGGACATTAAAAAAATATATAAAATTTTAGCAGACGCATCAAATGAACCTAAGCTTAAGTCTAACCAAGATATACTTATCAAGGACTTGAATAACAAGGATTTTGCTGATGACAAAGCAATGGCCGACTACTGTAATCGGTATTTTTCTGAAATAGGCATAAGTATGGCGAACAAAATTCCAAATAATACAGCAATCTTAAACGAAAAATATCCTACCTTTCTAAATTCTATGGCCTTAAGCCCTATTACAAAAAATGAATTAATAATACACATTGGCTCTCTAAAGAGTAACAGTGCTCCAGGGAGAGATGGAATAACTTCCAAAATGGTGAAACTGTGTCATCAGTATATTGCTGATCCACTTGTATATATTCTTAATCTTATTTTTGCTACCAATAAAATACCTGAAGACCTTAAAACATCTATCTTTACCCCAATTTTTAGGAAAGGATCTAAAACTGACATATCTAATTATAGACCCATTAGCTTAATAAACACCTTTGGCAAACTTTTTGAAAAGTGTTTGAAGGAGAGGTTATATGGTTACTTAATCAAGAATAAAATACTCAGTCATAAACAATTTGGTTTCCAGAAAAACATGAGCACAAATGATGCTTTATATAAACTTATTGAACATATTAAGTAAATATGGACTGGACCAGGGAAATAAATGCATTGGAGTCTTCATGGACCTTGCAAAGGCCTTTGACACTGTGCCCCATTCTGGATTGCTTGATGTACTTGAGCGATATGGGATTCGGGGTACAGTGTTGGAGCTTTTCAATAATTATCTTCAGGGTAGAAGGCAATCAGTGAAAATAAGAAATTCCATTAGTGAGCCCAGTACTGTGCAAATTGGAGTGCCTCAGGGTACAGTGCTTGGGCCCCTTCTTTTTATCTTATACATAAATTCACTTCTGTCTTTAGACATAAAAGGTTTAGCCCTATCATACGCAGATGACACGATTCTCATTTTTGAGGACGATACATGGAATTCAGTCAAAACAAAAGTGTCAGATGGCATGACTATTGTGAAGAGGTGGCTGGACAAACATAAATTGTCTTTGAATATTGCAAAAACTGTGTATGTGGCTTTTTCTCTGACAGATGCCAACAGACCGATCTTCAATGAAATAACCATTGATCATCAATCAAATTTTACTATAAAAGAGGTCAAATGCACAAAACATCTTGAGATAATTGTAGATAAAAATCTGAAATGGACCCCACACATACAAAATTTAACAAATAAAATCAAAAGTCTGATACACAAATTTTATCTAATAAGAAATATCTTGAGTAAAGAATCTTTAATAATTATATATCAATCCGAGTATCAATCCCTTGTCGAATCTTTATTGTGTTATGGAATAGTGGTCTGGGGTGGACTCTACAATAACGCACTAGAAACTAGAAACTCTGAACACCATACAGAATTATATCCTGAAAATCATATTTAAAAAGGACAGGTTGTTTCCCACCTCACTCCTATATAATAACAAAATTCTTAATGTCAGATCTTTGTACTTTCATGCTAGTTGTGTGTTCTGTTTTAAACTGAAGGAAAAGGGTTATGTGGATCACCAATATAAAACTAGGCAGATGATTAACAGACACCTTACTGTCCCATTTCGTAAGTTTGATAGAAATCAAAGATGTAACTCTGTGTTAGGGCCAAAGATTTTCAATAGACTGCCTCGTTCCATTCGTGAGGCAAGGAATAGAAAAGCTTTCTCATTGCATTGCAAACAGTTCATTCATGAAAATTATGAAACTTTGAATGATCTTTTGTAGTTGAAAATGTGGTTGGGGCTGTTATTTGTTATCTTTTTTTGTTTGTTTATTTTTTTTTCATATTTATATTTAGTATAGAATGTTGAAGAACCGCTAATTATTATTTATAATGTAAATTGATTCTCTGCTAGAAAATTATCTCAAAGTTGTAACCAATGTTACCAGGGTACCCTGGTGGATTTTGGTGATACACATACAGGTGCTCTGCATCTAGGTGTACTGTATTTTCAGATTGACAACTAAATTAAATTAAATGGAATTATTTACTATGTAATAGATTGTATTGAAATTTGTATTTAATAAAGATTTAAAGATTTTAAAGAACAAGTGTTGGAGATATCAAAAAAGTAAGGGTTCTATCTTTTTTCTCCAGATTTCAGATCGGATTTCATTTAATTTAACTGTCCTAGTTCTTAGGTACTTTCACTATGGTATTACTTGCTTAAGTTCATTCTAGGTTTTGTCAACTACTTTATCTTGGCAATTTGTTATATCTAATCGAGTATCTAATTCTTGATTTAACTACACAATGTGAAACCTATTTTATTTGAATTTGTACTAATGCAGCTTGGTAGTACACAAACGAAGAATTTTTCAATTTCAATATTTATTTAGGTGGCACAACATAACAATAACAATAGTGAAAATTCTCACCCATTTCCAGCGATTTTTTTTGTTTTTTTCTTTTTCTTCTTGTCTCCAGACTTTTTTCCCAAGCCGAGGTACTTTCTCAGATATTCCTTCTGATTTATAACACTCATTTTGTATCAAGTAAACTTGTAAACTAATAAATTAATAAATTGGAAATAGAAAACAAATCCAACATAAAATTTTATAAGTAGTTGTGAGGTTAGGGTTGAATTGTTGAATGTTTTTTTACATGTCAAAATTTATAGCGATTACATTTGGCAAAAAAGTGTCGCACCAACTCGCAGTCATTCATCATTAATTTGGCTTTAGGATTAGATCTTGGATCTCTATGGTGAATTTGAAAACTAGAACTGTTTTTTCGTAGTGGAACTGTTTCGATCCGGTTCAATTAGGTTCGAACCTGTACATTCTTGCGTTGAACCAGTGACGTCAGACGTCACATTGAACCTGGTTCAAAAAAGTTCGAACCAGACTCATGGCTTGTTCTCCGTTGACATTTTTTTTTTAACAATCCTTTATTCAAAAGCTTTATTGTACATAAGACTGTGGTTCAAACTTTTCTCTCGCGTTCACAAATGATGACGTCATCTACAAATTGGTTTAAACCGTGGTTCGAACTAAGGTTCGAACCATCCGCCCAGCGAGAAAACGCCTTATCCCGGTTTTCCACCAAACAGACAAAACAAAAACAAAACCCAAACTCAAACTTTTTTCCAACATTTTCAAGACTAGCGTGTTTTGAGACAGTTGGAGTTTTGTTTCCCCGAGAAAAAACGGACTGTTGAGTTTTTGTTTTAAAACATGTTTTAAAACAAAAACAAAACTGAAATAAATACAAAACTCTTGTTTCCATCAAGCGGACTACGGACTACGTTATGTTTTCTTGGCGAAAAAAAACTCCAACTGTCTCAAAACACGCTAGTCTTGAAAATGTTTGGGAAAAGTTTGAGTTTAGGTTGTGTTTTGGTTTTGTCTGGTGGAAAACCGGCATGGATTAAATTTAAATTAATAGTTTTTCGTCATTTAGATCTCCTGTGCAAAAATTAATGCTTCAAGCCGAAGGTGATTTAAATACTGAAAAACCTAAACTAATGTTGATAATAAAATTGATGATTATTCATTATAGAAATTGATTTATTCATGAAAAGATTTCAAGTTTCAAGAAATCAATTATTGAATAAATATATAGTTTAAAAAAAACGCTTTTATAGTACCTAAATTGAACTAAAAAGTGAAAAATAATTTTTAATATAAACAGAAAATATTAATGAACAAAAAATATTAGAATTATTGTGAAAAAAGCGTGGGGTGCTTTGTTCGCTTTGTTCCACATTTCTCGTACATTGAACACCCCACACAATAATTCTAATATTTTTTCTTCATTAATATTTTCTGTTTATATTAAAAATTATTTTTCACTTTTTAGTTCAATTTACTATAAAAGCGTGTTTTTTAGTTTTTTTAAACTATATTTATTTGTCACTTTTCAGTTCGATGCATTATTTTGTTATTCACTTTTTTATTTTGAAGAAAAAACTTTAATTCTTATTTGTGTTTTGTTTATATTTTGTGGGTATTGAGATTATGGGAGGAATGGTTGACATTGTTGACATAAAGACACAATCAAAAAATTATGGTGTGACCGGTGCGACACCTGGAGTGTGCCCGAAGTACTTTCTGAACGGCACAGAGTGCGCGCACTCGGTGTGCCTATAGCATATATGAACGGCTAGTGCGTCGCACCGGTATCACACTCACACTGAGTGTGTCATTCCTGAATTCGCCCCAGTGATTTCCAGACTTTTGCAGACATTATCCAGACTTATTCAGAGCTTTCCATAGTTTTCCAGATTTCATCCAGATTTTTCCAGACTTGTTCAGACTGATCCGGATTCTGGAAAATGATCCCCAGGTCTTTTGGGACCTTATCCAGAATATTTCCGACCCTTTCAAGAAGTTTCCAGGCCTTTTCCAGACGTTTCCAGAGATTTCCAGACTTCTCCCAGATTTATCCAGCGTCTTTTCGGACCTTTTCCAGAATTTTTCCGACCCTTTCCAGAAGTTTCCAGGCCTTTTCCAGACTTTTCCACAAACATTATCCAGACTTATCCAGAGCTTTCCAGAGTTTCCCAGACTTCATCCAGATTTATCCAGACCTTATCAGACTTGTACAGGGTGGGCCAATTTGGACACTTTCTTATGGAAACAACCTTTATTTTTAGAGATAGAAAAAAATGAACCCCCCACTCTGAGGCTCAAATTTCATGAAATTTTGATTGGTGCAAACCGCATTTTAATTTCTTCAACCGTTTAGCCGCTAGAGGGCGATTCTCGATTTTGAGCAATACTGTGAAACCTTCATAACTTTTTTATTTATGAAAATAATTCAATTCTGTAAAGACTTTCTGGAAGCACTTTTTTAAGTGGAATTCAGTGACGTTCTCAGCTTTTTTCTATTTAGCTCCGATTCCGAGATATTGACCAAAATCCGATTTTTTTCAATAGGACATCCTATATATTAATAGCTCATTGAAAAGCTCTGCTTATGCTGATTTCAATGATATAAAATTCAATAGGTTTATCTCCAACGGTTTCGGAGAAAAAAATTATTTCGATTTTTGTCGTAAGACACAAATGTGTTGGAAAAGGACTTTATATCTGTAAGGAAAACGAGAAAGGTCTCTTTCTAACACATTGTTTCTTATGACAAAAACAGAAATAATTTTTTTTCTCGGAAACTGTTAGGGATAAACCCATCGAACTTTAGATCATTAAAATCAGTAAAAGCAGAGCTTTCCAATAAGCTATTAATATATAGGGTGTTCTATTGAAAAAAATCGAATTTTGGCCAATATCTCGAAATCCGAGTCAATTAGAAAAAAACTGAGATCGTCACTGAATTCTTCTTAAAAAAGTGCCTCTAGGAAGTCTTTACGGAAATCAATTATTTTCATAAACAAAAAAGTTATGAAGATTTCACAGTATTGCTCAAAATCGAGAAACGCCCTCTAGCGGCTAAACGGTTGAAGATATCAAAATGCGGTTTGCACCAATCAAAATTTCATGAAACTTGAGCCTCAGAGTGGGGGGTTCATTTTTTTCTATCTCTAAAAATAAAGGGTGTTTCCATAAGAAAGTGTCCAAATTGGACCACCCTGTACAGACTGGTCCGGATTCTGGAAAATGATCCCCAGGTCTTTTGGGACCTTTGGCAGAATTTTTCCGACTCTTTCCAGAAATTCCAGGCTCTTTCCAGACGTTTCCAGAGATTTCCAGACTTTTCCAGGCTTTATCCAGATTTATCCAGACTTATACAGACTGCTCCAGACCTTATCCAGTCCTTTCCTGGCCTCCCTGGACTTCTTCCAAACACATGCCCGACTTGTTCTACCTCACTTGGCTTGTTCCAGGTTCTTGTTCATACACTTCCCAAGAGTCCAAAAGTTCGCACGCATTCCTATGTGCCCGTGCGATAAACATTTTCAATGTTACTTACCAGTGGCGTAGCGAGGGGTGGCAGAGGGGGCCATGGCCCCGAGCGGCATACGAGAAGGGGCGGCAAATTTTAATCAAAAATCTCTAAATTACCATCGTCTAAATAGGGAACTTGCACTAAATTTGAAATAAAAAATTTCCTGCCAAAACAATGCTTCCCAGGCAACCTTTTTTGCGTCACGATTCTGTAAAGTAAACAAGCAAGCCTGTCAATAGGGAACTTGCAACTGGAATAAAATTTTCAAAAGCAGTTCTACACCCTACACAATATTCTTCATCCATTGCGACAATTTCCATAAAAAATTAAAAAGCAAACTTTAACACAATGAAATAACAAAAAAATAGCATTGCGTCAGCAGGAGTTTATATACTGCGTTTGTTGTTCACGAAATCTTGACGTCACGAGCGCTGTCATATTGAAACCTCGCGTTTCCGCGCCAAAGTTTTGATTTGAATTTCAATAAAAAAAAAATCTACGAGCGTGCGGAAAAGTGTACTTTTCCGCACGCATTTCACGTCATGAAAGTACCACTTTTCCGCACTAGTGCTTTTTCGTTTTTTTTCCGCACTGAGTGCGCAAAAGTAGAATACCTGAAATTTTTAGGTTTACAGGTACTTACAGGTATACTGATATACTACAGGTACAGGTACGAAAAAGTGAAAAAAATATCTTAAATTGATAAATATGTAGGTAAAAATATTAACTTTCATCTCGTAGAAAAAAATAGTGTTCCTAACTCGTGCGGAAAAGTGGTACTTTCCGCACTAGTTAGGAAATATACTATTTTCGCAAAGTGGGGAAAACTGTTGAGTGAACCTCAAGAATTGTAAACTTTATAGTAAATTAGGTTAAAACAAAATTGCTAATTAGTCTTACTGACTAGACTAGATTGTAATAGGTTCGTTCCAACCCAGCCAAAAACCGTTCAATGTACGGTCACGGTCATGCCATAGGTTAAACGCGTTCCAACCGAGAGATGATCGTTTACCGTACAGTTTCGTTGGCGTTCCAACCAAACCTGGGATCGTTCGAGAACTGGTTTTAGCACCGTCATTTCGATCCCGAGTGGAAAGCAAGAACTGCGTCGACTGATCCATGACTGACATGCGTAATTCAATTTTTGTCACCTGTTGTTGTTGTTCATGTTGTTGTTAAACAGCCAATTTCCAATCTAACTTATAAGACTGTAGCATTTTTATTTTTTCAAGTGAAAAAAAGTACAAAATTTATTATCAGCTATTTGCTAATCCTTGGATGTTATCAGCTCGCAAGGATTCAGTTTCAGATTCTTGATAATGAATCAGCGTTGGTGTTCGATTTTCCTTTTTTAAAAATTATTTTGTAATCCTAATCCTATATTCTTCTATTTTAATTTGCAAACAAACAAATTTAGGGTTACCCCGGACCCTGTCGTCATTACGAAAACGATCATGAAACCGTTCCAACTACCCGTTGTTTCTGTACCAAGATAAAACCGTGCAAGGTCAACGCATGCGCCTGCAATCGATCCTAACAGTTCCGAAACCGTTTCATGACGATACGAAAACGGGGGGTTGGAACGAACCTAATGTAATAAAAACAAATGTGTTTGACAAATAAAAAAAAAATAAAAATTTTCGTACAACGTACAACGTATAAATTAAAATGGAAAAAAATATAGGTATATAGGTATATTTAAATTTCCTATTACAGGATAGAGCGACGAAAGCTCACGCTACGCCACTTAACTTACAAACATACAGGTGAAGCTAATATAAGCGTGTTAAAAAAAAAGATATGGAGGCGCCGGGCATCGATCCCGGTACCTCTCGCATGCTAAGCGAGCGCTCTACCATCTGAGCTACGCCCCCTGTGACAAAATTTACCTGAGATAGAAATTTCGCGAATTTGCATAAATATGGCTTTAAATATGTACATAAAACATTTACCTCTTATTTGTGTTTGTATTTATTTAAATATTTTGATCCATTTTAAATTCTAGATTAAATAAAATGGTTCACATTCAGGTGTAGACTGTTCAACTCAACTACAAAAGTCTTCACAGGGGGCGTAGCTCAGATGGTAGAGCGCTCGCTTAGCATGCGAGAGGTACCGGGATCGATGCCCGGCGCCTCCATATTTTTTTTCAAATACTTTTTTTAATCCTACTTGAAACAATATTTTTTTTTAAATGGATTGTTATAACTCGATATCTACTTATAAATAAAACAATTTCCAGTTTAATTAGTATCATTTTTATTCTCAACATTAGTTTCTTCAACAGTATTTAAATCGCCTTCGGCTCGAGCCTCAGCTTCAGGTTCAATAAATGCCAACAAATTATATTTTTTATATTTGTAAAAATCAGGTACGACAGCCAAAAATGCAAAACCTCTAATAATTTCAACTACAATGGACACTTCAGCATTTTTTAAATCGACTTTGTGTACCAATTTGTTGGATGTGCCTTGGTTCAGGACATTATCCGCGATGGTTTTTATGACTTCATCCCTCGAAACACTGTCATTATTTCTGTGATTGAAGATAACAGAAAAGCTTTTCGCACTAGTGGAAAAGTATTTCTCACACAGAGCCTGGAATGCTTGCTCTATCTCCTTCACCTTAGCTTTGCAAGTTACTTCAACTGGTACGAGCCTCAGCAAAAATTTGGTCTCCTGAGTCTTTTTTTCAAAAATTTCACTCATAATAGCCTCGGCTAGCTTCACAGGATCTTCAACAGTAGTCTTGATGAATAAAAAGTTTTTTGCCCCAGAATCTACCACCTGGAATCTTCTAGGAGTTGCGGCACGTAACACTTGCAACTCTTTTTGAAGATCCTCTTCAATACCACCTTGAGCTTCTGCTGAAGTGGATTCAGCAGGTTCCGGGGGCCACAGTATGTCAGCGTACTTGTTTAATAGATTATAGGTTTCCCTTATACAATCTTTTTCTCTGTTGTTGCAGCTGCACAAAAATCCTTTGAGATTCACCTCCACATTTGAACGTTTTGGAGCAGGTTTATTGTAGTATGGGCGTGAGGAATAGGGCTTTCGCGCTTTACTCATTTTAGTGCAATAATCTATGCAAAAGCTTACTCAAAGAAATTCGAAGGAGGAATTTGGCGTTGAGACACACCAAAATCGGCTTCCGCAGTTCGTTTACAACTTTACAGACACAAGCTTTGATTGAGGTTATGACGGTTAGGTTTGTTTTTTGAAGGTTTTTTGTGTTTTCCTATTCCATGCTCTAATCCGAAAATATGTCGATCACGTTAATAGAACAGGTTCTAGAATCTGTTCGGAGTACGCGTAGTTGAAAACAACCCGTTCGGATTTCGTTGCACTATTCTAGAACTATTCCGAAAATGTACTGCTATCAAAAGAGTTTTCTAAATTCTAGCTGCTATTCGTAATTCGAGTACTCGTTACCTAATCGGATTCGAAGTAAGAAATATATCAATTACATTAACATAAATATTTGCTTGTACAGTCGTGAGCACAAAAAGTGGGACACCCGACTGACAGGTCTTGTCATTTTTCGCTATTTTAGTCCTTTTCAGGTGGTCCGGTTTAAACTAACCCGTTTTCTAACCCGGTTACAAAGTGAAGTGATCGATACCACTCGAATTTGAGCGGTATGTTGCGGTTTGTTAAACCGGAGCCACGTGAAAAGGGTTTTGGGTAAAGCCGCTTTCCAGCTGTGTGCTTCAAGCACGGTGCAGAACAGTGTTCTGTAGTTCTGTGTTTAAAACGCAAAAGTTAGCAGCTCTCGAAGCGCAGTACGGCTGGAACTGATTATTTGTCAAATATGACAATCACTGTCATTGCCCTACGTGTTCCACTTTTTGTCCTCAGGACTGTACCATCGTCACCAAAAGTATCTGGTACACAAATAATGCATAATAATCTCCTGGACTAATTCTACTGTCATTTATTTCAATGCATTTAATTGACCTTTTGTTTGGACGCCATATTGCGGTGCGCGAACATAGTTGCCAAAACAAGATAACCAAAAATTACTAGCGGGCTGTCAACTAGATATTTTATTATTTCTATTCTGCTCAATACAAGTTAAAATTAATGGTTTTTCTTTCCAAAAACATTCGTAATAGGCGGTAAATTTAAATTTTAAATGTAATTTATTCATTAACTTTGGATTTTAAAGTTGACAGAACGCTAATAATTTTTTTTTCTACTGTTGGCAACTATGTTCGCGCACCGCAATATGGCGTCCAAACAAAAGGTCAATTCATATTTTGACAAATATTTGACAATAATTTATATAATAGGACAAGAGCTAATGTGATGCTGTCCCAGTTACTTTTGGTGACGATGGTACATACATTACATGTATAGTGTAGTTACAGAATGTAGAGAGAGATGGGGCTTAGGGCGGGTATTGTAAAACTGCTTTGACAGTTAACTTGAAGTTAACTTTTTGAATTACATGTAATTCCAGAAGTTAACTTTAAGTTAACTCTCAAAGTAGTTTTATAATACCCGCCCTTAAGGCCGCAACGGCCACTCTCTATGGGCCACCCCTTCAAATTATATTTTAGTTCTAAAAAAAATTTATAGATGGCGCCAAGATGAAAGCATTCTAAATATTATAGCGATTTCAATTTGCAGAATCAGTGCAACTTTTTTCACTCAGTTCGCACTGATTGGCTAATGGGATTATGGAGGGATTTGTATTTCCATGCCTGGTATGACTTCAAATTTTGTTCTACTCTGTAAAAGTGATGTTTTGTTGTAGATCTTGTTTTTGTGGTATGTTTAGTTGTGGTAGGTATGAGATTTTCAGGAAGCAATTGGCACATGAATGGGCTTACAAATAGAGGAATATTCGGAGGAATAATAAAAAAATAGTCTTACCAGGAGTCTTACACAATTTCAGATATTGGTAAAAGATCCAAGAGCTAATAAAAGAAATGCAAATCGCCAGATACCTAAATGGAATGCTCTACTGCATTGGTGGATATTATTATTGCACTAATATGCAAAAACACAAAGGAAAAACTCTAATTTTAGCACTTTCCACCTTTTGTAAATAAATTTGAATAACTATTATTGAAGCTTTCTATTTTTTCAAAGACATTTTGTCCTACAAAACACGATCCATTTTTTTTATGTATAGGTACCTAGGTACGTAAAATAGGTAGGTATACTTTATTTATTTTCAATGGAAACTAATGGATGGCACAGCATGCTTTGTATCTATTATTTTATAAACCAATAATAAAAAACAAAACAAATACACAAGGTGAGAAAGAGGTTCTGTTGTCAATAGGCTTTTTTAGAAACGCTGAACAACCTACATCAGCTGCTGCTTCAACGGTTCGGGGTTTTCGAAAACGCCTAATTATGACATCACGAATTGACTGGTGGCGCCATTTTCGAAAAAAAAAGCCTGAACTATAATTGCCAAATTATCTGTATTCTGTAATTTTATTCCAAAATCGGATTTATGGCCATTTCCACCAACTAATTTAGGGAAGCCCTAACGATAGGTATGCCTTAAACTGACATTTCTCCATGTAAAAATGTCATTTTAGGGAATACTCATCGTTAGGGCTTTGATCGATTATCTAGAGAATACTGCTCTTATTTTTTCAATTTTTACCGTGGTTATTTCTATTTTTGGGAAATAGTTCATTTTCACAATATAAGCCAAAAAAAAAATTCGAAATATGGAAAATCTAACTGCACTATTCTCTAGATAATCGATCAAGGAATCTTTATGCCAAATTTCAGCAAATTCTGATGTGCGGTTTTTTTTTGTAGTCTAAATCCGATTTCTGTATTTTGTATCGTGTGCATGGGAGCGATGTTGGAGCCTTAGGGCGGGTATTATAAAACTTCTTTGAAAGTTAATTTAAAGTTAACTTCTGAAATTACATGTAATTCAAAAAGTTAACTTCAAGTTGACTGTCAAAGCAGTTTTATAATACCCGCCCTTAGGCCTTTTTGAATTACATGTAATTCAAGAAGTTAACTTTAAGTTAACTGTCAAAGCAGTTTTATAATACCCACCCTTAGAGCGGGTATTATAAAACTACTTTGAGAGTTAACTTAACGTTAACTTTTTGAATTACATGTATTTTCAGAAGTTAACTTTAAGTTAACTCTCAAAGTAGTTTTATAATCCCCACCCTTAATAGCAATAACAATAACAACTACAACAGTATTAAATCGACCGAAAGTCTACTCCAAGGATAATACACACAACTACTACAGGGATCTGAAAATATAAAATAATAAGTTCAAAAACTTTTGAGAAAATTGAAAAATAAGCATAAACAAACCAGGGGACAAATTATAGATTAATTTGGGCGGCAAACTGGTGTGAAATTTAAATTTTACTGGCATGAGAAACAACAGTATTTGGTGCTGCTCGAGCAAATTCACATCAGATTTGGCATCGCCGGTAGAAGACGAAAAGTAGGTTTAGGCCCAAGGTTTTGACCAAGAACACTTTTGGCATTAGCATAGCTATCCTTGAACGCACTCCGGGATAGCTTATCCTCAAGCTTATTACTTTTCATGCATCCGTTTTTCCGTCAATCCAAAGATCCGGAAGTCATCCTATTGGTCCAATATTTTGGCGCCAAAATATTGGGCCAATAATAATACTTCTGGATCATCGGATTGACGGAAAAAGGGATGTATGAAAAGTAAGCTTAAGGCCTGTGTAAATCAAATCTCGAGCCCCCCACCTCGCCAAAGAACCAGTGATGACGTGGCAGCGTGTCGTTCCTCGCCTTGACGTAGGGTGTTTGTACCACATGCTATGATTCCACGGGCTTTTGCTTTATGAATACTTGGTTTCAGTACATTTATATATCATTCTGAAACAATACTTTTTTAGATTTCGTTTGCATCTTCCTCTTTGCCTATTATGTTAATCAAAATTAAATAATATTTTTCATCATAAATGTATAATCTAAACTACGACCGCTGGCGCAAACAACTGACGACGTAATCGATGACGTTACAGACCTAAAGTTATATAACAACACATCATTTTTACAGAGTATCTAGCCAAGAACAAACGAGACTCGATGCCACTAAGCCTAAGGTAGCGGCTATAGAGCACCATTTTTTTTTTATTTGGATAATATTTCGTCAAATAGGTATCTGATGTATAACAAAATTTTACATCCAACCTTGAAAATCGGAACCAGATCAACCATGACCCAAAAGCGTCACACGAGACGAGTAAAGTCTGTTTTTTTTTAAAAGATAAAAGTTAAAATGACTTTATGTTGGCATTGTTGGCAATACAATGTAAAATTGTCAATGCTTTCAAATTTTTTATGTAGAAAAGGCTTGTGTTTCCAACATAGTTACTAAATTTTTGACTTGGGGAAAAATCTTTAAGAAAAAAACAGACTTTACTTGTAGTTCTTGGGGCCTTATTCTGTAAGGAACGAACCGTTCGATTCGGTAGAATTTCTTCGATTGTGACGTCATTTTTGGTTTGGTAGCGTGAAAACCAAACCGAAAATGACGTCACAATCGAAGAAATTTTACCGAATCGAACGGTTCGTTCTTTACAGAATAAGGCCCCTGGGAACGTCAATGGTTCTCGGTTCTCACAAAAATCAAAGACCAGTCAAAGGTCAAAGCGAATTTCATTGGTTGAAAATAGTCAGAAAACTGGTTGTTGGCGATTTGCAGTTTGCACCAATCAAAAACGCTGAGCCGTCAGCGGCGCCAGCCTGTCACGCTCGGCACCTGTAACGCTCATTTGTTTCGGGTACAGGTACAGTCGTCTTCAGTCGAGTCGACTTAAGCCATGCGACTTGAGCGAGAGAGAAAAACAGTTATTAGATTTTATCTAAAGTAATTTTTGACAAATCAATTATTTATTTTTCCTATGACCACATACGGAAGTTACAAAAATCCGCACTTGTTGGTTCTTGAGGTTCTTTGGAAAGCGCTAAATATTACACGCGTGCCGAAAGTACTTTCAATCAACACTCTTGGAAAATACTCTGTTGACGTTATTTGTGATCCACATCACAATTTACTTTCAACACGTCGGTTACAAAAGAGAAAATTGGTGTAAATCGGTTTCTGGTCGTAGGAAAAATGGTGTACCTACATCACTTGTGAGAAAGCGTCTTTAATACACTCGTGTGATTTTTGATTACCGAAAAAACACTCGCGTGAAATCTGTCACTTTCTACACTCGTAATGTAATATACTATTTCCTACGACTACATACGAAAATGACAAAATCCGCACTAGTTGGTTCCTTTGGAAAGCGCTAAATAGTAAGTAGGTATCACACGCGTGCCGAAAGTACCTTCAATACGTGTGCTAAAAGTACTTTCAGCACACGTGTGGAAAATACTGTTGACATTATTTGCGATTCACATCACAATTAACTTTCAATACTTACGTGGTTTGAAAGTACCGGGTGTTTTTTTATCTTTGATATCATTTTGATCACCTGTAACTTTTTTGTTTTTGAAGTTATCAAGGTAAACAAAAAAACAAAATGTAGGGTTAGTAGCCAAGTTTTTTTTCAAGTTACACATAAAACAAAACACTATCAACTTTTTGACCTATAAGCCTACATTATATTTTTTCAAATAGAACATCCTGTATATTATATGTGTGTTCGATAGAATATCTTATTCTGATTACAATGATATAACACACTTCATATTTTGGTCCACTCATTTTTGACAAATCGGCAAAAATATGAAACCTATGAAACTTTTCGAAGTGAAACTTATTAGGCGGGGGTCTGATATTTGGGACGAGAATTATTGAGAGCTAAAAATTTCAAATATTTTTGCCGATTTGTCAAAAACGAGTGGAACAAAATATGAAGTGTGTTATATCATTGTAATCAGAATAAGATGTTTTATCGAATACACATATAATATACAGGGTGTTCCATTTTAAAAAATATAATGTAGGCTTAAGATGTCAAAAAATTGATAGTGTTTTGTTTCATGTGTAGCGTGTAAAAAAACTTGGCTATTAATTCTACATTTTATTTTTTTGTTTACCTTAATATCTTTAAAAACAAAAAAGTTAGAGGTAATCAAAATGATATCAAAGATAAAAAAACACCCGGTACATGATAGTGAATGACCCACATAGGTTTCTAGCTCAGGGTCTCTAGTACTCAGTACTCTAGTTTAAGTACATACCTACATCTATTGTTTAACTATCATGTTGAAATAAAGGAAAAAAAAAATGATGAAAAAAATACTACGATTCGTCCGTTGCGATGGATACGTAGTACCTTTTTATACAATGGTAGTACAAATGCGCGCTTACCTTAAAAGCCATCATAAAAGCCATGTTTTATCTAAAGAACCATGATACATGGAAGATCAATCTATGCAATGAATATAGAACACAAAAAATAGTTATTTGTATACCAAAGCCGCCAGATGCCTTTTTAGCATACGTAGATAAAAGTCGAGATAAAAGTTATCGCCGAGGCCGCTAGAAAGTTTTGCGATCATATACACTCTATTTTTTGTGCAACTATGAAAATTATCTAAGTTACAGAAAACTGGTATGGATTTGTAAGATTTTGCACGTAAGGTGTGGCGGCCGCGAAATTGAATTTCGCCGACTGTGTCAACTGTGTGGCGGCCGCGAAAGCTCATTTCGCGGACGGTTGCACAAAAAAATATATACTTTTCCGCACGCGACGTTATTGGGCAGACATCCGAATAACGCAAAGATATATTAAAAGGGTGGAAACACTTTTCCAAGCCCAACAATGTTCCTTAAAGCATTTATTATAATCTTGAGACTGTTGAATAGGATTTGCTCCAAATAATTGATTAAATTACAATAGTTATTGTGGCGCCATTTATTATTGAGCTATTTTTTGAATGTCAAAGATTATGGTCGCCATATAATCATCCTATCGCTATCGACGGATTTTCGTCCTACTATAGCTCTAGCTCGTGTCTCGCAATCTCGAAATTTTACTCCAAGCGCGCGTTAGAAATTTGAAAAAACGGGGGAAAAAATCTGTTATGTTCTAGTTTCAGTTGTGTCGAGAAAATGTCAAAATCACAACAAAATCCAAATCTTTAGGTCTGTTTCTGCTGCAGAAATCACAAACCAGTCAGAGTGAATTTCATTGGCTGAAACTAGGTTATATTAAACCATATATCGTTGAAATCAGGTTAAAAGGGACTAACAAATAAGTGCACAAAATACAGGGTGTTCCATTTAAAAAAAATATAACTTGACACCGCTGCACTTTTTTGACGCACCCTGTATGCCTAAAATCAACTTGGTTAAAAACATTCGACAATTTATTGAAACTTTTATTTTTGACACTTTTGTCAGAAATGTCAAATGAAAAAGTTAGAAGGGGGTGACATTTATAATAGATCACCATGTACTTTATTTTACAGCAAAATCAAGTGCTACTTCATTGACTCAAAACTCTTCTATAAATAGCACTTTATTGGTCAATCAAACATAAAAAGTAAATTTTCGAAATAAAGTTAAAGATTAAGTTTTTGGTTAACTCTTTCGGTCAACAACAGTTCCGTGCGGAAAAATCGATTTTCTGCAGTGACTTTTCTGCGCTGTTTTATGCCTGTAGAAAAAAACAATAATGGTATATTACATACAGAATAGGAAAGTGTTTCATTATATTCATATGAATCCAAGTTGCAATGCAAATAAAATACTTTCATATATTTTTTTTTATTAAAGACATACAAATGTTTATAATATTTTTCTATACACATACATTTATAAATACAATAATAAATATACAACGAGAAAACAAGAATTATTACGTAAAATAATAAAAGTTAAAATAAAAAAAAAAACGCGATGAACATTATATAAACAAAAAATTATTGTCAGACTTTCTGCTTAAAAATAAGTGTATTTATCTCGATTTATCACAGCCTAAAGCACTTGGATGAATACTAGTCTTTCAAAATGAAAATTATGGCAACATTGCCGAGTCCAACTGTATATAATTTCAGCCAATTTTTAAAATGTTTCTAACAAATGCTGTGTGGGCAGATTTAAATAAAACAATTTTCTTTAATTTAAATTACAGGAGAACTGGGTTGAAAATTATTGCACTAATGCCAACACTGCATTTGCGACATTGTAAAATCAGCTAAAAAATAAGCTGCCATTCTGTGCAATGGTAACATTGCCACATATTCATTGTAACATTAAATTCTCCAAATTTCGATGTAAAATTGTGTCTTTGACTGAGTAAAATACAACTTTAATATTTTCTGTATCCACAGCTGTAGTGAAATGATGATACAGAGCTTTCTTGCGATCGCGTTTGGCACTAACGAAAAAATTTAATAGAAATTTTTGAACATCATCAAGCGAGTGACTGTTGCCCCTGAATTGGGGAAAATACCATCTTATGTCTGTCTCTGGATTTTTCACTTTTTTCTTCAACAAATCAAATTTATTTAAAAACAAAATAATTGAAATTCCACTGAATATTACATTGTTAACTATAGTATCAAATATATCTCTGGCCTCCTCTAACCTATTGGTTTTCCTATCTTCGAATAGGACCTGGTCGAATTCAGAGGATGAGACAAGAAACAAAATTGATGTTACAGAATCAAAGCATTGAAACCATTTTTGGCGCTGGGACCTTTGGCCCCCAACATCGACAAAAAGAAATGGGATGTTTTGAATGGGAATTTGGAACTCTGTTATACCTTTGGTAGCTTTGCGGCAGTGTAGAATGTCTTGATGCGACGGAGAATAACTTGGATCTGAGATTCTGTCTAGATGTTCCAGGAAATATTCGATAGAGTCACTCTGCAATTATTGAGAAAATTATATTAATATGAATCATATAAAAGTGAGTCACAGTTTAAATTAGAAAAAATTATGTACTAACCAATTGAAACTCTCTCCTTCTATCAAATGCTCTCCTTATCCCAGAATCCTTCCACAGTTTCACAATCGTATCGGCATGTAGGCCAAATTGTCTCGGATCCAAAATTAAACTATTGTTGACCTTTAATTGGAGCAATTGTCTGCCTAATTCTTCATTATCCTGGTTCTCTAATGGAATGCCAAGTTTGTCTCTAGCATCGACGAGGACCTGGACCCCTTTGAGCATGTTCTGGTAAATGACCTGCTGGTACTCACGAATCAATTGATTTTCAAATCGTACCCCGTGGATGATTCGCATTTGCTTGAGAAAAGTGGATTTTCCGCTCTCACCCGCCCCTAATAGCAACACCTTCACTTGCCTTTTCATCGTCCTCTTGTCTTTTTCGATCATCTTATCGATACGGCGACTGTTGTAACGTTGCTCGAGTTCCTCGGGGTTGAATTTGAAACGCAAACAACAGGGGCAGGACCAACTGAACATGTTTTGTTAGGGATTAAAATTAAAAAATTAAATTGGAAAATTAAAATAAACATTTATTTACATTATGAATGAATGAACGAATGAATGTGAATGACTGGAATGGGCTGTCATCATCACATGACATAAAAATAAAAACACCACTAGCGCCCACTATGACCAAGCCACATAACTATCAAGAAGCATAAATTCGGCGATGTACCGTTTCTAGTAGGGGTTGGCACATTCCTTTGAATTATTGAGCAACTCGGTTACGACATGGAACAATGAATTCAGAGCTGCTTTCGGGTAGCACCCACTGTACCACCCTTTGAGCGCTTCCGAGTTACTCCGAAGAACTTTGGCTACAGTTTGACCCGTTCGGTTTCAAGCGTTCGAGTGCAAAAGGCATGGACTATGACAACTCATTGACAGATGTGAAGTGCTCTAGGAGCACCCGAAAGCGGCTCAGGATACCAGTAATTTTTTTAAATTTTAAATTCAGTATTCAGTAAACCACTCCGGACACTATTACTCGGGTTCGGCCAAAAGCATCTTAAACTAACAGGATTGCTTATCTTGGCGAACGTTCGCTAATTCTCGAGTCGACAGGTCCTGCGAGTGACGTCACCACTATTAGCAGTTGATAGTGGTGACGTCATCAGCAGGCTTCGATGGGATGCTTGCGTTTCAGGTTGTGCTTGGTTTTTCGTCGATTTTAAATGTAGAAAAGGTTACTTTAACAAAAGTTATAACGCGGAATTCGTTTTTCGACTTTTACTGTTTTCCATCAACTGTTCTTAGATTAGGGAGCGTTTAAAGCTGACGAACTGGAATTTTTAGGAAATCAGAAATGTCAATCAATCAACTTCATTTTCAATTTAAAAGAACTTTGGAAACATTGCCGTGGGTGTAGAAGATAAAAATTTCTTTCTTTTTGGTGGGTAATTGAGGTATTTTGGCGTGGTTGATTCTAATAAATGTCCAAGTGAAAATAATATGGTTGTATCCAGCTCTGCCTTCTTCTTTTCGAAAGTTCGTTTAGTTGTGGTTTGTATGGATAATGATGGAAGTTTCTAAAATTTAACTTCATTGCAATCACTGCAACTACCACATTCAACAGCACAACACTTTGTAGGTAAAATCTGTTTTTTATTTAAAGATAAAAGTCAAAGTCACATTATGTTGGCAATACAATGTAAAATTGTGAATGCTTTCAAATTTTTTATGCGTAAAAGGCAAGGGATTGCTCAATCCCATAAGACAAACGTTCATAAAAACATCGAAGATGGCGGTATGCGAATGACGTCACGCAGTCCTTGATCGGTTTGTGTTTTTTATGACAGTGCACTATCCTTGCATTTTCAAACGTGAAAAATTGTTATTTTGAGGTTATTTCCTTTGAAAACTGTATTTTGTAATTAATTTATTGGTTTTAAAATTAGCAGACTTCAAAAGCTTGTGTCCTTGAGGCTTGAGTGGTTGGCTAATTGCTAATTAGAAAGACGAGTTTGTTTGCTTTTGTTTATCAATTAGCCAAACATATTGCCAAAAAGTCAAAAAAACGAAGGGCTGGAGTCAAGCTGGCCCCCGGATTCGTTTCAATGTTTTTTGTGTGTATGAAAATGAGCACAATTCGCATAAATACTGGCACAATTGAGCACAAAACGGGCACAATTGACTACAGTTGAGAAACAGTAGAAGACCAAATGTGGGGTGCCGAGCCGGTTTAATTTTTGCATTTCAATATCAAAATATAAGCGAAACGGGGTTGCAATAGTGTGCTTTATTTTTTACTGACACTACAGGTACTTCTCAATTATTATTCATTAATTTAATAGGTACTAGAACGATTTAATATGGACATTCAAAGTGAGCTTATTTCACAAAGCCAAATAGTGATACCTAATTTAGATTCTCATAATCATATTCCAGAAACATTGCAAGTTTCCCATATTTTCCATGCGTTTTCATAGTAAACGCGCCAGTAAAGGAATTTATTTACATATTTATTTATTCACTCTTCACAAACCCTAATTTTTATTAGTAATTACATGCAAAGGAAACTTACAACTAAGTAGATATTTGATTTATAAAAAAAAAGCAAAACAAATGCTTGACTAGGAAATACCAATGAACTATAACCAAAAACTGGAATGCTAACACATAAGGACGAACTTGAAGCCTAGTGCGGCTGCTGCGGAGGGGATACCTGTTTTTGTCGCACTCATTATGTTAAATGGCGAAAATTGCTTCCAACACGTATTCCAATTGATGAAACCTGTGAAGGGAAATATGACAAAACTATCGAAAACGTCATATGTCAGCGAGCAACAGAAAAAAACAACATTCCCCCTTGTGGCATCTGTCTTTCATGGCTTCATTTTTTTGGCAGATATGGCAATGTGTGCGCATTCCAGTTTTTAGCTATAGTTCATTGGGAAATACTAACTAGCAATACACACAAATAAAAGAGCGATGTCCGGATACAACAAATCCAGTATTATAAAACCAGAAAATGCTTGGGGTTTTCGCGAGTATTTTCAGCCACGAGTCTTTTATTCTTACACACATTAAATGAAACTTTAAATTTACACTTATAACACTAGATAAATCCGAATTTACGATAAAATAGTTGTCAGCACAAACTAAACATCATTCGTATCAGCGGCCATCTTGAAAATCCGGCATGCGCGTGACGTCACAGCAATTGTGAACAAATTTAGCCGATTGAGCAATCCTGTAGAGTTTACGATTTTTGGGCTTAAAGGAGGTAGGTTAGTGACAAGGATAATACACACTACTGGGATTGCTTATCGGCCTCGTTTTTGGTAATCGCCGCCATATTGGCGTGACTCCATTTCCGCCGTCATTAATAAGTCGTCAGGAGTTTGCACTAGCGGTCGTAGTTCAGGATCCGGGTTGCCAGACGTCCCACCTTAGGAGGGACAGTCCCGCATTTTGTTAATCGGTCCCGCTTTTTTTAAATTAATTTCAGGTCCCGCTTTTCACGTGAATTATCCCGGTTTTCCCGCTTTTTCTACCCAATCTTCACATTTAGTGCAAAAAACGCTCATTTTACAACTTTTTACATAAATAGCTATTTTCATTTAAAATCGACGCAAAAGTCAAATAACGAGCCTGAATCGCAAGCATTTCATCGAGGTCTGCGGCTGACGTCACCACTATTATCTGCTGACGTGGTGACGTCACTCGCAGACCATGTGTTAAAAACCATATTATAACATGGTCATAGAAAAAGTATAATGTTTTACTCGTCAAAAATCATTTTTCGCAACTTGAAAACATTACCAAACTCGGCTTCGCCTCGTTTGATGCTGTTTTCGTCACTCGTTAAACTATATACTATTATTAGAAGAAATTACAAATATGTATCACTATTAGGTCTGTTTCTGCAGAAATCATCACAAACCAGTCAGAGCGGATTTCATTGGTTGAAAACAGTCAGAAACAGTCAGCAAACTAGTTTCAACCAATAAGATTCACTCTGACTCTGACTTGTTTGTGATTTCTGCAGAAACAGACTTATTAAAACTTGATTTCCATGATAAGAGTTTTTATATTTTTTCCCCGTCATCAGACATTCGCCTTAATATACAAATAACAAAAACCTATAATAATACCATATAATACTGATAAGATCTAACAAACTAAATTAGGGCGTGGTTCCAAAAAATTTGTTGCGCTTTTGCTCAAGGGGGTCCATAGGGGGGGGGCACATTAAGCACTTGCGCCTCCCCCCTTATGCTTATGGGCGTGGCTCTCTGGATAAGAACAGTCCCGCTTTTTCATTTCATAGATCTGGCAACCCTGTTCAGGATTTAAATTTAAGAAGAAAATTATTATTTAATTTTGATTACCATAATAGGCAAAAAGGAAGTTACAAACGAGATCTAAAAAATTGTTGTTCTAGAATGTTAATTAATGTAGTTAAACAAAGTATGCATAAAGCAAAAGCCCGTGGAATAAAAACCTGTAACCTGTGGTGCAAAAAGCCTACGTCAAGACGAAAAACGACATGCTGTCTACGTCAGAACTGATAATTTCGCGTGTGGGTGCTTCAGATTTGTTCCACACAGGCCTTATGACGATAGGCTATCTTTTAGTAGTAGTGTGTATTATCCTTGGGTTAGTGACAGTTGGCAATGTAACATAACGTCATATAACCGTGCGTTCGTTATTTTGGTCTGAGTTCTCCGAGCATGACTTTACCGTTCGTTTATTTAAAAAGTGTACTCGGTGCAGCCTCATTCGCGTTCGTTTATTAAAATTTCTGGCACTTTTATATAGCGCTCAACTGCTCTGTTCCCTCGCTGGTCACGTGATTACGGCTCCACTCAGCACGCTCTGCTCTTCGAGCAAAATACCGAACGCAAGGAATGTAAAACGTCACGTCCACTCCATTCACGTCAGTTACGTGAAGTTTTTTGTATCGGTAGGAGCTCGGAACGCAGTGGACAAGTGGAGTGGACAGTAGTTGCTTCCGTTAAAACAGACGGAGTATTCTTGTGGTCTGTGAGTGGAATTTTTTTTAGGAGGTTTTGTGTTTAGTATCCGGTGGTCGTGGACACTTCGTTAAAATGGCTAGCAGGATGGCTGGACAGACTATAAACGATAGATTATTGGCCGCTCGTCACAGTTTAGCCGGTCAAGGACTGGCCAAAGCCGTATGCAAAGCCACAACTGAAGAAATGATTGGGTCCAAAAAGAAACACCTAGATTGTGAGTATATTTTTGCAACAAATGTTTTTTTTTCTAGGTCCAAAAATCAAAATAAGGGTATTATTTGTTTCGTACGTTGTATGAGGTTGAAGAAAAGATAATAAAAAAAACGATAGGTAAGGTACCGGAGTACCTCACTTCCCAATTCAGAAACCGGTTTTAAATGTGACTAGTCTCTAGAAAAGTTTAGTTATTGGCTTATTTTTCTTGTCTTGTGGGTGGCCCAACACAGAAACCTCAATGTTTTTTTAGACTTCCCTTTCATTACTTTGCATAAGCTGTTGCCTTAACTAGATAACAATTTTTAAAATGAAATGCAACTTGCTTGAGAGTCTCGAGAGACTTACTAGTAATGGTTGGGCAATAAAAATACAATTACTTTTATTGCTGATATAATTTCTCACCTGTTGTTAATCAGGAATCTTCTTCTTTGTTTATTGTTAATTTTAGATTCCATTTGAGTACCAATTCTTCCTACTCATACCTATCGTAACCTACCATTATAAATGATTTGTTCTCGGATTTCTCCAAAAAATAGAAATACTTATTAACAAAGCGAATTACATAAATATATTGTACCCTATTAAATAGTAAGTGTTTACATTACATTAATAATAGCCATATTACATGAACTAAACAAAATCATTTACAAATCTTAAAATTAGCAAAGAATTACCAATTTTCTCAAATTGAAATGCGATAGATAAATTTTAAAAAATTCAAATCCAGACGCACAACATAATAGTAGTTTACCTAATAAGTGCGGAAAAGATACTTTACGCTTGGGTTAGGCACAACATTTTTCCTGCAAGCGTGCAGAAATTGACATGCATATTTTTTTTTTTTTTTGTTTTGTTTTTAGCTCTAAAGTCTGTTTTTTTTTTAAAGATAAAAGTCAAAATGACATTATGTTGGCAATACAATGTAAAATTGTCAATGCTTTCAATATTTTTTTGTAGAAACAATGTAGAAAAGGCTTGTGTTACCAACATAGTTACTAAAGGACCTCGCACACCTTATAGTTGGGGAGCTGGCGTCAAAAACATGCAAGAGTTTTCGCAAGGCGGATATTTTCAAAATAGGTCGTACTTTAGTGCTAGAACGCTAGTGTACAGTCAGCACTCACAGTTCCGGGACAGCTGGCTCTGGGACGCGGGCAAAGTTGTAATTTTAAGAAGCATCTAAACTGTTTTCTCAAAGCTCAAAATTTATAGAAATTTTGCACATTATCTGTTTGAAGGTCACAGATAACGTATGTAAATCGTCAGACGTCTAGTTCGTTGCAAAAAGGGGGTCAGACGTCCTCAAAGTTCTTATTTTATGGCATTTTCTTCAAATATATTTGTCAAATACCTGCAAAAATATATTTTGACAGGACACCGAAGAAAATGCCATAAAATAAAAACTTTGAGGACGTCTGACCCCCTTTTTGCAACGAACTAGACGTCTGACGATTTACATACGTTATCTGTGACCTTCAAACAGATAATGTGCAAAATTTCTATAAATTTTGAGCTTTGAGAAAATAGTTTAGATGCTTCTTAAAATTACAACTTTGCCCGCGTCCCAGAGCCAGTTGTCCCGGAACTGTGACTGCTGACTGTACACTAGCATTCTAGCACTAAAGTACAACCTATTTTGAAAATATCCGCCTTGCGAAAACTCTTGCATGTTTTTGGCGCCACCTCCTGGACTATTATATAGGATTCCAGCGATCGGTCGATTTTTCCCAAATTTTGATATGTTGTAGAGGATTTAATTCTTAACAACCTTTAAATGGAACGAAATCTTGTAGGTCTAACGGTCTTTGAGATATGAGCGTTGAAAGATGAACTTTTTTGCGACTTTTTGTGTGGAGAGTATACGAAATTCTAGTGTTTATCAGTCAAAATATTCGTTTATTGGTGTTAGATACACATAGTGTTTACACAGGTCATATTAATTTTGTTACAACACTACTTAAAATTACAATGTAAATTACTAAAAAACATTTTATAAAAGACATACATAATTTTCCTTTTTTAAAAGTGACATAGAGACACAAAATATAAAATACAAAATTCAAAAAATACACAATCACAAAACATCCCCCCTTAGAAATGTAAGTCTTATGAGAGACGTCAGTCTAGTCGTTTCAGCTTTCCCCTCCAATCACTAGAGGCGCTTCAATCAACCTATTAAAGTTTTCTTTTTCCTGCCGGACCGTGCGCCAAGATTTGAAGTTTATTTTGTCATTTCCAGTCGTCAAAATTTAAATTTTGAACTTCTCCCAACATTTAGAATTATCAATTACCTATCAATTATCAATAATTATTATCTCAAAATGTCTCCTCCCAGTTTGTTAATTGAAAAGCATCAGAAATGCTGTGTTCCGGGGTGCGGCGACAAATACAGCAGCTATTTCCGGTTTCCAAAAGATGCCGAAAAAATGAAACAATGGCTAGAAAAAGTTCGCAATCCTTTACTAAATAGCCTCAGTGTCGAGAAGGCTTATAATAATTATAGAGCGTGAACAAGACATTTTCCTCGAGAATTTATTGTTGGCGATCCAAAAGCCAGACGAGGACTCACATGGAATGCTGCGCTTTTGCTGTATCTCCCTGAAGGTAAGTTAATACTAGATATATGTGAGAAAGACGTACTTACATTTTCACTTATTCCTCCCCATAGTTCTGATTAACGACAACGTGTTAGAATTCGGGTTTAAAGGAGCATAGGTCAGAAACATTAAAATTAATTTTAATTTTAGCCCCAATTATCAAAAACAGTAAGGAGTCGTTAATTGATAAACCACAATCACCAAAATCGCAAAAAGTGGAGATCGACACAGTTGAAACTCGTCGAAGAGTCCTAAGACGCCTTCAGAAATTAGTTTCGCAACTATGATTGACATAGGTAGGTAAACATAATAACTCTGTTCCAACACGTCAAAAAATCGTCCCATGAACGGTTTCGAAACCACTCAGTATAACAATTTTAGTTTCTGCGCAGAATCGTGACGGTACATTGTACGGTTTTCTGCTGTGTTGGAACAAAGCTAATATTATTCATTTCTTTTTTTTAAATGTTTATTCCTTTATCAGGAGACACAATAATTAAAATATTCCTGGTTACATACAGGTACACCATATTCTACAATGCATGTATCCAAACTTTTTTGGTAGAATCGTTGGTAACGAAATTTCTGTTTTAGATCAACCAGGCCCTTCATGTCGTCAATTTTTATCTACTGAAACTTCTGCAATTCGGGCAGACATTGCTACACCAAGTGGAACCATCACATCTGCAAACATGAAAAAGTCACCAACCCACTTTGTCTCTTAAAACTTTTATTGGTAGGTACCTAAGTGTTATTGCTTAATGAATAACCACCCAGTTGGGAGTAGGTGAATTTTAAAACATCCTAACTCAAATAGGACTACTACTATAAAAGACTACTAATTACTAAAACTTGCAGTCGAATGCTAGAAAAATTAGAAGCTAAATGTGCGAAAAGCTCGTCTCCAATCTTGATCTATTTTTTTTTTGCAGGTCATGAGAGACGATGCCAAATTTTAAAGAACATTAACGTCACTAGGCAAAAAATTCCTATCCCCAAGGGAAAAATATCTTTATTCCAAAGTTATAGAATCCAGCAATAAGTTAAGAAGAATCAGTAGAAGGTTGTCGTCATTTAAATCCAAAGTTTCTACTGCTGAATAACTTGCATCATAAACCAAATTTCAAAGGCTCGTAGACCACGTCAATCCATTGATATACAGCTTTATTTTAAGCCAAGTCCGTACTCAAAACCAAAAGCCTAAAGCTAGACGATTTACATTGGACGAGAAGTTGTTGGCGTTGTCTTTGCTTAAAGCTAGTGGTAAAGGGTATAGACTATTATCAAAAATATTTATTCTATCATCCAGGCGAAATCATTTTCTTGAATGAGCTTTATATTATGTATAACTACATAAACTTTCTACCTAACACATGCGGAAAGTGTATTTTCTGGACTTAAAGGCTTGTTTGAACTCTGCTTTTTGTTGTCATTCGTGCAACTTCCATCACGTGCAGAAACACTTTCCTCACTTGTTAGGTTAACAACGATTTTGGATTGTGAGAAAAGGACCTCTTTTGTCATTTTATTTACGATTTAAGTTTTTCATCAAGCTATTGTTAAATGTACGTCATTACTTCTTGTAACTGTCCTTATTATCTTTAACTTAACTAGCATTACCTACCTATGTATGTATACTTACATGAAAAAAAACTGTTTCGCAATAATTGTAATTAATTCCATATTCTTTAATATTTTCTGTTTCAAACTTTAATAAATATCTAAATTTGTCATCTTAATTTTTAGTCAATTTTACCTTGAAGGCGCTTCAACACTACCGATTTTATGAGTTTCTTCTTTTTGGCACAATTATTTTATGCCAAAAAATGGTAGAAACTTTAAAGTGGTGGTGTTGAATCGCTAGAATCAAACAATGGTGCAAACGATCCACCGGAACAAATAAGATACCGAACGAACCCTAATTGCGTTTTGCATTCGCCAATAAATCCAGAATTACAAAAGCTTACCCCCCCAGTCACTAGAGGCGCTGAAAACTTATAGACAGGTTCTCAACACGGCACTTACCTTTCTAAGGGGGGATGTTTTGTGTACACAATGTAGAACATACAAATAAACTTGGGTATAAAAAAAAACTTCACTTCAATCTTATTATTTGACCAAATGAGTGTGGAGTTGTAGAATTCTTCGAGTGAATAAAAAGCCTTTCTTATCAGATATTCTTTTACCTTTTTTTTGAAAAGAGATCTATTGAGGTTAATGGTCTGTTCTGGAAGCCTATTAAACAATTTTGCGGCATGGTATCCAGGTCCATTCTGGCACCTGTGAAGTCTACAGAAATTTGGTCTTAAGTTATTCCTAGTTCTAGTGTTATGACTGTGGATATCACTGTTACAATTGTATTGGAGAAAAAAGTTGTCCTTCACATAAAGCAAATTCTGCAAGATAAACTCGCTAGGCAGAGTCAAAATCCCGCTGGTGATAAAGGCTTTTTTACAGTCTCCCCTGTACCCAAGACCCGAGACAATGAGGACAGCCCTTCTCTGCATTGCAAACACCCTCTGCGCCCCTGTTGCATGGCCCCATACTAGGAGAGCATATCCTAGATGGGAATGCACAAGCGAAAAGTATGTCTGCCTTAACACTTGCGGAGAAACACACATAGATAAGTTTCGCAGTAAAAAAACGTTTTTACTCATCTTGTTTGAGATCATTTCGGTGTGCGCATCCCACAGCAGTTTCTAGTCTAAAACTACCCCCAAAAATTTAGGACTGTCATTCGCAGGTTCGATTTTTTTTAGTGAAAATACCACATTTTGTGTTTTGGATTCATTTAGGTATAATTTGTTTGATGCAAACCATTGGCTGGCTCTTGACTGTGCTTCGCTCGACATTTCTAGCGCTGTCTGTAGGTCTTTGTCTTGTACTTGGTCTATCGTGTCATCTGCAAAATTTGTCAGAATTTCATTTTCGGCAATATTTGGAAGATCATTTATATAGATTAAAAATAAAATTGGACCTAAGATGGACCCTTGCGGGACGCCTATACTGAGCTCTTGTTTACTGGAGCATACATTATTATAATTAACAATTTGCTGTCGCTTAACAAGGTAAGATTTGATAAGGTGGATGCTGTCTAACGTGAAATTGTAAAAGGGTAGTTTGTCTAGCAATATCTTGTGCGAAACACAGTCAAAAGCCTTGCTCAGGTCACAGAACGTAGTGACAGTATGCTCTGACTTTTCAAACCTCTCCATGATCCTCTCAACAACCCTCAAAATTGCCAAGGTGGTGTTTTTCCCTCTCCTAAAACCGTACTGTCCAGAACTAAGTATGTCATTTTTTTCTAAATAATTTGTAATTTGATTTGCTAGGTACTTTTCAAAGATTTTTGACAGGACAGGCAGTATTGATATTGGCCTATAATTTCCTGGGTCATTAAGATCCCCTTTTTTATATATTGGGGTTACCTTGGCAATTTTCAGACAGTCCGGAAAAACCCCTTCTCTGATACAGATATTTATCAATTTAGTTAGTGGTATCAACAATAAATTCTTGACCCCTTTTATTATAGTAATATTTAAATTATAGTAGTCTTTGCTCACCTTGTTTTTCAGTTGGTCAATTATATCCCGTACTTCATTGAAGGACAACTCCGTAAAGGAGAAAGATTGACCAGCTTGAGCAATATTATTCATGTTTGCAATTGGAATTATGTCCGTGTTCTGGATTTGTGCCTGTATGTCAACCGCGACGTTTACAAAAAAGTTATTAAATGTTTGGGCTGATATTGTAGATAATTGTGTTTTATTACTTTTTGTGTTTTTCCGGTAATCGTTCACGATCTCCCACATGCATCTCGTTGGATTTGCAGCATTTTTAATTTTTGTTTCATTGCAATTTATTTTTGCTTATTTTATTGCTTTTTTATAGTTATTGTGAACTTTTTTAACATAGTCTTTTAATTGATGAGTTGGATGATGTCTATATAAATCATTTAGATATTGAAGATGCTCTCGCATGTTTTTTAGGTCGTTGTTGAACCAGTTTATTTCATTTGTGTAGTTTTCCCTTTTTTTATATTTTTTTTTAGGAAACGATTCATTGAAAGCCAATTCAACGAGATGCATGAGGATTTCAAACTTTTCCCCAGCTTGAGAGTCGTTATTAATGAAATTAAAGTCTATTTTAGATATTTTTTCATAAAATATGTTTCTCCCTGCTTGTGTTATAGGCTGACATAATCTTTCAGTAAAAACGCAATTCATTTTCTGTTGTGGACATTTGACTGCAAGTAATTGCGCATCATGATCTGACTTGCTAGGTCTAACAACACTCGCAATGAACTCAGTCTCCGAGAAATTAATAAAGATGTTGTCCAAACAATTATCACCCCGTGTAGGTTCGAAAATCGTCTGGACAAGACCATACGTGCCCAAAAGGTCTACTAGATGCCTACAAGTCTTTTCGTTTGAGCAGAATCTAACATTGAAGTCCCCTGCAAGTATTAATTTACTTTGTATACCAATATTTCTAAGAATTTTGTCAAGAATATCAAGAAAGGTGTCAAAACTTCCCGTGTGACAGGTTCACATATTTTACGTCAGTTACAAATTAATGTCAACATAGGCTAAGGCCGGGACCATACTGGGGTCAATGGTGGAGCCAGTGTTACCCCGCCCTTAGCCCATGTCGACAAATGTTTAGTGACGTAAAATCAATGAACTATAAACTACACGTACCTGGAATGGCCCGCCGATCTATAAATTTGCGACAGATTGAGATGGAGAATGTGGGGTACACACATCTCTATTTATCTTATTGGCGAATCATGGAAATCTTTCCTTGTTTAAAAAATATTTTATTCGAGGTTAGGAATATGCCAAACCTAACAGCAATGAACTGGAGAGAGAAAGGGATACCCCACTATGTAGCTTTTTTGGACGCACTAAGCGAGATGACAAATGCCATATCCGACAACAGTCGGTGCCATACCAGATACATGTAGTTTATAGTTCATTGCGTAAAATATGTGAACCTGTCAATATTTTGACTGATAAACACTAGTATTTCGTATACTCTCCACACAAAAAGTCGCAAAAAAGTTCATCTTTCAACGCTCATATCTCAAAGACCGTAATACCTACAGATTTCGTCCCATTTAAAGGTTGTTAAGAAATAAATCCTCTACAACATATCAAAATTTGAAAAAAATCGATCGATCGCCAAAATCCCATATAAGGTGTGCGGGGTCCTTTTTGACTTGGGGAATTATCTTTAAAAAAAAACAGACTTTACTTCCTATTCGACTGCCTATATGTATGTACAGCGAGGGGGTAACATCTTCTTAAATTTTGTGACAGTATTGCGACAATCCCTACGATTTCCCTACGATTGCTGGGATTGCGACTACAATCCCGGGATTGTGAGGCGATTGTTGGATTTTGGAGGATTGCAATGTGACTGCATATGATTGCAGACGATTTTGAATGATTGCACACTGCGAGTGACTGAGAAAGGTTTTTGGTAGCTGCTTGAGTTACTGAGTTACACTGACATATATATCTAGGGAACATACAGGGTGTCCCACGGTGGATGGCGTAAGATCGGTTTTGCTCTAAAATTAACCGTTTAGGATTTACAGCCTGTCAAAATTGCAAAAAAGTAAATTTTCAACTGTCAATATTTCCAAAACAGTTGAACTTAGGTATAGGGTATATCACATGAAATCTGCTCAGAATTTTATGTAGAATCCGAATATCCAATAATATACAGGGTATTCCATTTGAAATAAGAAATTTGGAGCACGACCAGCTTTTCTGAAACACTCTGTATATGCGAAAGTGAGTTTTTCAGAAAATTTAATTTCAACCATAAAACTTTTGTTTGGGACACTTTTTTCTAAAATGTCAAATAAAAAAGATAGAGGGGGGTGACATTTATAACCAATAACCCTGTACTTACCGCATCGTATATTTTATATTTAATAGTTATAATGTCTTTATTTTATCATGTTATCTGATTTTATCCATACGTAGCTTAAATTATTTGTCTTCTTTTTAGAACCAATTTTGTTAGGTAGTATGTATTTTGACATTTGTATTTAGAGTATCTGTTTAATATCTTTTCTGTAAGATTAATTTTAAGCATACAGGTATCTGTAATTGGCAATTTGCTGTTGATATCTCATTGAATAAATAAATAAATAAATAAACTGTGATTTTTTCAATTACTAAATTATTTATTTTTAATAGGCTTTAACCGAGGCTTTAACTGATTCATGTAGTGTTTGACTTTATTTATAATGATGATTGTTTTTGAAAATTTTGCTACCATCCCGCGCTGACTTATCAGTTCTATGTTGAATTTGCTGAGGTATCTGGACACTATCAAATCTAGCTTATGATAAAGTTCTTTTATTTATGTATTGTAGACTGTTCAGGTGTTGTTAATTGTATTACGAATTTTCAGTACTAATATAACATGTGCACGAATGCCTTTTTCAGTTAAAAACGCATGAGTGCAAATTTTTCAAAACATATAGATATATTTTCATTGCACGAGTTATATTTTATAAGAAAATTTCCTGAATCATACCTGTTCGCAGTATTTTACTAGGGGACCTTGTTTAAAACAATCATTATGTTGCTATGTTGTCATTCAACAAATTTGTCAAAGGTTTCATTTTCGAATTTGTTAGCAAATATGGCTCCTTTTGGGAAGAGTTCAGCGGCTGATATTGAAGAACTTACGCCGTTCAATACAAAGAGATCTCAAACGTCGATTTGGAAATAGTCTAATCTACTATATAGAAAGCTGATAATTTGTGTTTACTAATTTACTGTGTACAAAGCTGATAATAGCTCGCTGAGTCAGGTGAAAAATACCTGGAAAAAATTATCGGCAATTAGCACTTGTGCAAATTATCGATAATTTGCACTTGTGCAAAATTATCAATAGTAATATAACTAGTGCAATGGAAATTATTGATAATTTTTGGGAAATTTGCCCGAATGCATTTTTAGTTGTTGAAAAAGAGCACGAGTGCCTTTTTTAGTTAAAAACGCATGAGTGCAAATTTGTTGAAAATTAAAAATATATTTCAATTTTTTTTTTTTTTTTTTTTTTTTTCCATTAATTTCCCCTTACAAAAATAATTACATAATAAGTACATAATGAGTAAGCACAATTTAATAATAAGTACAATAAAATAAAATAAGTAAGTACCCCTTACGTAAAACTTCCAGGCTTTCTAGGGTATGCCTCACAAAAAAAGAAAGAAGTGTTCTGCTGAAGTTCTAATGTAGGACTTGTACGCAGAGTTCCTTCCCCTTATTGAGTGATACAGAACCCAAACTCTAAATTTGGATACAATTGATCTTTTACCTATTACACAGATGCATACATAAAACTTGTACCCACCAAAATTCAAATAAAAAATAATATAACAATAATACTTCGAGCTATACTATGTAATTAGTAACCAGAAGGAAAATAAATAAACAAGAACATTTCTGCTGAAGTCCTGATGGACTTGTGTGCAGACTTTTCTTGTTATTCCATTCAGTTATGCAGACCGCGTTTACATGTTGAAACAAAATAATAAGTAGTCATAGGAAGTACTAGAAAACACAAAACAATCTAAATTTGACCCTTAGCATACAGGGAGCATTGCACGAGTTGTATTTAATGAGAGAATTTCATAAATCAAAATTTTAATTTTTTTGTCAAAAAATGTCAAAACACCAGTTTTCGCACCAGTTAGTATGCAAGTATCTGATAATTTGCACTAGTGCAAATTATCGCGTAATTACAATCTGATTGGTTCAAATCAACAATCAAAAAATGTCAATTTATTGTTGGAATACCAGTTTTGACAGATGTATGAAATTCTCACTGTAATAGACCTTTTCAAATTAGAATAATTCTGTTGCGCATGCGCAAAACATTGTTGCCAAGTGTCGGTTTCTATCACGCTATACAGGAAAGAATCATGAATAATTTCGATTTCATTAGAACTGAGATTCAAATTCTTTATTATCAATTAACCTTATATTTTATGCAGTCAAAGACTCAAGCTATTTATTGAGAAGATATATCGATGGTCATTTTGTAAAGTTTTTTTTTTAAACCTAACTTGCTTCAATTTGTACAAGCCGGCAACATCGCACAATTTCACTGTCATTTCTTCGATCAGCTGATTATTGTTTTGCGGTCCATGTTACACGTTTATGCATGGGAAAATATTGGAAAAACCTATTTAAAATTTAGTAAAAGCGATGGGGCACACAAATATTGTGTTTTTGGAAAGTGTAATAGTGACAGCAGAGTTGGAAGACCGGGATATTCCGAGAGATTAATTTTTTACCGCTTTCCCTGGCCATGTCTTCAACGTAAATTCCTTTTAAGTTCCAATACGCTATTTTTCTCTACAATCTCATTACGAAAAATTGCACCCGGCACATCTGCTGCTGACAATTTAACGTTTTTAAAAAGCATTTGGGCCAGTTTAAATTGGAAAAGGTATTAATTATAATTACAACTTTTTTATAATACTTGCTATGCTTTTTGGACCGCAAAACAAACAGCCAACATAACCCCACTTATTTGACGCGCAAGCGCGTTGTGGACCTTGAAAAGGTCTATTTGCTTCCTATTGGTCCAAAATTGCCAGACGCCTCTGTATTTTCACCTGAATATTACCTGAAGGAAATTTTCAATAGTAATATAACTAGTGCAATGGAAATTATTGATAATTTTTGGGAAATTTGCCCGAATGCATTTTTAGTTGAAAAAGAGCACGAGTGCGAGTGCCTTTTTCAGTTAAAAACGCATGAGTGCAAATTTGTCAAAAATTATAAATATATTTCCATTGCACGAGTTGTATTTAATGAGAGAATTTCAAAAATCAAAAATTTAAATTTTTTGTCAAAAAATGTCAAAACACCAGTTTTCGCACCAGTTAGTATGCAATTATCTGATAATTTGCACTAGTGCAAATTATCGCATGATTACAATCTGATTGGTTCAAATCAACAATCAAAACATGTCAATTTATTGTTGGAATACCAGTTTTGACAGATGTATGAAATTCTCAGTGTTATTTTTGGAAAATTTTCAATATCCGATAATTTCAATTTTTAGGCTTCTTAACTGCAAAACTGTTAAAACCAAATAAAAAATCTTAACTAATAGGTTTGTAGAGAATTTAATTAGCTTCAACTAGAGCCTAATTGCGTTGAAATCGGATGAAAATTAAGGAAGCTGTGAGGCAAAAACTGCCTCAGTGCCATTTTTGTGAAATTTTTAATGTTGCATAAATTCAATTTTTAAGCTTCTCAGCTGCAAAACTGTTGAAACTAAATTAAAATCCTAATCAACAGGTTTCTAGAAAATTTAATTGGCTTTAATTTAATTAGAGTCTAATTGCGTTGAAATCGGATGGAAATTAGAGGAGCTGTGAGGCAAAAACTGTCTCGGTGTCATTTTTGGAAAATTTTCAATGTTCGATAAATTCAATTTTCAAGCTTCTCAGATGCAAAATTGTTGAAACCAACATACAGTTTCATCTAGTTATTTAAATAAAGACACGAAACCCAACAAAAACACAAAAAACAAACAAAACAAAAACCCAATAAAAAATTTCAAAAACCTGTGTTTTTGCCAATCCTAATATAAAGCGCGTAGTTTGTAAGTTCTATCAAGTAAGTTTAAATAGGAGAATTGTTCATTGTTAAGTAAAAGCAATAAATAATTAATACATTCAATTAGTTGTATAAACGTTGTAGGTAGTTGTTAGTAGAGTACCCAAGTCAGTTTTTTGGCAAAACCCATTTTAAATAAATATATGAACAAAATACATATTCTATGTACAATAGAAGTAAATGTCTATTTTCAGTTCCACTCGACCTCCAACCAGCAAAAGTATCCATATCATACTCACAGCAATAGTCTGTTCAAAAACAGCGTACTCTGATATTCTATGCAGGGGTAATAAATTGAAACTGTTTAATTATTCTGACTGACCTAATTCAAGCAGGAATGACCTTATTTAAGTAGGCAAGCTCCCAGAAGCCTATTTAAAATAAGTTTCAAATAATCACATTATTAAAAATGTAATTTTCCATTTATTTGTAAAACAAAAGTTTGATTTTGTATGGATATTGATTGGGAATTTAATGGGTATGAATTTCTTTCACAGATTATGTGCCAGTATTCTTGGTCAACAAATTTGCTACGCTGTTAAATTTACAAGGATTTTAAATGCTTGATGTCGTTATTACATATTCAAAGCCCTGATTAATTTAAACAGCTATCAAATTCGTAAACCAAGAACAAAAGTAGGGGCCCCGAATCAAAGAAAATACCATACCCAGATTCAACTAAAGAATAAAGGAAAGTTCTTCAAATTAAAACAAAAACATTTCAACTAAATATTTTATATCAAGATCTCGATTCCTAAATGTAGTTTTAGGTCCCTATGGCGGCATTATATCAGGTAAAAATCAGATCCTGGTCTTGTTTGAATGTTGACTAAAAGGTCTCCTTTATTCAAACATTTATAAGAGTAACAGGAATGGAATGCAGACTTATTTATTGTTCATTGAAATTTTGCAGACACTTTAAATACAGTTCTATACTTATGAGTGCAAAAATATAGTAATTTACCTGACCCAGATTAAACCACTAAAATGGAAGGATCAATTCGACTGACCTTTATTTAAAAACGACTTTTATCAATTATTTGCATATAATCATGGGCCGTTTCAATAAGATTTATTTCAATTAAATGATTATTCCACTATGGAAGGCTTAAGCAATACACTCGGAATATTTTCCCATGGTTTCGCGTTCTAGTTCGGCCCATTATGACTGATATAGAAAAAACAAAGGTGAATAAACACACTACTTTTGGACTTATGCAAGCGAACGTAACCGTTATAGGCCGACAGCGTGCATTGAATCGTCTTCCTCGTTGCAAAAGGAAGGGAAAGTGATCAAGAGGTTTTAAATTTATTTAGAAATGCTCCCACAAAAAATCACCTGCACACTTTACACTAATACAAGCCTTCTTTCTTTAATGGCCAAAACAGGTGCAGCCACTTTAAAAAAATTAAATTTAATGGGGGTGAATATTTTTAGTAACATGCAAGCAAAGGGGGCTAAAGGCACGGCCGGAAGGCGTCACGAAAACACACTGCAAACAATTATTTTAATGGAGGATATTTTTGCACTGTCTACATGAAATGATTCAGTTGCACATTAAATCGAATAGGTATAGGAAATCCCAAGACTGGTGAGAGTAGTACCCAAATTTTCGAAAACTATTTTTATTTTCAGTACGCAAGGTATTTGGTCTAAAATTAGTATCAATATTTTCATTTGGCCGCGCAACTTGCTTCCTGTTTATATGTTAGTAAATACATATTCTGATTGATTGGCAGTGTTATTGTTTTAATGAGGACACTACTTAGTATTAAAATATGAAAAAATAGTTAATCATTAGTTGAAATATGGAACCGTATTGGTGAATATCCGTGAATGGATTTGGATTGAAAAAAAGTGAAAATTTCGATTAGAAAAACCTTCTTATACCCGTTTAGGACAGTTTCTTTTATCTCAATAGAAAAAACCACAAGTGAACACAAATTTAGTCAATTTTCTGGTTCAAAATGCACATATAAACTAAAAATATGTCTCTTGAATAGAACTGTAGTATTAGACTATAAGTAACAAACAAAAATATAGAAATAACATACAGCATCATAAAAAAAATATATAGATTTGCATAAAAAATAGATCTGATACATGGTTCCCATCGAGGTTCCCATATAGACCTTTCTTGGGTAGCTTCTTCAATTCCCTATTGAAAACATCATAGAGAAGAAGGTGGTTGAACTTTCAAGGTTGAATTGCTCCTTCTAATGTAATGAAACGCCACTCTCAGCCAACGACTCCTTCTGCTATGTAAAATAAAAGCAGTCGAGTGACAATTGTTCGGAATTTCAATATGCGTGTTACTAGAAGTCGTTAGTTTCTCATGTAGAACGTGCCTAGAATCGGTAATTAGATATTCTGCGATCTCGGAAGTTGTAAAAGCAAGAATCGACTCAAATAATTTTTTTTTTTAAATTCAGAACACAGATCTTTTGCATGTATTATTTCAAATTCTCAAGAGTACCTATTTATTAGGTATATACTTTGCCAAATACTGGACTTAAAAGGAGCTTCATTGTTCCCCAACTTTAGAATCTAAGCAGGATGACCCCAATATTATACATTACATTTATATAAGTTTATTTAAGTTGCACCAAGTACCTAATATTTTGACCTCATTTCATTTTACTTCACTTTTCGCTGTATAACGTTGTTGACCTCGTCAGGATATTACATAAATAAATTTTGCACTAATAAGAGTGGTTATTGAAAGGTCAGACTGTCACGAGGATAACTGAAGCTAGTTAAGGGTGAAATACCTTTCAATAGAATCAAATAATGCACGTATTGTTCATGAAATTTGTATAACATAAAAATTTGATTTTATAATTAAGTAAGTGAAGCAAAAAGAATTTGGACCAAGCACAAGCATCTCTCTAATCTGACCCACTTAACCTTTTGTTTGACCTCTAAAGATGTACCTATCAACTTCAATTATTGTGAACCAACATGTGTAATAATTATAATTAGTAGATTAATTAAAATATTTCATATTTACACAAGTGAATCTTTTCTAGAGCTTTTGTAAGAGTAACAGTACAATTATTTATGTGAGAATTTATCATTATAAGTGTTTTATTAGGACTTATATAAATAGATAAAATTTGTCAAAATTAGGGTTTTTAGAGCGAGCATTTTCCAAATTTCGAACTTTTTTCTATCCACTTGCAAAATTTTACTGTACCTGTCCTATCATCACATTGTCACACCTTTTTGCCTCAAAACTTTGTTAATTTCCAAGTTTATTTCAATCTGATCCTAACTTTGAATTCTTCTTTAAAGAACCAATTTGATTAGGCGTGAACCTTTTACAACATTTGCTCAAAATGACCACCATTTTGGGGAAGACATTCTTTCGATCATTCTTTTTCACTGCTTACCTATTATTGCATTCAAAAATAATGATTTGTTTGAAGTTGTTGGGTTATTTTTCAGAGGATTTTAAAAATTGGCCCAGTTTGGTTAGGTTAAAAAGAATGAGGCATTTCTCAGGATGGTTTAGATATTCGCGTCCTTGGTTTAGAAGTAGTGGATGATAGTGAGGTTTAGGACTATGAATCAAACTTGATTAAAAAGTTGCTGTGATTGAATTTTTAATCAAGAAGTATGATTCATAGTTCTAAACCTCACTATCATCATCCACTATTTCGCGGGATATTTACAAAAAACCGCTTTGTTCAATTTTGAATTGAAATTGCTCAGCTCAGATAGGAAAAAATTGAAGTTACAAATTTTTCTGATACTTAATGGCGAGATTTAGTTATTTTTTTTTTTCAAAATCTATAACGCAAATTAATTATAATACCGCCATTTTAGTTTTCTATGTAGCTGTTTAGCCAACTCTTAGTGCCTAATTAGTAATTAAGTGTATAATTCACAAGAATTATGACGTAGGTATATAAAGTTAGCAGTGCAGAGTCAGCAGTGCAAAATTTTTATGACTGGAAAAATTAGTGCTAATTAAATGCCAAGTTCACAAATTTTGTGTTCTTGTAGTTTCCGAGATATCGGCTGCACAGCTAGCTACCTGTTAAAGATAGCAGTGCATCATTCAGGAATAATCCAGGAAAGTGGTAGGGTGATATAAATGATGAAGAAAATTGAATGCTAATTAAATGCTACGATTTCCATTAACAAAATTTCGATTTTCAGCTTTTTTTCGCATATTTTTTTTAAAAACAACGCTGTGCACTGCTAGCTTTATGCAGTACATACACATAGTGAGTTTTCATGAAAGAAAGGATTGATAGAGTTTTCGACATCGGAATAATTTAGTGCTAATTAAATGCCAAGTTACCAAATTTTGTGCTCTTGTAGTTTCCGAGATATGGCCTGCACTGCTAGCTACCCGCTAAAGATAGCAGTGCACCATCCAGGAATGCTCCAGGAAAGTGGTAGAGTGATATAAATTATGAAAAAAATACGTGCACTGCTAGCTTCATGCAGTTGAGTTTTCATGAAAGAAGGGGCTGGTAGAGTTTTCCACATTGGAATATTCTCGGGAATAATTTAGTGCGACTTAAAGTGCTAATTAAATGCCAAGTTCACAAATTTTCTGCTCTTGTCTAATTACGGAGTTATGATTTATTACAGGAGCTATTTGAATGTATTATTTTTTTGATTTTTTTGTTATCATATACTATAGACAAATGTTTTTCTGTGCAAAAATGAAAGACAACGCATTAATACACATTTTTTATAAGATATCACCAATGTCACTGTCCACTAAAACAGAAAAAATATTTCATAGGATCATAAAACTATAAAAAATGAAAAAATCAAGCAACTTTATAGTTACATTAAAAAAATATCGCAAACCAAAGTTGAAACATTACCCTGGAAACATTCACGTGGTTTTATATATTTTTGAGTTATTCACATATTTCTAATTATTTTGAAAATGCCTTGTTGACATTTTATAATGCAGTTCCCACTTGTAGGGTTATTCAACGAGGACTGAACAACAGCTTATTTTGTAGGGAAACTACAAGACTTGCCTGATTATGTATTTTAGCGCAGAGCATCTGAAACCCAAATGTGTTTTCAACATTGCCCTGGCCCTGTATGATACCACCAAGTACGGGTATTCCCCACTATTTTTCCTGAGATACAAAAATCTTAGAAAGCGTTTTTGAACCTTTGCAAGTAAGTTCGAGTGTGAAGTGTGACGTTGCTACAGGTGACCAGATATTTGAGGCATATTCCGTATGTGGTCTCACAAGGGCTTTATAGAGTATATCAAATCAAATCAAAAAAAGCTTTATTGTTCAAAAAATTATACAAATTCCATTGACAAAGCCAAAAAAAAGTCTAGAATTAATTTCCTACACCCTAAAATGCTCGCTAAAATGTATACTAAGTTAAAATTAAGATGCCAGTGTTGAGAGTATAAATAAGACAAAAAACTAGAAATACAAGCAATAAAATAACAGTGAGACAATTTTTGCTTCACAGCTTCGTTAATTTTCATCAGATTTCAGTGTAATCAAGCTCTAATTAAAGACAATCAAATTCTCTACAAACCTGTTGATCAATGTTTTAATTTAGTTTCATTAGTTTTGCCGCTGAGTAGCTTCAAAATTGAATTTATCAGACATTGAAAATTTTCCAAAAATAAAACCGAGACAGTTTTTGCCTCACGCTTCTGTTTATTTTTGTCCGATTTTAATTGTATTAGGCTCTAATTGAAGTAAATTAAACCCTATGCAAACATGTTGATTATAATTTTAATTAAGTTTCAACAGTTTTGCAGCTGAGAAGCTTTAAAATTTAATTTATGGAACATTTCCAAAAATGACACTGAGACAGTTTTTGCCTCAGCTCTGTTAATTTTCAGCAGATTTCAGTGTAATTAAGCTCCAAATAAAGCCAATTAAATTCTCTACAAACCTGTTAATTAAGGTTTTAACTCGGGTTTTAATTTGGTTTCAATTATTTATTGTTTATTAATGTAAATTCATTTTTCAGTTGCGTTACTACTAGTAGTAGTTCCTTTTCTATCTAAGAATTGTTAGGTACCTTAGTTGACTATTTGGAACTATGGTAGGAATGAGTTCTGTATGATTGGGTTTTGTTGACACAACTGCAGATATTTTTCGTTCGCAACAGAGCACAATAATTTTTTTACACTTGTTTATTTCCTGGATAACACCTTCAAACCCATTCATTTAGTCCTAAAACAGTCAAATTTCCGCAATTAAAATTGTATGTAATTGTTTTTTTGATAAATGACTACCCAACTCAAAAATTTAAAAATAATCGGTATTTTCCAATTTTTCGTTATCTGTCAGTTGACAAATTAGTTGAAACCAAATTCAATTAATGATAGGACAGACGACAAAGCATTAATTAGGCATTATGTTATAGATGAATATCGATTTTTTCCATGACGTATAGTACTACAAATAAAAAACAATTAAGTGGAAATGTAATGTTTGAAAGATGGGTATTGCTATGGTATTTTCTCAATATTTTTCTTTATAAGGCTAAGATCTTGAAACAAAAATGTTGAATACCTAAATATGATTTAGTATACAAGAAAAATTTGCTACATTTAAAAAAAAAATATTTTAAATATTGTTTTACTTAACAATAACATTTATAGTTTTGTGATAACGTATTTTGTGGTTGTTAAATAAATAAACAGTTTTGGATCTCACATATTTTCAAGAGTTTATCTTCCCTATGATGCTTATTGGCTTATTTGTAAAAAATAATAATCAATATTTGCATAATCAATAACGGTAAGAGAACTGTCTAGCAGTATGCAATTTTCTATGTCTGAAATGAATACTGCTACGCTAATAATAATTTTCCCATAATATGTACTTCATAACAAACAACGCAATCAAGACAAATTTCTCAAAGGAACCGACATAAAATTCCACAAAGAACTTGTTTGCTTTGAAGTGAATGATTATGAAAATTTTAGTTGCAATATGTAAAGATAGCCTGTGCTTCACAAGGATACAGCAAAGCAAAAAAAAAAAAAAACTTGTCAATAATTGGGCTACTTATTGGATTTTAATGTTGCTGGGAAAATCCTGTTTATTTTAAAAGCGCACAATAATTCAAATACACATATTGCAAAGTAGGTACCGTTTTTTAATCTAATCAAATTCTTACGCCCACCAAACTGATGTCTATGTCCATATTACTAATCAAGGGAGGCGTATGGTATCATAAAATATGTTGTTAAATTTCATTTAAACAAATTACAATTATTTATCTCGTGCCACACCAGGCTTTCGCCATCCTTATCATATCAGAGCCAACCAGACTCCCATTGTTTGTTATGTTACACACATACTGTTTTGTGCTATAATTTGCCTGTTGTTGACAATAAATATAGGGATTTTCGTTCTGGAGATGGATAAATGACTTTTGCTTCCAAGAAATATGATAAGATTGAATGTATTTTTTTTTTATAGTTTTGAGAATATGTCGTTGTTTGGGGATTTTTGCGCTTACAAAACTATTTTTGGTAAATAAATCTGAGAAATGGCAATTTTAGTGTTTGTTAGAAAAATAAATCTCTTCTCTGAACTACCTTCAGATAGCTTAATTTGTTCATTGTATAAAGAAATTACTGAATAGTCTCTGACATTGAAAATAAAATTTATTTGATCGGTTAATTGTCTTAATAGATTAATTAAATCTTACATGCAATTAACGGTTTAAAAATAAAACGATTCTCCCACTTTTGCTTGTCTAAGGTCGACCAAATGACTCATAAATGATTGTTCCGCCGTTTTTTATAAGGGGGCATAGCCGTTTCTGCGAAAATAACCAACTATGTACCGAGCAGAATAATTTGTATGTAAAGACTTGTATGCAGGCTTGTATGACTCAACACGGACGCATGTATGAATTTTTCATATTGCTTTAGTTACAGAGGAGTTTGTCAATTCTTTGAATTTAATAATTGCCATTCTGTTGTTATTTTAATAATGTCTTAATTTAAACTACAATAAACCATAAGAACAAATTGTTTGCAAATAAGAATAAATATTAATTGAAACAACTAAAACTTTTCAACAGTTTACTATTTCTATGATCAGCTCTATAGCAAAATAAAGGAACAGGTGCCTCACCTATAATCCCTTAGAACATAATAATTATTATTCTCATGACATATCATTGTTCTCTTCCATGCAAAAGAAAACCACATAACATACATTGTATTTGAAATACTGAAATATAGTGTACTACAGCTAAAAACGTGACACCAATCAACGTGATTTTACAAGGCATGGGAAAGTGAATGCATGGTAATCAGGTTGATTTTAATTGTTGAATAACTTGTTAGATAACTTGGGATTCGGTGGAGTATGACAACAATGTCTTAATATGAATATTTATCATGCGACATTTTAAAAAAATTATTAATTTAAGACTTTTTCATTGATATTTTTGATTAAATTACAATTTACAAAAATAACATTCCGTATTATTCCAACAATTTATGTGGCATAAGCTTTAAGCAGCACATAGGTTACCCCATAGAAAATTCATAACCCAGGAAATCTCCAATTCCATTCTGGTCAATTTCCGGGTGAAAGAAATTTTCTAGCATATTTACATAGTTATTCTCTTCGAACAACATTTTTCATAAGGAAGAGTGGCTCATAAATTTGTCTTGCAGTTGTCCCATACCAAACAGAAACTTTTGGTGAATCCCATCCAAATTTGTTGAAAGCACTGAGGTTCGCCTCCCCCCAAATATGGCAATTATACATATTTATTTTCCCATTTTCTGAAAAATAGTTTCATTTGACATGATTAATTTCAAGATTAATTTCATGCCCTTGCAAAAGATCTAAAATCACTTCAAACAAATATAGGTACCTACCCGTTATTCCAAACAAGGTTCTGGAAGTTTCTGAAAAGTTTGTCTTTTATACGGTTTCAAATTTATATGTATTTATATTTGTTTAACTTTGCTTTTTGACATTTCTACCCAAGGGTCAAACCACCTAGGAATTCTTTGCCAAAAATGTGGGGATTTAGAGAAATTTTGAGGAATTTGTGGGGAATTTGGAAGAACTCGTCGGAATTTATGAGAATTTGAAGAATTTATAGGGAATTTGAAGGAATTTCTGGGGAATTTGGAAGAATTTGTGAGGAATTAATGAGGAATTTAAAGGAAATTGTGGGGTCATGACGTCACTGAGGTTCACATTCTTTTTATAAAAAATGTAATAAATGGGAATTTAAAAAAAAAAAATCTAGTTTTATGTTGGTCGTTGGATATTCATTTTTATTAAAGAAATTCTCCCAAAATTTCACTTCATGATTTACATGTCCAAATTTAAAAAATTCAAAAGAATAATGAATTTCTTGTAGGCTGATTTCCAAGATTTTTCATGTTATTATTTTCCACTGGAAAAATTTGAAATTCTGGAAAAATTAGCTTCTCACCTTTTTCTTTACATGCAAGAAGTTTCGAAATTTTCCCTTCACTATTTTTCCAGGAAAACTTTGAAATATGTGAGACTCTATTTTCAACTAATTTAGTTTTTGTAGGTTGATTTCCAAGATTTTTCATGTTGTTATTTTCCACTGGAAAAATTTGAAATTTTGGAAAAATGAGCTTCTTACCTTCCTCTTTACATGCAAAAAGTTTCAAAATTTTCCCTTCACTAGTTTTCCAGGAAAACTTTGAAATCTGTGAGTCTGTATTTGCAATTAATCTAGTTATTGTAGGTTGATTTCCAAGATTTTTCATGTTGTAATTTTCTACTGGAAAAATTTGAAATTCTTGGAAAATGAGCCCTTTCTCTTTACATGCAAAAAGTTTCAAATTTCTCCCTTCACTACTTTTCCAGGAAAACTTTGCAATGTGTGAGACTGTATTTTCAACTAATTCAGTTTTTGTAGGTTGATTTCCAAGATTTTTCATGTTTCTGTTTTCCACTGGAAAAATTTGAAATTTTGGAAAAATGAGTTTCTCACCTTCCTCTTTACATGCAAAAAGTTTCAAAATTTTCTCTTCACTAGTTTTCCAGGAAAACTTTGAAATGTGTGAGACTGTATTTTCAACTAATTCAGTTTTTGTAGGTTGATTTCCAAGATTTTTCATGTTGCTGTTTTCCACTGGAAAAATTTGAAATTTTGGAAAAATGAGTTTCTCACCTTCCTCTTTACATGCAAAAAGTTTCAAAATTTTCTCTTCACTAGTTTTCCAGGAAAACTTTGAAATATGTGAGACTGTATTTTCAATTAGTTCAGTTTTTGTAGGTTGATTTCAAAGATTTTTCATGTTGCTGTTCTCCACTGGAAAAATTTGAAATTTTGGGAAAATGAGCTTCTCACCTTTCTCTTTACATGTAAAAAGTGTCAAAATATTCCCTTCACTAGTTTTGCATGGAAACTTTGAAATGTGTGAGACTTTCCACTCTTTACATGCAAAAAATTTCAAATTTTTGTCTTCACCCCACAAATTCTCAGGGAATTTGTGAGGTATTTGGAGAAGTTCGTGGTGGGGTATTTGGAGGAATTTGTGATGGGGTATCTGGAGGAATTTGTGGGGAATTTGGAGGAATTTGCAGGAATTTTAAAGAATTATGCGTAAAAAATTCCCCTTTGAGGAATTGTTTGCACAAATTCTAGGATGGTGGTTTACCCCTTGTTTCTACCCTACCACACTGGCACTTGCAATTTTTGTAACTGAAATTTGATTATTGTTCATATTTCATTCAATCTACGGTATCGTTTGAGTGCACCCACAAGAAAATTGTATTTTGTGAAGGTGGATTTTTACTAAAATTTGCCAGAAATTGTCTTCTCATAGATAGTAGTCCTAGATAGATTTATATTCAATGCATATAAACTTACTGCTCGTATTTTTTCTTGTAAAGTGAATACATATTTCCTTTTATAAAGCAATGTATATATTTGGCAAGGGAAAATCCTAATTATCCCATATCAAACCACATCTTATCTTTTTCGATTTTCAAGATATTTACCTGTAAAATGTGCCAGTTTATCAATGTAGGTACACCCCGATTCTTTCTCTTAGCACCGCTATCATGAGAAAATTTTTCATAATAATTATCAAAAAATAGGCTCAACAATCTTATTTTATACCAGGATTTTTGAACATGGAGTGTCAAGGTTAGAGTATGTTTGTTATTGATTGTTAAAATTTATCAAAAAAATTCCATTTTGTAACAGGACAAACAATCGTATATGTATTATCTTTGTATATGCACTTGTTCGATAAGTAAACCACTAATTTTCTTAAAAACAATCTAACCACGGGCAATTATTCAAATTAATAATGAAATACTGATAAAGTTCTATGTCATATCTAAAGTATATTGTTAATAATATTTTTTCTCTATTATTTATGAAGTGAATTCTTTCATTATCAGTTTTTTATGTGATTTGCAATATTCTGTCGTTGATGTATTATTCATTTTTTCCACTCTTTCTATATTTTTTATTTATGAGTGAGCCTACTCTGGAATGGAATGTCTTCTATCTGGTGAGACTTCTTTCTGTATTGAGAAAAGGGGTTAATAATCGTCTTGTTCTTGAGGAGTGTACTGAGAAAGTTCTCATAGAAATCATAGAAATATTTATTGACTAGACCTTATTATAGATATTTTACTAGAAACAGCTATAATCGGGGTTTCATAGTTTTGTTAGCTTGAAAGATCTGGAAATTGCTTCAGATATCTACCAATAAAATCTTATAACAAACTACCAATGGAACTATTTAGGAAGACTTGATTTCAATCAGTATCCTGACTCCTGACAAAATAAAATGGTACATAATTAGGTAGGAAGTACTTTTTTATTCATATGAACTCAAGGGGCAAACCACCTAGGAATTCTTTGCCAAACATGTGGGGAATTTAGAGGAATTTGTAGGAAATTTAGAGGAATTTGTAAGGAATTTGAAGGAACTCATCCAAATTTATGAGAATTTGGAGGAATTTATGGGGAATTTGGGAGAATTTGTGAGGAATTTATGAGGAATTTAAAGGAAATTGTCAAATTTAAAAAATTCAAAAGAATAATGAATACAGTTTTTGTAGGCTGATTTCCAAGATTTTTCATGTTGTTATTTTCCACTGAAAAAAATTGAAATTTTGGGAAAATGAGCTTCTCACCTTCCTCTCTACTTGCAAGAAGTTTCAAAATTTTCCCTTCACTAGTTTTCCACGAAAACTTTGAAATGTGTGAGACTGTATTTTCAACTTATTCAGTTTTTGTAGGTTGATTTCCAAGATTTTTCATGTTGTTATTTTTCACTGAAAAAATTCGGAATTTTGGGAAAATTAGCTTCTCACCTTCCTCTTTACATGCAAAAGCGAGTGCAAAAGGTTTAAAAAATTTCCCTTCTCTAGTTTTCCAGGAAAACTTTGAAACATGTGAGACTGTATTTTCAACTAATTCAGTTTTTGTAGGTTGATTCCCAAGTTTTTTCATGTTGTTATTTTTCACTGGAAAAATTCGAAATTTTGGGAAAATGAGCTTCTCACTTTCCTCTTTACATGCAAAAAGTTTCAAAATTTTCCCTTCCCTAGTTTTCCAAGAAAACTTTGAAATATGTGAGACTGTATTTTCAATTAATTCAGTTATTGAAGGTTGATTTCCAAGATTTTTCATGTTGTTATTTTTCACTGGAAAAATTTAAAACTTTAGGAAAATGAGCTTCTCACCTTCCTCTTTACATGCAAAAAGTTTCAAAATTTTCTCTTCACTAGTTTTCCAGGAAAACTTTGAAACATGTGAGACTGTATTTTCAACTAATTCAGTTTTTGTAGGTTGATTCCCAAGTTTTTTCATGTTGTTATTTTTCACTGGAAAAATTCGAAATTTTGGGAAAATGAGCTTCTCACTTTCCTCTTTACATGCAAAAAGTTTCAAAATTTTCTCTTCACTAGTTTTCCAGGAAAACTTTGAAATATGTGAGACTGTATTTTCAATTAATTCAATTATTGTAGGTTGATTTTCAAGATTCCTCATGTTGTAATTTTTTACTGGAAAAATTTGAAATTCTGGGAAAATGAGCTTCTCACCTTCCTCTTTACATGCAAAAAGTTTCAAAATTTTCCCTTCCCTAGTTTTCCAGGAAAACTTTGAAATATGTGAGACTGTATTTTCAATTAATTCAATTATTGTAGGTTAATTTTCAAGATTCTTCATGTTGTAATTTTTCACTGGAAAAATTTGAAATTTTGGGAAAATGAGCTTCTCACCTTCCTCTTTACATGCAAAAAGTTTCAAAATTTTCCCTTCCCTAGTTTTCCAGGAAAACTTTGAAATATGTGAGACTGTATTTTCAATTAATTCAGTTATTGCAAGTTGATTTCCAAGATTTTTCATGTTGTTATTTTTCACTGGAAAAATTTGAAACTTTGGGAAAATGAGCTTCTCATCTTCCTCTTTACATGCAAAAAGTTTAAAAATTTTCTCTTCACTAGTTTTCCAGGAAAACTTTGAAATATGTGAGACTGCCTTTTCAATTAATTCAGTTACTGTAGGTTGATTTCCAAGATTTTTCATGTTATTTTTCACTGGAAAAATTTGAAACTTTGGGGAAATGAGCTTTTCACCTTTTTCTATACATGCCAAAAGTTTCAAAATTTTCCCTTCTCTAGTTTTCCAGGAAATCTTTGAAAGGACCCCGCAATATTTAAATGGAAATTGGTTACCCGTGATATTTGGATGAAATTTAAATATGTTATTGGGGATGCCGTAAGCAACATTTTTTACCATGGGCACAATCCTGTATATATGACAGGTGAGGCGTGGTTAGCTGTCAAATATTGGAATCTTATATCCAAAAGCAGGGTAAATATGGCAGATTTTGATGAACAAAAAATGTATTCCTTCTAAGTCGACCAAGTTAAGTCGAAAAATGACAACCATTTTGACACCTGTCAAAACCCTGCCAAACGGCAGCACTCATCTTTTCCAGTTTTCAATATTTTATGATGTCATTTGACATTTTTAACTTGTATGTAAATTCTGAATTCAAAAATTGAAAAAAAAAATGACAGAACTGTCAAAACCTGTCATTTGTTTTAGTAGAAAAAAAACACTCTAATCTGGTTCTTTCTCGTTTTAAGGTAGTTTATTGGTGATAAAACATTGAACAAAGTTCACGCACGTCACATTTTGACAGCTGTCAGAATCTGTCAATGGCTTTAATTCAAAAAAGAATCAAATCTAGTTCTTTTCCAATTTAAGTTAGGCTTATTTATGATAACGCATGAAAAAACATTATACGCAGGTTTCAGATTTTGACAGAGATGTCAATTTTCATTTTAAAGTAGTAGTAGTTTTAGTATAAGGGATTTTATTACATTAAAGTCATTATAGTACTCAGTACTATAATGAAATCATTAAAGTACTCAAACATTTTAACACTTATAAATGAAATCCACAATGATGTCATTTTTTTCAAATTTTGAATTCAGAATTTACAAACAAGTTAAAAATGTCAAATGACATCATAAAATATTGAAAACTGGAAAAGATGAGTGCTGCCATTTGGCAGGGTTTTGACGGGTGTCAAAATGGTTGACATTTTTGACAATATTTGACAGGTAACCACGCCTCATCTGTCATATATACTTACAGGATTGTGCCCATGGCAAAAAATGTTGCTTAAGGCATCCCCAATAACATATTTAAATTTCATCCAAATATCACAGGTAACCAATTTCCATTTAAATATTGCAGGGTCCTTTGTGAGACTGTATTTTCAATTAATTCAGTTATTGTAAGTTGATTTCCAAGATTGTCCATGTTGCTGTTTTCCACTGGAAAAATTTGAAATTTTGGGAAAATGAGCTTCTTACCTTCGTCTTTACATGCAAAAAGTTTCAAAATTTTCCCTTCACTAGTTTTCCAGGAAAACTTTGAAATATGTGAGACTGTATTTTCAATTAATTCAGTTATTGTAGGTTGATTTTCAAGATTCCTCATGTTGTAATTTTTTACTGGAAAAATTTGAAATTCTGGGAAAATGAGCTTCTCACCTTCCTCTTTACATGCAAAAAAATTCAAAATTTTCCCTTCTCTAGTTTTCCAGGAAAACTTTGAAATGTGTGAGACTGTATTTTCAACTTATTCAGTTTTTGTAGCTGATTTCCAAGATTTTTCATGTTGCTGTTTTCTACTGGAAAAATTTCCACGGGAAAAATTTGAAATTTTGGGAAAATGAGCTTCTCACCTTCCTCTTTACATGCAAAAAGTTTCAAATTTCTCTCTTTACTAGTTTTTCAGGAAAACTTTGAAATGTGTGAGACTGTATTTTCAACTAATTCAATTTTCGTAGGTTGATTTCCAAGATTTTTCATGTTGCTGTTTTCCACTGGAAAAATTTGAAATTTTGGGAAAATGAGCTTCTCACCTTCCTCTTTACATACAAAAAGTTTCAAAATTTTCTTTTTTTTTTTAGAGGAATTTGTGGGGTATTTGGAGAAATTTGTGGTGTGGTATTTGGAGGAATTTGTGATGGGATATCTGGAAGAAGGAATTTGTAGGAATTTTGAGGAATTATGCGTAAAAAATTCCCCTTTGAGGAATTGTTTGCACCAATTCTGGGATGGTGGTTTCCTTGTATGAACTTTATGGTGATGTGTATAGATACATTTTATTTTGATAGTTTGTTGGTTTCTTTTAATTTGATTTACCTGTTGACGTGTAAAACGACTTGTGATTTATTGATTTATTAATATATACATCACTATTACTAAAAAAATTTTTTGTTACAGATTTAGTTCATTGTACCAATGAGCCCAATGTATCCATTCCACAACTAGCAAATTTACTAATAGAACGTTCACAAAATACAAACTGGGTGGTTGTATATAAGGCCTTAGTGACATGTCACCACATGATGTGTTATGGAAACGAAGTAAGTATTACGAATTTTAATATTTTGGCTATTTTAACCATGACCCTTATAATGTATAGAAAAAATATAAACAACGGGTTTATGTTTTTGCCTCACCAACCATGAAATAACTAGCCACAAAGGTCAACATCCGTTGAAATAAATTTTATTTTTTATTGCTTCAGGCACCTGAGCTTTTTCTCCTAGTAATATCTCTAACAAATTGCAAATTCGCAGTTAATATTAAAGATACCTACTAATCTATATGCAATTTAAAAATAGACTAAATTATGCGTGGAAATAAATATTTTACACATGCAAATATTTTTACAGTCAGAATCTTACCACAGTTTGTTTAATTACTAATTTAGTTTATGTAAACGTTTCAAATTATCTGTTTTCTCTAATGAGCATATTTTAATGCTCTCAAGTTCTATACTTGGATTTAGTAGCTTTTGTTTAATACATTTAGTTATTGTAATAATAATTATTGAAAAATTGTCAGTAAATAATAGATCAATTTACATTTTATTGTAATGATAAAATATCAATTTTTCTTTTCAGAGATTCACACAATTCTTAGCCTCAAGCAACAGTACATTTCAGTTGAGCAATTTCCTAGATAAAAGTGGTCTTCAAGGTAAATTTTTATGCATTTTCAAGTGTTATATCATAGCTCATTCACCTAAACTTCAAATGTATGTCTTTCTCTTCCAATTCATCCATTATCATGTAACATGCCTAAAATACCTTTATGTTTATGCATATAGGGATCTTAAATTCAAAGACTGGTAAGTGTGATAAAAAAACTGTAAAATGCATGACAAATCAGTATGATGGGCTAAATTACTTCAGAGTATTTTTTAAAAAATAATGCTAATTGATTTAAATAAGGCTATTTTAGCTATGCTGTCATACTATTTGAATGGCTATTAATTTTTTTTTTGCATAAAAGTATGGCAACAGTTAATTGTCACTTTTTATTGTAAACTAGAAAGTTTTGATTCATTCAATTTGATGATAATTATTGTTTAAACAAAACACTTATGCTAACAAAATATTTATTTTCGTTTAAAAACCTTGCTAATCGCCTATATTGTTTTCAAGAGTGTGCAGCATTACCTTCTTTTCAAAAAATTGTCCACATAATATTTTATCTATTTTTAGGATACGACATGTCGCCATTCATAAGAAAGTACTCTAGATATTTGAATGAAAAAGCTTTATCATATCGTTCTGTGGCCTTTGACTTTTGCAAAATCAAGAGGGGGTAAGAATTGAATCATTTATATAATTATTTATATATAATTAATACATAATTATTTATATCATCAAGGTTACTTGGATAAAAAATTCAATTATTTGAATAAATTTATTTGGATAAAAAAAAAAATAACAGCAATTGGTATAAATTTTAAGAAGCAAAAAGATCCATAGTGCGTTTCACCTAAATTAAACACCATAATTTGTCTGTCTTGCATAACATTCTGTTTTGTGGCTCGAGTTACTGTAGAGCCCATTTCACCTTGTCAATTCAGCATAATCTCGGCGTCGGCGTGCTCAAAATGTCGTATCGTTTTGACAGAGAAAGAGGTGAAATATAAGTTAATCTGTGACTTCTGTGGTGTTTGGAATTCCGTGGCCTGTTCAAAATTCTCAACCTCAGTGGCTCAGGTGACATAATTGAAAGTCCAGAGTTATGCTTTATGCATGCAATGGCTGTATAAATTCCGTCAAGTCACTTGGAAATGATGTTGGCGGTGGCTTGAGATTGCTTATCAAAGATGTCACTAGTGAGGTGTGTAACACACTCTACAATAAATTTGCAAGTAAGCTCAAGGGTATGAATTCATCCCTTCAAGACAAGCCCACAGCTAACTATGATGATTTTTTAAATTCGAATCTGAATGTTGTTACCAACAGCGTTGGTGAACTCAAAGCCACTCTTTCTTCACTGGAAAAGTCAAACACTGCTGCAGGCGATAATCTTTCGGAAATAAATAATCTGGGTCGATGTGATTCGAGTACCACCGAAAAGCACATCTCTGACTATTTGAAGGATCAGCTTTCCATTCCTGATGTCAAATGTTTGGTATTGGACAAAAATGAAGATGTAGTTTCATTTAAAATTGGGGTTAAAGAATCACTTTTGAACGGCCTGCTGGAATCAAACCTCTGGCCTGTAGGCATTGCTATCAAGGAGTTTCATCCTCGTCGTATGGGGGCAAAATCCTCCACAGCAAATTTTCAGAGGGGACCAGTCACATTAGATTGTGCTACCCAAGGTGCTACCTTTGTGTACCAAACTGTAAGAGGCCTAAACTCTAAAAACTCAAAGATGCTTTCTGTGCTGCTCACGCCGCCGAGTCTTTCTCAGTGATTGCACTTACAGAAACCTGGCTGGACTGTAGTATCTGTGATGCTGAATTTCTTGACTCATGTTACAGTCACACAGTTATTTCGTCGTCTAAATCTTAGTTCTGGTGATTGATATTTTCTTCTGCTTGTTGAATATCTTCATTGCCTTGATGATTTCTTAGACAATCTTCATCTTCACTCTGACTTTCATTGTTTACATTAATTTTTCGTTGAATTTTTCATTGTAGTTTTGGTATTTTTCTTCTATATTTGGATTTTTTGGAAAAAAAAACTACATCACCATGTATTTCTACTTTGTTTCTTAACTGAAAATAAATTCTGTAGCCTTTGACCTCATCGCAGTATCCCACTAGAATACCTATTCTATTGTGAGGTTCTAGCTTTCTCTGTTTTTCCTTAGGAATATGTACAGGGTGATCTATTATAAATGTCACCCCCTGCTAACTTTTCCATTCGACGTTTTTGACAGAAGTGTCAAATACAAAAGTTTTAAGAAATTGTCAAAAGTTTTTAATTAAATCAGTTTTAGGCATACAGGGTGTGTCAGAAAAGTGCAGTAGTGTGAAGTTATATTTTTTTCAAATGGAACACCCTATACAATGTGTTCAAGTTAAGGAGGGCCAGTATGGGGATCTGATGATATGGTGGCTCAAAGACGAAACGTCGGATTACAAATTTGATAATGCCATATTGTAGAGGAGGAAAAGTGGCAATGACGAAGTGCCCTTCATTTTGAAATATCTTTTCAAATAAGGTCAGGAAAAATAAAATCGTTTTGGGCGAATTTCGGGTTTTCCCGGATATCTCCGGTATCAATTGGAATTTTTAAAATAACAGAACGCTATTTTAATGAAAACAAAATTGCGTAACTTTTTCCCAATTTGAGCAACGTCGTATCTCTTACTGTTTCCAAGATCCCCATACTGGCCCTCCTTATCTTGGACACATTGTATATTGTGCGCTCATTTGTTAGTCCCCTTTAACCTGATTTCAATGATATACGGTTTGATATGTTTATCTCTCGGTTTGTCTCCAATAGTTATAAGGAAAAACGCGAAATCCCTTCCTAGGTCTCGCATGTTATTTTATTTTTTTTGATAATAATAAAACATAATTTAGACATCTGGATTTATTATCATATTTCACCTTGTATATTGATGAATAAAACTTGAACAATAAATATACAGGGTGTCCCACTAAGGTCGGCCAGGTACGATATCATGGAAACGATAGACCTTACGTAACTTGAAAATGAATGCAGATATTGAATTGCGGTTTGCGCCAAAATGTAGATATTTTGTTTGCTCTTTAAGCACAGCAATAAAAAATTAATATCATGGCCATTCGGATTTTTCAAGAAAATTAGAAAAAACTAGATCTTGGATAAACAGCGCCCTCTAAAAGACGCGGTGGGAACTATCGACCTTGAACGAAGTGGTGCTCTTAATAACAATGAAATTCTCTTCCAAATAAGCCCAAATTGAATGAGTTTGGATGAGGGGTATGGAAGATACAGCAAATTCTAAAACTATTTTTTCACCAGCTTCCCCCACCCTTATTAGTGAAGATAGGAAAAAAGCCTAATAACCAAACTGGCGCAAAAACTAATGAACTTTTGATTTATGCTGTTAAAACTATCTTGATATAGCGATTTCTTGAGAAAATTTGAATTTTTACTCCTATCATCGTAATTGCGCCCCCTAGCGGTCATCTTAGAAACTTGAAAATAATTTCCATCAATTTCTCTTGGCCGATTTTGCCAAGAAAAAAAAATCCCGAAGCTGTAAGGTCTATGGTTTCCATAATATCTTACCTAGCCGTGGGACACCCAGTATAACTTCACATTGCTGCATTTTTTTGACACACCCTGTATGGCTAAAACTGACTTTGTTAAAAACTTTCGACAATTTCTTGAACCTCTTGTATTTGAAACTTTTGTCAAAAATGTCGAATGAAAAAGTTAGAAGGGGGTGACATTTATAACAGATCACCCTGTTCCGACACTTTTGCACCAAAGTTTCTCCAAATATTTAAGTCAAAAGGACCCCGCACACTTCTAATGGGATTTCTGACCGCGGTCAAATTTAACTAAATTTTAATGTTATAGATCTCACCTTTCTGATCAATAACTTCCATGGACAGTGTTGCCAGGTTGCTTTCATAAAGAGTAACAGGTTCGTCTTAAAAATGGTAATAGATTTTTTTTATGAGAGTTCATGTAACTTTTTTTTTGTGATCATGAATAAATATCTAATATTTGAGATTAACTTTTGACAGTGGTATTTTTCTATGAAAAATAAAACTCGTGACTCGTGAAAAAAAATTATTGAGCATAGCTTAAATTGACATTTTTGCATGTAAGAATGTCATTTTATGCTATAGTTATTGTTAAACCTCCCTTAATATGCTCGGTGCAAACCTTTGAATGTGCAAACCAAGGATGAAACACACCAGTTGTGACGTAGCAGCATGTTATTTCTCTCCTTGACGTAGGCTGTTCAAACAGCTGACGACTTAATTATGACGTTGGAAATGGTAACACACTAATATGGCGGCGATTACCAAAAACGAGGCCGATAAGCACTCCTTAGAGTGTATATTCTCCTTGGATACACACTACTACCACTACAGGGTAGCCTGCCTATCCTGATAAGGCCTGTGTCCTGTGTGGAAAAAGTAATGACGTCATTTTTCAAAAGGTTCAAAACAGAGGGAGAAAAACACTTAGTTATGACGTCGGAAATGGTGACTCATCAATATGGCGGTAATAACCAAAAAGAAGGCTGATAGCAATCCTGTAGGTATGTGTATCATCCTTGGGTGCGAACAACCATAAACTAAAGATATATAATTAGGATAGGCCCTACGATTCTCACGTTAAAACTATAAAAATGAACTTAGAACTTATTTTAGGATATAAAAAATAAATATCTCTTATGATTCGAGCAGAAAATGTATAACAAAACATATAAAAAAAGGTAATAGAATTTTTAAAAAGGTAAAAAGGTGATAAACTCCTCTAAAAAGTAACAGATCTGTTACAATTGTAATAGACTGGCAACACTGTCCATGGACACAACTTAATCCTATGACTAGTTTTTGAGATGTAGTTTAATGTCCAAGAAATGCATACATTTTATATGCATTTACATCTACCTGTCACCTAATAATACCAGAATGGACAGGTATTCTCACGCTCAGGTGACAGGTAGATATAAATGCATATAAAATGTGTGCATTTCTTGGACATTAAACTACCTGTATCTCAAAAACTAGTCATAGGATTAAGTTGTGTCCATGGAAGTTATTGATCAGAAAAGTGAGATCTATAACATATTAAAATTTAGTTAAATTTGACCGCGGTCAGAAATCCCATAAGAAGTTTGCGGGGTCCTTTCTATTAGACAATAGTCCAAAATGTATATGGGCTTATATTTTTAACTGAGCTTTTTCCAACTCGATTTAAAACGAAAGCAGTAGTGTGGATTGCTCCCGCCCACAACATTTTATTCATTAAACTATTATGAAGTATTTCCCTTGCTGAATTGCAACTTAATACATGATGCAATGATTTTTCGTCTAATCTGACTACTAAAACTTCTTGGGCCTTTGCGTCTCTCCGATCCCATTGTTCAGCATTTGTCTGTTTTTATATATTCTCCTGTTATCATAGAATAAAGACTTTTTGCTTCCCAAACAATTTGTGCTTGAAACTTCCAGGTGATCCAGCTTTCGCCAGATAATCTCAATACTTTATTTCCTGCTGTTGAATCCATTTTTAATTAATTTACTCCCTTCGATGCTCCGTAGTAATGTTTAAACTTTACCTTACTTAAACCCCAAAACCTGGTTCTTGCTATTTTTCCAACCCACGCCGAAGTTGTTTTTCTAACCTAAATCTGTATTATTTTTTTTAACATTAATTCACGATATTTCTTATTAAATTTTAACTGGGCCCATAACCTGTAGCGCAATGGATATTGCCAGTAAATAATCCAGACAAAACTGCTTCAAACTTGGTTTTATTGGAATATCAAAAATACATACTTGGAGGTTAAAAATGCTCACTCCTTTCAACAGCCCCAAGCAAACTGTCAACTAGCAATTTGTCAACTGACAATTTTACAATGTGTCAACTTCATGTCGTGTGCTATGTTTCCAGCTCTAACATTCACAAAACAATTTCATTGCTACTAGCAACACTCACCAAATAGTAGACACTTTAAGCAGGTCCTAAATTTCAAACGTATCCGCATCAATCTGCGTATGCGCAGAATAGATACGGTGCTACGGTGGTTTTGTTATATTTCGTTGTCCGCATCGTTATGGGACTAGCCTCGTATCCATATCCGAAAACGTATCTCAACCATTCGACACTATTTAGAGATCTTCCTGTCAGTTATCACTAAAATAACTTCAACAACATAAACACAATACTTATAGATAAAAATAAAACCTACAAACACAGCTACAAAATCAACCCAACACTTTTTGAGGTTATAAAACGTCTCATGCAAGGATACGATCGTTTACGTAATGTATGGCCATGCTTAAAGAGTTTTAAGAGGTCAGCGTAAGTCAATGCGTTTACGGATGCGGATACGGATACGTAGAAACATTTTGGGTTTGCTTATAGTGTCTATTAGACTGATTGAGGGTGATCCAGTTCTTGCTCGGGTGTTGTGACTCGCAGATGTTCTGTTAACATTGTTATAATGCCACCTTTTGCCTTGGGTGGTAGTTTGAGAGTGCATGCAGGTATCTGTCTGTGTGTGTGGGTTTTCAGTACACTCTGTGGCTTAGTTTTCCTCGAGATTTTTTTATGAGTACATCTAAGCCACACAGTTTACCGAAAACTTCCACATACAGACAGGTACCTGAATGCACTCTCAAACCACCATCCAAGACAAAAATATAGAATTATAACAACGTTAACAGAACATGCTCGGAACATTTTCGAGCCGCAACATCTCGAGCAAGAACTGGATCACCTCAAGTCGGCCTTTCTGTCAAATGGATACAATGCATCTGAAATCGACAGGGTTATGCGACCCAAAACGGATACACGACAAAACGTGCATGAACAACCAATGGTGGCTAATGCATACCTGCTTTTCATTTTTCGGCTGACAGACAGGATAGGGAAAGTCTTGAAGAGTACAGAGAAAGTTCAGATTAGCCACGTGATGCAAAGTCCTGCCCCTCCCCCACCACAACCACGCATACATAAATACAACTTGCGGTCAGGAACTCGTCAGTCTGCTACCAGAATCGGACATGAAAGCACCTCTGAAGATGCTAGCCACGCGTACTAACGAAAAGTCAGGAAGAAATTTCAACTTAGGACGGCCATTAAGCCTGAATGAAAACACTTTATCAATAAACCTGGGCCGTGAAAGTCTCACAAACTTTATAATGTGAAAGTTTTCTGGAACTTTGTTCATTGCCAATCCAATCAGGCTAAGGAAATGTTTCTGGAGACAGAAATAGCGTCCAACGATGTTGACATAGTTGATCTTTTTGGTGTGTATTTTTCCTCTGTTTATAACCCCCAAAGAAATTCCAACGCCAGTACTTTTACTGATCGATTTGAGAATGTTTCAAGCATTTTCATAGACCCAATCGATATTGAGAGGGCTTTAAAGCAAGTGGACATCAACAAGTCTGCAGGACCTGATGGTATTCGTAACAAAGTACTAAAATCTTGTTCTAACACTTTGTATCTCCCTCTATTTATTATTTTTAACAAATCTTACCTTACTAACAGAATGCAATAAGTCAAGATCGATGGCTATCTTTCTTTTCTTTTCCATGCCTCCTCTGGGGTACCCCAACCCAAGGCTCTCATTGGGCCCCCTTCTTTTCACCTTATTTATCAATGATTTAGGATTGTTGCTCTCCTCGAGTTTTTTACTTTTCGCTGATGACTTGAAGTTGTATCGTCAGGTGACGTCAGCTCAAGACATACTTATTCTGCAAGACGATCTTAACATTGTTTATAATTGGTGTTAGCTTAATTACATGTTCCTCAACATTGATAAGTGCTGTTGTATGAGATTCAGTAGACTCACCTAGGTTTCCTTTTAGTATTGCTTAGGTGATATTCGCTTGTCTGAAGTTTCTGTCATAAAAGATCTTGGTGTCTATCTAGATACTAGGTTAATATTCACTAAGCATTTTGAAGTGGTAATTGGCAGGACTAATAGAATGTTGGGTTTTATTAAGAGAGCTACTAAGGGACTTTACAAATATACTCCCCATCAAAATTCTTTACAAATCACTGGTCAGATCCGTTTTTGAATTTTCTTGCATAATTTGGTCATCTTACTATCAGATCCACATCAATAGGCTTGAGTGTGTTCAACATAAATTTATCAAGTTTGCTAGGTACAAACTGTCTCTGAGTGGTGTCCTTAGACTTTACTACTCTTGCTCACAGAAGGGAATACTTTGATGTCTGTTTTGCTTTTAATATCCTTAACTATTACATAAAAAGCCACGAATGTCTTGGATGCTTTTGTCTACTCACTCAAAGTTATCGGACATGAGGTAAACGTTTACTGCAAATTCCTTACTGTCGTACTTGGTACCTACTTAAAATTCAGTCCTGTTAATAGAATATCTGACAATGTAAATAAGTTCTATGAGGGACTTGACTTTTTTTGGTTTATCTCAAGATGCGGGCCAAGAGAATTGTTTTAGGTTAGATTTTTAGACTTAAACTTTGTACCGCTTCAGATGTATGTGTTTTTTATATGTTAATAAATAAATAAATAAATAAATAATTGATTAAACATACAAATCTAATGCTTGTGAATTTTATATTATAGAAAAGAAGATGGAATGTTAAGGACGATGAACGCAGACAAACTCCTCAAAACGATTCCAGTTTTACAAAATCAACTCGATGCACTGCTAGAATTTGATTGTACAGCCAACGATTTGACCAACGGCATTATCAATATGTGCTTTATGTTGCTATTCAGAGACCTTATAAGACTGTTTGCCTGTTATAATGACGGCATAATTAACCTATTAGGTAATGTTATGATTTTTCGGTTGGCGACAAACTAAAATGCAAGGTCAATGAAATGTGAAACCTTGTGTAAATAACAGTGGAACATGATAATATATCAATTAGTTATTTTATTGTAATGGTTGTTGATAAAAAAAAAATGTTTAAGTTGATTGTTTGGCATTAGTTATGTGATAAATATTGCTAATGGAAATTTTATTTTAAGAGGAAATACATATAATCAATGTAAATTTTTTAAAAATGCTGGAATTTTTGTTTCAGAAAAATACTTTGATATGAACAAAAAACAATGCAAAGAAGCATTAGACATATACAAAAAGTTCCTGGTTAGAATGGACAGTGTAGCTGAATTTTTAAAAGTAGCAGAGGTAACTAAACAACCACAAAAAAATTACTGTGTCTGTGTAAATATAGCTGTTGTTTGCTTTAGAATGTAGGCATAGATAAAGGAGACATTCCGGACCTAACGAAAGCTCCTAATAGTCTTTTGGATGCTTTGGAACAACACTACAATCACATGGAAGGTAAAAAGACTTCAACGAATTCCAGTAACTCTTCAAAGTAAGACCCTGACATTAGTAAACACAAGAAATTTAAAAAAATTAAACATTTTTTAGTAGTAGTAACCAAAAAAACGTCAAATCGGGAGTAACAGCTCTAAATTCAACTAGTAACGCTTTCGGCTCAATTGCTTCAAGCGGCAGATTAGATTCTGTAAACGGTATCGATGAAAATCTTAAATTGAAAGTGTTAGCTGAAGAAGAAGCTGCCATGAGCCAATTTAAAGTAAAGCAGAAAATATTAATGTAGTTTTAACCAATTAATTAGAATTGTTTTCAGTCTAAAGTACCATCTTCTGGCGCGATAGTCAATAATCCGTTCCTCAGCAATAATTCTTCCCCTTCAAATCAATCAACTCCCACTGTAGATATGTTTGCAGCTGAAGCTTCCCCTGCTCAAGTGAAGGCTTCAGACGATTTGCTGCAACTGTCAAATCCTTTTGTGGATTTCAACCAAGTTCACAATGCATTTTCGATGCAACATCAACAGACCAGTGCTTGGGTAGTCAATGGAAATGGTACGTTGTAGTAGGATTTTATATTTGACAATATTTTAAAAAAAATTGTATTTAGGATACAATGTGCAGCCTGTAATGAGCACTCCTGTTGCATCCAATGGGGGATTTGTAAATGAAAATAGTTTTGCTTCAGTGTTTGGCCAAACAGAAACGCAAAGTAAGATATTTTCACTCGAATAAGCGCATGACTTAGAAGTGCACAGCGTTCATACAATCTGTCGCACATCTGCTAATATTTCATCGTGGGGTTTTACTAACTTATTAACTACACATTTTTTCTTCTCCAAGCTGCCGAAGTACCTCTCCCATCCCCGTCCTACAATCCCTTTTTAAATGAAGACACTGAACCTCCTCTCCTAGATCTGGATTCTCACATGTCACATGGAGAAAAACAATTTCAAAGTGTGATTGATTTTTTTCAAGAGAATTGCGATCTCACTAAGACTGATGATATTAGAGATAGCATGGATACTGCTGATGGACAAGGCTAGTTTGACTGACTTGGACTAGAGTAATAATTTGAGAGCAATAATTTTTTTTTGTAGAAGATTTATACAAGTTGTATTTTCACTATGTTGTTTATAAAACGATATTTTTTGAAGGACAGTCTTACATGCCCTTGCAAACTTGCTTGAAAAGTCAAACTTACATATAATCTGAATTACTTGTACAATAATTAGTCAACATCTGCGGTATTTCATCATGCTAGTTTGCACCAAGTTGTTCTTCTAATTTTTGGTTCCAATAGATGAATCGAGTGGCTTTTGGGTTGACTTTTCCAAAAGAAGTGACACATCCAAACATAAATGACAGCATCAATACCGCAGTAACATTCAGAGAATCTTTGATAGTGGAGACATTTCAAAAAGTGCTCCAGAATACTATAGCTTGTTCTTATTTGATTGAAGACTAACCCCATTGCAAGGTGTAACATCAACACCTGACGAAATTTAAGTGGTCCGAATATAACCAGGGTTGTGGTTTCGCGGTCCGAAAGTAATCAAATCACTCTGGTGCCTGGAAAAGTGGTTATTTTTGGACCTCGGTTTCCTGAAATCTGGTTAACCAAATGTCAAAAGAGTTACCGGCCATCGGATGTCGGTTCTGTTGGTTTTATCTATAATTTCTGTCAATTATTTTTTATTTCCTATTTGCGTTCCCTAAGTAACCGGAATTTTCAGTAACCATCTGTCAACCGATTCGGTTACTCTGGTTAACATTTGGTTATATTCGGACCATAGCCTATATGCAAAAAAACTACTAAACTAATACAAAAGCCGCTACATTTTTGAATTGATTTTGGACTTTCTGAACTTGCCAACAAGTTTCAGTAAATGAATCGACTTTTGCTGGAACAAGCCGTCCCTGGTGAAAATGGGGCTTGTCTAATTTAAATAAGTTCAAAAATTAGAAGAGGCAAATAGGACATGTAAGAGCTGTGCCGTATATTAATTGAGAGGCAATAAGTGCAATGGATTACCGTAGTACAAAAAGGTCTTCTCGAAATCCTTCATAGATTATTCAAGTTACCACAAAGTGTTCATAATTGATTATCCCTATCCTTGTCTTCCTTTTGCAGCTAATATTAACCAATACTAACAGGTGATTTTAAATTTCGATATAAATAAATTAGGCCAGGCTGGAATTCTGTAACGAATAGACATATTTTCGTGTCTCCATTGATGTCCCCTCCCTATTGATTTCCCCTCCCTATTGATTTCGAAAAGCGAGAAGAAGACAGCAAGTGCCATAGCAATAGGGATAATGATCTCTATCCGTTACAAAATTCCGCCTGTGGGAATGTGAAGTAAGCTTAAATTAAATGATTTTTTTCTCTTAACATGCTTCTTCTATTGCAATTCATTTGTGTTGTACTTCAATCATTGCATGTTTGCCTTCACTTTGCTTTAGAAATAGTACACTTCATAGAATGTCACGCAATTATTATAAGTCAATTTTTCTCAAAGCGTCGGGCACTTTTGACCATCTAGGCGGCGTTCTTCAACCAATCAACACGACTGGCCAAGTAACGAATGGTAGTTTACTTAATAACAACGCAAATACGAATGGTAATCAGCAGACGGCCAATAGCAATAATGGTGGATTGTTGACAGGAGATTTGGATTCCAGTTTGCAATCTCTCGCTCAAAATTTAACTATTAACGATAGGAAACAAACGATAAAGTAAGATTTGTCCCTAAAATTTCATCATTTGATCCAAATTTTAAAGTTTGTTTTTGATGTTGCTGTTGCGTTGTAAATGATTTTAAGAAAGTACAAAGCTCAATAAAATTAAATTTAATACTATTCCAGAGGCGTGCAATGGAATTCACCTAAAAACAGCTCAAAACCGAGTTGGACGCCCCAACCCATGCCCGCGACAACTGGTGTTGGTTACAAACCCATGAACCAACAAATCAATAACGTTCCATTTAGTGCGGCCTTCAATCCTACTTCTCCAACGGCCATGATGCCGCCTATGGTCGGTCAGCCTATTTATCCTAATATAACACAAATGGTAAGAAACGTTATTGTTAAAAATTTTAGCTGTGAAATCTTTTCTGTGTCAGATTGGATTACCTACTAAGTGAGAGAGCAGGTCATAATTACTTGGATAAGAATCTTACCCTACTCAGCAGGCTTGTTTTATGAGAAAAATATTTAGAAAAGAAATTTCTATTGGAAATATTGAATGAGTACCTTTTTATTTTTTCAGGTTTGTGTAATGTATTTTTAATTTGGCAACACTCATTTGAGGTTTGGGTTAGTTTGGAATATGTAGTTCTTTTCGTCTAAAATATCAACATACAAAAACTAGCACTTAGTATAAGGGCGGGTTAGCTTGGATTAGCTCTTCTCGTCTAAAATACCAACATACGAAGACTAGCATTCATTGCAAAGTTACGGGTTAGTTTGGATTAAATCTTTTCGTCGAAAATACCAACATATAGAGACAAGCACTCATTACGATACATTTGGCAACGGTGTCTCGAGCTCGCCGTATTCCTACGACTAGACTCTCGTAATGCTACCAATCAATGTGTATCTCAAAAATATTAAGTGTTCCTGGGGTGATTGCAGCAGTTTGAAGCAGGGCTATAGCAACGCAAGCAGGAACATTTTGGAGCGCTCCTGCTTCCAATGTGTTGCCAAGCCAAGGGTGAAGTTTCCACCCATAATGAAAATTCCTATATTTCGAAAATATGTTATAAGTGTTGCTGGGGTGTGATTTAAAGCAGGATGAGGCAGGACCATAGCAACACAAGCAGGAACATGTTTCAGCGATCCTGGGCTGGGACTCTGTAACGAATAGAGATATTTTCTCTATCTCTATTGACGTCTCCTCTCTATTGATTTTGACAAGACAGAAAAAGACAGCAAGTGCCATAGCGACAGGGATAAAGATCTCTATCCGTTACAGTGTTCCAGCCCTGCTTCCTGTGTGTTGTCAAGGGTGAGGTTAGCAACCAAAATGGAAATCGATATATTTTGGAAAACGGTGGGTGTTGCTGGGTAGCGGTTTGAAGCAGGATAAAGTAGTAATATAGCAACACAAGCAGACATGTATTCTAAAGATCCTGCTTCCAATGTGTTGCTAACCTCCCCGACGTGTTTTGTTCAACTACAAGAAACCAAATTGCAAAAATATAATTAAGGCTGTAGAAAATTAATTTGACGCTTTCAAATATATTTTTGCAATTGTTTCATTCTACAGGGTGTCTCAAAACGACCCAACTATTTTGAATAAAAATTTTCATCTAGAGACAAAAAAATAAATTTTTACTTCTTGAAAATGACATTTGATAAATGTCGCCCATTCCGTTTGCGGCATTCCCTAAAGTTTTAACGGAAACTTCTGAAAACGTTCACAAGAAATTGTCTGGAAATTTGCCTCATTTTTTCTCCAATGTTCTTTTTTAAATCTGCCAAGTTTCTTGGGTTATTCTCGTAAACAATAGACTTACGATAACCCCACAAGAAAAAATTAGGTGGAGTTAGATTAGGGCTCCGAGGCGGTCATTCGATGTCACCCCTTCTCATCCGTTTTCGAAAAATGCTCGCAAGCAAAACGCGCGTTGCTTTCCTGTAAAAGGCATGACGACCATATGACGACATGACAACTACTAAAAATTAAAAATTTAAAGACCTACCTAAACAGCGATCCTGTTTTCAATCCACTCCTACCCTTTATTTGAGACACCCTGTATTTTAGTGAAAACACTTTTTTGAAGTTAATTGGATGTATTATTACAAGGAATCGTCAAGTTTAAACTTTGCCAGTGAAAAATAAATGCTACTAAACCTAAAATACAGCCGCGCCACCGCGCTCTACCATCGCCGGTGCTGCCATTGAGGCATTCCAATGAAAGCTCACCAGTGGCGTAACATACCGCCCCCTTGGAAGTACCAACTTACTTTCAAGCAAAACCAATAACAACATCAAAATAAAATACTTATTAAAGAAAATAGTGAGCTTACATTCTCATGCGACTTGTTAGTTGAATAAAACTAAAATCAAACAAAAGTATTAATTCCATAATTCCTTAGCCTAACAACAAATTCTCCATTAATAACATAAGTAAATCGATTGGCAGGACGCACAATTTTGCCACTGCTCTTTTGAAATTACCACGTTGTGTCTTTACAAGCATGACCCGCACTACACCATCTGCTTCAAGGTACAACTTCTCAACTCGTCCCAGTGCCCACTTTAACGGCGGCAAATTTAACGCTGAGTCATCCACTTTAACATCAACTCCAGAAGGGGTCTGTCACTTCGATCGCTGATTTAAATCGCTCAAACACTCTTTATGACATCTGTCCCAAAAAGTTTGAACTAGCTGCTTCATATACTGGTATCTATTGTCTGTTACACTTGACCTGATTGTTATATCTGAAATTACTTCCAGATGCATTGCTCGAATAACACAATAAATAAATAGGCACAAATACGCCTTCAAAATTTGCTTTGGAGTAATTTCGAAGATTTCATGCTAAATGGCTCTGCGTAATAAACCCCACAGTAATAAAATGGTTTTAAAGGTGGTACTCTTTGCTCTGGCAATTCACCCATTAAAGTGTTTAAATAACGAGGCTTTGCTCGAAAACATTTTACACATCCTAGTAACACCTTTTTAATAGCCCTTATACCTCCCAAAACCCAAAATCTATTTCTAATGGTCGTCAACAAGTTTTGAGGTCCCATGTGAAGGTTCTTTCTATGTTCATAAGTTAAAATCAAGTTGGTTAAAAAACTATTATTATTTAAAATGATTGGACATTTTTGGTCATATGAAATCAAAGCTTTATTTATTAGTCCCCTTAATCTCAAAACATCATCTTTATCTAGAATGGATTTAGGGCAATAAGTTTACTTGACTTGGAAATAGGTGTTCTCGATTTTAATGCCCTTATTTCATCAGAAATGTCTGAGAATTGTGATATCCTCGTGAGGGTTATCAAAGAAGCGTTCAACTCTTTTACTGTTAAATTACCCAATACTCTCATATCTTTATTTAATCTTGTATTCTTACCAAATCTTAGAACATAAGCAATAACTTTTTTTAATTTCAAAAAGCTTGAAAATTTTAACAATACATCCAAATCAATTTTAGTAGAAAACAATTTAAGCTTCACATTTCGTCAGTTTGAGACATTTTGGGTCAGGATCAGAAATAATAACTTTAGTTTTGGGCCATTGATCTTCACTTAATTACAACCACTTAGGTCCAAACCACCAAGACTGCGACTGCTTTAATTGACTGGTACTGCATCCTGTTGATATAAGGTTTGATGGATTCTCTTCCCCTGTCACGTGATTCCAATTATTATTAATCAAACTGTTTTTGTGAATTTCGGCAAAGCGATGTGCCATGAACACACTCCAATTACCAGGCTCGGATGCTAACCATGAAAGTACTATACTAGAATCGGTCCAGCAGTGGATTCGATCAATATGTATCTTTAATGCCCTGGTAGTTCTACTAGCCAATCTAGATAATAAGACAGACAGCTCTAGCCTGGGCAAGGTTAGGGTTTTTATGGGAGCTACCTTGGACTTGGCACACAGAATATTAGTACTTATACTTCCATCTGCCTCGATCGAGCGCAGATATAAGCACGCCCCATGCGCCCTTTCAGATGAATCACAATATCCATAGATTTCTATTTTTATCGGATTAATACTCAAGGCATGCCTTTTAATGCTCAAGTTGTTTAAATTTGGCAAATAATTATGAAATAGCCTCCAAAGTTCATGAAGCTTAGAGGATACTTCCTCATCCCAACTTACTCCGTTTTTCCATAATCGCTGCATTATTAACTTTGCTAACATCACTACTGGCCCCAGCAGTCCCAAGGGGTCAAAAATTTTAGAAAGAGCTGCCAATTCAGTTCTTTTTGTTGATCGGAGGTGGCTATCTATATGAATAGTATACTGCAAATTATCTTCCTTTACTTTCCAAATAAGTCCTAAAGTCTCGGTAATGTCTTTGTCAACAATGTATTATTCTATATTATTTTCGTCTTCATACATATATTGAAACGTCTCTGTCGTTTCAAACCCATTTTCTCAAACAAAATCCTGATTTTTTTCAAAACTTCTGTAATATCCTTTTTCATTTTCTTTACTTCTTCTATCGTTGAGGCTCCAGTCAACAGATCATCCACGTAAAAATTGTTTTTGATCTCAAAACTTGCTTCAGGAAACATATTTTCACATTCTTCAGCTGCCTTATGCAATCATCTAATTGCCAAGAAAGAAGCTGACGATGTGCCGTAAGTGTTCATTCTATAATGCTTCGGTTCTTCCTCCAGAGTATTCTTAGCAAATCTGTTTGCTGATGCTGGATCCACACCTGCTTGTACATTTTTTCGACGTCAGCACAATTTGGTAGTTGTGCTATCACATTTCCTTACCCCATGATGGGGCATATAATAAACTGTATTGTTGGTGATAATTTCCGTGCTTGGTAGTTCAGTCATGTGACCTAGTTCATTATATTCCGTCATGAATTTTGAATATTCCATTCGAAGACTTTCATCTTGCTTTAATTTTTAAAAAACTTCCTTTCAGCAGCCATTCTTGAATCTCGGAGGTCCTCTATTCTTTCTTTTGTCGGCAATTGCATGATAAATTTTCCATCATGGGCATGTTCAGTTGTTGCCATGAACAGTTTCTCATATTTTCCCTTTCCTCTTTTTCCAAGAAAACTGTTGGCTTCACCCCATCAATATTCCAAAACTTCTCTATCAAGACTCTGATTAACTGAAAAATTGCACATCGTTTGACAATGGCTTAACTGTTTGTCATTATTATAATTGTATTTACTGCAGGGAACATTTCCTGATACAACCCACCCAAAACAGGTTTTTCACAAAATGAGCATATTGTCAGCAGTTTTTATTTGCCCATACTGTAAAAGTTCATAGAATACATCTGCCCCTAACAACAGGTCTATTTTTGATGCTTAATTGAAAGCAGAATCTGCCAAAACTATAGATATTTGAGGGAATTTTTAGATTTTTTATGTCTACTGGCAACACTGGCGAAGTATTAGTTTTTATTAGAACATTGTTTAACACGACACAATTTAAATCAATAGAAAATTGGTACCTATTGATCCCTACGACTGACATATTCACGTTACTGACATCTGTGTTACTGACACTCACTGACACTAATGTTTAATAATGACACTATCATAGAGAGTGATTTATAAATTCTTAAATAGAACATTCACTGGATTCATCCCCTCCACTTTTTGTTTTAGTTCGACTACACCCCTCGTTTTTGTTCTAATCTGTGACTCCACCAATGAGTTTGCTATCTTTGTTTATTGAATAGAAAATGACAATGACCGACATAGAATGATGGATATAAAAACCAGTCAAAACGCAGGGCTCCATTTAACATCATAATGTATATGTCATCTGAATTAATTTTTTGAGTGCATTGTCGTTGAGTATTGAGTTTGTTGTTTTAATTGTAAGTTTGTGGAAGAAGTGATAAAAGCATCACAAGTAGTCGGTTTAAGTATTGTTGCGCAGTGTGTGACCAGGCGGCAAAAAATAAATCAGCCATAAGCGAATTGCAGCGACAGACCAGGGAAATCTACATCAAAAACAACACAGAAACCAAAATTTTGGTTTTGTTTGAGATAAACAACCTAGAAATCGTGCCACTGTATGATGCTCCACACATCCTCAGGGGAATAAGAAATAACTTGATCAAATATGACGGCCATTTGAATGGAAAAATTGACATTTTCAAAAAGCAGATTGGAAAGATCATCTAGATTATGGACTATTTCATTAATTTAGTGATTCTCACATAAATATATGAAAATAAAATGAATAAAATTTTAGTTTATGAAGTTTTGAAGTACTGCCTTATTTTGAAATAATTGAAATAACAAACCAGTCATTTAAAACCGAGATTCAAACGACCCGCCAAATATTAGTTCAATGACTACACCGCTATGACAGTACCGTCGAAAATTTCACTTGGCGACTCAACAGAAGTGAGCGTTCTATATCAAGAATATAAATCACTTTTCTATGGACACTATTTCACTCGTCACAAAATTAGACGAGAGCCTGAGTCCAACAATGCTCTTACCTCATGTGTGTGGGCCTCACTATCAAGCACTACCACTTTAGCTGTTGATAGTAAAACCTCACCTTTATTTTCACCTGCATGAGTACCTACTTGCCATAACATTAACCGAATTGAACTTGAACTTGCTACCAATTTGTCTGCATTATTATTGACTGATAAAACGGAATTATTTTTTGAATTATTGGAAATATTATTTTCTTGCTCTTTCAAGAAATTTATATGCAGAAGAGTATTGTAAGGTTTACCGCATTTCCAGCACCCCCTGTATGAGCATCTTGTACTTATATGGTTATGTTTAAAACAATTGAGACACAAATGTAGTTTTTTGACTTAACTCTTTGCTGCTCGTTAAAATTTAATAATTTTAAGCAATGATATAAGGGATGTTACTGACCTAACACATTACACATAAATCCTCTTGCGGTCTGACATTATTGCCTTCATCTACTTCTATTGACAGAAAATTTTGAGATTTTAAATCTACCAATCAGAAACGCAATTAGACAAATAACTCAAAATAATCGACTGCAGTGCACTTTTCATTTTTTTTTTGTACCTGGCAGCACAATTACTAATTTTGACCAACCCTGTATAATGTAGAACAAATTTTCTTGCCCAAAAGTAATATGCAGGATCTCTCTAAGTTATCTCCAAAATTTGAACTTTCTACGAATCTTACTAATCTTAGTGACGTACAGTGTTCCCAACCTCTCAGATTAATAATTCCCTTGATGGATCCCAAAAATTCCCTATTTTATATATTTTAGAGTTAAAATTCCCTGCTTTCAATGTTGCCAATAGGCCTTTTCGGAAACACTGATCTGATTGACCGGTTCACCAGCTGATGTACTTTGTCTTTTTTCAATCGTGTTCATTAAAGAAAGATAAAAAACAAACAGTTGGTGATCGGCTTAGTCGGATCAGTGTTTCCGAAAAAGCCTTACGAGTACATCTAAGTAAATTGCCAAATGACTTTACTTATATCAAAACCAAAAATATCTTCTTTCTATTGTATATGTAATAAAACAAAAAATTGAGTCGTTTGTCGTTTGGATGATTAAACGGATTACAAACAAATTGCAAAAATTAGGAATCGGCACTAAAATAAATACAACCGGGAACCCCCGAAACCGAACCTTGCTGCGTTCGGCTATGTCACTCCGCGCGCTCCGCGTAACTCCGTACCCACTCCAGGCGTTCGAGTATTGCTTTTCGGCGTAGGTAGAGTGACATCGCTTACTCCACTCCAAATCCGTGCTGAACACAACTTCTATCTTCATCGATGCCAAACTTCTATTTCTCAAAAATTCCCTCATTTCGACAATTTTATAAAAAAAAATCCCTTTTCCCTTTTGGGTGCCAAAATTCCCTAAAAAGGGAAAATTCCCTGCAGTTGGGAACACTGGTGACGTAGTGATACAAATTTAACCAGAGCTATGTTTTGAAGAAAAAATAAAGAAACTAATTAATAGGTCAAAAATAACTAGAGGTAGGTATAGGACAATATCTTACAAAAATAATCAGGAAGTAATAGTGGAGCGAAAGATGCAATAATATACAAGGTGTCTCGTTTGAAATATCAAACCCTACAGGGTGACACAAGGAATAGGGAACAATCTATAACTTTTTTAATATATAAGTTGAAATTTGGGAAACTTAAACGAGGCAACTTTTTGAGTTTTTTAGAAGTAAATTGCGTTACCAGTCACTTCCGGTTACACCGGAAGTGACCATAACTTTCAATTTTCAAATGGGACTCCCGGTATTTTCTGAGTTTTCTGGAATCAACAGATCATTTCACGTATGATAGGACCATTTTTGAAAGATTTTTAACAAAACCAAAATAAAAATTGCATTTAAAAATAAAGATTTTTCAAAAGTTGTTGGGTTATTTCTCAGCGGATTTTAAAATTGTTGATATGTATCAAAAAATAGGGAAAAAAATCTAGTTTCAAAAAATTGATAGGTTCCCGGCGTGGTTATATTTGAAAAATATGGAATACTTTGAAAACACCTCTCTGTTTAATTTTTATCCGAAATTATGCCGTTCAGTTAGGAAAAAATTGAAGTTACAGATTTTCCTCATATTCAGAATATCCAAATAAATCAATTTATACCATGTATTTTTTTTTGTTAAAAATTTTCCAAAAATGATCATACCTTAAATGATCTGCTGATGCCAGAAAACTTAGAAAATACCGGGTATCCTATTTGAAAATCAAAAATTAGGACCACTTCCAGTTAAACCGAAAGTGACTGGTAACGCAATTTACTTCTAAAAAACTCAAAAAGTTGCCTCGTTTAAGCTCCCCAAATTTCTAATTTTCAACTTATTAAAAAAAATATAGGCTATTCCCTATTCCTTGTGTCACCTTGTATATTACTTTCTGGTACAAGCGGCAACGTCGCATCGTTGAAATTATTTTGGAAAGATAGATCATAAGCAGTTATTACTTGGGCATGCACATTTTCAAAAACTTCCAACATTCCGTTTTCTTTAAGCGTCTACCTACCATCAATCACCCTGTATAGCACTTTCCTCTGTCCTCTGTTGAATTTGTTTATGCTCAGGGTCTAGTTCTATTTTATTATTGTATCTTCTTCAGTCATGATTTTTCATAACAACCTTTCCATCAGTGGTAGGTTTCCATCCGTCTAAAAACCGTTATTTTTAGTTTTTTCTTCTCTAGTCTTTGAACTTCATATTCCTGCTGACCCAATTGGTTCCTAATCTTCTGCAAATAGTATTTATATATCCTTTTGATGGGAACAACTGTCTTTTTAGTTATAGGAACGGCATGATATTTTAAATTTTTTTTTGGGGATAAAATTTACTGAGAATGAGAATTGTCTCCTGGTATTCCATCACAGTGTTGCCAACTGCTATATTAGATTCCATTATTTGATGAGTCCTACTCTAAGGACGTTCCTTAACCAAAAGAAATAGATAAATCCGATCTCTCAAATATTTGTCGTTGGCTTGCAATAATCTTGAAGATTAATAAAAAAAATTAAATACATATATTATTTTTGACTTTTTCAGGGCATGAAACCAATTGCGCCAATGATGTCACCAATGACGCCGATGGGTTCAATGATTCCTATACAGCAACAACCCAATTCTACACAGCAACAGTTACTTTTCCATTGATAGTTTTGCTTTCATCACAGACCAAAATGTTACTAGATATTTTTTTATGTATATATTATTCGTTAATGTACAGTGAAATATTTTGTCTAAGTATCAATGGAAGGAAGGGTCATTGCATAAATATCTAATAAATCACTCACAGCTTCATATCATATTTTGTGATAAAAAATTCTTTTGATTTAGTAAGCTTGTACTGAATTGAATGTGTTTTTGTAATATAATGTGAAAATTATTTGAGATTGCAATACTTTTTAGACAAATTTTGAATACATAGAATGTGTACTGTTTTTAGTACATATCAAATCAAGCTTACCCATTAAAAAAAATGTGTTCACTTTCCAAACAAGAAGTGTCATAGTATACATATAGAAAATATACTTAATCCCTGAACCAATAAAAGAGTTTATGAAGATATATTATTATACTACTGATGTATGGGGAAAAAATTATCATTCTATAATAGTTATTATCTTTAAATAAATTATTGTTTTTCTGTTAATAGAAAGTCGTCTAGTAAGATATATGAAATGTTTGTTGTTCCCATTAGAAATATTTTGGCAAAAATTTGTAAAGAGATATCTTAGGACAATAATATTAATAATAATGGTCCATTGTTTTGCACTATTTTAGATACATTTTAATGTCTAAGTAAGGTATTTGTTATTGTAATGCTACAATGTCTTTTATTAGAATTAACATTCTTTTACAGTTCTCAAAGTACAGTAAATTCCTAATTATCCGAGATAATGTGAGCTAGTGAGTTTTCAAGTACCTACCTGCCAAAATTTGCATATTCTCTCTAGGTTAATGATAATTTCAATGGCTGTTTTTCTTTTTATTACAAATCACTTGGTTAATATGAGAATTCGATAACCGGGAGTATACTGTACCAATATAAATTAAGTAATAAGACCAAACAAACAAAAAAATAAAATATTTATTTTGCCATATTAAAATATTACATGTATTAAATTTTTTATCTGATATCTTTAGCAATGTATTTTTCTTTTGTGCTCATTGTCAGAGATGTGCTTGTGTCCATTTACATCCTTGAGATTTGTGTGTCTTTATTCTTAGATATTTACTCTTGTATTGATTATTAAAAATACACATTTTTTAGGATATCTGAAGCATTTTTATTATTAGTGTTGCTTTTTTCTGTATAGAGGAATTTGTTATTTAAGTGTATATTAATTATTAAATAAAATATTATAATTATTTCTTGATAGTGTTTTTTTTTTCAAGACACTATGTTTTGTCATCAGAATTACTTTTTCATGGGTTTAGTTGATATTAACTACATTGAATTAAAATCTACTGTGTGATGATTGACTGATGAATTCTGTAGTGAGCCGATCTCGGTTCAGTTTGATAGAAGTTCTGAGTTGAAAAGAGGCTTTGGAGACAAGAAAAACCACCTGTGTAAAATTATTGGCATCAATCGAAGTATCCTGTTGTTAAAAAAAAATATATAACTCATCTGTTTATAAAATTGCAATTAGTCCTTTTCAATTCCAGGATTGCATTTAGGTTGATTGGGAAAAATTGTAAAGATGTACAGGGTGTTTCCTCATATTTTGACCCTTACTTGAATGAATCAATGAATTAATTAATTTGGGGTTTTGCTACACTGCGACCTGCATAGATCTATTGTGTCCCGCTTCTTGGCGCTCCAGTTGATGGACTCTCGCTTAAAGCACCTCATCCAGCCTTAATGCTTTTATGAAAAAGTACTCTGGATGGTTCCATGGATGGAATTTCTTCCCGTCCCACGATGTAGCATCCGAAGCAGGCCATTCGTGTATTCCCGATCGCTTCGCATTCCGTTAGAAGGTGTTCAGGAGTTTCCTCCCCTTCCTCACAGAACCGGCAACTGTTCTCGTTTTCAATTTTAATTTTCTCAAGGTGCCCTCTTAACCGGAAGTGGCCTGTGAGGAATCCGGTGAGAATGCGGAGATTGTTTTTGCTTAGTGATGTGAGGCCTTTCGGTCTCCCTTGGTCAGGGTGCTCAAGAAACATCTTCGATTGCTTCAACCCTGGAAGTTGCTCCCAGAGATTGTTCCATTTGGTCCGCTCTTCCTTTCTGAAGGCTTCTTCATAGGTGTGTGTCCCAAAGCCGAACTCCAGAACAATTTTCCTTTTGTGGTGATTTATCGAACAATTGGAAACTTTGGAAACAAAAGTTTGAACTTTTTCTGTTGGCAAGTGGTAAAAATGAAAAAAAAAGACCCTGTGAAGATAGCTATCTTACTTAATTTATTGGGGGATGAAGGACTCAAAATATACAATACTTTCGAGTATCATCAGAGCGAAGATAAGCAAAAGCTTGCTACTATAATTGAGAAATTTGATAAACATTGTAGTCCAACTATCAATATTAAATTTTTTAGAAGGGAGCAACTCTCTGGTGAAACGATTGACCAGTTTATTACTGCACTTAGGCAGTTAGCTGGAACTTGCGAGTTTTGTGAAAAGGACGTTTTAATCCGTGATCGAATTGTTCTTGGTGTACAGGACTCACGTATACAAGAAAAACTTTTACAATATCCAAATCTTGAACTTAATGAGGCTATAAGCATTTTTACATCCATGGAAACAAGTGTGTTAACTCAAAAAGAAATTAGTAAAGATTCAGTTTCTGTGAATGTGATTAATAGACGTTTTAATCAAAATAATGGTAGTGGTTCAAGTTCAAGATATAATCGAGTACCTAACTATGCATGGTCCTAAACGTAGATTGAAACAATACAGTAGTCAAGCATCTGGGTTAGGGTATGATAACACAAATGATAACCGTAATCAACGTAGGGCGCGTTTGGGTTCACGCTCGGTGCACTCAGAGCTTGCACTTTTGTCTCTCTTCCGTTATTGAAGCTCCGACAACGCTTGTTTGTGTTTGGTTTGACATATTTTGAGCGCTCCGAGCGAGCTCGATAAACTCCGAGTTTGTGGAGTGGACAGCTGGAGCGTGCATGCGCAGATGATGAACAATCCTGAATTTTGAATTTAAACATTTAATTTGTTAGCTGGATAGATTCAGGTATTTTGTTTAAATGTTAACAATCAAAAAACTACTAAATTCTGCATAATTGTCTACTTTCAATTAAATTTTCTCGATAGTTTCATCACTGGTATTGTTGAACATATTTTTCATTTTTCGGGAACTTGGCAGCCTCAGAGTGTTTAGGTCCATTATTTAGGTACAAATGCGGAATTACAGACTCAGACTCCAAAAACTATAAAAAAAAAACAAACAATAATCAGCTGATCGCATCGCTCAGCCCAGCACTTTTGCACGAGTTTATTTGACTTAACACGGTGTACTCCCTGTGACGTCACGTTACTCCGTAACCGCTTTGCTCGCTCCGCCCAGCGTCAGCCCAAACACGCCCATAGAGGTAATTTTGGTTGTACAAACTGCGGTCAGCAACATGAGCCAGGTAAGTGCCCTGCTTTTTATCGAGTCTGCAGTTTTTGCAAGCAGACTGGACATTTTAGAAATTTTTGTAGAAAAAGACAGAAAATTCATGAAATTACTGAATATTTTCGGTGAGTTCGGCTATTCAGCGCGGAGTTGGAGTGGAGTGAACAGAGCTAATGAAGTCACCCCTAATACCGTAAAAAGCAATACCCGAACGGCTGGAGTGCGAATGGAGTCACTCCGAGTGCACGGAGTGAGCAAGCCGAACTCACCTTTTGATGAACTCAATTTTAATGACGACAGTGACTCTGATGATTATGATGGTGCATGTAGCACTGTAAAATCTGATTCTAATTTAATTGTGTAGACAATCACAACTTCAGATATTAATGCAATTGACTGGCTAGAAGTTTTGAACATTTCTGACGTGGACATTAAATTTAAAGTAGACTCAGGAAGCCAAGTCAATACGCTAAATATCTCGGACTTTAATCTATTAAAAATACCACATAAAAATCTTTCATCTGTTTCTTCGGTATTAATGTCTTACTCAGGGCATACAATCAATGTGATAGGTCAAATCCATCTGAAGTGTCATTTTAAAACATAAAATTTCACTTTTTTGTTCTATGTTTTGGATTCAGAAAAAACCTTGCTCTATTTTAGGGCTAAATGCAATACGTGCTATAGGAGTCATACCGAAAAAGTTTCAAAAAATGAGAGTATTGTATTGATTCTGTAAAAAATATAGGTGATAACAAATATTCTGACAAGGATAATAATCTTCCAAAAGTTTTAAAATATTATGAGCCTGTTTTTTCTGGTATCGGTAAGATAAATAAACAGTTCTCACTTACTTTGAGTGATGATGCTGTGCCACATGTGAGCGGGTCACGAAAAATACCAGTTGCTCTCAAGGACAAAGTAAAATCTAAACTTATGAAATGGTAAAAGAAAAGTTAATTGTACTGGTTACTGAGCCCACCGATTGGGTCCATCCATAGAGAAATATAATAAACCAAGGTAAGAGTACCTGATTGATAACATGAAAGTTTGTATAGCGCTGACGTCACAGCGACGGTGGCGTCAATAGTGGCAGCCGGAACAAATACTGAAATGGCGGGAATTTTGAAATTTGACTTGAGTTGATTGCACAAAAAACTTACTTATGTTGTTCCACATCTTTTTTTCTCAAATCCGAATGAGAAAAATGATGTGGTACTCCATAAAGTTTTGTGCCATTTTTTGATGTAGATTGAAAAAAAAAGGCAAAATAAACACTAAAATTGTACTAGAAAAAATATATATTATAGCTAGATAGGTCAAATACCTAAAGAGTTTACAAACACAGTTATTACATCCCTTATACATGCTTTAATGTATGTACAAGCTAAACTGGCCAAGGCCTGACATCTACATTTTATCTCTTCTGACTGAGGTCTCCTAAAAACAGTACAAAAATATGCCGTATATCACAAAACTAACATGTATACTTACTGGTTCAGTTTATCCTAGTTGTACATAATATTATAGGTACGCGATACCGACTGCCTTAATAAAAATAACAATTTCTTCTTCTTGTTCTTTAGATTTTGTGAGTTCGAGTCTTCTTAGACGACCGCCCAATCGGTTAAAAATGACAAATTTCAACACGGAAATGTCGTTATTTTAAGGTTACTTATTTGTTTTCTCGGTCACAGTTTCTATAGTTATGGATGCTTGATAGGTTTCTACAAAACAGCTAGGAAAGCTCTGTAACTCATACGGTGCCCTTGTCTTGTGAATTGGTATGACAGAGAAAGATGAAACAGAATCGAATGATCGGACTGATCTTTCGTTTGTCTCTAGCTTTCCAAAAATTCCGCAATGCGCTATGCGCAACCGGATGCGCAGTAATAGTATAACCTATTTCGGCTATACTTTTGAAGGTCTTTTTATTTGTATAGACTTTTAATATTGTCAATGTGACAACAGTCAGTTAATCATAGGCGCAACTAGGGGTGTCCTTGGGGGTGCTAAGCACCACTAAAACAGAAATTAGCACCCCTATTCGGCATCCCACCATAACACTACTTAATAATAATATAAAAAATAAGTAGGTACAACCAAATTAATTATTTTTTTCCACTTTTTGTTCTTACTATTACGTCATCGATGACGTCATAACTTGGAAACAACTGTCGTTGATTAATTCATACACATAATCTCAATGACATGTTTGTCCCCCTATCGAAAGTCACGTTATGTCATTGGTGACAAGCTGGCGCTTGTGTATTAAATAGATCTTTCAAACGCTGTGTTTGTCCCCCCAACGGAAATTAGGTTATGTGTGTCACGCCAGCTAGTGCCTAGAATGATGACGTAAGCACAAACCCTCGTGAAATTAACTTTTCTTACGCGCGTCATTTCCTTTCCATCAAATTCTACCAAAAAAAATGGTGCTATAGCACCCCTAAAATTTGGAGCCCAGTTGCGCCTATGCAGTTAATTTAATTTGTCAATTATCTGTTCAACATTTGTGAGAATATATTATAGTTTTAACCATTAGTGAAGTTCATGCTTTCTTATGTATGTCAAGCTCATACATAACATTGTCGAAGGCGCCAGCGATGTCTAGGAAAGCGCACAGTGCGACTTCTTTTTTTTTCCAAAAATTCTTGTATCATTCTCGTCAGTTGGAATAGAGGTGTCTCAGTGGATCTACCTGCTCTGTAAGCGTGCTGACTCGCGTTCAGCGGCCGCCTTTCCAATGCAGTGAATCTGATATAGCTATCTACTGCCTTCTCCATTGTCTTAAAAAGAAACGATGTGAGGCTTATTGGTCTGAAGGATCTGGGGTCTGTCCCATCCTTCTTGCCTACCTTCGGAATTAAAATGACTCTTGCCCTTCTCCATATTTGAGGTATATATCCCATTGCCATGCTGCTTCTGGTTATATCTACAAGGTGCGGCATGATCTCTGTTTTTCCTCTTTGTAGGAGTGCTGGAAAGATCTCGTCCACTCCTGGCGATTTCAGAGGTTCGAATGCGTTCAATGCCCATTCGAGCCGCTTATTGGTGAGTACTACTTTTGCTATTTCCCATTCCTCCCTTGTGGGGAGTCTGGGGTATGAACTTTCCTCACTTCTGTTTGTACGTTTGCTGCCTGGGAAGTGTTTGCTTAAAAGAAGGAGCGCACGCTCTTCTTCACCTTCCGTGTAGGGTACCATCTGGCTTCTTAAGAGCCATTGTCAAACACGCTCCCTCTTTCGCCATTGCCTTGTGTAGTCTAGCGGCTACTATGGAGGTGATGTTTTCACAGAAAGTCCTAAAGTTGTATTTATGCCTTTCTGATTTCTCTGTTGTATTCTGTGAGGGCCTCTGTGTACCGCCGCCACTCTCCGGTTCTCCTGGCGGTGTTGAATAAACACCGAGCCTGGGTCCGGAGGCGTGCCAGCTTTGCATTCCACCATGGGGCCACACTCGAGCGTTCTTTCGAAACCATGTGGCAGCTAAAGTCAAAGGCCTCTATTACTGCCTGGTTTACGAGCCCTACTTTCTCTTCCAGTTCTAGGTGATTTCCTATTCTTTTTGGGTTGATTGCTTTGAGATTTTCCTCCAGATTGACTCTGTATAATTCCCAGTTTGTTCTCCTAGGATTTCTCCTGAGTTTTGCTTTGGAGGTGCTTATTTGTAGGCTGAACTCAATGATCCTGTGATCAGACAGGGAGGGTTCAGCCGAGACCCTCCAGTTTTTCACGTAGTTCTTTATTTCAGAAATACCAAATGTAATGTCTAATACTTCCTCCCAGCCCTTGTTATAAAAGTGGGTGTATTCCCTTTATTGTAAATATCAAAGTTCATTTCAAGTAAGTATTCAAAAAGGTACTCCACCTCTGGTGTTGGTGTTTGAGCTTTCCCAGAAGATATGGTGTGCATTCGCGTCGCCTCCCACAAGGAGTGGGATGTTTTTCCCCCTACAGTGGTGCGCAAGCTCCTGCAGTTCCGCCGGGGGCGTGCGTGCCCCATCCCCAGCGAAGTATGCGGATGCAATGACAATGGTCCGTTGTCTGCCTTGGTGGTGGAAATTCACCATAATCGGCACTAGGTCCTTTGTCATGAATTCTGAAACACAAATATAATCAATATGCCTTTTAATTACTATGCAGGCTCTAGGCATTTCGTGCCTGTCGTCCCATATCACCTTTTAGCTTTTTGTTGTCAGTCCTTTTACCTGTCCCCTGTAAACCCATGGATCTTGGAGCAGCGCAAGATCCACACGCCCTTGCCCAACAGCCTCGCAATCACAGCAGAGGATCCTCTGGCGTGATGTAGGTTGACTTTGGCTACCCTGGTGGCTGTGTTGTCCATCAGGTTAGTTACTAGGACTGAGGTGAGGTGTCGTTGCCCTCACTTTGACGATCTCTGTCTCGTCCCTCAGTAACTCTTCCTCTTCTTCCGTGGGAAGCTCGTTCTCTGAGCCCTCAGCCCCGATGTTTTCTGGGTTGGGCTCGCTCACCATCGGCTCCAGTGCCTCTTTCCCTTTGGGGGAACTAGTATTCCCGGAGGTTGGGGTTGGCTCTTCCTGAGGGGATGGTGGATCTGTAGCTATACGGGGTGAAAAAAAACTTAAAATATGAAAGTTGTATGGTTTTATTGGTAGTATTTTGGCGCTTCTAAAACTTACAAACTTTATGTATAAGCGGACCAACCGAGAGCCGAGAGCTTTTCTACTTTACTTAAATTCTTGGTTTCACCGATCTCTTATCGAATGGCTTTTTATCTGACTGACTGAATTCTCTTCGTGAATCATGTTACAGTCTTTATCAGGACCTGGTTGGTTCTTATTCGATAACATTTAATGCTGATTTTGAGCTTTGTTTCAAATTATTGTCCTCTTGACGCCTATAGATCTATTATCATTTATTAAAATCGACCTAATTATTCGTGTTTCCTCAAAACGTTTTCGATATTCGTGAAATCTGATGCAGCTGGCCTAGATCGGTTTAGTGGCCTCCAACTACCTCGTCTTCTCATAAACTTTTGGGCTATCCTGGGTTTATTAGTTTATGTTTATTCTTTGAGCGCGTGACAATGTAATTGATTAATAAGTGACTTCTACAAGTTTATCGGAGTCGCAGATATTAATCGGATTTTAATTTAGCTTTCAGATTAATTTCCTCAATTGGCAAAATTTGAAAAAAGGACGAGCCAATTACTATTGAAGCAACAGTTTTATTTCAAAAATAATTTATTATTTAAAACTTTCTACAGATAAGCTACGTACGAAGCTGCATAAGCCGAGTAAGCCGGGTAAGCGCTGTAAGCTAGAGGAGCAGCTGCATAAGTCAATGGAGCGCTGTAAGCTGCAGTGTAAGTTACTGGGGCAGCTACAATTGGAGCACTGTACGCTGCGGCGATAATTCCTGGCTTGGCTTCTGGTTTCGGATCAGCTTTAGCTTCAGGATTGGCAAATGCGATAGCCAAAATTGCAGCGAAAACGAACTAAAAAGAAAAACATGTTATACAAAATAAAAATTTAAAAATCATGTTGCTTACTAGTTTGTACATTTTGAGAAATTGTGTTTGTCAAGTCTATTCATTAACTGATAATTTTTTTGGAGCTCTTTGGCTGTTTTATACTAAAGTCTAATCACCTTCAATTAATTTATTTGAGGTTGCGCGTGCGAACCTCATGTAAGGATTGGAATATTAAATCCAAAATGTTACCAATTGAAAGAGGAGGTCAAATTAGTCAGCAGAAACGAATCTCACATTATTTTCCACAGGTTGTTTTTACGCAAAAAAAATTGCAGATTGTTTGAAATATGATTAAATTTTCCATAAAACAAATCCCTTGTTCCTATGAATTTTGAGTTATCAAGCTTCAAACTTTAATATTTGGTTTGTATAGAATTTGAGTCCAAAACTTCATGGGCAAAATAACTCCATACCCGAGTCCATACCTATCCAACATCCAACTATAAGGGTCGGTTTCTCAATAGCGAGTCACCTCCGGGTTGGTTTTAACTCCAGAAACGTGTCCAGTTGCAATGTTTACCTTGGATAAAATTTTGATTCAATAATCGTTCTGGGTTTCTGTAACTCCTATGCGAAATAAGAAATGGCTTGTTTTCACCACAATTGCTCAAATGCAATTAAAGTTCGCATATAAAAGAAAAAAGTAGCTTTAAAAAATCTTTAAAAAAATGGACAGCTTTTAAAAAAAGTTCCGATATGTTTTTTTTTTTTTTTTTCAACCCAAGCCGGGGTGACCGGTACCTCCAAAATTTCAAATGGAAAGGGGAGTCGAGTGATACGTCATTTGATAACTATTTTTATAAGGAATATACCCTGGAAGTTTTAAGCTGCTACTGTTTACCCTGCCGAAATGGCAGCTTGTCCAAGTTAGGAAAAATGCTTTTTTGCAAGTATGGTTTTTACCTCATAATATCAAAACAACAGATTTTTTAAGAGTTTCTATCCACAGTAATAAAATAACATTGTTATTTAATTTGAGTATTGTCATTCAACATTCAACATTTTACTTAAAAGAGGTTCATGTTTATTCACTCAAAAAATCTGTTGTTATGTTATTATGAGGTAAAAAGCACACAATTTTGACAAGCCGCCATTTCGACAGGGTAAATAGTGGTAACTTAAAACTTTCGGGATATAATCCTAATAAAAATAGCTATCAAATGACATATAACTCGACCCCCCTTTCTATCTGAAATTTTGGGGGTGACCACTGATCTCAAGGGGTAACTGTCACCCCCGTTCGGGGGTTGACAGGTAGGGGGTGGAAATACCAATAAAATGTGTCCCCCAAAAAACAAAAATTGACGTGTCCGAGCGATTTTTGAATAAACACCTCACCTTACACCTGAGAAAACCTGGATGGGAAGTTTTTCGTGCCCTACCCTGTATAATATCCTTAACAGACCAGATCTTTCAAAATAAGTTACCTACTGAAAAATATCTCAAAAAAGTTATCAACCAAAATATCGAAGTTTAATAAAAACCAAAAAAATTTCATCATTATTACAGTAAGTACCTATTTAACATTCCGAGTGTAGTTTATTTATACACGTACAACCTTAGAACACCAAATTCCATTGAAGGTTTTTCAGCTGCATTTTACTATAAAACCGCTGAGGAGTTTTTTAAAAAACATTACTTAGTTCATCCGTTTATTGATATACAATAATTGACAAAAACAACATTCCAAAATGTACAAACTCGTAAGTATAGTTATTAAATTATGTATCTACTTTTTAATACATTTGTAATCGACTTAAATTTATACCTTTTGCATAAGTTTTAGAGTAAACTTGCTTCTTAAAAATTAGTAAAAGTTCAGGAAAAAATATATAAAATAACACGAATGAGGGCAACGAGGATAGGTTATAGAAAAAATACCCAACTTTTGAGAATAGTCAAAAAGAAACGTTGGCAAGTTTCTCTAAAAAGAATGCAGATACAAATATTTAAATAATAGGTATCTACAAAGTTTAAAACATTTTTTTTTTTCAGTTCGTATTTGCTGCTATCTTCGCTCTTGCCTGTGCTAATCCTACACCAGACGCAAAACCTGAAGCAAAGCCTGAAGCTAAGCCCACACTTATTGCTGCAGCCTACAGTGCCCCTCTTGTAGCTGCTCCTGTAGCTTATACTGCTGCCTACAGTGCTCCTTTGACCTACGCTGCTTCTCCTTACGCCTACAGTGCTTACCCAGCCTATGCAGCTTATTCTTCTCAATATGTAGCTGTTTTATAAAATAACAAAATCGTTTCAAAATAAAATTTTCGACAAAATACATTTTCAATTCTTATATAAGCAAAAATTGAAAGTGAGGCATTTACGGAGATACGTTGCTACCCAGAAGTTCCACCTCGTGACTATCAGTAGTCAGACTAGGTTTTGTCATATATTTTGTTTAGAAAAGCGCTCTCGTGCAATTTTACCTTGATGTTTTATATAGGTACCTTCATAGATATTAGCCTCATCATCAGTATTCTACACGACACTTTTTTTAATGATTACATCTATTTTGGACGTTTCGCCCGTTTCAAAAGCTTTCTGGAAATTTATGAAGACATGAACGAGTGATCTGTTGTATTCGATTTTTTTATTATCATTTTGATGCTCTGTAGATTATGCTTAGTCCCGAAACTAACACGAAATTCAATCTGCTCTACCCAGTTTATTTTTTATTCTTGAAAATAGTCTCGTGAACATCTCGTCACAGATCTCGTTCTATGTAATGAGTGACTATTAACAAGCTTATTGGACTTTAATTCTTGTTAGGACCACTTGTTTGATATACGGCTTGGTCAAAAGTGTTTCTATAAAGATTAGTTGATAGAATAAAAATTATAGCCTCAAACTCGAATGAAGCAATTACGGGCCGAGGGGAATGAATTAGAATTTGGACACAATTACCATATTACCATAAGTATATTAAGTAATAAAAAATCAATCGGAAAATTTCAAATTTCCAATTTCACAGTCTGGAAACTCGTGTAAAATTGCCCTTTCATTGCTCAAAAACACAACTTCCATAGCCAAACTCTAAGATCTTTTTTTCTTGGAAAAATTAACTCAAACTTGAAACATTGAAAAGCCATCTTTTCCCCAATTTCGAAATAGGTCTGATTCTTGATTCCAATGTCCAAAATGAAAAAAACTTACCAGGATTTTTACCATGACTTCATATAATTCTGGATTCCAGTCACAAATCTTGCAGATTTAAGCTTAAAACTCTCGATTATTAGTGCTGCCCTATAACAAAAAGTTTATAATTTTAATAAAGAAAGTTTTATTTTCAATAACTTACCTTGTTAAGTTTCAAAATTGTAATTTCAAGCCCAATTTCCACACCACCCTAGAGGTACGAGCTGTCGGCGCGTTTTTTTTTTTTCAAGTGCTTTCCCCGTTAGGCCTAATGCACTTTGAAATTACACTTGTACAGCCAAAACCGTCAACTATCCATTAATTCAACCTTCACTCGCCAGCTAGGAAGGCACCACTGCAAACACTCACAAATGAGGTCCAGGACAACTATGGCATTAGGCTCCCCAGGGGCTTCCCTGCTTTAAAGATTCAGTCGAATCATGAACTGTTTTTCGGGAATTGACACATTATGTAATTTCACCTGGAAGAGAAAAGTAATGAAAGTTTGGATCCATGCAGTCATGTCCATCATTGTCCAGTCGGTTGTGGCTACGTCTACCATTGTCAGTCATTTGTTTCAATGTCCACAAATCCTAGTCCCATGTCTAGAGTGGCTGTACAATGTCCAAAGTAATGATAAACTTAGCCTTTATTGATCCATTTGTATCATATCCATGACCAAAACCAGCTCATCACTTCATGGTTCAAAATTTGGAAAAGGGATGTCTGGAAAAACAACTTTATGTAAGTGAAAATTCAATGTTTTATATTAAAAATTACTTATTTATTCAGCTTCCAATATCCAACACCTAAAATACTAAAGCAATAATGTAGGTAGGTACAATAGAACCCCGGTTATCCAAAGTAACGTGGACCTCGGATAACTGAAAACTCGGATAATCCGAATGTACATATATGTATACCTATGAAGAGTGTAGGTAAATATTCGTAACTGGCCAGTTATAAACAGAAGTTATTTTCTGGGGTATCAGTCTAAGGGCTAAATAGGTCTCAGAACTTTTATACTATGTATGGTATATTCTAGAAACTCGGTTAATACGGAGTATAGACCTCGGATTTTTGGGTCTTTAGACTGGCTCGATTAATCCAGAGCTCGGATAATCGAGGTTAGGATTTTTACCAGAAATAATTAATAGCCTAATATTCTACTTGGGCTCAGAATGATTCTGGACTTTATTGGTTAACGGCTTACCTAAGAAATAGAAGTGACACAATTTTTATGGCTATCAAACGAAAATGCACTTTTATACAATTTAATTTTTTCTGGAAAACTACTAGAGGAAAAATTGTGAAATTTTCAGGAGAAAAAGAGGAAAGTTAGGAGATCATCGGACTAAAATTTCAAACTTTTTCAGTGAAAAATAATAAAATGGGAAATTGATAAATATGTACTTACCTTTGTCAAAAATCCGTCTAGAAGAAGATTCTTATTATAGACTCTTAGAGTCATAAGACAACTTCTGGATTCTGTTTGTTTACAGGGGGGCTCACCTGAAAGCAATAACACAGCGGCAGAAAAAATTGTTCATGTATATACAGGGTGATTAGCGTAGCCCGTGCATTGGATTGCAGAAGGATTACATACATCATCTCTATTAATCCACCTGCAATCTGGAAAAATTAATGCACAAAGCAAGAAAAAGTCATCAAAATTTCAACTCTCCACTCATTTCAGTTTTTGAGTGAAAAAATTGTTTGTAGAGTATTACTTTACAAAACATCATTATTTAAAAATAGTCATAACTCCATTAATAATAACTCAATACAATCCCTTTGAGTTTTTAGTATTTTTAATAATGAATCTTCAGGAAAAAGTCCTCAAAATTTCAACTCTACACTCACTTCAGTTTTTGAGTGAAAAAATTGTTTGTAGAGTATTACTTTACAAAACATCATTATTTTAGAAAAGTCATAACTCCATTAATAACTCAATTCAATCCCTTTGAGTTTTTAATATTTTTTACATTGAATCTTTGGGAAAAAGTCCTCAAAATTTCAACTCTACATTCATTTCAGTTTTTGAGTGAAAAAATTGTTTGTAGAGTATTACTTTACAAAACATCATTATTTTAAAAAAGTCATAACTTCATTAATAATAACTCAATTCAATCCCTTCGAGTTTTCACGTACGTCGGGCAGCTATGATTACGGTTAAGTGTAGGTCGAGCATGTACAGGGTGACAATTAGAAAAGCAGCAATCTGTTGGATTATGGATACAGACAGGTAAATTCGCCCCCAATGACCATGAGTTTCAAAAGGTCTACTTTAGCCGCTCAGGTATAGCAGATAAGATTCTATAAGTATAAAAACATTATCTTATTTCAATTTTTGTCCTATATCCTATTTCCAATATAACCCCTCCTGTTTTGGAGATGGGGCTTGCCCCCCCTAATGATTTTTCTAAAATGAGAAACACCCCTTTGAAGCCGTGACCATTTCATTTCAGCTACAATATACAATATGATCAATTGACTCTTCATCTAGAAAACACATAAACAATTTTGCCTGCGGCAAAGTTGAAGAGCATTCAGCTATTCTATTAAAGCCCCATTATATGCTGAATATTTACGTTGTGCAGCTGACACCCAACACCAAATTATAATTCAACCATTTCTCGCCGGTATTCGGTAGTGCCCCACTGCTACACTTACCGTATATAGTATATTCAATGCAACAAATGGGATCCTAACCTATTATGGTGGACGGCCTCCCCAGGGGACACCAATTACCAAAAAGACATGATCAAATCCTAATTTGTTGCTCTGGATAATCAGTGAAACGCAACTTCAATAATTGTTATTGAAAACATTTACAGCAAAATGTTTTCTTAATAAATAAATAAATAAATGAGATCTTCTCCATATAGTATTTTTTGTCTAAGTGTCAAATTGTCACCCTGTATGTCCGACGTGGCCTAGATGGAAACATCACTGTCGGGCAGTTTTTCCCGACGCGACATGCAAATGGTCTCTAAAAATTTCATTTATTCGACATGACTTCACAAAATCATCTATTACTCTGTTAATATTTCATATATTTCAATGTAAAAATAACTATTCTGAATCAGAATTTAATGCTTTTCAAGATGAAATAAGTTTCATTCCAATATTTGAAACAGTTCTGAGATATGAGCCTCCAAATTTGAAACTTTGAGTCAGACTTCCATAGAGCTCCTTTGATTCTACATCAAAATTATTTTTTCGAGTTTTTCAAATTTCTGACTTCACCAGTCGAAAAATAAGGTCAAATTTGGAAGAAAAATATTGTGACAACTCTATGTTAAAGGTTTCAAGGCTTGAAACAAATTGAAACATCACTTATTGGTCTCTAAAAATTTCATTTATTCGATATGATTTCACAAAATCATCTATTACTCGGTTTAATATTTCATATATTTCAATGTTACAATAACTATTCTGAATCAGAATTTGATGCTCTTCAAGATGAAACAAATTTTATTCCAATATTTGAAACGGTTCTGAAGATATGAGCCTCCAAAGTTGAAACTTTGAGTCAGATTTCCATAGAGTTCCTTTGGTCTTACATCAAAAATTATTTCTTCGAGTTTTTCAAATTTCTGACTTCACCAGCCAGAAAAAATAAGGTCAAATTTAGTAGAAAAACATTGTGACAACTCTATGTTAAAGGTTCCAAGGCTTAAAATATATTGAAAACACTTATTGATGTACGTTATTGACTGGCTTTCCAAAAGTGCACCCAACACCTCCATGAGTGTCTCAAAAAAATTGAATACTTTCAAATTGCCTGTTTGAAAAATACAGCTACATAACTGGATAGCTATACTATCTTTATAAAAGAGTATTATTGTGTAATGCACCTGTAGATTTCTAGCTGAAAATGTTTAGTGGACTTCCACTAGCAATTTACCCCAAGGTGTTAATATGGGTAAGTTGAGTTGGGTTAGTTGGGTTGTTGCTAGTGGTAGTGGCTTATTGAAATTTACAATAATTAAGACTTAAGACCCAAAAACATCTTTGGATAATTTCCAGTGACAGAATAGCTATGGATTTAAAGTGGCTTAAACAGCAAAATTGTGGACAAAAATCAATTTTTTTGGGACACTCCAGCATTTTATTACAACAGTATCTACATCCAGCATACAGCGTTCTGTTCCAACAATACCTACATACTACATAACCAGAACCCAGCATCTCACAACAGTGGATCATTCATCCTTCACACAAGCTCATCTATACTTTCTTCATTAACGCACTTTTGGAAAGCCAAATCAAAAAAAGAAAATTAATGATGAAAATAGATACTGGAAAACTAATTTTTGGACACCCTGTATATTTTACTAATTGCCAATAGTTATAGAGAATCAAATGAATTACAAATTAAATTAAAAAAAAAAAAAAATAAGTTGGATTGTTCGAAATTCAGACCTTCCTGAAAAATCAAGGGTTGTTTATTCAAGATTCAATAAATCCCAATTACCAAAAAATAATTGTTGGTACTACTTACCAAAATCCAGAAGTCAATTGGTACACTATGGGCACACGACACAATAATCTAAAGCTTGTGTAGAAAAAAAAATCGATAATTCTCGGACGCAACTGACGGTGCATCTCCCGCGATTTATACTCGACTAAATCCGAATAAATTTAAATCCCTTTGTCCGACAAAAACCCCCACAAAAAAAGGTAAACAGATAACGTAATAAATAGGTATGAATAAGTTAGAAGCAAAAAAAAATTACTAAGTGATAGAATACAGGGTGGGCCAATGAAAACTTTCCACCCCGATTTTTTGGACTTGAAATGAAAATCTGGAAAAAAGCTCAGACACGTCAGTTTTTTATTTGAGGGGAACCCATTTTTTAGTTTTTATCACTCCTGTAGCTTCAACCCCCCAAATTTGAATAGGGGGTAGGGGTCGTGTCATACCTCTTTTTAAAGGTCTATGACCCTAGAATTTCGTCTCATTATTTTTATTCATAACTGTTTCGTCCACTCAATAGTTTTAAGTTATTTGTATTAAATTGCTAAAATTGTCCTTCATTGAATTATTTTTTTTTTGTTTATTTTGCCAATAATTATTTATTGAAGTAGAATTTGGAGTAAACTTTTAATCCACGATTCACCCTTCAGATTATTTTCGCGTTCTTGAATATTTGAGGTCTTTATCTACTTAACGCATTGCCCTCATATATGCGTGGAAGAATCCTACGACAATTCGACGTGACGACGCGTTGGAAATTAAAAACCAGTACATTTACGCGATTAGAAGCCCTCCGTTCTCGACCAATTTTGCTCGCACTCAATCATACTGCAAATAACTTGCGGGCCGGCCATCGTGGTATTCGCGATCCGTGATCGATCAAGTTCAACCGCAACTCCACAACTCGCCGCTGTAAACTGGATTAGGTAAGATCTCAATTGTACTCGTAATTTTGAAACCGCAAAATACAGTCCACTTTTCTCACAGCTGATGCTCAGCTATAGACTAGATTTTCCCAACGAGAGGTAATTGCACTGGACAACGATAAGGCTGAAGATACCCAGAGGGGCGTTCCCAACGAGAGGTACTTGCACTGGGGAGACTTAATTCCAGAGGGGCTTTTCCAACGAGAGGTACTTGCACTGGTTAAAGTCTGCCTTTGCTGCGGCTTGCAACGCAATATATATCAATTTATTGCTGAATTGCAATAAACATCCGATCGAATCGGCAATTAAATTAATAAGGTTTAATACCGGGTCCTCCTTTCCTAAGCAGCTAGTTGACAATATGGAATAATAGAAGGAAGTGTTGAAAGAGTCCTGGCGTGTTCCGTTCCAGGTATTCATTACAAACCGTGGAGACCTTCAGAGTGCATATACCACCTAACCACCAGAGATACCGATACGAGAAAAAGATGGCAATTTATATCAATTTCGACGAATTCCTTTTGCATTCACTAATGGAGTTGCCTGCTTTTAAAGAATAATAATTCATAGTAGATATATTATTAAATCTATGAAAATTTATGAGGCGTATACGCTTATCACCGTCCCAACATGATGACTAACAAATTATGCAAGTTGTAAAGGAATAAAAAACAATTTTATAATCAAAGGCAAAGTTCAGTATTACAGAAATCTATCAAATTTTTTGGATATTTTATCGAAAATTAAACTCCAAAACCAAATCTTGAAACACTTGAACCTTTAATAAAACTTCTATTGCCTCAAAACTCCCAATCGCTAAGCAAAAAGAGCTACCTACTGGTATCTTTGCTCACCATTCCAAATCAGTTCTTTGTTTTTCGGAGAAAATCCATCGATTAGTTGCCAGCAAAACTTTTCCACTGTCTGATCCGGTAACACAAGCCTTTGAAATCCTCAAAAATAAAATCGCATCATCTGCTGTAAATTCTGTTGATAATAAAACATTCAACAACTATTCCATTGGAGCTTTACTGTCGAGAAGGAATACCTGTTGCATTTTTTTTTTCAAGACCATTAACAAATAGGTTGTGAAAGAAATCATTCATCTGTCGAGAAAAAGACTTATGTCATAGTTAAAGCGTTTAGAAATAGCGACATTTTCTAACTGTACCGAGTTTGTTTTTGTCGTCTTTTTCGTCGATTTGCTCCGAAATTTTGACAGGCACGTGATTTATAAACTGAACTGTCTCATCCAGTCACGTGCCTGTCAAAATTTCGGAGCAAATCGACGAAAAAGATGACAAAAACGAACTCGGCCCTGGTAACACCTTTCACCTCGTGATACACCAAAAATCAACATCATTTTATGTTTACCATGCATGCACATGGCACATTAGTAAAATAAAGAATTCATTGATGGCGCCTAGAATTATCTTGTTAGAGTTTTGATATAGGTACAGTATCGACCAGGATCTGATCTGACATCTAATGTTTCAACTGATACTTTTTCACGACTTTGTGGCTCAACCTGTACGGATTTATCTTTATTTATTCTACATCAAGCATTGTGCCATCTTAGAATTACTCAAATAATAATTTCGTAATTTTCAATTCACCCTACTTGATGGAAGAGGTACCTACATATACGTGATAATAATATAATAACTTATTGTTCAATATATGTTCAGAATTGTTATCTTAATTTGATTTCGAGATTGAGAGTGAACATTTTTTTGATCAATGTTTTCAATCAGAAAACTCCGCGGTAGGTGCCTATACTTCTGATACCTATCTAGTCAAATAACAGAAGGAAGAGAACCTGCGCTGTATTTGAATGATTACGAAGTAAACCTAAAAAAAATCAGATTCGTAATTTATTATGGTAATTAAAATTGTTTATTTTTGAATGGACAATAGACAAGCCAGGCAAAACAATACGCGCACACATTTTGTAGAACTTGCCCCTAGACTATAATCGGGAAACCCTAAAATGTACGGTGCGCACTTTTCATAATATCGATCCCTATTGCCGAGGAATGCAGGAAAATTTCCCTGCAACCAATGATTCAGCAGCAAATATTCGTATCTCCCTTTCTGTATGCAAGATAGAAAAAGATAGCCCAGTTTTTCCTATATTAGATTTTCCACTGATGCTAGAAATCTTATCAGCTGTTTTCTTTTAATCATGCCAAGTCACCATTTATTACATTTTCCTATCCAGTAGTGATTTCTTTTTCAAAATAATTCAAACAAGTCGGAAGTTTTGTGATGACACAGTAAATGTTTTTGTTTTAGTGATGTTTAAGGATGACGGACTATAAACTAGCAGCAAAAATGTTAAAAAGAAAAAACTTTACGGGTTTCCTTACCCATTTAGCAATTTCGTCCATACTCCTATCAAAAACAGCACTCGGCACCGGTTCTCAATTGAACCTATCAACTTTACCCCATGAAAAATTATTACCAACAGATTTTTCCACAAATCCACTTTTAAGGACAAAAAGGGCTGAAATCGACATACAAACGTGCATTGAGAATTTTAATGTGCACAGAGACAAAATAATCAGGACACAAGATTCCCAAAATATGGGGGCAAAATATCTAAACGAAATCGATTTGGGCAGTCGAGAAGAATGTTTGAGATTATGTTGTGAAACGGAAAATTGTGATGTTTTTGTGTTCGAGGAAAAGGTGAGAATTAGGACCATTTATTTAGAACCGCAAATTATTTTTGAATTGCAGAATTCAGGTAGCTGTTATCTTTTCCACTGCGGCCCACCAGAAGACTTCAAGTGTAAATTTACCCATCATGTGAATTATTCAAGTGCCGTTTTGTCCATTAATCGACGCTTGCCCGATTTGGAAAGTCAAATTAAGCTTACCAAACATGTGCAGGATTTAACTAAATTAAGGTAATTGGGGTTTATTTAACAGCGCACAGAAAGTAATAATGGATACATTTATAGTCACATTTGTGATCAATATGTTATTATCTTGTGCCAATCCAAACTTGTATTGATATCTATAAATTAATTATCCATTGATTTATTGCTAAATCAAAAGACAGAAATTAAGTAAAATGATGTAGGTAACTAATTCATTTTATTCCGATTGTGGATCTTCCACTAGCGTTTCATAGTTTTTTCAGTAGAGGTTTTCCATTTTCTGAAAATCTGCAGCTATTTCTGAACAATTTAATTCAACCTCATTAAATTGGAAATTAAGTAGGTCCCATTTTGAACGATGTTTTCCTTGAAAGATACATACAGATCGTTTCACGAGGGTTCATACTTTTAATATCGAACCCGTCATAACTTGAAAAAAAAGGGTTGTCGTAGATTAATTCATGTGACACATTCAATTTTTTTGACAAATTAAAATAAATTACTTCTGGCTTAAGAACCGACGATTGTTTTTGATGTCATTGATTTGTTTCAGTCAATTTCTATTTGTTAATAAAGGAAGGCAAAAAGTATGAACCCTCATAAAACAAAGTTTTAGTGCCGGTACTTTTGCTCTCATTTGACTGCCGTTAAAAATAATCAGGGCTTTGAATGTGCTCTAACCACATCATACTTATACAGACCTTGGCCCATGCAAAACTTTGACAACGTATCAAATTCGTTAATCGAGAGCAAAAGTATCGGCCCTAGGTATATCATTTATATTCATTAAAATAAAAAAAAGTTATTAGAAACATAGGCAGTGGCGTAACTACAGGGGGGCCTGGGGGGGCCGGGCCCCCCCCAGACGTCGCTAGGCCCCCCCAGAAAAAACTTTAATAATTTGGTATTTTATGAAAGCTACGTTACCTATTATAATTTTATGTTATTAGCTACTAAATTTGAACGGTAATGCGCGGCGATCCTGATCGACCCTATCCGATCCTCCGATCCACCAACGAACGGGCTGTGTGCAATAGGGTACTTGCATGAAAAATTAAATTGAATATTGTTTATTGCAAACTGTAGGAAATCGAAAAAAAATCGATGCTTGTTTTTCTATTTTGTCCAAATATGATTATTTCGGAAGTTATAACAAATATTGAGTTTTATATATATAGATATACTGAGCATGTGCGACGTCACAACTCACAAGGTATTATACCTAAGTTATGACGTCGGAAGGACATTTCAAAGCGTTGTATCTCTGTCAATTTTTGACCGACTAGAAAAAGAAAAAACACGTGTTGACTTATTTTTCATGGACTATCGTAATCAGCAATAAAAAAAAATTATGCAAGGAGCCTATTGTGCCACCCAAAGGTCAGTGCAAATTGCAATGTGCAGAAGTGATACAGTATACCAAAGCCATTAAATTAGCATTAGCAATATAACAGATTAGTTTGGGAGTTTGACAAAATATTTTTCCTGTGAATCCGTGAATCCGGTGTCGCTGATATATACTTTACAGTGGCTGATAAGCTGGGTTAGCTAGGCAGTGTTGCCAACTCGGTAGAATATCCACTAGTTCTAGTGGATTTAAAAGTCGTCTAGTGGAATTGTTTTAGCAAATTCCACTATAGTGAGATCCACGGTTTCTAGTGAATTTTTAGCTGAATAATTTTCAGTGATATTTCGCTTCCATTAGTTTGCGATACTTGTTTTTAAAATTTTGAAATAACGTATTTCTATAGGATTCCTGTTAATTTACAGAAGGCAGCATATTTTTCAAGGATGATACACACCTACAGGATTGCTTATCGGCATCGTTTTTGGTAATCGCCGCCATATTGGTGTGTCACCAATTCCGACGTCATAATTAAGTCGTCAGCTGTTTAAACAGCCTTCGTCAAGATGAGAAATAACCTGGTGCCTACATCAAAACTGGTGATTTGGCGAGGGAGGGATTTTTTACACAACACACAGACCTTATGAGGATAGGCCAGCCAGTAGTAGTAGTATCCTAGCGTGTATCATCCTTGACATATTTTTTTTGTGGGCTTTTCATATTGTAGGTATGTCAATATTGTCAATAATGCTTTCAGTTCAACTGTCAACATTGTCACTTTCAAAATTCAAGTCAAGTAAACCCGGCGTTCATCAGGGATGTTCCAACGTGCACAATTGTGCATATTATGCACAATCTGATCTCAATATGCACCATATGCACAATCTTCAAAAAATATGCACAATTTTCACAATCCAGCCAAAACAAAAAATTATTTTCTTTCAGCAACCCTTTGGCCTTTGGCAACCTCGCCTTGCGCCTTGGTTGTAGTTACTGAAAGCTAAGCTCTAGACTTATGTAACTGGCAAAAGAGAAGAATGAAGACTGTAGACGGAAACCTACAACCTACCTAACAACTAACAACTCCGTACACACCACTACTACAGAGATAGGCTATCCTCATAAGGCCTGTATAGATCAAATGTCAAACCCCCTTTCACCGATTTGTCGCAACCTATCGTCCCGACTATCCCATTGCCTTTCTACGGGTGAGTCGGGACGCTAGGTTGCGACTAGAGGATGAGAATCCTCCCTCAGTGTCATCACCTGTTGGTAAAAAGGTAGTTTTCTACACAAAAAAAATTGAAAGCATTGACAATTTTACATTGTATTGCCAACATAATGTCATTTTGACTTTTATCTTAAAAAAAAAACAGACTTTATCCATTCCATTTTTTGACGACAACTTGTAGGACATTCTACCCCTGCTTTTCGTAAAACCCAAATGATGGAGCTATTAATTACGTAATTCACGTCACATTTAAGCATATGCACAATTTTTCATTGGTTGGATGCACACTTGAAAATTCTCCTGGAACAACCCTGGCGTTCATGCTTCTATAAACACAGTGACGCTTTAACCTTTCTCTGGCCCGTAGGTCAATTATTTGGTATGGCCTTTCATGGAGTGATTGTTCTGTTTTATGGGGTTAAATAAAATCATTTAGGGCCGGTTTATCAATCAAGGGATAACTCGCAGAGTTTGCTGGCCCTGGGCTAACTCTAACTCTGGGCTAACCTAACTACCTACTCAATTCGAAAAGTGTTTATCCAAGCTTTTTCAACCCAGGGCTTGTAAACTCTCGGGTTCTTTGAAGGTTGGCATTACTTATGCAACGTTCCCGGTCACTTTTGTCGATTTGTCGACATTTTCTGCTCATAAATTTACTTTTTTATGGTATTTTTTGTCTCCGTAACGAAAATTTCGGTATCGTGTACTTACCTATTCTGTGTGGAAATATGTTGTCTTGTTTTAAAGAGAAGAAAATGTCTGAGAGAAAAAACCAGAAGCATAGGTACTTACGTGGTACCTGTCTGTTAGGAATTCGAGTCTATGCTCGATTTTTGATTTGTTCTAGAACAAGTAAGATTGTTTCTTTTCGTGAGCGAAAACTCGCCGACGTCATCAAAATTGTCAAAGAGATTAGGGATTTGACTTCAACCTCACGTGGTAGGGGCGTCGCTCATGTTTTAGAAATTCTAGAATATCTCGATTACAAAATTTAAGTCAAAACCACAACATTCAAAAAAATGCAGACAAAAAATAACAGAAAATGTTGAGGTTAACCCAGGGTCAAATACGCTAACTTGCCGTGAGAGCGCGGTTTAACTTTTTCTTGGAAAAACTTCCGAGTTAGCAATTGACCCTGGATAGATGAACACTTGTCACAACCTTGACCCAGGGATATCCCTAACTAATGGGGTAACTCTCTATTGATAAACAGGCCCTCAGACGATTTCAAACTACTAAAAAAACCACTAAAATATTTCATAGTTTTTATTATACACCATGACCAAAAAAATAACACTATATTCCAGGACTAGACGAACAGAATCATATGCGATTCTCAAAGATTTTAGTTAACACGTAGAAATTCGTAAAGTTGTAAATCACACGATCACATTTCACACCATAAATAGATCCACGAACAAACAACAAACGGCTTAGCGCTTAGCGCAAACACTAACAAGTTCCTGCTGTAGTTGTTGCCACGTGCCTGTGCTGCGCTAATGACGCGACGGCGAGTCAGCGCAGCTCAGTGACTTTAGGGTGTGTTCCCGATTGATGCTCGATGGAGCGAGCGGAGCAATTTCAGAGCATCGTGACGTCAGGCAGTGCACTCTGGCCAAACCAAATGTGCTTGTGCAGTGTGAATTTTAAGAATTAAAGAGTATTGAAATATGTGCTAGTCCTGCTACTAAACAAGTCGATGTTTTTAATATAGTGGGCTTTTATATTTTATATTATAAATTAAAGGCCAGCAGTTGGCCTCTCATCCTCTGTGGCCCGAAGGAAATTACCTAATTGTCCTAACGGATAAAGTGTCCCTGTATAAACATACTGCTGTAACATAATCTATAAGGGCCGGTTTCTCAATAGCAGGTCAGCCCCGGGTTAAGGATAACTCCAGGGTAAAATTAGCAACTGGACACGCTCACCCTGATGGAGTTAAAATTAAATCGGAGGTTACTTGCTTTTGAGAAACCGGCCCTATTAAGGAGAAACAAAGAGAAGAAACTAACACAACATGGTAGATGATACAAAAATTTCAAAAAAGAGTGGGACAAATTTAGTAGATTTTCCACTGGTTTAAAAAATTTTCGCCTGCGGCGCCATTTTTTTTCTCCTAGTGGATTTAAATCTCTTTTCTAGTGGACAGTCTTGATTCAGAGTTGGCAACACTGTAGCTAGGTAAGTGACTTAAGCCCGGTTTATTCAGCTAATCGCCTATAATTGCACTGTTCTACTTTTTTAAAGATTCCAATAAGTCGCAATAACAGGCTCTAGGCCACTGGCTCCAACTACAACGCGGCATTGGGCAGGTGTTCCCATGAGCAACCTCTCATGGGTGCTCGGAGCTCTCGTAGGGAATGCGAAAGTACAAACGTATTTAATGATCATTCCGTTCCGTGTGGTAATAGTATCAGTATCACGTATGTAATTTAAATTTACACAACTTTGTATAAGAATTATTCAAGTCGTATTAGTCTTAGAGGTATTAGTATTCTGTCCTTTCGTTATTGGTGGTCAATTCTATGCTCTATTACTTTATATTGCTAATGTTGCTATTCTCCATCTCTATTCTTTGATAATAATCGGGACATAAGGCATTTTAGGACATAAAAGTACCAGGCATAATTGACCTTTTCAATTTAGAAGCCTCTCTCTCTCTGGCGTCAGACTGTCAGATGCCAAAAGAGTATGAAAAGTATGAAAACAATGATTGACAGCTATCGACAATGGTTTGTTGACAAGAGTTTTATACGTGTGAGACTGGAAACTATTATTTCCTCGGCTTTTTCAAGGTTTTTTCCTAACAATGGTGATTGTGTGTAGTGTGCCTTTTCGTGAAAATAATTCCTATTCACCGACGGACGTGTCTTTCCATAAGTTTTCATCAAATCCTACATTTGTCAAAATTTGGATACACAAAATCAGAACTGATACTCGCAAAAGTAAGGGAAATCCACGACCCATCAAGTATACAAAGATATCCACGTTCAAGTTTAGTTTGCGGCAGCTGTTTGCTTCCCACATTTTCTTTCCAATTTCAAATTTCACCATTCTATGTCGGTCATTGTCATTTTCCATTCACTGAACAAAGATACCTAACTCATCGGTGGAGTCACCGATTAGAATAAAAACCAGGGGATTGCTAAACACCCTATAAACTTGACATTGACGAGCAAGCAAATGTTGGCGGGAATCTGAATGTTTTCATACTTTATCGTCCATCTCTTTTAATTGAAAACGTCAATTATTTTGATGATGATGTGATATTTTCATGGCCTAAAATGCGTGAAGAAAAAAGTACTTTTCGCACGCTCGTAGAAAAAAAAATAGAAAAATATATACACTATAAAATAGACGTTTTAAGGCGTGGCATCCGGAAAAAAAATTTCCCCCCTCCCCCTATAAACAAATTTATAAAAATATTATCCTGCGCCTATGAGGTCTTTCAAATATCGGCGTCTCTGCCAGGCCCACTTTAGCCCCCCCCCCCCAGGTCAGATGGCTAGTTACGCCAGTGAACATAGGTCCGCAAATGCTTAGTTTTCGAGATACAGGGTGTCAAAGTTTTGACAGGTTGATTTGTAATAACAAAAGGTATCTTTTGACCTAATAAGATTTACCGTAATTATTCCAGTGGCGCCCCAGAGAGCAACTATACGTTGGTAAAAGTAGAAAAAAAATGTCACTATTGTTTTTTAATTTTGTTTGAAAACCACGTGTCTTGTGTTTAAGAGATTTCAGGGTTTTGAAAGAAATTCTTTGCATAACTTGCGAAACAATAACTTATATACCTTTGCCAATCCCAAAATCTGGCTTAACAAGAAACTCTATTATTTACGAAAGTATTAAAATATTTATTTACGACTAATGTATAATGTAAGAATTATACTTGTGATTTTGGCAGTATAATGACATGTTATTCCCCCCGGGAATAATGACGAGTAGCGGGATTAATGGTCATTATTCCTCAAAAGTGTCAGTGTCAAACGTGTAGTGCTTGTGGATTTATATTGAAAATTGTGATGGATGAAATTTGTTCATTAAAAATCTCAAATAAATATATTTGTCGTAAATAAAGTAGAGTATACTACTCGCAATAATGGCTATTATTCCCTCGGAATGTTACTCCCTCGCCACTAACGCGGCTCAGTTCGTAAATATTCCTCGGGAATAATAGCTATCATTATTGACTCATGGTATAATCTACTATTATTTCCGACTAATGTCACCCGCAGGGAATAATGACGAGTAGCGGGATTAATGGTCATTAATTTGAACTGCCTGCCGAAATCATCAAGTTTTATCATTTATTTATTTTTATATTGTTTTAATGTGTTAACATAGTAAAAGGTGTCAAATAGTTTTTTTTTTTTAATTTTGTTTTTCTTCTTTGTTTGTGTAGGAATTTTTATATATTTTAACTATTTTTATAGTATTTTAGCCTAGTACCTACTTACTGAAATTATAAGAAATTTATTATGTATTATTATTTTTTATATTATTTTAATATGTTTCTAATAATGTTGTTTCTGCTTTCCTTTATGTACTTGTAATATTAACATTTTAGTCTATTTTATCTTTTATTATCTATTGATATCTCATTAATGTGCGTGGGAAACTAAAATAATGAGTGTAGAGTTTAAGAATCGCTTTGTCAATGGTTTTTATAAAAATTCGACATTAAAGCATTATTGAATTGAAAAAAACTTTGATAGTTTTCTTAGATACAAGTCACATTATAGTCAAAGAATACCTACCTTATGTTATCCCAAACAAATCTGATAAAAAATATCAGGAATGGGATCTTTGAGCTAAAAAAAGGATTTTTTTTTGAAACTTTGACACCCTGTATCTCGAAAACTAAGCATTGGCGGCCCTATGCTTGTATTGATTGATTGATTGATTGATTTAAAAGGGGAGCCTTTATAGGCAGCACGTAAACGCGCATGTGGTCCATTGTGCTATTTCCCTCTTGGTGCAGCCCTGTCTTACCTTATAGGAGACCGCCACTGTTAAGAAAGGTGCTGACTCGCTCAGGCCGCCATGGACAGATTCGCTGTACGGACCTCAAGCCATTCCCTGGAAGCTGTTTTAGTTTGTCCATTACGACATTACGTACAGGGTGGCCCGTTTAAGAGGGGCCTATACCTTATCTCGAAATCTACAAGGGCTGTGAAAAAAACTTAAATACAAAAGTTGTTTCTAATAAAATTATCTACAACTTTTTTGTATTGTTTTTATTGTCACTCTACCATATACAGGGTGGACAAATAAAATTTGATTTTTTTTAATGGGACAACCTATATTTTAATAGATTTTTACATAGCCCTTTGAAAGACAAATCCAACGATATACCGGTCATGTGTCTGTTATATACCGTTTCGAACTTATTAGCGATTATCTCCAGGATGCGGGATCATTTTCAACAATCATTGTTACGTTACTCATAAACTTTAAAAAAAATTTTTTGCATGATATTTTCTATAAAATAATGCTCTTCTTTAGATTATATTTAAATTTGTAATAATTGTTCTAAAAACGCGGTGTTGCCACGTTTCGCAAAATATTACGCTTTTCAATTTTTTTAAATGGGACCTCCTGTTAATTTTCGAGTTTTTGGATAGCCCTTCACATACAAATTTAACGATATACTAGGCATGGATCTGTGATGCATCGTTTCGGCCTAATTGGCGTTTATCTTGAGTTCTAGCACAATATCTCATGTCATCCCTGTTAAATGGAAAAATGTCTAATTTTGTTTGTAGTAGATTAGCTGAAATAGAGCTTTTTATGTATTAATGGTGATATTATTGAATAATTTTTTATACATTAATGAAACAAATGAATAGATAGTCGGCTAGAACTGAAGATAATTGCCAATCAGGCCGAAACGGTGCATCACAGACCTATTTCCAGTATATCGTTGAATTTTTCGTTTAAAGGGCTACACAAAAACTCGAAAATTTACAGGAAGTCCCATTTAAAAAAAAATTGGAAAGCGTTACATTTTGCGAAGCATGGCAACACCGCAACACCGCGTTTTCAAAACAAATATTTCAAATTTAAATATAGATAGTCTAAAGAGCATTATTTTATAGAAATTATCATGCGAAAAAAAACTTTCAAAAGTTTACGAGTAATGTAACAATGACTATTGAAAATTACCGCAAATCCTGAAGATAATCGCCAATAAGTTCCAAACGGTATATCACAGACACATGACCAGTATATCATTGGATTTGTCTTCCAAAGGGCTATGTAAAAGTGTACTAAAATATAGGGTGTTCTATTAAAGAAAAGGAAATTTTATTTGTCCACCCTGTATATAGTAGAGTGACAACAAAAACAATACAAAAAAGTTGTAGATAATTTTATTAGAAACAACTTTTGTATTTAAGTTTTTTTTACAGCCCTTCTAGATTTCGAGATAAGGTATAGGCCCTTCTTAAACGGGCCACCCTGTACAGGGTGAGTCACCATATTTTGACACCCACCTGCAGCCGTAATTACAGGTGATAGGGAAGAGGGGTAAACACAAAAGTTATAGCATTTTGTTGAACAAATGAGCAACGCAAAGTGAAAAAATATGTCGTCTGGAAATATCTGGAGTTTAGTTATTCAAAGACAGTAGTTTTTTGAATATTCTTTACCTTGATTTACCTGTCATCTGTCACAAAACATTCTGTTTCCTGAATAGGTCTTTGAATAACTAAGCTCCAGATATTTCCAAAACTATTGGAAAAAAAAATATCATATTATATATATTTTGAATCAGAAAAACGGAATGTGAGAGAACATGAAGTGCATTCCGTTTGAAAAAAGTGAACATCGACATATCTTTTCACTTCGCGTTGGTCATTTGTTCAATCCAATTAAAAATTCTGGCGGTTCAGATAAAATTCTACAACTTTTGAATTTTTACTTTTTACCTCTCACCTGTAATAACTGCTGCAGGTGGGTGTCAAAATATAATGACTCGCCCTGTACATTTCCATCTCCGCCACGAATGAGCTTCATAATAATTTTTCCAAGAAGCCAATCTGTTTTCTTTTGACAACATTCAGTAAAAACAATGTGTTTTTCTTAGTTGAAAACAATTTTAACTGTCCCTCCTAAATCTCGCTTTCAGATTCTCCTTTAGCTTTAGTCTGTATAAACATCTCGTCCTTAGATCTTTGGCCTTCGATATGATTCAGATCCAAGTGAACCAGCTCCAATAATTTCTTGAAGAAACATTCTGGGTCTCAATTTCGTCAAATCAGAGCTGTTTTCAGAAATATAGGTTATCGGTCTCAATTTTATTACAGATTCACATTCACAAAGAACGGTGATTAACTCTTTTCAGACAAATGCGATTTTCCCAGGACCTTCTTCAGCAAATCCTTAATGTCTGATCAAACGTCAAACCATCCTCCCCACCATGATGCTGTTGGAGGATTGAATTTCCAATCAATTTTCTGGACTATCTCCTTTCTTGAATTTCATTCCAATCTAAATTCTTTAAAGCGTTTTCTACTCCACCAAAAATTATTTGAATTATCATAGAATATGGTTGTCGGGCTTCCTCTACGAGCTATTACATGAAGCGTCTCAATGATTGAACGAATCATTAATTCAGTGAACACTAATGAAGATACGATCTCCAAGCGTACCGCTCTATACACGGCACAAGTGAACAAAGACATTGACACCTTCTCACCAGTCTTTACATATAAAGGACCAGCTAAATTGAAGCAGAGCTGGGCAAAGCCCTCAGTAAAAGGGCTTGAAGCACTAAGCCCTAAGCCCTATATCAAAGTGCTTCAATTTCAAGCACAAATTCCTTTTTATTTTCAAAAGTGCTTCACAAGCACAAAGCCCTCAAAGTGCTTTGGGCTTGACAAGCACAAAGCCCTCAAAGTGATTTGAAAAGTGCTTGAAGCACATCAAAAGTGCTTGGGGTGCCTTGAAAAGGGCTTCAAGCTCTTTAAATGTGCTTCAAGCTCTTTAAATGTGCTTGAAGCTCTTTAAATGTGCTTGAAGCTCTTTAAATGTGCCTAAAGCACTTTGAATTTGTAATAAAATTCTCAAAGTGGCATAAGCTACCGCGTACAGTCATCACACAGAATTGGTATAGTAGAGACGAACTTTACATTTCACAGAGTAGCAGTAGTATGTTTTTTTTGAGATGTAGTTCTGGGGTACTTGGGGTACTACATGGTAATTCAATTTTAAAGTTTTCAAAATGTTCAATGGGGAAAAGTGGAAAAAATCCAGTGATAAAGTTAAATAGGTTATAGTTTTTCCAAAGTCAATTGGAACAAGGTGAACATATATTATAACCGGTGACTGACTAGTGGCAGTGCATTTCTTATGGAAATTTTCAGTGACCAGTCAGCCACCAGTTGGCACCTTGTTCCAATTGAATTTGGAAAAACTATACCAATATAAATTAATTATTTATTTGAATAATAAGTTCATTCACAAAACACGATCAAAAATTTTCAAGTGGGGGATAGGTTGAGTGATGGTCAATTCAAATTCCTTTCAAAGTGCTTCAAGCCCTTTTAAAGTGCTTCAAGCCCTCTCAAAGTGCTTCAAGCTCCCAAAAGTGCTTCAAGCCCTCTTAAAGTGCTTCAAGCCCTTTCAAAGGGCTTCAAGCTCCCAAAAGTGCTTCAAGCCCTCTAAAAGTAATTGAAGCTCATTGAAAGGGCTTGAATTACTTTTTTCAATTACAAATTACCAAGCACTTTTCTAAAGCAATTGACTTTGCAAGCCCTAATTACAAATTTATAAAAGGGCTTGAAGCACAGGGCTTTCAAGCCCTCAAAGGGCTTCAAGCACTTTCGCAAGCACAAAGCACTCAAGCCCTGCCCAGCTCTGAATTGAAGCCTACAATTTCGGATACTGCTGCGTCTCTTACCCTATCTATCGATAGTTGAACTACTGGGCTCGTGTTTACCTTCCTTCCTGTATGTCTTTCACATATAATGCATTAATTTAATACTGATTTAATAGTCCGCCTCTACAACGTAGATTCCAAAAGCGTTATCGTCAAATGGACATCAGCCCTTGTACACCGATATGACAATTCTTCAAATGTTCGGATCTTATGAGCCGGATGACCACCTCATGCTTGGAAGGAAGAACCAATGGTTAACAGAAATTCTCATCATCAGGACGATCCGCTATGTTGGTAGTATTGGTACGGATCCTAATAAAACCATACTCATCTAAAAATGGAGACAAACTAAAGAGTTTCTCATCATGAATTGATAAAGGGAAACTTTCTTCTTGTATCCTTCTAATAACTGTCTTTTCAGCGGCATATACTTCTTTAGGGTCTATGTCAATTCATCGTAAGTCAATTCGTCTTACGTCATTTCGTCGTAAAGTCAATACGTCGTAAAGCCAATTTGTCCTATACGTCAATTCGTCACATTTCAGGTATAATGTTAAAATGTATAAATTTACGCTTTTTCGTTTAATCACTAAGTGCGATATTGGACGATATCTCCTTACAGGGCGATGCAAGAAAAAAAAAACAAATTACAAAGTTGTTTGATACTCTATATGCATTTGTTAAAAATATTTTTAAATATACAGGGTGCTCCTTAAATGAGTTATGCGACAAAACTTTGTTTTTTTAAATGGAACACCCTGTATGTGATTGTATTTTTGGATTCTACGTAAAATTCTGAGCAGATTTCATGTAATGTACCCTATACCTAAGTTCAACTGTTTTGGAAATATTGTCAGTTGAAAATTGACTTTTTGCAACTTTAGCTTTAGGTTAATTTTGGACGAAAACCGATATTACATTTCTATCTTAGATTTTTATAAAATCATTTGACACCAACTCTGAATTTAATCCATGATTAAAGAAACCAGTTAAATTCAAAGTTGGTGTCAAATGATAGTTTATGAAAATCGGTTTTTCTCTAAAATCAACCGTTTAGGTTTTACAGCCTGTCACAGATGCAATTTGGAATTTCAATTACACTATACATTGCAAACTAACCCATACTAACCGAGTTATTTTCGGTAAAATAAAATTGGAAACTATTGAAACGTTAATTCGTCGTATACGTCAATTCGTCGTATTGTTAATTCGTCGTATTTCAGGTATAATCATCGAGCTTTAAACTGCTAGAGGGATCAACAAGCATATTTGTTTTGTTCCATAATGAGGTAGCGGGGTCAGAGGGGTGATTCATCCGATAAACAAAACGAAAAAAGGCCCTGTTGCCGAATTTTTTCCTGTTCGAATAATAATCTCGATAATAATGAATATCGTCATCTATCGAAAAGTATCTATTTCAAATTTGTCTGCTTATAATAATATTAAAAATATACTTGCGACTTTTTAAGTCTATACTTAAAATAATTCTAAAACAACAATACCTTTGATCACGACTCAATTTGGTTTTAAATGGAACTACGTACCTACTTCTAAAGAAAGATTTTACAGTCTGGCAATAACGTAGTAATTGTTTTGTGTTCTCATGTGTTCTCAACTTTCTTGTGACAAATCAGCTGACTGCGTTCGAGAACCTGGTGTGTCGTATAAAAATCACACAGCTGCCGTTCGGAAAGGCGAAGCGTGGATTAAAATCATATAGTTTTCGGCGTTCGGAAGGGTGTTTGACACGTATTGATGTACGCACCGAATACTCTAGAGTGAAATTTAAGCTCACATTTTGAAGATGCACTCCCTGAAATAATTTCCACACCAACAACCAGGTTTTCGAACGCAGCTCTCTGATACCCAAAACATAAACAGACTGGTTTATAAACATTCTATTTTCATAAGTGCGAGAAAGAGAGCCAGGTCTCATTCTGGAACCAAACAAATTCTATAGCACATTATTATCGTTATTAGTCTAGAGAGAGAGAGTGTTCAATGGTCGAAGGGTATAATGTATGAATGTGCACTTTTTCTGTTCAATCAGACATTACCAAACTTACCGATAATAATCCGGTTAATTTGGGTTAGTTTGCAATTTCAGTCTAACCCGAAGTGACTGAGTTATTATCGGCAAGTTTGATAATGTCTGATTAAACTTTGCGAACTATTAACACGTTAGCTACCAAATGAGTCACCATTGATGCATAAGATTCAGTTGCTTTTATAACGGCACGGATGTTTGACCCAATTTACCCCCAATACGAGCTAGTCGACGTTTCTTTACGACAAATTGACATTACGACGAATTGACGCTACGGCGAATTGATGTATACGACGAATTGACGTATACCATAAATTGACTTTACGACGAATTACCGTACGACGAATTGACGTACGACTGAATGATTTACGACGAATTGACGGTGACCCATTTCTTTACCAGTCTGTTCACCTGAATTCTTCTGCTTCTTACAATTGGAAAAAAATCTCATGACTCATCCATAATCAGACGAACAATTTTATTGAAACCTGAAAAATATGTGTAGTATCTACCAAGTGAAATTTGTTGTTTGCACCGAAAGCGACGAACTTAATTTCTTTCTCTTCTCTTCATTTACCAAATCTTCACCACCACATTGATATTTTTGATCAAACCATTCGCTAACTGGTTTCTGAAGCCACATAAAACCCTTCCACCATCTTCCATCAGCATGTTTATTTTCGAAGCAAACTTTTGATGGAAGATTTGCTGGATTTTCATCTCCAGGTACATGAAACCTGTGGTCCTTACCAGTAAGTCGTTGAATTTCCTGGACAGGTTCCATACAAAGGGTTTCCACTGTTCCTACCCCTTGTAGTCCCGCTACCGTCGTAGAATCAGTACAAAAATAGCACTTCATAGGAAAGTCGAAATTATCCAAGACAACCTGTGAAAGCCTGCCTGCCATCAACCGTCGCAACTAGCAATTCTAATTCTAGTCTTGGTATACTGGTTTTCTTCAGTGGAGCGACTCTCGACTTAACTTGAACCAGGGATACGAAAACCTTTCCATAGGTTCTGATCGTATAAAAATAGCTGTAGCATATTCTTTACGGGTGTGGCGTCACAGAAAACATGCAGACTGCGACCCTCAGCATTTTCAGTATTGAAAAACCATCTAGGAAACTTCATCTGTACCAAGTATGGAAGTTCACACATCCACCTGAGAAAATTAAGTCCAACCTCATTTTCTACTTTAGTATTCCGGTCTAACTTTAACTCCCAAATCTTCTGAATCAGTAACTTGGGATATAAAGCTACATATCTTTTGAACACTGAGTTGTTTTTCCCAATCCGTGAACCTGAAGTGTGTGAAGTTTTTCCTTAACACTAGCTACTACATCAATTTCGAAATAACATCAACAGAATGATGGGACTCGCCGGCAAGAAATCTATTTGAAAAGGGACTGCATGTAATCGCTTCAAATAAACTTCAAAAAATTCTTTTCTGACATGGCAAGACCAATTTGCAAGAATGCTTTTCTAATATCTGCAATAAAAAAATTCCTATTATGTGTATTCTGAATCGTTGTAATATCGCCGGTATCAGTTGAATCAATTTTACACCACTTCCTAAACAGTGGTTGAGTGATGGGTGTCCCCTTTCATCTGCTGTAGCATCAAACACTGGGCGTATTTCTGTTGTCCTATTGGAGAGCTTAACAACTGGACTGGATGATGTAGAAAATATCCTGTGTTCTTTGAAATACCTAATGGCTCTTCCACCTCCCCGATAATCCCTTCTTGCAACCATTCATTGGAATTTCATTGTACTTACAGTATAGGTTTTCTTTCTTTATTCTCTTCATTACCCATTTCTCAGATAAATAAAAATTTGGATGCAGAATGATCTTCGATCCATGGCATGTTGACCTCGTTTTCCATGGGATCTTCTTTTTACTGTCGATAAAAAGTATTCCTTAACCCTATTTTCTCTTTCTTTTGCTTTTTTTCACTTCTGAGAGTCCTGAATCCCAAGTATATCCAAGCTCCATAATTTAGTTATTGCCACGTCAGAAGAAAACATCGAAGAAATCAGCATTGACGGAAAATTTTCTGAAGATCTTGCAGTTTTCACTAAAAGAGTGTGTATCAAATTGAGACCACAATCTAACTCGTACTTTTATTTAGTCAGAAGTTTCGCCGTTATATCAGCTCTCACCAGAATGTCAATAGGCCCGTCTTCTATGTCTATGATTCGTACCTACCTACTTCTCAACTTTTTGAAACCAAGACCTGGACGAACAGACGAATTAGATAACATAATTGACTGGACTTAGATCTTCAAAATTGCATGAATACTCTTCGGTAATACTCTTCAGTCGTACTCGATAGACATCGTGATCAATTGCTTTAGACAAAGTACCTCTACAAAGTAAATGGATCAGCTGATCTTTTCGTATAACATTGACGTTATGTAGGTAGGATCTGAGTGAACCACTATCGAAAACGTAAGCTAATGCACTGAACACTAGTTGGTGTGGTTCTGACCGTTAAAATTCAGTTTCTAGATAGACGAGGAACCAAAATACGCTAATATGTGAGTGGGGAGAACCTATTAAGCCCGGGACACATCTATCATGCATTCTTCCGATCCGACTCCGATCATACAATCAGGGTCCTTATTCTTGGAACAGGGAACAGCGTTCCCAAGGAGAACGAGTGTTCCGTTGCTCCCTTGTTCCAAGAATAAGGACCTTGATTGTATGATCGGAAGAATGCATGATAGATGTGTCCCTGGCTTTATTCGGGTATTTAAATTTTAAATATTGTACCAGTATATTTAATTTATAACTTAATTTGAATATAAATCTAATTTGAAAATATTTCGCTACAAAAAATTTGTTTAAACTACCTAATCTAATTCAACATTTAATCTATAGAAAATAGCAACATATAACACAATCACATTTAGAGCGTTACAACCAATCTTGCTCTATGTGTTTGACAGTCACTTCTTAGTTTTATTACCAAGATCTGCAAAAACACTTCCGGATAGCCGATAGGTGTGATTTGAAAAATATTGTTCAGTACTTGTTGAAGAACTGGGAGCAGGCATTTCTTAAAAAAAAAATTCTTGATGATTTGGAATACACACAACTAACCCAAACTTTAAACATCAGTGACAGCATCCATTCTGAGTGGTAATTACTTTCTTCTTGGAGATAGGCCATCTTAATGCTTCATCGCAAGTCCAGGCAGCGTGTGCATTTTTAGAGAACATACCTACACGTTACATGATTTTTGTTTAGAAGTTCAGCTCCAGTGAATGGTAGGTATTTTCTTATCCTCTTGTCCTGCCTTGACCTTTGGTACGTTTTCATCGTACTTAGTTTTTGCCAGCGTGATGCGGACTCCATTTGCGACTTCTTTTTCAAGGAAATGCATTAACTTATGCAGACGATCCTTGAGGTTCAAGTCATCAGCATAACTAGAACTTCTCTGCCAACCTTGGATAAGTTCAGCATCAAGACACGTGACTTGACTAAAGTATCTGAAGTCACTCCAAGGGTCTCCAACGGACGTAGTTGTGCCTGAATCCTATTACAGAACGAAGAAAGAGATTTCTTTCTGTTCACATTAGCTAGAACCAACTTCAAAAATTTCTTCACGTAGAATGTGAAATTTATTTAAGAGAATTACCAGCACATACAGATTTTGAAAAATCCATCGTGTTGGTAAAACATTTTAGTGTTGTGGTAGAATATAGATTTAAATATAATAAAATCTTTAGATGTTTTCTGAAGATGGGAAAAAAGTACAACTGATAATCTTAAGAACAATATTGTTATTTATTATTGTGATTTACTATGCTAAATAAATAAATAAATAAATAAATAAAATAAAAAATTCAACCAGAAGATTTGGCCGTCCAAAACGTGTTTTTAAACTTTGAACTACCTACTTTTGGATAGTTTTCATCCGTAGCAGAGTAGCTTTCTACAAAAACACAAGCACGAGAATATGGTAGAGTCGACTGCAGATACTGAAATTTGTATTCATTTTCTATTTCAGAATCTTCGTCTATCCTACGAAACTGTCTCCATAATGGTAACCATTCCTTCAGATCTCCGCTATTTTTTTTTTAAATTTAATTACAGTTACTTTCATTCTGTGTCGTGAAGTACTAGTACTACTGAAATTATCCCTACTACATATGTCTTCTACTCCTATAATTTCAACTTAAAATAATCTATATTTAGTGTATCATTAGATTCAACCTCTTCCTGAAGGGCAGCAGAATTATCATCGTCAGAACTTAAGAGATAATCAACAAATTAATTCTACGATACTTTTAATTTTTCTTCTAGAACTCGAATAGGTACCGATTTTGTATTTCCAACATATCAGCCTTACCATCATTCAACATATTTCTCACATCGTCCTAAATGCTTTTTAATGCAATCTTGTTCAACTCCAGTAGGTCAGGCGAGTTTCAACAGTAATCACTTCAGGTTTCTATTCGAAAATCTCCTGCTGATGGAATTTCAAATAAGTACCTACCAAATCGAAATATTGAAACTAATCAATTTTTTAGAATGCCGGAACTTGAATCACCATCAGAAATCTTAAGACCAGAAACAATAAAACCAACTCCTGCCACTACATTAACTCCAGTTATTACCAAAGAAGTACTACCACTGCCACTTGATAAACAAGTTGAAGGTATTACAAAACTCTGATTACCGATTGAAATATTTTAATAATAAAATAATGGTTTTTTTGTAGCTCGAAAATGCAGCAGATACCAATTTGAATGTCGATCTACTGGTGAATGTATTGCTATATACAATGCATGTGATGGTATACCGCAATGTGCTGACGGAAGCGATGAAGCACACGAATTAGGTAAGAATTGAACTCAAAAAAGGTTGAATAACCCATTCTGTTTTATTATTATTGAAGGTTGTCCAGCTCTAGAAGCTGTAGCTAGTGCTGTAGCCCAAACAACTCCCACTCCTGCACCAAAAAATTTGCTTCCATTAATACATCAGGTACCTGCAGGAGCTCAAACATATGGCAGAGAAGGAGAATTGGTAAGTCATAATATATTTTTATTAGAAAATCAAATTAATATCTTTTCATAAACAATACAGCTGGAGTTTCTTGAATTTCACTTTCCGTTCTATATTCACCGTCAACAGCCACCAAAACGATTTCATAGCTTCTACAGCCGTTAAAGTTGTTTATAATTAAAAAATCTTCAGACTGTTCGGAGGGTGTTTCGATCCAATCGGGATTGCCTTTCAGTCGGTATTTCATAAAAAAGTATTCGCCAGGATTGTGGACTACGTCTGGTATCCATTTTATTAGGGTTTTTACCATGCAAGGATCATCACCAGCAGTAACCTAACAAAAAATAAAAACATCGGCATTGGTTGTTATGCCATAAATATGTACTTAAGTATGAATGATATTTCTTACTTGTTGTAGTTGTTCAGGGGCAACGGTGGTAGAGGGTTTAGGAGTTACCACTTTCTCGGCTGTCACATTGAAAATATAAGAATCATCATCAATGTGGTCAATACTAAGGGTAGATTGAGGTGTGTAGGGGTATCTAGGTTTGGAGCATTCTTTGTGGAAATAATCAGTTTTTTCCGTGGCGTTGTAGTTTATTTTGTATTTGAATGATGGCATTGAGGGTGGGTATGGTTGGTGAGGCTCCACTTCTACTACCAAAGTATTGCTGAAATTTTTTATAGATTTAGAGAAATAATGATGTGTTTCCTAATTGCTCTTACTGTTCGCTTTCTCCTGCACAATTCACTGCAGCAATTTCGATCTGATACTTCTGGCCTAGTTTCAAGCCCGTTATCTTGGCCTGAGTATTTCCAGGACCCTGGATAAATTCGTTTACAGTCGATTTTTCGTTGATGCCAAATTCCAGAGCTTCGCTACAGTAAAGATTGTAACCCAACAAAATACCGTTCGGCGTATTTGGTTTGCTCCATTGCAGTAAGGCCGAATGGGATCCCAGCTGGTTGTATTCGAATAGAAATGGCATACCTGGCTCTATAATATCATGTAAAATATACATATTTTCATTTATTTATTCGTCTGGATGATAACTTATCTAAATTAAAAATTTGACCTAAATGTTTGCTCTCAATCATTTTTATTATACCTGCTGTGTACAAATCAAAAGATTTAAAAAAAAATTACCTGTTTGTGGTGCATCAAAGCTGATAGCCGCACTTCTAGGTCCAACATATTTGTCGTTCCTTACCGAAACTGCAATGAAATTTTTCGAATACGGAAAAAATTGCACTGAGGTTTTGGTGATTTCCGGTGGAATTGCGTAGACTTGGCTCAGACCATTGTTCCAGATTCTTACAATGTAACCCCTATGGAAATAAGTTACAGTAGCAAACAATTGTGTTCGAATTTCGATGCTTACCTAAAGGTTCCTCGTACCGATTCAGATGGAATTGGTTCCCAGGAGATCACAGCCTCTTTGTCGTCGAAATTGTGCAGAGTTAAATTTTGCGGGGCTTTTAAGGGAATGAGTTCGCCTGTAAAAGTACCCTATCAAAAACCTGTACACATTCAAGGCTCGTTAAGAAAGTTAAAAAAATATAACTGATGGATTATTTTAGTTTACTTATTAAAATAATCATCCAAATGAAATTGTCCTTGCAAAACTGAATGTACCTAACTACTAAAAAATAATGCCCTACTCTTTTCACTTTGATAAGGGCGAATCAAATCGAAAATAGATGATAGAAATTACCTCTGGCTCAATATCAAATTCCTACTAGCTAGTATCAGATTTCCTGGTGACCACACAAACCATTCGCTATGTCTCTTTTGATTTATTTGTTGCATGTTCTATAAGTCGTTTTGAATATGATCCCAGTCCGTCTGTTTTGTCGCTATATTTAGCTTTCTATAAATCTTACGATAATCCTTGTTATAATTAGGTGAAACGCGGAATTGTGTTTTTGCATTATTTGTCGAAATTATTCTCGCTTATTAGCATGTATTGTATTGTTTATTTTCGTCAAATAACAGGAATTTAGACGTCGCTACTTTATACTTCTTTTATGCGTTCTTCTGAAATTTTATTTTGCTTTCTCAAAGCATGTAGGGGAGAGTTGGATATTGGTGCGCGTTCGATAATGGTGCGCACCATGATAAACGCAAAACCCTTTGAGATGTATGGATGAAAATCATTCCCGCGCCATCTATTTGTCATGTGGTAAACGCATAAAATTAACTAACACTAAGTGGCAACGCTGTATATTAAATATGGCCGAATCTGCAAATTTGCCTGTCTCAGTGTTGTTTTGTGGCTCCAGAAAATAAGCTGTAAGTATTGCACATTAAGCGATAAATAAATTCTGATTAGGCAGTTTTGTTCATTGTACTTTTCTTTATAAGTTAGGTTATTTATTTGTTGAAGATTTGTTTAATTTTTCTTTTGTTTTTAATCTAATAAATAAAAATAGCAAGTCGTCTAATGGTACGCAGGTGCGCACCATTACCAGACGTGCGCACTATTAGACGACTTTATTTTTATTTAAGATGTCCAAATATACACGCAAAACCACAAAGGCGTCATGGGACACATATTCAATAAGAAACGCAATTACCTTGATTCAGAGAGGAGGGTCAATTCGAGCAGCTGGGAGAAGATTTAATATTCCGGAATCTTCAATAAGAAAAAAAAAAAAGGGAATTTGATAATAGCACTAGTATTGCGGAACCTCATCTTGGTAAATACTGCGTCTTTTCCTCAAACCAAGAAAAGGAATTGAAAGATCATGTTCTAAAGCTAGCTAAAATTTTTCATGATCTCTCTACAGTCCGGTTTAAAAAATTAGCGTTTTCATTTGCAGAAGTCGTTGTATATAATATATGTCGTTATATATGCATTTAAGTATCAATACATTACAATCGTTTAGCGTGCGCACGATTACCATACCTATGCACACCACTAACCGCTGCAGTATGGTAATTGTGCGCAATGCAACTTTTTACAAAATCAGCTGTTTTCATTTTCCTAATTCAAACTGTACCGTTTTGACATGGGAATATAGTAGCTTATATATCAAACTATCGATATGCATCACAGAAAAATATCCTGACCTTTTAAATTTTGCGAAATATGGTGAGTGGCTTAGGTGCGCACCAATACCCAACTCTCCCCTACCGCATTTTTTCTTGCGTTTGCAAGTAGGTAATTTAATTTTTTTGTTTTTCGACTTTCAGGGACATTTTTTGACGCTTTTTACGTAGGTACCTAAGTATTCAAGTTTAATACAGAGTTCTTCAATTTCTTCCTTAATTTGTTCTAATAGGTTTTTAGTTTGCTTGTAGTTTTCGTGTTCTTGTTTTCAGTTGGTTATATCTTTATTACAAGTCTCATTTTTTAGTTCACTTATATGACTCCAAAAGACTTTCATTCATTTGATTTATTTCTAACAGCATATCAGACTTTTCGCATTTCAAGTTCAATTCAACTCCGTTATCTTATGTAGTTTCTGTATTTTCAATTTCATCTATTTGTTCGAAATTGGGCTCGTATGGTTATTTTATTTTTTGTTTCAAATACTTTAATTCCAAGTCTTTATTTGTTTGAACAAGTCTGACGATTTATCGCTGGATTTTTCTGTTAGTTTTTGCTCTAATAATTGTTTGGATACTTCGTTTAGTACCCATATCATATAAATGTCGATCATATATTACTCAAAAGACAAAGATTAATGTATACCGGGTGTCCCACTAAGGTCGGCCAGGTACGATATTATGGAGACCATAGTATCATGTAACTTGGAAACGAATGCAGATATTGAATTGCGGTTTGCGCCAAAATGTAGATATTTTTTTGCTCTTTAAGCACAGCAATACAAATATAATATTATGCCATTTGGATTTTTCATGAAAATTAGGAAAAACTGGATCTTGAATAAACAGAGCCCTCTAGCAGACGCGGGGGGAACTATCGACCTCGAACGAAGTGGTGTTCTTAATAACAATGAAATTTTCTTCCAAATAAACCCAAATTGAATGAGTTTGAATGAGGGGTATGGAAGATACAGCAATTTCAAAAAAAAAAAAAATCACCAGCTTCCCCCACCCTTATTACTGAAGATACGAAAAAAAGCCTAATAACCAAACTGGCGCAAAAATTAATGAACTTTTGATTTCTGTTGTTAAAACAGTATCTTAATATAGCGATTTCTTGAGAAAAGTTGAATTTTTAGCTATATCATCGTAATTGCGCCCCCTAGCGGTCATCCTAGAAACTTGAAAATAATTTCCATCAATTTCTCTTGGCCGATTTAGTGAAGAAAAAAAAAATCCCGAAGCCGTAAGGTCTATGGCTTCCATAATATCGTAAGGTCCGTTTCACCAGGGTTCATACTTGACCTTGAAACTTGAAAAAAAAGGGTTGTCGTAGATTGATTCATATCGTCGCTGATCTCGCATAGTGGCGTAAGCGACATTCCCTAAATTTTACAAGAGATTGATATGGTGCATGTTAATCCAAAAATAATTGGATAGTATATTAATTCATATTCTATGTAAGTACACTGAGGGGTATAGATAAAAACTATAATAGTCAAATCGGTAGACCTTGCTTCTAATTTCTCAAAAAAGGCACTAAATGGACATACGCCTGTCTGCCAGATTCTTATTGGATCGATATGTCAGATACGCCTTGGATGGTAATATGCACTAATAACAATCGGTAGCGACTAACCGTTGTTATTTAAAGAAAATTAAAGGAAACTAGTGTATTAAATCAACGAGAAATATTTTAATTAAAACTAAACACACTAAACAACCTATTTTAAACGAATTAATTTTTCTAAACTGGAACGAAATTAGCACTAATTATTATTATGAGGAAGATCCCTGAAATTTTTTTGAAAAAGTTCATTTCGCACAACGGGCGTTTGTCCTCCACAAAGTTGAACTAGGTCATTGTATTTTTTTGCATCCAATTGTATGGAACCATTATTAAGTTTCAATAAAGGTTGGTTCATCACTCCCAAAGCGTTTCTTTTCAAAGAGAGAGTATAGTAATTTTCGGCAAGATGACTGTTTTTTACAAAAAGACGCGTATTTTGATGTTTTTTAACCATAACTTCTTTGACCTTTGTCCAGTCAACATCTTCACCAGAGTCAAATTTTCTTATTGAACGAATTCTAACTTTTTCAGCCTGGGCCTTGTAGTTATAGAAATCATCACTACTCATTGTGATTACGTTATAGGGCATCGCTCTTCTGGCTAGTTTTAAAATAGGGGGTAGTTGAACAGGTATAAAAATATCTCCTGCTAAAGATATGGCATGAGAAATTGAGCTGTGCGCAGAATCGCCTTCGCTCTGACTATGATTTGTTTCAAAGTAACTTAGAACAGTTTTTTCCATATTTTTTGCATTTGTAATTACGTATAGAATCATAGCTAGAACAATAGTGTTGCGGTTTTGGCCGCTACAGCCATCTGCAAATAACCTGACTTCCTTGATCCCTCGATTGTCTAGCTCATTCAGATATCTTGCTACACATGTTGATATTTCGTTAGCCCCTCGCTTACTTATAGTTTCATCCCAAAAGAAACAATAGCATTCTTTATTTCCGATATTGTAAATTGTAAGGTTGATTGAAGAGAGGCGGCGACGAAAAAATAAGGCACTCTCTTTACTTTTTGGAAGCTGTATGACTTGTTGTAGGTCAAATACAGCAGCAGCCAGAACGCTAGGATTTAACTTTGATGTTTCCTTGGCTTCTTCTTTTTTCCTGCGAACAGATATCTTTTCAGCAGTATGATTATTATAAGCATCCTCGAGTTCCAGTTTTCTTTTTTCATCAGCTTGCCTGTATGACAAGCACAAAGTACATTGATCCTTCTTAGGATGATGAAAGGAAAGATTTAGAGATTTAAAAGTCCGTCGATATGTATGATAACTACAATGTGGTTGGTTGCCATTATCGTTTTGGTAAAAATAGTAAATTTTTTTCACAGTCAAATCAGGGTGTAAGTATTCTCGTGAAGAGGACTGCCTACAAAAATGTGACTCCATTCTAGGAAACTTCTGAATGTGTTCTAACGCTGAAGCTCTCATTTTTGCATCGTTTTCTTTCAACATTTCATGTCGCCCTCCTCGTCTATCGGGCTCTACTATCCCTTCTTCTGTTCTTTTAGATAAAGCCGTACGCATTGTCTTTTCTGAAATTCCCAAAGTGTTTAAAAACATTGTTTTACAAACTACGGACATTCCGTCACTTTTAGGAAGGTGGTATTCAAATGTCTTCGACCTACGTGAAACTTCTTTGTCTGTCCTTTTCCGCTTGATAGCTTTGATCTGTACGTGTCGTATAATAAACTCCCTTTGTTGCTGTAAGCTCTTTGTACCATAAAAAGCGTTGAATATTTTCTGCCTTTGGACATCACTAATGCTGCACACTGTACTCTTGCATTTTTCACTAGTACAACGAGGTTTCATCCCTTTAGCTAAAATAGCCTTTCCAGAGGTGCTACTGACATAAGCTTCTCCCGCTACTCTCTTGTCATGTACGATCTTCCTTTTATTGCCCTTCCTCACTTTATCAAAGGATACTTCCCTTTGTTCTCCATCCACAGCATATCTTCTGCGAATCTCTAGGTTAGTTTTCATACCTTTAGAAAGCAAAATGGGCGGTATATTTTCCTCATTTTCGGAAGAAACGCTGTCAACATGTTCAGTTGTTGATAAAATGTTCCCAACACAACAACTCAGAACATCTTTCACATGCTGCCCATATTTCATCTCTACAGTTTCGAAATGCACAGCTCGCTCTGTAGGTGGGGTCGTGATCGCTGTTAGTAGATTTATATTGCTCAGGTTCTCTTTGAATACAATTTTCTGAAAACTTTGTGCAAACTGGAGAAGTTGTTTGAGGGTTTTGCCTTACAACACTCAGTGGTACATTTTGGAGACATTTACTGCCAGGCTCGCTAATTGACTTCAAAACAGTTGTAACTGGCTCAGCAACACTAAAAGCACTCTTATATACTTCCTTTTTCCTGTTGTTATTATCCGTTATTTCTTTTGCACTTCTCGAATTTTCCGGTAACTTTCTATAAACTGATGAAGCTCTTTTGATGTTTTGTTTTAAAATACTGAGAGGCAAATTGTCATCTTCGTCACTTTCTATTTCGTTTTCTGTTTGTATCCTAAAGTAATATTTTTCTTCTTGACGCCCGTACATTTTATAACTAACACCACTACCAATACCAGTGTTTTTCTTTACAGTCTCGAGTTCAGTAGACAATATTTTATCTTATTTTATAATAATTGATATTATGTATAATTTTTTTTCATTCACATTATGACATGAACACAAGTCATTTGTAATCTTTGACAAATGGAAATGGAAAAATTCTCTAATAGTCGTAAAAACAATGTTTTTCAACCGTTTTCCTTTCACTGATGCAAGAATCCGTTCATTTTTAACATTGGGGCGTATCACACAATACTGCTTACAAAAGATTCAGCGGATAGGCGTAAGTCCATGTTATGGATTTACGCCTCTTTGTTAGATTTCGATTTTAAATTGATGTCGCTTACGCCCATTGAAAATGTGACTTTATTATTAGCCCCGAAGGAATGGATGTACGCCTGTGTACCAGATCATAGATTAACCGACTGGGAATCTTTTGGTGCTCTCAACATACATTTTGAAATTTTGGCGCTTATGCCACTTTGCCAGATCAGCGACGAATGACGCATGCAATTTTTTTGACAAATCATTTTACCTGGCCGACCTTAGTGGGACACCTGGTATACAACGCTTTTTTTCTTTCGCACCTGATATCTTATATCTGTCTGGGTATTTGTAGCCAAACAATTTTTAAAGAGGTCCAAACGTAACAAAATAAGATTCTAAAAATACCTACTATTTAATTACGATATATTAACTAGTACGGAATTATTATACAGAGAATTAAATGTTAGTAATATAGAAATAACAATGAAGATGATGAAGGCGGAACAGTGCAAACTAATGTTTAAAATAGTTAATAAACAACAAAAATATAATACTGATATAATCATCCAAAATGAAATATACACCCATAGCACTAGATCTGAAAATAATATTTATATTTCCAGCAGTAGAATATAAGTATTGGTTTGCATTGTCCTATATGTATGGTGCATAATATAGAACTTATGAGAATTTCATACATCTGTCAAAACTGGTATTCCAATTCCAACAATAAATTGACATGTTTTGATTGTTGATTTGAACCAATCAGATTGTAATTACGCGACAATTTGCACTAGTGCAAATTATCAGATAATTGCATACTAACTGGTGTTTTGACATTTTTTGACAAAAAATTTAAATTTTTGATTTATGAAATTCTCTCATTAAATACAACTCGTGCAATGGAAATATATTTATAATTTTCGACAAATTTGCACTCATGCGTTTTTAACTGAAAAAGGCACGAGTGCACTACGTGCACTCGTGCTCTTTTTCAACTAAAAATGCATTCGGGCAAATTTCCCAAAAATTATCAATAATTTCCATTGCACTAGTTATAGCACAATCAAAATACAAACAAAGCCAAAGTTAATTTTACAAATATGCTTGAATTTGAACAAAGTTATATAAAATTGATTTGATTTTAATTAATTTTTGAAAATATTGAGGGCGGAAATAAAAAATAAAAAAAAAAATATAGAAATTATAGATTTTTTTCGAAAAAAAATAAAAAAAAATCTTAGGAGGCTATGTTTTGGTATTTAAGCATAACTTTTAATTCCAAACAACTTTTCTCTATAACATTTTGTTGAATTTTTTAAAATAAGGGTACTTTACAGTACAGCTTTGATATTGTTTGAGCTACCCTGTATGCTGTTTGACTTGCAACCATTCTAAGTGCACCTAATATGATTATCAGACATGCACCAACTTTTGGCCTTGTTTGTATTTGGGTTGTGCTATTACTAAAAAAAATCCCCATATGTTGCACACTTAAAAAATCACACTGTATGTGACTATCAATTTGATTTTTGTTAATAAATGGTTTAAAATAGTTTGTTGGTTTCTTCTGAAGACTTTTGAACTTTTTCAAGTTTTACTTCATACTCTTTCAAGGCTTTTTTGAGTTTTGTATTTTCATTTTCACTATTTGCTTCATCAACAAGAATCAGGAGGATGCTCCTTATTATTATTTGAGTTTTCTTCTAGATTTTTTGCTTTAAATTGCTCTTCCAGGTGTTTTCTTATTGTTTCAGCATCAATTTTAGCTTTATTGAGCTTTTCTTTTATGTGTCTTTTTTTTAGTTTTATTTTTTCATTCAGCTATTCATTTCAGCTTTTTAGTGAGTTTATTTTCACTTTTTTCTTATTGCTTTCTTGCATCTTTAGCTTATTTTTTAAAATTATTCTCAGTACTTACTCATTAGGGTTTTATCAGAATTAATTAGTTCTTTTAGCTTCGTAATTTTGGTCCTAAGTTCCTCATTTTCACTCTCTTTTCTGGTATTTTTCTTTTCATAATTGTCTAGTTCTTCTTTAGCCTCATTCAATTTCGTCTCACAAGTTTCTCGTATCTTTCTAAAGTTATTGTTGTGTATTTTAATAAAACACGTGAAACACAAATTCTTGCGGACAGAACTATTTAATAAGTTTTCTAATAATCTAGAAAAAACATATGGCGGACACTTTTATCTTTAAGTTCATAGTTTTGTCGGCATAATCAAATTTTTGTCCCAGGAAACATGAAGGATGCCATCAGCCATCAGCATGTACCAATTTCACTATCTACTCCATTTTCGTACATGACTAAATATATGTTGCATAACTGAGAACCTTAACAATTTTTGCTTTTACCCATATCTTTCTAGTTACCTATATTTTTGACATCACCAACATGGTAAAACTTAGGACATTCACTACAATCTAAAACTGTCTTAATCTTAAATCTTTTAATTATAATCGGGTTTTGAAAGATCAAATCTTGTTCTGGGTCTTATCTTCAATACCTACATGAGCTACACAGCCGGTGACAAGTCTGTGACAGTGGATGGAGTATTATGATAGCTAAATCAGCTAATAAGTGAGAAATTTGACTATCTAAAATATCTCGTTTATTTTAAGAGAATATAGCTTTTTCCAAAACTTTTTTAATTGTCTGAACTGCCTTTTCAGCCGACTCATCTCTTTGGGGGTGATATAGGAGTGTTTTCATTGACAGAACATTATAAATTCTAGATTAGTTTAGATGGCAAACCCATGAAGCTGAAAATTTCTTTCAATTTCAGAACCGTTTTTTTTTTGCAGTAAAACCAAGTTTCATATGTTTCACTTCTAGCCACTTTGATTTATTATCTACTAAAATAAGAAATTTCCGGAAGAAATTAATGTTTACTCAAAAGAAATTAGTTGGTGCGGATGGCCATGAAATCATAGAATTAGTGTAAGTGAAATTCTGAAGTTGT